>OU342744.1:157550492-158890671 GCA_910589775.1 Avena eriantha
AGTATTTTTATGATTTATAATTCAAAAGATATGATTTTTATAAGTTTTATCATTTTATAAATATTAAATAGATAATAAATATTTAGTTAAGTATCACAAAAATGTACAAAATAAGTTTATAAATGTATACTTTGTTTTTCTAAGAATTTTGATATATTATACCTATTTTTGATATTTTTTTAATAATAGAATAGGTTTATTTAAGATTTATCCTTAATAGAATATTTGCGAATAATAATTATTATATTATTTGAGTTAGAAAATAAAATATGACAATAGGTTTATATTATAGAGTTTATTTTTCTTAATATTTTGATATATAACACATATTTTTCTAATTATATAATAAAAGATATTGATTTTATAAGCTTATTACATTATCTGAAATTAAAAATAAAATACTAAATGTCTTTATGAGGTAATGCTGATGTCAGCATGAGGTGGGGTGGCCATTCTCTCCGGGGCTATTCCTAGCCCCAGCCACTAACTGATGGGCCTATGGCATGTCGGTGGCCATGTCAGCAAAGTGGACTTTTATTCAACACAGAAATTATTACTTAAAAAATAAAAAGATAAACCATTTATGGCATCACCATGACATCATGGTGACGTCATCAATGGTGATTCCCTCCTGATCGAGGACGGACTCAACAATCTTGAGCTCGCGGAGCCAAACGAAGGTGCGCGCTCGACAGAGAGGAGCAAGGCGAATCTAGGGGTGGTGTCGTTGCTCCTTTTTGGTCACCGAAGATACTCCGGCGACCAACCTCTACGGTGGCCGATGACTATGTACGGCGCTATAGCATTGCAGAGTGAGAGGGAGCGAGTGGAGGGCATAGGGAGATGCAGAAGCTCACCATGGTGATGATGGTGAGGACGGTGAGGCATGGAGAGGTACGATGGCAGCGAATCGATGGCAATGGTAGTGGACCTATGGTGGTCGGCAGGATGACGAGCCCGATTCCGCGTCGCTCGTTGCGCGCCTTCTTGCGAAACCTGTCGGATATGAACAAGGAGACAGAGGCGTGCTCTGTGGTGCACTCAGATAGGCCAGGGGAGGCTCCCATGGCGACGGGAAAGCTCCTGTCCGAGCTAGGGTTTCGATGGAAAAGGGGGTTTGCTCTAGAGGGTGAGAGAGAGGATAAGATTGGTATGGGGAGGTAGAGGATGACGTGGCGGTCTTATCTGCTCCTCCCAACGATGGCGACGAGTATCGTAACGCGTCGGAGGATCGACGGTAGCAGTGCGGCCACACAGCTGATTCGTCATCGTCGACGAAGATGATGAGTCGAAGAGGTATCTGGGATGGGCCGTGTTGGGCTGGTGCTGGGTTGTGGCTGAGTGAGCGAGCAGTGGCAGCTAGCGCACGCGAGTGACAATTAACGCAAGGATGACCTGGGCCATGGGCCAGTACTGCTGGGTGGTTTTTTATTTTGTATTTCGATTTTATGTTTTCATACTCCATTTTTATTTCAAATTCCAACCCCTTTAAGCATTAAAACTTTTATACAGTATTTCAAATATATAAAAGGGCATGATATTAGTTGATTGACCTAACCTTATTAGTGTGTTACAACTTCCACTATTATATATAATCTTGTTTATTACAAAGTAATTAGGGCTTAGGGTTTTAGGAATTACTTCTCATTTAAAGATCCCTTTAAGAATATTTTGTTTTCACTTGATAAGTTTAATGCTAATGGTTTAAAATGGTGAATGATATATATAGGACTCTATTCATACTAGCCTCATAAAGGAACTATGCAAATATATTACAAGGTATTAAACTCTAGGGTTTATAATATGGTGATTTGAATTCCATAGATCTCAAGGTTTGGTGATTTCTTCTTCTCCAATTCCATTACAAGTTATTCAGAACCATTCTACTTACTTTCAAAGTAGGCATGGATCACTTCTTGAACTAGTTGTTCATTACTTCTTTAAGTGTGGTAAAATTTTGAGAGAAATTTATTATATAATGGTGTACAACCATTATCATTCATGTGACACTTGTGATCTCAATGCCCAACAACACTTATTCAAGGTTTCTAATACCACTTACTATGTACCTAACGAGGTGTGATCTCGGCAATGCCCATGGTGATGGACTTGGGGTTTCGCGGAAAAGAGAACGCTGGGGATTTTGTTGGATGTCAGGAAAACAATAAAGACAAAGTCGCCTGAATATTGGAAAAACACTCTATTACAAGTTGTCCTCTAGATTTCGGCGTAGCCTTGCTTGGGCTTCTCTAGTCCTATATATAATAGACTGGGTCTCAAAGCTGTATGCAGAGAGGTTTCATACACGCGTGATTACAATACCAACATAATGTCAGTTCATAGTTTCTTTCCTAATATAGAAGAAGTCTTTGTCGGTTGCTTCCTTGGGCTTTTATCTAGAATCTCCACGGGCCTTAGGCCTTTTACCCAATGTAGGGTAGCGAATAGTGAACATCCGAATAATCATACCCATGTCAGTAGCCCCCGAGACTCCACCTGAATCCGTAGTTTTTAGGTTGAGTCTCAGAGTTTTCTTCCTTCTTTCTCTCATTCCGTTTGATTTTATGTTTTGAAGGGATTTTGGTACAACGAGTCTGGTGCTTCCGACGGATCGGGAATCAGTTAATTGCTCCTGGGCAAAAACAAGGTTGACCTACATCAAACTCAAGTCCCCAGGCTTGAATCCGGAATTTGTTGCTGGCATAATCCAGTTCGAGCCGATGAGGTCTTACCGAATACTGAATTCTAGTTTTCTACTTTTTATTGGGTACCCAGCGTGTCCGTCGGGATTTTGCATCATATCGTTGATACAGATTTTTACTGGCAAAGCGTATTCTTGTGCGATTACTAGGCCACACAGGACGAATCATGGGGTCTTACCTTCGTGTTTCTGAACACGACATTCGGATTTTCGCTCGTGTCTTAGCATGATCCGAGGTTTTTGGCTTTTTTGGCGGTTGGCCTGCTAGGCCGCCAATATTTCTGATTATATCGGATATTTTTATTATTTTATAATATCTCCCGATGGGAGTAACACCTTTTTGAGGATACACTAGTGTAAAACTCAAAAGGTTTTTGCAATTTGTCAATGCACTTTATACACAACAGTATTTCTATCGGGTGCGCGCTACTGCTCCCGATGGGAGTAGCCCCCGAGGCTATGTTTGGATGCCTGTGTCTGGACATAGGCTCATAATTGTTGTTAGCTCGATGAAAAGCATTTATCTTTGGAAAAGAAGATTAAGATACAAGTAACTTCTCTTTATATACAAGGCGAAAATCGACGGTACATTATTCTTTGAGCGGATGGCTATTTTAGCCTTTTCTCCTGAACATCTTGGCTTAATAAGCCGAACTGTAACTCTTATCATTTTGCAAATAATCTTATGCGTAAAAGCGTCGTAGTTGTGCTACGTTCTATGGATTTGAGTAATTTACTCCTGCCTTCTTGTCTTGTAGTCGATATGCTCCTCCGGGAATAACTTCTGTGACGATGTATGGTCCTTCCCATGGCAATTATATCTTCTTGTGGCCATCTTGCTTGAGGCGAAGAAATAGGTCCCCTACTGCGAAGGACCTAGGCCGTAATCTTCTACTATGGTAATTGCGTAGGTTTTGCTGGTACATAGTTGCTCTTTGGAGGGCTTCATCTCGAGCTTCATCAAGCACATCCACATCATCTTCAAGTGCTTCTCTTGATTCCTCTTCATTATATGCAGCTACTCTTGGCGATTCGTGTGATACTTCAACTAGAAGCACGGCTTCCGCACCGTAGACCAAAAAGAAAAGCGTCTCTTTTGTTGAATTATTTGGAGTTGTACGTAAACTCCATAACACGGATGGTAATTCATCCACCCATGCTCCTTTTGCTCTTTCAAGTGGTGCTAGTAGTCTCTTTTTGAGTCTAGCGGTAACTAGTCCATTGGCTTTTTCTACCTGTCCATTCATTTGCGGGTGAGCTACCGAAGCATAGCTTATTTTGATGCCCATCTCCTGGCAGTACTCCTGAACTCATTGGAAGTGAAGTTGGTCCCATTATCCGTGATGATGTTGTTCGGTACGCCAAACCAAAATACTATGGATTTGATAAAATTCACAGCCGAAGTTCCATCTTGGGTGGTGACAGGCATTGCTTCAATCCATTTAGTGAATTTGTCGACTGCTACTAGCAGAAAGACGTATCCTCTTGGCGATGATTTGTGAAGTTTTCCCACCATGTCGAGTCCCCACTGAGCGAAAGGCCAAGCCAAGGGTATGGTATTTAGCTCAACGGCTGGTGCTCCACGCTTTGTTGCGAATCGTTGACATGCTTCACATGTTCTGACAATGTCTTTTGCATCTTGTACTGTAGTGAGCCAATAAAATCATGCCTTGAATGCCTTTGCAGCAATTGCTCGGGTACTAGCATGGTGACCACAGACTCCTTCATATATATCTTTTAGTATAATTTTTCCTTCTTTGGGTGTTACACAATGTTGTAACACACCCGAAATACTTCTTTTGTATAGTTCCCCTTTAATTATCCTGAAAGCCTTTGATCGTCGGGTGGTTCGCCGAGCTTCTATCACATCCTCTGGTAGTTCTCCCTTAATCATATATGTTATATATGGATGCATCTAGGCTGGTTCAATTAGCATGACCTCTTTGATTTCTTGTTCTTTTTATTTGATGGCCTCTTCTATGTTCTTGGTTTCTGAAGGAGCCCTTGACTCTTTTTGCGGATGCTTCTTTTCCCTGTTTTTGGTGCTACGACTTTCGAGACTCGTTTCGCTTTAATTGATCGCTCCACTATCTCCTCCCAAAAAACTCCTGGTGGTATTGGTAAACACAATGATCAGATGTTTGCTAGATTGTCGGCTTCCTCAGTACTTGCTCTTCCTATATGTGATACTTCCCACCCATCAAATTGTGCCTCCATGATGCCATATAAGTCGCAATAAGCAACCATATTTTTGCTGATAGCGTCACATTTGTGCATTGCTTGTTGTGCCACAAGATTGGAATCTTCGAAGATTTTGAGGCGAGTTTCACCGCAAGCTTTGGCCATCCACATGCCATGCAACATGGCCTCGTATTCCGCTTCGTTATTGGATGCGTTTGTAAAGCTCATCCGAAGAATATAGCGTATGTTGTCGCCTTGAGGTGATATTAGTACGACTCCTGCTCCTGCTCCCTCTGTTCTTTTTGATCCATCAAAGTACATTGTCCATGTGCTAGAAAGGTCTAGTGGAACCGCACATTGCACTTCCGTCCACTCTGTGATGAAATCTAGCAGAACTTGTGACTTAATTGCTTTGCGCTTCTCATAAGTGATATCCCGAGGGGATAATTCGATGCCCCATAGAGAAACATGCCCAGTTGCTTCTGGATTATAGAGGATGCTTGACAAAGGTGCCTCGTTGAACACTGCGATCGGGTGCTCCGAAAAATAGTGGCGTAGTTCGTGCTGTCATAAATACCCCATATGCTAGTTTCTGATAGTGTGGGTACCTTTGTTTAGATGGCGATAAAACCTTGCTTAAGAAGTAAAATGGTCTCTGCACGTCGTGGGTCTTTCCTTCTTGAGGTCGCTCTATGACCAGGACCGTGCTGACCACCAGCTGTGTGGCAGCAATATAAAGGAGTAGAGGTTCCTTCTCTATTGGTGACACAACAACAAGAGATATCGAAAGTGTTCTTTTAAGATCTTTGAAGGCATGTTAAGCTTCTTGCATCCATTCGATTTTTTTATTTCCTCATATGGGCGTAGAATGGCAACGCTTTTTCTCCTAATCTTGTGATAAAACGACTTAGAGCTACTACTCGTCCCGCCAGTTGTTGAACACCACGTAGATTTGTTGGTTTCTTCATTGTGATGATTGCTTGTATTTTGTCAGGATTAGCCTCGAGTCCTCTAGCTGATACCAAATAACCGAGGAGTTGCCCTGCTGGGACTCCAAAGGAACATTTCTTCGGATTCAGTTTGATGCTAAACCTGTCGAGATTTCTAAATGTTTCTTCTAGGTCCTTTATCAACGCAGATCCTTGACATGTGGTAACTATGATGTCATCAATATATACTTGCATGTTTGTGCCTATTTGACCCCCAAGCACTTCTGCATCATCTGCTAATATGTTGCTCTAGTGTTCTTGAGGCCAAACGACATTGTTGTATAGCATAATACGCCATAATGCGTGATAAACGCCGTTTTCTCCTAAATCTTCTTCCTTCATCCTGATCTGGTGGTAACCTGAGTAAGCATCCAAGAAAGAAAGATGTTCGCATCCCGTGGTTGCATCGATGATTTGGTTGATTCACGGCAATGGGAAGTGATCTTTTGGACAATGTTTGTTCAACACAGTAAAGTCAATGCACATCTGAAGTTCCGTAGTGTTTTTCATTGGAACACATACTGGGTTTGCAAGCCACTCTGATTTTGTTAATTCTTTGATAATATTGGCATCGGTTAGGCGATGGAGCTCCTTTTCAATGGCCTTGCGTTTTGGTTCCGTGAAGCGTCGAAGTAGTTGTTTTACTGGCTTCGCCTTTGGATCTAAATTTAGTGCGTGCTCAACAAGTTCCCTGGGGATTCCCGGCATGTCAGAAGGTAGCCATGCGAAAATCTCCTAGTGCTCACGGAGGAACTCAATGAGCGCACTTTCCAATGCGGGATCAAGGTTAGAAGCCACAAATGTTGTTTTCATCGGGTCAGCAGGGTGGATCTGTACTTCTTTTGTGTCATTTGTCGTGTCAAAAGCCTGATCAGGATTGACACGTGCTACCTCTAGAGGTTGTTCGTTTGCCAAACTTTTGAGTTGCTCGAACTCTGTTGCCATCCCGAAAGATTTAGAAATTTTGTTGAACTCTCGATCATAGCTATCGACACGTGTGAAGCTTCCTTGCACCGTGATAATTCCCTTTGGTGCTGGCATTTTCATTACTAAATATGCGTAATGTGGTACTGCCATGAATCGTGCAAAGGCTCACTAGGAAACAGCTTATAGATAGACAAGATATTCAGTGGCGCATATGTAAAACTATGCGCCACGGATATATATCAGTGGCGCACTAGGACAATGCACCACAGAAGTTTGGCACTTCAGTGGCGCACGAAACCAATATGCGCCACAGAAGTTCATATTTCTGTGGCGCATATTTTCGTGTGCACCACTGAAGTGTCAAACTTCTGTGGCGCATATAGACGTATGCGCCACAGAAGGTTGATGGGACCAAGCAGCAAAAAAAGGGGGAGAAACTTATGTGGCGCATATGTCCATATGCGCCACAGAAAGTGATGTTTATGTGGCGCATATAGGTGTATGCGCCACAGATCAAGCATATAGGGGGCAAAAAAAGATCCCCATATGCGCCACAGAAGCCTGGGCGGGATTCGAAAATTGAATCCCGCCGGTGCCCCTTCTCCTTATATTCCTCCACTTCTTCTCCTTCTTATCCCCTTCTCCTCCACTTCTACTTCCCTCCATACTTCTCCCCTCCATACTTTTCCCTCCATTTCTCCTCCCCTCCATACTTCTCCCCTTCTCCTCCACTTCTCCCTCAACTATTCCTCTCCCTCCATACTTCTCCCCTTCTCCACTCTCTAGTGACATCCACCTCCAGCCATGGCTACCTCGGTGACCTCCTCTACCTAGATGACATCCTCCTCCAGCGACCTCCAACACCACCGGCGACCTCCTCCTCCTTCTCCTCCTCCTCCTCCTCCACCACCACCATCTCCGGTGGCCTCCTCCAACCATCTCCGGCGAGCCCTTCCTCCACCTCCAGTGGCGGCCTCCTCCTCCTACTACTCTGACCACCTCCGACGGCCTCCTTCTCCTCTAGCCATCACATCTGATCCACCTCCGGCGACCCCGCCACCTCCGGCCAGATCTGGCCTAGTTTTTTTTTTGAAATTTGAGAAAAACTTCTGTGGCGCATATTGGCCATATGCGCCACTGAAGTTTGAGACTTCTGTGGCGCATTTTCAAATGCGCCATAAAAGATAGTTAACAGTGGCGAGGTATCAGTGGCGACTAAGATATGCGCCACGGATAGTGAAAAAAAGTGCGCCACTGATAAGCTGTTTCCTAGTAGTGGTTGGTCCTCCCAGGATTGCATGGTATTGTGATGGCCAATCCATGACTTTGAATTCGAGTTTTTCTCGCCTGAAATTTATTTTGGAACCAAAAACAATGTCAATAAAAACTTTGCCTAAAGGAATTTCGGCTTTACCTGGTACTATTCCATGGAAAGAGGTTTCTGTTTGGGCGAGATTATCTAGAGGATAGCCTATTGTTCGCCACATTTTTGTGTAGATCAAATTTATGCTACTCCCTGCATCCATGAATACCTTGATCATGTCGAATCCGCCAATTTGTGCTTCTACTATCAGGGCTAAATGTGATGGTCATGGGACCCGGAGTGGGTGAACTGCTCTACTGAATTTGATTTCTTGCTCTGACCAATGGAGATATTCAGGTGTAGCTGATATTGATGCTTCAGTCATATTTATTTGTCTTGTAATGAGCTTCTGAATTCTGTTGGGTGGACGCCCTTTCTGAATCATAGACATTGTTCCTTTTGTTCTGGGGTACTCGTTGTTTTGATCATTTGAGTTTTGTGGTGGTGCAACTGGTGGTGGTGCACCGGGCGTGGATGTGTATCCTCAATTTGCTGCTTCGGTTGCCTTTGCGTTGCATAACTCCTGCATCTTCAGGAATGTTCGGCAGTCTTTCATCAGGTGATTGGATTGTCGCATGCCTGTTGAGTCGACATAAAAATGCATATTACAGGGTCCTTCCAGCATTTGTATTGCAGAGAAAGGTGGGTCCAGTGCTCTTGGCTGATATCGTTGTGCGATCTGGCTTCCTCCGTCGTTGTCCCTATTATGTCGGTATCCGCCATTATTGTCATTGCTTCTGTTGTTACCTTCACCCGAAAAACCTACTGCGACGTAACTTGGTCCTGCGTTCCCATCATTGTTCCTTCGTCTTCTATCATTGTCGTGTTTATCCCTATCTTCTTCGGGTGACCGCGTGCACTTATTATGTAGCATGTATTCTCCATCAGCCCAGCGGTTTGCTATTTCCATCAACTGTGATATTGTCTTTGGTTTCACCCGTCCCAGCTCTTCTATGAATTCTCAACGATGGAGGCCGTCATTGAATGCGTCAATGGCCCTTTCGTCGGATATGGATTCAGCTGAGTTTTTTATAATATTCCATCTCTGTATGAACGCTCTTATTGACTGTCCAGATTTTTGTTTGCATGCTCGCAACTGCTCCAAGGATGCTGGTCTTTTGAATGTAGAATGGAAATGTCGGATGAACTTATCTTCCAGATCGTTCCAGCTACCAATTGAATCTTCGGGTAGCTGCTTTAGCCATGATCTTTGTGGCGCCGGTGAGGTGTATTTATAGACTTTGCATTGCAGTAGTTGTGGAGCTGCCCTATAATTTGATGGTGGCTAGATAGTCTGCTAACCAAGCTTCGGGTTCCTGGAGTCCATCGTATTTATATCGGTCGTGTGGAAGTTTGAAGTCTTTGCGAATCCTCTGTGTAAAACAGCTAACCCCGCATAGCCCATGGTCATCTTCGTCATCTCCGTCTTAATATCATCAGGTGCGGCTTTCGTCTCTGGGTCCACTACTCCTATGCTGGGTATTGTCGTTTCTTGTGCTTCTTCGCGGCTCGGATCCTACGAGGTGCGCCTGGTGTGGTGATTAAGATCGCCGGGTGTGTCCTGCTTGTCGAGGACTATTTTGATGGCGTGGGACCTTTGTGTGAGTCCTTGTTCTGCTTCCACGAGTGAGGCTCCTACCATGCCGAGGTTCATCAGAGCGGAGCGGTGGAGGGCCACGCGCGGATCTTCGGGTGCGGGTTGAGTGGTGATCAGATATGTTTGTGCGGCCACAATGGCTGCCTGAGCTGTTTTTGGCTTGATGTTTCCCGTTTGATCGATTGACATGAATGATAAGTCGAGGTCTTGGATGATTCCACTTCAGTCTGCTTTAGGGATATTCTGTAATTGAGATGTCGCTCTTCTTGGTGGTGCTGCTCCTATCACACTCCTTGACCCTCGTGTAGAGCTTAGTTGGGCCTGTCGTAAACTTGATTCATCGGCCAGCCTTTTTCTTTCATCGAGATGTCTTTGCATCTGGAGTAGGTCTCTCTTCTTGTGGTGGAGCAAATATTGGTAAGCCAGTATATCCTCATGTGAAGCATCTGCCGTCATAGGGACTGCTCCCGAAATTGCCTCTGTTTCTTTTTTCCATGCCAACGCTGGTAGCCAAAGTCCTGGTCTCTCTTTTGTGCATGGTTCTCCGCCTCCTCCTCGAACTACGCGATTATCTGTTGTTTCTCCTCTGTTTCTGTGTTCTCCTCCATTGTTGTGTTCTCCTTCGTTGTTGTGGTTTCCTACATGGTCATCTGATAAAATATCATCGTGGTTTATGATAGGATTACCGTTTTCATCGTGTGGCGTTGAAGTATCTTCATTGATCATGTACACTTGGTGGCATGTTATATGTGGCATGACGGTGTCACCTTTTGCTTCTGCGGGTGCGTTGGTAGTACTCCGAGATCATAGTTCTGGATAAATTTTCGCCATCCATTCTTCAAAATCGACGTTCTCGCTGCTTTCTTCGGGTTCTGAGTTTGTTGGGTTTTCTCCATGTGGTGAGATTGATTGACCACCTTCTTTTCCTGCTTCGATCTGAACTATGATGTATGTGGGGGGTCCAACAAGCGATACTGGTACTGTTATAGGTGTGGCCTTTCCCACTAACGGTTCTGATGCGATCAGGGCCGAAGGGTGTGATTCCTGCATGTTGTCTTCTTGGAAGTGGAGGCTTCCGATGATTAGATTGGATCCGCTGTTGAAATCGGTGGGTACTACTACAAGGGTGGGTGGGTGTGGATCTGCTTTCGTCGAGTTGACGCTTGGTGGAGAGCATTCCGCCGAATCCGTGTTTCCAGCGTTCAAGTTTCCCACAGACGGCGCCAATTGATGAGGTGTGATCTCGGCAATGCCCATGGTGATGGACTTGGGGTTTCGTGGAAAATAGAACGCTGGGGATTTCGTCGGATGTCAGGAAAACAATGAAGACAAAGTCGCCTGAATATTGGAAAAACACTCTATTACAAGTTGTCCTCTAGATTTCGGTATACCCTCGCTTGGGCTTCTCCCGTCCTATATATAATAGGTCGGGTCTCAAAGCTATATACGGATAGGTTTCATACACGCGTGATTACAATACCAACATAATGTCGGTTCGTAGTTTCTTTCCTAATACAGCAAGAAGTCTCTGTCGGTTGCTTCCTTGGGCTTTTATCTGGAATCTCCACGGGCCTTAAGACTTTTAACGAATGTAGGGTAGCGAATAGTGAACATCCGAATAATCATACCCATGCCAGTACCCCTAGAGGATACACTACCCTCAAGTTTATTAGTGAATGTTGCTAGGGATCAAGGTTCAAGGATTGCTCCTAACTTTATAATCATGAATGTTATCTCAACTTAGAGTGAGCTACAAAGATTACTCCTTAATGTGGCCTTGATGGTTCATGGTTCTAGGTTTCTGTTAAGGTTTAAGACAATAAGGTGGACAAGGCCTCCATCCATAAACACACATCTAGTTCCCTAATTATCTCTTGGAAGTTTTAGTTGACTACGAGGTATGGTTTCTCGCTACCTAGGAACAGGAATTGGTTCCACTACTAACTTAATTCTAGGGTTTTGGACAAAGATGTAGACAAGGTTCTGTTCATGGCTTGTAAGACCTTGTTTAAAGGTTGCTCAAGAATTCCTATCCGCACACTTGACGAAGCTTGGATCATAGTTAAGGAATTCATTTCCTAAATATACTCTATAAATCTCTCTTATCTTATTCTCAAAGATCACATCTTCCTAAATAAGTCAATCATCTGACTCCACCATATCCATCATCATATGATGAGATGGTCGTGCTATTTCAGCAATAAGCATTCTCCCTTATTACTCTAGTATGAAACTTCCATTTCTTGACTACCTCTAATGTATCCAGCAATGTAGCTACTTCTAACTCCACCCATTAACTCCTTTAAATCCATCTTGCAACTACTTCCAAGGCTTGCAAGATTATAGTTCTCTCTACCACACATGTGATACCAATCCTCTAGGATAGGTATGGTACTACTCTCCATAATACAAGATTGTTCTTGTATTAGCTTGGTTAAACTACTATGCCTCTATCTACTTGATGACCCACAAGTATAGGGGGTGTATCGCAGTATTTTCGAGGGAAGTGAAACCCAATTTATTGATTCGACACAAGGGGAGCCAAAGAATATTTATAAGCCTTAACAACTGAGTTGTCAATTCAGCTGCACCTGGAAACAATCTTGCTCACAGCAGTTTATCAGTAGCAACAGTTTTGTAGTAGGAATAGTAAAGTAACAGCAATAGTAAAGCAAAGACAGTAGTAACAAAAGCAGTAAACAGTGGGATTCGAGTGCGGTAGGCATAGGGATGGATGGATGGGCGTTGCATGGACAAGACAATTCAAATAGCAATCAGAACAGAGAGCAATTGTAGATAAATAAGATAAAGCATCCAAGTACTAGACAATCCTAGGCATGTGTTCCATATATAGTCATACGTGCTCGCAATGAGAACTTGCACAACATCTTTTGTCCTGCCAGCCCGTTTGCAGGGGGGCCTCTAGGGAACTACTGGCAATTAAGGTGCTCCTTTTAATAGAGCACCAGAGCAAAGCATTAACACTCCGTGAACACATGTGTTCCTCACATCAAAGCCTTTCCCTTCCGGTTATCCCGATTCCTGTCACTTCGGGGCCATAGGTTCCGGACAACAACGTGTGTACACAACTTGTAGATAAGACCAAAAACAATACTATCATAATGAATCAAAAACATGTTTAGATCTAAAATCATGGCACTCGGGCCCTAGTGACAAGCATTAAGCACAACAAGTCGCAACAAAGTCATAAAGCACTAATAAAAGATACTAGGCACCATGCCCTAACAATTTGATGCCATTACATGAACGATCTCATACAATCCCTACCATCCCCATAGCCTACAGCGGGGGATTACTCACTCATAGATGGGGGAAACATGGATGGTCGATGGAGAAGCGATGGTGATGATGATGGTGATGATCTCCTCCAATTCCCCGTCCAGCAAGGTGCCAGAACGGAGTTTCTGGTGTTGTTTCGTGGAATCTGGTGGTGGCGGCAGAGCAGAACTCCTTCTTGAAAAACGTCGAACCCCCAGAAGTTTATAGGTCAGAAGGTTCCTTATAGGCGAAGAGAGAGGCCGAGGGGGTGCCTGGGGGGCCCACACCACACCCTGGCGCGGCCTGGCTTGGCCCGCGCCACCAGGTGGTGTAGCCACCCCCTGGCTCTTCTCCGTCTCGTATTCTGGCTCCTGGAGTCTTCGGGTGAAATAGGATTTTTGGCATATTTTCCGGGATTTTTCCTGATAGTTGATTTTCTGCACAAAAAGTAGACACCAAGGCAATTTTGCTGAAAACAGCGTCAATCCGCATTAGTTGCATCCAAATCACACAAGTTTAGAGGAGAAACAATAGCAAAAGTGTTCGGGAAAGTAGATACGTTTTGGATGTATCAACCCCCCTCCCCCCCAAGCTTAGATTATTTCTTGTCCTCAAGCAATTCAATTGAAAACTGAGTGTGATAAAAGAACTTTCACGAACACATTTGCTTCATAAGATGTAAATATTCTCAGCAATGCGATCAACTACTTAAATAGTTCATAATAAAGAGTATGCAACTGAGTCTACTTAATAGTCATTGCAAGATATGAAGAGATTCCAACTCAAGAATAATAAGTAGCATGAGGCACAAACATAAGCCACATTATAATGCTCATAGAATGGTATGATAGAGTGGTATCTCGCTTGCCTTTGATTATGAATATCAAGGCACGTCTGAAGTTCAAGTGATAACTAGAAGTAAAGATATCAAGGATACAAGCATCAAAGTCATAACACAAATAATCAAGTAATGGAACAAACACAAAGAATCACAACTATGCTCTCAAGAAGGTGCTCAAAGAATAAATGGAGACTCAACAAGTAAAGAAAAAGGTTTTGAATAATTTTGAAAAGCTTCCAAATGCTGAAAGTATGGTACTCATTAGCTTTGAGCTCTCATTGCCCCTATCGTAAGCATCTTTAAATGGTTAAGGTTAAAGTGACACAACTAAGAGGATATGCTTGAAAAGTTATAAATCGAAGTCTCATGCCCCTTACTTATGAAGACCGATCCTCATGCTACTCAACTTCAGTCACAAGTAAGCTCTTGTCATTGTAAGTATATACGTATCATAGAGAACCGCCAACGGGGTACCCCTTGCACATGACACGGGAGCTATCCCATAATCAAAATAACAAGGCAAGCAGACAATGAGCATCTCGGCGATCTTTTTATTTACTATGTGCATAGATTTTTAGTGAGGATGCTTCATAGAATGTTCATTATGGTTATGCTGCAAGTTTCCACCATGATTAGGCATGGCTTAGGCTAGCGGCCCAGGCGTTTCTCTAACATACATACAAACTCCATGATCTTACAAGTTCCACTTTTATTTCACACCGCCGAGATCTATAAGCAAAAGAACATGATATCAACTAGGTACCTATGAAGCGTTGAAAGCGGTCCCCATGATACATGTGCTGCTAACTTCAACTCATAAAGCGCAAGCATATGCGCAACAAACAAGGACGCAATGGTTCAGGTCTATCAAGTGCAAGAAAATAAAGTGTGTCATCAAGTTCGTGAGAGCTTTACTAACTAACTTTCTCATAACAAGCAAACATTTTATTCGGAAGAAAACAAGGCATATTGAATATGCACGGAGGTAGCAAATGATGCTAATGGGTAGGTATGGTGGACACTTTGGAAATATTTGGTTTAGGGAGTTGGGAACTTGAGTAAAACATACTCAGTGAAAGTGAAGGCTAGCAATAGTAAGGGAGCGACAAACGAGAGAGCAATAGCTGTCATTATCATGCTTGCAACAAAACAGGACTACTCATGGCATGAAAGTGATTCAAGATCCTCAAGGCAAAATAATTCATCGAGGATCAACTGATTATTACAGTCATGTGCATGTGTGAGCATGTGCCAAGTCAATTGAAATGAAACATTCAGAGGAGGATACCACGGTTACATACCAATTTATGAATAGAGCAATGCAAGCAAACATTCATAAGACATGCTACAAACTATTAGCGAGCTGGAGCTAATCATAAGAAAGAAAGAACTACTAAGCATCCAAAGATAACATACACCCTACTTGAACGGACTAAGCAAGCTCACAATGATGAGTATATGTACAAAATGAAAACAAATAGAGTTCGATACTAGCCTCTTACCACGCCTCAAGTTATCATTGATCCTCATTATTGCTCTTCACTTGTGTGGCTTGAATAATAATATGAAACCAATATCGACTGAGGACTGCTGAACCCTATAGCAAACTCACAAAACTAAATAAGAACGACAAATAGTTTTGGTGTTTTCGATTTTTAAACAAGAGCCAAAAGGGAAAAACAAGCAAAGCAAAATCTTTTTGGGTTTTTCGAATAGTTCAAACAAAGCAAAAAGGGAAAAGCAAACCAAGGCAAAAAGAAGAAGCAAACCAAAGAGAAACAACAAAAATATTTTTGGTCTTTTTGTGTTTTTAGAAAGCAAAAGCAAAGAAGAACGAAAACTAAAAAGAGAACGAAAACATGAATATACAAAGTACCGACGCAACATGATATGAAGATGAGTGCGGTGTCGGCGTACCTCCCCCCAAGCTTAGGCTTTTGGCCTAAGTGGGTATCAATCCCAAGCTGGCCAGGATGAAGTGTCACCCTGGTACGACGAAGAGGTCCCCTCATCCTGGTGCGAACTCGAGTACGTCCCTCCCACGGAGTAATCATAGGAGGGCACATCCTCCTGGTGCTGATCGTTGAAACCCAACAAGCGAAACTGCTCGTCCACCTCCTCCTTGGAGCGCGACCACGGTCTCCTGTGAACACTAAACAAAGCAGGTTGTGGCAAATGGATCACCCTTTCATCCCCGTCAGTGAAAAGCATCCTATATACTAGATTGTTCAAATCAGAGGTAGCAGTGACAAAGTGATGAGTTTTCATGGCAACAAGGTCAAACCTCTGTGGTGCTAGCATAGCATCATAGGGATCCACTGAAAGACCTAATGCATTCACTATACGCGAGGCAATGATGCCCCCATAGATAGGCCCCCTAGCAGCTAGGCGGCGAGCAATAAGCAAGCCAAGATTGTACCGAGTATCATTATTAAGCGCAGCAGCAAGGAATGCTAAATGATAGTTGGAGATATTACTTGTGTTCTCCCTACCAAGTACACTAGTAGCAATATAATATGCAAAGTATCTAAGAGCAGGGAGTTGGATATTTCTTATCTTTCCGCGCTGCGCTACGCGGTCATCATCATTGGTCACCCCTCGGTAAATCTCCAACAAATCAGCGGGTCGCCCTTGAATTTTCTTCACGGTTCATGTCATGCGCACACCTACAATACTGCAAAATCTCTCCAAAGGCATGGTGAAGGGCAGATTATAGATTTTGAAAGAGACAGTAGACTAATAGGGTGTGTTAGTAAACGTGAAGCTCTCAACAAAAGTTTTGGTGAGCATATCGTATTGCGCACTATCATCTTGCATATATGAGGTCAAACCAACCCTCTCAATCAGTAGCAAGAAATCATCAAGAATACCTGTAGCTTGTAAGAAAGTAAAACAATGAAAAGCGGATGGGTGAGCATCCCCATCATCCCTTTCACTACCAATACGAGTTGCAATGAGATCTTCATTGTATGATGGCCTAGCTTGAGAGGTTGTCCTCGAGGGCCTCGACCTCCTAGGTGCATCACTCTCAAATATCTCTCCAAAAGTATGGTTGTTCATGCTTGGTATTCTGAAATTTAAACACCTATTAAACAAGTGATTGCAAAGTAAATATAATGAAGGATTCTACTCATAGGGACTTGCAAGAGCCCTAAACATGCATCAAAACTATACCTATAAGCATCAAACAAGCTTACAAGCTCTCATAACCAGTCACCTATAGCAGCAAAATACTCAATATATAATCCACTAAACACAAATCTACTTGGACAAGGGGAGGAGTCACATACCAGGGAACAAATGCTCCAAATTTCAGCAAGAAAGATGGGCTGAGCAAGGAGATCGAAAAAATCGAGAGCAAGCACAGCAAGAACGCGATTTTGAGCAATGAACTGGAGCTTACTCGGGAGAGAGAAGAAAGTGGCAGGTGAGAGAGTTAGTGGGGGCCAGGGGTGGCCCACACTAGGTCATGGCGCCACCCAAGGCTAGCCGCGCCACCATGTGGTGTGCCTGCCTGGTGGGCCCCCCTGGTACCTCCTAGGTACTCCTCTGCCCCTTTTTCACGTAAAATTTTAATATGAATTTTCTGGATTTTCCGAGATACTTTATTTTTGGGAAATTTTCAGAAATAGAAGAATGATTTTTCTGACAGACAATTTTTTTTCTTTTGGAAACATGATGCAAGGACAAAACAAGGCTAGAACTACAGAAGTTCTAACATGCAAGCAAGTAACAACAAAAAGAAAACTAAATGAAAGCAAAAACTAAAATGCAAAGGATAGAAATAAACGGAGATAATCATAATGAAAACATTGTTTTGTTCAATGGAATCCTTTTGTTAACAAGGTTGATCAAGTCTTGCTACCAAAACAATTGCATATGAGACAAAACTTTGTACTCCACCAATGAGTATGTTACCTCAACCTTGATAGCAATGGTCCCAATCATAATAGTTTCAAATTTTTCTCTTGGTATGGGACAATATATTTCTCCAACTTGAATGCCTTCAACATGTTCAATTGAATTCAAACCATAAGTCCTTTCAATCTTCTTGGGGAAATAGATAGTATGTTCCTTGTCATTAACATTGAAGGTCACCTTTCCTTGATTACAATTAATAACAGCTCCAGCAGTATTAAGAAAAGGTCTCCCAAGAATCATAGACATATTATCATCTTCGGGCATTTCAAACACAACAAAATCAGTTAATATCAAGCAATTGTGAGCCACCTAAACAGGTACATCCTCACATATACCCACAGGAATAGTGGTAGATTTATCAGCCATCTGCAAAGATATATCAGTTGGTATTAATTTTTCAAGTTGAAGCCTCTTATAGAGAGAGAAAGGCATAACACTAACTCCAGCTCCCAAATCACACAAAGCAGTTCTAACATAACTGTTCTTAATAGAGCAAGGGATAGTTGGAATCCCTGGGTCTCCAAGTTTCTTAGGAACCTTACCATTGAAGGAATAATTAGCAAGCAAAGTAGAAATTTCTTCATTAGGGATCTTCCTTTTATTCGATACAATGTCCTTCATATACTTTGAGTAAGGAGGCAATTTAATAGCATCAGTCAAAGGAATTTGCAAGAATAAAGGCTTCATCCACTCACAAAACTTATTATAGTGTTCATCTTCATTTGACTTGTGTGTCTTATCAGGGAAAGGCATAGGTTTTTGGACCCAAGATTCTCTTTCACTACCATGGTTCTTAGCAATAAAATCTTCTTTGGTGTATTTAGTATTCTTAGTGTGGTTTTTAGGTTCTTCTTCAACTTTTTCTTCATTAGGAACAACATTTTCTTCATTACCACTTTCAGTTTCAGCATCAGAGATAGATATACTATTAGGATCTATAGCAGGTTCAGAGGGTTTTACAATAGTTTTATGTTTCTTTTTCCTTTTCTTACGAGTAGAAAAACTATTTTCAGCTTGTTGAGAATCCTACTCAATTCTTTTGGGATGCCCCTCAGGATATAGAGGATCCTGGGTAGCAGCACCACTTCTAGTTCTAATTTCATAAGCATGTTTTTCTTTAGCAGCATTAACTAGCAAGTCGTTTTGCACTTTAACGAGTTGATCTATTTGAGTTTGAACCATTTGAAAGTGTTTAACAATCATTTTAACATCATTAGAGGTTCTTTCCACAATATCTTTCAACTCAACAATAGCTCTAGTGTTTTCCATTAGATGATTTTGCACCCTTTTATTAAAGTTATCTTGCTTAACAATAAAGATATCAAATTCTTCTAAGCATTGATCAGGAGGTTTAGAGTAAGGGATATCACCTTCATCAAAGTGTTGGAGAGAGTGTACCTGAATAGTGGATGAGTAGGGAATAGGCTTACATAATTCTTTTATAGGAGGTAAATTCTTGACATCTGCAGCTTTAATTCCCTTCTTCTTAAGACATTTCTTAGCTTCCTTCATCACTTCATCATTTAATTCAATAACTCCCCTCTTCTTTGATGTTGGAATAGGCACGGTAATAGATGGTTCAGGTACAATTACTTCAGATATAGCTTGTTTAGGAGGAGTCCAATCTTCATAATTCTTGCTTATTTTAGCCATTAATTCCTCAGCTTCCTTAGGAGTCCTATTCTTGAAAACACAATCAGCACAACTATCTAGGTATGTCCTAGATTCTTCGGTTAGTCCACTATAAAATATATCAAGAAGCACATTCTTAGGTAATGGACTTCCAGCCTGTGCATGAATCAAAGCAAAAAAAAACTTGCCCAAGATTCGGGCAATACCTCTTTTTCTCCCTGTTTAAAATCAAAAAGTTCCTGCAAAATAGCATGTCTAGCACTGGGAGGAAAATATTTCTGCAGGAAAGTACTAATCAAGCACTCAGGGCTATCAATAGATCCAGGAGGTAAATTACTAAACCAAGTTTTAGCTTCTCCTTTCAGTGAAAAGGGAAAAATCTTAGCAACAAAGTAAGTACGCATCTTAATATCATCAGAAAACAAGCCACTCATGGTAGAAAGTTCATTCATATGTGCTACCGCACTTTCATTCTTAGTCCCACAAAAAGGTTCTTTCTTGAAAATAGCTATGTAAGATAGATCAAGAGAGAAATCATAATCTTCATCTATAATGTTTATGGGAGAAGCAGTAAACTTAGCAGCAGGATATAATTTGGGTCTAATAGTACGCCTCACAAGGAGACTCTTAGCAGCGCTCCTATCATGGGTGTTCTTACATTCTTTAATAAACTCATCGGTCATCTCAACATAACCATCTTCAATATCATAACTCTCACTAGACTCAGGTGAGCTAACAGGTGTGGTAGTGTCTTCATCAGGAGTTTCGGTATTTCCAGCTATAGTTCTAGCAATTGTAGCATCTAGGAAAGGACCTAATGAACCACTCTTATCAAGCATAGTAGAAGCAGCATCATAAGCATCAGAAGTTTTAGATTCAGTAGTAGTAGCAGTGTGTGTAGCATGTGTATTCCTGCCTATCACGCGGGTGACCCGGGTTCGATCCCTGGCAACGGCGCCAGAAAATAGTCTTGATGACCCACAAGTATAGGGGGTGTATCGCAGTATTTTCGAGGGAAGTGAAACCCAATTTATTGATTCGACACAAGGGGAGCCAAAGAATATTTATAAGCCTTAACAACTGAGTTGTCAATTCAGCTGCACCTGGAAACAATCTTTCTCATAGCAGTTTATCAGTAGCAGCAGTTTTGTAGTACGAATAGTAAAGTAACAGTAGTAGTAAAGCAAAGATAGTAGTAACAAAAGCAGTAAATAGTGGGAATCGTGTGCGGTAGGCATAGGGATGGATGGATGGGCGTTGCATGGACAAGACAATTCAAATAGCAATCAGAATAGAGGGAAGTTGCAGATAAATAAGATAAAGCATCCAAGTACTAGACAATCCTAGGCATGTGTTCCATATATAGTCATACGTGCTCGCAATGAGAACTTGCACAACATCTTTTGTCCTGCCATCCGTTTGCAGCGGGGCCTCAAGGGAACTACTGGCAATTAAGGTGCTCCTTTTAATAGAGCACCGGAGCAAAGCATTAACATTCCGTGAACACATGTGATCCTCACATCAAAGCCATTCCCTCCGGTTATCCCGATTTCTATCACTTCGGGGCCATAGGTTCCAGACAACAACGCGTGTATACAACTTGTAGATAAGACCAAAAACAATACTATCATAATGAATCAATAACATGTTCAGATCTAAAATCATGGCACTCGGGCCCTAGTGACAAGCATTAAGCACAACAAGTCACAACAAAGTCATAAAGCACTAATAAAAGATACTAGGCACCATGCCCTAACAATCTGATGCCATTACATGAACGATCTCATCCAATCCCTACCATCCCCGTAGCCTACAGCGGGGGATTACTCACTCATAGATGGGGGAAACATGGATGATCGATGGAGAAGTGATGGTGATGATGATGGCGATGATCTCCTCCAATTCCCTGTCCCGACAGGCTGCCAGAACGGAGTTTCTGGTGCTGTTTCATGGAATTTAGTGGTGGCGGCGGAGCGGAACTCCTTCTGGAAAATGTCGAACCCCCCAGAAGTTTTTAGGTCAGAAGGCTCCTTATAGGCGAAGAGAGTGGCCAAGGGGGTGCCTGGGGGGCCCACACCACCCCCTGGCGCAGCCTGGCTTGGCCCGTGCCACCAGGTGGTGTGGCCACCACCTGGCTCTTCTCCGTCTCGTATTCCGGCTCCTGGAGTCTTCGGGTGAAATAGGATTTTTGGCATATTTTCCGGGATTTTTCCTGATAGTTGAGTTTCTGCACAAAAAGTAGACACCAAGGCAATTCTGCTGAAAACAGCGTCAGTCCGCGTTACTTGCATCCAAATCACACAAGTATAGAGGAGAAACAATAGCAAAAGTGTTCGGGAAAGTATATACGTTTTGGACGTATCACTACTCCATACAGCTTATATTGTATACTTCATCAAACTCTAGCTTGACTTCTCATGATCAAGCTAGATGATCGAGCTTACTAAAGTTTTGCCTAATTTTGGTATTCTCACCACTCTTCCTCAACACCTAGTCATATATTCTCAAGTGGCTTGAGAATAATGACCACTACCCTTTGATCATACAAAACTTAAGCTTCTAATTGTTTGATCGAGATCTATAATCAACTAAGTAATAGACTTTTACTAGTCTCTCTATAAGACTTATCTTGTTAAGGAAACTTACTATAGGTTTATACCTACTTGGCTTAACAAGGTTATTACTTGATACTCTGATACTACTCACTTTCTCATAGCTCCATAAATACTAACTTAACTCTTGGGTTTAGATGCTTCTTCCAGTTTACTCATGAATGAGTTATCTCCTCCAACATCAGATGGTTTGATCTCCACTAAAGATCACATTCCACTAATGATGGAACATTCTACCATATCAAGTTCCTTCTTCTTATTAACTTACTTAAGGTCTTTGGGAAGGTTAATATAATAGGTCAAAGCTAAAGGCTAATAAGTTCTAGGTCAGAAATTGATCATTCAACACTAATGATCACTTGACACTAGGACTTGGTTAAATAGGAATGTCACCTCTTAATATCATATTAAGAGTATGCGCTGGATGGTTGATACGTCCAAAACATATCTACTTTCATGAATACTTTTGCTATTGTTTTTCCTCTAAACTTGTGTGATTTGGATACAACTAACACGGACTGACGCTGTTTTCAGCAGAATTACCTTGGTGTCTAGTTTTTGTGCAGAAAATCAACTATCAGGAAAAATCCCGGAAAATATGCCAAAAATCCTATTTCACCAGAAGACTCACGGAGCCAGAAGACGAGACGGAGGAGGGCCATGAGGGGCCCACACCACCTGCCCGCGCGGGCCAGGCCAGGCCGCGCCTAGGGGTGGTGTGGCCGCCTCGGTCACCCCCTCGGCCTACCTCTTTGCCTATAAGATGCCTCCTAACCTAAGAACCCAGGGGGTTCGACGTTTTTTGAGAAAGAGTTCCGCTGCGCCGCCACCACCAGATTCCGTGATTCGGCACCAGAAACTCCGTGCTGGCACCCTGCCGGGATGGGGAATTGGAGGAGATCATCGCCATCATCATCACCATCGCTTCTCCATCAACCATCCATGATTCCCCCATCCATGAGTGAGTAATCCCCCACTATAGGCTATGGGGATGGTAGGAATTAGATGAGATCATTCATGTAATGACATCAGATTGTTAGGGCATGATGCCTAGTATCTATTATTAGTGCTTTTTGACTTTGTTACAACTTGTTATGCTTAATGCTTGTCACTAGGCCCCGAGTGCCATGATTTCAGATCTGAACATGTATTGATTCATTATGATAGTATTGTTTTTGGTCTTACCTGCAAGTTGTATACACATATTGTTGTCCGGAACCAAAGGCCCCGAAGTGACAATAATCGGGATAACCGAAGGGGATGGCTTTGATGTGAGGATCACATGTGTTCACGGAGTGTTAATGCTTTACTCTGGTGCTCTATTAAAAGGAGCACCTTAATTGCCAGTAGTTCCCTTGAGGCCCGCTGCAAACGGGCTGGCAGGACAAAAGATGTTGTGCAAGTTCTCATTGCGAGCACGTATGACTATATATGGAACACATGCCTATGATTATTTAGTACTTGGATGCTTTATCTTATTTATCTACAAATGCCCTATGTCTTGATTGTCATATGAATTGTCTTGTCCATGGAACACCCGTCCATCAATACCTATGCCTACCACGCTTTGATCCTACTATTTATTGCAATTGTTACTACTATCTTTACTTTTACTAGTGCTATTACTTTGCTATTGCTATTACAAAACGGTTGCTACCGATAAACTGCTGTGAGCAAGATTGTTTCCAGGTGCATCTGAATTGACAACTCAGTTATTAAGGCTTATAAATATTCTTTGGCTCCCCTTGTGTCGAATCAATAAATTGGGTTTCACTTCCCTCGAAAATACTGCGATACACCCCCTATACTTGTGGGTCATCAAGACTATTTTCTGGCGCCGTTGCCGGGGAGCATAGCTTTATTTATCAAGTTCACTTGGATTCTCTATTGTTTGCTGCTATCCATCCATCATGGGTAAGTCTCGTGATGGCAAGTTTCCTATTTTACCATCCACTACAAGAAGAGGTACGGTTCTGAACACCTCTGCTGCTCTTGATTCACCATCTGTTATAAGTAAGCTCGTTACACCACCACATACACATGCTACACACACTGCTACTACTGCTGAATCTGAAACTTCTGATGCTTATGATGCTGCTTCTACTGTGCTTGATAAGAGTGGTTCATTAGGTCCTTTCCTAGATGCTACGATTGCTAGAACTATAGCTAGAAATATCGAAACTCCTAATGAAGACACTACCACACCTGTTAGTTCACCTGAGTCTAGTGAAAGTTATGATATTGAAGATGGTTATGTTGAGATGACCGATGAATTTATTAAAGAATGTAAAAACACCTATGATAGGAGCGCTGCTAAGAGTCTCCTTGAGAGGCGTACTATTAGACCCAAATTGTCTACTATTGCTAAGTTTGCTGCTTCTCCCATAAACATTACAGATAAAGATTATGATTTCTCTCTCGATCTATCTTACATAGCTATTGTCGAGAAAGAACCTTTTTGTGGGACTAAGAATGAAAGTGCGGTAGCACATATGAATGAACTTTCTACCATGAGTGGCTTGTTTTCTGATGATATTAAGATGCGTACTTACTTTGTTGCTAAGATTTTCCCCTTTTCATTGAAAGGAGAAACTAAAACTTGGTTTAGTAACTTACCTCCTGGATCTATTGATAGCCCTGAGTGCTTGATTAGTACTTTGTTGCTAGACATGCTATTTTGCAGGAACTTTTTGATTTTAAATAGGGAGAAAAAGAGGTATTGCTAGAATCTTGGGCAAGGTTTTGTGCCTTGATTCATGCACAGGCTGGAAGTCCATTACCTAAGAATGAGCTTCTTGATATATTTTATAATGGACTAACCGAAGAATCTAGGACATACCTAGATAGTTGTGCTGATTGTGTTTTTAGGAATAGGACTCCTAAGGAAGCTGAGGAGTTAATGGCTAAAATAAGCAAGAATTATGAAGATTGGACTCCTCCTAAACAAGCTATACCTGAAGTAATTGTACCTGAACCATCTATTCCGGTGCCTATTCCAACATCAAAGAATACGGGAGTTATTGAATTAAATGATGAAGTGATGAAGGAAGCTAAGAAATGTCTTAAGGAGAAGGGAATTAAAGCTGCAGATGTCAAGAATTTACCTCCTATAGAAGAATTATGTAAGCCTATTCCCTACTCATCCACTATTGAGGTACACTCTCTCCAACACTTTGATGAAGGTGATATCCCTTACTCTAAACCTCCTGATTAATGCTTAGAAGAATTCAATATCTTTATTGTTAAGCAAGATAATTTTAATAAAAGGGTGCAAAATCATCTAATGGAAAACACTAGAGCTATTGTTGAGTTGAAAGATATTGTGGAAAGAACCTCTAGTGATGTTAAAATGATTATTAAACACTTTCAAATGGTTCAAACTCAAATAGATCAACTCGTTAAATTGCAAAACAACTTGCTAGTTAATGCTGCTAAAGAAAAACATGCTTATGAAATTAGAACTAGAAGTGGAGCTGCTACCCAGAATCCTCTATATCCTGAGGGGCATGCCAAAAGAATTGAGCAGGATTCTCAACAAGCTGAAAATAGTGGCTCTACTCGTAAGAAAAGGAAAAATAAACATAAAATTGTTGTACAACCCTCTGAACCTGCTTTAGATCCTAATAGTATATCTATCTCTGATGCTGAAACTGAAAGTGGTAATGAAGAAAATGAAGTTCCTAATGATGAGAAATTTGAGGAAGAACCTGAAAACCACACTAAGAATACTAAATACACCAAAGAAGATTTTATTGCTAAGAAACATGGTAGTGAAAGAGAACCTTGGGTCCAAAAACCTATGCCTTTCCCTGATAAGAAACACAAGTCAAAGGAAGATGAACACTATAATAAGTTTTGTGAGTGGATGAAACCTTTATTCTTGCAAATTCCTTTGACTGATGCAATTAAATTGCCTCCTTACTCAAAGTATATGAAGGATATTGTCTCGAATAAAAGGAAGATCCCTAATGAAGAAATCTCTACTTTGCTTGCTAATTATTCCTTCAATGGTAAGGTTCCAAAGAAACTTGGAGACCCAGGGATTCCAACTATCCCTTTCTCTATTAAGAACAGTTATGTTAGAACTGCTTTATGTGATTTGGGAGCTGGAGTTAGTGTTATGCCTTTCTCTCTCTATAAGAGGCTTCAACTAGAAAAATTAATACCAACTGATATATCTTTTGCAAATGGCTGATAAATCTACCACTATTCCTGTTGGTATATGTGAGGATGTACCTGTTCAAGTGGCTCATAATTGCTTGATATTAACTGATTTTGTTGTGCTTGAAATGCCCGAAGATGATAATATGTCCATTATTCTTGGGAGACCTTTTCTTAATACTGCAGGAGCTGTTATTAATTGTAATCAAGGAAAGGTTACTTTGAATGTTAATGACAAGGAACATACTGTCTATTTCCCCAAGAAGATTGAAAGGACTTATGGTTTGAATTCAATTGAACATGTTGAGGGCATTCAAGTTGGAGAGATATATTGTCCCATACCAAAAGAAAAATTTGAAACTATTATGATTGGGACCATTGCTATCAAGGTTGAGGTAACATAATCATTAGTGGAATACAAAGTTTTGTCTCATATGAAATTGTTTTGGTAGCAAGACCTTATCAACCTTGTTAACAAAAGGATTTCATTGAACAAAAAAATGTTTTCACCATCATTATCTCCGCTTACTTCTGTGAGCAAGATTGTTTCTAGGTGCAGCTGAATTGACAACTTAGTTGTTAAGGCTTATAAATATTCTTTGGCTCCCCTTGTGTCGAATCAATAAATTGGGTTTCACTTCCCTCGAAAATACTATGATACACCCCCCTATACTTGTGGGTCATCAAGACTATTTTCTGGCACCGTTGCTGGGGAGCATAGCCCTATTTATCAAGTTCACTTGGAATCACTATTGTTCGCTGCCATCCATCCATCATGGGTAAGTCTCGTGATGGCAAGGTCAATATTTTACCATCCACTACAAGGAGAGGTACGGTTCTGAACACCTCTGTTGCTCTTGATTCACCATCTGTTATGAGGTAGCTCCTTACACCACCACATACACATGCTACACACACTTCTACTACTTCTGAATCTGAAACTTATGATGCTGCTTCTATTGTGCTTGATAAAAGTGGTTCATTAGGTCCTTTCCTAGATGCTACGATTGCTAGAACTATAGCTAGAAATACTTAAACTCCTAATGAAGACACTACTACACCTGTCAGTTCACCTGAGTCTAGAGAGAGCTATGATATTGAAGACGATTATATAGAGATGACTAATGAATTTATTAAAGAATGTCAAAACACTCATGATAAGAATGCTATTAAGAGTCTTCTTGAGAAACATACTGTTAGACCTAAATTATCTCCTAATGCTAAGTTTGTTACATCTCCCATAAACATTAAAGATAAGGATTATGATTTCTCTCTTGATTTATCTTACATAACCATTGTTGAGAAAGAACCTTTTTGTGGAACTAAGAATGAAAGTGTTGTAGCACATATGACAGAGCTTTCTACCATGAGTGGTTTATTTTCTGATGATCTTAAGATGCGCACCTACTTTGTTGCTAAAATTTTCCCTTTTTCACTAAAAGGAGAAGCTAAAACTTGGTTAATAATTTACCTCCTGGATCTATTGACATCCCTGATTGCTTGATTGGTACCTTCCTTCAGAAATATTTCCCTCCTAGTGCTAGACATGCTATTTTGCAGGAACTTTTTGATTTTAAACAGGGAGAGAAAGTGATATTGCCTGAATCATGGGGAAGGTTTTGTGCTTTATTCATGCACAGGCTGGATGTCCATTACCTAAAAATGAGCTTCTTGATATATATTATAATGGACTAACTAAAGAATCTAGGACATACCTGGATAGTTGTGCTGATTGTGTTTTCAGGAAGAGAACTCCCAAAGAAGCTGAGGAATTAATCGCTAAAATAAGCAAGAATTATAAAGACTGGACTTCATCTGAGCCAACTACACCTAAGACAACTACACCTAGGTTAACTGTGCCTGATCCAACACCAACACCAAAACCAAAGAAGAGGGGAATTATTGAACTAAATGATGAAGTGATGAAGGAAGCTAAGAAATGTGTTAAGGAGAAGGGAATTAAAGCTACAAATGCCAAGAATTTACCTCCTATAGAAGAATTATGTAAGCCAATCTCCCACTCATCCACTATTGAGGTACACTCTCTCCAACATTTTGATCAAGGTGATATTCCTTACTCTAAACCTCCTGATCAATGCTTACAAGAATTTGATGTTTTTATTGTTAAGCAAGATAATTTTAATAAAAGGGTGCAAATCATTTAATGGAAAACTCTAGAGCTATTATTGAGTTAAAAGATATTGTGGAAAGAACCTCTAATGATGTTAAAATGCTTGTTAAACATTTCCAAATGGTTCAAACTCAAATTGATCAGCTTATTAAGGTACAAAAAGGTCTGCTAGTTAATGCTTCTAAGGAAAAACAAGCTTGTGAAATTAGAACTAGAAGTGGTGCTGCCACCCAGGATCCTCTATATCCTGATGGGCATCCTAAAAGAATTGAGAAGGATTCTTAGCAAATTGAAAATAGTGGTACTTCTCCTAAGAAAAGGAAAAAGAAACATAAAACTATTGTAGAACCTTCTGAACCTGCTAAAGATCCTAATAGTATATTTGTCTCTGATGCTGAAACTGAAAGTGGTAACGAAGAAAATGATGCTCCTGATAAAGAAAAAGTTGAAGAAGAACCTAAAAGGCATACTAAGAATACTAAATATAGTAAAGAAGATTTTGTCGCTAAGAAACATGGTAGTGAAAGAGAGCCTTGGGTCCAAAAACCTATGCCTTTCCCTGATAAGAAACACAAGTCAAAGGAAGATGAACACTATAATAAGTTTTGTGAGTGGATGAAACCTTTATTTTTGCAAATTCATTTAACTGATGCTATTAAATTGCCTCCTTATTCAAAGTATATGAAGGATATTGTCTCTAATAAAAGGAAGATCCCTAATGAAGAAATTTCTACTTTGCTTGCCAATTATTCCTTTAATGGTAAGGTTCCAAAGAAACTTGGAGACCTAGGGATTCCAACTATTCCATGTTCTATTAAAAATAGTTATGTTAGAACTGCTTTGTGTGATTTGGGAGCAGGAGTTAGTGTTATGCCTTTTTCTCTCTACAAGAGACTTCAATTGGAAAAACTAATACCAACTGATATATCTTTGCAAATGGCTGATAAATCTACTACTATTCCTGTTGGTATATGTGAGGATGTACATGTTCAAGTTGCTCATAATTGCTTGATATTAACTGACTTTGTTGTGCTTGAAATGCCTCAAGATGATAATATGTCTATTATTCTTGGGAGACCTTTTCTTAATACTGCAGGAGCTGTTATTAATTTTAATCAAGGAAAAGTGACTTTTAATGTTAATGACAAGGAACATACTGTCTATTTCCCCAAGAAGATTGATAGGACTTATGGTTTAAATTCAGTTGAACATGTTGAGGGCATCCAAGTTGGAGAAATATATTGTCCCATACCACGAGAAAAATATGAAACAATTATGATTGGGACCATTGCTATCAAGGTTGAGGTAACATAATCATAAGTGGAATAAAAAGTTTTGTTTCATATAAAATTGTTTTGGTAACAAGACCTGATCAACCTTGTTAACAAAAGGATTTTAATGAACAAAATAATGTTTTCACCATGATTATCTTTGCTTACTTTTAGTTTATCCATTTTAGTTTTTGCTTTCACTTAGTTTACTTTTCTGTTGTTAGTTGCTTGCTTATTAGAGTGTCTTAGAACTTCTGAAGTTTTAGTTTTGTTTTGCTTTTTGTATCATTTAAAAAAACATCTTTCTGTCAAAAAATCATTCATCAATACCTGAAAATTGCTAAAAAATAAAGTGTCTTGAAAAATTCCATAAAATTCATATTAAATTTTTACGTGAAAAAAGGGGCAGAGGAGTACCTAGAGTGACTTAGGGCGGCCCACACGGCTGGCACACCACCTGGTGGCACGACCACCTGATACGTCCATTTTTCATCACTATTTTATGTCATAATTCACTTTTATTCATTCATATATTTCGTATTGAGAGGTGATACTTATGTTATTTCATCTATTTTTGCATGGTTGATGACTTTTGGAGCATACACCGCTGCAGTCAGGATTCTGATTGAAAAGGTGCTGTTTGGAGGCAAAATTCGCGAAGATCAGAAAATCCGAGAAAATATACGGAAAATCCTATCTTTTCAGAAGACGAAGGAAGCCAAAAGGGGGCTGGAGATGGGCCACAGGGGTCCCACACCACCCCCTGGCGCGGGCCACCCTGGGCCGCGCCACCAGGTGGTGTGGCCGCCCTGGTCTACCCCTAGCACTCCCCTCTGGTGTATATATTCCTCCCGAAACCCTAAGACTCGGGGAGCGACCACAGAAAGATTCCGCCGCCTCTATGAGGCGGAAAACACCAAGAGAGAAAGATCTCTCCGGCAAACAGATTTCTGCCGGGTGATGCGCTCGACTTTCGACGTAGAGCTTGTTGGGAACCACAAGAGGAAGGTATGATGAGCATAGCAGTAAGTTTTCCCTCAGATATGAAACCAAGGTTTAATCGAACCAGTAGGAGCAAGGAAACACCCCAAAGGTGTTACTAGCTGAGCTTTGGCAGGGCGCACTACCGGTGCTAGTAGCAACGTGGAGACCTGCAAAACACAACCACAAAACTTTGTCCCCAACTTGCGATGAGGTTGTCAATCTTACCGTGTTTTGCGGAACACAAAGGATTAAACGTATCGAATGGAAAGTAGTAAAAGTTTGTAGAAAGTAAACACAAAGCAGTAAACAGTTGTAGATTGTATGTAAAGAAAAAGGACCGGGATCCATAGTTCACTAGAGGTGGCTCTCCTTAGATAGATAACATGCTGGGTGAACAAATTACAGCGGGGCAATTGACAAACACCGAGAAAGCAATACATGCATATACTAATCATCTTCACTCCTCTGAGACTTGATTGGGCATTACAACATAATACATAGACCGCCATCCAACTGCATCTATGACTAATAATCCACCTTCAGGTTATCATCCGAACCCCCTCCAGTATTAAGTTGCAAGCAACAGATTATTGCTTTACGAACTGCGTGTAAAGTAAACAATATGATTGTTCTATGAACAAAGGATTGTTGTTTTCTCCCTAGTAGCAACAGCACATCTAGTACCTTAGAGATTTCTGTCACTTCCCTAGATTACCAGAGGCATGAACCCACTATCGAGCATAAATACTAACTCTTGGATTTGCTAGCATCTACTTGGCCAAGATAGCTACTAACAATGGAACGCATGCAAGATCTGAAATAACAAAGACATGATAGAATCAATAATCAATCTGAAATAGCATCTCAATATCCATCGGATCCCCGCAAACACAACATGCAGAATTACAAATAGATGATCTTGATCATGAACGGAGCTCACAAGATCTAAACATGAAAGCACAAAGGAGGAGAACCAGCCATCTAGCTACTACATGGATCCGTAGTCCAAGGATGAACTACTCACGCATCACACCGGAGGCTTGCATGGTGATGAAGAAGGCCTCCAGGGTGAATTCCCCTCTCCAGCAGGGTGCCGGGAAGAGCTTCAGATCCCTCCCGATCTAGGGATGGAGATGAAGGCGGCTATAGACTCTTTCGTGGATTTTTGATCGGGTACTTACGATTTTCGTCCCGAGGGCAATATATAGGCAGAAGGAGAGGCCGAGGGGGTGTCGGGAGCGGCCACGCCACCCCTTGGCGCGGGCCAGGCCTGGCCACGTGGGCTAGGTGCTGTGGTGGCTCCCTGGCCCTTCTCCGTCTCGTATTCTGGCACTTGATCACTTCCGGAAAAATAGGCACTTTGGCTTTTGTCCCGTCCAATTCCGAGAATATTCATTTTTTGACTTTCCTGGAACCAAAAACAGCAAAAAAAGGCAACTGGCACTGTGGCTCTTGTTAATAGGTTAGTCCAAGAAATCATATGAAAAGTACTCCAAAGTTGGAACAAAACACAAGAAAGTGGATAAAACCAAGCATGGAACATCAAAAATTATAGATACATTTGCAATGTATCACCGGGGGAATTCCTTCCCGGAGAGGGGAGATCGTCGTCATCAACACCACCATCAAGCTGGACTTCATCGGGATCATCATCATCACCATCAGCACCATCATCACCATCTCCATATTGTTGTAACAATTGTGTTGAATCTTGCATAGTTCATAGGGGAAACTTTCCCGGTGTTGATTACTCTTTGTAGTTGATGCTATTGAGTGAACCGTTGAATTATTGTTTATGTTCAGATTGTTATACATCATTATTCCATCTCTGATCATGATCCATATGATGTATTGTGAGTATTTCGTTTTGTTCTTGAGGACATGGGAGAAGTCATTTTGTTAGTAGTGGAATTGTGTTGAGAAAGATTCAATAGTTTGATATTTAAGTTGTGGTGTACTTCTTCTAGTGGTGTCATGTGAACGTCGACTACATGACACTTCACCTATATGGGCCTAGGGGAATGCATTGTGTATTTGGCTACTAATCGTAGGGGTTGCCGGAGTGATAGAAACCTGAACCCCCGTTAGGAAACCATTGCACAAGGGACATAAGGGTCTTAGAGTTTAAAGTTGTGGTTAGGTTTCTACCTTAATTACTTTCTTGTACTTACGGATGTTTGCAAGGGGTATAATCACAAGTATGTATTAGTCCTAGGAAGGTCGGTACACTAGCACAGGTTCACCCACACAACACTTAGCAAGGTAAAGAACATTAATCAACTATATGAAGTGAAAGCACTTGACAGTCTTCCAATGTGTCCTCGAGAATGTTTGGTCATCTTAAGTAATACACCCGGCTTGTCCTTTGCTGCATAAAGGATTGGGCTACTTGTTGCATTTATTCCTATTGTCTTTTGTTTACTCGTACTTCGTTTACTTGATTTATCGAAAACCCCTAAAAATCGTTTGCTAAGTATTTGTAGAGAATTCCTGATCCATACCACTAGCCAGCACCTTCTGCTCCTCGTTGGGTTCGACACTCTTATCGAAAATACTGCGATACACCCCCTATACTTGTGGGTCATCAAGACTATTTTCTGGCACCGTTGCCGGGGAGAGAAGCGCTATTGGAGAGTGGAACTGGTAAAGGAAACTTCTACTATGAGTATTGTTTACTTCTGTTAGTTGCTTTATTTTCGTTATGGATAATTCGCTGAGTTTCTTATTTGGTAATGCTACTACCACTGCTAAGGTAGTATATAAACCACCACCTGCTGAGAATGAGTTTTTCAAAATACCTACAAGAATTATTGATCGTGTTATGGATAACTACTATGTTGGGGATGGAACTATCCATCCTAGTGATCATTTACTCTTTATACACGAATTATGCGGGTTGTTCAAGTGTGCATGTATTACTACAAATCAAGTTAAGAAGAAGTTATTCTCATTATCACTAAAAGGAAGAGCTGAGGAATGGTATAAGCTGCTGAAGAATGGTCAAGCTCTGGAATGGGAGGAAATAGTGCCTCTCTTTTATTCAAAATTTTATCCTCCTAGTGAGATTCATAAAGATCGGAATCAAATATACAACTTTTGGCCTCTTGATGGAGAGAGTACAGCTCAAGCTTGGGGGAGATTGAAGTTACTAATGCTCAAATGTCCCATTCATGAGCTCCCCAACAATATTATTATCAACAACTTTTATGCAAGGCTTTCTCTACATGACAAGGATTTATTGGATGCTTCCTGTGCTGGATCATTCACTCGCATGGAAGAACAACCTAATGGGACCTTCTGGACCATATTCAAGACAATGCTGAAGCTTGGGAGAATGATAAAGGTAGAAAGTCGGGTATAAATTATGATTATGAATGCATTGAATCTTTTATGGGAACTGATGACTTTCGAAATATTAAAAATGCTTATGGTCTAGACTCTCAAGCTATTGCTTCTTATTTTGAGGTCTTTGCTTCCTACATTGATGTGCCTAAAAGGAAGTGGAATAAGTATCATGAACCTTATAAAGATATTTCTAAGAGTGTTCCTGCAAGAAATACTGAAGTTTATACTGCTAATCATGCCTTACCTAAACCTTATATTGAGAAAATGCCTTTCCCAGTTAAGATAAAGGAACATTCTATGATAGCAAGTATGGTTAATGAAAGTGCAAATAAAGCTGTTGGACCTGATAAACAAATGGTTGATGAACCTATAATAGCAAATGTGAAAGACTTTGTTACTAAATATGAAGAAGAGGGACAACTATCCTTTGTAAGGATACCTCTAATATTGTTTCACAAAGTAGTGTTATGAGAGCTAGTATTCCTGTGTTTTCTGTTAAGATAAGCGATCATTGCTATGATGGCCCTTGTGATAGTTATATTGTTAATTTTATGCATGATACTGAAAGTTATTATGAGAGAGGGAAAAGTGTTCTTATGTATCTCAATAATATCAAGTTTTCTCGTTTTATGATGAAAGCTTTTATGTTGCACTTCTTTTGCCTTCCTATGCAAGTAGCCTCTGGTTTCAACAACTTGTTTGTTTACAAAATTCCTTTGCATAGGAAGTTGGTCTGACTTAAATGTGTGTTTTTGCTTCTTAATGCTCTCTTTCACTTGAATTCATATTCCTGAGTGAGCATCTTAAAAATTATCATGCCCATCTTAATGGCTATAAAGAAAGAGCTTTTTGGGAGACAACCCAATTTGTTTTTGCTTTCATTTTGTTTTTGCTTCTTTGAGTTTTGGAATTTATTAATTCAGTAATAACCTCTCCTTATCCGTTTTGTTTGGTTTTTGTGTCAAGATCAACCTCTAATGAGAGAGAAGTAATATTTGGGGAACTTGTTGTCCCGAAACAGATTTTTGTGCTTCACCATAAAAATTCGTAAGAGATCTCTGTATGTCGGATTGAGCTGTAATTTTTTGTGCTTCTGCCCCAGGTTATTATTTAACTTCCGTTAGTTTTGCACTTTTTGATTTGAGCAACATAAGATTTTCGAAAAAATTGATCTTTACCTGCTGGTCTGTTTTGACAGATTTTGCCACTCTTGCATTTGCTTCTTTAATCGATTTCCTTTTGGAATTCTTTTTGGGTTTTCGGAAGGAGTTGCTACAGTAGCTTATGTTTTGATGGTTTTCAGTAGAAGTTGAACTCAAAAGGTTTTATCACTTCACTTATAGTAATGTTGTTAATGAGAACTGTGTGAAGTTTTGTGTGAAAGAAATTTCCAGGAAGTAGAGATAATGGTGTAATAAGGAAGAAAAGGGTTTTATGACTCAAGTAATAAGTGTATGAAGATGAAGATATCGATGATATTCAAGTGGTGACTCGGGAAGAATCTACTAGATACCAAATTCAGAGACCTGCAGAGTCCGCTTTCAAATAGGTAACAGTTCTGGTGAGAAAAGTTCCGCGAAAATACTATCCAACTATATTTTTGCAGTTTTTAGTCAATAAGGAAAGCTACAAAGCGAAAGAGGGACGAAAACGGAGCCAGGGTGGCTCACACCACCCTGTGGCGTGGGCCCTCCCCTGGTAGCGCCACCAGGTGGTGAGTCCACCCCGGACTCTGTCTCCGTCCCGTTTTCTCCCAGTACCTTCCTTTTGATATGAAACTTCGGAATATATAATCCCCCGGATCCCCCGAGGTTCGTATATCGTGTTTTCGGCGTGTTTTTGTTTTGATCTGTTTCTGCCAGGACATACTCTTTGAATGTTTAGAAGCACAATGGTGTCCGCCAAGGATAAAGGGAAGGAGCCTATGGAGGAAGATCTCCAAGACCCCAAGCAGGGGCCGGTACCTTTAATCTCATGCCCTCCATCAATGGAAGCCCTACGAGTCACTAAGGAGTTCTGCGATAAGTACCAAGACTTGAGGAGGAAGGTGGACATGCTTCAATGGGACAATAATAGGCTTCGCAAGATGCTGGAAGATTTCCTCACTTCAACTAAGAAAATATTGCCACCACCACCAAAGGAGTAATTCGTCATCAGGTTTGGCATCCCCTTGGTTTGTTCCAAGCTTGGGGGAGTGTCGCGGTATCACATCACTATCTTCTATCTTTTTACCTTATTAGTAGAGTCATATCATGAATAGAGAAGTTATTATGTAGGATGGTTTGCATTATGGAAGTGTCCCCTCTCTCGTTAGATATGTATCCCTTGGTGTGAGTTGCCGTTATGGATTATTAATGAGAAGTTCTATCATTTACTCTTTTGCATAGCTTATATTAGTTTTCAATTCGTGGTTATATGATTGATCTTGTTGTTAGTATTGGTAGCACTTTGGGATCATTGAGTTAATTTAGTTGGTTTTGGCAAACCTGGCTCGGTCAGTAGCACACTATTTTTGAGAGTTGAAAGAAAAGATAAAAGTACTCTAAAGAAATATAATTTCATCATCTTTCTTTATTGATTTTCTTATAAGTCTAGTATTCTCTAGTTAAGATCTTTTGTGCTTCCAAGGAAGATTGCATGTTTGTCTTTATCACTTGTATGTTTGTTTGTTTCCTTCAACTCTTGTACTTGCTACCCAGCCTTGCTAGCCAAAAACCTGTACTGAGAGGGAATTCTTCTCATGCATCCACTCCTTTAAACCAAAACCCACGCCATTTGTGTCCACCATACCTACCTATTAGCATTATTGCTATTCCAAGTAAATTCTTGTTTTATCTACCTCCCAAATTAAACTTGTTATGTGAAAATTAGTGATTAAAGCTCTCACGAACTTGATGGCACACTTTAATTTTCTTGCATTTAATAACCTAAACCATTGGGTCCTTCTTTATTGTGTATATGCTTGCACTTTATGATTTGAAGTTAGCAGAACCATGCATCATGGGTAACGCTTTCAACACTTCCATGGTACTTTTTACCTAGTTGATACCATGATTCTTTTGCCTATGGATCTCGGCGGTGTGAAATAAAAGTGGAACTTGTAAGATCATGGAGTTTATATGTGTGTTAGAGAAACGCCTGGGCTGCTAGTCTAAGCCATGCCTAATCATGGTGGAAACTTGCAGCATAACTATAGTGAGCATTCTATGAATCATCCTCAATAAAAATCTATGCAAATAGCAAATAAAAAGATCGTTGAGATGCTCACTGTCTGCTTGCCTTGTCATTTTGATTATGGGATAGCTCATGTGTCATGTGCAAGGGGTACCCCGTTGGCGGTTCTCAATGATACACATGTATTTACAATGACAAGAGCTTACTCGTGACTGAAGTTGAGTAGCATGAGGTTCGGTACTCATAAGTAAGGGTCATGAGATTTCAACTTATAACTTGTCAAGCATATCCTCTTAGTTGTGTCACTTTAACCTTAATCACCAAAAGATGCCTATGATTGGGGCAATGAGAGATGAAAGCTAGTAAGTATCATAATTTTTGGGAGCTCTTTATGAGACTTGCAATCCCTGCTTCCCTCTACGAAGGGCCTTTCTTTTACTTTTTAGTTGAGTCAGTAAACCTATTCCCTTCTACCTCAGCAAGTATTTTGAGTTGTTGTGTTTCATTCATTCATATGATGATTTATTCAATCATGTTTCTTATGTTCCTTGTTTTGCACATTGCTCTTATCTTGATGTTTACTACTTTGAAAGCTATCATTGAAAACCAGCTATTTGTGAACTCCAGCAAATTATCAACTATTCTTCGACCAAGAGCTAAGTTTGCCATTACCAGTTATGATTCACTTTATGTATCCTTATTGTGTTTCCTTTACTTATTGCAAGTTAAGTTATATAATAGTGAGTTGTCTTCTATTATGATCTATGTATTTGATGAATGTGATGCTTCTTGTCCATATTCTTTTATCGACTCTTCACTCCATAAACCTTAGGTCATGTTTATTGAGCTCAGTTTCGCTTGGGGACAAGTGAAGTCTAAGCTTGGGGGAGTTGATACGTCCATTTTGCATCACTATTCTATGTCATAATTCACTATTATTCATTGATATATTTCGTATTGAGAGGTGATACTTATGTTATTTCATCTGTTTTTGCATGGTTGATGACTTATGGAGCATGGACCGCTACAGTCAGGATTCTGATGGAAAAGGTGCTGTTTGGAGGAAAAATTCACGAAGATCAGAAAATCCGGGAAAAATATACGAAAAATGCTATTTTTCCAGAAGACGAAGGAAGCCAGAAGGGGGGCTAGAGATGGGCCATAGGGGGCCCACACCACCCCCTGGTGCGGGCCACCCTGGGCCGCGACACCAGGTGGTGTGGCCGCCCTGGTCCACCCCTGGCACTGCCCTCTGGCGTATGTATTCCTCCCGAAACCCTAAGACTCGAGGAGCAACCCCAGAAAGATTCCCCCGCCTCTGGGGGCGGAAAACACTGAGAGAGAAAGATCTCTCCAGCAGACAGATTTCTGCTAGAGGAATTCCTTCCCGGAGAGGGGAGATCGTCACCATCAACACCACCATCAAGCTGGACTTCATCGGGATCATCATCATCATCATCACCACCATCATCACCATCGGCACCATCATCACCATCTCCATATTGATGTAACAATTGTGTTGAATCTTGCATAGTTCATAGGGGAAACTTTCCTGGTGTTGATTACTCTTTGTAGTTGATTCTATTGAGTGAACCGTTGAATTATTATTTATGTTCAGATTATTATACATCATTATTCCATCTCTGATCATGATCCATATGATGTCTTGTTAGTAGTTTGTTTTGTTCTTGAGGACATGGGAGAAGTCATGTTGTTAGTAGTGGAATTGTGTTGAGCAAGATTCAATAGTTTGATATTTAAGTTGTGGTGTACTTCTTCTAATGGTGTCATGTGAACGTCGACTACATGACACTTCACCTATATGGGCCTAGGGGAATGCATTGTGTATTTGGCTACTAATCGTAGGGGTTGCCGGAGTGATAGAAACCTGAACTCCTATTAGGAAACCATTGCATAAGGGACATGAGGGTCTTAGAGTTTAAAGCTGTGGTTAGGTTTCTACCTTAATTACTTTCTTGTACTTATGGATGTTTGCAAAGGGTATATTCACAAGTATGTATTAGTCCTAGGAAGGTCGGTACATTAGCACAGGTTCACCCACACAACACTTAGCAAGCTAAAGAAGATTAATCAACTATATGAAGCGAAAGCACTTGACAGTCTTCCCATGTGTCCTCGAGAACGTTTGGTCATCTTAAGTAATATACTCGGCTTGTCCTTTGCTGCATAAAGGATTGGGCCACTTGCTGCATTTATTCCTATTGTCTTTTGTTTACTCGTACTTCGTTTACTTGCTTTGTCGAAAACCCCTAAAAATTTGTTTGCTAAGTATTTGCAGAGAATTCCTGATCGATACCACTAGCCAGCACCTTCTGCTCCTCGTTGGGTTTGACACTCTTATCGAAAATACTGCGATACACCCCCTATACTTGTGGGTCATCACCACCCCAGGGGCGCGCCTGGCCATGGTGTGGGCCACCCCTGGCCCTCCACTCACTCTCTCACTTGCCACTGCCTTCTCTCTCCCAAGAAAACATCAGTTCATTGCTCAAAATCGCGTTCTTGCTGTTCTTGTCCACGATTTTTCGATCTCCTTGCTCAGCCCATCTTTGCTGCTGAAATTTGGAGCATTTGTTCTCCGGTATGTGACTCCTCCGCTTGTCCAAGTAGATTTGTGTTTAGTGGTTTATATCTTGAGTATTTTGGTACTGTAGGTGACAGGTTATGTGAGCTTGTAAGCTTGTTCAATGCTTAGAGATATTGTTTTGATGCATGTTTAGGCTTCTTACAAGCCCCTATGAGTAGTTCCCTTCATTATGTATTCACTCTGCAATCACTTGTATAATGGATGTTTAAATTTCAGAATATCAAAGATGAACAGCCACACTTTTGGAGAAATATTTGAGAGGGACACACCCAGGAGGGCAAGGCCTTCAAGATTAGTCTCTCAATTTAGGCCATCATATAGTGATGATCTTATTGCACCACGCTTTGGCAATGAAGGAGATGAGGGAGATGCTCACCCATCTACCTTCCCTTGTTTTACCTTTTTGCAAGCTGCAGGGATCCTCAATTATTTCTTACTACTAGTTCAGAGGGTTGGTCTGACCACTTACATGGAAGATGAGAGTGAGCAATATGTCGTGCTCACCAAAACTTTCATTGAGAGTTTCGTTTTCACTAACACCCCTTATCAGTCAACTGTTTCGTTCAGAATCTATAATCTGCCTATTACCATGTCATTGGAAAGATTTTGCAGCATTATAGGCATAGGCATGACTATGATAGTGAAGAAGATCCAAGGTCGACCCGCTGATTTGCTATAGCTCTACCGAAGTGTGACAAATGACGATGACCGTGTAGCCCAATGCGGGAAGATAAGGAACATTCAACTCCCAGCTCTTAGATATTTTTCTTATTATCTTGCCACTAGCATTCTTGGTAGGGAGAACACTAGTAATATTTCTAATTATCATTTGGCCTTCCTCGCTGCTGCACTTAATAATGATACCAAGTATAATCTTGGTTCTCTCATTGCTCGCCACCTAGCCGCTAGAGGACCTATTTATGGGGGCATTTTTGCCTCACGCATGGTTGCTGCTTTGGAACTTTCTGTTAATCCTAATGATACCGTGTTGACACCACAAAGGCTTGATCTTGGTGCTATGAAAATGCATCACTTTGTCACTACTGACTCTAGTACGGAGAGTTTAGTATATAGGATGTTGTTTACTAACAGAGAGGAGAGGGAAATTCTGCCACAATCTACTTTGTTCAGTACTTACAGGATTCCATGGTCGCGTTCCAAGGAGGAGGTGGACCAGTAGCTCCGCTTGCTTGGTTTCCACGGGAAGCACTAGGGGGATGTGCCCACTTACGACTATTCTGCGCACTACGCTGGGGCGTCCTCGAGCTCGTATCAGGACGAGGGCACCTCCTCTCCATACTACGGAGGCGCTCCATCTTGTCCAGCTTTGGATTAATACCCACTTAGGCCAAAAGCCTAAGCTTGGGGGGAGGTACACCGACACCACACTCATCTCCATACCATGTTTAGTCGGTACTTTGTATATCCATGTTTCGTTCTCTTTTTAGTTTTTTGTTCTTTCTTTACTTTTGCTTTCCAAAACACAAAAAGACCAAAAAATATTTTCGTTGTTTCTCTTTGTTTGCTTCTTTGTATTTTTAGCCTTGTATTGCTTTTTCCTTTTAGCTTTGTTTTGATTATTCGAAAAACCCAAAAAGATTTTGCTTTGCTTGTTCTTCCTTTTGGTTCTTACCTTTAAAAATCGAAAACCTAAATATATTTTTGTTCTTCTTTGGCTTTGTGAAGTTCGTTGCAGAGTTCAGCGGTCCTCAGTGGAGTTTGGTTTCATGTTATTATTCAAGCCACACAAGTGAAGGGAAATAATGAGGATTAATGACAACTTGAGGTGTGGTAAGAGGCTGGTAATGAACTCTATTTGTTCTCATTTTTGTACATATACTCATCATTGGGCATGCTTAGTATGTTCATGTAAGGTGTATGTTATTATGGATGCTTACTAGTTCTTGCTTTCTTATGATTAGCTCCAGCTTGCTAATGGTTTGTAGCATGCCATATGAATGTTTTCTTGCATTTCTCTATTCATAGCTTGGTATGACATTGTGGTATCCTCCTCTGAATGTTTCACTTGAATTGACTTGGCACATGCTCACGCATGCATATAACTGAAACAATAATCAGTTAAGCCTCGATGAATTATTTTTCCTCAGGGGTCTTGAATCACTTTCATGCCATGATTAGTCCTGTTTTGTTGCAAGCATGATTATGGCAGTTATTGCTCTCTCGTTTATCGCTCCCTTACTATTTCTAGCCTTCACTTTCACTGAGTATGAGCTCTACTCGTGTTTCCAACTCCCCAAAACCAATATTGCCAAAAGTGTCCACCATACCTACCTATTAGCATCATTTACTTTTCCGTGCATATTCAGTATGCCTTGTTTTCTTCTGAACAAAATGTTTGCTTGTTATGAGAAAGTTAGTTAGTAAAGCTCTCACAAACTTGATGGCACACTTTATTTCTTGCACTTAATAAACCTGAACCATTGTGACTGTCCATGAAAGTTATATGCTTGCAAATTATAGGCTGGGGATTAGCAGAACCGTGTTGTCACGGGGAACGCTTTCAACACCTGTAAATGTATACCACGTTGATATCATGCTCTTTTGTTTACGGATGTCGTTGGTGTGAAATAAAAGGGGAGCTTGTAAGTCCATGGAGCTATGTATGTGTGTTAGAGAAACGCCTGGGTGGCTAGTCTAATCCATGCCTAATTATGGTGGAAACCTGCAGCGTAACCATAATGAGCAATCTATGAAGCATTCTTCTTATAAAAAAGAGAGTGATAGTTATTGAAAAAAAGAAGAAGAAAATGATGAGAAAAGAGGAAAGAGAGAAAAAAGCACCATTTTCCCATGGTAAATAAGAAGATGTTGAGATGCTTATTGTCTGCTTGCCTTGTCATTTTGATATGGGGATTCTTCCGTATCATCGGGCAAGGGGTATCCCATTGGCGGTTCTCTATGATACGCATGTATTTACTATGACAAGAACTTGCCGGTAACTAAAGTTGAGTAGCATGAGGAGCGGCCCTCGTACTCAAGGGACATGAGATTTCCAGTTTATGGTCTGTCAAACATATAACTCGTATTGGACCTCACTTTCACTTTAACCACTTAAAGATGCTTATGATAGGAGCAATGGAGCTCAAAGCTAATGAGTACCATACTTTCAGCATTTGGAAGCCTTTCAAACTTTTCAAAACCTTTTCACTTCCTTGTTGAGTCACCACATATTCTATGAGCACTTTCTTGAGAGCATAGTTGTCATTCTTAGTGTAATATGCTTGTCTCAAAACTTGATTAATTGTGTCATGACTTTGATGCTTGTATCTTTGATATCTTTCCTTCTAGTCTTCACTTGAACTTCAGAGGTGCCTTGGCATTTATGTTTTCTCTACCATCAAAGGAAAGCGAGATACCACTCTATCATACCCTTTTATGAGCATTGCAATGTTGCTTATGTTTATGCATCATGCTATTTATTATTTTTGAGTTGGAATCTCTTCATAGCTTGCAATGACTATTAAGTAAATTTATTTGCATACACTTTATTATGAATTGCCTAATTAGTTGATCATATGATGAGAATATTTACATCTTATGAAGCAAATGTGTTCATGATAGTTTCTTTTGTCGCACTCAGTTTTCAACTGAATTGCTTGAGGATAAGCAATAAACTAAGCTTGGGGGAGTTGATACGTCCAAAACGTATCTACTTTTCCGAACACTTTTTCTATTGTTTTTCCTCTAAACTTGTGAGATTTGGATACAATTGACACGGACTGACGCTGTTTTCAGCAGAATTACCTTGGTGTCTAGTTTTTGTGCAGAAAATCAACTATCAGGAAAAATCCCGGAAAATATGCCAAAAATCCTATTTCACCAGAAGACTCACGGAGCCAGAAGACGAGACGGAGGAGGGCCACGAGGGGCCCATACCACCTGGCCATGCGGGCCAGGCAAGGTCGCGCCTAGGGGTGGTGTGGCCACCTCGGTCACCCCCTCGGCCTTCCTCTTCGCCTATAAGATGCCTCCTAACCTAAAACCCTAGGGGAGTTCGATGTTTTTCCAGAAAGAGTTCCGCTGCACCGCCACCACCAGATTCCATGATTCAGAACCAGAAAATCCCTTCTGGCAAACTGCCGGGACGGGGAATTGGAGGAGATCATCGCCATCATCATCACCACCGCTTCTCCATCAACCATCCATGATTCCTCCAACCATGAGTGAGTAATCCCCCGCTGTAGGCTATGGGGATGGAAGGGATTGGATGAGATCGTTCATGCAATGGCATCAGATTATTATGGCATGGTGCTTAGTATCTATTATTAGTGCTTTTTTACTTTGTTGCAACTTGTTATGCTTAATGCTTGTCACTAAGGCCCGAGTGCCATGATTTCAGATCTGAACATGTTATTCATTCATTATGATAGTATTGTTTTTGGTCTTACCTGCAAGTTGTATACACATATTGTTGTCCAGAACCAAAGGCCCCGAAGTCAATAATCGGGATAACCAGAGGGGGTGAATTTGATGTGAGGATCACATGTGTTCACGGAGTGTTAATGCTTTGCTCTGGTGCTCTATTAAAAGGAGCACCTTAATTGACAGTATTTCCCTCGAGGCCCCACTGCAAACGGGCTGGCAGGACAAAAGATGTTATGCAAGTTCTCATTGCGAGCACGTATGACTATATATGGAACACATGCCTATGATTATTTAGTACTTGGATGCTTTATCTTATTTATCTGCAAATGCTCTATGTCTTGATTGTCATATGAATTGTCTTGTCCATGCAACGCTCGTCCATCAATCCCTATGCCTACCGCGCTTTAATCCTACTGTCTACTGCAATTGTTACTATTGTCTTTACTTTTACTACTGCTATTACTTTGCTATTGCTATTACAAAACTATTGCTACTGATAAACTGATGTGAGAAAGATTGTTTCTAGGTGCAGCTGAATTGACAACTCTGTTGTTAAGGCTTATAAATATTGTTTGGCTCCCCTTATGTCGAATCAATAAATTGGGTTTCACTTCTCTCGAAAATACTGCGATACACCCCCTATACTTGTGGGTCATCAATGGTCTTGGCTTGACTACCTTTTCTACTCTATTTGTAATAAGAGTTGATGTTTAAGAACTACCATGATACCCATGGTAGGAATAACTATGGAAAGCAAGTGTATCAAGATTTAGTTATAGAGTTTCTTTACTTAAGTTATATACTTAACTTGGTATTCAGGGTTTATGGTAGATAGTACCTTGATATCATCTTTAGAATATTAAGTATTCATCCTTGAGTTGTTGTATAGAATACTATATAATGATCTCTAGAAGATCTAGTGCTCTTTATTTAGTAGTGTGTTGTGACCTAGTTTTATTACATTTGATCTACCCTTAGATCAAATTATATTACCCAAAGATAAAGTTTTAGCAAAGGTTATATTGAAACTTATAGCAATCAACTTGATGATCTACTTCAGTTCCACCAAGTTAAGAGAAGATTCAATCACTTTGACAGGTTTTATTTAAAAGCACGAAAATTATCCAGATTTTCTATGCATGAATGCAATGCACACACTTGAGCTCAGCTTATTTCTAAGCTCTAATGTTGGGATGTTACGCTGTAGGTTCGGCGAGATGCCGGTAGTGGGCTTGATGCCCGGTAGATGGAGCGGATGGGCGAATCTTGGCGTCCAGATCTGGCCAGCCCTAGGGTTTCTCCTCCTTCTCCTTCAACCCTGTTGGCCGGAGGGGGATGTGAAGTGGAGAACCACCGCCTCCTGGAATAAAATCGACGCGGGTTACTTGGTGTGGACCCAGGCATGTGGGCAGCGGTTCTTCTCGGCCAGCCATGGCAGCGAGGGGGATGTCGTCGTCCTGCAGTTCATGGTGGGTTGGAGTGGCTCCCTGACGGCCTTGGTGACGAGGGGGAGTACTTGATGTCGTGGCCTGGTCTCTCTCTGGGCGACCCTATCCTTGGATTTGCTGCAGCTGCAAATTCTATGGCGTCCCTTCCTCGTCTCGGGCAGGAGCTCTAAGGAAGGTGCTCGGTTTCTGGGCACAGTGGCAGCAAATCTTGGGAGCACATTGCTTTTGTTCTTCGGTGTCTTCTCTAACCTGGATGCAGAGGTTGCGTCTGCAATGGAGGATTCCTCGAGCGGCGGCGGTGATGAGCTCTCCTGGAGAAGCGAAGCCACTTTGTTCTGTAGATCCAAATCGGAGGCATGCAACCAGCCGATTATCCTAGCCATATCGAGGCTATCAAGCTCGCTGGCAAAGTCCGGCGCATCTTAAACCTCCACCGCGAGGCCAGTCAGAAGCAGAGGCGAGTTGGAAGGAGGATCCGATTGCTTTTTTTTCTTTTATTCTAGGGTGCTCTTTGTAAAACGTTTGGACCTGTTTTTCCTATATTTCTTCTTAGGATCCATCATGAAAATATGTAGCTCCACCATCGTATTATAATTGCAGGCTTCCTGCCCCTCTAGGGCTCTCCCTTTCAAAAAAAACCTAGGCAAATTCAGTATAATCACACAAGAAATAAAGCTAAGGGCGGCGGACTTAGCTTCAGCTACATTTGTGCATGAGCGGAGGAACCACAACAGGAAAGCCCACGGCTTGGCTCGGTCATCGGCATATAGAGAATACTAGATGGATATGTGCGCTTTGCCGTGCCGCCTACAATCCGTCTGGGTGCTGTACTAACTGATGGTAAACCGTTTGCTTTTGTCTTTTATCTTTGTGTCATCCATAAATTAAATATATAAGCATGTGCAAAATTAAAGTGCCAGCAAGAAGCGGGCCTTTATTTTCATACTGAAGCTCATAAGAAACATAGGTACCGATGCAATAGACCGAGTTCAATACCACAAGAAATTGGTATGTTATGTGATCAAGATAAAAAAACTAATAATGTCAAAAACATCACCATTGTAAGCTTGTTGGACTGCCTCAGAATTAGATATTTGCAATTATTTGGATTGCAGAGTTCAAAGGGAAGACATGGTCTTCCATTCAACAAGTCTAGTGAGGGCTGATTTCTGGTCTGAATAATGATAAAGATAGTGTTTTATTTCGGACGTGGCTATTTTGCTCTGGGTGCGTATGCTTCTTTGCATCTTCATATTTTAGGTGCGTCGTTTCACGAAAAATAGATATTTTGTGTGGCCTATATAAAAAAGATAAATTTATGTACTAAAATAAGACTCCACGAGACATATTGTTATCATTTTTACACAACCGACGAAACATATCGGATTTTCATGAAACCGCACGTGCGCCCATAGCGCCCACAGAATGTGCAGATACACAAGAATATATTTTCAGAATTTTTTAAACATTTTAAAATGTGTTTTTAATAAAGGGGGCATATGAACATGGGATCAAATGGGCATTTCCATTTATTTGCTTCTATTACTTGAACAACAACAATGATATCATACAGAGTACTGGGGTTTAAAAAGTCCGTTACCTGTAAAAACCAGACACAATACGGCATCAAACTTAGAAGCTTGTTTAGTTATTCTTTTAAACATTTTGAAATATGTGTTTTTAATAAAGGGAGCATATGCACATAGGATCAAATGTGCATTTCCGTTTTATTTCTTGCTAAGAAGAGATTCTGTTACTTGAACAACAACAATGATATCATACAGAACATCATACAGAATACTAGGGTTTAAAAAGGCTGGTACCTGTAAAAAACAGACACAATCCGGCATCAAACTGCTTGTTTAGTTATTCTTACAAAGCCAAAATAAAACTTGAAGGTACGCTCCTTCCATTGCAAAAAGAAGAAACAAGTAGTGCAGCAGAACTTAGCACACGAATTTCATTTAGAATCAGCCGGATCATTGCGTTCTTCTTCCAGGCTCTGACTTCAGAGTCCAATCAGTCCCTCAGTCAGTTTCCAGCTAAACAATGTCAACATATAAAAGTCTGCAAGAAGTGTACCATCTGTACAAGTGATAGCTTTGGTTGTCAACGCATTTTCCCTATGGTTTTACCATTTTGATCTCCCAACAAGGAATTCTTCCCTGCATATAGACATTGTAAGTTCAGATAGCTAGTCTACAACGTTCGTCCAACAATTTGTCAAATTTATTCTGCATGTTGCCATATCAAACATTTTTTAGCTCCCAAATTTTTGTGTGTATTGCATAACTCTTGGAATCGATGGATTTCCAAGGCCAAGTAGTACATCATCAAGCACCATGTACTAACTCTTGGAATCGATGGATATCCATCCAGACCAAGTAGTACTGGCAAAACAACGTCACCATGACCTTGAGGTGCACTCAGCCGCGACAAAGCGCTTCCCTTCCACCTTTCTCCCTATAGTATCACACTGCCGTATACCATGATTGGATTCTCTGGTCTACAACATGGGGCTATCGTCTCTCCAGAAGGTCAAATCCACACTAGATGCATGAGAATCAATGATGGGACCAGCGACCACGGACCAGGAGCATCACATCCATCTAAAAGAATCCAACTATTGAGATGGGCTCTCCACACCAAAGATTGGAGACCAGGCGCCGCTGTGAGCTCACGCATTGAGACCAACAGGAGTGTACCGAATATTGCACTCTTGCCACTACTCCCTCCCGACGTTGCGGTGGTCTCATCGGTAGGTAGTGACTTCTGCTTGATAACATAGAGCTGGGCTGTTATGACTTCCTTCTGATGGTTCCTTATATATTATGGAAAGCAGAAGTGCATCCAGGCTAACTCGATGGTACCTTAGCTCAGCTGCAGCCGAAGATTGGCTGTGAGCATTGGCAATCGGAGCCCATAACATATTGGTGCTTCCTATTCCGAAGGGTTTGCCAGTGGCCAGAATAAACTTTATTATTAGCCTAAAATTTAGCAAACTCTAGTGACCTTAACTAAGATCATCTGGATTAAAATATTAAAACCAAAGCATTTTGTGTATGCTCTCACAACATTCTTGTCTTCCCAAACATCTAATCGACCTTCAAGTGATGAACTATTATAACTGTAGATGTGAGGCTATAGAACAGAGTTTGTAGTTAAATCATTTCAAATGGCGAAGCATGATTTAGAGATCTGAAAGTACTACTGGCCAGTAAATGAAAGATAAAATAGTATAGCACCAGCTATGCCTAGGTTCTCTAATAAACTTGTATTGTTACCACAGAAGTGCCAATGGAATTCTACATGCCAAACTTGGTCTCTGCACATCAGAAAACAATGCTACACATACCTGTATTCCATCTATGCGCTGGTAAAATAAACTTACTAATCATCAATTAACATGGGATTTTATGAAACAAACTAAACGAAAATAGACTCAAGAGCCTTACCTTGCTCCTTGTGATCCCTTACTAAGCTGCCCTCTCACCTTTTTATTTACTAAATGATGTATTGTACGTCCCCCTTCGAGATTTTTTTCTTACTTGTACCTAATTCCTTGGTAGAGATAGAGATAGAGATTAATTCCTAATTCCTCCTAAGTGTCATGGTTACACATGTCTATTAATTAGTTATGCAACTCTGACCATTCTAAGATTAATGCAGATTCTTGTAAGCCAGAAAAGATCCAGATGCTCATATATGTTGAGCAAAATCGACCGTGATCTGACTGGAAAATTGATCAGACTAGTATATCAATGGTAATTACATCGATTGATCTCCCAAGCACATGTCTGAACTCAGTTGTGTTCGTCCCTACTGCACTAGCCGTGGTGGTCGGCCATGGACGAGAGCTGCAAGTCAGCATGTTTCCCCTCTCGCATACCCTCATCGCCATGGGAGTTCTTCTCCAACCATCTCCAGTAGCCTCACGGTCATATATTGTTGCATTAATCTTTGTAAGTGCAGTTACAATTTAGAACTGCACCTTAAAGTACATATCAAGGAAATTTATCATTTAATTTTCTCCAGCAACCTCACGGTCATATATGGAATGTACATATATAATGTGTTACTACCTAGTTCCCAAAGAGCTAATTAACATCATTAGAAAAGCAATCGGCGAGGATTGGTATGTGGGTGTACATGCATGGATGATGCGACAACAATCATATTTTGCTAATAAGCTAAAGTTATATAAAATACCTGATTTATCATGACACCGAATCCATTTTTAAAGTCCATCATTTTCTCTAGAACCTTCTCCAGTGTTGCTGGGAACAACATCAATCTTAAAGTATACCCTCTATGACAGTATCAAAAAATACAACAGAGTAACCCATTGTTTATACTAACCTACAAGTAAGAGAATAAAAATTAGACTCCCATAGTTGCTGGAATTGATAAGTGGACTGAATAAGGAACCTCTGTTGCAACAGAAGAAACAGAACACTAAACTGGGGGTTATAATTACTTCAGCATTTCAGCCGGAATCATCATTTTCTACCTTGGGACCAATTTCTGAAAAAATAAGTATTGAAGTGAAGTGGATTACCCAAAATAACTTTTCCGGTAAAATAAGTGAGGTTTTCATTTTACATAGTCAGACTAATGAAAGTGGAAAATCCAAATTATAAAACAACTGATGCAACTAAGGCGTGAAACATAGCTCACTCGAATCCTTGACAATCCTATCGCTCCTAAACAGACTTAAGTTAAGCTATATTTAGTAAAACAATCCAGCGTATATGCAGGTCACTTACCAATCCAGGTATCACATTTCACTATTTGTTGCAGGTTTGTACCAAACCTCACTCGCCATTGGTTGACTTCATGTACACTTGAGTAGTGGATAGTTCTGTTTCCCTGAGTTATGGCCTGCCATTTCTAGTGTCAGCTCCACATGCATAACAACACTCGATTGTTACCCAAGGAGAAAAGCAAACACACTATTAACATAAGCATGAGAAGAACTATTGATGGATTTCTCAAGTGGAGTAAAATAAATTCGTAAGCATCAAACACAAAAGTCACACCTGCTTAATTTGTTTTTTTAATTTATTGCCCTCAACTCCTCATCATTTATGTTATGTGCAGAACATGTCTAAACATCTCTATAGTCTACATGATCTTGTTCTTTCATGATAGTCATCACATAGATTGTTAAGAACATACTACATGAAGCCGCATTCAGTATATCTATCTGCCCTGGTCTCTCCTAGTCAAGAGGCATAGGCCAAGCACCAACCATGCTCCTATTTACAGCTGCATGAGAAGGAAGAGAGGCCATGAAGTTCAGAACATTGGATGAAGTGCAATAGCTGAGATGCAAAAAAAAACAAATCTCCTATAATATAATGTAAGAACGTTGTAGTATAAACTCCTCGTAAAACAAAACTATTTAGGAGTTCATAAATATGCATGAAATGAGAGAGCGTATTCTGCCAGTCAACTATGGATGCTCTAAGATACATGCTACGTGAACAAAATGCAGTGTATATTTTCGCACAGATCTGGGATCCTGATTGTAAGTTCATATAATGTTTTACTACTAATTTGACTAAAAATAATTTGCACTATCTATATATCTGAACATTTGCACAAATTGACAATCATACATTTCATTAAAAGGTTATCTCGAGTACTTTCAACAATCATTGACAGATAATTTCTGAATATCATGAATTTACAGTCTGTTCAATACATTTTCAGTGCAGAGAAGATAGATCAATGATACTAACAGAGTAATAGTTACTCATGCAAATTATTGTGTAGTGCTAGATCATGAATAGATTTATGCCCAGTGCACATGAACCACCGACTTCACTGCTAAATTAGCCTGGGCTTCAGTGATATTGTTGTATATTGGAGGAGGTAGGGGTCGGACTGACCTAAGTGCGGCGATGAGAATCCAGACCTGGGCGTTGCATCGGGGGCTCGGAGGAGGAAGGAGGCCAAACCTGGAACCCGAGGCTTGATCTTGAGCTCTGGATCTAAATCCTCCTAGTATTGGCCAAGCTTATTCTATTTGACAGACGCAAATAGAAAATAATTCGTAACAAAATACAATTGAATTCCTAGATCCAGCCTCCATTGCATTCGAGACCTATCAATGTCGAGACAATGCACTGCATCAGACTTACCTAAAACGTCTGCCCCAGTACTGGATTCGGCTCCAAAATTGGCAAAGCTTGTCAGGATCACTTGATAGGCTTGTATACTCCGGTTTGCAAGTTCTGATTGTTCACCCACTTTTCTCGGGGTTTGGGCAGAAAACTCCGGTTGAGTCTGGTCAGACTGCATCTGAAGTTGGTTCTGAAACTGCATCTGAAGTTGGTTCTGAAACTGCAAAGTCAGCTACTGGATGCGCGGAGGCAATACCTTGGGCACCGGCCGATGGCGAGCGAACCTAGAGGCGTGCATGTACCTTCCGGTGGCGGGGAAACCAGAGTTGCGCAAGGAATCGGCCGGCGGCATGCGTGAATCGAGGACTCGCATGAACGATCCATTTGGGAGGCTTCCCCAAACTCTGATAGCCGGATCTTCGGAGTCGACCTGGGTAGGCAATCGGTGGGGTGGCTCTCGGATCTTGACAGGAAGAGAGGGGGCGGCCAGGAAGATCGAAGTGGGATTCCTTGTCTTTGACTCTTCACGGGAGTAGCGATGGGTGGGGAAGAGAAAGGGTGGAGAAGGGATGGTGCCAGCGCGAACCTTCACCTATGGACCGGTGGAGCAAAGGCCTGTCCGATTCAATGTTTTTTTTATTTACTGTTCGATGTAAGGTGAGCCGGTACTCAATGCTCAGGGTTTCTTTCAGACGTAAGCCATTAAATAATGGGTGTTACATCTGGTTCGAGTCCCCAGACTTCTTTTGTATGCCTACAAACATTATTTATCAATAAAGTAGCGTGGTGTGATACTAAAAAAATGTATATACATGTATATCTATACCTAATAATAAAAGAAGGAGTATTTCTCTCTTCGTCCGTCCAAGTGCGCTTTGGTCCATCTGTATGTACGTTTTCGCATGTCGCTCTGTGCCTCCGGTCGTTTATGTTTTCCCGGTCCGTCTGTTTACGCTTTCATCTCCGTTTGGGTGTCTTCTCGCTCGGCAGACCTGTGTAGCTCCACGCCCGCATCCATTCTTAGCTGTGGACAAATCGGTCCCGAGATGGACACAAATCGTGCAGAGCAGAACCACATTCTGAAAAGAGGACCTCGATGGATCCAAACAAGAATCCCTCATCGTCTTTATCTTACCCACGCGCGTCTCATTTCCTAGATGTGCTCTTTTCCGTGAACGCTCAGATGGTTGTGGAAAAATTACTTAAAAAATTATTTGATGGAGTATAAGGTAAGCAGATGACGTGGCTTTATGAATCATTGCGGAATTATGGCATGCTTTTGAAGATATGCGCATACGACTGTTTCTATACTTTGGTCGGTTGGAAAACGTGGTTGCTAAAGAGATAGGCAATGCAAAAGAAGGGTAGTCCATGTCACAAGCATGCATGAAATTTCTACCATATTCCTACATCCTTTATAGTACTCTTTTAGAAAATATACCCTTTTTAGAATAATAATACAATAAAACAAGAGACCAAATATAGAACGGACAATCCGACTTTTCTCTGCTTTGCTACTCGACTATGGGCTGGACTAGCGGTGGCGACCCATGACTCTAATGACATTGACATACGTTTACCGGGGACCTAGCTAAAGCCACAAACGGAAGAAAATATTGTCGGTGTATCATATATGTCCCGAAGACACACCGACTAGAATATTATTATCGACGGTGGCATATGGCGGCCAAACTGCAAAAGACGAAGCTAGGGTTGGCAGGTCGTGCGCGCAAGCGGGTGTGGCGGGTAATTGGTAGAGGAGATCGGGGCCGAGTCTCATCGGTGTGTAGCGGCGAGGAAACAGTCGGTAGAGGCCGGAGCGGCAGAGCGGCAGGCGATGGCACTTCGTGTTTTTTTATCTTGCATGCATGTTTTTTCTTAGATCTTGCGTGCGCGTGTGCCGTGTGTTTTTTAGGGTTACGTGCGCTTTTTCTCTCCCGGTGCAACGCATGGCCACTGTTTGCTAGTTTATACCTAATAATAAAGAACGGCGTGCTTCTGTCAACCAGCCTTTTTTAACGATTTTGCCCTCCCACCATATCTCATATTACACACTCTTGCCACCGTACCGTTTCGTGTGTTCTTTCTTCTTCGCCGAACGAACACCTCCCCTTCATGTTCCTGGTGCTCTCCCGCGTCCGCTCCCCACCCCTCGATCTCCTCCCACTGGAGTCGCCGCCTTCTTCAGGCCGTCGTCCTCCCCCGTCCAGTGCCGACGGTGCCATATTACAGGTTGACACACACCCGCGTTGAATGTCTCCTCTCCCGTACGCGGCCAGGGAGACATTGGCGGCGGCGCTATTGCTTTTCTTGGCGGCGGCCTGAGCGAAGTGAGGAAGAGAGCTCCGGGGTGGTGCCGCACATGAGGGAGAGCGACGACAGTGGTCGTTTTAGGGCGCACAAAGACCCAATTCATGTGCTCTTCTCTTCTGTATGGGGACCAACTGAGAGCTCTCTGGTGGCACGATATAGGACCGAGCTCCACTAGGGCCCCAAGATAGAGAGCCCAATGGCCTGATCGAGCTCTAGAGCCGCCATGTCAAGCGCATCGTGACCGAGGCGAGTTCCACTGCAGCCAGATCGAGCGTCCAAGCAAGTAGATCGAGCTCCTTGTAGACGAGCCCATGACCGGCCAACTGCGAGCTCCCTGGTGGCACGAATATAGATGAAGAGCCGGCTTCATGTTAGATTTCAGGGCGATTAAGAGCATATAGAGAATATGGGTGTCACGTCTGGTTCGAGTCTCCAGACTTCTTTTGTATACCTACAAACATTATTGATCAATAAAGTGGTGTGGTGTGATACTAAAAAAATGTATATACATGTATACACTGGTAGAAAGAGGGCCTTTGGTCCAGTGTCCAAATTCCATTGGTCCCGGTTCGTTTCCATAATCGGGACCAATGCCAGGCACCGGTCCCGGTTCATCTATTAGCATTGGTTCTAGTTGGTGGCACGAACCGGGACCAATTCCCCCGCGACACACATGTGGCGCTCTGCGGGGCATTGGTCCCGGCTCATGCCACGAACCAGGACCAAAAACCCCACGACGGTCAGCAGTCCAGGACAATTAATGTAAATTAATTCAGGGCAGAAATTAATTCGAGGCAGAAATTAATTCGAGGTAGAAATTGAATTGATCACTATTTTTGAAAAAATCTTTCACGAATTAATCGAGACAAAGGTCTAAATTGAGACATTTTATTATTCGACCACAAATTTTTCCATACAAAGATGCGACTTTACAAATTCCTAGTCGACAACACTTCCGTTGCCGCTATCCTCTGAGCCGCTGTCCTCCGTGCCACCGGCTTCCTCGTCGTCGTCGGACGACATCTCCACGATTTCGACGTTGTTCGGGAGACGGAGCTCCTCTGCGCGGCTAGCGTCGTCGATGGCGGTGTAGATGGTCCATCCAGGGACGGACCAGAACATCTCCCGCCCTTCTTGGTTGCGGCGATCCGGGTGCACCAGGCGCCCGTCCACGAAGCGGTTGCCAAGCTTGGCCTTCCGCTCCTTCTTGAACAGCCGGAGCCAGTACTCGCTGGCCGCCGCGTACCGGGGCAACGCCCTCATGCACGCGGGCAGTTGGCGGCGACGCTCCGCAATGACGTACTTCATCTCGTATCCACGGGGGTTGAGAAGCGGAGCCACCTACACACCCGCCTCGCTGATGCGAAATCCGGTGGGCACGATGGCGCGAGGATGCCGTAGTATGCAAACATCGCCGCCTCGTAGTGGTTGAGCGTGGGCACCTCCATGACGGCGCGGTGGAGATTGGAGAGGGAGGGAGGCGAGACGACGGCGCGGTGGAGAGGCGATAGCTAAAGGGGTGGGGTGGAAATGGACTGCAGAGAGGCAGAGGCGATGGCGAGAGCGAGCGCTGTGACCTCATATTTATACACGGGGACGACGAAGCGATGGTGGGCATTGGTTCCAGTTATTGCCACGAACCGGGACCAAAGCCCCTCCCGCGCGACATGTGGCGGCCCAGCAGCGCGCCCCCCACCCAGGTCATTGGTCCCGGGTCGTGCCATTAACCGGGACCAATGACCTGGGTGGGGTGCGAGCTGCTGGGCCGCCACATGTCGCACGGGAGGGGATTTGGTCCCGGTTCATGGCAATAACCGGGACCAAAAAGCCTCCCCTGGCTATATATAAGCCCAGCCCTTTTCCCCACCAAATTTTGCTGGATTGTGTGTGAGGTGTGGGTGCTAGCTTTTTTTCTTTGATTGCATAGAAGGTGTTCGACGAAATGTCCGAGCCACACTTTAGTTCGCACAACACTATATCCTCGGCTGAGGTTAGCAACCTTATCTTCTTTATCTATAACTGATACAAAAATATTGCATCGGTCCATGTAGGGTGGTCATTTTACTATTCATGATGTTATTATAATGGTTAATTATTATGACGCATATCGATGTATCTACAACCTTCCTCCTTGGTTGTGCATGAAGCAGAAGTTCATTATGATGCCAATGCTCATCCAAGGACCGAAGCAACTCGGCAACGACATTGATGTGTACCTAAGGCCATTAGTCGATGAACTTTTGCAGTTGTGGGCAGAACCAGGTGTAAAGGTGTGGGATGAGCACAAACAGGAGCCATTTTATCTACGAGCGTTGTTATTCGTAACCATCAATGATTGGCCTGCTCTTAGTAACATTTCAGGACAGTCAAACAAGGGATACAATGCATGCACGCACTGTTTAGATAATACTAAAGGTACATATTTGGATAAATGTAAGAATGTTGTGTACCTGGGGTGTCATAAATTTCTTTCGACCAATCATCAAGTAAGAAAGAAGGGCAAGAATTTCAACAGTGAGGCAGATTACCGGAAGAAGCCTAAGCTCCCTAAAGGTGCTGATGTATTTGGTATGGTGAAGGACCTAGAAGTAATCTTTGGAAAGGGTCCTGGCGGTCAATCTGTTCCGAAAGACCCCATTACCGGACACACGGCCATGTGGAAAAATAAATCTATATTTTCGGAGCTCGAGTATTGGAAATGCCTAGAGGTCCGTTCTTCAATCGACGTGATGCACGTGACGAAGAATCTTTGCGTGAACCTGCTAGGCTTCCTGGGCATGTATGAGAAGACAAAAGATATACCAGAAGCACGGGAGGACCAGCAACGTATCAAAGACCCACATAACAAGCATACTGATAAAGGACGTAAATACTTAAGTAGCTACGCTCTTACCAAAGCAGAGAAGGAAATCTTTTTAAAGTCCTTTACAGTATCAAGGTCCCGACTGGCTTCTCGTCAAATATAAAGGGAATAATGAATATGGCATAGAAAAATGTTCGATTAGCCATTGTGAAGTCTCATGATTGCCACGTGATTATGACACAGTTGCTTCCGGTTGCATTGAGGGGGCTTCTACTGGAAAATGTTCGATTAGCCATTGTGAAGCTATGTGCATTCCTCAATGCAATATCTCAGAAGGTAATCGATCGAGAAAGTCTGGAAAGGCTACAGAAGGATGTGGTCCAATGTCTTGTCAGTTTTGAGTTGGTGTTCCCCCCGTCCTTCTTCAATATTATGACGCATCTCTTAGTTCACCTAGTCGAAGAGATTTACATTCTCGGTCCTGTATTTCTGCACAATATGTTCCCCTTCGAGAGGTTCTTTGGAGTCTTAAAGAAATATGTTCGTAACCGTGCTAGGCCAGAAGGAAGCATCTCCAAGGGCTATGGAACAGAGGAGGTCATTGGGTTATGTGTAGACTTTCTTCCTGACCTTAAGCCGATTGGTGTTCCTGAATCACGGTATGAGGGGAGACTGAGTGGAAAAGGCACGCTAGGAAAGAAAGCAATGATATTTAGGGACGGACATTCTTTGAATCAAGCACACTACATAGTTCTCCAAAGTTCTACCTTCGTGGCTCCGTATATCGAGGAACACATGAATGTTGTACGCTCCAAGTTCCTGGGGAAGGATGACTACTGGATTAAAAAAATCACATGGAGACTTTCGGCACTTGGTTGCAATTACATCTCATGAATGACACCACTATTGGAGATCAGCTCTACTTGTTGGCCGCGACACCATCTACGACCGTGTTGACTTTCCAAGGGTACGAGATAAATGTAAATATATTTTACACGATTTCCCAAGATAAAAAGAGCACCAACCAAAACAGTGGTGTCCGCTTTGATGCAACATGCGAGAATGGAAAAAAGGACACATACTATGGTTACATAGAGGAGATATGGGAACTTGACTATGAACCTACTTTTAAGGTCCCATTGTTTTGGTGCAGTTGGGTCAACATGAATGGAGAAGGGGTAAAGGTAGACCAGCTGTACGGAATAACAACAGTGGATCTCAAGAATCTTGGTTACAGAGACGAACCATTCGTCCTAGTCAATGATGTGGCTCAGGTTTTTTATGTGAAGGACATGTCCTCTAGACCGAAAAAAAGAAAAAATAAGGAAACGAATACATCAGACGATGAGCCCAGGCGTCACATAGTTCTTTCAGGGAAAAGAAACATCGCGGGAGTCGAGGACAAGATAGACATGTTAGCAGATTATGATAAGTTTGATGAAATTCCGCCCTTCACCATGAAAACTGACCCAAGCATCCTGTTAAGCAAAGAAGATGCTCCATGGTTATGGCCTAAGAAGCGATCATAGGCAAGGGATCGACATACGCGACGAAGGATTCATATCCTAAACCCTAAACCCTATGTAAATCTATGTAATGTATGGAAACTTTATGTGATGTATGGAAACTTTATGTGATGGAGTCTTTCATGGGCTTGCAGGGAAATTTTTCTGAGGCGGAGCTTCCGAAGATGCCGTAGGGCATGCGCACCAACGACATCTTCGAGAAGCTCCGCTACGGGAGATTTCTCAACCCTTTCCCCAACACTGTTAGAGGAGATGGAGTCTTCACGGGCTTGCAGGGAAATTTTTCCGAGGCAGAGCTTCTGAAGATGCCGTAGGGCGTATGCACCAACGACATCTTCGAGAAGCTCCGCCACAGGAGATTTCTCAACCCTTTCCCTAACACTGTTAGAGGAGATGGAATCTTCACGGGCTTGCAGGGAAATTTTTCCGAGGCGGAGCTTCCGAAGATGTCGTAGGGCGTGTGCACCAACGACATCTTCGAGAAGCTCCGCCACGGGAGATTTCTCAACCCTTTCCCCAACACTGTTAGAGGAGATGGAGTCTTTCACGGGCTTGCAGGGAAATTTTTCCGAGGCGGAGCTTCTGAAGATGCCGTAGGGCGTGTGCACCAACGACATCTTCGAGAAGCTCCGCCACGGGAGATTTCCCAACCCTCCATCCATGGGGATGAAACTCTCTCTACCTATCTTGGCTTGTTGAACTGCTTGCCATGGCGTATCGATGGTCCTTTTATAGGCACGACACCGCTTCTACTTTGTCTTGTTCCTCCGACAGGGCGTCGTGCGTTACATGCTTTATCTCATCGAGCAGTGCGTCCACCCACACGTCATTATCCCGCCGACAGCTTTAGTCTCGGTTGCACCCACCAGTCGGGACTAAAGGTTATCCACGCGTCCTTATCCCACCGACACCTTTAGTCTCGGTTCCACCCACTAGCCGGGACTAAAGGTTACCCACGCGTCCTTACCCACCGATAGCTTTAGTCTCGGTTGGCTTTTTCGTGTGTCGAAAGGGAAAACTTCCTCCTGCAACATTGTAAGCCATCCCAAGATGCACATGTGTGCACAATATGGGCAATTATCACAAACTATACCCTGATTCTAGCCATAACATTGGTGGTTTGACCTAAATGCCATGAAACCTCGAACATGGTAGGTCATTTTGTGAAGGATTTTTTATGATGTTTGCAATTTTTCAAGTTCAATATTTTTCCTTGCAACTGTGACACATAATATGACACCACAGGAAGGTTTCACATTGTTTGGATCATTTTTGAATTTCTTATGCCTGTTTCAAACTATATTCAAAACGGCGGGCATGAAGCTTCTTAGCCCGGGGCTGAGCCTCACTGAACTTGAAGTGGATCTCTGATGAAATAGCATGTTGTGAACCTATAAATGATTTTTTTAAAATTCATAAGCATTATATCATGTACTTGTAGTTCAAATCTTGGCAACCTCCTACCGATTCGGCAGGAATTTGTCTTTTTCATGAGGGATGGACAGAAAGGTTCCAGATACACCTGTTGGGAAATTGTCCATATAAGGTGGTATAGTATTTTTGAAAAATGGTTTGGTACCAATGCCAAACTTTAATTTGGTGGTTGCTTCACAGAACACCCCGATTTCGGCACCTCAAAAATGGAATTTGGCTTTTTCGTGCATCGAAAAGGAAAACTTCCTCCTGCAACATCGTAAGCCATCCCAAGATGCACATGTGTGCACAATATGGGTACATTATCACAAACTATACCCTGATTCTAGCCATAACATTGGTGGTTTGACCTAATTGCCATGAAACCTCGAACATGATAGGTCATTTTGTGAAGGATTTTTTATGATGTTTGCAATTTTTCAAGTTCAATATTTTTCCTTGCAACTGTGACACATAATATGACACCACGCGAAGGTTTCACATTGTTTGGATCATTTTTGAATTTCTTATTCCCGTTTAAAACTATATTCAAAATGGCGGGCATGAAGCTTCTTAGCCGGGGCTGAGCCTCGCTGAACTTGAAGTGGATCTCTGATGAAATAGCATGTTGTGAACCTATAAATGATTTTTTTAAAATTCACAAGCATTATATCATGTACTTGTAGTTCAAATCTTGGCAACCTCCTATCGATTCGGCAGGAATTTGTCTTTTTCATGAGGGATGGATAGAAAGGTTCCAGATACACCGGTTGGGAAATTGTCCATATAAGGTGGTGTAGTATTTTTTAAAAATGGTTTGGTACCAATGCCAAACTTTAATTTGGTGGTTGCTTCACAGAACACCCCGATTTCGGCACCTCAAAAATGGAAATTGGCTTTTTCGTGCGTCGAAAAGGAAAACTTTCTCCTTCAACATCGTAAGCCATCCCAAGATGCACATGTGTGCACACTATGGACACCACGCGAAGGTTTCACATTGTTTGGATCATTTTTGAATTTCTTATGCCCGTTTCAAACTATATTCAAAACGGCGGGCATGAAGCTTCTTAGCCCGGGGCTGAGCCTCGCTGAACTTGAAGTGGATCTCTGATGAAATAGTATGTTGTGAACCTATAAATGATTTTTTAAAAATTCACAAGCATTATATCATGTACTTGTAGTTCAAATTATGTAATAAATATTTTTTAATGCAATTTTAATTGAAAATAGTAAAATTGTATAGTTCAAATAAAAATATTTGAAAACAGAAAATGGTTTTTAATTAATTATGTAAATTGAAGCACTTTTCCTGTTGAAAGTTTTTTGAAATTCGAAATTATGTAATAAATATTTGTTAATGCAATTTTAATTCAAAATAGTAAAATTGTATAGTTCAAATAAAAATATTTGAAAACAGAAAATGGTTTTTGATTAGTTATATGTAAATTGAAGCACTTTTCCTGTTGAAAGTTTTTTGAAATTCCAAATTATGTAATAAATATTTGTTAATGCAATTTTAGTTGAAAATAGTAAAATTGTATAGTTCAAATAAAAATATTTGAAAACAGAAAATGGTTTTTTTGATTAGTTATGTAAATTGAAGCACTTTTCTTGTTGAAAGTTTTGAAATTCCAAATAAATAATCATCTTAAATTGAAACATCTTATTAATTAAAGAAGAAAACAAATTTGAAAATGGCGGGAAGACCAAAAGGTTTGCCAAAATATGAAAAATGGGTCAACAATCCCGGTTCGTCCCACCAACCGGGACCGATGATCCTGGATGCACGCGCTGCCATTAACATGCCTTTGGTCCTGGTTGTTGGCACGATCTGGGACCGTTGATCCTTTGGGTCCGGTTGGTGGGACGAACAGGGACCAAAGGCCCGCGCACGTGGCAGCACAGCAACGCTCCTTCCCCAGAGCTTTAGTCCCGGTTGGTGGTACTAACCGGGACCGTTGGCCCTTTGGTCCCGGTTATTGGGACGACCCGGGACCAATGGTCTCTATAGTTAACAGCCCCGGCCCTTCCTCCTCCAACTCCCCCCAATTCACAGAGCACATCAACGCGCGGCTAAGGAAAATTTGCGATGGACCAAAATCACGCCGGCAGGCTGCCCAAATCTAGAGCGGCCGCTTCACACCGTCGACGCCCGCCGCCGCGCCACCACCGTCTGAGGAATCAACCACGCACGCTGGAAATCAACGCCACGGTCACCGTCTGTTCCGACTCCGGCCGTCGCCATTGCCGCTGCTTCCGAGCTCCTCCAGCCTTGTCGACCCGTCCATCGTCTTCGTGGTGAGCCGCTGGTCCTTGAGGACCTCTCATTTCTCTCTCTCTCTCGCTCCATTTCCTTCTGTCACTGAGCGCCACTATCCGTCGCCGTCGCAGACGACACTCCGATGACCAATAAGGGGCGGCGCGACCACCGTTAGCTTTCTCGCGACGCGCTCGTTCGAACCCGACCTTCTGCGCGTTCCAGCAAGCACTCTAGTGCCGCTAACCACCGCCGGCCGACGTGCCCTCCGGCGAGCCCATGTGGCACCAAGGTGGCGCTCATGTGGCGCCCTGACGTGGGCGTCGAGTAAGCTCTGCCAGCGTGGCAGCCCGACGTGGCCCTGGCCCCACTAGTCAGTCATTGTGGGTAGGCGATGCATCTGTGAGAAAAGGTTCCCGGCCTTAGGTGACGTCAGCCTTTACCTATGCTGGCGCAATAGAAGTTTAATAAATGTTTAAATAATTTCAGAAAAGAGTTTAATCTTATAAATTTAATAACTAATTATTTCTAAGTCAGAAAAATATGTATAATATATCAAAATGTTCAGAAAAATGAGATCTACACAATAGACTCATAATCATGCATTGTTCAACAACTTTAATTACAAGTTTAATAAGAGAATGAAATCAACCCCTCGTAGGTGATTTCGGGGTCTCTCCTGTACTAGGGTTTGGACCCTTCGGATCCCACTTAAATTGCCAAGCATGCCTTAGGGTTAAATTTCAACTATGTTTAACTTGTCATATCATTATCGATGCCATGTGTTGATTGTTTAACTTGCAGATACTATGGACCCAACACATCAGGAAAACATCCTCCAAGGAATGATCTGCGAAAATGAAGATATCGATATCGATGTCACGAGTGAGTTTCTGAACGATTCCGGTCAGGGAGATGAGTCTCTCAACCTAGGAGACGGCTCTGGTGAGGTAGAAGCCGAAGCCTAGGACAGGGGAGAAGCCGATAAGGAAGAAGGCGACGGCTCCGGCGGAACCTTAAATCTCACAAACACCGGCGAGGTGTATATATGTATTTTTGTAATTAAAATGCTGCTGTCTATATATATACATGCATATATTAACACTCTTTATTCTTTTAACCCTCCGGATCGAGAACTTCTTCCGTAAGAACGAAACGAGGCCCAACAAAAAATTTGGATGACACTGTGAGGTATAGGATCAACGTGGTCGGTGTAGATGGTGAACCGCAAGCTCCCGTCGATGTCGCAAGAAAATTTGTCAAGCAATGCGGAGTTCTTGTGAGGGACTACATCCCGATCACCGTTCAAGAATGGAATCGGCCAAGCGGCAGTGGAGTCCCGTATGTCAGTGACAACGCCAAAGATAAGCTTTTTGACAAGCTCATGACTAATTTCCTCCTGCCGGTACCAGATGTGAATCCAGATGAGGAGGAGAGAGCAAGAAGGGAGGTTGTGCAAAGAGTCAAGAAGTTTTCTCTTAGCAAGATGGCCGATGCATTCAAGAACTAGAAGAAGAAACTGTACAATAACTTTGTCAAGGTAGAGAAGACTCCGAATTTCAATGAAGCCGGCTATGCTAAGTTAAGACACCAGTGGGAGGATTTTGTGAAGTACAATACATCGGAGAAAGCTAAGGAAAGGTCTAGAATAAATACGGAGAACAATGCTAAGAAACTGTACCATCATAACATGGGGCCTGCTGGCTACGCCGGTTGCATGCCTAAGTGGGATGCACTTGAGGTCAATTACATAGCTGTCGAGATCAGACTAGAGCCCGCAACATGGACACCACGAGCGAGAAACTGGTTTTACGGCCATGGGGGCACGTTGGACAAAGAAGGGAGGGCAATATATAATCAGAAACACACAGATGATCCCCTACTGCCCATTGACGATATTAGAAATGCAGTAGATGATGTTGCAGCGGGACGGTTTGTTCCCGATAGAGAGAACGACGAGCTCACACGGGCCCTTAAAAATCCTGAACACGACAGACGAGCACGAGGCACACCAGGCTCCAAGCCATGGAAGGTTGCCTTCCCCCCGGAAATGAAGAGATATCCCGATAAAAGCCATCAGAGGAGAAAGGAAATGGAGGCAGCTGAGAAAGTGGCCGCTACAGACCGACTGCGTAATGTAGAAGAAGCATTAAAGCGGCACCAGGATCAACTCGACAGACTTAGCCAGCAAGGTACTAGCGGCCAATCTCAGCGGCACGTGGTAGAAGCTGCATTCGAGGGTACCGGTGCCCTATCGAATAAGAAAAGCAGCGTCGCTTCCACGTAGCTCCATGATGTTGATGATGATGCACCGACGACATCTCCTCCTAAATGCTACCCAGTGGATGATATCACGGAGACAACAGCTTGTGAGCTAAAGGTGCAGGTTATGAACTTAAGGGTGACGGCGGCGGTCGGCATGGCGGTACCAATTGCGCCTAACCCAACTTGGCATTGTAGACCGGTTCCAAAAGGGTACGCTGTCATCACGGTGGATGAGGTGAAGAAATATTTTAAGGAGCTGAAGCTAGACCACCCTGCAGGGGAAGATATGGAGCTGACTCAACTAGGAGAAGCCAAATAGGGGACTATTCTATGGCTAAAGGAGCGCATCATGCTTCCAAATTATGTGCCGCCAAGGCCACCCACTCCTCAGAGCAGCAATCCACCTTCGTCGCCACCTCACCATTCTCCAGCGCAACTGTCGCCTTCACCGCCTCACCACTCAGCGCAACCGTCTCCATCGCCGCCTCAGCCGTCTCTGCCATCGGTCAGCCGTCTCCGTCCCCTGAGCCTCAGAGACAAAAGCGGAAGTATACTAAGGGGGTCATCACCACCAACAGCAGCAAGAGCACGTTCCGATCACCGAAACGTAAGCTATCGCCCCTCCCAAGAGTACCTCATCAGAATATGAAGAAGCTACCTTGCGAGAAGACAGATGAGGAAACTGATGCGGCCGCAGCTGCCTATTATGAAAAGTGGAAGATTGACATGGCTAACAAGAAAAAGCCGATAGAGGCATTTTTCCTGGTCACCGCAGAAGATAAAGCCAAAGCAGCCGCACTTAAGATTCAGCTTCACCAACCCATAGCGCTCACATCAGACTATAATCGCTCTATTACCAAGTCGGCTGAGGCAAAAGAGCGGAGAGTCGGGAAAGAAGTTGCCCAGCTCGGACAACAGAAAAATCAATCGATCGAACCGCTCAAAATGTACGATACCAATGAGTGGATGATCCAGGAGCGGCATGATCTGAACATTGATCCGGAGTTTGTTCGACTATACGGAGAAAAAGCCCAATTATATGGATTGTCTATTACTGAGTACATGAGTTCATGAGTTCGAGGGGTACCAAGAAACAACATACATGTACCAGTACGGGGCTCCTCTGGTCAAACCCGAGTTAGTCAAAGATTTACCAACAAAAATGCGAAGATTGCATAACTGGTGCATCCAAGCCTGTGCTGATTCCAAAAACTGGATCTATATTGCATATAAACACCACCATTACGGTCATGGAGATGGCTTCCTACTGATCGAATTTCAAGAATTATTTCAGTTTTACCAACAAGACGCCCTCGACAAAACTATCGTCAGTGCCTATTGTTTGTAAGTATTATTAATTTCTGTAATTAAGTCTTTCTAGCTCAGCTCATTCGTTGCTTGTATAATCTTACTAATCACTATACTAATTATATATGCAGAATCAAGATTCAAGAATGCAACAAAGGACAAATCTATGACCTTGGGTTTGTTGACTGTAATTTCGTTCATGAAGCTACTCTAAAAATAAATCCCAAAGAGACAGAAGATAACTTGTTCCAAGCGTTGAAGTATTTCAGCAACAGAAGGGAAATACTATTTCCTTACAACGTTGGGTGAGTGTTACTGTCTTGTACACATTCTATTTTCGCTTACTCGATGTTAAGTGTATAATTGACTCATGTTATATTTTGTTAGTGTGTCAAGCTTCCACTATATTCTGTTAATCATTGCTGTTGACACCGGAGTAGTAAAAGTCCTGGACTCGAAACGCACACCATTAGAAAAATGGGCAAACATGCAGGAATGCCTCCAGAAGGCTTGGAAACGGTTCACCACCAAAACTAGGGGTGTTTGGAAGCCAGAGCTTACATTTCAACCATTGACTGTAAGTACTACTTGCTAGATCCACGCATCTCTTTGATTCTAGTTTCAATACCACCATTATCATGCTTGATTATTATTTTGATTGAACTCCGTTCTCGTAAAGTGCTTGAGGCAGGAAGCCAGGAATAACTTATGTAGATACTATGTCTACGAGTTCATTCGCCAGACGACCAAAGAGAAGGGCGCAGACCGGAACATCAAAAAATTTGAAGTACGATAAACAATAATCACAACTTTATTTTATTACCACCAATTGTGTTTAGTTTCATTCATATATATTGATCCCCTTCTTTATATTAGATCGAACGGATGCGGGACAGTCTTCTATCACAAGAACGCGTGCAAGCAATTCAAGAGGAAATTGCCGGATTCTTGTTAGAACAAGTCATAGATCCGAAAGGAGAATACTATTACCCGCTTCATTTGGAAGGGTGAAGTGTAAAAAAGAAGATGTAAATTAGATCATTCGTGTGAGAGTATCGTTTGTAATTATAATATGTTTCGACCAAGAAGACGGATGAGACGGTGTATATATTTGTGATCATGCATGATGTGTAATATATATATCGTGGTTTCATTATTGCTGTATATATGTAGTACCATTAAATTGATTAAAAAATCCTGCCACGGCAGAAAAATAGCCTGAAAATCCTGTCGCGACACAAAACCCTGCCGCGGCACAGAGACCAACGATCCCGGTTCTTGCCAAGAACCGGGACCAATGATCCAACCCGCCCGTCTCTGGCGCTGCCACGTGGGGACCCATTGGTCCTGGTTTTTTCCACGAACCAGGACCAATGATCCACCCCCCCTCGTCGCGCGCCCGCCTACGTGGAGACCCATTGGTCCCGGTTCATGCGCGAACCGGGACTAGCATTAGTCCCGAGTGATTGGTCCCGGTTTGGGAACCGGGACCAATGACCCTTATGAACCGGGACTAGAGGCCATTTTTCCACCAGTGATATCTATACCTAATAATAAAGAATGGCGTGCTTCTGTCAACTAGCCTTTTTTAACGATTTTTCCCTCCCACCAAATCTCATATTACACACTTTCCACCATACCGGTTCGTGTGTTCTTTCTTCTTCGCCGAACGAACACCTCCCCTTCCTGTTCCTGGTGCTCTCCTGGGGCCGCTCCCCACCCCCTTGATCTCCTCCCACTGGAGTCGCCGCCCTCTTCAGGCCACCGTCCTCCCCCGTCCAGTGTCGACGGTGCCATATTACAGGTTGACAGACCCCCGCGTTGAATGTCTCCTCTCCCGTACGCGGCCAGGGAGACGCTGGCGGCGGCGCTATTGCTTTTCTTGGCGGCGGCCTGAGCGAAGTGAGGAAGAGAGCTCCAGGGTGGTGCCGCACATGAGGGAGAGCGACGACAGTGGTCGTTTCAGGGCGCACAAAGACCCAATTCATGTGCTCTTCTCTTATGTACGGGGGCCAACTGAGAGCTCTCTGGTGGCACGATATAGGACCGAGCTCCACTAGGGCCCCAAGATAGAGAGCCCAATGACCTGATCGAGCTCTAGAGCCGCCATGTCAAGCGCATCGTGACCGAGGCGAGTTCCACTGCGGCCAGATCGAGCGTCCAAGCGAGTAGATCGAGCTCCTTGCAGACGAGCCCATGACCGGCCAACTGCGAGCTCCCTGGTGGCACGAATATAGATGAAGAGCCGGCTCCATGTTAGATTTCAGGGCGATTAAGAGCATATAGAGAATATGGGTGTCACGTCTGGTTCGAGTCTCCAGACTTCTTTTGTATACCTACAAACATTATTGATCAATAAAGTGGCGTGGTGTGATACTAAAAAAATGTATATACATGTATATCTATACCTAATAATAAAGAACGGCGTGTTTCTGTTAACTAGCCTTTTTTTAACGATTTTACCCTCCCACCAAATCTCATATTACACACTCTTGCCACCGTACCGGTTCGTGTGTTCTTTCTTCTTCGCCGAACGAACACCTCCCCTTCCTGTTCCTGGTGCTCTCCCGCGGCCGCTCCCCACCCCCTCGATCTCCTCCCATTGGAGTCGCCGCCCTCTTCAGGCCGCCGTCCTCCCCCGTCCAGTGCCGACGGTGCCATATTACAGGTTGACAGACCCCCGCGTTGAATGTCTCCTCTCACGTACGCGGCCAGAGAGACGCTGGCGGCGGCGCTATTGCTTTTCTTGGCGGCGGCCTGAGCGAAGTGAGGAAGAGAGCTCCGGGGTGGTGCCGCACACGAGGGAGAGCGACGACAGTGGTCGTTTCGGGGCGCACAAAGACCCAATTCATGTGCTCTTCTCTTCTGTATGGGGGCCAACTGAGAGCTCTCTGGTGGCACGATATAGGACCGAGCTCCACTAGGGCCCCAAGATAGAGAGCCCAATGACCTGATCAAGCTCTAGAGCCGCCATGTCAAGCGCATCGTGGCCAAGGCGAGTTCCACTGCGGCCAGATCGAGCGTCCAAGCGAGTAGATCGAGCTCCTTGCAGACGAGCCCATGACCGGCCAACTGCGAGCTCCCTGGTGGCACGAATATAGATAAGAGCCGGCTCCATGTTAGATTTCAGGGCGATTACGAGCCGAGAGATGCAATCTGGGAGATTTTTTCATGGAGAATTGAGGCAGAGAGGAGAATCGTGAGCGGTAGGAAAATGGAGAGGGGAAAGAGATGACGACGGTGGGCTCCATACCCTGTGGTGGCTCGAGGTTTTCTTTCCAGCATGAAGGTGGCTTCAGATTTTGTCGTTGCATGAATGCACGGGCCAACAATCTTTTTGTTTTTAAAAAGCTGCACGGGTCAGGAATCTAAGTGGATGCACGGGCCAGTATTTCGTCTACCAAAATATACATGGAAATCACGTCTACCAAAATATACATGGAAATCACGATCACTTTTAATTGTTGGGACTCCCTACCTGACCACGGTTTGGTCCAGAAGATACATGTGCCTTAAAAAATCAGAATCTAAATATTTATCCCGGCTAATCTTAAAATAATTTTTTTGAGAAAGGCTTACCTGAACTTTTGGTCCGTCATTGGTCACAAATTATTTTCGTTTTCTTACTTACATTGTGCGACATATCTACTATGAAAGACTGGCTATTTCATGTTCTTTAAACAATTATTACATCTAACAATTATCATCTTCATATGAAGAATTCTGCAAGGTCAACGACACGAAAGCCTCCTCTAACTGGACGGTGTCATTCTAACTTCTTGATTTTTCTAATTTAAGAGACTAATTTATTATTTAAGTATCAAGGTCTAAATTTATTCATGCCTTGTTGCTATGGACATTTATGCTATTTTAAAAAAAATAGATAAGTTATTTAGCAATAAAATATAGAAATAGTTGGAGCCTTGGTGGGCGTCGGCCAAGCTTGCCAACAAGGTTGCTCTTTCGCAGCAACGCGCGGGCATTGTGCTAGTAGGGTCTAATATACCAAAAAATGGCAAACAATATTGGGTATTCATTGCATACCCATGAGTAGTTCTAGTTTAGGCCCCGACACTGATTATCTGATAAGAAACATTTGTAAGTAAAATAGCTCACTGATATAGACTTTTATGTACGTAACTGTTCACCCAACTTATTTTTTAACAGATCGCATAACTCATATAATGTAAACCGAAGCTAAAAGGCTTGCAATCTCGCTATGAGGCGTTACAAATTCCACAAAAAGGAAAAATATCAATATTTTGTAGAAGGAATGGCAAACACTTTAGGTGTGATCATTCCTCCTTTAGATGATTCTGTTTCAGTTAATTCATGCTCTAGCAGTAAAAATGAAATAGGTTCTAACAATATTAATCCCTGATAATCACACCCGGAGGGTGCCTCTTCTGATATGAATTTTCCTTACGAATTAGGATGGTCATTTGTTGGTAAAAGTAGATGGGGCAAGCACCCTATGAGAAAAGGTTTTGGATGAATTGTTGTTTTTTGAACCCCAAAGGCATTCAGGTCCCAGGAAGCAAAAAATGCAATCATTATGTTTTAATAAAACTCATGTCAATATAATTGGCTTCCAAGAAACTAAGAAGTGAGTTATCTCTAATAGTTTCCTGAATCTTTACTTGGCAACAAAAACTTTGAATGGAAAACTCTCTCTGTCATTTGCTCTGTAGGAGACTTTTTTGGCGGGAGTAGATGTTGTGGTTTCTTATATTATTATTTGGTAAGTAAAAGATTTCTCTGTACCAGTTATTGTCAAGCCGAAGGCCACTAAAATTTTCATTAGAGTGATTATAGTTTATGGCCCTTTTTATGAGGGGAGGGAAGAAGCCTTTATTTCTGAGCTACTTAGTGTCTTTTATAGATTATCAATGTCACGCCATCATTGGTGGAGACTTTAATCTAGTCAGATTCCAAAATAACAAAATTAATGGAGTAATTGATCACAAATAGAGTAGCAAATTTAATGCTTGGGTTGAAATTTGGAGTCTCCTAGAAGTTAAACTTGGTAATAGAAAGTTTACATGTGGGAAAACAATCAGGAAAACTTGATCATGTCGACAAAGTTTTTTATAACGTTGAACCAGATCAGATCTTCCCCATGGCCTCTTTTAGAGCTCCTTCCAACCTTGGGAGTGATCACACAACCATTTTGTGAGAATCTGGGTAGGTGATTGCTCCAAAACCTATATTTTAAAATTTAAAACATAGTGGTTGATAAGAGCAGGATTTAGATATCTTGCCATGAAGGGCGGGCCTTAGCGGTTATAAACACCGAGGCACATGTCTAATCGTTGTGCTCGCGATGGCACAGCAAAAAAAAGAATAAATATGTCGGAAAAAGTGAACGTGCAACGCTTTTTCTCGTGGCGCATGGTCATCCGACGATCTAGAGCTTCCGCGGCACCAGATGTGGATGAGCCTCGATACACTAGATCACGGTGCATTATGTTAGTGTCATGACATATACAAATTTCTACCATGTTTGATACACCATTCGGTGGCAAATTAATATTAATTGCAATCAGTGTAAACCAATTAGTTTGTTCATGACATTCAAATCTAAATTTGGATGACATGCAAATATAATCTAATTTTTTTCTATAGATTTGAGTCCCTCTCTATTCATTACATTAAATAAGAGTCCCGCGCAACTCCGTAAAGAAGGAAACTTAAAACTAATAAGAATAAGTGTAGAACCTATCAGATGTCTCCATTTGTCATAAGACATCGATAAGTTTCTCCACTTACCCTTCTTAGTCCTATTCTAGTATCGTTCTATTCTATTCGTACTACCGTGATGGCCGCGATGAAATGTCGTCCGGGCACGTTACTATAATGGTTGCGGCCACGCGCGCACCATTCTCTGAAGTGACGCGTCAACCATCCTCCACGCCTGGTACTATGACGGTCGTAGCGACGCAACCACAATCATGCAATCCTGGTACTGTGATGGCCGCAGCAACACGCCCACCCCCGCTCGAGTCTGGTACTATGACAACACCGTGATCCTCCTCGATCCTTACTCTGATAGCCACAATGGCATGGCCGCTATCCTCCACACGCCTAACGCTAACTACATCGTCATGGATATGAAAGAGATATATAGATCAATTAGGGAAAGAATAAGATACAACATGGTGAGAAATAACAAGAACAAGATTGATTATACAATAGATTGATCTATAGATGAGATGAAGAAGATGAAGACACCTTACGCTAGAGGACTCCAGCGTAGAGGTTGCACCAGATTTATAGAAAGTACCCAGCCTACATGACTTCAACTTTCGAGGTGTCACCACATTTGGGAGGGATAATAGTAGAGGAGATGGGAGTTAGTGAGATCTTACAATATTTTTTCAAATGACTATGTTCAAATCTAAGGTTGGCCTTGCCGAGAGTGGGAGCGGGACACCAAATAGAGAGAGGAGTGGGGAGTGGGGAGTAAGGGTTTCCATGTATTATATAGGAAAATGGACTAGAGAGTTGGTGGTGCGGCTAGTCAAGTGGGTTGATCTCCAGCAGCCACGGTGGCTACCTGCAAATTGGCCCATGCATATTCTTTTGACAATGTAGTTATCCGAAAATTTGGTTTTTTGCATGCGCATTGTGGTGGTGGTTTTGTGCAACTAAATCCCGGTGTTATATGCAATTTCTTCACATATAAAGGACAAAGCTCGGTGTGGGCCACACCTATTAGCTAGACAAGCCTAACTAGGCAACGGGATGTTCTTGACCATTCTCTAGTGTACTACCAACAATTAACAACACTTGCAATAGACGGTGCAACCGTGGAATGCCACTATTGCCCAAGCACGACATCAAAAAATTGTCGGTGTTGCATACCACCTTCCACGATACATACATGTGTCAGTATCATGTCTGCCATGACGTATACACGACCTCGTAAAAAATGGTGTCGCAATTTCCTATACATCGGGTAAACAAATTTTGCATGTACTTTTGCTTATGCCGACCAAAAAAGTTTCATGCAAAGAGGTAGTTTTGTAGTAGAAAAGCATGCAATTTATATTTGGCAATGAAAGTTAGGATATTTAGAAAAAATTGAATTTTAACTTAGGAACCTAAAAAAGAGCTAATGGGAGAGTATGACTCTATAGATATTAAATCTGAATCGGTGGAATTGTCCACTAGTGAGCAATCAAGAATGAAATATATCTATGTTGAAATGCACAAACTTTGGATTGAAGAGAAAGTTAAGGCTAAGAACAGATGTAGAGACGCAACACTGCATATTTTCATGTAGTAGCAAATTAGAGAAGAAGGAAAATGTCAGTCCACTCTCTGGATGGACCTAATGGGCATGTTTCAGATAATGCTGAGATGTTATAAGTAGATACAAAATTTTATGAGAATTTGATAAAAAAAGGAGCATTCTGGATGCTCTCCTAATGAGAAAATTACTTAGGAACAAAATGAAAGTTTATATGTCCCATTTTCTTAGGAAGAGGTTAAGAAAGCTATCTTTGAATCCTATTCGGATGCCCCGGGGCCTTTTTTCTACCAACAGTTCTGGTTCACAGTTAAAAAATGACATAATGCCTATGTTTGATGATGTATTTGATGGTAAACTAGACCTGTATAAACTCAAGTTTGCAATCCTTACTTTCATATATACCTAAAGATCTCGAGGATAGTAACATGTAAAAATTTAGGCTCATAAGCATGTTGAACTGTTATTTTAAAAAAGTGTTAACTAGACTCATTATGGGCATCTGTTACTACAACAAACCAGTTTGTATCTATCAAAGGGTAGATTTATTCTCGGAAGTATAGTTATTTCACATGAAATCTCTCATTCTATTGTTCATGAAAAGGTTCAAGATCTAGTTCTAAAATAGACTATGCAAAATCTTTTGTTAAAATTAGTTTAGATTTTGTTTTAGATTTCTTTCTGGAGAGACAGATTTGGGCTCACTGTCATTAATTGGATTAGAACTGCAATTTGTGGAGTCTCTATATGTGTCAAAATCAACAATGGCATTGGTAGTTTCTTTGTCACTTGAAAGGGCTGAGATAAGGGGATCCTTTGTCATCCCAACTCTTCAGTCTAGTAGTATATGTACTCACTAGAATGTCGATTAAAGATGTAGATGCTAACTTAATTCGACGGTTGTGTTCAGGGATCTGTCTAGGGTACCATATGTCTGCAATATGTATATGTCACCATCTTGTTTTCAAAAAAGACCCTAAGATGTCAATAAAACTCAAATGGGTCCTCACTTGCTCTAAAATGTCTTTCGATGAGAATCAACTAATATAAAAGTGAACTCGTCCTACTAGGTTTAGGCAAGATGAAATCACACTTCTTGATAATATTCTGGGATGTGGGAAAATTCCCCATTAAATACCTAGGAATGCCCTTCCACTATGAGAAAACTGAGAAGGGAGCATTCAACCTCTTGTAGACAAAATCCTTAAAAGAATTGTAGGCTCGAGGGGTAAGCTGGTATTTTTTGTAACTATAATTACTTTAAAAGAAGCTTTGTTAGTCGGCATCCTCATCTACATCCTTTATTTCTTCAAGTTTCCCAAATGGACCCTTGATCTTGTTAATTCACATATGGAGAATCGTGTGTGGAACGACTTTGAGGGGAAGAGAAAAGTCCACTTGGCAAACTGGAAGTAAAAACAAAGAATTTGGTGTGCTTGGTATCCCTAATTTAACAAATGTCAATGTTTCCTTAATAAGTTCTTGGATTAGGAGGTACACGAAGGGTGAGGGTAAGCTCTAGAAAGCATTGGAGATGCTAAGTGTGATACTAACAGTCACACTATTTTTTGTAGCAAGACTTTAGGCATATCCCAATTTTGGAAAGGGAGGGGAGTATACACTAAAGGATTTCTAGGGAGATATGATGGTCTCTTGGTGAAGGGAATATGCCCGAGAGGTAATAATAAAATGATTATTATCTTATTCCATGTTTATGATAAATGTGTATTTCTCATGCTAGAATTGTATTAGTCATAAACATTAATACATGTGTGTTTAATAAACAAACCATAGTTCCTAGTTATGCCTCTCATTTAACTAGCTCATTGATTAACAGATGATCAAGGTTTTCTGATCATGAACATTGGATGTTATTAATAACGGGATCATACCATTAGAAGAATGATATGATGAACATACACTTAAAGTAGATTTAGCAATACGATCTAGTCATTAAGTTTACATTGCTACATCAAACACATACGAAGTATTCTTAGTCCTTAGACCATGAGATCATATTAATTGCTAACACCAGAAGAATACTTTGATAACATCAAAAGTCACACCGTAATAGAGTTACTATAACTGTGGGTTTGGGTATTCTTAAAGTTTTGTGTTGAGGCTAATGGATCAATAGTGGTATTTGTCTATCCTAATGACGGAGAGATATACTCTGTGCCCTCTTGGTGATATCACATCAACGCCTCTTGCAAGCACGTGACTAGGTCACAAGGATATTGTATCACAAAACGAGTAAAGAGTACTTGTCGGTAACGAGATTGAACTGGGGTGTGGTTGATACCTGTTATCGAATCTTCGAAAAGTTCACGAGACAAAAGGAATTGGCTACGACGTTGATGGTTCACATGATCATACGAGTTATCGTTGAATGTGGAGGAGTCAGTACGGATATCCAGGTCCCGCTTATGATTATTGATATGAGAAGTGTCTCTATCATGTCTTCATTATTCCCGAACCGTAGGGTGACACACTTAAGGTATTCCGACACTAAGTGGTAGATAAAGCATATCCGGGAATAATTTTGTTAGAGCTGAAATTGTTTTCATGATCACCAGAAGTGCTTCGGGTCAAATCGCTGAAAATGATTTGAGGTGTGATATTAAAAACATGCAAGGGGTTTTATGTTAATGTTTATTAATTAAAGTAATTAAAAAATTGTGAATAGAATATATAAAAGAGTTTTATTTAAATATAAAAATGTATTTATGCTAATGGGTAATAAATGCATGTGAGTGGGATGTCCACCCACATGAATGGGGGAAGAGGTGGGGGCACCACCATGGCCGGCGGCCCTGCCCCTTGGGACTGCCCCTCCCCTATAAAAGGAGGCCTCCTCCTATCCATTTGCACCACCTCCTCATGAAGGTTCTTTTCCCCCTCTAGCATTCCCCCATGGCCTTAGATTAGCGAGGTACATGTTCTATTGGATTCTCGGAATAAGATTTATCTACTGATTCCACTGTTCTATTGGCATGGAGATGTGGAGGTTGTCAGGAGCTAGACGTGTGCCCAAGGATGGATGCGCTGCTGGTTTGCGGAGCTCTACAACTCGATCTTGAGATCGGCAAGTGATTGACTACATCAATAATGAAATCAGCTTTTGTAAAAGGCTTTCGGTCTTCCAGGGTTAGTTTTTATGATTACCTTCTTACTCGTTACTAGCAACTCGTATTGCATGTCCTCGCACATAAGAATTGTTCCACGCTTGACATGCAACTCGTATTGCATAAGTGGCTAATGGGTGTCTATCTATCCTACTATAGCTAAAATCTAGTTTACAACGGGTTGTTAATAATTTGTTTATCATCGTTGTGGTTTGAAGTTCGTAGGATGAACGATTCTTCTTAAGCCCAAAGCCACGTAAGATATGCAAAATAAATTAGAGGCATCTAACTTGTTTTTGCAGGGCATGTGATGATATGGTCAAATGTAACAAATCTTATATATGCGATGATATTATTTGTAAGTTATGACAACCGGCTGGAGCCATATGGTTGTTTTATTATTTAAATATAAATCCATGTAATATATACATTAGTGGAGAACAATCAATATGGTCACACCATAGACCTTGGAGCCACACTGGTGGAATGATGGTGATCATACCATGGAGCACAAGATGGAGATCAAGTGCAAGAAAGGACCATATCATATCACTTTATTTATGCATGTGATGTTTATACCTTGTATGCATCTTATTTATGCTTATGTATAGCTTATATCTTGGTGGTATCATTATAATATGATACCTCTCACTTATCAAGATAAAAATGTGTTCTTCCTTTATGCACCGTTAAAAAAGTTTGTCATTTCGAAGCACTACATGATGATCGGGTGTGATAGAATCTACGTTCGCATACAACGGGTGTAAGAAAGATTTACACACGCGAATACTAAGGTTCTACTTAGCAAGCCTAGCATGTATAGACATGGCCTAGGTAAAGCATGAGTCATATAGATGATATGATGATCATATCGATGCTCACCTTTGCAGCTGCACCAATTCACGTGATGATCGGTCTTGGTGTAGTGAATTTGGTTCATGTAATCACCAAAACAACTCGAGGGATATTGTTTTTGAGTGGGAGTTCTTGTAGTAATATGATTAAAGTTTAACCCAATTTATCATAAACTAAATCAAAGTGAATTTCCATAGTTTGTTGTGGTCACGGACATTCGTTTACTACCTTGCGTTAATTTTTGTTGAGATAATAGAACTACAGAATTCTTGATATTTACTTTATGAACTGGTATTGTATTGTTTTGAGTGTCAATCTAAAGTTTAAAATCCAATTGCAAACTTTTAGCAAACTACACTTACTCCATGAAGTTTAATAAGTAGTATTAAATCAAGAGTAACAATTCCAACGTTAGTATCTAAATATTATGCTTGCCTCCATGATCCTTGATATTTGAAAGTTGTTTTAGTATCAAGGTTATCTAGGAGATGAAATAATTATGTTAGAAACCATCATGTGTGGAAGATATTGTGATACCTAAAATAATGCTTGATACATTGCAAATGTATCTATAATTTTTCATGTTCCATGCTTGGTTTTATCCACTTTCTTGTGTTTTGTCCACACTTTGGAGTACTTTTCATATGATTTCTTGGACTAACCTATTAACAAGAGCCACAGTGCCAGCTGCCTGTTTTCTGCTGTTTTTGGTTCCAGGAAAGTCAGAAAATGAATATTCTCGGAATTGGACGGGACAAAAGCCAAAGTGCCTATTTCACCCGAAGGCTCCAGGAGCTAGAATACGAGACGGAGAGGAGCCGGGGGTGGCCACACCACCTGGTGGTGCGGGACGGGCCAGGCAGCACCAGGGGGTGGTGTGGGCCCCCTAGGCACCCCCTCGGTCTCCCTCTTCGTCTATAAGAAGCCTTCTGACCTAAAAACTCCAGGGGGTTTGATGTTTTTCCAGAAGGAGTTCCGCTCCGCCTCCACCACCAGATTCCACGAAGCAGCACCAAAAACTCCGTTCTGGCACCCTGCCGGGATAGGGAATTGGAGGAGATCATCGCCATCATCATCACCATCGCTTCTCCACCGACCATCCATGTTTCCCCCATCTATGAGTGAGTAATCCCCCGTTGTACTCTATGGGGATGGTAGGGATTGGATGAGATCGTTCATGTAATGGCATCAGATTGTTAGGGCATGGTGCCTAGTATATTTTATTAGTGCTTTATGACTTTGTTGCGACTTGTTGTGCTTAATGCTTGTCACTAGGGCCCGAGTGCCATGATTTTAGATCTGAACATGTTATTTATTTAATATGATAGTATTGTTTTTGGTCTTATCTACAAGTTGTATACACACGTTGTTATCCGGAACCAATGGCCCCGAAGTGATAGAAATCGGGATAACCGGAGGGAATGGCTTTGATGTGAGGATCACATGTGTTCACGGAATGTTAATGCTTTGCTCTGGTGCTCTATTAAAAGGAGCACCTTAATTGCCAGTAGTTCCCTTGAGGCCCCGCTGCAAACGGGATGGCAGGACAAAAGATGTTGTGCAAGTTCTCATTGCGAGCACGTATGACTATATATGGAACACATGCCTAGGATTATCTAGTACTTGGATGCTTTATCTTATTTATCTGCAATTGCCCTATGTTCTGATTGCTATGTGAATTGTCTTGTCCATGGAACGCCCGTCCATCCATCCCTATGCCTACCTCACTCGAATCCTATTGGTTACTGCTATTGTTACTACTGTCTTTACTCTACTGCTGCTATTACTTTACTATTCCTACTATAAAACGGTTGCTACTGATAAACTGCTGTGAGCAAGATTGTTTCTAGGTGCAGCTGAATTGACAACTTAGTTGTTAAGGCTTATAAATATTCTTTGGCTCCCCTTGTGTCGAATCAATAAATTGGGTTTCACTTCCCTCGAAAATACTGCGATACACCCCCTATACTTGTGGGTCATCAAGACTATTTTCTAGCGCCGTTGCCGGGGAGCATAGCTTTATTTATCAAGTTCACTTGGATTCTCTATTGTTTGCTGCTATCCATCCATCATGGGTAAGTCTCGTGATGGCAAGTTTCCTATTTTACCATCCACTACAAGAAGAGGTACGGTTCTGAACACCTCTGCTGCTCTTGATTCACCATCTGTTATAAGTAAGCTCGTTACACCACCACATACACATGCTACACACACTACTACTACTGCTGAATCTGAAACTTCTGATGCTTATGATGCTGCTTCTACTGTGCTTGATAAGAGTGGTTCATTAGGTCCTTTCCTAGATGCTACGATTGCTAGAACTATAGCTAGAAATATCGAAACTCCTAATGAAGACACTACCACACCTGTTAGTTCACCTGAGTCTAGTGAAAGTTATGATATTGAAGATGGTTATGTTGAGATGACCGATGAATTTATTAAAGAATGTAAAAACACCTATGATAGGAGCGCTGCTAAGAGTCTCCTTGAGAGGCGTACTATTAGACCCAAATTGTCTACTATTGCTAAGTTTGCTGCTTCTCCCATAAACATTACAGATAAAGATTATGATTTCTCTCTCGATCTATCTTACATAGCTATTGTCGAGAAAGAACCTTTTTGTGGGACTAAGAATGAAAGTGCGGTAGCACATATGAATGAACTTTCTACCATGAGTGGCTTGTTTTCTGATGATATTAAGATGCGTACTTACTTTGTTGCTAAGATTTTCCCCTTTTCATTGAAAGGAGAAACTAAAACTTGGTTTAGTAACTTACCTCCTGGATCTATTGATAGCCCTGAGTGCTTGATTAGTACTTTCCTGCAGAAATATTTTCCTCCCAGTGCTAGACATGCTATTTTGCAGGAACTTTTTGATTTTAAATAGGGAGAAAAAGAGGTATTGCTAGAATCTTGGGCAAGGTTTTGTGCCTTGATTCATGCACAGGCTGGAAGTCCATTACCTAAGAATGAGCTTCTTGATATATTTTATAATGGACTAACCGAAGAATCTAGGACATACCTAGATAGTTGTGCTGATTGTGTTTTTAGGAATAGGACTCCTAAGGAAGCTGAGGAGTTAATGGCTAAAATAAGCAAGAATCATGAAGATTGGACTCCTCCTAAACAAGCTATACCTGAAGTAATTGTACCTGAACCATCTATTCCGGTGCCTATTCCAACATCAAAGAAGACGGGAGTTATTGAATTAAATGATGAAGTGATGAAGGAAGCTAAGAAATGTCTTAAGGAGAAGGGAATTAAAGCTGCAGATGTCAAGAATTTACCTCCTATAGAAGAATTATGTAAGCCTATTCCCTACTCATCCACTATTGAGGTACACTCTCTCCAACACTTTGATGAAGGTGATATCCCTTACTCTAAACCTCCTGATTAATGCTTAGAAGAATTCAATATCTTTATTGTTAAGCAAGATAATTTTAATAAAAGGGTGCAAAATCATCTAATGGAAAACACTAGAGCTATTGTTGAGTTGAAAGATATTGTGGAAAGAACCTCTAATGATGTTAAAATGATTATTAAACACTTTCAAATGGTTCAAACTCAAATAGATCAACTCGTTAAAGTGCAAAACAACTTGCTAGTTAATGCTGCTAAAGAAAAACATGCTTATGAAATTAGAACTAGAAGTGGAGCTGCTACCCAGAATCCTCTATATCCTGAGGGGCATCCCAAAAGAATTGAGCAGGATTCTCAACAAGCTGAAAATAGTGGCTCTACTCGTAAGAAAAGGAAAAATAAACATAAAATTGTTGTACAACCCTCTGAACCTGCTTTAGATCCTAATAGTATATCTATCTCTGATGCTGAAACTGAAAGTGGTAATGAAGAAAATGAAGTTCCTAATGATGAGAAATTTGAGGAAGAACCTGAAAACCACACTAAGAATACTAAATACACCAAAGAAGATTTTATTGCTAAGAAACATGGTAGTGAAAGAGAACCTTGGGTCCAAAAACCTATGCCTTTCCCTGATAAGAAACACAAGTCAAAGGAAGATGAACACTATAATAAGTTTTGTGAGTGGATGAAACCTTTATTCTTGCAAATTCCTTTGACTGATGCAATTAAATTGCCTCCTTACTCAAAGTATATGAAGGATATTGTCTCGAATAAAAGGAAGATCCCTAATGAAGAAATCTCTACTTTGCTTGCTAATTATTCCTTCAATGGTAAGGTTCCAAAGAAACTTGGAGACCCAGGGATTCCAACTATCCCTTTCTCTATTAAGAACAGTTATGTTAGAACTGCTTTATGTGATTTGGGAGCTGGAGTTAGTGTTATGCCTTTCTCTCTCTATAAGAGGCTTCAACTAGAAAAATTAATACCAACTGATATATCTTTTGTAAATGGCTGATAAATCTACCACTATTCCTGTTGGTATATGTGAGGATGTACCTGTTCAAGTGGCTCATAATTGCTTGATATTAACTGATTTTTTTGTGCTTGAAATGCCTGAAGATGATAATATGTCCATTATTCTTGGGAGACCTTTTCTTAATACTGCAGGAGCTGTTATTAATTGTAATCAAGGAAAGGTTACTTTGAATGTTAATGACAAGGAACATACTGTCTATTTCCCCAAGAAGATTGAAAGGACTTATGGTTTGAATTCAATTGAACATGTTGAGGGCATTCAAGTTGGAGAGATATATTGTCCCATACCAAAAGAAAAATTTGAAACTATTATGATTGGGACCATTGCTATCAAGGTTGAGGTAACATAATCATTAGTGGAATACAAAGTTTGGTCTCATATGAAATTGTTTTGGTAGCAAGACCTTATCAACCTTGTTAACAAAAGGATTTCATTGAACAAAATAATGTTTTCACCATCATTATCTCCGCTTACTTCTATTCTATCCATTTTAGTTTTTGCTTATGCCTAACTTAAAGGTGTTAAAGAAAAGTACTTATTGGGAGATAACCCAAAAGTTTTAGATGAGTCTTGGAATTTATTACTTCAGTAATAACCGCTCATTATCCTTTTTTTGCTTTTTGTGCCAAGAGTAACCTCTAATAGAGAAGTAATGATTGGGAAAGTTGCTGTCCCGAAATAGATTTCTGTGCTTCACCATAAAAATTTGTGTAAAATCTCTGAACGTCTTTTTGAGGCGTGAATTTTTGTGCTCCTTCCCCAGGTTGTTATCTAACTTTCGTTAGTTCACCACTTTTTGATTTGAGCAACAGAAGGTCTTCAAAAAAATTCGTATTTACCTGATGTTCTGTTTCGACAGATTTCTGCCATTATTTTCATTTGCTTCTTGTTGGTTCTTTTTTAGTTTTTTTGGGGAATTGAGCTTTTTGAAGGAAGTGCTACAGTATCTAGTGTTCTAATGGAAGTTTATTTGGTGTTAGAACTGAACCTTAAGACTTATTATCTTGAGTGCACTAATGTTGCTAATAAAGATTGTGTGAAGTTTTGTATGAAGGAAAAATTTCAGGTGTATAGAAGGAATGAGTAATGAGATAAAGGATGGACTAGAGCTCAAGCTTGGGGATGCCACGCATGTCACCCCAAGAAATATCCAAAAATTACAAGCGTCAAAGCTTGGGGATGCCCAAGGCATCCCCTTCTTCATCAATAAAAATCTCAGGTTTCTTCCAACCACTTCATTTTTATTGTTTCATGCACAGTTGTGTTGTTCTTGGAGCGTCTTCCTTTTCGTTTTTCGTTTTGGTTTTCGTTTGTTTTTTTCTTAGTTTGCTGAATAAATTGGTTGGACCTCCTCTTTCATGTGTTGGTTTTCAAATAGTTCGGTTTGGATTGGAAAAGAGTAGAAAAGTGCATGCTTAAGTGTTAAAGAGAGCTTGTTTTTGACTGTGCCTATGCTTTGTCATGCCATGCTTGATATTGTTTTGGCTTTATGCTTAGTATTCTTTGCTGTAGCATGACTTGTTATAAAAAATTGAGATTGCTTAATGTGCCTTGGAAGAATCATGCATTGTTTTAGCATATTAAAGCATAGTATTGTGGTATTCTCCTTTGATGCTTTATTTGGGTTGACTTGGCACATGCTCACACCATGTTATGACTATCCGAAGTCACCATAAGCCTTTATGATCCTTTAGTTTTCAACTTATAGTATCACTTTATGCTTTGATCAATGATATTTTGTCGCTCTGCATGATTATGGCCATTATTGCTCTCTCGTTTGTCGCTCCCTTACTATTGCTAGCCTTCACTTACACTGAGTATGTTTTTACTCAAGTTTCCAACTCCCTAAAACCAAATATTGCCAAAGTGTCCACCATACCTACCTATTAGCATCATTTGCTACTTCCGTGCATATTCAATATGCCTTGTTTTCTTCCGAATAAAATGTTTGCTTGTTATTAGAAAGTTAGTTAGTAAAGCTCTCACGAACTTGATGGCACACTTTATTTTCTTGCATTTAATAAACCTGAACCATTGCGTCCTTCTTTGTTCTGTATATGCTTGCGCTTTACAAGTTGAAGTTAGCAGAACCATGTATCATGTGTAACGCTTTCAACATTGCATTGGTACTTAGTACCTCGTTGATATCATGTTCTTTTGCTTATGGATCCCGGCAGTGTGAAATAAAAGTGGAACTTGTAAGATCATGGAGTTTGTATGTATGTTAGAGAAACGCCTGGGCCGCTAGCCTAAGCCATGCCTAATCATGGTGGAAACTTGCAGCATAACCATAATGAGCATTCTATGAAGCATCCTCAATAAAAATCTATGCACATAGTAAATAAAAAGATCGCTGAGATGCTCATTGTCTGCTTGCCTTGTCATTTTGATTATGGGATAACTCCTATATCATGTGCAAGGGGTACCCCCTTGGCGGTTCTCTATGATACGTATATACTTACAATGACAAGATCTTACTCGTGACTTGAGTTGAGTAGCATGAGGATCGTTCTTCGTAAGTAAGGGGCATGAGACTTCGATTTATAACTTGTCAAGCATATCCTCTTAGTTGTGTCACTTTAACCTTAACCATTTAAAGATGCTTATGAAAGGGGCAATGAGATCTCAAAGCTAATGAGTACCATACTTTCAGCATTTGGAAGCCTTTCAAACTTTTCAAAACCTGTTCATTTGTTTGTTGAGTCTCCGGACATTCTATGAGCACTTTCTTGAGAGCATAGTGGCCATTCTTAGTTCTATGTGCATTGTCCCAAAACTTGTTGATTGATGCTTACCTTGATATTGCTTGTTTTAAACTATTTGTATCTAGTCACTCTTGTAAACTTTGAAGGTGTCCTATGCATTTATGTTTGCTACTCTATGAGGGACAAGCTGAATGCCACTATGCTATGTTTTCTTTATGTGAAACAAACAAACGTCTTGCAAAGCATTGTTATTCGTGAATCTTTTGTTTGTGCCTTTTTATGTTGCATCATAGTTTGTTTGTCTAATTGCTAGAACTTTGTCTTTCATGTTATGATTGAAGTACTATGATCCCAGCTTTGAATGTTTTACAAATGCTTTGATCAAGTTTATGATAGTGCATGTGACCTCAAAAATTATTCTTTGTTTTTATCACTTACCTACTCGAGGACGAGCAGGAGTTAAGCTTGGAGATGTTGATACATTGCAAATGTATCTATAATTTTTGATGTTCCATGCTTGGTTTTATCCACTTTCTTGTGTTTTGTCCACACTTTGGAGTACTTTTCATATGATTTCTTGGACTAACCTATTAACAAGAGCCACAGTGCCAGTTGCCTGTTTCTACTGTTTTTGGTTCCTGGAAAGTCGGAAAATGAATATTCTCGGAATTGGACGGGACAAAAGCCAAAGTGCCTATTTCACCCGAAGACTCCAGGAGCCAGAATATGAGATGGAGAGGAGCTAGGGGTGGCCACACCACCTGGTGGCGCGGGCCAGGCCAGGTCACGCCAAGGGGTGGTGTGGGCCCCCCAGGCACCCCCTCGGTCTCCCTCTTCGCCTATAAGAAGCCTTCTGACCTAAAAACTCCGGGGGGTTCGACATTTTTCCAGAAGGAGTTCTGCTTCGCCGCCACCACCAGATTCCACAAAACAGCACCAGAAACTCCGTTCTGGCACCCTGCCGGGATAGGGAATTGGAGGAGATCATCGTCATCATCATCACCATCGCTTCTCCACCGACCATCCATGTTTCCCCCATCTATGAGTGAGTAATCCCCGCTGTAGGCTATGGGGATGGCAAGGATTGGATGAGATCGTTCATGTAATGGCATCAGATTGTTAGGGCATGGTGCCTAGTATCTTTTATTAGTGCTTTATGACTTTGTTGCGACTTGTTGTGCTTAATGCTTGTCACTAGGGCCCGAGTGCCATGATTTCAGATCTGAACATGTTATTGATTCATTATGATAGTATTGTTTTTGGTCTTATCTACAAGTTGTATACACACGTTGTTGTCCGGAACCAATGGCCCTGAAGTGACAGTAATCGGGATAACCGGAGGGAATGGCTTTGATGTGAGGATCACGTGTGTTCATGGAGTGTTAATGCTTTGCTCTAGTGCTCTATTAAAAGGAGTACCTTAATTGCCAGTAGTTCCCTTGAGGCCATGCTGCAAACGGGCTGGTAGGACAAAAGATGTTGTGCAAGTTCTCATTGCGAGCATGTATGACTATATATGGAACACATGCCTATGATTATCTAGTACTTGGATGCTTTATCTTATTTATCTGTAATTGCCCTATGTTCTGATTTCTATGTGAATTGTCTTGTCCATGCAACGCCCGTCCATCCATCCCTATGCCTACTGCACTCGAATCCTATTGGTTACTGCTATTGTTACTACTGTCTTTACTCTACTGCTGCTATTACTTTGCTATTCCTACTACAAAACTGTTGCTACTGATAAACTGCTGTGAGCAAGATTGTTTCCAGGTGCAGCTGAATTGACAACTTAGTTGTTAAGGCTTATAAATATTCTTTGGCTCCCCTTGTGCCGAAACAATAAATTGGGTTTCACTTCCCTCGAAAATATTGTGATACACCCCCTATACTTGTAGGCCATCAATGCTTTGTTGCAATATGATAGAATATAATTTTAGTAAGATACATGTTCTTATATTGTATAAGAATTTGCGAAGGTTGGAGATGATAGGTGTCCTGCTCTGCCAAATGGTTTGGGGAATTAACATTATACTCACAATTATCCCTTATATGCTATAGTAGGTTGATCATGAAAGTTTTCATGATATGATGAATAAAATATGTCGGTAAAATGTTTACTACACTAAAAGATTACTAAAGAACAGATTTTGGAAAAACACCGAACATTTGATGATGGTGATACACATCAAAGTGCAAGTCCAAGGGTAAGGGTGTTTGACTAATATGCTTTGGACTATGTGTCATGTGTATGGCACCAATATTGATGTTTATAGATTCCTCTAAAAAGAAAAGGAAATGCTGACAGAGAATCTGGAAAATATTTATTAGAAAAGAAAAAGACTGGAAATGTCCAGCTTAGGTATGTAGATGATATACATTTTGGGTATGTATTCTTTGCCTGTTAAACAATGTGGTTCTTGGGTATTGGATACCAAACTGGTTGGTATGAAGTGTCATACATGACAACATAATTCATGAGCTGCAATGGACTAAAAACTAACAAGAAAATATAGGATGATGCTCATCGTAAACAAATAAAGTGTTGTTGTGTTTCTCGTTGACATCAAACCTAGCCTTCAAGATTTGTTTTAATAATTGTTAGTTCGTTCTGGTATTACGAAAATAATGGTTATTCAAATAATTATTGTATTCCATATAAGATGGATGAACTCTTACAAGTCTAGTTGGAGAAATCACATCCATAACACCAATGCTAAAGTTTCGCAAGACCAATGATTGGAATATCACTTATGAGTGACATTGCCGTTTAAATTATATTGGAAAGGAAACATGAAGAAATTCCACGTTGATGGATTTTTGGAGCCTTTGATTTTGATCAATTGATACTTGTGAGACTTTCCTAGATATAATTAAAACTTCGTTCATAGGCCAAAAGAAGAACGAACGACTAACCTATTGGACATCATGCATGTTGATTTATATGGTCCATTATGTGTAGTCGTGAGTGATGGATTTCAACTTCATATACTTTCTCCCAAAACTTGAGTGGATATATGTGTATATTTACTTCATGAGGAAGAAGTATGAAATATATTTTTTAAATGTTCAAAGACTTTCATGAGATGAAGTGGAAAATCATTGTAACAAGAAAATAAAAAAATTATGATTGGATCGTAAAGGAAGATAATTGAGTTACAAGTTTTAGCAAACACCTAAGATTTGAGGAATCGTTGCATTGATTTGTGTTACCCGAATCACTGTAGGAGTATGGAGTTTTCGAGAAATATAATCAACCCTTGTTTAACATGGAAAGATCATAGGTGTTATTTATAAAACTGCCATTTTATTTTGAAGATTAAGCTTTAGAGACTACCGCTTTTTCACTAAAAAGAGCGCCATCATGATCCGTTGAATTGACTTCATATGCGTTATGACTTGGGATAAAACCCGAGTTGTCTTTTCTTAAATTTTGTTATGCTAGGCATAAGTAAAATGCTTACAACCCAAGTCGGATAAGCACGTCTTTGTAGGTTATCCCAAAGCAATTATTGGATATTCCTCCATAACACCGAAGAAAAAAGTATTTGTCACTTAGAACATCAAGTTTCTTGAGAAGGATTTTTTCACGAAAAGTTAAGTGGGAGGACAATAGAACTTTCATTAGGTTGATGAACATGAGAATCATGTGCTAAGTAGCGCAGCGCCGGAAAGTGTCCCGGAGGCAGCTACAATGCTCATGGCTCTTGTGCCTCAAAGGTTATGGTCACGGAGATCTAAGTTCCTATTGAACCACATAGGTTGGGTAAACAATCAAATAGTGAGATTTGAGATTGAGTCGTTATTTTTTGATAATAACAAAACGACTACATGCAAAGAAGCGGTGATGAGCCCTGACTCCGTCAAATGGCTAGAATCCGTGATAGTTCCATACACGAGAAACCAAGTTTCTGAACTTGAAAGACCCTATGGAAGGCATGAAGCTTATCACCTGTATTTGGATCTATAAAAGAAACATGCATGGATGTTTCACATCTATTAAATAGTCAACATGTTGGAAAAAAGTTCTCGACAATGTTCAAGGAGTTGACTATGACAAGATTCGGTCTTTCATAGCGATATTTAGTCTGGACGGATTATTGTAGCAACTACTACATATAGTGATTTTGGTATATGGTAGTTGAACAAACAAAACAACGTTCTTCTAATAGAATGGTTACCTAGGTCATGTACATGACATGGTCCAAAGGGTTTTTTTAATTCAAAGGATGCTAAAAGGGTATACAAATTTTATTGGATGAAGTAAACATAACAGAGTTGGAATCTTCACCATGATGAAAACTATTAAAAGATTTAGTTTCATCGGAAACGATGAAGATGCTTGCATTTGCAAGAAATTAAGTGGGAGCGCTGGGACATATTTCTAATACATTATATAGATACATGTTGTTGAATGGAAATGATGTATTTTTTATTGACTTAGATTGAGAATTTCATTAAAATTAAGATCTGAATGAAAAACGTAGGCAAAACTAGAATATTAGACATCAAAGTCTATATGGACAGAATGAGACGCTAATATGGTTGTGCAAAATGTACATAGATGAAATATTGAATGAGTTTAATATGGAAACAACGAGAAAGGTTCTTGCCACATGGAAAAGGTTGAATCAAGATTCAAGTGCATTGACACTTGGTGAGTGAAACGCGATTCAAGTGTTTTGACACTTGGTGAGTAAAATCACATAAATATATTGATTAATCATACCGTGATATGTACATATCTAGATATGTCCTATGATCTAAACATTATGAGCATATGCCAGGGTGACTCATAAGATGATCATTGGACAATATTAAGGATATTCTTATGAGCTTTGGAAGAACTAAGAATATATTATGTATGTAGAGGTGACAGATAGTTCAGTGTAAAGTGTTACATTGATGCTAGAAAGATAGTTTATTGTAAAATGTTACTCCTGAGTTCAAATTAATCCAAATTACTAAATGAACTCTCACTCAAAATAACATCCCTCCAGTCGTTTTGGTGATTACATGAACCATATCCACTACACCAAGACCGATCATCACGTGAGTTGGTGCAGCTTCAAAGGCGAGCATCATATGGACATCATGTCAACTATATGACTCATGCTTTACCTTTCGAGTCATGTTCCGAGGCCATGTATGTACATGCTAGGCTGGCGAAGTAAGAACCTCAGTACTCGCATGTTTAAAACTGTCTTACACCCATTGTATGCGAATGTAGAGTCTATCACACCCGATCATCACGTGGTGCTTCAACACGATGAACTTTCTTTAAGGTGCATACTAAAGGAGGAACACATTTTGATCTTGATATTTAGTGAGAGGGGTCATCGTATAATGCTACCGCCAATATCTAAACAAGACATAAGTATAAATAAGATGCAAAAAACATGATATGTAAAAGTGATAAGATATGGTTCTTGCACTTGATCACTATCTTGTGCATCATGGTATGATCTCTATCATTACATTTGTGTAATGCCAAGTTCTATGGCGCTCCCACTTACTTTGTTATAATTCTCGAGAGTATCCTACTGATGTCTACGCACTTCTATTCGTGTAGACGGTTGTTGGGCCTCCAGGTGTAGAGGTTTGTAGAACAGCAGCAAGTTTTCCCTTAAGTGGATCACCCAAGGTTTATCGAACTCAGGGAGGAAGTGGTCAAAGGTATCCCCTCTCAAGCAACCCTGCAATCAAGATACAAGAAGTCTCTTGTGTCCCCAACACACCCAATACACTTGTCAGGTGTATAGGTGCACTAGTTCGGCAAAGAGATGGTAAAATACAAGTGGTATAGATAATTATAAGTGGTAACGGTGATAGAAAATACTTTGATGGCATGGAAGAGACTAAAGGAAAACTGAAATAAAGATGGAAGCAAGCAAACATGTAACATATCTAATTGCAAACGGTGTTTCAGTGCTTAGAAACAAGGCCTAGGGATCATACTTTCACTAGTGAACACTCTCATATAAATATATTCTTCTTTATGATACTACGCTGAACTACTCTCCGGTTGGACACTCTAATCCACGGTAGGGCTATAACAGCACACCTCAAAGTTCATCTTTCCCATCTAGAAAACCCCACACTGTCACCTTGAGTACTAGATGAGTCCAAGAAACACCACAATTTCATAAAGACATCCAACTCCAAATATAACTCATAAAAAGTATTTGTAATCTCTAGCCTAAGTGCCACCATGGTGAGCACGCTGTCACTTTCACACACATGGGGAGAGCAGAGATTCATTAAAGCACTTGAGTAGCAAGGTAGATCTATAGATTACAAGCTCATGATCACTATATGATCATGCATAGAGAGAGAGAGAGATGAACACATAGCTACCGGTAGAACCCTTAGCCTCGAGAGAGAACTACTCCCTCCTCGTCATGGGAATCAGCAACGGTGATGGAGATCGACGGAGATGGCTCCTGGGGCACCTCCCTGTCTTGGCAGGGTGCCAGAACAGAGACTTTTTGTCCCCCGAATCTCCCCTTCGGTGGCGGCGGTGCTGTGGAACTTTTCGTGGCTGGAGGCTTGACGTTTTAGGGTTTTGGTATCGGGAGGCTCTTATAGGCGAGAGGGGAGACCGAGGGGGTGCCAGGGGGCCCACACCATGACCTGGCGCGGCCTGGGGTGACCCGCGCCTAGGGGGTGTGGCCAGGCCCTGGCCCTCCTCCGTCTGGTATTCTAGCTCCGTGAGTCTTCCGGTAAAATAGGAACTTCGGCTTTTGTCCCGTCCAATTCCGAGAATATTCATTTTCTGACTTTCCAGGAACCAAAAACAGCATAAAATAGGCAACTGGCACTATGGCATCTTGTTAATAGGTTAGTCCAAGAAATCATATGAAAAGTACTCCAAAGTGTGGACAAAACATAAGAAAGTAGATAAAACCAAGCATGGAACATCAAAAATTATAGATACGTTTGCAATGTATCAACATCCCCAAGCTTAACTCCTGCTCGTCCTCGAGTAGGTAAGTGATAAAAAGAAAGAATAATTTTTGAGGTGACATGCACCATCAAAGACTTGATCAAAGTATTTGTAAAACATTCAAACTGGGATCATAGTACTTCAATCATAACATGAAAGACAAGGTTCTAGCAATAATACAAAGAAACTATGTTGCAACATGAAAAGGCACAAACAAAATATTCATGAATAACAATGCTTTGCAAGATGATTGTTTGTTTCACATAAAGAAAACATAGCATAATAGTATTCAGCTTGTCCCTCAATAGAGTAGCAAATATAAATGCATAGGACACCTTCAAAGTTTATAAGAGTGACTAGATACAATAGTTTAAAACAAGCAATATTAAGTTATGCATCAATCAACTAGTCTTGGGACAATGCACATAGAACTAAGAATGGCCACTATGCTATCAAAGTAGGTGCATAAAGGTAGAAGGTGGAGCTCAACAAAAAAGTAAAAGAAAGGCCTTCATAGAAGGAAGTAGGGATTCAAGTTTCATAAAGAGCTTCCAAAAATTATGGTACTTATAGCTTTCAGCTCTCATTGCCCCTATCATAAGCATCTTTAAGGTGATTAAGGTTAAAGTGACATAACTAAGAGGATATGCTTGACAAGCTATAAACCGAAATCTCATGCCCCTTACTTACGAAGACCGATCCTCATGTTACTTAACTTCAGCCATGAGTAAGCTCTTGTCATTGTAAGTACATGTGTATCATTAAGAACCGCCAACGGGGTACCCCTTGCACATGATACAGGAGCTATCCCATAATCAAAATGACAAGGCAAGCAGACAATGAGCATCTCAGCGATCTTTTTATTTGCTATTTGCATAGGTTTTTATTGAGGATGCTTCATAGAGTGCTCATTATGGTGATGCTGCAAGTTTCCACCATGATTAAGCATGGCTTAGGCTAGCAACCCAGGCATTTCTCTAACACACATACAAACTCCATGATCTTACAAGTTCCACTTTTATTTCACACCGCCGTGATCCGTAAGCAAAAGAACATGATATCAATGGGGTACAAAGTACAAGTGCAATGTTGAAAGCGTTCCCCATTATACATGGTTCTGCTAATTTCAACTTATAAAGCGCAAGCATATATGCAACAAAGAATGACCCAATGGTTCAAGTTTATTAAATGCAAAAAAGTAAAGTGTGCCATCAAGTTCATGAGAGCTTTAATCACTAGTTTTCTCATAACAAGTTTAATTTGGAAGGTAAACAAATACATGAATATACTTGGAATATCATAAGATAGTAGGTAGGTATGGTGGACTCTTTGGAATAACTTGGTTTAGGGAGTTGGATGCATGAGTGGAACTCATACTTGGTTGTGGAGGCTAGCAAAAGACTGGGAGCGACAAAGTAAGAGAGCAATAATGGCCATAATCATGCAGAGCGACAAAACATCATTGATCAAAGCATAAAGTGATACTACAAGTTTAAAACTAAAGTATCATAAAGGCTATGGTGACTTGAGATAGTCATAACATGGTGTGAACATGTGCCAAGTCAACCCAAATAAAGCATCAGAGGAGAATAGCACAATACTATGCTTTAATATGCTAAAACAACGCATGATTCATCCAAGGCACATTAAGAAATCTCAATTGTTTATAACAAGTCATGCTAAAGCAAAGAATACTAAGCATAAATCCAAAACAATATCAAGCATGGCATGACAAAGCATAGGCCACAGTAAAAAAACGAGCTCTTTTTACCACATAAGTATGAACTTTCCTACTCTTTTCCAAACCAAACCAAACTATTTGCAAACCAATGCATGAAAGAGGGGGTCCAACCAATTTATTCAGAAAACTAAGAGAACCAAGCAAACTAAAAACCAAAACTAAAATGAAAAACAAGACGCTCCAAGAACAACACAACTGTGCATGAAACAATAAAAACGAAGCGTTTGGAAGAAACCTGGAATTTTTATTGATGAAGAAGGGGATGCCTTGGGCATCCCCAAGCTTTGACGCTTGTACTTCTTGGATATTTCTTGGGGTGACACGCGTGGCATCCCCAAGCTTGAGCTTTAGTCCTTCCTTCATCTCATTACTCATTCCTTCCATACACCTGAAATTTTTCCTTCATACAAAACTTCACACAATCTTTATTAGCAACATTAGTGCACTCAAGATAAATAAGTCTTAAGGTTCAGTTCTAACACCAAATAAACTTACATTAGAACACTATCTACCGTAGCACTTCCCTCAAAAAGCTCAATTCCCCAAAAGAACTCAAAAAGGAAGCAACAAGAAGCTAATGCAAATAATGGCAGAAATCTGTCAAAACAGACTAGAAGGTAATGCCGAATTTTTTAGAAGACCTTATGTTGCTCAAATCAAAAAGTGTTGGACTAACAAAAGTTAGATAACCACTTGGGGCAGAAGAACAAAAATGCACGCCTCAAAAAGATGTTCAGAGATTTTACACAGATTTTTATGGTGAAGCATAGAAATCTGTTTCGGGACAACAACTTTCCCAATCATTACTTCTCTCTCATTAGAGGTTACTCTTGGCACAAAAAGCAAATAAAAAGGATAAGGAGCGGTTATTACAGAGACAATAACTTCCAATACTCATCTAAAACTTTTGGGTTATCTCCCAATAAGTACTTTTCTTTAATGCCTTTAAGTTAGGCTTGATAGTTTGAGAAGATGCTCACATAAGAAATATGAATTGAAGTAAAAGAGAGCATCAAGAAGCAAATTCAAAGCACATTTAATTCTAACCCACTTCCTATGCATAGGAATATTGTAAAGAAACAATTCATGAAAGCACAAAGCAACAAGCATAGGAAATCAAAACAAGTGCAACTTCAAGACTTTCAACATAAGAGGGGAAACTTAATATTATTGAGATGCATACAACCATGTTTCCCTCTCTCATAATAACTTTTAGTAGCATCATGAATAAAATTAACAATATAACTATCACATAAAACATTCTTATCATGAGCCATATGCATAAAAGAATTAATACTCCCCATATAAGCATAGTCATTCTTATTAATTGTAGTGGGAGCAAATTCAACAAAATAGCTATCATTATTATTCACATCACCATAATCATCAAATATAGGAGGCATATTGTAATCATAATTATTTTTATTCTCAATAGTAGGTGGACTGAAAATATCATACTCATCATTGTAATCATCATATATTGGAGGTTTTGTATCATCATAAGCAATAGAATAGCTATTTTCCAAAGCTGGGGAACTAAAAAGATCATTTTAAAAAAAACTAGCTTTCCCAAGCTTAGACTTTTCCATAGCATTAGCAATAATGGTGTCCAAAGAATTCATACTAACAACATTGCTATTAGCATGCAAATAAAGTTCCATAGGTTTTTTAATTTTCTCTTCAAACACTTCATGTCCTCACTCAAGATAAATACTATAAAGCTCTCTAATTTTTTTGTTGTTTTCCATTAAGCCTAACTAGTGAAAACAAGAAAAAAAAAGACAAAATTGCAGAATCTAAAGGAAATAACTTCGAGCACTCACACCGTAGGATGTGAGTACCTTTTACCTTACCTCCCCGGCAACGGCGCCAGAAAATAGGCGTTTGTCGTGGGAGGTTCTTCTTCTTTAATCCTCCAGTGTGAATACCTTTTACCTTACCTCCCCGGCAACGGTGCCAGAAAATAGCTTGATGTCTACTTACTTCTATTCTTGTAGACAGTTGTTGGGCCTCCAAGTGTAGAGGTTTGTAGAATAGCAGCAAGTTTTCCCTTAAGTGGATCACCCAAGGTTTATCGAACTCAGGGAGGAAGTGGTCAAAGGTATCCCCTCTCAAGCAACCCTGCAATCAAGATACAAGAAGTCTCTTGTGTCCCCAACACACCCAATACACTTGTCAGGTGTATAGGTGCACTAGTTTGGCGAAGAGATAGTAAAATACAAGTGGTATAGATAATTATAAGTGGTAACGGTGATAGAGAATACTTTGATGGCGTGGAAGAGACTAAAGGCAAACTAAAATAAAGATGGAAGCAAGCAAACATGTAACATATCTAATTGCAAACGGTGTTTCAGTGCTTAGAAACAAGGCCTAGGGATCATACTTTCACTAGTGAACACTCTCATATAAATATATTCTTCTTTATGATACTACGCTGAACTACTCTCCGGTTGGACACTCTAATCCACGGTAGGGCTATAACAGCACACCTCAAAGTTCATCTTTCCCATCTAGAAAACCCCACACTGTCACCTTGAGTACTAGATGAGTCCAATAAACACCACAATTTCATAAAGACATCCAACTCCAAATATAACTCATAAAAAGTATTTTTAATCTCTAGCCTAAGTGCCACCATGGTGAGCACGCTGTCACTTTCACACACATGGGGAGAGCAGAGATTCATTAAAGCACTTGAGTAGAAAGGTAGATCTATAGATTACAAGCTCATGATCACAATATGATCATGCATATAGAGAGAGATGAACACATAGCTACCGGTAGAACCCTTAGCCTCGAGAGAGAACTACTCCCTCCTCATCATGGGAATCAGCAACGGTGATGGAGATGGTAGTGGAGATCGACGGAGATGGCTCTGGGGGCACTTCCTTGTCCCGGCAGGGTGCCGGAACAGAGACTTTCTGTCCCCCGAATCTCCCCTTCGGTGGCGGCGGCGCTGCGGAACTTTTCGTGGCTGGAGGCTTGACATTTTAGGGTTTTGGTATCGGGAGGCTCTTATAGGCGAGAGGGGAGACCGAGGGGATGCTAGGGGGCCCACACCATGCCCTAGCGCGGCCTGGGCTGACCCGCGCCTGGGGGGTGTGGCCAGGCGCTAGCCCTCCTCCTTCTCGTATTCTGGCTCCGTGAGTCTTCCGGTAAAATAGGAACTTTGGCTTTTGTCCCGTCCAATTCCGAGAATATTCATTTTCTGACTTTCCTGGAACCAAAAACAGCAGAAAACAGGCAACTGGCAATGTGGCATCTTGTTAATAGGTTAGTCCAAGAAATCATATGAAAAGTACTCCAAAGTGTGGACAAAACATAAGAAAGTAGATAAAACCAAGCATGGAACATCAAAAATTATAGATACATTTGCAATGTATCACCTACCATACTAAAATTATAACATTTACCATATGATGACACATGCCCAGCAAAAATAAAACTAGACGCTTCTAATTTATCTTTTGCATATTTTATGTTGCTTAGGGCTTTCGAAGATAAAACCGATCTTACCGAAGAACATAGAACCAAACAATGATAATCAAATTATTAGCAACCTGTTGTAAATCAGATATCAACTATAGTGGGAGAGAGAGACACCCGCTAGCCACTTATGCAAAACTAGTTGCATGTCAAGCGTGAAACATGTCTCATATGCGAGGACATGTAAAATTAGTCCTGGATGCTTCATCCCACTATGCTGCTAATATCCAAAATAGATGAGGGATGCATAACATGATCATCAGCACCTACATATTCATATATGTTCGAACCATACAAAGAATCTATGCATAGACATAGCTCTGATACCACTAATGGGGTTTGTTGCATAGAAAACAAAAAATCCTACAATTGCAACTGCCAAGATCGAATCTAGGCAATACTTGTAACGGTTTCAGAAGGACTCACCCTTGAAAACCATAAGCGGGATAACGTTCCCACAAACAAACATGGATAGTGTGGAATGTACATGATCGTCCTCAAGGACGCGGTGATGATCAGCGCCACAAATGGCAGCGCCTCCGTAATTGGTCACACGTTCGGCATGATGACGACCTTCGTCCTTTGCTCTAGTTGGGAAGCGTAAGTAGTGGATCCTTAGGAATTCCAGCAACACTATGACATGGTGGTGGTGGTGGATAAGATCTTGAGCAGGGCTTCGCCTAAGCACCGTGCGCGTGGCAATGGACAAGCTAGAAAGAGGGAGAAGATGCCAACCAAAGGGCATATGAGAGAGATGGAATGGTGTGTTTAGAGGGGGTATCCACATCCTCCTTTTATAGGAGAGGGTGCTGTGCCCAAGAGGCATGCACCAGCCCCTAGTGGTGCCCCCACCTCTCCCCTCTTGATGGTGGTGGAGTCTCCACTCATGCAAATCAAAGGGTCACCATAATTCCATTAAATCTCCACTAAAAACCCAAAAGTCTTCCATTAAAACACTTTTAATTCACTTGGTTTAATGCCAATAAAATTAATGAACAATTCATTTAATGAACACATTAACAATGTATTCCTTTGCATTATTTTGATATACCGAAACTATTCTGGCAGTTTTATCAGAATAGTTTATGCGCTATCCAGTATTTTCTGCTTTGTTCCGTAAACACTCAAATGTGTCGACGAGCCTTAAGTGTCTATCCCTACGGGTTCGTGAACTAAGTGGACATGATCGAGACTCTCTCTGATCAATAATCGTTAGCGGATCTGGAGACCCATAGCAACTCCCACTTACTCAACAATGAACTAGTAATCGCGTGAACCTTTTTCGTAGTAACCAATTCCTTTTGTCTGATGATGTTTTACTTGTCCGAGATACGATCATTTGGTATCATCCATATCTAGTTCGATCTCGCTACTGACAAGTACTCTTTTCTTGTTCCCATGATATAACATTATTAGTGATCTTATCACTTGCTTGCAACTTATGTTAATGGATATCACTGACCTGAGTATATCTCTTTGTCATCAGGATGGAAAAATACCACTCTTGATCCACGAGCCTCAACTAATACTTTCCCAGTATCCAACGACATATTTATAATCACCCTGTTACGGTGTGACGTTTGATGAAATCAAAGTACTCTTCCAGTGTTAGTGATTGACGTGATCTCATGGTCTAAGGATTAGAGTTACTTCACATGATGTTATAGCAATGCAAACATAATGACATGAGCATATTACTATACTTTGGGAGAATGTTCATCACATCAGTCCACCAATGTTGTGACCTCGTTATTAACAATATCCAATGTCATGATTAGGAAACCTTGACCATATGTTAATCAACAAGCTAGTGTAATGAGAGGGATTACTAGAAACCTTTTCTTTGTTTATTAAACACACATGTATTAACGTTTCCGGTTAACACAATTATAGCATGATAAACAAAAATTTAGCATAAACATGGAATAATATAATAACCACTTTATTATTGCCGCTCGGGCATATTCCCTTCAACTAGCATCTACTAGATTAGATCCCGATGAAATTGGCATTCTTATCGTAGGAATTTTTGTTTGCTATGCTACGAACCCTTCACTTCGACCTCCACACCTACTTATGTATAGCTCAACTTAGGGTTATTTCTTAACTTGTACACTAGAATATTCTAGACTCTGCTAGGACACTATCTTAGACTCCAACACTCAACTGGAATATTCCGAACTCTCCTAGGACACCGCTACTATGCTAACCCAGGCTCCAACACTTTCCCTCATGATGGGAAATATATATTAATTTATCATCCCTATATTATCACATACTAAAAACACGACTTGATCCCTAACCCCTTTGTTAGACGACCATCTAATTGTTCTCTGGAAGTAATGTGGCTTAGCTTCAGTGTTCCCTCATCAAGCCTCTCTTTGATGAAAAAACAATCTATCTCCACATGTTTCCTTTGGTCATTATAAACTAGATTACGCATGATGTTGATTGATGGCTTTTTATCACAAAAAATCTTAAATGGTCCTCTCCTTAGTATCTTTAAGTCTAATAAGAGGCCTTTCATCCATAGCATCCCACTCAAACAAATAGACTTTTCTCTATATATTTCCTATCGTAGATCAACATACCACCAACTGCTTATTGCTCCTCTAAGATAATAGGTTTCCTACAAGAAAGACACAAAAACCAGATGTTGACCTTCTATCATCAGGGAAACTATCCCAATCGACATCACAGTACACCTCCACATTCATGTGTCCATTAGGTTTGAATCATAGACCTCTTCTAGGACTCCCTTTTATACATCGCAAAAATTGGTATCTTGCCTCTAAATGTTCACTTATTGGGTCATGCATGTAGTGGTTGACCACACTCATTGCATTCTATATGTCATGTGTCATGTGGCACAAATAGATGATCCGACCTACGATCCATTGGTAGCTCTATATATCAACTAGATATCCTGATTGCGCACACAATTGATGATTTCATTCAATAGGAGTTGAAGCATCGCGACACCCAAGCATATTGATCTCATTGAGCAAATCCAATACATATTTTCAGTGATATATAACTATTCCTTTAGGAGATATCTCAATACCCAAAAAACTTGACTAGCCCCAAATCCTTAACCTCAAATGTTTTTCTCAACCTCACCTTTAGCCGAGTTATCTCCACATTATCATCTCCCATTGACAACAAAGTCATCCACATAAACAACAAGAATGGTAATATGAATCTTTGAATGCATATAGAACATCATATGATCTCTATTGCATTATATGTAACCCATATTGCACATGGCTTGCTAAAATCTGCCAACCCACGCCCTTGTTGGCTACTTAAGACAATATAAGGACTTTTTCAATACGAAAACATTCCTCAAGGAGTTTGGGGTACTGAAGCTAGGCGGAACTCCATATAAACCTCTTATGGAGATCTCGATGCAAAAATACATTTTTGACATCCAACTAATGCAATTCCCAACCAAAGTTAGCCACACAAGAAATATGAGTTATTATTGTAGTCATGTTTGCAATGGGTGCAAATGTCTCATCATAGGCAATCCCATATTGTTTGATTGTAACCCCTTGCCACCAAACTCGCCTTGTAATTTTCTATTTTTTCTTCTAGGATTTCTTCACGGTATACACCATTTTCATGATTGGATGCTTTCCCGTTGGAAGAGAAATAAGATCCCATGTCTTGTTCTCCTCGAGAGCTTACATTTCCTCTAACATGACCTCATACTACGTTGGGTCTTGTTTTGCTGCTTTTAAATCTCTTGGGATTATCACTATACTCGGATGATAGTGAGGCATATTATACATAGTTTGCAATATCATGCTTAGACATGTATCTTTCAGGAGGCTTTCCTACCCTATCTCGTGACTCTTTCCTCAAGTCAATAGGCAAATTCAATGATTCGTCATTGACGCATGTATACAAACACCTTTGGCGGAACAATGAACTCATTTTCCATAGATCATTCCATATGGAGTATTCATCCCAAGAACTCTTGATGGTAGCTGATTGATGAGATAAGTAGCAGTTATAACTGCTTCACTCCATAGGAATTTAGGCACATTCAAAGTAAACACAAGCGATCGAGATACCTTCAGCAGATGTCGATTCTTCCTATCGCTACTCCATTCTATGGAGAAGTATGAGGGCACGAAGTTTGATGACGTATTCCTTTCACTACTATGAAAAGGCTTAGCAGTGATGGGCCAAGAATCTACATCATAGGTGATAGAGACATTCATCTGTAGTATAGAATCACCGGTAACCCCTTATTGCTAATGTCCGTAGAACCCATCATCCGAAATGCCGGCGCTGATGACTAAGTATTCCTTTGTCCATCAACGCTGGGTACTCCAGCCAATGAGATGCGGCTAACCAATGGCATTCTAGCAGCACACACATAACATTTGTATGTTGACGATGCTCTAGTAAGTGACAACCAGAAACTACAAGTGGACGTTAGCACTAAGCTTTGGTGACATGTCTGTGTAACATGTGGCAGTCACTCCAACACTGTTCTTGTGATGTACGTTCTTACAAATAGATAGTCATTAGTATCCTACCGTAGACACCCTACTTTTTGAGTTGCCCATCACGAGCATGTCACCTCTGGTCTATAGAATTTATGTTATGCAGTCATTAGTAGATTAGTACTAAAAATTTCAGTTCTTTCCTTATCATCTCTGATAGAGTGTAAATCATGATGAGAAATGTGCATTATGACCGTCACTCTAAATGTTTTAGCACTGAGTGTAGATTTTTCTAAACCATCACTGCTTAATTTAGTGGAATGAAATTATAAATCACTATATACGGTATTTAAATACAATCCAGGCTAGGTTATGTACAAATTCAGACATTTGATAGGTATAAAAATTCAAAAATACATACATATGTAAGTTGATGTCGTGTGCAGGAACACAGACATCAAGGATGCTGCATACCCATTTTATTTGGTCGGCAATGGGAATCAAGGATGCTCCCAATCTAGAGTTTCTTGTCAATACACGAACAACACACAAAGATTTAACCAGGTTCAGGCTGCTTAAAGGCTAGCGTTCCTAGGTCTTGCATGTCTTATGGTATTTCTCATCGGAGAAGAAGGTGTTACAATGTTATCTCCTTGCCGTTGAACTCAGGCAGGGAGACTGGCTATCCGATCCTCTATCTATTCTTCTCTATCTTCTCTCCCTTCTATTCATCTGTTTTATCTTCTATTCATCACCCTTTTGTATTATAGTGGTCCCCCTTTTATATCTCAATAGGATACCAGAATGGCCTAGATATTTGGACTACTAGCCACGAGCTACCTTATGCAGGTGCTGAGAGTTGGCACTTGATAGGAAAACGCTTGTGTCATGTACAATCCTTTGGTCTTAGTCTTTGGGTTTGGACACCTTTTGGTTCCCGGGTGAAAGAGAATTTCCCTCCCTAAGTGAATTTCGGGTGTTTATTGCTAACATGAGTGAATCTAATAGTGTGCTAAGTATGTTTTATGTCATAAGGTGAAAAGCACAAGACGGTGATTGACCCCTCAAAAGTTAAAATGTTGTTTATGGATCAAGAAGGTTTCCTTAGTTTCTTTGCTAATTTTATAGGATACTCGGACTATCAAGAGGGGTTGCTCTTTGGAAGGTTTGTGAGAATTCTGATCTCTTGCACAACCCATAATGCACCCACCAACCTTCCCATTGCAGGAGTGGGGGAGAAACTCTCAGAAATCTATTATCACTGTCATGAGTATGGATACTCTGGGTTTCAACCCCCAAGACTCTAGTGTGCGCACCTCAGAGACTCTAGCCATGGATTTAGGCCTAGACTATGGCCTAGGTTCCAGTGGCTCTGGAAGTTGGCCCGGAGACTGGCCCCGATTTTCGGTGTGGAGACTCTAGCCTCTCTAGAGACTCCGGTGTTCATGTCCAGAGACTCCGGTCATGCCAGAGAGTCCGGTGTCCAAAACCCGGAGATACCAGTGTTCAAAACCCGGATACTCCGAGGTTAGTGGATGCCAACAACTCTTTTTAGCACCTTTATAAGCCAACTTCTTCTCCAAGAGTTGGTTGTGAATTCCACTCTCTCTAAAACATTTTTTTCCAAGCTTGAAGATCATAGGTGTTCTTCCCTACCTACAACAACTTGATACCCTTTTGGGAATCGAGGGAGAAGATCTAGACCTATACTTCCACCAAAGGGATTTGAATTCATCTACTTTCGATTGAGGAACTTGTTACTACTGGGTTCTAATAAACCCTATCCAGAAGAAATCACCCTGGATCTCATCCTTGTGTGTAAGAGCTTTGAGGTCGTGTTGGTAGCCTGCAATTTGGTTATGGAGAAGTACCCCAAGATTTGTGCAAGGTTTTGATTGCCATTGACAAGGACAACTCATAGTGGAACAAATACCACCTTTGTGGTGCGTTCTTGAGGAGGAGAAGGTGAGCCTTAGTGGTCTTTAGCAGACCTTGTGTGGCCCCAACACCTCTCCAACAGAGACGTACTTCCCTTAACATGGAGGAACTCCAGGAATCACATCCCCATGTCATCTTGAGGTTATCTCTTACTTACCTAGTTATATTGTTGTTTACCTTGCTTGCCATATAGGGAAATTCGCTTAGCTTCATATCTAGAGAGTTTACCTTTGTGTCAAGCCTCAACTTTAGAATATATAAAATTTGGTAGCACCTATTCACCCCCTCTAATCGCTCATAACGGTCCTTTCAATTGGTATTAGAGCCTCGACTCTTTATTTGGACTTTACTGCCTAAGAGAATATGAGCAAACAATCCATAAGGGGGATGAAGTGAATAAAACCTTAGAGAACCCATCCATTACCAATGAACTTCTCATAACCCTAAAGGAGCATAATGAGTCCTTGGATCTCATGTGCATGAGTTCTTTAAGGTATGTGCATCCACATCTCTCCCATCTACATACACTTGAATCTTCCAAACACCTCATTACATGGGTAAACAAGGCATTAAGAACCAAGAGCATGATGATCAAAGACAAGCCTAACCATCATGCAAGATATAAAATAAAGTCTAATGTTTCTTCTAGAGAAGAGCCATAAATAGGTGCAGCCATTTACATGTGTAGTTACACCCCTAATGATTGATCCTAATTCCACTTCCATGTGCAAGAAAAGGAGTTATTAAGACATAAAGTCCAACCACCGCAATAATTTTTAAGGTCCCCTTAATTTATCCTCCCATCATATTAACCATGAATTAATATAACATGCATATAAGACTCGAGATCATGTTTCTATCGCTCACCATATACCAAAGACTTGAAATTCACTTAGCTACATGTAACGGTGACAACCTTATGCATCCCCCAACATATGTGTGCACTCATACGTCAGTACATAAGACCATCATAGAAGATAACAAACTTGTATGCAACCATAAACGAACTATTTCCGAATTGCCATAAACATATCACTAGTCAAATTTAGAAATAGACACAATGAATCATGGGAAATCAATAGATTGTTTGACAATAGATTACAAGAGGGATATGGATAGGGTTTTTTTGTAGATGTTTATGATGATCATGCCAGAGGGGAATGGAGGTAACTGGAGGCGATTCCAGTAGCGGTTCCCCCCTCAGATCTCCGCCAGCGGTAGCCTGTAGACTCTATGTTTTATGGTTTTTGATCTCCACCTTCGTATGTTCTAAGATCATGTCAGGAACCCTTTTATAGAGGGTTTTAGGGCAAAAAAAAGTCGGTTCACAAAATATTCAGGTCGATCGGAGTTTCAACGCTCTAGATGGACTTGGTGGCACGATCACCCTATTGGGCCACACCACCTGGGCTATCTTGGGCCTCAAGGCTTCACTTGGGTGATATAAGTGCTCCAGGTATCTGTCTTGATGAAAAACTTCTCCAGAAAAAATCCTAGTACTTTTTGAGTTCGCAAAGGTCCCTGAAAGTCAAAAATATGAAAAGCAGGGTTTTCTGCCCTCTAGTGTTATAAACCAAATAAAGAGAATCATTGGAAAATCCCCATAAATCAATGCAGTACATGTTTATAATAGTAAATAGCATGATAATATGTTGGAATATGATGGGATATGTGATAATAAACTACAAAGTTCATGTATTCATTTTACATGCATCAGTTACATAATCCCCCCAACTTATCCATTCTCCTTAGCTTTGGCAATAAGGACTACTAACATATCAGTAGCAATATTGAAGAGTATTGGAGAAAGAGGGTCACCCTGGCACACACTTTTTCTTATTTGGAAATAACAGCCAATAACATCATTAACAATTATTCCAACAATACCACCTTGTACAAAGTTTTTTATCCACTCTCACCACATCGGATCAAAACCCTTCATAAGCAAGAGTTGTTGTAGAAAATGTCATTTCACCTTGTAATAGGCATTTTCATATTCAATTTGAAAAGAATCGCAGCCATAATTTTCTAATGCAACTCATGAATTGTTTCGTGGAGGACAACCACACCCTACAAAATGTGTTACCCCGACATGAAGGCTGTCTGAGTTGGTCTTATCACTTTATGAGCCAATTCAGTAATTCCATTCATTGCAACCTTTGTAAAAATCTTGAAGCTAACGTTTAATAAAACATATAGGTCTATATTATTGAATTTCGACCGCATATTTTTTTGGGCAATAAAGTGATAACCCCAAAGTTCAACTTATATAGAGGTAACTCTCCCGCCCTCAAATGAATAAAAAGAGGCATTAAGTTGTTTTTAATAAATTGCCAAAATGTCTAATAGAATTCAACAGGAAAACCATCAGGACCCAACGCCTTATTATGTTCCATCTAAGAGATAGCATCAAACATTTTCAACAGGAAAACCATCAGGACCCAACGCCTTATTACGTTCCATCTAAGAGATAGCATCAAACATTTTCTTCTTAGTGAACTCAGCTATCAAAAGAGCATTTTTTGAAGTGGGCAGTTTGAAGGAGATATGCCCTAGAGGCAAATAATAAATAGGTTTTTATTGTCATATCTCAATTAGTTTATAATAGTTTCATATTGTGCTATAACTGTGCCAAGTAGAAACATTGGTACAGGTGTGGTATGAAACAACCAAGTCCCTAGTATCCTCTTTTCATACTAGTTCGTTGGTCATGAGGATAATCTGGGTTTCAAGATCATGGGCATTTATGCCAATTGACAACGAGATCATATCATTGGAGAATGATGTGATTGGACATTCCTCGAAGGATTGCAATACGATCAAGTCATATAGTCATTGTTGCAACATCTATACCTAGACTCCTTTTCCTTAGACCATGAGCTCATATTACTCACTGTTTCCCGAGGCTGCTTAGACTGCATCAAGCGCCACTTGGTAATATAGTGGTTATAAAGGTGTACGTTGGGTATTCCGAAGGAACATTAGATGACATGTGAGTGCAATACCAGGATTTGTTCACCCACATGACGGGTAAATATACATACGACCGGCTTGGTGAGATTACATCCATAAATGTTGCAACATGTGACTCGGTCACGGGGATGTAATATCACGGTAATAAGAAAACATAGCTTGTTGTGAACGAGATTGAACAAGGTATGGGATACCAATGATCGGATCTCGGACAAGTCGTATCAAGAAACAAAAGGAAGAGGATGCTACATTTAGCGGTTCAAATGACATTGTCATCAGGAATGCATAGGGGTCACATGGATATCCCTAGTCCCTCTATTTACCATTGATACAGATCATGTCTAGAGCATTCCCGAGCCGTGAGAGGATACACTTAAGAGTACGATGAGAGCGATCATTTGTAAGACAGAATCACAGTAGAGAAAGAGTAAGCCAGAATCGTTCCGCAGAGAGATCTGAAGTTGTTCGGAGAAAGAATAAAGGAAAAGACCCGGAAAAGTGTTTTTCGGATAAATGGGAATTTAAGTATATATTTATTATATGTTAATTGTAAATTAACATATTCTAAATAATATTTAGATTAAGATTTATAAAAGAAACTTTTACATTAGGCCAAATCCCAGAGGGAAATAGCCTAGAAAAAAGGCTGCAGAAAAAGAAAAAGAAAAAGGGGAAAAACAGCCAGCCCTATGGGCGGCAGATAATTGCCACTACACAGGGCGGCATGTAGCTAGGCTATGCTCATTGGCGGGTGGCGGATAAAGGGCGTCGCATGGGGGCGGATAGCAGCCAGACGGCCGCCGGGCCGGCCGACTCGACCCCGGCGCGCGCGGGAGGGGGGCAGGCCACCAGGCAGGCCGCGGCCACTGCCAGCCCACCCAGGTTGGCCTCGCCAGCCGTAGCTGGCTGCCACCTTGGCCGCTGCTGGGCCGTGGTGTGGGCGCGCCGGCCCACCCGCATCGGCTGGTGCCCAGGCTGCTGTTAGCTGCTACTCACTCTGCCTATTGGGCTGTTCTAATTCGGCCCGTTCGGCCAGGACGAATTTTCCTGAGATTTTTCCTTTGCCTATTAGTCCCACATGGCTAACCTAATGGGGAGGGCACACCCTCTCCGCATATATAAATGGGTGTCCATGGGTGGGAATAAATACACAACTTGAGAAGTCTTTTAGTAGACTTTCTCCCTCCCTCCCTCCCTCTCTCTATACCTTGTGACCATGGCCCGAAGTCTGGGCTGTGCGATCAAGGCACACCTGCAGTACGTTGTTGCGTTGCAGGGATTCCTAGCCGGATATCAACTTTCGCACTCCCGGCGAGATCAGGGAGCCGGAGGTCTCATCGTGCACCGGATGTGTACGAAGACACGAGGCGCAACACGTGGGGCGCTTAAATGTCGTGAGCCGGAGCTGCTGCACGATGAAGATGAAGAAGGAGCAAGGGGTGACCTGTGAGGAGCTTCGCGACCTTGAGGTCGGCTACGAGTACGACTACTTCAACCACGTTCCCCGCGGAACGTTAACCGCATATGGTCTACAAGGGTATGTATTCTCTACGTATCGGCCGTTACCGCATTACTACATAGATATATTCTAGGCAGTTTTTGGGGTTCCCACGTAGGAAATTCTTTGTTTTCTGCTGCGGATCCCCTTCAGTGGTATCAGAGCCGATCTATGTGTACGAGTGTTGTACTGCCAGTACGCACAAGCATTGTGCGGGCATTGATCCCTTAGTTGTTACCCTCTAACGTGTACTTATTTATATCGCGGTATTGTTTGATAAAGCGGCCCAGACCGACCTTACGCGTATTCGTAGGCGAGACTGGTTCCACGCTCAACATAGGTTTATACCGTATAAGTGGCTAGAGAGTGTCTGTCTCTCATTCAATAGTTGATATAGCATTTACAACGGAGGGCCCTGAAAGGGGTGTAGTAGAGACAACTGTCGGATCCTTGTTGTGGTTGGAAAGTTTGTAGTTTAGAAACGGTTCTATTGCAAAAGTCTTAACAACCACGTAAAACTTGCAATAGATAAAGTAGAGGCGTCTAACTTTATTTTGCAGGGGGCATGTGATTATGATATGGCATTGGTCGTTGCGAAGGTAAAGTAGTTTACTTTTCTATTGCTAAGTAGTATAGTAATAGTCATCATTCCGATGGACGACCTGGTGGAGGCGTCATGGACTTGGCGTCAAACCAGGACAAGATGGAGATCATGCCGGAGCGCTCGATGGAGATCAAGGCGCATGAAGGACCATATCATATCACATTTTACATATGATGTTGATACCTACTTATTGTGTGCTAGTATTTAGATACTCAACGGTAGAAAATAAGATAATCCCTATTTAATTCCAATGTTCCATGTTCCCCTTGTGTGTGCACCACCAAGAAAGTTCTTCGGTATGAGGCGATCCATGGTACATGCATGGGTGTTAGACATATCTACGTTCGCATACAGTGGGTGTAAGCCATGTTGCATAGCGAATACACACAAGTTAGATTTGGCGAGCCTAGCATGTGCAGACATGGCCGCGGAACAAAAGAGATCGAAAGATCGAGCATAAGTCACATGGATGATGTGATTGGCATTATTGAATGTCTACCGATAATGCACTGATGGCCATGCCGATCGGGGAGGTGCAGAGTATAGGGATCATGTGATCACTAAAATCGTCTAGGGATGGCAATTTTAGTGGAGACCAATTATAAATTGATCTCTTATTATAAACTTAGTCTAGATGTCTATTTGCAAATATCTTATTAGATCATGGCCTATCCTATTGAGGTCCTTTGCGACCATGGGAATATATTGCTTAATTTAGAACTTAGCAAAAGGGTCCAACTTCATAGACTAATACCCACGCCTGAGGGATATCCGCGTAAAAGGTGATCTTCTCTTCTTGATACAATAATCATTAGGAGATAATTCGATGACTCCAGGATGTTTGAAAAAACACTTAGTGATCTTGCATTAGAGTTAAGAACTCTTAGAAGGGCTTGATTTCAATGGAGGTCATTGATGAAAATGTATATGTAAGATATACAAATTATAAATGTGGTTCTTGCAAAACTCGTTGCAGTTTGCAAAGTATTTGATACTTGTCCCATTTTGTGAAAACAGGAGGATCTACTTGAGAATTGCTGTTTTTGAGGCAACATGACTTGATGACGGCAAGCAAAACAATTGATGGCCGACATCACCTCTTCCCTCAAGGTTTGTCATTTGGATTAGTGGACTTGAATATAATTTGTATGTGTGTCTTTCTTTTGGCGAGACAATTATTCATATGAACAAGTTACAAGCCAGTTTGTACTATTCTTATGAACAATATCGTTATGGTCACATTATGATTACAAACAAGTTATTCTCATCACTATGTTAATGATAATAGTTTAAACATTTATAAAGGATTAGAATGCTAAAGGATATCCAAAATTTAAAAAATTAAATGACACTATAGTTTAAGTCATTTTGGTAATTGCATGTTCTTTATGAAGATCGGGGTCCTAGATGCTTAATCTAGAGACTTTGCAAAACCATGCCTCTTGGGCAGAATGACTAAAACTCCGCATTCTGGTAAAATGGTGATATGCGAAAAAATGTTGAATCTTATACATAGTGATGTATCGTATTTTCAACAAGTAGTGGAAATCATTAGTTAATTGTGGACTTAAGTGAATAAGTGTATTTACTTAATGAAACATAAGTTTGAAATGATTTGAATTGTTCAAATGAGTTCACAACAAAGGAGGATATTGAAATTAACAAGAATATGAAGTCTCTTCGATTTGATCGACATGACTAATATATTCAAGTTAAGTTTAGCATAAAAGGGACTTGTGAAAGATGTTTCACAAATTATGATAATTGGATGAATTCAAACTGTGTTGAAATGTCTAAACATCATAGTTATTTTGTATTAGATACATATTATCTCTCATCGGGGTTATAGTTGTAGTTTAGAGTTTGAGATCAAAATAAGCAAACGCTCATTTGAAATACAAAGGAACATCTAAAAGATTAGTGGAAACAACACCATAAGTGTTATGGCAAGTCCGAGTTTCTAGAGATTTCGATAAATCGAAATCGTGGTGAATAAACAAGTCTTTGTAGAGCATTCTTAGGAAGCTATGAATGCATCGTCCACAAGGGGCAAACCGGCTGTTGTCCTAAATTGATGTGTCTTGATGAAGATACAAGTGGAAGAAAGTAAAAGATCAAAACAAGATATTTGACCTTACCTCTGGATTGTTGAGTGGCATAGCGGAAATTGTTTCGTGAAACCAAACTCTACAAATAGAGGAGAAATTGTTGATAATGATCATAAAGTTTCAGGGAATACTTTTACTAAAGAAAGTAGGATTGAATATATATTCTACAAGTTCGTGGAATTATATTGTTGATTCACTTGTCATGTTTTGAACAAGACATACCTGCGAAATACAAAGAAGTGTGATGGACCTAAGTACGAGAAATGAATAGTCATTGAAATCTCATTAGTGGAATTCTCGGTTTGATGATGATCAAAGAAATTTTTTGAATGTCCAAGATTATCGAGATGACCTAGATTTGAGTGGGAGCAAATCAGCTTGGCTAATTCATAATATGTAGCTGACATATTTTGAGTGGGAGCTAAGTGAAATCCCTCGATCTCAAACATGAATGTCATATTTGAGTGGGAGCGTGAAATCATTCTGGGATATGTGGACGATATATCTGAATGATGTGATTGGTGTTAATAATATTTAAATAGATAAATAAGGATGAAGTTGAAGTTATTAAAAAAGAAAATCTATCAAGATAGATTGGTGAGTTTAATAAACACTGAATGTCGAATGCTTCCTTGACCTGATTCTGAAAGATGTTCAGAATGTCCTAAGACAAGATTCTGAAGAAGCTCAGAATGGAACAAGGTAAGAAAGAAGTTCTTGTTGTATGAAGCATTGAGCTAGTATTGCAACTATGGTTGAAGTAAAGAGATGCGTTGCATCTCCTATGCCTCAGTCATAGGTTCTTCCATATAACCATGTTGTATACTCGACATAAAGTGACCAGAGGTTCTGGTTGGTAGGACAAAGTCTTAACTATAAGAACGTGTCTTTAAGTGATTCCTGAGTTGATCACAGAATCAGAATTAAGTTTGTACTTAAATGGCAAGAAGCAATGTAAGTGGCATAGATGCATTTCATGCACAAGGATTTACATAGATATAGAAGTATAAAGGCTACATTTGATGTGATGTATAATGTTATGGCGGGGCTAGTTCGCTTTTAACGTAGAATGATTTGTCCCAGGGCCTAGTGCCCATGAGAAAGCCCTCGAGGTTGATCAAAAGTCACTATAAGATCCCGGAATCCGGCCTCATTCTGCTGCCATGACTACAGTATATACACAAAGGATAGCAAACTGTGTTTCAAAGTTTAGATGACAACGGTGAAAAATACCATCATCATAAACACTAGAAACAAAGTCTCACTTTGTCGCCAAACAAATACTTTGACCCATTATAAGATAATGGAGTGAATGTCAAAATTAGGAAGACATTAACGATTTGCAAAAGACATAATGATCTGGTAAAACAGAACATAGACATGACGTTTCCCATGAGCATGCATGATCTATAAACGCATATGGTATATGGTTTATATGAGTAAAATGTAAGCTAGATTATTTGTACTCTAGTGCAAGTGGGAGACTGAAGGATATATGCCCTAGACGCAAATAATAAATAGGTTTTTATTGTCATATCTCAATTAGTTTATAATAGTTTCATATTGTGCTATAACTGTGCCAAGTAGAAACATTGGTATAGGTGTGGTATGAAACAACCAAGTCCCTAGTAGCCTCTTTTCATACCGGTTCGTTGGTCATGAGGATGATCTGGGTTTCAAGATCATGGGCATTTATGCCAATTGACAACGAGATTATATCATTGGAGAGTGATGTGATTGGGCATTTCTCGAAGGATTGCAACACGATCAAGTCATATAGTTCATTGTTGCAACAGCTATATCTAGACTCCTTTTCCTTAAACCGTGAACTCATATTACTCACTGTTTCTCGAGGTTGCTTAGAGTGCATCAAGCACCACTTGGTAATACAGTGGTTATAAAGGTGTACGTTGGGTATTCCGAAGAAACATTAGATGACATGTGACTGCAAGACTGGAATTTGTTCACCCACGTGACGGGTAAAGATACATACAACTGGCTAGGTGAGATTACATCCAGAAATGTTGCAACATATGACTCGGTCATGGGGATGTAATATCACGGTAACAAAAAACAGAACTTGTTGTGAACGAGATTGAACAAGGTATGGGATACCAATGATCGGATCTCGGACAAGTCGTATTGAAAAACAAAAGGAAGAGGATGCTACATTTAGCGGTTCAAACGACATTGTCATCAGAAATGCATAGGGGTCACATGGATATTCCTGGTCCCTCTGTTGATCATTGATACAGATCATGCTTAGAGCATTTCCGAGCCGTGAGAGGATACACTTAAGGGTACGATGAGAGTGATCATTCGTAAGACGAAATCACAGTAGAAAAAGAGAAAGCCGGAATCGTTCCACAGAGGGATCCGAATTTGTTCGGAGAAAGAATAAAGGAAAAGACCTGGAAAAGTGTTTTTTAGATAAATAGGAATTTAAATATATATTAAATGTGAATTAATATATTCTAAATAATATTTAGATTAAGATTTATAAAAACAACTTTTACATTAGGCCAAATCCCAGAGGGAAATAGCCTAGAAGAAAGGCTGCAGAAAAAGAAAAAGAAAAAGAGAAAAAACAGCCAGCCCCGTGGGCGGCAGATAACTGCCACCGCACAGGGCGGCATGCAGCTGGGCTGCGCTCGTTGGCGGGCGGCGGATAAAGGGAGTTTCACGGGGGCGGACATCAGCCAGACGGCCGCCGGGCCGGCCGGCTCGACCCCGACCCACACGGGCGCGCGGGGGGCCAGGCCGCTAGGCAGGCTGCGGCCACTGCCGGCCCACCCGGGTTGGCCTAGCCAGCCGCAGCTGGCTGCCACCTTGGCAGCTATTGGTCCGCGGTGTGGGGGCACCGGCCCACCCGCATCGGCTGGTGCCCAGGCTGCTGTTAGCTTCTACTCACTCTGCCTATTGGGCTGTTTTAATTCGGCCCGTTCGGCTAGGACGAATTTTCCTGAGAATTTTTCTTTGCCTATTTGTCCCACATGGCTAACCTAATGGGGAGGACACACCCCCTCCACCTATATAAAGGGGTGCCCATGGGTGGGATTAAATACACAACTTGAGAAGTCTTTTAGTTGACTTTCTCCCTCCCTCTCTCTATACCTTGTGACCATGGCCCCAAGTCTGGGTTGTGCGATCAAGACACACCTGCAGTACGCCGTTGCGCTGCATGGATTTCTAGCCGGATATCAACTTCCGCACTCCCGGCGGGATCAGGGAGCCGGAGGTCTCATCGTGCACCGGATGTGTACGAAGACACGATGCGCAACACTTGGGGCGCTTAAATGTCGTGAGCCGGAGGTGCTGCATGATGAAGATGAAGAAGGAGCAAGGGGTGACTTGTGAGGAGCTTCGCGACCTTGAGGTCGGCTACGAGTACAACTACTTTAACCACGTTCCCCGTGGAACGTTAACCGCATACGGTCTACAAGGGTATGTATTCTCTACGCATCGGCCGTTACCGCATTACTACATAGATAGAGCCTAGGCAGTTTTTTGGGTTCTCACGTAGGAATTTTTTTTGTTTTCTGCTGCGGATCCCCTTCACAGTTTAGGAATATCCTCATTTTGTTTCTCTATCATAGAAAAACCGTTTTGCTCGGGCTCACTAAATAATAGATACATATACATATAATACAAGTACTAAGCTCCCTAGAATTGGTGGCTTCTCCTTGCTCGTAAGGTCGTCCAACCAAATGGTAACACCACGCCTATGTGCGGACCCACCCATCCATATGTAGTTTAAAAGTGGCGTATCCTTCTCCTAAGGTCCTCCAATCAAATGGTGACACCACACCTATGTGTAGACCCACCTATCCATATATAGTTTAAAAAATAGATCAGTGAGTAAACTGGTTAGGCTGCTGGTTTATCAGGTTTGTTGGTTAGACTAATAAAACAAGTTTGTCCGATTTAACGATAGGTTTGACATGTACAATAATAAAAACATGGATTAATATAGAAAAAATAGATAAAAAAAGTTTGAGATACTTCGAGTTGGCATGTGCATATAGAGGCCAGTTAATTATCGGCCCTAATTTGGGCTTTCACTATACGTGGGTTCAAAATCCTTCTGAACGCATGTATTACTCAGTCAACAGTTCCGTGATCCAGTTCGACCACTCCGATTTACCGGTCAGTTTGCCTCAATAATTTCAGGTTTGAACATAGTATCCAATTCTAGTGGCGGTAACTATCCGTTGCGCTTAAAAAACTGTCTGAGTTGTTGGTTTAATTTTTTATGGTCCAACCAAGGAAGTCCCAATAATGTCTGGTTCAAACATCTTATCCCATTCTGGCGGCGGTAACTATTTGTTGTGCTTGAGAAACTGACTGAGTTGTTAGTTTCGGTTTTTCTAGTCCAAATATTGAATCGATCCATTTTTAAACTATTCTATCGTCTCTCTTTTTACAATTGACAAATCACTCGCTAATCTTTTTCTGCCACATCCAGCACCCAGCCATAGTGGCATGCAACCCATTGGCAAAACTAGGATTTATAATTTGGTTGCAGCGGTTCATGCGTGGGCTCATGTCTTCTATGCGGAGGGGAAGTCTAGGGTGCGGGGTCGCTTAGAGGCTGCTTCTTGTCATGTCGGTCTTTCTCCTGCTCTTCTCGCTGTGCCGATGGTTTTCTTTTGTGTTGGGTGAACTCCTTCTTCCTCACCTCCTTTACTTCGTCAGTCCGGGTGGGCTCTACGTGCGGATGCCACATCCGCTTGTGTTCGTTTCCCTTGCTCCACTTTTTCTTCCATGTTGTGGGGGTTAGCTCCGGCGGCTAGGCATGTTCAATGTATGGGTGTGTTTGTCTTTTGGACCTATGATGGTTGTCGGTGTAGCCATTGTCCTGAAGTTGGGGACATTGCGTTGATGTGGTGCGCGGTTCATGTGGATTTGGGGGTGACTAGGGTATATCTCATGGGCTATTTTATTGCTACTGTAAGAAAATGTCAGATTGGAAAGATTGGCAGAAGACAATCACCGCTAAATTATTATCATTAAAAAAAAAGAGGTATTTGGACCTGTTTGTCTAACTCCTTCCCACATTCGCCATGTTGGTCACGAGTGGGTTTTTGTTTGAAAGAGAAACGAGAACAGTAAGGTACAAACAAAGACTCGTTGCTCAAGGTTTCACTCGGCGACCAGGTGTCGATTTTGAGGAAACTTACTCCCCTGTCATGGATGGAATTACCTTTAGATACTTGATCTCAATGACAGTCAATATGGACTTGAAAATAAAACTTATGGTTGTTGTGACCGCTTACCTATATGGTAACTTGGATTCAGATATACGCATGAAAGTACCAGAAGGTATCTTGTTCGAAATCAAGATAGAGCAAACACGAGTTTATACAGTGTTCAACTTAAGAAGTCATTGTATGGACTTAAACAGTCAGGTAGGATGTGGTATAATCGTATAAATAATTTCCTTCATCAGAAGGGCTACACGAGCAATGTAGATTGCCCATGTGTTTTTATACGGAGATCCCATGATGTGTTCTGTATTATCTCGGTGTATGTGGACGATTTGAATATAATCGGTGCACCTGAGGATATTGAGGAAGCGAGTTCCTACCTGATGTCGGAATTTGAGATGAAAGATTTAGACAAAACCAAGTTCTGCTTGGGTATGCAACGTAAGCATTCCACTGCTGGGATTCTAGTGCACTAGTCGGCCTACACCTAGAAGGTGTTGGAACGATTTGAATTTGACAAAGCATATCCTTCTAAGACCCCGATGGTCGAAAGAACTTTGCAACAAGACAAGGACCCGTTTCAGAGCTAAAGAAGAGGGGGAGGAAAATTTGGGACCAGAATTCCCCTACTTAAATGCAGTTGGCGCACTTATATACCTCGCGAATTGTACATGGTCGTATATTGCATTTGCCGTCAATTTGCTTCCTGTTAAGGACATCTTTCGGTACCTGTAAGGGATCAAAGACCTTGGCTTGTTTTATTGAAGGAACCAAGACCTATTAGTTGTAGGTTATGAAGATGCTGGGTACCTCTCAGACCCGCATACGTCCAAGTCACATACTAGATATGTTTTTCTTTAAGGTGGAACTGCAATTTTCTAGAAATCGTCTAAGAAAACTCTTGTGTCAATTTCGACGAACCACTCGAAAATCAAAGCATTATACAAAGCATTCCGAGAATGTGTATGGCTACGACGGGTGGTCGACCACATCCAGATGTCATGTGGGATGAACATCGTACACACCTCAACTATTATCTATGAAGATAATGTTGTCTGTGTTGAACCCATCCGACGGTTTACGTGAAGAGCAAGCTTACAAAACATATAAACCCCAAGTTTTTCTATACACATGAATTGCAAAAGATGAATGAAGTAAAGATCTTGTATACTAAGTCGTGTGAAAATCTTGCTGACTTCTAAGTCATTACCAACTCTTCTTTGAGAGATGTGTCCGTGGAATTGGTATGACGAGGCTTAGGGAGATGCAAGGTTCGTGAGGAGAATCTTCACAAACTCATTGCTAAAATTTTGATTCCGATGATTGAGTACTTAACTTTATAGTTAGGTGAATTGTACTATTTTTCCCTTAAGTGAGTTTTTATAAAGTTTCTCATAGGGTTTTTAATGAGCTAATTCGTGCAACATAGTAAAAGTGTATCATGTGCTTTTCTGCATATTTTTCACTGTTTTCTTAGTTTTGAGACATTGATATATAAATAAGATATTCATGTGGGACGTCGGGAAACTGGGCCGATAAAGGCCTATTCGGTGGCCTCTATTAGGCTAGGTCAACACATTTAACGTTAAGTGACTATATATAGAAGAGTTCAATCATTATACGTACCGTTCTAGAGATACATTGATAAAGAGCCGCTCCTTATTTTTCAGTGTCAATTTACTTTCTGTAATTGGTGTGTCTTCGGCGTTAATCTTCCTCTATGCGGTACACCATCGGGACCGGTTAACCGACGGTGATTACACAATACATCCAACATCTATTTTAAGATGGAGGAAGTACAGAATAAAACTGCTATATGTATATGTGAAGAGAGGGGATTAGAGTATTTGGTTACCGTAACAATGCCAGATCGATCAGTTAAAGAAGAAAAATGCCAGATCGATCCGGTGTGGGTGCCCCACTGCTCGACTCTCTCTTCCTCCTCGGTCCGCCCCTCTATCGATCTTCCTCCCTGCCGTCTCCATCTCACTCTCCCCAGTTCTCCGTTTCGCCGGCAGGCGGCTGCTCCTGCCGGCGGCGCCACCAACGAGCACCTGAATCATGGCTAAATCCGTGCCCGCAAGGAGCCGCTACCTTGCAGCCACAGCACTTCCCTGGCGCCCCGACGAGCTCCTGCGGCAACCCCTCGCCAGGGCCGCTCTTCTACCCGGCGCGTGACGAGCTCCTCCGCCAACCCCTCGACGCCGCCGCACTTGTACCCCGTGGCATGGAAAGCTCCTCTGCGAACCCCTCGTTGAATACATGGTACAGTAATACTTTTCCGCTTTTAAATCAATGTTCAGCAATTGCAACTTATTTAGCTCGATTTTTCATCAGTCGGTGATTCCTATTTTTCGTTCTGCGTATGGAGTACACGACTCAGTAGTCGTGATGGTACAACGTCAGAACGCAACAGCTGCTACTGATATACCTAGGACAATCATGCTCAAATCTATGGCTGATCAATATCACAAAAGCACAGTCAGCTGGGCTTTGGGTTGCTTGCATTGTAAGTGTTTAAGCAGAGACTCCAGAGTCTGTAGCTTACTTGGTTGCAATGCTTGATTGATTGCATACAACAGCTCATGTGCAGGTTGTTGCTTGCTTGGTTGCATACAACAGATTTGCCAAGTTGCAAATTGATTAGCCTCAGGTAAAATTATTTGCGGAGTCACAAGATGGCAGTCTTTTAAAACCAATAGCGATTGAACTGAACTAAACTTGCCGTTTAAAAGTCGGAAACATGTAGCAGTAGCACTGCTTTTACCTGATGACTAATTAAACTATAAAAACACTATTCCAGTAATAATAGCATTGTTCTATTTGGAATTTGGGGTGACTAGAGTTCTCGATTTTATTTTATTTTGATTTGTAGTATTCCAACAGAGGTGTACTATGCTCATCAGTTCTAATATTTGTGACAGGTCAATGTATACCCATGCACCCAATGGCTTGCTAAGTTTTGGACAATTCTCACCAATGCATTCTTATAATTTCTGACCTCTGCCAATGCACCATCATGAACAACGAACAAGGACACCGAAACATGTAGAATTTGCACTTTTTAGTGCTTCCCCACGTGATTCCTTTTCAACACTACCGCCACCATGGCACCCTAAAGTTGCATCTTGGTCTTTCCCTGCCAAAGTGGATTCGACTTCCAAAAATGAAAAAGTTCATCAATGTAGATGGCGATCGATCAGGAGAAAGGACCGCATATCATCTATCATATACACCCAACGAACATGTAGTATGTTTGGACTTTATTACTCCCTCCTGTCCATATTACTTGTCATTGAAATGGATGTATCTAGACATGTTATAGTGCTAGATACATCCACTTCAATGACAAGTAATATGGATCGGAGGGAGTATTTATTACGGACGCATTCAATTTTATGTAAATGTATCATCCGTGTGTACCAACAAACAAATTTCAGATTGGCACATGCCACAAATATATCGCAATGTTCAAGTGCTACTATAGATCCTACAAAGTAATAAATGAGGTATCTTATGTTACTACACCTATGACACTACCCAATATGAAGGTAGAAACTTAGACTAGTAACATATGCATGTTACTAGTCTTGGGCATCTCTAACCGATCCCCTAAACTTTAGAGGAGTAAACGGATGAGTAAACCTTATAGGAGTAAAATACTCCTCTAAAGCTTGGCAGTTCCTAACCGAACCCCTATATTTAGAGGAGTAAAACTGTTTTTTCCTTATTTGCAATACAGTAGGTCCATACAAACGTATATATTATCATAGATTAGTAGTCAATACATACCGATACAAGAATGTGTCATCTATTCAAGATCGAGTTAATCGATCTACCTCCTCTAGTCTTTTCATTAAAATTCTCATGAATCTTTTCCCAAAATTGTTGAAATGGTGAACGAACACCACTTTCTTTGTATAATGAATCATCTACAAGAGTTTGATGGTGCCATGCAAAATACAACTCGTTGTCTTCGTCCTCGGTCCATGTAGAATTTCTTGTACTACATTTGTAACAAAAAAGCGTGTAAGCCACAACTTCTACTTCGATTTTACATTAATAAAGAGGAAAAAATCACCTTTTTCCTCTTGTGTTGGTTGCGGCTGGCGGTGCCGGCGATCCATCCCTGGCAGCAGCATCCGCGGAGACCGGCCCTGCATCCTCCAACTCTGGCCAGAGGTCCCCCGCGCAGACCAAACCCGTCGTGGGCGGCAGGGGAGGCGGGATCTGTGGTGGGCTAGGAGGAGGGGGCGAGCCTCGCCGCGACACTGGTGGTGGCCGACCTCCTGGGAGCCGATTCCGGGTTGCCGTGGTCACCGGGGTCACCGGAGGCGACACCTGCTCCGGGTTGCGACTAATCGACGCCGACGGAGCCTGATTTGCTCCAAATCGGGGTGGCGGTCGGCGAAAACTAGGTCTCCCCGTCGATTTCGGCGACGGCGAGAGGTGGTAGAGCGACTAAGAGGTGGGCCGGAGGGTGGCGCATGGACCGGGGTGGGGGCGGCGGGGTATGGCGGTCACCGGCGGCGAGTCCGGCGGGAATGGGTGCGGCGGGGAAGGAGGCGGGAGTTTTTCTCGGAAGTGGCGGCCGATGAGTAAATTTAGGAGTCGGCCGCCACTTTTACTCCTCCGATGAGTAAAAATTTACTCCTCTAACCGTTTTGGGGATCGGTTAGGTGCGGCACCTACCGAATTTTATTCCTCTAACCGATTTTAGGGGATCGGTTAGAGATGCCCTTAGTTACTCCCCACTATGAATAGCACAATTAATTATGACCGAGAGTGAATGCATTGGGTTTAATTATTTAAATTATCATCCTTCATAAGAGCAGGAATTTACTGTTGAAAGCCATTCAATGTAACTTTTGTAGTTTCATGTGCCACTAACCACAGAAAGAGTCTTTTCCTGCTGGATGTGAGACCATTCAGCAGGCCCATGAAATGTTTCCAGTGAACTTTAGGGCTTGTTTGATTCGCAGGATAGCAAAAAAACGCAGGAATAGGAAAAATGCTGGATTAGAGTGTCATGTCCAGCAGAATTCTATAGGATTTGAAACCTATAGGATTTTTTTTTCAAACAGTGTTTGAATCACAGGAAAAACAAAGGAATTGTAACATGAGGTTTGAGCGGATGAAAATTTTCCTCCAAAACATGCTGCAATGCAATCCTATGGGAAAATTTCCTAAGGATGTAATCCTACGAATCAAACGATGTCCATAGGAAAAATTTCTAAGGATCAAAATCTTCCAAAGTTCCTATAGGATTCCTTTGAATCAAACAAGCCCTTAATCTTATTTTGAGGCATTAGTGTTTCCGAGCAACTTCAAAACTGTATCAGTAAAGCCCTCCATTAGTTGAATTACTGCAAAAGAGAAGACGCACTTTCCTACTGTCCTAATAATAATGTAAGCTTGTAAAGCAGGTTGAATGCCATTGTGGTTCCAATGCATACCCGGTCAGCTTAGGACTTAGGAGTATCATTACGACAAGCAAAACATTACAAAAACTGAGCTGTCCCCAATCTTTTGTCGTCCGGCCTGAGGCTTATAACTTTTTGTACTAGTAATTCCTTGACTGATTCTCTTAGTCAGTCAACAGCAAGAAACTATGGCTGCCTTTTTTGTGCAGAGAAAATTGCAGGACGATAGAGACTCTCGGTTGACTGGCATTGGAACAAATGGACTTCAAGCTTGTACTAGTTTTTTTCCATCCAGTCTGGTTCATGTTTATACAATACATGTCACCTGTCACAAGGTAAACATCAATGTCTGATTATGATATATTTTTTCACTAGAATTCCAGAAAAAAAATCAGTAGCTTGTGAGTCTCGGCCGGCTGAGATGATTACAGCTTCTCCCTGCAAGATAATCATTCACTTCGGTGTGCAAGTACCAAGAATCTTGTAACACTAAACTAGGATGGAAAAAAATCCTTAAAACAACTAGTAAAGTAAGTATATCTTAATAATTCTATTAGCCAGCTGCATCTGACATCGCTTGTCTGTACTGCCTAAAGTATAATACTAGTAGCATACAAGACCTTGCAGTTTCACACTACAACGGTTTTATATATACCACACCAAGCATAGGGCTAGTTAGCACTTCCTTCTGGCTGAGCGTACCACATTACACAAATGCGTGCGGAAGGTATAGCTGCCCTTCTGCAGCTTCTGGCCACCGTGCTAGTGCTAGTCTCAGCCAACGTTGCATCGCCCAACTGTGCCAGCAGATGCGGCAACATAAGCATTCCTTACCCATTCGGCATCAGTGCCGGATGTCACCGCGAGGGGTTCAAGCTCTTCTGCAACGAGGCTGACCATCCCCACAAGCTCTTCATGAACAGTTCTGGAGTCCAAGTGCTAGAAATATCGACACAAGACAGCACGGTTACCATCGACAGCGGGATCATCAGCGTAGCAGGGAATGAGAGTATCGACACAGCGTGGGTGGTCCCCCTCAACGGCAGCATCTATACTATGTCAGCAGGAAGAAACAATCTCGTAGTGCTGGGGTGCGGATTCTCGATGCTAGTTCGATCGCGTGACCGAGAATCAGCACCAGCCACCCGTACGGGATATGATTGCCTGTCCAGTTATCCGGACACAGTTGTGTTGCTATTCGATAGCAATCTGATCCCTATTGAACTAGATCAGTTAAGCCATGTAACCTTCCCAATCAATGCAAGCCTGGCCATAATCGAGGGCGCACGGGGGAGCAAGGAGAACACCATGACGCTGCAGAAGGCGGTCTCGTCCGACACTAGCCTTGGTGCCTCCAAAGACGTACTCCACTCTATACCAGGGGTACCAATCAGGACAGTTATCAATTGGGTGTTCAGTAGCTTGTCATGTGCTGAGGCTAGAAATTCAAGTGACTTTGGATGCCTCAGCGACAACAGTGAGTGCCTTGACTACGTCAGACAAGATGATTCGCGAGGAGGTTACACATGCCACTGTTGGGCTGGCTACGAAGGCAACCCTTACGAACGACATGGATGCCAAGGTATGCTACTAGACTCCGTGTACAGTTCATACCATTACTTCAGCCGTGCGCGAAAACACAAATAACTAGCTTCACTACTACTGCAGATATAAACGAGTGTACACGTCCAGGAGAGTACTCATGCTCTGGCCAGTGCAAAAATTTGATAGGATCATATACCTGTACCTGCCCACATGGCACCACTGGTAATCCCCATAAACAAAATGGATGTTCTTCAACCAAATCATCCAAAGCAAAAATTTCAGGTAACAAGCAAATTTCAGAAGTACTTCCTTTTGTTCATAACATCGTAGTAAGATAAGTGAATATTATTGGTAGTGTCAGTATTTGTTATTTTTTATACTTTTTTTCTACTCAAAGTATGGGATGCCAGCCAATTGATTATGTATTCTCCAGGATTTTCCACTGTGATAGGAATTGGCAGTGCTGTAGGCGCTCTGCTAATTATCCTTGGTGTTCTCTTTGTGAGACGAAATCTCATCATTTGGAAAGCAAAGAAGTCAAGAGAATTTTTCTTCAAACATAACAGAGGGTTGTTGCTTCAGCGGCTTGTAGACAAGGATATTGCTGAAAGGATGATTTTCAGCTTAGAAGAGCTTGAAAAGGCAACAAATAAGTTTGACGAGGCTCGAAAACTTGGAGGAGGAGGCCACGGTACTGTCTACAAAGGGATTTTATCTGACCAGCGTGTTGTTGCCATCAAGAAGTCAAAGTTTGTAATTCAGAGAGAGACGGATGATTTCATCAATGAGGTTGCCATCCTTTCTCAGGTAAACCACAGGAATGTTGTGAAGCTTTTTGGATGCTGCCTCGAGACGGAAGTTCCATTGTTGGTCTATGAATTCATTTCAAATGGAACTCTTTCTGATCATCTTCATGTCAGTGATCCACAATCATTGACATGGAAAGAGCGACTAACAATAGCCCTTGAAACCTCAAGATGCCTTGCTTATCTGCACTCTGCTGCTTCAATTTCAATAGTACATAGAGATATCAAGTCTGCCAACATACTACTTGACGATCGGCTCACAGCAAAAGTATCAGATTTCGGAGCTTCTCGAGGCATCCCCATTGATCAAACTGGAGTTACAACTGCCGTTCAAGGAACTTTTGGATATTTGGATCCAGAGTACTACCACACGCGGCGACTCACCGAGAAAAGTGATGTATACAGCTTCGATGTTATGCTTGTGGAGTTATTAACAAGGAAGAAGCCACGTGTCCAGATGCCATCACCAGGAGCGAGTCTTACTGCAGAATTCATCTTGCGAGTGAACCAAGACAAACTCTTCGAGATGCTAGACCAGCAAGTCATCGAGGAAGGGGGTGAAGAAGCCAAGGATGTTGCAGCAGTAGCAGTTATGTGCTTAAGCTTAAGGGGTGAAGATAGGCCCACAATGAGGCAAGTTGAGACAAGACTTGAAGCGATGCAAACAGTGGCAAACAACACACCAATGGAACAGAACAATGTCAATGTTGATGGTGACAACTTCAGTAGGCGCTATAGTATGGAGGAAGAATGCATGTCTTCTATGGGTTTGCCTCGGTAAACATATTTATATCCCTTTCATTTGTCCAATAAATGAATTCAGTGGTGCCCCTTCCCGGCTCACAAAAAATGTGCCGCCGTAGATATAAAAGAAGTCTTGTACTCCCTCGTAAATATAAAAGAAGTCTTGTACTCTCTCCGTCCCAAAATAAGTGACGTGAGTTTGTATAGATTCGGACGTATCTAGACACATTTTAGTATATAGATACATGCAAATCTAGACAAACTTAATTCACTTATTTTGGGACGGAGGGAGTAGTATTTTTTTTGTCTTTCCTGGTTATTCAATAAACTACCGACGTCCTTTGCAATTATGCTTAGAAACATATTGCAGTAACATACAATGATTTTTGGTAGTTTCCACATGACGATATTTTGATTATCTAGTGAGCAAGAAAATATATGTAAACCAGCGATAAGAGACCAAGTATCGAAGCGCCCGTCCCCCGCTTCGCCCTCCCCTGGCGACACGGGGAAACCCTAAGTGCCGCCGCAGGCAGCCCCTCCCCCCTCTACCTCGCATCGTCGCTGCTGGAGGGGACGTTGGAAAAGCCTGTGCGCGCCCCAGGGAAGGTGTGGTGGCGGTGCGTTTCCCCAACTGCGGGCGAGCTGGTGGCGAGTGGCGGAGCAACAGGGCGAGGTGGCGGCCGTGCGCGCTGATGCGCGTGCATGGCGAGGTACCAGGAGGTCGGCTGTGAGGAGAGGCAGGAGGCGGTGTACGCTCGGGTTGCCTGGGCGGGCTCGGGAAGGGTCGCGGTGATGGTGGCGGTCTGTTGAGCGCGCTGCCGGCATGCTGGGGGCATCGTGGAGGAGGTTGCCGTGGTGCTAAAGCGCAAAGGAGGTGGTTTGGCCTGGTTGTGGTTCGACGTGGAGGCGGAGTGGGGCTGCGGAGCAGGGGTGTGGGGTTGCAGTAGTGGAGGCTTGGCGGTGATGCAGGTGGTCTGGCCGATCTAGGGTTGTGTGTGTGTGTCGCTGTTAGCGAATGTCAGGCTCTGGCTGTGGTCGAAGACGTCGACGGCGACACCTGTGGGCGCCGCATCCTTGCTGGAGGCATTGATGGTGTTGTCCACGTATCCACCCGATTAGCTCCGGGGAAAATCCCAGATCTGGGTCTACCGGATCGGACATTGGCGATGAGTCTTGCATCGTGTTCTCTCTTGGGGGCAATGTTTTGGAGCTAGATCTTACTAGAGGGACCCGTGGAAGATGATGGAGGTTGGCTGAGGTGGTGTTGCATTGTTGTTGGCAGGAGGTCAGCCGGTGATGCTGGAGTTTCGCGTGGAGGCTAGTGTGGCAACGATGGCGCTGATGAATGAAGATTTTGTCGTGGCAAGACTTTGGTAGTTGGTTCTTGTTCTGGCATGTTTGATGGGTTTTCATGCTGGGTTGCCCTTCCTGTGAAGTCGGAGTTGCTGTCACGTCGTGCTGAGTGGCAGTGAGGCCTTGCGTCGGCGAGTGGCAACGACGCCCTGTGTGGGGCGGTTAGCATGGGTCATGGGTGTTCAGCTGAACACCCAAATTTTTCTAGATTTTTTTTCCTATATATAGTCTATAGTAAATACGTATCTCAATTGGCACATATACGAAGATTTTTTAGTCTAGATCTCGTCAAGGGAAAAAGCTCAAACCTCAAATTAGTATTGAGACCGGTGTCTACATCCGTGCAGCCCAACTGAGCTAATATCAATTAGCAAAGCAGACATGATCCACTGCCTACCGCGACTCCCGACCGGCTCTCGACGAAAATAAAGAAAAGAGGCGCACATATTCCCCAAATCAAGCAGCAAACTGCGACTCTGCGAGTGTGAGGCGGCGCTCCATGGATAATCAAAAATCAAGGTGGTAGGATATTCTAAAATCAAGAGGAAGTATGTGGATTTGAAAACTCTTTGGAGCAAGGCTAGAAAGAAATCGAATCTTCAGGTTCAAGAGCAAGTGGAAGTTCAACCCGGTCAGTGTTGGGAGGGTATTCTCTTCAATGACTTTTGTGAAGAACAAGCTACGGAACAAGATGAGACAAACTCATGAATAACTATTTGGTTATATTTATTGAGCGAGAATTCTTCTTATAGGTGAAAGATGATGTCGTCATATATCGTTTCCATGCTATGACCAAACGTCTGATGGTGTTGTAATTTTCTTTATTATTTTGCATGTTTCGTAATCTTTTGAGATACTATTGCTATAATGGCTAATTTGTATTTTTATTGGCGTAAAGGAATGGACCATTTTCATTTTTTTCTCCTTTATTTTTTTGTTGGTTCGAGTTTGAACACCCGAAGCTAAATTCCTGGATCCGTCCCTGTCGGTCATGAAGGCCTTCATCGGCGCGAGTCTCGCCCATCTCCTTTTTGAAGCTCATCATCAGAGTCAGAGTTGCCGGTCATATATGCGAAGGGTCGACTGTTTGGCATAGGCCGGTGTGGCCCACGAGGCCACTACGGCGATGGCTTCTTAGGTGGTCGTACTTCAGTGGAGTCGGAGTTGGAGTTGCTGGCTCGAGGAGGAGTGATAACGATGACACCGATGGGCAACCTCGACGCTGGTCCTCACTTCGGTGGTGTGCATGCGGTTTGTGTTGGTAGCCAGGTTGGCCGTGTGTGCCCTCGAGGCGGTCAGGTTCCTTGACAATCGGCGAGGGTGTTTGTATCAGTTTTAGGCCTCATTTGGCTCAAAGTATTTTTAAAGTATTGGGAGAATACTTCGGTTTCTGAAAATACTTAAGGATTGAATACTTTAGGGTGTTTGGATCCAATAAATACTGTGGTTTTGAAACTAAAATATCCTCCAAAAACATGATATTTTGAAGTATTTGAGAGAGAGGCAAGACCCACTTTTTTCTAAAACCGAGAAAGGAGAAAAACTATGGTATTGGTTTGCCAGACTATGGTATTGGTTTGCTAGACGCTAACATACTTTGGTTTTAGAATACATCGGTTTAGGAAATACTGAGCTACCAAACGGAGCCTTAGTCTGGTTTCCCGTTAATACCTCTGTTTTAGCGGTCGGCTAAACGGTGTTACAATTTTGTGCCCTGTCAGCACTTACATTACAGAGGGCTCCAGCCATCATAAACAGTGTCAAAATACGTTTACCATTGAATCGTTCCTTCTTCTCACGTTGTCACTCTAGACCGATATCTTGGTGGTTTTTTTATAACGATGCTCTAAATTATGGGTTTTTTTTAACAATTTTTTCATATTTTAAGATCCTCAGTGACTATCACCAGAAAGGGACGGTGACCACCATTCTTATTAATACGAGGGAAGTTTTACAAAATGTTTTTTTTTTAGGGCCACAAAATGTTTGTTAAGTGGCTGGCTGGCGCTGAGAGCGACGCGGGGGCCGGCGCTGAGCTCATCAAGGGTAAGTTCTGGTCGTAGGCATCTTCGTCGGAGACTAATGAAACGTCCTCATCGCCAACCTCTCAGGATGCTACACGATGGACGACCTCGGAGGAGAAAGCATCTACATCGACATCCTCGTCCAAGGCACGAAGAAGGGCCGACAAGCGCCAGAAACAAAGGGCGGCAGCTCTTGGTCTTTCTTCTCGTCTACTGAGGTAAGCCCGTACCCTGCCTTTTGTCGCTGCTGGCCGGAGATCCTAACAGGGCTGAATGGGTTTGCATCCAAAGGAGACACGTTGAGATTAAAGTGCACACCGAGAATCCTTGTTCCATTTGCATTTGACAACATCCTCTGCTAGTAATTAATTAGATTTTCTCCGATTTTCATCTAGCTGCACCATGGAAGATTTGCATCGTGCCTGTGGCTTTCACAGGGACCTCCCACTGTGATCTTTGTCACTAAGAAAACCTTTGATTAAGATTTTGCATGTTGATGATTACAGTAATCACGCTTTTCCTCATTCCGAATTAACGGGTGGTAATTACCGACCTGACCGATAGAGATGACTCTCTCTCGCGATGGCGACTACGGTGGCGTCCGCGCCCTCGCCCGCTCTCCGCCGCTTCCTCAGCTAGTCCAACACTCTCTCTACCATGAGTCGGCCCCCACCCCTCCTGCTCCTTGCCCTACGCGGAGGAGTTACGCGGCGGTGGTGGCGGATGGTGCCGTGAAGGAGACGAGGGGGGAGGGTCGGTGTGAGCGTATCCGCGTGCGGGTGCCATAGCCGGTGAGGTGCTCGGGGTCGCCGTCGAGGAAGAAGGGGATCGGAGATTGCGCGCGGAGGAGAACTTCGAATCCAATTCATACCCCACTTGGCAGCGACACACCATCCGCCACAAGCGTCAACCACAGATGCGCGACACCTAGCGAGATCCATGGTGGGGGTTTGGTGAGGGAGACGGATCTGCGGAGTATGCCACCGACGTACATAGTGCCGAGATCTGGTGCCCCGCTACGGAGTAAGCCAAGTCCTCCCCACTCTGGCCAATCTAGGGTTTCGCCTGAGGGGAATTTGGTCTGGATTAGGAGGGATTTGTTCCTGACGAAGACGTTGAAGCCTAAAGATTGTCACCCTGCGGGTGGTAATCGGTTACCAATTCTGAAGAAGTTCAGTTTCTCGCGGGATTGGTGGGGGGCGGGGATGGGAAGGCGTCTTTCGTTGAGGTCGTCAAGATGGCTAGTGGTGGCCGCGACGGGGGTAGGTACAGTGGTGGTCGTGGCAGCTACGACAACGGTGGCCGTGCTCCCTTGGTGGCTGTCCCCTGCTTCTTGTGGGGAGCAAGTTGGTGCTAGGGATACTGGTCAGCGACTGCCTGCGCCCGGGAATTTCGCCCAAGGTGTGATCCCTCAAGCCGGAAATCAGCATATGTTCCCTGTGATGCCGCCTGGGATGTTCAACTTTCCGATAGGGCAGTGGCCGCAGGTCTTCCCACAACAAACTATGTTACAGAGACAGATGATGAACTTGGCTGGTCCTAGTTAGTTTGAGGTTGCTCAGCAGGGCACCTCTACTAGCCAGGAAAGCAGTGTTGGTGCACATGGGGCTATCCAATAGCAGCCAGTGCAGTCTAAGTGTAAGAAGAAGCCACAGAAGAGTGGTGGTACTGGAACTGGTCATGATGGGGGTAGTGGCCTGCAGCATTCCAACTCTGGTGGTGGTGGTGGTGCTTTAGCAGGGATAGGGCCTGTGTTTGATCCAAAGTATAGAAACCTGATATGCTTTAATTGTGGGGAACCAGGACATTGTGTGGGTATGTGTCCAAGGCAGAAGTTGTGCTTCATATGTGGCAGGCCAGGCCACCACATGGACTCCTGCTCGGAGTGGTACAAGGTGCTTCCCATGGCTCAATACTAGGGAAGTGCCAATCCTAGCCTTGGCTTTTTCCATGTTGATGTTGAAGGCCCAACTGCTGTGAAATGGCTTAACATGGACAATATTGGCATTGTGGTTGTTAATGATGGGGAATTAGATGAGAAAGAGCTTGAACAGAACTTCAATGAAATGTGGAAAATCAATCGGTTTTGGCAGATTAGGCAGCTGTCAGCTAAGAAGTTCCTGGTGAGATTTCCTCCTTCCAAGAGAATCAAATACTTGGTAGAATATACCTCTTATCAATTTGAAGAAGGGTGTAATATTTCCTTTGAGAACTGAAATGGAGAATAGGAACCTTTTGAGGTTTTTCAAGAAGTCTGGGTCAAAGTTGAGGGCATATCCCCGCAGTGGCTGTCTTGGAAGGTTATCTGTCAAGTTGCATCTGCTCTAGGAGTGCTTGTTAATGTGGAATGGCATGAGATCTTCAAGATTTTCTACAAGAACATTAGAGTGAAGCTTGCTATAAGAGATAATGCAAAGATTCCTGCTAATAAGTTGTTTGAGATGGAGCAAGGTTTCTATGTGGTCTAGTTCGAGGCTGAGGATGGAGGCCTTGATGCCAGTGCTAGTGGTGATGATGATGGGCATGACAACAATGGAACCAATGATAATGAGAACAAGAGGATGATGAGTTAGGAGATGATTTCTAGGACCACTTATAGCAGAGCAACGCTGGTGGGAGTGGAATGGATGCTGAGCTAGGACAGAAGACACGTGATGTTGTTAGAGCTAGGAGTAAAACTATGATAGTTGCAGCTAGTGGAAGCAAAACGTTAGAGGGACATGTGATGGAGAAGATTAGGGGAGTTTCTAGTGAGGGCACTTCTTCAATTCCAAATCTTTCCTTTAGGAAGCCAGAGGAGAACATTTGTGTACATCTGCTAGAGAGGCTGAATGAGGCTGTTATTGAGAAGGAGGCTAGGAATGTTCCTGTTGGAAGTCTAAGTCCTCGTAATGGGGGTGCAGTCCAAATGGCGCCTGTGGGTGGCAAAGACAAGAAGAAGAAATGGGGACCTATGGTGGCCACTAGGATGAGTAGCAGAATTATAAGAGATGGAAAAACTGTTATTGACAAGGCTCAAGATCTCAAGAAGACCAAAAACCTGGAACTGCCTAAAGGTAAGTCTAAGGTGCCTGGCTTTGAGAATTCTTTTGCTGCTTTGGATAATTCTTTACTTTTAAGTAGAGCTAGATCTGCTAGAATTAATTTAGGGTCCTCTTGATGATGAAGTTGATAATAATATCAACATCATTAAGGAGGTTGAAACTACCAGACTAGTGAATTTCCATGGTGATCATCCTGATATGTTCCTGCCTAGTAATATAGATATTACTATTGTGGACATGACAGGCTCTTGCTCTGCCAATTATGGTGAGCAAGAGGGTGAGGCCGAGGATCACATTAGTGAGCATCAATCTGAAAAGAATTCTCAAAGCCAGGCACCTTAGACTTACCTTTAGGCAGTTCCAGGTTTTTGGTCTTCTTGAGATCTTGAGCCTTGTCAATAACAGTTTTTCCATCTCTTATAATTCTGCTACTCATCCTAGTGGCCACCATAGGTCCCCATTTCTTCTTCTTGTCTTTGCCACCCACAGGCGCCATTTGGACAAGAAGAAGAAATGGGGACCTATGGTGGCCACTAGGATGAGTAGCAGAATTATAAGAGATGGAAAAACTGTTATTGACAAGGCTTAAGATCTCAAGAAGACCAAAAACCTGGAACTGCCTAAAGGTAAGTCTAAGGTGCCTGGCTTTGAGAATTCTTTTGCTGCTTTGGATAATTCTTTACTTTTAAGTAGAGCTAGATCTGCTAGAATTAATTTAGGGTCCTCTGATGATGAAGTTGAGAATAATATCAACATCATTAAGGAGGTTGAAACTACCAGACTAGTGAATTTCCATGGTGATCATCCTGATATGTTCCTGCCTAGTAATATAGATATTACTGTTGTGGACATGACAGGCTCTTGCTCTGCCAATTATGGTGAGCAAGAGGGTGAGGCCGAGGATCACATTAGTGAGCATCAATCTGAAAATGAACCTTGGATTGAGGTTTCTTCTAAAGGCAAAGTAGGAAGAAACTGAATTTTGATCATGATAGTTGCTCTAATTTGGAACCCTAGAGGTCTTAACAGACTTGATAAACTCACTAGAGTGCATGATATCATTAGAGAGGCATCCCCTGATATTATTAGTTTTCTGAATCTAAGAAAATGTACGTTACTCCTTTTCAGTTGAGTCAGCTGGATCCATCTGGAAAATATTCCTAGAACTGGCTACCTGCAAAGGATACTGCTGGGGATATCCTTGTAGGTGTAAGTGATGACATGTTTGATATTTTGTCTTGTAGCATTCACATTATACTATTTCTACCTTGCTTAAAAGTAAGAATGGTGGTGTGGTGTGGAGGTTTATTTCTGTATATGGTTCAGCTTATTTGGAATCCAAACTTGATTTCATTAATGAGCTACATAATGTATTTCCTACCTGGGATGGTCCCACTCTAGTGGGTGGAGATTTTAATCTTATTAGAGAAAGTTGTGAGAAAAATACTGGTAATATTAACCAGCATTGGGCAGATTTGTTCAATGACTAGATTAATAAAGTTAGTCTCATGGAAATTAAAAACTGTTGGGTTCGCAGCATAGAAAACAAAAAATTCCTACGATGGGAACTATACGCCAAGATCTATCTACTAGATATAAGCAACAAGTGGATATACATTCATAGAGAACTTACCCTCAAAGACAACAAAATTTTGTTAACGAGTTGGAACTCGTGGATGATGTAGTCGTACACTTGCCGATCTCAAGATCGTGATGAAGTCCAACAGGTCCAGCTCCAGCACGTCCTTTAGATCCAGCTCCAGCAAGTCCAGCACCACCAAGTCCAGCACCACAAAGCAGTGGTGCATCCGTGATTACACACACGTCCGGTACCCCGACAACCTCCGTCGCTCGCTCCAGCAAAGCAGCAGAAGCAACAACTCCTTTCCAGATAAAGCCACCGGGAACATGTATCTCGCTAATCCGAGACCATGGGGAAATAATACTAGAGGGGGAGAGAAATCCTTCACGAGGAGGTGTGAGGAAGAAGGGGTGTGAGGGGGGCCTTTTATAGGAGGAGGGGGTGCCCCTCCCCATGGCCGGCTCCCAAGGGGTGACCCCTCACCTCCTCATTCGTGTGGTGGTAACTCCCTCCACATAAATTTGTCCCTTCACATTCTCTTTTAAAGTCCCCACTTTAAATGCATTAAAATTCTCCAAATTTAATGCTCTCTCATTTAATAAAACTCTTTTATTAATTTTATTCATAATTTTGTTAATTACTTTAAGTAACAAACATTCACATAAAACCCCCTACAACATTTCAATATTACATGCAGAACCAATTTTAGCAATATCACCCAAAACAATTTCGGTATCTATTGAAACAGTTCCAGCGTTTTCTTAAATCTTTATCTGAAACATATTTGCTCCAAATGGTGTCGGTATCCCTTAAGTGTGTCACCCTATGGTTCGCAAATAATGCAGACATGATCGAGACCCCTCTCAGATCAATAATCAGAAGCGGGACCTGGAGATCCATACTGACTCTACACATTCAACAATGACTTCTGTGATCGTGAGAACCTTTAACGCTAGTAACTAAATCCCGTTGTCTCATGATATAATACATGTCCGAGATTTGATCATCGGTATCCAAATACCTAGTTTGATCTCGTTACCGACATGCACTCTTTTCTTGTTCCCGTGATATAACATTCTAGTGATCACATCACTTGCTTGCAAGCTATCTTAATGTGATATCACTGAGAGGGCCCAGAGTATATCTATCCATCATCAGGATTGACAAATTCCACTCTTGATCCATGAGCCTCAACATAACACCTTCGTAGTACTGAACCCACCTTTATAGTTACCCTGTTACGGTGTGACGTTTGGTGTTATCAAGATACTCTTCTGGTGTTAGAAATTAACATGATCTCATGGTCTAAGGACTAAGATTACTTCGTATAATATTATAGCAATATAAACATAATGAATTTGATCGTAATGCTATACTTCGGATGAATGTTCATCACATCATTCCACCAATGTTGTGACCTCGTTATTAATAACATCCAATGTCCATGATCAGGAAACCTTGATCATCTTGTTAATCATTGAGCTAGTTCATATGAGAGGCATTACTAGGAACTTTGTATTTTGTTTATTAAACACACATGTATCAACGTTTCCAATTAATACAATTATAGCATGCAAAATAAACTTTTATCATAAACATGGAATAAGATAATAACCACTTTATTATTGCCTCTCGGGCATATTCCCTTCAAAAATGTGGGCACGAAATTTACTTGGGCAAATAATCAGGAGAATATGATCATGGCTTTACTTGATAGGGTTTTTATAACTACTTGCTGGGATGCTTTATTCCCATGCAGTAATGTTATAGCAAAACCCAGGGTAGGTAGTGATCACACTCCTCTGATTGTTGACACTAGGGCTATTGTGCCCCCTAAAACTAAGAATTCAGATTTGAAAAGTGGTGGTTAGAGGTGGATGGCTTTGACTAGTTGGTTTCTAAGGTCTGGTCTGCCCCATGTTAGCTAATTAGGGCTATTGACATGTGGCAATTTAAGACTAGGAATCTTAGGAAGGGCCTTAGAGGTTGGAATGCCAATCTGGAGACTGATCAATGTAAAACTAAACATGCACTTGTAGTAGAATATGATTTATTAGATATCACAGCTGAAACCCAACCTCTTTCTCCTGTCTCTAGAACAAGAATGAAAACTATTTCATCTGAGCTGACTGAGATTTGGAAAAAAGAGGAGATTAAAGCTAGACAGAGGTCTAGAGAGAGATATATTTTAGAAGGTGATCGTAACACTGCTTATTTCATTCTGTAGCTAACCAGCGAAGGAGGAAGAAGCAGATTGTTGCTTTGGAAGGCCTTGGTGGTGGTGTTGTGGAGGACACTAAAGGTATGATGGATATTGCTATGGCTTATTATAAAAAGCTGTCCGGGTTTGAATCTAAGCCAAACATTGAGTTGGCTGATGATTTTTGGGACATAGATGATAAAGTTACTTTGCAACAAAACTCCTTCCCTGAAGGTAATTTTACTGAAGAGGAGGTAAAGGTGGCTGTCCTTGGCTCTTATGCTGAAGGGGCCCCTGGACCTGATGGACTTTCTTTTCTTTTTTTATCAACATTTCTAGGATTTGACCAAGTATGATTTGATTGCTATGGTCAATGACTAGAATAATGGACAGTTAGATCTATATAGGCCGAACTTCTCTGTTTTGACTCTGATTCCCAAAGAGCCTGATGTTGTAACTATAGGGAAGTTCAGACCAATCACACTTACTAATTGCAGTTTTAAATTTTTCTCTAAATGTGCTACCAACAGGCTTGGGGTGGTGAGTGAGGAATTGATTTCACCACACCAAACTGCTTTTATTAAGGGTAGATATATTTTAGAAAGTGTGGTCTCTGCTCATGAGATTATTCATGATGTGGTCCAGAAAAAGCAATCTGGTTTTATTTTTAAGTTGGACTATGATAAATCATATGACATGGTTAATAGGGAGTTCCTTTTAAAAATGCTAAGTGAAAGGGGTTTTAGCCCAAAGTGTATTAGGTTCAAGTCCCTGCTTGATTATGGGTCTGTGGGAGTTCATATTAATGATGTTAACAATGACTTTTTTTGTGTCTGGGCGTGGGGTGAGACAGGGTGACCCCATCTCTCCCCTTTTCTTCAATTATGTGGCTAATGTTTTTACAAAAATGCTTATTAAAACTGCTAGACATGGACATATTACTGGTCTCATGCAAAGCCTGAATCAAACTAGGGTGATCAGTATGCAATGTGCTAATGACACTTTACTTTCTCTAGATGATAATCCTGCAAACTACTATTAATTTGAAGTGGTTGCTCACATGTTTTGAGCAGATGTCTAGGATGTGCATCAATTTCCATAAATATGATCTTATTCCCATTACTATAGATGATGATGTGGCCTAGTATTTTGCTCAAACTCTGAGCTGTAGGTTGGGGAAGTTTCCTCTAAAATATTTAGGGGTTCCTTTACATTATACCAAGCTCAGGAAAGAGGATCTCCAGCCACTAGTGGATAAAACTCTTTTAAAAGCTGCAGGTTGGGAGGGGGGGGGTAGATTGCTAAACCATGTTGCTAGGTTAGAGTTGGTTAGAAGTGTTCTAGCAAGCATCCCTCTGTACCTGCTTAGTGTGATTAAGTTCCCAAAGTGGGCCATTACCCTTATTAATTCTCAGATGGCACACTGCTTGTGGGATGACTATGGGGGTCATCACAAGTACCATCTAGCCAATTGGGGTTTAGTCTCTCAGAAGGAGTTTGGTGGCCTAGGCATCCTAGATTTTTCTATGATGAATAGGTGGTTGCTGGCGTCTTGGATTAAGAGATATAATCTAAATGAGGACAAACTATGTAGAAACAAATTATTGATCATAAATATGGGGTGAGTAATCCTAATATCTTTGCCTGCTCTGATGTGGGGGCCTCTCCTTTTTGGAAAGGAGTCTTGTGGGATGCTAAAGCAGCACGCATGGGATACCAATGGAATGTTGGGAATGGTAAGAAGATTAAATTTTGGGAGGACCACTGGTTTGGTTCTTGCAGCCTTGCTATTCAATACTGGGACATTTATGTCTTGGTGAATGAGCAGAATGCTTGTATAGCTGATGCGTGGGATGGATCTTCCTTAAAATTTACTTTTAGGAGGTGTTTTGACCATAGAAGGATGGTTCAGTGGTATGAACTTATGGAGATTGCTCAAACTCTGCAAATTAGTGCAGAGGATGACTCCCTTGTTTGGAAACTTGAACCTAATGGTTCTTTTAGTGTAAAATATTTATATGCAGTCCTTAACTTTAGAGGGAATGTTCCTGTATATGTTCAAGATGTATGGGAACTGAAAATACCTCCTAAAATCCATTTATTTTTGTGGCTCCTGGCCCATAATAGAACTCTCACTAGAGATAATCTAGCTAAAAGACAAAATTTGGATGATTTGACTTGTCTTTTCTGTAATGAAGTTGAATCCTATGATCATTTGTTTTTCAAATGTGTAGTTGCGACTGCTGTTTGGAAAGAGGTTGCCACCTTTATTGGGCTTACAACTGATTCAATGTCTTTTGCTAATGTTTCTTCTAAATGGAAAAATAACAAACTCTATAGAGTAGAAAATATGATATGTGCTGCTGTACTTTGGATGATATGGATCGTGCAGAATGACTTATGTTTCAATCGACCTATGTGGCCTGGTGATGACTGCAAGTGCATAGATCATTTGTAGCTAGTTTTAAAATAAAGATATCGATCCCACAAGGAACAGGAGTCTGAAGTCTAATAACTCTTGAATTAAATACTACAATGGAAATGCTAAATAAAGTTCTAAGTGACAAGATAAAATGCGAGTATTGCGTAAAAAGGTGTTTTGGGGTTTTTGGTATAGGAGCAACAATAAGTAAAGTAAGACAACTGAACACAGAAAGTAAGTATCGCGTATGTAAGAGAGATTGGAACTGCAATAGGGAAAACTGCATACTTAGGGAGTAGCGGATACACCTCTAGCATTATAAGGAACTAAGGTAAAGATTTTTATCATGAACATTCTCAACTGTGTATGTGTGGGAGGAACTTCGTATTTGGACAAATAGACAGCAACCACTACTCACATTATCCTCATAACCACATCAGTCAGCAATCGACATCAATCGAATTACTGCTCTATTAAGGGACTTAATCCCATAGGACGTATCCCATGGCATCGATAGTGTTCCGTGAGTTTCCTCGATTCCCAAGTTGATACGTAAGGAGTGCCAAGAGATTTATAGTCATTGTAAGTGCTAACACACCTCCATCTACCAACAAGTAGTTCCCTCCATCAAGTCCCCATAAGAGGCAAATATTGTGAGGTCGACTTATCCCAACATCAAGATGAAGACAATCTAACACATGGTCACAGCGATGAATATCATTATAAACTTTATCTTATTTCAATCTCATACTAGGGTTTCTCCATCTCCCCAAGAACTAAAGATCTACCCAGACATGGAGGCAATCAACATCATGGCAATAACAATGGAATCTATCATATATGAATATTACTTGTATAAATCCGCAACGAGTACGAAAATTACAACAAGATCTAGACAAGATGTAGATGGGATAGATGGAGATGGTGGTGATGCAGTGGTTGATGATGAAGATCGATGCCTTAGCCTCCCGGATCTGCGTAGGGCAAAGATGGATCTCCGGTGGACGAGTTCCCCCTCCAGATGCCTTCCAAAGGTGAGGTTTCGGCGATTTCTGGTTGTTCTGTATGCCGCATCTCTGATCCAGTTGCACGGGGTGAAACTATTTTAGGAGGTGGTGGCGGCGCCAACTATACGGCAGGAACTATACGACCGGAAAAATTATTCCCATCGTATAGTTGGTCGTTAAATCGTCTGTATGTTTTGATTGCTTCAGGTTTTCTTCTAGTGTTATTGATATTTCCCAAATAAGCGATTTACTTTATGTTTAACTCCTTTTCTCTCCAGTACAACTGCTCCAAGAATTATGTCCACTGTATCCATCGTCTGTCCTGATCCTAGTGAAAATAGACATATGTGTGCGCGAGCGCCGTAAAATACCAAGATCCTACATCTACAATGCAAAATAATAATATAAAACATGATGCAAATATGCACTCATCAACTTTCCCAAGCTTAGACTCATGCTCGTCCAGAGCAAGTTAGCTTTAATGGATGCGATCCTCATATTCATGAAGCTAAGTCAATAAAATAAATGAGGCAGTTGCATCATGTTTTTATCATATATGATACATAGGAATAAGTTCATGAATAGTACCTTACTCGAACCATCCGAATAATATTAGCATGCTTCCACACCTTAGCATTTAACAGTTCACAAAAGATCACTCTTAATATGATGTAGAAGTATTCAGTTCAACCGAATGTGTTAGCGAGGTAGTTTCAATTTTTTTGGGATTAACATATTCACTTGGGATTCAAAATCTCAAAACGTTTCTTTGTCGTACTATAGTATAGTGGTGTATGCCTATTTGCTCTTTGCACATTCGCTTTTTTTCTTCTTTTTATATATATATGCCCACACTTTTGTTTAAGTGCTGTGCAAAGGAGCTAACCATACATTCCACTTCATATAGGAATTCAAAATTTAACGATCTCAATTACCAAATTCTAATTGTATATGAAGCAATCTTTATAGCTTGAATATTCTACCTCGTCTTGTTCTCACTCTAATTTGATAGCACTTTTTATTTTCTTTTGTTCAAGATTTCTTTTTCAACTTAACTGATTAGATAATTTTTCTTTCTTTGTAAATCAAACCATGTACTTAACACATATTAACCAAATTATCTTTGTATGTTCCATTAATACCAATAGTGTGGAAGACTCCTATTGCTATCATAAAGTGCAAGTAAAATTATACTCAAGCCATTCATATATCCAATAGGATAAGCACAAACTCAATATTGCTCCATATATAATAATAAACTAGGAATTTCATAAAAGGGATCAACTATTCCTGAAGGGAATTCTAATGATGCAAACTTTATTTCTAGTTTGAACTAATGCAAAACTAAAATAGTAATGTAAAACTTATAAGATATATTACAAGGTTTTAAAGATCTCCCCAAGCTTGGAATGAAGCCAGGCGGGATCAAATAATCCCTTGCGATTATTTGATACCATGATTATTGTAGATCATTGTGGTGCCATGGCATGTAACACCACGGTGCGTAGCTTCTTGTTGGTATCCTCCAGAGCGGTGATGCGGCTATAGCACCTGCGCAAATCAGATTGCAAAGTGTCCACTATATCCGCGAGTTTAGTCACCAATGGGAGAATATCATCCTTCTTCTCCATCTCCTTGAGACGGTGGTGGACTTCAACACGATGGAGTAGCTCCTGCTTCTGATATATCTCTAGTTCTCGCATGCAGTCCTTGGTCTAGGAGCAGCTTCCTCTTCCTCATCCCTGATTGATGGATCAGGGAAGTGGAAACTGTTCCTCCACTCTTCTTGAGGCTTCACCCTCATACGAGCACCAATAGTAGGCTTCAAGAGTGGCACCATCGCTCCATTGCTAGCACCTACACCAATATTACGTAATTCCTTACGCTTGTGCAGCCTGGGGTTCATGGTGATGAACTTGACCATCTCCACACGCCTTTTTCCATGCGGCTTGCGACCTTCTCTCTCTTTTTGATCTCTCTTCATTGCCACCCAGTAGATCTCTAGTGGATCATAGACATCACGACAGATGTAGATGGTCGCTCACTTCATCGGAATTATTGTTGTAGAAGCATGGCTCGACGTACTCCTTGTACCCCGGGCTAAACCTCTCCACCTCCTTCTCCTCATCCTCCATGGACGGGCTGCTAGAGCGGTCCCTGGAAGGAGCAATGAGACCCAGGGGTTTTCCATGGCCTGGGACGGGATATCGCATTGCTAGATTGGTTCCTGGAGATTATGATTATAGAGAGAGACAATGGCAGTATATAAGGGGGGTCAGAGGTTGGTAAAACTAGCGAGAAACACCAAATGCACGCCCAAGAAAAGAATCTTAACGGAATAGGAAAAGAAAACGTGGGTTTAGAGGAGTCCCGTAACGACCAATTATATGGGCGTGGCCCGTATAGCTCCGGCCGATAGTTGGTTCCGGGTAGATATTTCTAAATATCTCGAGTTCAGGTCGGTTAAGTTACCGACTTGGAACCGAGAAAACATATTTTTTTTATGAAAGACGAAAAGTAAACGAAAATGTCTGATAGTTTAACAACCAACTATACTGCTGGAATATTTTCCCCAGTCGTATAGTTGCAACCGTATAGATACAGACATCAAAAATCGAAAATGTCTGAGAGTTTAGCGACCAACTATACTTTCGGAATGTTTTCTCTGATCGTATAGTTGCGACCGTATAGATCTAGACATCAAAAACAATTTCGCAAAGAAGATACAGAGGGTTTAACAACCAAGTATACGGCCGGAGGTTTTTCTCCAGTCCTATAGTTGCACCCGTATAGTTGGTAAAAACCTTCAGGAACTTCAGAAAAACACAAGGAATTCTAAGGCATAAATTTTAGAAGTAAAATCTCTGAAAATAAATCACTTATTTGAGTAAGAATACTTACCTTGAACTTACCGTTTACTTCTTCGGGGGTGACAAGCTCCTTCAACAACAAATACTTCTTATCTTTTGGAGGAATTAACCTTAGTTCATTGAATAATTCTCGTAAGCGAAAATCACCAGGACTAAAGTTCCTCTCAATAAGATTAGTGTCTTGCTGGGCAAATATGGATACTGCATCCAACATCTTTATTTCTTGCCTCTGCATAATCTGCAACTCAAATTCTTTAAGTAAAAGGATCCAACGGATCAGTGTTGGCTTATGGTTTTTCCTCTCAAGGATTTCTTTTAAACCATCACGATCCGTATGAACTCTTACTTTTGCATCATTTGTATAAGAACGAAATTTATCACAAGAGAAAAATACAGCAAAAAGTTCCCTTTCTTCCTTAGGATAATTCTTTTGAGCACTATTGAGAGTTCTACTAGCATGATGTATGATATTAAATCTACGACCTATGTGTTGTCCCAGAGTTACTCCTACAGCATCATCACTAGCTTCACATATTAAGTCAAAAGTCATATCCCAAATAGGTGGTTTAATGATAGGAGCACGATATAAAGCATTTTTGAGTTTATCAAAGGCTATGAGACATTTATCATTAAAATTAAATCTCACTCCCTTTTGCAGGAGATTAGTCAAAGGTTTAGATATTCTAGAGAAATTTCTAATGAACCTTCTATAAAAACCCACATGACCAAGGAAACTTCTTATACCTTTTATATCCCTAGGTTGTGGCATTCTCTTTATGGCCTCAACCTTAGCTTATCCACTTCAATTCCCTTACCTGATACCTTATGCCCAAGGACTATACCTTCTTTGACCATAAAATGGCACTTCTCCCAGTTTAGAACAAGATTGGTTTCTTTGCAACACTGCAAAACTCTTTTGAGATTATCCAAGCAACTAGTAAATGAAGTTCCATAGACAGAAAAGTCATCCAGAAATACTTCCATTATCAGTTCTATAAAATCCACAAAAATAGCAGTCAAAACCAGAGTATCCGTCTAAGTAGCAGAAATGAGTGTGGTTTGCTAACCTTTCTAAAGTTTGATCTATGAACGGTAAAGCATAGTGATCTTTCCTAGTTTCTTTATTCAATTTCCTGAAATCTATGCACATCCTATGTCCGACAATAGTTCTAGTAGGTATCAATTCATTGTTTTCATTAGGAACAACAGTAAAATCGCCCTTCTTAGGGACACAATGAAGAATAGGACTTACCCATTCACTTTCTTTAACATGATAGATTATACATGTGTCCAATAGGCGTACTATTTCTTTTCTTACCACTTCCTTCATTTTGGGCTTTAGTCTTCTATTAAATTCCACAACTGGTTTAGCATCTTCCTCCATGAATATTCGATGGATGGTTATCATGGGACTAATTCCCTTCAAATCATCCATGGAGTACCCAAAGGCCTTGTGATGCTCCTTAAGTATTTTCATGAGTTCTTTTTCTTCTTCTCCTAAAAGTTTAGCACTAATAATAATAGGACATTTATTTGTATCATCTAAAAATCTGTATTTAAGATTATCTGGTAGAGTCTTCAATTCTAGGGGTGGTAATTCCTCGTCCGCTCTCTTTTCTGGCTCTTCAAAAGCCTCATTAGTTGGAGGCCCTATAATGGGAAGTGAATCGAATTCATCTTCTAGTTCTTCTATGGACTTGTCCTCCATAACTATTTCTTCATAATTTAAGTCTTCATTTATTTCTTCTTTTTATCACTAAAGAAGAGAGCTGCCATTTCCTCAATAGTTTTCTCTTTCTCTTCTTCTTGTATTTGTGGAGGCATGTCTTTAAATTTGGAAAAGTGGAATTCTTTTTCCACTCCCCCAAGCTTAAGAGACATAATATCCTTTTTGAAATCAACTTTGGCACCTACATCAGTCAAAAAGTTTCTTCCAAATATAATTGGGCAAAGAGTCTCAGCTGGCATATCAACAACTAAAAAATTGATAGGAAAGTTTTTGTTGCCAATTGTGACAGTTGCATCTTCAACTCCCATTGGAATTCTAAGAGTTTTATTAGCTAACATGATTATCATATCAGTGTTTTCAATTGTAGCTGGTTCTATTTCTTCTTTTATTTCTAAATAAAAATCATAAGATATAACATTAACTTCGGTGCCAAGATCGCATAAACCATAATGCTAGGTTTCCTTAAATATGCAGGGAAGAATAGGCTTACCCACATCTTTTACCTTTGTTTTACCTTCAACCAATACGGAAGTCTCTTTATCAAGTTCCAATATGTTACAATGTGCATACAAATCCATAATTGCTTCCTTGGTTACCTCTTCATCTTTAGTTTCTCCTAGATGTTCCACAATTTCTGGCATACTTTTCTCTTCCTTCTTCACCTGTACTGCTTTGACCTGTTCATATTTAGAAATATGCTTCTGTGCAGTGTTAGGGAAAGGTATTTCATATGTTGGTTCTAGGGAGGCCAGTGTTGCAACTTCTTTCTTCTTTTTAGGTTCGGGTGGTGGATCATACTTTACCAAACCCTCTTTTGGAGCTTTGATGTGTTCTGTAAGATCTTTAACAATATGCAACAAAAGATCTGAATCCAAATAAAGTTCCTTAGATAATTCTTTAACATGGCCCTTTTTTATTATAGTCATGAATACAATCATAATCTATTTCTATGCCTCCTTCGCTTCCTAGACCAAAATTCCATGAAACTCTATGATCGTGAATTCTATTAAGTAAAGCCCAAGCTTTAGTTATAGGAAGATTCATAAAGGCTCCTTCCACGAAAGAATCTAGTTCAATTTTATTAGGTTCAATTAGACCGCCATAAAAGATATGCAGTAAATACCATTCAGGCAAATCATGATGAGGACATAGATTAATTAAATCTTTAAATCTGATATAAGCTCTTACTAGTCCTTCATTAGGATGGTTCCTCCAAGTCATTATAAGACGCCTAATTCCAAAAGATTTTGATAATGGGTAATATTTTGCTAGAAACTCACATGCTAAATTATTCCAAGTAGTAGTGGCTTCTGGGGGTAGAGATCTATATCATGAGAGAGCTATACTAGTCAAAGTATGACTAAAAGTTTAACCCTTACCTCATTAGCGGTATATCCCGTCAATTGAAAAGTGTCACATATATCTTTGAAACATGTAATATGATCATATGGATCAGGATCTTCTTCATCCCTAGTAAATTACTTCTTGTGTAGAATACCAAGTAATAGAGGATTTATTTCAAACCCCCTTTTTTCTCATTGGAGTTGTCTCTTTTATAAATATCAGAGGGCTTCCCAAAGTGGCTGAGTGGGTTAGCACTAGTCATATGCTCAAACTCCACCATGTTGATGGAAACCTGTAATTCAAAACAAAACTTAGCAAGACAAAAATAGATAAGTAAAAACTAAAAGACCTACAACGCTTAGCTCCCCGGCAACAACGCCAGAAAATAGCTTGATGACTGCAAGTGCACATATCGTTTGTAGCTAGTTTCAAAATAAAGATATCGATCCCACAGGGAGCAGGAGTCTGAAGTCTAATAACTCTTGAATTAAATACTACAATGGAAATGCTAAATAAAGTTCTAAGTGACAAGAAAATACGAGTATTGTGTAAAAATGTTTTTGGGTTTTTGGTATAAGAGCAACAATAAGTAAAGTAAAACAACTAAACATAGAAAGTAAGTATCGCGTATGTAAGAGGGATTGGAACTGTAATAGAGAAAAAAGCGTTCTCAGAGAGTAGCGGATACACCTCTAGCATTATAAGAAACTAAAGTAGAGATTATTATCATGAACATTCTCAACTGTGTATGTGTGGGAGGAACTCCGTATTTGGACAAATAGACAACAACCACTGCTCACATTATCCTCATAACCACATCAGTCAGCAATCGACATCAATCGAATTACTGCTCTATTAAGAGACTTAATCCCATTGGACGTATCCCATGGCATGGATAGTGTTCTGTGAGTTTCCTCGATTACCAAGTTGATATGTAAGTAGTGCCAAGAGATTTATAGTCATTGTAAGTGCTAACACACCTCCGTCAAGTAGTTCCCTCCATCAAGTCCCCATAAGAGGCAAATATTGAGAGGTCGACTTATCCCAACATCAAGATGAAGACAATCTAACACATGGTCACAACGATGAATATCATAATAAACTATATCTTATTTTAATCTCATACTAGGGTTTCTCCATCTCCCCAAGAACTAAATATCTACTCAGACATGGAGGCAATCAACATCATGGCAATAACAATAGAATCTATCATGGATGAATAGTACTTGTATAAATCCACAACGAGTACGAAAACTACAACAAGCTCTAGACAAGATGTAGATGGGATGTATGGAGATGGTTGTGATGCAGCGGTTGATGATGAAGATCGATGCCCTTAGCCTCCCGGATCTGCGCGGGGCAAAGATGGATCCCCGGTGGACGAGTTCCCCCTCCAGATGCCTTCCGGAGGTGAGGTTTTGGCGATTTCTGGTTGTTCTGTATGTCGTCCCTCTGATCCAGTTGCACAGGGTGAAACTATTTGAGGAGGCGGTGGTGGCGCCAACTATACGGCGGGAACTATACGGCCAGAAAATTTATCCCTAGTACAACTGCTCCAAGAATTATGTCCATTGTATCCATCTTCTGTCCTGTCCCTAGTGAAAATAGACATAAAATATGCACACGAGCGCCGTAAAATACCAAGATCCTATATCTACAATGCAAAATAATATTACAAAACATGATGCAAATATGCACTCATTAACTGGGATGCAGGAAATATGGAGGAGATGTGCCTTCAACCTTGCTCAGTGGGCAATACTGCTAGGAGGGGCAGAAAAAGAAAAGTTGAATACTCTGGTGTCTAGAATGGAGGTGTTGGCGCGTGCTCCTCCTCTGCTGTTGTGGCCGGAGCCTGACTGACGGTGGAGAAGATAAGGATGTCACAGTCCTTGGTGGAACTCAAGAACCTCACTAGCGTGGCAGGCAAGGCGTGGATCACAGTGGAAGATCTGTCGAGGACCCTGGATGCTAATGATCTTGCGCTAGTTGGCAATGACGAGTGCTTCAGGGTGATATCAGTAGTGTGTTCTTCCCCCTCGTGTGTTGTTGTTGCTCCCCTGCTGATGTTGTTTAAATTGTTTAAAGACTTGTTCGCCATAGTGCTGTATGTCCTAGGTGAGTTCTTCAGGTTGTAGCCTGACCTTTTGGGTGTGTGTTGTTCTGGTCGTTGCGTGTGGCAAATGACCCGAGTACCTGAACTGTTTGTAAGACTCGTTTGGTTTCAGTAATGGGAACCAGAGCGAGACCCTTTATGTCTAAAATTAAAGTACACACCGTGCAGTTGAGGTTCACGTCGGCGAGCTGGCTATGACGCCAACGATCATCGCTGAATTTGAATGATCGGCCAAGCTCAGGCAGCAGCAGATCACGATCTAGCAAGATTCAAAATTTTACAATAAACGGGCATAAGGCCCAGGTTCATTACCAACAGTTTTCAGCCCAAAAAAACAAGCCATGAGAGCCTAGGAAGGTTCTTTTCATTTAGAGATAATTACATTAGCAGTCACACAACTTGTCAGGCACGTACAGATTGGTCTCATTGTATAGCGGGAGCCAGTGCCGGTCCTGAGATTTTAGGGCCCAGGGCGAAACTAAAATTTAGGACCCTCTACTATCAATTTATATATATAGATGTATGAAACGATGGAAAATAGCGACTTCAAGTGTACCAACGGCAATATATTCATTAAAAATAACAATCTCTATATTGTACTTAAAATTTTCTCTGTAAATTCCAAGATCAAAGTCAGCAATGATGGAATCAATATCAATCTTGTCAAATAACTTCTTCTCAGTGCATAAAGTTTTCAAACCAGTTAACCTCTTTCGAGACATTATAGGTCTCAAATAGTTCTTTATTAATGCCAACTTTGAAAAGGTTCTTTGAGTTGATGTAACAATCATGGAGATAGTAACTAAGATCCGATAAATGGTAAAAATATTAGGATAGCAATCTGCTTCTTTAACAAACTTAAAAATCTTGATAGAAGATATTGGTTCATCCGGCAAAATCAAGTTCATAACACTTAACTCAGAAATATGATCATTTAACTCGACATCAAATGTACCGGATGAACCAGATGAAAAACTCGTACCAGATGAACCAAATCGGGAGATTGGGGCATAAATTAGACTAGGGCATATATAAACCACACCGAAAATAAAAATAGCACCCAAATCCAGATAAAATTGGGACATATCATAGACATTTTGAATCTTCATACCTACTGTTGGACGAGACGAGCGGCTGTCTTGGTCCCTTGAGAGTTGGAAAATGACATGGAGGAGCAGCCGATTAGACGAATAGTCCTGGACTCCTAGGCCTTAGGCAACGGCCGACAGGCGACGACATGTCGTCCTATTTCGAATCGCGAGTTCCAGAGTCCAGACGAGGATCGCTACCAGGTAATAACTGATAGGTGCTCGTCTAATCCCTAACTTAGCTGTTCGTACGTAGGCGTCCGGGTAATGAAAAGGCCTAATCAGACTCAATACAATGCCCGTACATTAGTATTTTTTTTTCCTGAGATCAACTCATATATACAACTATACTAGGTATATCTTGGGAGGGCTCCTAATTTTTTTGGGCCCAGGACGACTGCCCCTCTGGTCCCTCCCCAGGACCGGCCCTGCCGGGAGCAAATAGGTCCAAAGTCAATCTCATTGTATAGATGACGCGTGGCATTGCAATTTGTGCAAAGTGATCACTATATATTTTTGTTTAGCACATGTAATACTGATAGCTGGCTTAGCTGTGGGTTCATGCTCCTGCCAATCAGATCATTCCAGGATGCAAAAAAACTATTTTTCGTAACTGTACAATCGGATTGGCCGGATGGTTTGTTCAGATCGTGCGCGTGCACACGCACTTGACGTCGAGGCGCTCAATCAGACCCTTGAGCCGCCACATCCACGCGATGGCCAGTACGGCACGTAATGCTTTGTTACGTACTCCCTCCGTTTAAAATATAAGATGTTTTAGCTTTTATGAAAGTAGTATATCTATACTATTTTTAGTCTATAGGTTCGGAGTGAACATGTGTAACTATATAAATACTAAAAAGGGGTTAAATACATTTTTTTATAAAAACTAAAACATCTTATATTATGGATCAGAGGAAGTATGTTAGTAATATTATTATTCAAAGTCAGGCGCTTGTTGCCGCTCCTGCATGGCAAGACTCGTCGTCATCGTCGGTACGGCCAAGGTGCCGGAAAGTACGCCGGTTCAAACGTGTAACACACTATTCCGAAGGTTAGCGGTATTGATGTGGTATTGATGTGGTGGAAACGATAACCCTTTGGGGTCTCGTGTTACGTGTTTATATAGAGTAGAAACAGCCTCTACCGTGACATGTACATAGAGATATACGCATATAGGAGTGGTGTACTACACCATATCCATACGTATATAAGCTTTGTCTAACAGCCCCCTCAATCTAAACTTCTTTGAAGATTTAGATTACGCCTAAACTCTAGAAGATTTATAACTGGAAGAGCTTTGGTAAAACCATCAGCTATTTGATCTTTACTAGATATGAACTTGATCTCAAGTTGTTTGCTAGCCACTCTTTCACGTATAAAATGAAAGTCAATCTCAATGTGTTTTGTGCGAGCATGAAAAACCAGATTTGCAGATAAATAGGTAGCGCCTAGGTTGTCACACTATAGACATGGTCTTTCCTGTAGTTTAACACCAAGTTCTTTGAAAAGGGCTTCAACCCAAATAAGTTCAGTCGTAGCATTAGCAAGAGCCTTGTATTCAGCTTCAGTACTGGATCGAGAAACTGTGGGCTGCTTGCGAGAACTCCATGAGACCAAGTTTGGTCCAACAAATATCGCAAAGCCTCCTGTAGAACGTCTATCAACTAAACAGCCAGCCCAATCTGCATCTGAAAAAGCACTTAACAGGGTGAAAGTGGATTTCTGAAAAGTAATACCAAGATTAATAGTATCACAGACATAGCGTAAGATGCGTTTGACTGCGGTCCAATGAGCGGTTGTAGGGGCATGGAGATACCGGCAAACCTTTTTTACTGAAAATGACAGATCATCACGCGGTGGGACAAAACGACGCATGTAGCCGTTGTCATCGCGACGCTCATCACCACGGCCGTGCGGAGCACGGTCATCATCGCGGGCACGATAGCCACGGTCTTCATTGAGGCGGGTGCCGCGGTCGTCATCACGGCGAGGTGCTCGATCATCACTCAGGTGAGGTGGAGGCTGCCGGCGAGCAAGATTTGCCGTAGTGGTGAAGACATCACCGGTGTCCTGTAACATAGTGTCATGAGCAGAAATTTGATCAAAAAGATCATCAAGTGTGGTATTAGGGTTCCCGTTGACGGTGGAGACGACATCGTTGTAGGAGTCGTCGAGCACGTTGAGGATGTAGCTGATCAGCTCACTTCCATCTAGGGTTTTGCCTAGAGCCACCAGCTCCAAGGCAAACCCCTTCATCTTGGCGAAGTATTGGGCGGTGGTGAGGGAGTTCTTCCTTGTGTTGGTGAGGGCGCCCCGGATCGCATTGATCTTGGATGGGGACTGCGTGGAGAACATGCAGTTCTTGGCCGCCCATACCGCTGTAGACGTGTCGAGGTTGAACACATGAGACAAGAGCTCGGGCGATAGGGAGTTCAGGAGGTAGCCCGGAACAGCCTGATCACGAGCGACCCACGCAGCATAGGCGGGGTTCACCACCGTAGTCTTCTTCTAGGCTTCATCAGTGACCTCGACCACCTGAGGCGGGGCCGCGTCGGTGACATCCAGGAGTCCGAGCACAAGGGCGCCGCGGATCGGAGGGAGGACCAGCGTCTTCCAGAACAGGAAGTTAGAGCGCGTGAGCTTCGTTGTCGATGGAGTGCCGAGCGCGCTGCCGATGGGGGCCATCGATGCAGCGGCGGAGGAAGACGCGACGGCAGTGGAGAGATCCATGGATGTTGTTGTGGCAGCGGCCGTAGATGAGACTAGGGTGGCGACGGATTTTGTTGTCGTGGCGGCGGCCCTTAGATGGGACTAGGGCGGCGGCGATTTTTGTGTCGTGGCGTCGTGGCGACGGCCGTAGATGGAGCTAGGGCGGCGGCAGAGGTTGTATCGTGTTGTGGCGGCGGATGTATATGAGGCTAGGGTGGTGGCAGATTTGTGTCGTGGCGGCGGCCGAAGACAATGCTAGGGCGGCGGCAGGTGTCTTTTGGTCGTGGATTTTGAGGCGGCGGCGGCCAGAGAGCCTGGCGGCGGCGGCAGATGTGGGAGCCTGGCGGTGGCTAGGTTTTAGGAGGAGATAGGCTCTGATACCATATTGATGTGGCGGAAACGATAACCCTTTGGGGTCTCATGTTACGTGTTTATATAGGGTAGAAACAGCCTCTACCGTGGCATGTATATAGAGATATACGCATAAGGAGTGGTGTACTACACCATATCCATACGTATATAAGCTTTGTCTAACAAGCGGTGCATCTTAGTGTGTGACCATGTGTGATTGGCCGCGCCCCACATTTTGTAGCTTGGGTTATGTGACCTAAGTGCAAAAATTAGGGGGAAGAATTTTTTTATTAGCAAATGTTGCATTAGTTTGCTTGCTTGATTGTCCTACTCTATTGCTTGAGCTTATTTTGTGATCAACTCAAACCTTAATTTTCCTGAAGTACTAAAACTAATTACCCAATATCATCTTGATTTCACTTCCACTCCTTGTTTTGACTCTTCAAAAGAAAGGAGCCAAGGCGACTTTATAAGAGAGCTTTTGTTTCACATAAAAACTTGTTTATAAAACAAAGGAGACCTATATGGTAATGATTCCACTTGTTTTTACAAAATAGAGTTTCACAATCCTTTTGTCCACAAGCTTTTATAAAACCTACTTGGAAGGTTATTTCTCTATTTCCTTGGAGGAGTACCAAAGAACCCTCTTTATCATCAAGCCAAAACCCTTGTCTACTTATACCAAAGCTTCTTTCTAAAAACCCTTGTGATGTGTTTGCTTGTGTAAACTTGTACTTTCTTTGTTGTTTGTATGAATTGCCTTGATCTGCTTGATAAGATGAATTACCTTGATCTGATGGTCATGATAACTTGACTGGCTATGCTGATAATAGTTTGACTAAGACAACCTAGGATCAATTTTGTGAAATTAAAACAAATCAACATGACACCAATACAATCCTCCCCTGGGTTAAACCCCTGATGACTTTCTAAATCCCCATTTCACTTGTATCATCAGTATAGCATGAGAAGAACTCATCACCTTACTCATTGTTTCCAACTATATCGTCCATTTCTTCAAATCCCTATGGAACACCTCCATCCCTAAGCTTGCCTACAAGCTTGATCCTGTTTCTCTCTATAAGAATGATTCATGAGGACTGTTACACCTCATTTGCTTCCTTAAGACATATATTATGTCCACTTCTCTAACACTAAGCTAAATCCTAATCTTGCCCTCTATTAAAAGATTGCAAATCTAGGCCTTTGCAAAACCCTTCAAACATCACATCCAAGGCAATGTGCCTTCCCTAATCGCATCTACAACATTTCTTCTATCTTTCTTACCATTGGACCCTATTCATTTGAGATCATCTACTCATTTGTTCTTAATCATTTTGACCTCACCTTGTTAAAGTGACCATGACACTAGTGCAAATGGTACACTCTCGATCCTCTTGGATAATATCCAAATAAATATAATTATCACACTGGAGTATATCAACAATTAGCCTCTATCATACCATCTAGTGAAATCTAAAAAATAAAGATTCTTGGGGACATTTCACCAAACACCTGGAGATAACCCTATCTTCACTTATGTTATCAGATTAAGCTTTAGGAGGATTAACTTAAGGTCCAAATCAATCACCTGAGGCAATGCACCACCCTAAATCTTTTGTTTGTCATTTATACTTCAACTCTTTTCACTACCCCATCCCCTTTTGAGTCACCTATTGCTTAATTTAAACAGTTCCTTGACCCTAGTCAAAACAGTGACCATTCCATCTGTAGTTTGAACTATTTTGAGCCCCATCTTCTTAAGACATGTAAACTCTCCAAGACCAAAATCACGACTTACCCCTCATCTATATAACTCACTCTAACTAACCATACCCTTGATGGTGTATCTTGAGCCTAGGAACCCACTTATCCATGTGTGTTTTGTGGCCTAGTCAATGTTTTACAAAACTCCATTATCTCTCTACACAAAAATCTTTTGGAGTATCTTATCACCTTGATTTGGCTCCTAAAACTCAACCACCATCCCTTTAACATCATCCATAGTATCTACTCCCCTATTACCTTTTCTGAATATATTTCCCTATTAATCAAACTCCCTTTTGGCCTTAATAAAAATGTATATGGAGGTGAATATTGATCCATTCTTGCATATACTATCTCTAAAAATCATGGGGAATATACCTCATGTTCCCTCATGTCTTGAAGGTTATTGGAAACATTAAAAATATGTTGGCTCCCTCAAATAGCATCAACATACTAAATAACCCTCTTTTAAAATCCATGTTTGGATAGTACATATTGTAATAATCAAGGGAGTTCCAAATTATTTGTTAGTATGGCAATGTGAGGCTCTCTAAAATAACCATCCCCTCTGATCACCCCCTGCACTCTATTACCATCCCCTATGTTTTACAAAAATATTAAAATGGAGAGATGTACTTGCATGGTCATATTTTCACCCCTCCCTCTCTAAATCAATTGATTCGGTACCAAAACCTTTCCACCCACCTCTCCAGCACTCTACCATGTTCTGGTCAACCTAGCACTATAGCAAAATAGTACCCCATCCTCCCTCTTTCCCTTTGTACTTGGAGAGAAGAGAGAGATGCCATCTCCCAACAAATCTTGCTGGTAAATGCCACAACAGCAGCACCACCACTCCCTCCCCCACTCCTCTGATCGTGTACCAGGACCCACATAACCTCTTCACCGCCCATGTGGCCAATGACATTGCCCTACACTATCCCTAGCTCATACTTGATCTTGGTCCATCATAGACACACTTCTCTCGGTACATAATCCCTCAAGGGCGTGTTTGCTTGCCTGTTTTTCTGTTTCTTGCATGGGATGGGAAAGAATAAGGGTGTTTGGATTATTGGGTCGCATGCGTTTTTTGCATCGCATGAACCTTAAAACAGCCCAAAACTTGGCCCACTGGAAATGCCAAAATCGAGCACTTCCACGGACAGGCCCTGCGCGTGCAAACTCTAGCTCGCTGTGTGCAGCCATGACACCTGACTTTCCTCCCTAAATGTGCTTAACTTAATCCACTCTGATCTACAAAACCATACACCAATTCAAAATAAGTTGTACATGAAAAAGAAGTGCATCAACGTTGCGAATCCATTCCCACTCGGTTTCTAGTTTCGTTGATCTTTTAGGTGTCTATTTTGTATTCATGTTTATATGTTTTGTGAATGAATTTTGTCAAATTCTTTGTACTCGAGCGACCGTTCGATTTTTTCTTTGAGGTGTAGCTTCATCTCACCATTTCGCATAACTTTCATGTTGTGATTTTTTCGTTTTAACATTCATAACCAATTAGATCTAAATTGTCCTATTATACATGCGTACATGTAGATCTACTCGTATAGCAATGTCAAAACGGAAAACTTACAATATCAAAGTCGTATGAAATGATAAACTAAATCTTTCTCTCAAAGGAAATTTCAAATGATCAATTGTGTGACGAATTTGATAAAATTTGTTAAAAAAAGCTCTGAAAGGGAAAACGACGTAGCATTTCAAACACTCAATGAAATTACGAATTATTCACCGAAATGGATTCATAACATCGAGGGGCATGTTTTTCATGTACAACTTATCTCGAATGGAGGCATAGTTACGTAGATTAGAGGGGATTAAGATCAAGTATGTTAGATTAGAGGCATAACACTCATTGCCACCTCCATGTCTCCCAACCAAGCCAGACACTCTCCCATGCTTTGTGCCACCAGCGAGATGAGAGTTTCTCCGTGGATCTGCAGGAAGGAAGGCCAGCTGGTCGTCGCCTCCTTCACTTTTTCCTCTCCCTCTCCATGCTAGTTGGTTTACCTCGACCCGAGATACCTAACCGTGCCCCTATTTTTTTTCCCCAGTAATGGTTGTAACTGTCGCCACCAATAGGCATATGTAGCATCATCGCGTGCCCGATGCGCACCTTCCACATCTCAGCAGCAAATCCAATGCCTTCGCCCGTCACTAGGGTTGCAGTCAAGCACTGCATCTCCCTAGCCCCTCTACACCGCCTCCCCATTCCCCTAGGTGAACACCCGCGAGCTTCTCGAGTAGCTAGGGTTTCCCCTTATTTTCTCGTGGGCGGAGGAGGATGAAGGCGGTCGACCATGGATCGGGACTTGATCGAACGACCCCTATCGCCTAGTACCCCTTCGCCCTCCTCCTTCACTTACCAACAGACCCCTCCCCTTGGGTTCAAACCTGCGGCCTCCCACGCGCGCGGATGCATGATTGGGCTGGCAAGTCATTGTGCTTCCGGACCCGGTCAAATCTGGCCCGCACCAAATGGTTTCTCTAAAATCCCTTTCTATTTTATTAGATCGGTCTGCATGCATGTTGGTTTAAATTCAAATGAAAATGAGAATTATCGTAAAATCCCCAGATCCAAATTTTTAGTAGTATATGGGTGTTTTCCCCAACATGCGGTACCAAATCCTTGTCAAAAAAATATATGTATATTTTCTAGGAATTAATCTACTTAAATATGTCATTTTCAATCAATAAATCAAATCTGGATATTTACAACTCCAAATATTTTGAAACCAATTTCTATGGAAAGGTATTATATATAGCGTGGTCTCATGCCAAAAAGATCCGTAAAATAAAAGTATTGAATAAGATAAATTACATGTGGAATTGAATTTGAGATTTTCCCTAGGTCAATCTATAAATTATTTTGAGTTGATTCCAACTCTCAGTGATCAAGTACTCAAGGTCCTATAAAACCATCTGAGGATTTAAATATTTGACTTAAAGTGAATTTTTAGTGATTTAAGTACTAAAGCAGGAGATAATTTCACTAAAGAATCATAAGAAAATAAATATAAATGGTAAAATGCAAATCCAATTTTGTAGAGTTCACAAAATTCATATCTATCTGGTGGTATGACTTGATCATGCTAAAAATTATTTTTGTAATGAAAGTATAATTATGTGCTCTTAAAGAAAATTTAGATTGTTTAAATGAGTTCAAAAAACCAATAAGGCTCCTTGGGCTAAAACCATGTTCGTTGGTGCCCAGTAGGTTTAGTGACACAAACCTAGGTGTTTTCAAAGAACTTTGCTTATGCAAAGTGGTTTTTGCTAAAATACTTGTATGCGTGTCATTTTATGGGTTATTCAAGTTAGAGCCCAAAAGGGCTATTTTAGAAAAAAATGCTTTAAGGAAACCTTAGAGTTTACTTTCAGTAATGCATGTGTTTGTGTGTTTTACCCAAGTCTAAGCTAGACTTGTTGCACTGAATGGGGTGTGGTGATTGATATTTGCTTGCTTGTGTGTTTTGCATGTTTTACTTGATTGCGATGGTAGATGTGAATGTGATGAGTTTGAGGAATAGAAGGATATATTTTAGGACTTTGAAGATGAAGTCTAGAAACAATTTACTGACCAAGGCAAGCCACCTACTTACTAATAAGATTGTCCTAATATTTATATTATCCATGTTTTCCTTACCTATTTATGCAAATTGCATTGTTTACTATATTATGACTTACTAGACTTCTCTCTGTGTCCTCGGGGTGTGGCCGATAGGCAGAACGCTTCATGATATGATCGCGCTGCATAAAGATGTTTGTAACTACCTCGGTGAATTACGCTCTTAGTTACATGCCTGGATGAGCGAAAATGGTTAAAATAGTACGGTGGGGCCCGAGGCCACTCACGGTAGACCTTTCGGCCGTCCTAACCACTTTCAGATCATCGGGACAAGAACGAGCGGCGTAATCGGCAGGCGAAGGGATCAACTATCTACACAAATGAGTATGTATGCAAGCCACATACAACAGTCCTAAGAGCCATTCCATCTAAAAGAAATTGAAATATTGCGACGCCATACGGCAAGATTCAAATATCCTAGATAGGCATAATATTGTAAGATAGCTCCTCATATATCAAACATCAGAGTATCAGGCGGAAGCGGAAGACAAGATCCGAGTACGGATAAGAAGCAAATCAGCATAAGATGCCACATAAATAAACACATCCCGCCCACAGATCTCACGGATCCCTGTTCCCGGAATCTCTACACCGGGTGATCGTTGCCAACATCACCCGTCTCCTCCACCCAGTATCCATCTTGCGAATACACCTGTTCATCTGAACCAAACAATTTATCGTGTGAGACCCTAGGGGCACTCAGCAAGTCTTTATGCCTCTAAAGGGGACACAACCTGGTGTGATGCAATTGCAGCAAAAAGATAATAACTAACAAGTCTAAAGATACTCGCTAACCATCTGCCTAACCAATGATAGACGGATGTCCGTTAATTAAGATCAACACTTATAATAGTATAATTAACAGATCCATCCTCCTCCTCGCTTACCAACGAGGAAGCGGACGAACAACCCCCATCCGTTGGCAGTTTTATTAACCATTCCATGAGTTTTGCACTATTTACTAGTCAGGTCCTTAGTCAAATTAAAAGCGGCACTTTAGTTATACTTGTCTATGATCGAGAAACTGTGCTCCAAGTCGTCCATAACCGCGGACACGGCTTTCAGAAAGATTTACCCTGCAGGGGTGCACAAATAGCAACACACACTCGATCAACCTCGGAAAAACCAACTCAAATCCAACGAGGCATTCACGACAAAGCGATCACAAGTTTCAGTAATATTTTAGGGGGCCACCCCACTAAGCTACCCGCAACGAAGTTGGCCGGCTCCGGAACGGACCCAGGGTTTGCGACAACGGCTGTAAACGACTGGGAACCCGAAAATATGACTGGGCTTGTCGATACCGAGAAAACGTGGCGCGATCCAAAATAGTACAGGTGCTCCACGCACAATCTTAAATAAAATAGTAAGCATGGCATAAGTACAGAATAGTAACAAAGCCCCAAACTACTTTGTGGCCCTAAGAAATAGAAATGAATCAAACTCTGGCTCAGGAGGGTCCATAAGGCCTCCCGGATGTGGATAGTGCGAATAGTCAAGGAACAGGAATCAAGTACTCGGGGTCCTACGAAAAACAAATGAGCATGAAAAACCAAATAGCAGATATTGCTCACCGGTGCCTCTTTCAATAGTTATCCCATTACTACTCAGGTTAAGTTGTTTAGGTACCTCATTATCCATCAGACTCTCACATACCCTACACATGCTTTTCTACGACTCGCATGGCTCAAACAACTCCTGTAGTAATGGCTCATGGGATGGAGGAACAAGCTTCGGTGGGGTTTAAATGTAAAGGCTATGTAGTACTTGGGATTCAATTTAATGCAATCGCGACTCAATGATGCAAGAATAAGATAGAGGCAATAGATACTATATGTATGCAAGCATGTGGTAGTGCTTGCCTGGCAGCTCAGTTGAAGCGAGAGATGGATCTAGGTAGAACTCCTGTGATTCCTGGTAATTCTCCCGCTGGGCGTCTATTCGAAGAAGAACCAAACAAACAAGGGCCAACATAAATAAAGTGCACAAGCATATGAATTAAAATGCGACAAGCAAACAAGCATGCCATGATGAATGATGCACAATTTACATGGCATCAAAGTAGCATGGCATGGTGAGGTGTGGGGTACAAGAATAAAGCATTTTATTATCTCTTCGGTCAAGTTTTATTGCCATAAACAGTTCTGATTTTTAATAATGACATGATGCATGCTTCAATTTAGAACAAGGAATGCATAGATAGAACGGGCTCGTCGCGCTGATCGATTTAGACATATTATTTGTCAAATTTGGAGTTATAGATTTAAAGTTATTAATTTATTAAGAAAAGGGCATTTTATTGTAATTTTAATCATCTCGAAATTCTAAAGTGCTCAAATAATATTTTGAAGGGCATAATTGAATTCCTCACATTTTTCTGATTCCAAAACATATATCATTTGTATTATTTGGATTTATAATTTCAAAGTTATTTAAAAATAGATTTGAATTTGTTTTTAAACATTTAAGAAAAATTTAAATAAAACAGATAAACAGAAAAACATTTTCTACTCAGCTAGATCCAGCCCCAGTCGCTGACAGGTGGGACCGGCCTGACTGGGCGACGCAGCGCGCAGAAGGCTTTTTACACCGCGGGTTTACCTAGCCTCTATGACTGCCAGGTGGGGCACGCCGTTCCACGGCCCACACGACAGAGGCTGAGCCCACAGGGCTGACAGGTGGGTACGGCTGGAGCGCGGGTTGAGGTATGCAAAATGCGGGTGCCTTTTTGTAAAAAGAACAGGGAGGCTGACCGGTGGGGCTCGGTGTACCACGGTTGAGGGCGAATTAAAAAGGGGGGCTATTTGTAAAGTGGCCACAGGCCCACTGTTCCTCTTCTCCACGTTCTGACGGAACTGACGGAAAACAGCGCGTGGTGACAGAGCGCACAGCGCGGGGGATCGAACCTGCGACGCGGGGCGCGCGCGCAGAGGGCGGAGCCGCTGCGGTAGGTGTGGGGGTGTTGACAGGAGGAGGCTAGGCAGCTAGATGAGGCGCGATGCGGCGCGGGGACGCGCAGAGGCTTGCGCTCGCCGGCGCACCGAGAGTGCTCGATGAAACGCACGGCGCGGCCAGTCAACGAATCGACACGTGGGGGTGTCTGGGAGGGTAAGGTGCTCACCGGGGGTGTGTCGAAGGTGTTGGCGCGGCCGAGGTGCAGGGGATCGGCGACGGAGCTGGTGGCCGGCCGGGCTAGGGTTTCAGCGGGCGTTGATGTACTACGGCAGATGTGGGGCTTCTCCTCCTCGTTGGCGTGCTCCGGGTGATGCAGAGGACGGCTACGGACTTCCCGACAACCACGACTACACGCCCGCCTCCTCGATCTGTAAGTGGACGGCGACACCGAGAGCGGCGGCCGGAGTTGGAGAAGAAGGGGAATGGGGTAGCTGGGGAGGAGAGGGGAGGAAGGCCAGTCCCTGGTTGGATCTGGGCGAGAGCGAGGAGACGTGGGGAAAGGGATAAAGGCGAGGGAGAGAGGGGAGGATGCCGTGGGGGATCGGTGAAGTGAAAAGGTGGCTCGGCCACCTTTTCTTCCCTCTTTCTCACGTGCCCGAGCTGGGGCTCGGCCTGGTGTGGCTGCAGGTGGGGACGGCGGAGCTGAGAGGCTAGCTCGGTGGGACAGGCCTGGCAGCGAGAGAGAAAGAGAGAGGGAGAAGGAGAGGGGAGTCTCGGGTGTAGCTAGGGCTAGCCTCGGCTAGGGTTAGGTTAGAGGGGGTGGGGTAGCCCGCATGGTAGAGAGGGACTAGGTGGGGTAGCTTGGCAGGGAGAGAGGGATGTACCTCGGCATGGTGAGAGGAGGGAGGTAAGGTGAGGGTTAGAGTAAGGGGTTAGGGTTTAGACTAGAACTAGGGTTAGAGAGAGGAGGTTAGAGAGGGGTTAGGGTTTTACTATAGGATGGTCCTCAAGATCCCACAAGTATGTGGTGATGGCATGGAGAGTGAGAAGTGAGAAAAAGTGGTGAGAGGGTTTTTGTGGTGAGCCAACAAAATAAGGCATGAGAAGGAGGAGATGGTGGGTTTATGGGAAAAAATGATCCCACATGATCATGTCTATATGGGTGATGGATAAAGATTTGATGATAAGCAAAATAATAGAGCTAACATGAATTAACTCTTAACGAACCAATCTACACTCACAAATCCAAGTAAAACCTAAACAAAATAGAGTGGGGGTGATTTGCATGGCCCATGCATGAGTATTAAATGCTAGGTTTTATCTTGTGAAAACAAAATAAATATCCATGGCATTTATACATATGCATTCCCAAATATGGTGTAAGGCCAAGCTATGGGAAAAGATAATTTGATTCATCCCCACCCACATGAGCTAGATGAAAAGACAAAGAAAATAAAAACTCAGGGTAATAAGGATGGTGGAATTATAAGGTGGTGACAAAGAAAGGTGGTGGAGTGGAATAAAAGATATGCCCCCAACTCAACTTGGGCATCAAGCATTTATCAAGATTCAAATACAATATATCAGAGCCAAATACAATTAATAATGCATATGAGAGAAGAACCAAATCAAAAGGGTTTTATATGATGCTCAAATGCAAGGTGGCATGATGACATGAGCATGATATAATTATGATGCAACAATTATATGTAGGGAAGCAGCCATTGTATTACTAAACCATGTAGCATTACATATGTTAGACAGATGGGATGCTACAATGTTTCTATCTGGCGGGATCCAAATCATAATCGGCACAACTACACAGTGGACGCCGCGAGGGCGCCATACGCAACTGCGAGCGTAGGTGCCCTAGGTAGGGAAACCTTGCCATGGACACTATGGCTGGTCAACTATTATTTATTACATCGTTGACAACCTGACTGCGTCCGCTTAATGACGATGTCAGTACTTTTGATCGTCACAGGGAGTCATCCCGTCGATGCAGAGGCATGTGGACGACTCAGTGGAGACATCCCGTCATCGCAGTAGCATGTGGGCGCATCGGAGTCATCTCGTCATCACGGTGGCGCAGTTCCAACACAAAAAACCATAGTCTAGCTGCTAGAATGATTAAATGAAAGTTGCTCGGGCTCTGCGCTGCTCATTTGCTCGCCCTTTATTAGCAAGACACACATGTCGTATTTCTTCACAAACGCTCCACTATCAATTCTATCCCCTAGCTACCTCACACGCGCTCTATGAATCGAAGTTCCAGGGGAAGGAGCCACAATTGTGGCCATGCCGCTGGCCACATCCATGGACGAGGATGATCAATGAAGCCAATAAAAGAGGACACAGACATACCCGACTTCGAGTTCTTCATCCAGATCTTTGAAGACCCCTTCGGCAAGAAGAAACTCCTAGACAACTTCGCACAATTTCTCGGGCAAGAGAACAAAGAACTGATACTGTGGACAGCAAGCTACTGTGCTTGCGTGTGGTGTGTCGGTGTAACACCCCAAAATCGGGTCTATGCAGATCTCAACATTTTCCCGCCAAAACCCGCATAGAAGCGATTCAAAGGCGCCCACCGGACAATTTCGTGTGGGTGGGATTTGATTACAAGCAGTTACATCACAGTAGTTTACAATAGAGTCCACAAGAACTTATATATACAATGACTCAGCAAGTCAGGAATACAAAGATACAAATCAGGAAGAAAGCCAAATAGTATTTGAGTACGGACAAGATCCAAATTGGACTAAGAGTCCTGGAGAATAACCAAGCGGTGTCCATAACCCTGCCCAGGCCAAGCCGGAAGAGTAATCTTGCTAACATCGTCAATCATATACCTGTCAGAGCCAAAGGAGTGCCCGCAAAGGACAAAAGAAAACAGAAAGAGAGCGGTCAGTACTGAGGCCCGTACACGAAGAGGCTAGAATTCGGAGGTCCTCGCCTATATAGGTATGGTGGGCTCAGCGGTAGCAAAGCTTTGCACTATCTAACTTATAGAGACACACTACAACTTCGGCTATTAGAGAGAGATAAGAGAGCGCTTTACGATAAGCATAATGTAACACCAAACATAACCCATCCGAAGATTTCCCCCTCGAAGACCAGTCAAGGAAATCCTCTTGCGGAACACACATGGTGGCAATTTTAGTTAAGCAGGTGTTTAGTTGATGAAGCTAATTACTAATCATATTATTAGAGGCAAAACATTAGTGGCGTTTTCTATGATCATGACACCGTACTCTTGAGGCATCCATAACCGTGGACACACGACTTCTCGAAAAGATTTACCCTGCAGGGGTGCACTACTGTACCCAAACGCATGTTCAATCCTTCAGGCAACATAATACGCGTGCCTTCCAAATCTCACAACAAGAACTATCCCATAACTACGCGTGTATCCAGAGGTATCACCTACTGTGGGGAACCAACGAAGAGGTACGAAGATTCTTAAGGAAGGCACAATGTTTGAATCTACGTCCAGTTGATGATTGGAAGATAATTTGTAGAGCTCCATCTCACCTCCGGCACGGTATCCCGATTTTATGCAGTGCAAGCCATGGCAGTCCACCAAAATCGTATCACAAGTCAACCCATTTACGAAGACATATTATGCGTATGCACCAAATGGAAAACCAATTTTGTGACCTTCTGGATATACGAATAGCGTCGGTAGTTGAGGGGGATCCAGGGGACCCCATGTTTAGTTAGCGCGATCAACTCAGAACTAGTATCCTAGAACGAACGGTTCCTAGGTCGGCTCAAGCAGTTCCCAAAGATGGTACTTGCCGGAGCCTTATCATTAGGTGAAACCATAACCATAATCATAACCATAACCAATGTCATCAATTTAATTTATCATGTTATCAACCATAACCAGATATCACGGTTCACCTATATGAGAGCAGGCAACAAACCTAAGCGTGCACTACGACTCGTAAGGGCAAAGCTAGCTAATCAAACAAGGCAATAGGATAACCAAGGCTTTATAGTAGAGCAGGTAAATAAAGGAACAGTGCTAAAGGATCGATAATAAGGATAGCAATAGATCAGAGGAAGAAAGTAAAGACTATAAATGCAAAATAGGTAGAAGAGGGAGAATGCTCGTCTATGAGACAAAGTCGGTAACCGAAGACTTGTCGTATCTCGCATCGACTCATCGTCCTATCCGGTGAAGAAGAAACACCAGAAAGGACACCCAATACGATATTTAATACTACAGCAGAAGATTTGGCATGCTCATGATATGATGTATGGCATGGCAATATGCAGCCTATCTTAACAATATTAAGAGGAATCGGGATACCGACAGTTAAATATCATGGTTTAAGTTGTTTATCTACCCCAAAAATTAAATGTTAAATTAACAAGTCAAAGCATGACAACGGTTCGCTACACAATATTTTCTTCATATTTAATTTAGGTAAATCCCTATTTAACCCAAACCACATGTTAATATGTATGCAAGCATGTACAAATTAATATGCAACAAGTCATATTATATTTATCAAAATTGGGTTAAGGTCAGGGTCTCACGGTGTGGATCGGAGAGGCAAAAGTAAGTCCTTGATAAAGAGGCTACGACATCGGCCGCTGAAATCTAGGGCGGGGCAACGAAGCAGAGTCAAGCTTGACGAGATAGTGTTAGAATACATACCCTACACGTGTTTGTATAGATTTAGGATACGTATGATTGTGTATTCCTTGTATATATGTCCGTGTTGTATGCAACCGGGACTCCTTGTAATCCTCTTATATAATGAGAAATATAAGGCCACCTAACGTGTGGTTTCCCCAATCTTACATGGTATCAGATGCAAAACCCTAACCGGACATGTGCCTCCTCCCGCTTCCGCCGCCGCCGCAGCCGATCTCGGCGCCCAGCCTCTACAAGCCACCCACCTCTCCCCTTCTAGCCTCGCCTCCCCTCTGCAATGGGTGACGACGCCGCACGGATCACGCAAGCCGCGAAGGAAAAAGAAGACCGCGAGGCCCGAGAAGCTGCTGACGCCCAGTCGAATATCGCCCTCGCCACCGCCCCCCCTCCAGCGCGGGGGCCTTCTCGCTCACCTAGTTGCATGCCCAAGCCGTCGGCCTCCACTCCATCAAGGGGCACGTCCCCGTCGAACTGGCCCTCGACACCGGCGTTCATCACTAATGGCGCACCTTCTTCCACGAGCTGGGCGAGATCAAGATAGGCGAGATGAACATGACCGAGTACTTGAAGAAGATCAAGGCCCTCGCCGAAGGTCTCGCGGATCTCGGCTCCCCGAAAGATGACGCCAAGCTGGTGATCCACTGCCTCAACGGACTTTCCGAGCAATACGAGGGCGCCACCGATCTCATCTCCCTCATGCCCGACATCTCGTTTGAGAAGTGACGTTCTCTTCTCGCGCTCCAAGACATGAAGCGCAAGAATCGTCACTCGCGTAATGGCAACGGCGACACGGCCATGAGGGGCCACTGATCTTGTGTTGCTGTTGCTGTTGTAAAGCAGCTTCTTTTGTCTTGTCTGTGTTGAACTTGTCCACTGCTACTTTATCGAACCTCATTAAGTACCGTACTATATAACCTATATTAGCTACTTTATCTATATCTGCTATGTTTACTGAATTTATTTATGGTGCTGCTCTAGATTTGCTACCACATTGGGGGAAAACGAGGGCCAAAAGGAACAATGAATAAAGAGAGAAGCTGCTCTAGATTCACTATCTTTTTGGGAAAAAAATACAACTGTTAGTGAGAGAGAGGGGAAAAGGCGCTCTTAAAAAGGCCAATCATAAAAATAACAAAAAAGAAAACTTCCAATTTAGGCGACATGGCGCACGTAACCACCAAACGCGTCCCACATGGTCCCACACCACGTCCTCCATAATCAGCGAGAGATGGATGGCTGGTATGCAGTGTATCCTGGCCCCACCTGTCATCATGTAATGGTCAAGGTGATGTAACGTAACGCTCAACGCATGACCCGCCCCAATGCGGTCTCACCGGTCAGCATGTAACGATCAAGCCTTTGACCTGGCGGCATCCCCCGTCCGAGCACATGTGAGGGTTTCCGAATAGCGGAAGGGCAAAAGTGAGAAAAAACTAAGCGACTGGGGAAAACTGAGTATAACTAATGAATCGAGGGCACGAAACTAGAAAAACCCTTTTTTAAATATCATTACGGATATGTTAGCAATTATGATGGAAAGGGAAAAAGATGATGGACAAGTTAACAAATGCATACCTCATCTAGTTGCGGGGGTGTCAATACTTCAATACGCTGGCGATACGATCATTTTCATGGAACACGATATCTAGCCGAATTTAAACTTGAAATTGATTTTATGTATATCCAAAAAAACTATCCGGTCTTAAAATAAACTTTCATAAGAGTATTTTTTTCTTTGTACATGCTAAAGAGGAGGTGGATGAATAAAGAAACCCATTTTCTATGAATTCGAGCCCTTCCCATTCAGATATTTGGAAATTCCTATTAGGACAGAGGAATTATCGCGATGCTTGTAGACCAATTTACTATGTCTCTATCGCTAACATTGGTCAAGGAGGCCATGTGGATTGACCTGGGTCTTCTTCGGCTAATGAGACCTCGATCCCGACGCCTTGGGAGTATCTTTTTGATAGACGCCTCTATCTGTATGGGGAATTCGGTGCTGAAAGACCCCGCCCACTATCATAAATTGAAAAATGGGGAATGGAAACCAATAGAAGATCAGTTTGAAATAAATTTATCTAGTTGGATAAGCAAGCTTTTATACTCTAGAGATATATTGATCCTCATTAACTCGGTGTTAACCACTCTATGTTAATGTTGTCATTCTTTGAAATACCCAAAGGGGTTCGAAAAAGTCTATATTTCTTTGGATCACATTTTTTTGATAAATTGACGGGCACAAGAAGAAGTACAGACTATCTAAATGGAATTTAATATGCTGACCAAAGGACCAAGGCGGTCTAATAATTGAGGTTGGAGCTCAAAAATAAATTCCTATTAAGCAAATAGTTGTTTAAAATTTTCATAGGGAAAGGGGTTTGGCATGAATTATTTCATAATAGGTATCTTCATTCAAATTCTTTATCTCAAGTCAAAAGAAATACTTCTGATTCTCTTTTTTGGAAAGGAATCATGAAAGTAAGGGATGAATTCTATGAGAGAGGTCTCTTCAAGATAGGAGATGGTCGAGATACATAATTCTGGGAGGACGCTTGGTTGGATATCAAACCTTTGTCTAATCAATATCCTTCTTTATTTAACATTATTGTTCAATAGAAAAAACTATATGTTGCCGATGTTCTGTCACAAAACCCTTTGAATATAAGTTAGGCGATCACTATCAGGGAACAAATGTTCTAGATGTATGCATTTGGTTCGTCGTCTGATGAATATTCATCTCTCTAATGAACTAGATGTGTTTGTTTGGACATTAACGAATTTACGCAATTCACTGTCAAATCATTCTATTTAGATCTCATGAATGGACACACACATTTCTTTCATAAATATATTTAAGAAATGAAGGTTCCACTAAAAATAAGATTTTGATGTGGTTCCTAAGCCTTTGTATACTCCTTACTAAATAAAATTTGGTTAAAAGAAATTGCAAGGAAGTACACAATATTATTTTTGTGATGGAGAAGAAATAACACAACATCTGTTTATTGAATGCTCGCTTGATAAAGTTGTATGGAGAGTAGTTCATTGACGTTTGCTTTAGTACCCCAACAAGTATATGAAACTTCCTTTTGGAATTGGTTAAGGGAAGTTCCAAATGTTGATAAAGTGCAAATTCGGGTTGGGCTATGGGCATTATGGAACGTGCGCAATGATTATAATGCAAAATCTTCATCTTTCATGCATGATATTCCATTGGCTACTCATTGTATATGTATGTGGTCTTACCTACAACCAACGGAGAAGCGAGAGGTTTTGGATATTAGGTGTTGTCATAAGATATCTCTTATTTTCTTTTGGATGATACATGTATCAAACTTGTGTGACCATGATGTAATCTTTTGTAAGGACAAAGTTCGAATAAACTAATAAAGAAGGCCGCATGTATCAATCTATATAGAGGCCGGGGCAAAGTTCCATTTCGGGGGGAAATTGGCTGCAGGGGCATTCCACGTGTCTCAGCTCAGAGTTGTCCATACAAGATAAAATCTGTTGCTCAAGCTCAGTTGGACTAGAATTACTTTTTCACATTAAGGTGCAAAACTAACTACAGAAGTTGTACTTATAGGCTAGTTCTAGGTTATTTTTTCATATGCACACGCCAGCAAAGCGAAATGACGGTTAACGGTAAAACATGATTAAGAAAAGCACTGATCATCTTACAATACAACGAAACATTTGCAAGTAAAATAGTAGCAAACTGCCTGCAATGATCATGTAGACTTTTATGTATGGGAGTGTTCACCCAACTTATTTTTTAACAGATCACGTAGCTCATATAAATGTAAACCAAAGCTAAAGGGCTTGCAAGTTCTCTATGAGGAGTTACAACTTCTACAATAAAATCAAAGGTAGAGGAAAATATCAACATTTTGTACAATGAATGACAAACGCTTTTGCTATGTTCGTTCCTTCTTTAGATGATTATGTTTCAATTAATTAATGCTCTGGCGGTAAAAATGTAATAGGTTCTAACAATATTAATCCCCAGTAATCACACATGGGGTGTGCCTCTTATGATGCCAATTTTTCTAATGAATTAGGATGGTCATTTGTTAGTAAGAGTAGGCAATGCAAGCAGAAAAGGTTTTGGATGAACTGTTGTTTTTGGAACCCCAAGATCATTTAGGTCTTAGGAAGGAAAAATGCAATCATTAATATTTTTAATAAAACTCATGTCAGTATAGTTGGCTTCTAAAAAAACTAAGAATGCAGTTATCTCTGATGGTTTCCTGGAATCTTTAGTTGGTAACATAATCTTTGAATGGAAAACTCTCCATGTCATTGGCTTTGGAGTAGGAATTTTGGTGAGAGTAGATGTTGTTTTTGTATTATCATTCGAGAAGTAAAAAAATTCTTAGTATCAGTCATTTGTCAAGCCGAAGGCCACTGAAACTATCATTAGAGTTATTATAATTTATGGCTCTTCTTATGAGGAATGGAAAGAAGCCTTTATTTATGAGCTACATAATCTTTTTATATATTATCAAGGTCACACCATCAACATGAGACATTAATCTAGTCATATTTCAATGTAATAAAAGTAATGGAGTAATTGATCACAAATGGAGTAACAAATGGATAGTGAGCAGGGGAGAGTGAGAGAGAGAAGAGCCCAGCCGAATGGATAGGATCTAACTAGCTCAAACCCTAGGATCCCTATTTATAGCACTTACACTAGGGGAACCTGCACCCCAAAATGGATGGTCAGGATGCCCCTGATCAGGGCATCCAATGGCTGTTATTAAATAACCCCTAAAAGCCATTATATTGACTTAGATTGATCACATAAACTACAGATCACTAATATCCAACATTCTCCCCCTTGATCGTAAGGATAAACTTACAAGCCCATTTCTCAACAAAACAGCATACGAGACAACAAAATTACAACGGTCACAAAGTGTCGTAGAACCTAGTTACTACAATATACCACTTTATTTCAAAATAGAACTCCTTTAACTTAAGAGCTCCATAAACTTATACTTATTACAAACTTATGAGCTCAACTCTTTGTTGAAACTTATACAGAGACAATAAATTGCAATGGTCAGTTAAGTACCATTGAACTAATTACCTACAGTACATCGTTCCATCGAAGAGAAGAACCCTTCTTAGACTTATGGGGAGATGGTGTCATAACGGTCCCAATTCCAGGATCAAAAGCCTTCTGCCAATCCCATACTAGCAACATGTTCTTTGAACACACTGGGTGGCAGGCCTTTCGTGAGTGGATCCACTAACATTGCGTTAGTCCTTATATGCTTAATACTTAATGTCTGATCCTGGATTCTATCTTTCACAACATGATACTTGATGTCAATGTGTTTGGCAGCACAACTTGACTTGTTGTTACTCGAATAGATCACTGCAGGTTGATTATCGCAGAAAAGAGTGAGTGGCTTAGATATACTATCAATCACTTTTAAACCCGGAATGAAATTCTTCAGCCATACTGCCTGCCCGGTTGCCTCATAACATGCTACAAACTCTGCCTGCATTGTTGATGATGCGGTAACACTTTGCTTGGTGCTTTTCCAAGAAATAGCTCCTTTTGCTAGGGTGAAAATATAACCCGATGTGGATTTCTTAGTGTCAACACACCCCGCAAAATCAGCATCTGAATATCCCACGACCTCAAGGTTATCAGTTCTCTTATATGTGAGCATGAGGCCTTTCGTGCCTTGCAAATAGCGCAAAGCTTTCTTAGCAGCCTTCTAGTGATCCAACCCTGGATTAGACTGATATCTGCAAAGCATCACAGTTATAAAAGCTAAGTCAGGGCGAGTGCACACTTGTGCATACTTCATACTTCCAATAATTGAAGCATAAGGAACTGACTTCATTTGCGCAGATTCATAATCATTACTTGGGCACTGGAAAGTCCCAAACTTATCACCCTTGACAATAGGAGCAGGCGAGGCTGAGCACTTATGCATATTGAGCTTTTTGAGTACATTCTCAATGTACGCTCTTTGTGATAGCTCCAAGATTCCTCTGGATCTATCTCGATGAATTTGAATGCCTAAGACATAAGCGGCTTCACCGAGATCCTTCATATCAAACTTTGAGGAGAGAAACCTTTTAGTTTCCAGCAACATATTCTTATTGTTACTGGCTAAGAGTATGCCATCGACATACAATATCAGGAAGACAAAATTGCTCCCCCTGAACTTCACATAAATGCAATTGTCCACTTCATTCTCTTTGAAACCAAAATTCTTTATCACTTGATCAAACTTGAAGTACCATTGCCTTGAGGCTTGCTTTAATCCATAAATGGATTTCTTAAGACGACATCCTAAGTGTTCCTTCCCTCCCATAACAAAACCTTCCGGTTGAGCCATGTAAACATACTCATGTAAGTCACCATTCAGAAATGCTGTTTTGACATCCATCTGATGCAACTCCAGATCATAATGAGCCATAAGTGCCATAATAATTCTGAACGAGTCCTTAGAAGAGACTGATACATTGCAAATGTATCTATAATTTTTGATGTTCCATGCTTGGTTTTATCTACTTTCTTGTGTTTTCTTCCAACTTTGGAGTACTTTTCATATGATTTCTTGTATTAACCTATTAACAAGATGTCACAGTGCCAGTTGCCTGTTTTCTGCTATTTTTGGTTCCAGGAAGTCAGAAAATGAATATTCTCGGAATTGGACGAGACAAAAGCCAAAGTTACTATTTTCCCGGAAGACTCACAGAGCCAGAAGGAGAGTCGGAGAGGGGCCATAGGGTGGACACACCACCCCTAGGCGCGGGTCCACCTAGGCCGCACCAGGGCATGGTGTGTTCCCCCTGGCCGCCCACCGACCTTGCCCTCTGGCCTATAAGAAGCCTCCCGAAGCCAAAACCCTAAGTCATCAATCAGAAATCCACAAAAAGTTCCGTTGCGCCGCCGCCACCGAAGGGGACACTCGGGGGACAGAAAGTCTTTGTTCCGGCACCCTGCCGGGACGGGGAAGTGCCCCCGGAGCCATCTCCATCGATCTCCACCACCATATCCATCACCGTTGCTGATTCCCATGATGAGGAGGGAGTAGTTCTCTCTCGAGGCTAAGGGTTCTACCGGTAGCTATGTGTTCATCTCTCTATCTATGCATGATCTTGTTGTGGTCATGAGCTTTGTAATCAAGTAGATCTACCTTGCTACTCAAGTGCTTCAATAGATCTCTGCTCTCCCCATGTGTGTGTAAGTGACAGCATGCTCACCATGGTGGCACTTAGGCTAGAGATTACAAATACTTGTTATGAGTTATATTTGGAGTTGGATGTCTTTATGAAATTGTGGTGTTTGTTGGACTCATCTAGTACTTAAGGTGACAGTGTGGGGTTTTCTAGATGGGAAAGGCTTACTTTGAGGAGTGCTGTTATAGCCCTACCGTTGATTAGAGTGTCCAACCGGAGAGTAGTTAAGAGTAGTATCATGAAGAAGAATATATTTATATGAGAGTGTTCACTAGTGAAAGTATGATCCCTAGGCCTTGTTTCTAAGCATTGATACACTGTTTGCTACTAGATCTATTACATGTTTGCTTGCTTCCTTCTTTATTTCAGTTTGCCTTTAGTCTTTTCCATGCCATCAAGCTATCTTCTATCACCGTTACCACTTATAATTATCCATACCACTTGTATTTCACTATCTCTTCGCCGAACTAGTGCACCTATACACCTGACAAGTGTATTGGGTGTGTTGGGAACACAAGAGACTTCTTGTATCTTGATTGCAGGGTTGCTTGAGAGGGGATACCTTTGACAACTTCCTCCCTGAGTTCGATAAACCTTGGGTGATCCACTTAAGGGAAAACTCGTTGCTGTCTACAAACCTCTGCACTTGGAGGCCCAACAACTGTCTACAAGAATAGAAGTGCGTAGACATCAAGCTATTTTCTGGCGCCGTTGCCGGGGAGGTAAGGTAAAAGGTATTCACACCGGAGGATTAAAGAAGAAGAACCTCCCACGGCAAACGCCTATTTTCTGGTGTGAGTGCTCGAAGTTATTTCCTTTAGATTCTGCAATTTTGTCTTTTTATTTCTTGTTTCACTAGTTAGGCTTAATGGAAAACAACAAAAAAATTAGAGTGCTTTATAGTATTTATCTTGAGTTAGGACATGAAGTGTTTGAAGAGAAAATTAAAAAACCTATGGAACTTTATTTGCATGCTAATAGCAATGTTGTTAGTATAAATTCTTTGGACACCATTATTGCTAATGCTATGGAAAAGTCTAAGCTTGGGGAAGCTGGTTTTGATGAGCATGATATTTTTAGTCCCCCAAGCACGGAGGAGAAAATTTACTTTGATGATACTATGCCTCCAATATATGATGACTACAATGATGAATATGATATTTTCAGTACACCTACTATTGATGAGGAAATTAATTATGATTACAATATGCCTCCTATATTTAATGATTATGGTGATTAAAATAATAATGATAGCTATTTTGTTGAATTTGCTCCTACTACAATCAATAAGAATGACTATGTTTATGTGGGGAGTATTAATTTTTTATGCATGTGGCTCATGATAAGAATGTTTTATGTGAATGTTATATTTTTAATTTTATTCATGATGCTACTGAAAGTTATTATGAGAGAGGGAAACATGGTTTTATGCATCTCAATAATATTAAGTTTCCCCTCTTTATATTGAAAATTTTGAAGCTGCACTTGTTTTTCTTTACTATGCTTGTTACTTTGTGCTTTCATGACTTATTTCTTTACAAGATTCCTATGCATAGGAAGTGGGTTAGACATAAATATGTTTTGAATTTGCTTCTTGATGCTCTCTTTTACTTCAATTCATATTTCTTATGTGAGCATCTTCTCAAACTATCATGCCTAACTTAAAGGCGTTAAAGAAAAGTACTTATTGGGAGATAACCCAAAAGTTTTAGATGAGTCTTGGAAGTTATTACTTCTGTAATAACCGCTCCTTATCCTTTTTATTTGCTTTTTGTGCCAAGAGTAACCTCTAATGAGAGATAAGTAGTGATTGGGAAAGTTGCTGTCCCGAAACAGATTTCTGTGCTTCACCGTAAAAATTCGTGTACAATATCTTTACGTCCTTTTGAGGCGTGAATTTTTGTGCTTCTGCCCCAGGTTGTTATCTAACTTTCGTTAGTTCAACACTTTTTGATTTGAGCAACAGAAGGTCTTCGAAAAAAATTCATATTTACCTGCTGGTCTGTTTTAACGGATTTCTGCCATTATTTGCATTTGCTTCCTGTTGGTTCCTTTTTGAGTTCTTTTGGGGAATTTAGCTTTTTGAGGGAAGTGCTACAGTAGCTAGTGTTTTAATGTAACTTTTATTGGTGTTGGAACTGAACCTAAATACTTATTATCTTGAGTGCACTAATGTTGCTAATAAAGATTGTGTAAAGTTTTGTATGAAGCAAAAATTTCAGGTGTATGGAAGGAATGACTAATGAGATGAAGGATGGACTAAAGCTCAAGCTTGGGGATGCCACGCGTGTCGCCCCAAGAAATATCCAAGAAGTACAAGCGTCAAAGCTTGGGGATGCCCAAGGCATCCCCTTCTTCATCAATAAAAATCCCAGGTTTCTTCCAAACGCTTCATTTTTATTGTTTCATGCACAGTTGTGTTGTTCTTGGAGCGTCTTCTTTTTCGTTTTTGTTTTGGTTTTCGTTTGCTTTTGTTTTCTTAGTTTTCTGAATAAATTGGTTGGACCCCCTCTTTCATACATTGGTTTTCAAATAGTTTGGTTTGGTTTGGAAAAGAGTAGGAAAGTTCATGCTTAAGTGGTAAAGAGAACTTGTTTTTGACTGTGGCCTATGCTTTGTCAGGCCATGGTTGATATTGTTTTGGCTTTATGTTTAGTATTTCTTTGCTATAGCATGACTTGTTATAAATAATTGAGATTTCTTAATGTGCCTTGGATGAATCATGCATTGTTTTAGCATATTAAAGCATAGTATAGTGGTATTCTCCTTTGATGCTTTATTTGGGTTGACTTGGCGCATGCTCACACCGTGTTATGACTATCTCAAGTCACCATAGCCTTTATGATCCTTTAGTTTTCAACTTGTAGTTTCACTTTATGCTTTGATCAATGATGTTTTGTCGCTCTGCATGATTATGACCATTATTGCTCTCTTAGTTTTTCGCTCCCAGTCTTTTGCTAGCCTCCACAACAAAGTATGAGTTCCACCCATGCATCCTACTCCCTAAACCAAGTTATTCCAAAGAGTCCACCATGCCTACCTACTAGCTTATGCTATTCCAAGTATATTCATGCTTTTTTTACCTTCCAAATTAAACTTGTTATGAGAAAACTAGTGATTAAAGCTCTCACGAACTTGATGGCACACTTTACTTTTCTTGCCCTTAATAAACTTGAACCATTGTGTATTCTATGTTGTATATGCTTGCACTTATTTGACGGGAATTAGCAGAACCATGCTTTCATGGGGAACGCTTTCAACATTGCACTTGGTACTTGTACCTAGTTGATATCATGCTCTTTTGTATATGGATGTCGTCGGTGTGAAATGAAAGGGGAGCTTGTAAGTCCATGGAGTTATGTATATGTGTTAGAGAAATGCCTGGGCCGCTGGTCTAATCCATGCTGACATGGTGGAAACCTGCAGCGTAACCATAATGAGCTGTCTATGAAGCATTCTTCTTATAAAAAAGAGTCCTATATTGAGAAAAAAAAAAGAGAAAAGAGAAAAAAAAGATACTATGAAAAGAGGAAAGAGAGAAAAAAGCACCATATTCCCATGGTAAATAAGAAGAATGCTGAGATGCTCGTTGTCTGCTTGACTTGTCATTTTGATATGGGGATTCTTCCATATCATCGGGCAAGAGGTACCCCGTTGGCGGTTCTCTATGATACACATATACTTACAATGACAAAAACTTACCGGTGACTAAACTTGAGTAGCATGAGGAGCGGCCCTCGTATACAAGGGACATGAGATTTCTGACTTATACTTCGTCAAGCATGTACACCATAGTTTGTTCACTTTAACCTTAATCACTTCAAGATGCTTATGATAGGGGCAATGAGAGCTGAAAGCTATAAGTACCATAATTTTTGGAAGCTCTTTATGAAACTTGAATCTCTGCTTCCTTCTATGAAGGCCTTTCTTCCACCATTATATTGAGTCTCCACCTTCTATCTTTATGCACCTACTTTGAGAGCATAGTGGCCATTCTTAGTTCTATGTGCATTGTCCCAAGAGTAGTTGATTGATGCATAACTTGATATTGCTTGTTTTAAACTATTTGTATCTAGTCACTCTTATGAACTTTGAAGGTGTTCTATGCATTTATATTTGCTACTCTATGGGGGACAAGCTGAATACTATTATGCTATGTTTTCTTTATGTGAAACAAACAAACGTCTTGCAAATCATTGTTATTCATGAATCTTTTGTTTGTGCCTTTTCATGTTGCAACATAGTTTCTTTGTCTAATTGCTAGAACTTTGTCTTTCATGTTATGATTGAAGTTCTTTGATCCCAGCTTTCAATACTTGCGAATGGTTTGGTCTTGATTATGATGGTGCATGTCACCTCAAAATTTATTCTTTCTTTTTATCACTTACCTACTCGAGGACGAGCAAGAGTTAAGCTTGCGGATGTTGATACATTACAAATGTATCTATAATTTTTGATGTTCCATGCTTGGTTTTATCTACTTTCTTGTGTTTTGTTCCAACTTTGGAGTACTTTTCATATGATTTATTGGACTAACCTATTAACAAGATGCCACAGTGCCAGTTGCATGTTTTCTGCTATTTTTGGTTCCAGGAAGTTAGAAAATAAATATTCTCGGAATTGGACGGGACAAAAGCCAAAGTTACTATTTTCCCGGAAGACTCGCGGAGCCAGAAGGAGAGTCGGAGAGGGGCCATAGGGTGGCCACACCACCCCTAGGCGCGGGTCCACCTAGGCCACGCCAGGGCATGGTGTGGGCCCCCTGGCCGCCCACCGACCTTGCCCTCTAGCCTATAAGAAGCCTCCCGAAGCCAAAACCCTAAGTCATCAATCAGAAATCCACAAAAAGTTCCGTTGCGCCGCCGCCACCGAAGGGGAGATTCGGGGGGCAGAAAGTCTCTGTTCCGGCACCCTGCCGGGACGGGGAAGTGCCCCCGGAGCCATCTCCATCAATCTCCACCGCCATCTCCATCACCGTTGTTGATTCCCATGATGAGGAGGGAGTAGTTCTCTCTCGAGGCTAAGGGTTCTACCGGTAGCTATGTGTTCATCTCTCTATCTATGCATGATCTTGTTGTGGTCATGAGCTTTGTAATCAAGTAGATCTACCTTGCTACTCAAGTGCTTTAATAGATCTCTACTCTCCCCATGTGTGTGAAAGTGACAGCGTGCTCACCATGGTGGCACTTAGGCTAGAGATTACAAATACTTGTTATGAGTTATATTTGGAGTTGGATGTCTTTATGAAATTGTGGTGTTTGTTGGACTCATCTAGTACTCAAGGTGACAGTGTGGGGTTTTCTAGATGGGAAAGGCTTACTTTGAGGAGTGCTGTTATAGCCCTACCGTTGATTAGAGTGTCCAACCGGAGAGTAGTTAAGAGTAGTATCATGAAGAAGAATATATTTATATGAGAGTGTTCACTAGTGAAAGTATGATCCCCAGGCCTTGTTTCTAAGCATTGATACACTTTTTGCTACTAGATCTGTTACATGTTTGCTTGCTTCCTTCTTTATTTCAGTTTGCCATTAGTCTTTTCCACGCCATCAAGCTATCTTCTATCACCGTTACCACTTATAATTATCCATACCACTTGTATTTCACTATCTTTTCGCCGAACTAGTGCACCTATACACCTGACAAGTGTATTGGGTGTGTTGGGGACACAAGAGACTTCTTGTATCTTGATTGCAGGGTTGCTTGAGAGGGGATACCTTTGACCACTTCCTCCCTGAGTTCGATAAACCTTGGGTGATCCACTTAAGGGAAAACTTGCTGTTGTCTACAAACCTCTATACTTGGAGGCCCAACAACTGTCTACAAGAATAGAAGTGCGTAGACATCAGAGACAGGTGAAAAAGTCTCATTATAATCAATACCTTCTCTTTGAGTGAAGCCCTTAGCCACAAGCCTTGCTTTGAACCTTTCGATATCACCTTTGGAGTCATGTTTGGTCTTATAGACCCATCTACTACCCACAGTTTTGGCTCCTTTAGGGATTTCTACTAAGTCCCATACATCATTAATGTTCATGGACTTCATTTCATGTTTCATAGCATCTTCTGATGAATGATCACTTTGTATAGCTTCCTTAACTGATGCAGGATCATCATCCAACATCGTCTCATTCATATCCTCACTCATATAAGTGACATAATCACCAGAAATGGCGGACTTTCTAGCCCGCTTAGACCTTCTGAGCGGTACATTATTTTGTACCTCAACCACAACTTTAGGCTGCTGAGCATCTTCCGTAGAAGTATCATTAGGTATGGTCTCTGGCAGAGTCACTGGTATCTCAGCAGGGGTAGGATTAGCAGTCCTTTCAACTGGAGGTACAACCTCAACATGAATAGGAAACATTGGCTCTTGGATCATAGGGATCGGAACATAATCCCATTTCTCCTCCAAGATTATTTCCCTAGGAGTCATACTCCCCCTCATCATATCACTTTCCAAGAATACAACGTGCCTTGTTTCAACAAACTTAGTGAATTGCTTTGGACAATAGAAACGATATGCCTTAGATTTGTCAAGATAACCAATGAAGTGGCAGCTGATGGTCTTGGGGTCTAACTTTCCCATAATTGGATTGAAAACTCTTGCCTCAGTAGGGCAGCCCCACGCATGCAAATAACTTAGGGTAGGTTTTCTCCTAGACCATAATTCATACGGTGTTTTCAGCACCGATTTACTGGGGACCTTATTAAGAATATGTATAGCTATCTTTAGAGCTTCTATCCATAAACCAAGCGGCAAAGTGGAGTGACTTAACATACTTCTTACCATATCCATAAGAGTACGATTCCGCCTTTCAATGACTCCATTTTGTCGAGGTTCGCTTGGTGCTGAATACTGAGCAACAATACCATTTTCCTGTAGGAACTTAGCAAAAGATCCAGGAATTTGGCCATAAGAAGTGTGCCTACCGTAGTACTCACCACCACGATCAGACTTACAACTTTGATCTTTTGACCAACTTGATTCTCAACTTCAGCTTTGAATATCTTGAACTTTTCTAATGCCTCAGATCTTTGTTTAATAGGATAGATGTATCCAAAGCAGGAGAAGTCATCAGTGAACGTTATGAAGGAATCAAAACCATCCACTGATCTCACATTGAACGGACCACAGATATCTATGTGGACGTTTTCTAATACTCCCGTGCTTCGATTTGCACCTTTCTTGATTCTCTTAGTATATTTCCCTTTGATGCAATCAATACAATGATCCAGATCCGCATCCGAGAAATCCAAAGGATGAAGGACTTGCTCCTTAATGAGACGCTCAATTCTCCCTCTCGAAATATGGCCTAGACTATAGTGCCATAGTTTCTAAGAAGTCTCATCATCATCTCGCTTACGCTTGGTACTAATATTCACATTAGAAGAGGCATCAACTTCACTTAGGGAATCACTTAAGGAAACAAGATAAAGTTTGTCTTGTCGGAAGGCAAGACCAACATTATTATTGTCAAACATAATTATACATCTCTTGTTCCTAAAGTCACAGTGAAAACCATCATCATCTAAGCATGAGACGGACACAAGGTTTCGTCTCATAGAGGGTACATAAAGAACATTACATAAACGAAGCGTAAAGACGCTATGGAGTGTAAGTGAAAACTCTCCAATAGCCTCAGCCTCAGCCTCAACACCATTAGCAACTCTAATGGTTCTTTCCCCTCTTCTTAGGGTCCTCTTCGTATCGAATCCCTGTAAGGAGTTTGCAACATGAATTGTTGCACCTGAGTCAACCCACCATGTATTGGTGGCATAATTAACATAAAGGGATTCGTCAACAAAGGTTATAACATTAGTACCTTTCTTATTGAGCCATTTCATGAACCCAATACAATCCCTCTGGACATGTCCACTTTTTCCACAAAAGCGACATCCATTGGGATCTTTACCATCAGCATTAGGGTGTGCATCTGCATTAGGAGCTCTGTTAGGATTCTTTTGCTGAAAGAACTTAGAAGATTGTCCTTTATCCTTAAACTGAGTAGTCTTAGGCTTCATAAACTTTTGATTTTTCTTCTTCTGAGAGTGCTTGAACTGGTTGCCATGATCAACTCGTCCAGCTTTAAGCCTTTCCTCTTCTTGTACACATCTAGCCATCATTTCATCCATGCCCCATTTAGAATCCATCACATTGTAACTGATGGTAAACGGAGAGAACTCCGTGGGCAAGGATGACATAATAAAATGGACAAGGAAACCTTCAGAGATTTCCATTTCCATTGTCTTAAGTTTAGTGGCCATGTTGATTTTCCTCATGATATGTTCTCTCAGACTCCCAGTTGGATCATACCTTTCATCAATAAGCCTTCTAATAAGGCTTGTTGCATAAATTTTGGATGATCCCTTAAACTGGTCCTCAATCTTTCCAAGGTAACCCTTGGCAGTCTGAGAGCCTGGAACAACTCCCCTCATACTCTGAGTGATGGAGCTCTTAATGATCATGAGACACTTACGATTTGAATCCTCCCACTTAGTTTTGTCATCATCATAAACCCTTTTCTAGGCATCATAATTCTCATCACCTTCAGTAGGTGCTATAGGAGGATCCTTAAGGAGGGCATAATCAATATTCAGCAAAGCTAAAGTGATCTCAAGCTTTTCCTTCCATGTACCAAAATTGCTACCAGTCAACTGTTCTATGCCATTAATAATACCGGAAATTTGAGAGGCATTAGATGCTGCAAAAGAAAACAAATGCTTTGAGTAAGCATAACCACTTCATACTCCTTTTATCAATCTAGTCTACATCAGCTTTGGCCAGAAGTAGACATGATCAATAAAATTTTGTGATCAAAATATCTGCCAATCAGCTTTGGCCAGAAAGACAAATATAAGCCACAGTTAATTAAATCCTTTCAGATATAAAATTCTTTTCATCAGTCTGGAACACATCAGCTTTGGCCAGAAGTGAACTAGACTAATAAAAAAATTCATGGTCAAAATGTCCATCAATCAGCTTTGGCCAGAATGATAGACATAAGCTATGCTTAATTAGAGGATTTCACACTTTATTTTGCAACAAAACATTATCATCACAATTTATTTGAAAAACAACACAAAAGAATCAACTAAGTATAATAAAAACACAATAAAGAACACTTAAGTATGACACATAATTGCATGACAAAAAAAGTAAAAGAAAAAGTCATACAATTATGTTACATAATTGGCACAATCAGAATATGCCAAACATTTAGCCCTATAAAGCATTTACATAAACCCTAACTCTTATAAACATTAACCTTAAAATTATACATTATTTGGGCCCCAAAACCTCTTTCTATTTAAATTTAAAAGGAAAAACCAGACTAGGCCAAATCTAGCCCAGCCCGACTCCCCCTCATCCCCTTCTGCGGCCCACCTGGCCCATTAAGCAGCTATTGCTGCAGGCCGTTGGATCTAATCCAACGGTGGAGGACGCCCCGAGCCGAAACAAAAACGATCCACGGCGACGCCCCCGCGAAACCTTAACCTCATTTTCCCCTTCCCTTCCTCTACCTCCCTGCTGCGAGCGAGAGAGAGAAGCGGCGGCGGCGACGAGCGCCAGCGCCAGAGAAGAAGACACAGCGTCGACCAGGCCCCCTCGCTGGAGCTACGTGCGGCTTTGGCTTGCGCGCACCTCCGTCGAGCGGCTCTGGACGGCGCCCTCCGCGCGGAGACGACGGCGACAAGCAAGCGTCCCTGCCAGACATCGACGGCGCCACGCCAAGACCAGCACCGCGACGGGCCTCGACAACGATAAGCGCTAGAGGAAGCACCGCCACTGCCTGATGCAGTGGACGGCGAGGCGGCTCGGGTCCGAGCCCGAGCACATCTGCCAGCTTAGAGGGTTGGCTCCGGCACCGCCGTGGCCGGTGACGACGACGAGGCCCATCAGGTAAGTGTTCACCACCCTTTAGATCATCAAATTAGGGTTAGGGTTCCCTAATTTAGGAAATTAGGATTAGGGTTCGTCTGATTTGGGAATTAGGGTTAGGGTTCATCAGTAAATTGGGGAAATTAAGGGTTAGGGTTCATCAATTCGATGAACTAGGGTTAGGGTTAGTCAAATTGGGGATTACACTTAGGAATTGCATAAGAATTGAAATCCCCTCGTCAGAGTTACAGAAAAGAAAACCCTAGCACCTTTTCTTGATCAGTTAGGGCTCAAAATTAGAAGTTTTAGGGCTAAAACATCAACCTTATGCTGTTCTGAAGCAAGAACTTGAACAAGAACATAGCTCCAGTAGCAAAACACTTGATCTTGATCAAAAACAGCAAGAACAAGCTCACAACAACATAATCCAATACATAAGTGGGCTCAATCTTAGGGCTAGAAGCTCTGATACCACTATTAGATCCCATAGGATCATCTAGCTCAATATTAGAGCCACAACAGGGAGATCAGATGTTGTGTACCTTGATCTGGAGGTCCAGCCATGGCCTCCTCTTGCTTCTTCTACTTCTGCCTTCTTGTGCTAGTTCTTCCTAGTGCTTTAGGTGCTGGCTTGATCAATGAGCAGGGGAGAGTGAGAGAGAGAGAAGAGCCCAGCCGAATGGATAGGATCTAACCAGCTCAAACCCTAGGATCCCTATTTATAGCACTTGCACTAGGGGAACCTGCACCCCAAAATGGATAGTCAGGATGCCCCTGATCAAGGCATCCAATGGCTGTTATTAAACAGCCCCTAAAAGCCATTATATTGACTTAGATTGATCACAGAAAACTGCAGATCACTAATATCCAACACATATATTCCCCATGGCCTCTATTAGAGCTCCCCTTGAGCTTGGGAGTGATCACACAACCATTCTGTGGTAATCTGGGTGTGGGATTGCTCAAAGCCTGTCATCTATAGATCTGCCAACAGTTCTGGGACACGTTTAAAAATGATATAGTGGCTGTGTTTGATGATTTCTTTAATGTTAAACTAGACGTCAGTAGACTCAACTTTGCAATCCTTACTTTGATATACCTAAAGAGCCTGAGGATAGTAACATGAAAAAAACTAGGCTCATTATCTTGTTGAACTGTTCTTTTAATTTTTTACAAAAGTGTTAACTAATAGATTGGACTCATTATGGGCATAATTGCTACAATAAACCAGTCCGCTTTGATCAAAGGGTAGATTTATTCTCGGAAGTGTAGTAATTTCACATGAAATCGTTCATTCTGTTGTTCATGAAAAATCTCAAGATCTAGTTCTGGAACTAGACAATGATTTTTTTTTATAAAGTTAGTTTAGATTTTGTTTTAGATCTCTTTCCGAAGAGAGGATTTGGGCACATTGTCATTAATTGGGTTAGAACTGTAATTATCAACTTTGGTCAGATGGAAAATAGGCAATGGTGAGAAATTCAGATTCTGAGGGGACACATGGTGTTGTACCTCCTCTCTCTGTACATTTTTGTGTGATGGATAGGCAAGTCTGTCCGATAAATTTGGGATGGGGTTAGCTTGAGATTAACATTAGGGAGAATCCCCGCTCTCTCCCTTGTGCAGCACCGGTATGAACTTGAGGGGGTTGCTGCTAGCATCTCATTCTCTTCAGAAACTGATGCACTGATTTGGCAGTATGAGAGTAAGGGGGATATTCAACTTGTTCTCTCTATGCCATAATTAACTTTTGTGGGGTTACTCCAGTTGTTATCCTTGTTGTCTGCAGTTACATATCCCCTAAGATTTTATGTTTTCCTTTAGCTCCTAGCACAGAACAGACTCATGACTTGAGATAGGCTAAACAAATCTAAAAAGTGCATCTTCCGTGGAGAAGATGAAACCATTCATCATATGTTCTTCCATTGCATCGTGGCTAAACAAATCTGGCAGGACATTTCTAGTTTCTTTAGTGTTAGCCTTGGACTAGATTACGTTTCAACTGCCAGATTTTGGGTAGCAAAGAAAAAGCATGCAGTCATTAATTTAGTTTGTGCTGCTACATTATGGAGCCTTTGGAAAATCAGGAGTGACATGATTTTTAATGGTCATGGTCAACCCTGGCTTAATACTCATCAGGTGCGGAGGAGGCTGATCCTAAACTCTCTGAAGAGATGGAGAATGATCAAAGATCACATGCTGGCGAGGGCAGACCAGGTAGACCAATTTTGCTCCCAAGATCTAAATGTACAACCGAATATTTTGGTAAATAACAGAGCAGATTTATATGTTGCACAACTGAATCAGCTTCATAGCAAATACAAACGTAATTCCAATTGTAGGAACTATAACAAGTACACGTGTATTGTCAAAATGTCAAATATTAATATATGTGCCATAGCGCATGTTTTGCTAATTTACATAAAAGTGAACTAGCACACCTCCACTCTCCTCCACTCTCCCGACCGTTCTCATCAACATTGCTTCATTGGAATGTTACTGTACTAACTTTCACGTGAGCTGAACGTCCTCCTGAAGAAGTTTACCTTGGTGTGCACACGTAGCATTACTCTTGTATATACACATATATGTTGTTTCATTAAGAAAAATGGAGGAGACCGCTGAACACATAATGTGACGATGAAACTTTTCTGAAGATCACCGTTGCAAGCTTGCTGACAGCAGCATCGCCTCCTCCAAACTATATCGCCTGCTGTTGCTTTTACCCTCATTATCAGCATGAGCAGCATCTTCGCTGCTTAACTGAAATGGCTTGCGGCGTAGTCCAACTAGATATTCTTGCGTTTCCGGGTCGCCCTGTGTGGTGTTCTCCACACTCTGCAGGCCCTGGAGTTTCGTTTCCACATACCGCATCGTTGGCCTGTCTTCCCCTTGCATCCTCAAGCACATTGCAGCCATTGCCGCCACTTCGTTAGCTTTGTCCCCAGCCTCCTCGGTGACTTGTGGATCTAGTATCTCACTGAGCCTATCTTTGTTCAACAGCGACATGAAGTGTGCTACTAAACTGACGCCTTCTGACGGCACATAGACAGTTGGTTTTTTTCTTGTAAGTAGTTCCACGAGCATGACACCGAAGCTGTAGACATCGCTCTTCTCGGTCAGTCGGCCTGCGTAGTAGTACTCGGGATCAAGATATCCATAAGTTCCTTGGATGGCAGTTGTTACCCCTGATTGGTCTATTGCAATACCTCTAGAAGCACCAACGTCAGACACTTTCGCCGTCAAGCGATCATCTAGAAGTATGTTAGATGTCTTGACGTCTCTGTGGATTATCGATATCAAAGCAAACGAGTGAAGATAGGCCAAAGAACTTGCAACTTCAGATGCAATTCGCAATCTGTTTTCCCATGATAATGACCGAGGACCATCAGTGTGAAGATGGGCATAGAGGGTTCCGTTCGAAATGAACTCATAGACTAGCAGTGGAACTTCTGTCTCGAGACAGCAACCAAAAAGCTTTACCACATTCCTGTGATTGATCTGAGAAAGGATGGCAACTTCGTTTATGAACTCGTCAATCTCTCTTTCATTACGGTTTTGGACTTCTTTATGGCAACATTTTGATCTGATAAAATGCCTTTGTACACAGTGCCGTGCCCTCCACCGAGAATGCAAGTCCCATCAAACTTATTCGTCGCTGTCTCAATCTCTTCTAAGCTAAAAATCATCCTTTCTGCTATATCTCTGTCTACTAATTGCTGGAGCAATAACCGACGGTTTTGCTTGAAGAAATATTCCTTCATCCTTTTGGCTTTCTGATCCTTGACTTTTTTTACTGCAAAGAACATATCAAGAACTAGAAGCAATATAACTATACCGCTGCCAGCTCCTATAGAGAAAACTATTCCTGTCGAAATTAACACACAGCGCCGTCAAAAACATACTTGAAAATTATGTATTGTAATTTAATTGTGTAAAAAAGGTGCCACTGATGTTACTTAAATTTGCAGGCATATCACTGTTTTGAGGGGACAATAGAGACATTACTAATGTATAACAAGGAAGCATAGCATTGCTCTGTGATGCCACTGTACATCTACTCCCCACGATATGTTGCAGTAGATATTTTTATGTTAGATGACACCTCAGAAGGGCGTGCAATTGTCAACAACAAAGGCTAAAGGGGATGCTTTGATCTACCGAGTTCTCAATCTTGCCAACTGAGTCATCTCTTAGGTTTTGTAAATAGGTACCTCTATAATGTTCCCTTACAAAACACCATGGCGCAAAAAAAAAGGATAAATATTTGACAAGAATTCAACTCAATTCTCCTGTTGATTGTGTTTTCAGTAAATGAATCTGCTGAACTTCAATTACACAGTTGTCAAAATTTAGCATAAAAAACTTCTTTCTTCCAACATCTACAGGTTACAAGTAAATGAAGTTGTCACAGAAAGATGAACTAATTCTATGTAATATGTAGCTTTTATAATATTTCCTTGCAAACAACATTAGTTCAAAAATGATAGATACGACTGGAATTCAATACAATTCATGTGTTTATGTCTCTGATTATATTTGCAGAAAACGAACATGCTGAATTTCAATTTTAGAGGTATCAAATTTCTAGCATAAGGAACTTATCCCATTTTACATCTACAGGTTACAAATAAATGAAGTGGTGACACAGAAAGATGAACTAGTGCTTACAAATTCCCCGGTGTGGACTTACCAGCTGCTAGACGACCTCGCCCACCTTGGCATCCATTTGTCATGTAAGGGTTGCCATGGTAGCCGTCATTGCACCGGCAGACATAGCCATCGGCGCCATTTGTGGAGTTGAGGCACATGCTGTTCTTGCTGCGGCACCCAAAATCTGGCCTCTGGGCGGCCTCTTCGCAGGGGAACCTGCCCAACGCCCAGGCTGCGATTGCAGGGACAAAGAATGGACTCATGTCAGGATAAGATGGGAGGTCCATGAAGTACTGCTGTAGGCCATAGACGTGCGACCCGTCGCTCCACCACTCTTGCTCCACCATGTGCACGCTTGCGTTGAACGCTGGCTCTGGGGCCAGGGATGGGGACGGGGCAATCGGGCATCGTCCAGCAACGTCAAGCGAGGAGAGCTCGATACGGAAGGACAGAAGGCCAGCCGGAATGGATGGCTGGCAACAGCCGATGCCATTGCAGACGGTGTCAGGCAAGAACGGCTCACCGGTGCTGTTATCGATTGGACAGAAGGACGCCCACGAACCATACGTCCACCCATCGACGATGTCCAGGACAACACGGAAGCCACACCCCACGATGACGACACTGTTCGCCTTGGCTGACAGCACGAAGGGAGAGCTGCGGCTCATGGCCAGCTGCACGTGGCTCGTGTTGCCGGCGATGAAGTGTGAAACCCAGCTCTCAACACGCACCGTGCTGTTTGTCAGAGATATCTCGACAACTTCAGGGCCAGGACTGGGACCATCTCCATTGTCCAGGAACAGCTTTTGGTGGAAGGTACGTCTCATTGCAGGTGACCATGAACCCAGGCTGGTAGCAGCCGGGAGTGGTGCCGAAGGGGTACGGGATGTCCACGTCACCGCATTTGCTCTTGCAGCCAGGAAATGCAAAGCTTGGGGAGCTTGCCGCTGTTACGCCGCCCGCGAGAAACAGGGCCACCGCCACGGCAACCATAGCAGGCACTCTCATTTCGTCAATCACAGGAATGAAGCAGGAATTTCTCGAAGAGCCTGTACTGGAGAAGGTAACTAGAAATGTCAGGCTGCAGCAAGAACTTTTGTGTTCTGGAGAACATTTGGAGGTAACTGAAAAGTGATAACCATGACAACAGGTATATTAGGATTTTGACATGTTGAACTCCATCACATGCCCGGAACTAGTCTAAATAAGATTTTAACCTAATATTTTGATGTTACTAGACCTCTCAGGCATTGCAAACCAATTTTTTATAATGGGACTTGTCCATACGCAAGTACATAACTATCACTGGTACTTCTCTGCAGGATAAAATTATTGTTCTTACGGATGTCCCAAACGGTATATACGCGTTACTTAGTTACCTTTGCTTGGAGGAAAAGGCATTTGGTCGTACCTTGATGGCTTGACCACATCAGAATACGGAACCAGTCCATTATACACCATCAGAACCGAGTGTGACTAGTGCTATCTTCTGTTTACTATGTTACAAGTACTGCAATATAAAACTTGTACAGATTGACGAAACGGAGTTGGTAAGAGCTTGACAAGGAAAGCTGGAAAGGTACCTCCTGGTGACATGCTTAAGAAATACCCAGATAGCTCTGAATATATCTGAACAATTCAACAGAAACGTGTATAGATCAGGACATGCTATCATCATTGTAAATTGGTTCAGGATTCTTTGAAAGGAAGCAAACTTTATCAAGAGAGCCTGGAAAGAACACCATATTCCATGCGATCTAATTTGGACAGAAGCCTTCAAATCACATATTTACCAGATACACTGGTACTAGTAGATGCATTATCAGTGAGAGTTAATGCATTAAGTTCAATTATTTAAATGATGATCCTTCACAGGAGGAGGACACAAACCAGTAATTTAACTCTCCAAGGTTTAACCCGTCCCTCACCCACTGAAACATTCGTTCCCTGCTGGGAAGACTATGAAGCAACTTCTTGAACATGAAATCATTCAGCAGGTCCATTAAATGTTTCCTCTTCCAGGATTGGACTTTTAGTCTTTGCAAGCAACTTCAAAACTGGATGAGTAAAGGCCCTCCATTGGTCACATTACTGCAGAAAAACAAGAGAAACTACACTTCCCTCTAGACCTAGTACTGTTCACGTATGCAATAACTTGTGAAGCAGGTCGAATGCCATTGTGGTTTGAATACACGGTCAGTTTTGGAGTATCATTATGTCAAGCAAAACATTACCAAAACCAAAATGGCTGTTACCATTATTTTTATCATCCAGCCTGAGGCTTATAATTTTTTCCCTAGTGATTCTTTGACTGATTCATGTAATCGACAGCAAGAAACTAGCCATGCATATAGGCTACATGTAAATCCAACCCATGGCTGCCCTTCTTATGCAGTGAAATATGCAGGACGATATTGACTCATCGTTGCCAGGCATTGGGACAAATGGACTTGTCAAGCTTGTAGTTTCAAACTTTCAATCCAGTCCATTTCATGTATGAACAATACAGGTCACCTGTCACAGGGTAGACATCAATGTTTGGTTACTATTCTTTCACTAAAACTTTCATAAAAAAGTAGTCAACAGCTGGAGAGGCCGGCTAAGATGCATAAAGCTTCTCCTTGCATAATCACAATTCAGTGCCCTGCAAGCCCAAAAATCTTGTGAGCATAAACTTAAGGATGGAAACAAAATCCTTAAAAACCAATCAGTAGTGCAACCAGATCTCAATCTTTCCATATGCCCTGTCTGTACTTCCTAAAGTACAGCATACAAGATTACAGGAGCCTGCAGTTTCACAGTACAATGGCTTTATATATGCATACCAAACATAGGGCTACTTAGCACTTGCTTTAGGCTGAGCGTACCACATTACACAAATGCGTACAGCAGGTATAGCTGCCCTTCTGGCCACCATGCTAGTGCTAGTCTCAGCCAACGTTGCATCGCCCAACTGCGCCAGCAGATGCGGCAACATAAGCATTCCTTACCCGTTCGGCATCAGTGCAGGATGCCACCGCGAGGGCTTCAAGCTCTTCTGCAACGAGGCAGACGATCCCCCCAAGCTCTTCATGGGCAGTTCTGGAGTCCAAGTGCTAGAAATATCGACACAAGACAGCATGGTGATCATCGACAGCGGGATCCTCAGCTTAGCAGGGAATGTGATTATCTACACAGCGTGGATGGTCCCCCTCAAGGGCAGCATCTATACTATGTCAGCGGGAAGAAACAATCTCGTAGTGCTGGGGTGCGGATTCTCGATGCTAGTTGGCTTGCGCGAGCGAGAATCAATACCAACCACCGGCCTTATGGAGTATGATTGCACATCCAGTTATCCGAACACAAATGTGTTGCTATTCGATAGCAATCTGATCCCTATTCAACTAGCTCAGTTAAGACATGTAACCTTCCCAATCAATGCAAGCCTGGCCATAATCGAGGGCGCATGGTGGAGCAAGGAGAACACCATGACGCTGCAGAAGGCGGTGTCATCTGACACTAGCCTTGGTGCCTCCAAAGGCGTACTCCACTCTATACCAGGGGTACCAATCAGGACGGTTATCAGTTGGGTGTTCAGTAGCCTGTCATGTGGTGAGGCTAGAAATTCAAGTGACTTTGGATGCCTCAGCGACAACAGTGAGTGCCGTGAGTACGTCAAACAAGATGGTTCACCAGGAGGTTACACATGCCACTGTTGGCGTGGCTACGAAGGCAACCCTTACGAACGACATGGATGCCAAGGTATGCTACTAGACTGCCTGTACAGTTCTTACCATTACTTCAGCCGTGCGCAAAGCCACAAATAACTAGCTTCACTACTACTGCAGATATAAACGAGTGTACACGTCCAGGAGAGTACTCATGCTCTGGCCAGTGCAAAAATTTGATAGGATCATATACCTGTACCTGCCCACATGGCACCACCGGTAATCCCCAGAAACAAAATGGATGTTCTTCAACCAAATCAGCCAAAGCAAAATTTCCAGGTAACAAGCAAATTTCAAAAGTACTTCTTTATGTTCATAACATCGTAGTAAGATAAGTGAATATTATTGGTAGTGTCAGCATTTGTTATTTTTTTAATACTTTTATTCTACTCAAAATATGGGATGCCAGCCAATTGATTATGTATTCTCCAGGATTTTCCACTGTGATAGGAATTGGCAGTGGTGTAGGCGCTCTGCTAATTATCCTTGTTGTTCTCTTTGTGAGGCGAAATCTCATCATTTGGAAAGCAAAGAAGTCGAGAGAATTTTTCTTCAAACATAACAGAGGGTTGTTGCTTCAGCAGCTTGTAGACAAGGATATTGCTGAAAGGATGATTTTCAGCTTAGAAGAGCTTGAAAAGGCAACAAATAAGTTTGACGAGGCTCGAAAACTTGGAGGAGGAGGCCACGGTACTGTCTACAAAGGCATTTTATCTGACCAGCGTGTTGTTGCCATCAAGAAGTCAAAGTTCGTAATTCAGAGAGAGACGGATGATTTCATCAATGAGGTTGCCATCCTATCTCAGGTAAACCACAGGAATGTAGTGAAGCTTTTTGGATGCTGCCTCGAGACGGAAGTTCCATTGTTGGTCTATGAATTCATTTCAAATGGAACTCTTTCTGATCATCTTCATGTCAGTGATCCACTATCATTGACATGGAAAGAGCGACTAACAATAACCCTTGAAACCTCAAGATGCCTTGCTTATCTGCACTCCGCTGCTTCAATATCAATAATACATAGAGATATCAAGTCTGCCAACATACTACTTGACGATCGGCTCACAGCAAAAGTATCAGATTTTGGAGCTTCTCGAGGCATCCCCATTGATCAAACTGGAGTTACAACTGCCGTTCAAGGAACTTTTGGATATTTGGATCCAGAGTACTACCACACGCGGCGACTCACCGAGAAAAGTGATGTATACAGCTTCGGTGTCATGCTTGTGGAGTTATTAACAAGGAAGAATCCATGTGTCCACATGCCATCACCAGGAGCGAGTTTAACTGCAGAATTCATCTTGCGATTGAACCAAGAAAAACTCTTCGAGATGCTAGACCAGCAAGTCATCGAGGAAGGGGGTGAAGAAGTCAACGAAGTTGCAGCAGTAGCAGTGATGTGCTTAAGCTTAAGGGGCGAAGATAGGCCCACAATGAGGCAAGTTGAGACAAGACTTGAAGCGATGCAAACAGTAGCAAATAACACAGGAATGGAACAGAGCAATGTCAATGTTGATGATGGCAACTTCAGTAGGCGCTATAGTATGGAGATAGAATGCATGTCATCTATGGGTTTGCCTCGGTAACCCTATTGCTATCTGTTCCATTGGTTTCAATAAATGAAGTTAGTGGAGACCCATTCTGGCTCAGAACAAATATCTGCTGAGAATATTAAAAATCTTGTATTTTTTTTCTTTCTTGGTTCTTCAGTACACTACCTGTGTCTTTTTTAAGCATGCTTAGAAACAGGCAGCATAACAGACAATTATTTTTCTTAGTTTGCACAGGACAAGGTTTTCACTATCTATTCGGTAATAAATTTAATGAAAATAAACAATAAGAGACCGAGTACCTGTAGAAAAGATACCGAGTGCCTCAAGTTGGATGGCATCATCAGCCATAATTTTTATTGTACTTCTTCAACGTAATCAATTGAAGAATTATGATGTAGCTGCAAAAATGGAAAAAAATTAGCTGAAAAAATGGAAAACAAATAGCTGCAAAAATAGAAAAAAAGAGTATCTAACCTATTCTCATATGTATCAAAAAAGTTTCCCTCTTAGTTTATTGATAGTTAGAATTCAAATCAACATAGAAAGAGCATGAGCTATACGTGATAAGAAAAAACCTCGGCCAGGATACTCAATCAACACAAATTGTGTCATATCACAGGTCCATGAAATGTATCTCCATGCATAGCAAGTTGGCAATAATTTGTGTTGATGCTAAGCTTTTGAAAAGCTCTACCAACTTTCACTATAGTCTACAGTGATATGCAACTTCATGTCAAAGGAACGTGCCAATACAAGATATGGTGTAAACAACAAGAAGGCTTGCCTAGGTAGAAAAAAATTACAAGAGATGGTGTAAATAACAAGAGTGCCTTGTTACTGAACAGACTTGTATTTTGTGTCCGTCGTAATCTTCCTAGATGGCAATGGATATCTACCTAATATATTGGCATTGTAAGCTCCAACAGAATAAGATCATGGTAGATCTTCCTTTTAAGTGTAAATTGGTTTCCTAATATCTGTTGAACGAATAGCATATGGTTCTCCATATTCCCCGTAGAACATTCGATAAACTCCAAAAAAAGTATAGGCTACTATAATCCCTCAGTTGGCAGCTACAAAATAAAAATAAGAACTGAAGCAACATGTGCTAGTTTTTTAACTCCAGGTGCAAATACCTAGGCGCAAAAAGTCAAATCCCCGAGTTTGTCTCGGCATTTCAAAGAATAGAAATTGGTGTCTATAAAAATCCAAGAGAAGGAACCGGTTTGTCTTGAACCCTTCACCATAGCGCTGTGATATTGATATATCCAAGGTCTTGTCACAGCCTATAGTCTATGCAGAACAAGCAATTTAATTACAAAGGACATCCAATCAAAGCATGCACGCTTTTTCATAAATACATGTTGGCATACACAACCTCAGGGTGGCCAAATTGCTGGATTCCCTATATCATCTCACCCATCCTCTAGAGGCAAGAATGTACTTACAGTACAGCAGTTCTCGCCATCTGAAGCTGATTTGGGGTAGAATGATGCCCAGCTGCCTGCGAAAGAAAGAGCTTGGCCAACGCATTGCAGGAATACCAGAAGTGAGACAATTCACTCTTGAAGAAATTATGTATCAGCAACCAAGCTGGGAGATGGGGGCGATTGAAGGAACACCAGCTCGAAGGTACTCTCCAAAGGTCTGCCCACTGAACTCGGACTTCTCTTTGGAGAGCAACTCACCGGTCATCAGCAATAGCATCTCCGTCAGTAGAGCGTCTCTGAGAAGCCGAAACAGTACAGCGAGGCGAGTTAGCTTTAGATCACCTCATGAATATGAGGTATTTATCATTCCTGCAACAAGAGATGCAGATGATGATGATTCCAGTGATGGTGAAGAACACAGTATATAACCAAATGAGGGATTGGTGCAGAGAGGATTCATCATGCTACTGACAATTCCTGGTAGGCTTGCTGTCCTCTGAAGAAATCCAGAGAAAATATCTTGTATATAATTGTTTATAAGTCCTTGGCCACCCATTTTTATAGAGGACACCAGCATGTAACAGCAATAGAAATATGCATCGAGCAAATGCAGTACTGGAAATTCAGAACAATTTAATTTAATGGCACGAAAAAAAACATTTTTTCTACAGTTTCACCATTTGATGGTTTAACCATCTCACAAATGACGCCACAGCCCAATACACTGTGCAAAATGCGTAACATGGTACTAATGAACAGGGTGCTCCTACAATTTAAATCTGATATTCGTGGTGAGAGCAAGAGGACGAGCAAGCTTTTCGGAGATAGTAGGACACCTTCGTCTGCAACCTGGCGCTCATCGGCGGATGCTTCGATTCCGAACCGGCGTTAATTGGCGGGGCGAACCTACGTCGAGCTCACCTCGTCGGGGGTGGCCGTCGAATCCCCGTGTGGGTGGGGGCTGCTAGTGCTCGCGTCGTGTGACAATCGGAAACGGAGACGGCGGCGCGGGGAGATTAGGCGGGGTTCGTGCACGGTGAGTAGGGCAAGATTAAGGCAGCCCGGAACTGGAGAAGTCCTCTTTTTTTCGAGCCACCGGCAAGAGAGAGGAAACAACACATTACAGTTGGGAACTCTCTCGCACAGAACCACATTGCATAGAACACCACATTTTGCAGTAATTACTTGGGGAAATTTGCTACAAAATACCGTTATTTTCTGACGTTTGCTAAAACATACCACACAATTGTGTCTTTGCTAGGTATCATTACAATTTTGTGGCACATTTGCTAGAACACACCGCACCGCCAAAGGAAAAGTTTGGCACATTTTCTTCAAATCTGGCCATAACATGGTCACCCGAGCAAAAGTGCTAAAACTTTCCATTTTTAACCACGTGGTGTGTTCTGGCAAACGTGCCACAAAATTATAATGGTACCTGACAAAGACATAATCGAACAGTGTTTCAGCAAATGGCAGAAAATAACGGTTTCCTTTAGCAAATTTTTCCTTATTATTTGCACATAAGGCATAACCCAGCCTTAACAGGTTTGATAGCTAATTCAAGTAAAAAAAAAGTTTGATAGCTAATTAGTCGGAAAAATCTATGAGACCAGGTCTATCTATAGACCCTCTCGTATGCCTGACACATGTCCCTTTTTTTCAGTCTTTTAGTTTTTTTTCACGTGTTAATTAGGCTTTTTTAGCCGGTATGCAAGAGATGATCTATCATTTAGGAATATAGACCGGGTCTGGTAAGATTTTCTCCTAATTAGTCTGTCTGCCTCCACTGTGAAGAGGTCCAGCGTGGCAATTGCGCTCCATAGTTGACTGAACCGGGGAAGCCGGTGGCGATCTGGAGAACAGCACTTGCGGCAGGGACGGTGGCGCACCGGCGGCGGGATGGGGGCGCGAACCTCGATGAATCTGCATGCTACAGTGCGGGAACCCCTGATGCCTGCAGCAGCTCATCCCCGGCGACGCAACCACAAGTTCTCCCTGCCTCGTTGTCCTCTGCCATCCACGTAAAGTGACATGGCTTCTCGCCCCGGCGGCACATCCGATGGCGCTCTGTCCAGGCAGCCATCCCCTACTCCCCCGTGTGTGGCACAACCACTCAACCAGAGGACCGCCCCGTATGCTTGCCACCATTTGCTTCCCTTATTTATTTTTGAAAGTTGGTGTGTATTACTTAGACATTTATGCTTACAACTGTCATTACAATCTTTTTTAAGCTGAGCCCAACACGTAGAAAGGGTCGTACTCAGTAACTAGATCATGATGGCGCGCGTTGCCGTGTCCGTCAATTTTTGCGATAGGATGATAGGTTTTACAATATCAATTTTTATTTATTTATTTGTAATATCAAAACCTTTGGTCCCTTCAAAGACATAATCTCCCGTCACAAGGGAAACGAGTTTTCGATATCAGATAATGGGAGAGCACGACACAACTATCTCTTTCAAATTGGCAAAGTTTTCACCAAATGCATCAATAGTGTATGCTATATTTATAACCCTAGATACCCATACATCAGATTTGATCTCTTAGCTAAAATTGTTTAACAGTTAACTCACCTTTTATAATCAAACATTATTATTCCAGAATTCATTGGAAGCACAGAAATAATGATACATAGTAAGATCTGAACAAACCTGAGCTAGGCTAACAGTCCTAGAATATTTTCTGAACCATTGCTAACAAGCTTAGATGGGTGGTACTCTCATAGAAGGCTATATGGAAATTAGTTGGACAAAGAATTTAGAGAATTTATTAGAAGATGACTTACAGATGTTGATTTATGACATATGAGCATAAATCTTGGTGACAACTGATCAACTACATGGTAAAGGCACATCAATAAATCACCATGTGGAAGAGCTTTCCTGCTTGGTACAATCATCGCTTTACAACAGTTGTAAGTATTTTTTCATTGAAGAAAATTTAAACCGCAACAGATCAATAATAAAGTTGTGTTTAATTCACTGGAAATAGGCAAGGAGGAATTCTAGAACTGGAAAATCAGCCAGTAAACATTGTGTTAGGATCCAGAATGAAGAAGATCGCTTGAGTGATATTAAAACACATCTAGCAATGCAAGCAAAAGGGATATATGTAGGGAAGTAGAGGCGCAGTGTCGCACAAGGGCATTGCACAAATGTTTAATAGCATAGAAATGCTTACCAGCAGTACCTTCTAGAGCATCATGGGCCACTGAGATCGAAGAGAGGCAGTCCCATGGATGCATGACTGCTCGCCGCCGCCATCCCTAGTTGTAAGTATGGTGTCATGATCGACCGATGGTCGCCATCGAATGGAGGTAATGGCTGCTAGATGTTTCTCCTGAAACAAACAATAACAAATACAACAACGGCTTATGTTTGCGCGGGCCCCCTGTCTACATTGAAATATTTACCTAAGTAATGTGGTCATGAGATTAAAATGTTAGTAATTGTCATGTCTTGGGAAAACAAATTTAGGGTGCTTACTTACAAGGTAAACAAAGCCTTTGGCTCGTGATCCTTTTCATCCTCTCTGTCCGTGTAGATGGCAATGGAAACAACACTGCAGTAGCAATGACTAATTCAATATGTTAACTAACAAATATTGTTGCGCTGATCTTGATTTATTATGCCTTTCAACTAAACCTGCTCTGGTTCAATAATAATTTTTGAACAGATCTGCTATGACCAGTTGTGGGTTGTATTTAATGGCTTCATTCCTGAAAAGATTTGTCTTGGTGTAGGGAAGGTCCGTCACTATATCGTCCAGGAGCACATGAAATTACTTTGAATTAGTAAATCATGCATGCGGTCAGAATGAAAAGATGGCTATCCACGGCAAGGTTAGCATTTAGAGTAGCAAGCAAATCAAATCAAAGAAGCTACATGGTAATAGAAACTTCAAGAGTCGGTGTTGCCTCATTATTATAAATAGCTTTGTTTGTACTCTGTAGTAGTAGTACCAGCAGAAAATTGAAAAGAGCCGTTCAATAATTGAATTTCATGACAGATCTGACCTGCAGATAAGGATAACGACCGAAATAACATCCAGCTGCTGTACAGAATACCTGACATGCGGCGCCTCCGTCAAATCAACCAACCATTCATCCACTGCTGACAACGAGTTGGATGGCCCCTTCCCCGCAACGGTGGTACCCTGTTGATCCCCTGGTCGCTCGACGTAGGTCGGTGTCGAGGGAGTGTGTACCCCTCGCCTCTGACTGTAGCACGCTTGTGGACGTAAATGGTTATGCTAGCGCCGCCGTCAGGTAAACTGGTAGATCGAAGTGGACTCCGCCGCTCGAGATCCTGATGCGGGCGGCGCACTAGAGTTCACCTAGGTGAGATCGGGGAGGAGAGGAGGCACCGTGAGAGATCTCCCGGCTTTTTTTCCTACGACCGAAACTCTCAACCTCGCATTACTGTTTTCAAATCAAAGTGGGCTTTACTGGGACATTTTGAGGCCCACTTGAAATGGATCGTATGGGCACCTAGAGGGGGGGAATAGGTGCTACACCAATTTTTAATTATTTTTCAATTTTAGGCTTAGCACAAAGGGTAAATTCTCTAGATAAACTATTGGGTGGAATTTTCCTATATGGAAACCTATCTACTAGCGAGTAAAGAGCGAGTGGAAGAGGAACGAGTAAACCGAAGTGAAGCACGCGGAGACACAAGATTTGTTTGACCGCAGTTCCTTCCTTGTTAAGGGAAGTACGTCTGCGTTGGAGGGGTGGGCGGTACTAAGACCACCATACCACAAAAGGCCTCACCCTGTTCTCCCATGGATCTCGCCACAACATGACTGATCCACCTTCCACTATAGGTACCCTTCGAGGCGGGCACCGACGCTTTTACACAACTAGCGGGGCAACAACTCCACAACAACTTGGAGGCTCCCAAAATGACAACAAGCTGCCACAAAAACAAACTTATCAAATACAATAAACAAGATCTAGGTATTGACAAGAATACTAGATCAAGGATTTCTCCAAGTGAATAGAGAGGAGTTGAAGCGCTTGATTCTTGATGATGATGAACTTCTCCTCCTCCAATTCCACCAAAGATCAAGACCTTCGGGTGGTTGAAGTGGGAGATCAAGAATTAGAGCTCTTGCACAAGGTCTGGTCAATTTCGAATGAATCAAGAGTTCTGAACGTTGGGGAAGAAGGGATATTTATACCCCCCCTTCAGAACCAGCCGTTGCAACCTTTGGGGGCCGGATTATCCGGCCCAAGTGAGGGCCGGATTATCCGGTCTGGAGAAACACCGCCCTAGACTCGGAATATCCGACAGATAATCCGCCCCCCTCTCAAAGCGACGCGCCGAGCTTGCCCTTGATCAACTTCTGGGGGCCGGATTATCCGGCCCCATGCGAAGGCCGGATTATCCGGCCTGGGGAAGAAAAACCGCCCTAGTTTGGATTTTCCGGGAGAAAATCTGACCGGATACCGAGCAACACCCGGATTATCCGGCCTGGGGAGGAAAAAATGCCCCAGATCAGATTTTCCGGGAGAAAATCCGACTGGACCCCGAGCGACGCGCCTTGGCTTCCTTGAGAGATGAGGTAGGTCGGATTATCCAGCCCTTGGTGGGGCGGATTATCCCCCCCCTCAAAACTTCCTGCACACTTAGCACACATGAAAAGTCTCCATAGTATTGTTATCTAACACGCAAAACATAGGAAAACATGAAATGTTCTTTCAATCTCCCCCTTTTTGGTGTTAGATGACAATACCAGGATTTGCAGGAGAAAGACACAAGACAGACAGAGATAACTTATGAAAGAGACTCCCCCTCAATGTGTGCATAATAGAGTTTTGCATTGGAATACAAATGCACACAAATAGGTGAATCCATTCCATAGACATATGAGCAAAAACACATACCACCGAAGTAGAGAATAGGCATCCTTGACATAAATCACAATTATTACCGGATAACCAATATGAGCACGCCTTCCGTGATATACCTCCAGCAATAGGATATGAATAGATAGATCCATAAGCATAATCCATGATATGAAGTCCATAGGCATAGCATAATCCAGACAACCACAAAGAGTCTCAAACAACCAAATCACGAATTTAAAGTTCAACGCTAAATGGGCATAAGCAAGAAATAACGAATAGAAAAGTGCAAGTGCTTATGCCCGACCCATGCAAATCCACGGACAACCTAATAGAACTACTTCTGCCCCTTTGGCATCGAGACACCAAAAAGGGAGAAGAGCAATGCTAGCGCCCCATGGGATCACTCATTGTAGTCCTCGTCCTCGTCCTCTTCTTCATTCTCTTCCTCATCCTCATCTTCAAGTTCCTCAGTGTCACCTTCCTCATCTTCATCATCAGCAGCGGGCGCAGAGGGGAACAAGTGACGCTCCAGCTCACCATAGTTCAGCCCGGAGGAAGAGTTCCACCGAGCATACGGAGTGGGAGGTGTAGGAGCCGGATGAGCACCCGAAGCGCCGGACGCGTGGTGGAGAATGAGCTGCTGGGAGTGAGCCAACTCATGGCGCTGCCTGTATGCCTCGTACTGACCCTTGCGCGTGTCCACGCCCATGCAGAGAATGTGACGCTGGAACCAGTTCAGCTGCTTGATCTCACGGGCCACGGGAGGCACAGGGGGCCTGCGAGCATCCCTCATGAGGCCCTCAGGAGCAGAGGAGGGGTGAGAGGTCTTCCGAACCTTGTTGTAAATCTTCTTGGCCTTGTGCACCGAGTCAATGTGGAATTCCTCAGCAGGAAGCAGGTGACGGATGAGCATCATAATGTAGGGCGCATAGGGAATGGACAGACGGTTGAACATAGCATCACACAGCTCATGGTAGATGAAGTCCATGACATCCAGCCTGTACTGCACTGACTCGTCCTCGCAGGAGGAAACCTCATGAGAAAATTGAAGTAGCTGAACAAGGTGACCACGGATGTTGTCATTGTTGCCCCCACTCAGAGTAATGGAGTCACGGAAGAGACCCACCAACGCAGCATAGATGGGAGCAAGACCAGCCACAGTACCGACAATGCCATTGTCCATAGTGCACGCAGAGAGAGCTGCATCCTTGTTGGGCTTCAACTGAGTGATGATGCGGTGGCCACTAGCTCTATCCCTGCTGCGGAAGGAGTACCCTAGAACCTCAGCAAACACGTGAAAATCAACAGTCATTGGCCTGTCATGAGTCATCCACTTCACAGTGCGACGCTCATCCCCACAAATCACCAAAGTGGAGAAGAATTGCTTCACCACCTCAGAGTCAAAGGAGCACTGGAGAGACATGAGATGGTGCAGCCACATACATCGCATCCACAAGATGCGCCTTCTCCAAAGCATCAGCAAGTACCAGTGGGTGCATAGGCCTAATGTTCAGCCTGGCATAGATGTCTTCATAAATCCCCCTATGTTCTGCACACCAAAAACGGGTATCCCCTAGCTCATCATCACGAGGCAGCTCAGCAAACAAGTCACGGTGACGAATGGCGGAAAAGGAGACCGCATCCAAAGCCCTGTAGTTGATCTTGGGCTCCTTGCCCTTCCTCTTGGACACCCTCTTCCTAGTCCTCTTTGATTGTTCAGCCATACGCCTCTCTTCGTTCTTCCTTCTCCTCAATTCAACTTCGTCCACTAGGTTACCTTGTCCGTCGTCCCGAAAGTATTTGGCACGAGGACGGCGCTTGTAGGTCTTGGAAACACCGGAACCACCTGTGAGGAGAATAAGGGCGATAGCAAGGGGATAAGCATACACACAAGTCCAGGAGAGAGCATGGAAAAAGTAGTCAAAAAGTTCATAGGACAAAACTACTCAATGTATACACATAGTGAAACTAAAGCAGAATCGAATCTGTCAGGCCGGATTATCCGGCCTGGCCAGGGGCGGATAATCCGGCCCTGGCAGAAATTTTCGATTTCACCTAGATTGCATGCAAAAAAGTAGATCGGGCCTAGAAACTGCAAGACTACGATTGCTATGCGAAAACACATCCTTCTAGACAACATTCCACCCAACAAGATACACGTCTAGCCAAAGATGGGGAGAGAGGGAGTTACCCTCACTCATTGGAGGAAGAACGCGGAGGAGAAGGTACCCGGAGGCGCGGAGAAGAAGATCCGGGGAGGCCCGGAAAATCCCGTGTCCGGAGAGGCTCCGGGGAGGGTGAGGGGCGACAGGCGGTGGCTGTGGAGGAGGAGAGGGCTAGGGGAGAAGTGCTGCTCGATATGAGCCCTTCCCCTCGAGCCCTGCCCTTTAAGATGAAATCCGCCAGGGCCGGATTATCCGGCCAACACTTGGGCCAGATTATCTGGCCTAAATTCTGGGATTCTGTTATACACAGAACCAGGCCCGCATGTCCCCAAACAACACCCCCACAAGGTGTACAAGGGACTTGTGTGCAAGAATAGATGGCTTAGGGGTAGGGAAGGCTTAGGATTAAGAGAGCCAAACTGAGATGGTACTAGACACTCAAAATTGCAAAATCCAAATCAAATAAAAGCCAAGATTGAGTGTGATTCCCATAAGAACAAGAGCAAATAACATCCAAAAAGATCCAATTCTCCTCAAGGGAGAGGGCGGTGGCCGAAGCCACCTTGTTGGAGTGTATGGTGTGACACCGCGAAGATATATCTTGGGTTCACGACCAATACTCATCAATAAGCTCACATATCATATAATGATATTAAGAGAAATGATTTATCTTGCTTTTGGCATTATGGGGGGAGGGTTAGCCCAGTGAGTTAGGACCACACTCCCCCTATATCCATGCCCACACCTATACCAAACAAGGATGGAGATGTACGAGTGAGTGCATGGGTAATCAAGACAAGCTCCTGGAATCAATGATATTTAGCTCATTCCTCAAATAGCAGAATCTTGCTTCATCAAGTGGCTTTGTAAAAATATCCGCCAGTTGGTTCTTCATGCTCACAAAAGATAGATCAATATCGCCGCGAGCAACATGGTCTCGAATAAAATGATTCCGAATCTCAATATGCTTCGTCCTAGTGTGCTGAACAGGATTGTACACAATTTTGATTGCACTTTCATTATCACATAAAAGAGGCACTTTATCACAATTGACACCGTATTCCTTTAAAGTTTGCCTCATCCACAATAATTGAGTACAAGCGCTGGCAGTAGCAACATATTCAGCTTCGGCGGTGGAGAGAGATATACAATTCTTCTTTTTGGAGGACCAACATACAAGAGATCTTCCCAAGAATTGACAAGCTCCAGAAGTGGATTTCTGATCATCCTTATCACCAGCCCAATCTGAGTCAGTATAACCACATAAAGAGAAATTGGAGCCCTTGGGATACCAGAGACCAAAGTTGGGGGAATGAACCAATAGAAAGATCCTCTTGACCGCCACTAAGTGGCTTTCTTTAGGAGCTGCTTGATACCTTGCACACACTCCCACACTCAACACAATATCGGGTCTAGATGCGCAGAGGTAAAGAAGAGAGCCGATCATGGACCGGTTTACCTTTTGGTCCACATCTTTACCATGAGGGTTAAGTTCAAGATGCCACTTTGTTTGCATCGGAGTGGCGACACCATTTAAATCCGTCATCTTGAATCTCTTGAGCATGTCTTGGATGTAATTTGCTTGATTAATAAAGGTTCCTTCTCTAAGTTGCTTGATCTCGAATCCAAGAAAGAATCGTAATTCCCCCATCATAGACATCTCAAACCTGTCAGTCATAAGCTTTGAAAATTCATCGTTAAAAGCTTTGTTAGTAGAACCAAAGATGATATCGTCTACATATAGTTGGCATACGAAGAGATCCCCCTTAACCTTCTTAGTAAAAAGATTGGGGTCGATTTGCCCAACTTCGAAGCCACGATCTAACAAAAGCTCTTTAAGGTGCTCATACCACGCACGTGGGGCTTGTTTAAGGCCATAGAGTGCCTTATCGAGTTTGTAGACATGGTTCGAAAAGTTAGGATCCTCAAACCCTGGGGGTTGCTTTACGTATACCAACTCATGTAGAGGACCATTAAGGAAGGCACTCTTGACGTCCATTTGCTGCAACTTAAAATTGTTATGAGAAGCATAAGCAAGAAGGATACATATGGACTCAAGGCGATCCACATGAGCATAGGTCTCGCCGAAGTCGATGCCCTCAACTTGGGAGTACCCTTGTGCCACAAGTCTTTCCTTGTTCCTCACAACAATGCCATTCTCATCTTGCTTGTTCTTGAAAATCCACTTGGTGTCGATAACATTGCAGCACTCTTTGGGTTTCTCCACTAGTTTCCAGACTTTGTTGCGCTCGAAATTATTCAATTCTTCATGCATAGCAACAACCCAGTCTGGGTCTTCGAGAGCTTCAAAGACCTTCTTAGGTTCCACCATGGAGATATGAGCTTGATGCTCACCAAAACTGGCCAATTCTCTTCTTGTAGAAACCCTTCATCAAAGATCACCAACAACCTTGTCGAGAGTGTGACCCCTCAACTCAAGGTTACGATCAGCCCGAGCCTTGCGACGAAGTTCAATAAGTTTGTTGTCACTTATAGGAGGAGATTCATCACTTGAGTCTTCATTGGAAGCAGTTTCTCCGCCTTGATCAGTAACTGGAACATCAGTAGCAGGTGGTGGAGACGCATGCCCTTGAGGTGAATACGTAGCCGTAACAGGAGGCTGCAGAACTGGAGAGTCAGGGCCAGATAATCCGGCCGATGCAGAGGCCGGATAATCCGGCCTAGGAGTACTTGCCGCAGCTTCTTCAGGAGGCCTGGGACTTGCTTGAACTGGTGAGGGGCCGGATAATACGGGGCTGGCCGGAAAATCCGGCCTAGAGCTTGCGTTGAAATCTTCACCAGCAGGAGCAACATGGTCAGCTGTAGCGGGGTGGCCAGATAATCTGGTGTCAACCAGAAAATCCGGCCTGGAGCTTTCTGGAACATCTTGACCTTCAGCATTTGATGGAGATGGTGTAGAAGTTGCCCCCGTGGTTGGAGCATGTTGAGTATGTGTAGGTGAGGGCTCTATATGAGTAGAGCATTGTCCTTCCCGGTCCGCCACAAGGGGTTCCTCAATGGGGCGGAAGAATCCCACGCCCATTCTTCTTATGGCATCTTGGGGTATTTCAACATCCGCATCACAAACACCAACTTGCTCCGCATGGGAACCGTCATTTTCCTCGAACACCACACTACAAGATTCTACAACAGTTCCGGAGAGCTTATTGTAGACTCTATAAGTGTGGGATTCGGCACCATAACCAACAAAAATACCTTCTAAAGCCTTAGATTCAAACTTAGATAAACAAACTCCTTTAATAAGAAAGAAACACTTACACCTGAATACCCGAAAGTATGAGATGTTTGGCTTGTTACCGGTAAGTATTTCATACAGAGTCTTATCCAAGATCTTGCGGAGGTATAAACGGTTGGATGAATGACAAGCAGTAGAGACTGCTTCAGCCCAGAAGTTATATGGAGATTTAAATTCGGCTAATATTGATCTTTCCATGTCCATTAGAGTTCGATTCTTCCTCTCGGCTACACCATTTTGTTGAGGGGTGTACGCAGCGGAATATTGATGTCTTATCCCCTCTTCACTTAGGAACTCATTTAAGGTGTAGTTCTTGAACTCCGAGCCGTTATCACTCCTTATAGCCAGAATGGGGATGTTGTGTTGATGTTGAACCTCGTTGGCGAAGTCGATGATAGTTTGTTAAGTTTCACTCTTCAACTTGAAGAAATAAACCCAAGTGTATCTTGAGTAATCATCAACAATCACTAGATAATACTTCTTCCCACCGAGGCTTGCATGAGATGGAGGTCCGAAGAGGTCCACATGAAGGAGCTCCAAAATCCTTTTTGAAGAGATAATGGTTTTCCTTCGATGAGGTGAATCATGCATTTTCCCTTCAACACACGCCCTGCAAACACGATCTTTGGCAAAAGAGATATTTTATTTTAGTCCAAGAATGTGGCCACCCTTGTGGAGACTTTTCAAAGTTCTCATATTGACGTGGGCTAGTCGGCGATGCCATAGCCAACCCGCGTCAGCCTTTCTGAAAAGACACATCGGCCCTGTAGTGGTTTTCCCCGAAAAGTCCACCACGTATAGGTCGTTTTCGACATATCCCACGAAAGCGACTGTTAGAGACTTGCTCCACAAGAGTACCACAAAATCAGCATCAATGTAAACTATAAAGCCCATCTTACCAAGGGCACGAACTGAAAGTAAGTTATACCCGAGGGTCTCAACAAGCATGACGTCCACGAGAGAGATATCGTGAGCCGCCACAACTTTGCCGAGACCCAATACCTCAGATTTTGACTTGCCACCATAGGGGACGATAATGTGATCAAGGTTTGGCCGCATCTCCGTGATGATCTCCTTGCTTTCGGTCATATGACTCGTACAACCGCTATCGAGTACCCATTTAGAACCACCGGAAGCATAGCCCTGCAAGAAAATTACTTCTTGGTTTTAGGTACCCAATTTTCAATGGGTCCTCTCATGTTAGTAACAAGGGTCTTGGGAACCCAAATAGACCAAGGAATGTAACAATCATAAGGCCCTACATAACTAGCATAAACATCACCATAACAATCACAATATAGTTCAAAGTTAGGATTGTTGATCCCTGCAAAACCATCATGATTAGTCTTGTTATTGGTAATGTTGCTAGTCTTCGATTGAGCAGTCTTGTTCTTCTTATTCTTCTTCTTCTTCTTCTTCTTCTTCTTGTTTTTCTTGCTCTTTATCTTGGGTATGTAATCAATATCTTCTTTACTATTGTTTGTCCTTTGCCTGCTCAGTATCTCATCAATAACCCCTTTACCTTTGTGTTGAGAACTTCTTGCAAGATCTTCTTTTCCAAAGGATGAAGAGGAGGTACTTGGCACATCATACCGTTTCAATTGAGTTTGGAGCTGGTCATGAGACTCATTTAGATTAGAATGATCACTCTTCAATGCCTTGTGAGCACTTTCAAGATTATCAAACTTCTCCAAAAGTCTAGCATGAACAGCCCCAAAATCAACCTTTTCTTTCTTTAGTTTCTTTACCTTGGCAAGAGCATGGTCACGTTCTTTAATGAGCTGAGCTACAGCTTCTTCTTGTGACCCCTCAAGGGATTCGAGTCTTTCTTCCAAAGAAATTCGAGCTTCCTCTTCCAAGGCATTCTTCAAAGAAGCTATCTCCAAGGCATCTTCTCTTTCAATTCTGCCCTTTTCTTCAAGGAGATCTTCGGCTTGAGCAAGTTGACTCATAAGAGCATCAAAATGGAGTTTGTGCTCACCTTGTAGGTTAGTGAAAAAAGTATCCAAGGCAATAACTTCTTCTTTCATTTCAAGACTGTCATGATCATCCATATCCAAAATTATGTTAGTCTTAGGAAATGAAGAGATAGAAGTTGATACCTCGGATCCTCTTGCCATTAGGCAAGTGGCGTTGTTGTTGATGGTGTTCTAGTTCGGCGAGTCGAAGAGAGATGAGGGAGTCGATGTGGTGGCTACAGCAGCCATTTCGGGGGAACTATCATCATCCTCTTCATCTTCACTTGCGGAGGAGTATTCCTCTTGAGCTACAAGGACAATCTTGGGTTGCTTCTTGAAAGGGCCATTCTTCTTAATAAACGGCTTCTTCTTAGGAGCTTTAGATTTCTCTTTAAGAATGAGCCTGCCACCATTGTCTTCTCTATTTTGATAAGGACACTCGGCTACAAAGTGCATTCTATCTCCACAGTTGAAGCAAGTTCTCAATCTTGGGCCACTTTCTCTTCTTCCATTTGACCCGTTCTTGCGCTCAAGGTTAGACTTGGCTTTGGCAGGGTCCTTCCAAAAGTTCCTTGCATAGAATGCCATGTACTCACCATGAGCACGTTTGACCTCATCGGGGCAGTCCATGGATACCCCCTGAAAAGCTCCTTCATCTTCCTCTTGCTCAACAACATTGGCTTTGAGAGCCACATTGACACCCTTTTGCATTCCAATGGCCTGAGCACGGGCATCTTCAGCATTCTTTGCCGCCACTTTGAATGATGCCATTTCTTGCATGACTTCGTTGGATGTCATTTGATGATAGTTGTGTCTACCTTGCAGGCTCTTCAAATCCGTTGGCTCGAAAGGCAATAAGGCACTCACATATTTTCTTTTTATCCAAGCATCATCAATGTGAGTGGCCCCATGCTTTCGAAATGTTGTTGCGATGCCCTTGAGTCTTCTATACATGTCCTCATGGTTTTCACCATCCAACATGTAGAATCCCTCAGCTTCATTACTAAGGGCATCATACATGTTTCTTCTCATGCTTTCATTTCCAATGAAAAGGTCCGTAAGAGCATCCCACGCCTCTTTAGCTGTATTGAGATGTTCAACGTGTGACATGTCCTTGGGACCCACACCCAGCTGTATCATGTGGAGAGCGGTGGCATTCAACTGGCTATCCACAACTTCCCTTCTCGTTAGATTGGTTTGATCTCCAATATGAATACCTTCTTCAATAATCCTCCATAATTCAATAGAGGAGCTGCAAACATGAGATTTCATTAGGAATTGCCATTGGTTAAAAGAGGATGCAGTGAGCTTGGGTGGATCGCCCTATTGTTTATATGAGGACGAGGGATAGGTGGGTCGGGGGAATATACGTGGCAAACCTCACTATATTCCTCCTTACCATTTCCCTTTTTGGAGGTGGAGCCATTTAGTTTTTCACCTTCCACATCATCATCCTTGGATCCGGTGTTACCCTTTTCCTTAGATGATGGTGTGGGAGACTCAGAGGAGGATGGAGATGGGGCTATGGATGATGTAAGGCGAGCAATCATTTGATTCATCTCCTCCATCTTGGCCTCAAAGGATTTCAACAAGGTTGTTTCCAATGACTTGAGATCATCCATTGTGACCTTATCCACAGCCTCATTTCCATCATCCTTGGTACCCATACTACTCTTAGGCGGTTAAGCCTGAATAAAGAGCCGGGGCTCTGATACCAATTGAAATGGATCGTATGGGCACCTAGAGGGGGGGGGGGAATAGGTGCTACACCAATTTTTAATTCTTTTTCAATTTTAGGCTTAGCACAAAGGGTAAATTCTCTAGATAAACTATTGGGTGGAATTTCCCTATATGCAAACCTATCTACTAGTGAGTAAAGAGCGAGTGGAAGAGGAACGAGTAAACCGAAGTGAAGCACGCGGAGACACAAGATTCGTTTGACCGCAGTTCCTTCCTTGTTAAGGGAAGTACGTATGCGTTGGAGGGGTGGGTGGTACTAAGACCACCACGCCACAAAAGGCCTCACCCTGTTCTCCGATGGATCTCGCCACAACAGGCCTGATCCACCTTCCACTATAGGTACCCTTCGAGGCGGGCACCGGCGCCTTTACACAACTAGCGGTGCAACAACTCCACAACAACTTGGAGGCTCCCAAAATGACAACAAGCTGCCACAAAAACAAACTTATCAAATACAATAAACAAGATCTAGGTATTGACAAGAATACTAGATCAAGGATTTCTCCAAGTGAATGGAGAGGAGTTGAAGCACTTGATTCTTGATGATGATGATGATGAACTTCTCCTCCTTCAATTCCACCAAAGATCAAGACCTTCGGGTGGTTGAAGTGGGAGATCGAGAATTAGAGCTCTTGCACAAGGTCTGGTCAATTTCGAATGAATCAAGAGTTCTGAACGTTGGGGGAAAAGGGATATTTATACCCCCTTTAGAAACCAGCCGTTGCAACCTTTGGGGGCTGGATTATCCGGCCCAAGTGAGGGCCGGATTATCCGGTCTGGGGAAACACCGCCCCAAACTCGGAATATCCGGCAGATAATCTGCCCCCCTCTTAGAGCGACGCACCGAGCTTGCCCTTGATCAACTTCTGGGGGCCGGATTATCCGGCCCCATGCGAAGGCCGGATTATCCGGCCTGGGCCTGGGGAAGAAAAACTGCCCCAGTTCGGATTTTCCAGGACAAAATCCGACCGGATACCGAGCGACGCGCCTTGGCTCCTTTTTCTCAAAAACTGGGGGCCGGATTATCCAGCCCATGCGACACCCAGATTATCCGGCCTGGGGAGGAAATACTGCCTTAGTTCGGATTTTCCGGGAGAAAATCGGACTGGACCCCGAGCGACGCGCCTTGGCTTCCTTGAGAGATGAGGTAGGCCGGATTATCTGGTCCTTGGTGGGGCGGATTATCCGGCTCCCCTCAAAACTTCCTGCACACTTAGCACACATGAAAAGTCTCCATAGTATTGTTATCTAACATGCAAAACATAGGAAAACATGAAATGTTCTTTCACCAGTTAACCATGAAAGGCCGATTTTCCCTCTAGAGTAGCTTCCCTAAGGACATTCGGCCCACTTCGGAGATTACTGCAGAACTAACGGCCAGGAATTACTCGGTGAGGATGATCGGACGGTCCAGAATGTAGAGGGCGTGAGAGAGCTCCTAGTTGGCTCAGTTATAATGTCCTTAATACACCCCCACTCCACACACTACGACCAAAACTTGCTAATTCATGAGCCACTAAATTACTTGTCCGATTCACTTTTTGGATTTTGTAGTCAGGCAGATGATTGAGCAAATCTCTAGCTTCAGAAAGGATCAGTGCAATTTCTGATCTGCTCTCTTTTAATAATTTCAATTCATTCGCCACTTCAATATTATCACATTCAACAATCACAGGGTTAGTATCCATCGGAATGATAGTTTTTATACCTTCGCGGACTGCTATTTCTTCTGCTATTTCGACTGATTGACAATAAGGAATTATCCCCCAGGCTGAAAGTTTCACTTCCCCATTTCACAGGGTTATTCTTTATCTCTAAGGACAGCACCCCAACATCCATTATTCTCATCGTGCAAGAAGCTGGCATCCACATTTAATTTATGCCAACCATCTACAGGTCTGGTCCACACACCAGGTGGTTCCTTCAGTTTTTTGGCAAACCATCATTCAAAGGATATATAGGTTTCTTCCCTTTGTAATCTCGCTCCAGATCAGGGTCTTTGATCTGCATGAACAAAGAAATGTAAGACTGAATATAAGAAGTTGATTGCTCCACATTGCATTTTCCATCCCAAAAGATTGAGTTATTTCTCATGTGCCAGGCACGCCACCGGATAAAAAAGAAGTTTTGCTTTCATGTCATCGGTGCACTGATTAAGAAGGATAAGTACCCAATCCTTTCCTATGTACTTCAATTTTTCAGGTGGTAGTGCCCAGACTTCTCTCATGCAATTCCTTAGAGATCTTGCTTTTGTACAGGAAACCACGACGTGATGAGCAGACTTAGGTTCCATGCCGCACAAAGTATAAGTAGGCATTACTTCCATGTTTCTCCGACAACGATGCTCTTGAACAGCTAGAGTATTAGATGCCAGTTTCCAGCCAAATGTTTTTATTTTTGGTGGTACATTTTCTTTCCAAATCATATTCCATAAAGATCTATCACCCTCAGGATTTGAACTGGTAGAAGTTTGTATTTCTTTCCGTTGTATTTGCATACCCAGTCTATACGCACTTCTCACTGAAAAAATGTCTGTTTTTTCATGTGCCCATGCAATGAAATCATCTCTCGGGCTTGAAGGGATAGGTATATGCATTACTTCATCAGCATCCGGGGGTATAGGATTGATCTGCCAGTTGTTTCATTCCATGTTCTAGTAGCCGGGTTTATAAGATTAGATACCCACCTTAGCCGCAATTTGTTCGATCTATCTAGGACTTTATGATTACCCCTACGAAGCTAGTTGTCACCCAAATTCTAATCTTTGTTCCTGTGCCAATCCTCTAGATGATTCTTTTTTTAGTAGCTCCAAACCATGAGCTATCCCTTGCCAGCATGGTACTGCAGCCGCTCGCTGCGTGTCAGCCTAAGATGTTTGGACTACGCTAGAAAAGATGACTGAATATAAAACTCAAATCAATTAGTTGTGGATTGTAGATGCTATGTCGATTTTACTTGTGTATCCCAGGAAAAAATTCCAATGATTTGTGCCTTTTGAAACAGCATGAGCATCTCTGCTCCTTAGATGATAATATAGTTCCTTTAAATGTAGATTACATAGAATTTCAAGAAACAATAAATGAGCATTTTAGTAACCCCGTGAAAAACTTGATTGGAAAATAGGAACTTTTCTTGAAATTACTTGCCTGCAATAGAAACTATTGGTAGTATTCTTATAGGGGTTAACTGTGATCTCTTTGAGATCATTGCTTGGGAGATTAAAAAATTCTCAGTTAGTGTTGTTCTTAGAAATAAGTGCTCTGATTTTATCTGTAGGATCACCACAGTTTATGGAACAGTTTATGAAGATAAGAAAGAAGAGTTCATCTCTGAGCTTCATGAGCTTTTTGTAAATTGGGATGGCCCTTCCATGATTGGTGGAGATTTTAACTTAATTAGATCTCCTAGTAATAAGAGTAATGGTAATGTAGATTTTAGATGGATGGATAAATTTAATAGTGGATTGAGATGTGGACTCTAATGAAAATATGTCTAGCTAGTAGGGCTTACACCTTGGACAATAACCAAGAAAACCTTATCATGAGTAAGATAGATAGGTCTTTCTATTCCACAAACTTGGGGGCTCTTTTTCCTTTATCTAGTGCTAGAGCCCTAACTAGGATTGGTAGTGATCATACTCCTACCATTTGGGACTCTAGAGATATCCACATTCCCAAGAAAAGTAGTTTTAAGTTTGAGAAATGGTGGCTTTCCAAACCAGATTTTAAAGATGTAGCTCTTAAAGCTTGGTCTATTGATGCTAAAAGTGATGATGTAGTAGATATTTGGCAATCCAAACTTAGATATTTCACGAAACTAGCTAAAGGTCAGAATGCTAATTTAGAGGTTGTTATTAGGAAAGAGAAGAAAGATTTGCTGAAGGAATATGATATTCTTGACATTAAATCTGAAACCACCCCTCTTAGTGATGAAGAGAAAGCTAGATTTGACTTCATCCTTAGGGACCTTAATAACTTTCTTATTATAAAAGAAACCAAAGCTAGACAAAGATTTAGGGAGAGATATATTTTAGAAGGGGATAGAAATACAGGTTATTTACATGTTGTAGCCAATCAAATAAGAAGAAGAAATTTAATCCATGTCTTAGATGGTCCTAAGGATTTATTTGGTTTTGAGGCTAGGCCTGACATTAATCTTAGGCATGACTTCTTATCTAATGAAGAAAATGTTATTGTAGAGGAGAATAATATCTTAGGAAGGGCTTTCTCTGAGGAAGAAGTCAAAACTGCAGTGTTTGACTATTACTCGGATGGGGCTCCTAGACCTGATATCATTTCTTTTTTGTTCTACCAACATTTTTGGGATATTGTAAAAAACGATTTGTTGGCCATGTTTGATGCATGGTATCATGATAAATTGGACATATATAGGTTAAATTTTTCCATGATCACTCTTATTACCAAAGATAATGATGCTAGATCAATGAAAAATTTAGGCTTATTAGCTTGCTTAGTTATTCCTCTAAGATTTTACTATAGTCTTAACTAATAGATATGCTATGATTATTGGAAGGTTGATCTCTTCATAACAATCTTCATTTATTAAGGGGGGGGGGTTATCCTAGAGAGTGTTGTAACTGTACATGAGATCATTCATGAGGTACATAGGAAAAAAAGAAAGGCTTAGTCCTTAAAATAGATTATGTTAAAACTTATGATAAGGTCAACCTAGAGTTTTTGTATGAAAATTTAGACTTTAGAAGCTTCAACCCTATATCCATTAGGATGATTAAATAGATTACCTAGGGTGGCTCTGTTGGGGTTTAAATTAATGATGTAGAAAATAATTGATTTCTTACTAGTAAAGGTTTAAGGCAAGGGGACTCCACTGCCCCTCTCCTTTTTAACTCGGTTGTAGATATAGTTTCCAGGATGCTAATTAAAGGGGGCCAATAGGATTTTATTAGAGGCATATGCCCAAATTTCATTCATGGTGGGGTGATCAGCTTACAATATGTTGATGATGAAGGAGATATGCCCTAGAGGTAAATAATAAATGAGTTTTATTATCATATCTCAGTTAGTTCGTAATAGTTTCATACTATGCTATAACTGTATCAAGCAGAAACACTAATAAAGGTGTGGTATGAAACAAACCAAGTCCCTAGTAGCCTCTATTTATACTAGTCTATTGGGCAACCGATGATCAAGGTTTCCTGATCATGGAACATTTATGCCAGTTGACATGGGTGTGCCTTATGGGTGCCTAAGATTGGCCTATTCGGTTCGGCCCAACGGAGGCCCACAAGACGAATTGTGTCCAGTAATGAAGCCCATGAAGGTCCAGGTGGTCTAGGCCTGTGAAGGACGTGACTCCTTGGAGGATACGGCAAAGTCTAGATAGAAAGATTAAGAGAAACCGTAATCTATAACCGACTTGGTGTTAGCCTAAGACCAGCCTGATGTCTACGCACACTTCTATTCTTGTAGATAGTGTTGGGCCTCCAAGTGCAGAGGTTTGTAGAACAGCAGCAAGTTTCCCTTAAGTGGATCACCCAAGGTTTATCGAACTTAGGGAGGAAGTGGTCACAGGTATCCCTCTCAAGCAACCCTGCAATCAAGATACAAGAAGTCTCTTGTGTACCCAACGCATCCAATACACTTGTCAGGTGTATAGGTGCACTAGTTTGGCAAAGAGATAGTGAAATACAAGTAATATGGATGATTATAAGTGGTAATTGCAATCTGAAATAAGAGTGGCAGAAAGTAAACATGTAACAGAACTAATTGTAAACAGTGTTTCAATGCTTAGAAACAATGCCTAAGGATCATACTTTCACTAGTGGACACTCTCATATAAATATCTTCTCTTTATGATGCTACCCTGAACGACTCTCCGGTTGAACGATGTAGGGCTATAACAGCATACCTTAAAGTTTGCATTCCCCATCTAGATAACCCCTCACTATCACCTTGAGCGCTAGATGGTTCCAACAAACACCACAATCTCATAGAGACATCCAACTCAAATTATACTCATGATAAATATTTATGTAACCTTAGCCAAAGTGCCACACGATGTGCACACTGTCAACTTCACACACATGAGGATAAGGAGAGATTCATTAAAGCACTTGAGTAGGAGAATAGATCTATAGATTACAAAGCTCATGATCTCAATAAGATCACGCATACAAAGAAATGAACACATAGCTACGTGTAGAGCCCTTAGCCTCGAGAGAGAACTACTCCCTCCTCATCATGGGAGTCAGCAACGGTGATGGAGATGGTGGTGGAGTCGATGGAGATGGCTCCGTGGCACTTCCCCGTCCCGCCAGGGTGCCAGAACAGAGACATCTGTCCCCCGAATCTCCTCTTTGGTGGCGACGGCGCTGCAGAACTTTTCATGGAATTCTGATCTGGTTCCTAGGGTTTTCGTCCCGGGAGGCTTTTATAGGTGAAAGGGCAAGGTCGGTGGAGGCCTGAGGGGCCCACACCACCCCCTATTGCGGCCTGGCCTAGCCCGCACCACCAGGTGGTGTGGCCAGCCCCTGGCCCCTCTCCCTCTCATCTTCTGGATCCGTGAGTCTTCCGGTAAAATATCAACTTTGGCTTTTGTCCGGTTCAATTCCGAGAATATTTATTTTCCAGCTTTTCTGAAACCAAAAACAGCAGAAAACAGGCAACTGGCACTGTGGCATGTTGTTAATAGGTTAGTTCTAGAAAATGTATAAAAATACCTCAAAGTGTGGACTAAAAACATAAGAAAGTAGATACTAAACAAGCATGGAACATCAAAAATTATAGATACGTTTACGACGTATCAACATCCCCGAGCTTAAATCCTGATCGTCCTCGAGTAGGTAAGTGACAAAAAGAATAATTTTTGAGGTGACATGCACCATCACAATCTTGATCAAGGTATTTGTAACATTGATAGCTGGGATCATAGTACTTTAACATAGCATGAAAGTTATAGTTCTAACAATAAGACATAGCAACTATGTAATAACATGAAAAGGTACAAATAAAAGATTCATGAATAACAATGCTTTAAAAGATGTTTGTTTGTTTCACATATAGAAAACATAATGAGAATGGTATTCAGCTTGTCCCTCATAGTGTAGCAAAACATAAATGCATAGGACACCTTCAAAGTTCATAAGGGTGACTAGATACAAATAGTTTAAGAACAAGCAATATCAAAGTTATGAATCAATCAACAAGTTTTGGGACAATACACATTAAACTAAGAATGACCACTGATACGTTGCTAACATATCTATAATTTTTGATGTTCCATGCTTGGTTTTTATCTACTTTCTTATGTTTTGTCCACACTTTGGAGTACTTTTTATACACTTTCTTGGACTAACCTATTAACAAGATTGCACCATGTCAGCTGCCTGTTTTCTACTGTTTTTGGTTCCAAGAAAGTCAGAAAATGAATATTCTCGGAATTGGACGGGACAAAAGCCAAAGTCAGTTTTTCACTGAGGGGGACACGGAGCCAGAATACGAGACGGAGAGGGGCCAGAGGGCCGCCACACCACCTGGCCACGCGGCCAGGCCTGGCCCGCGCCAGGGGGTGGTGTGGATGCCTAGGGCTTCCCCTCGGCCTCCCCTTTCGCCTATAAGATGCCTCCGATACAGAAACCCTAAGTACCCGATCAAAATTCCATGAAAGAGTCTGTAGCCGCCGTCATCTCCATCCCTAGATCGGGAGGGATCTGAAGCTCTTCCTAGCACCCTGCCAGAGGGGAGAATTCACCCTGGAGGCCTTCTTCATCACCATGCAAGCCTCTGGTGTGATGCGTGAGTAGTTCATCCTTGGACTACGGGTCCATGTAGTAGCTAGATGGCTGGTTCTTCTCCTTTGTGCTATCATGTTTAGATCTTGTGAGCTCCGTTCATGATCAAGATCATCTATTTGTAATCCTACATGTTGTGTTTGCGGGGATCCGATGGATATTGAGATGCTATTTCAGAATGATTATTGATTCTATCATGTCTTTGTTATTTGTGATCTTGCATGCTTTCCGTTGTTAGTAGCTATCTTGGCCAAGTAGATCCTAGCAACTCCAAGAGTTAGTATTTATGCTCGATAGTTGGTTCATGCCTCTAGTAATCTATGGAAGTGACAGAAATCTCTAAGGTACTAGATGTGTTGTTGCTACTAGGGAGAAAACAACAATCCTTTGTTCATAGAACAATCATGTTGTTTACTTTACACGCAATGCATAATGCAATTATCTGTTGCTTGCAACTTAATACTGGAGGGGGTTCGGATGATAACCTGAAGGTGGATTATTAGTCATAGATGCAGTTGGATTACGGTCTATGTATACTGTTGTAATGCCCAATCAAATCTCAAAGGAGTCAAGATGTTTAGTATATGCATATTTCTTTCTCGATGTTTGTAAATTTCCCCGCTATAATTTGTTCACCCAACGTGTCATCTATCTTAAGGAGAGCCACCACTGGCGTCGGTAGTGTGCCCTGCCAAAGTCCAGCTAGCAACACCTTGGAGGTGTTTCCTTGCTCCTACTGGATTGATAACTTTAGTTTCATAACTGAGGGAAAACTTACTAGTATACTCATCATACCTTCCTCTTGGGGTTCCCCAACGAGCTTGAGATATTTTGGGCCATCAAGGACTTTTTCTGGCGTTGTTGCCAGGGAGTCAAGGATATCTTCACAAGGGGAGTCTCTCATAACCAATCTCTTTACTTTGTTTTATTTGTTTTGCTTAGTTTATTTCTGCTTTGTTTGCTTGTTTCTTTATCAAAAACACACAAAAAATAGTTTTACTAGTTTGCTTTGTTTATTAAAAACACAAAAAATTTAGTTCATATCTTAAGTTGCCATTATGTCTAGCATTGCTCCAATCACTATGTCACCTAAGGAAATGATTTTCACTTTTAAACAAGGAATTGAAGAGAGTTTCAAAGAAGCTTGGTCTAGAATCTCTGATCTACATGAAAAAACTGAACCTAAAATGACTCAAAGCTTGTTCCTTAGCAGTTTTTACCTTGGAATTGCTCTTTGCTATAGATATGCTTTGGATGCTATAGTGGGAGGAGATTTCCTCTAATGCAATGAGGATGATGCTTTTAATGCCATAAAGAATTTGGTCTTTACTTACAACTTGCCTAGCAAATCTGATTCTTCCTTCATAAACATATTTTCTACATTGAATACTCTTGAGACCAGCACTGCTAGTTTGAAAGATTGCTATAATACACTTAGAGAGCATCATGACTATGTTCCAATAAATTCCGAACCCTCAAAATGGCTTCCCACGGTAAAGATTTCTATAAATAATGAAACTTTTCATGCTCGCTGTGATATCATGTCTGAATTTTGTCTTATGCCTAAAGATATCTATGAATCTTTGGGGACTTTATGAAGGGGGAGAAGAAATATTTCTTGCTAATAATGCCACAATATCACCAATTGGAATAGCTGAAGGAGTGTTTACAAAGATCCTAGGGAAAATGGTTTCTACTGATTATCTTGTTATTGAATGTGTAGGAAAAGGACAAATTACACTTGGAAGATCCCTATTGAAACTCCTTGGAGCAATAATAGATGTGGAAAAGGGCACCATGCACTTTGCTTCTCCACCAAACAATCATATGTTCCCCAAGGTTAAGAATAAAAGTAAGAGAGGTAAGGGCAAGAAATTTGGTTTTAATGCTTCTTCATCTGAGAATACTTGATTCTTTTTCTTGCTTCTTATGCCTAACTTAAAGGCGTTAAAGAAAAGTACTTATTGGGAGATAACCCAAAAGTTTTAGATGAGTCTTGAAAGTTATTACTTCAGTAATAACCGCTCCTTATCCTTTTTTATTTGCTTTTTGTGCCAAGAGTAACCTCTAATGAAAGAGAAGTAATGATTGGGAAAGTTACTGTCTCGAAATAGATTTCTGTGCTTCACCGTAAAAATTCGTGTAAAATCTCTATACGTCGTTTTGAGGCATCAAGTTTTTTGCTTCTGCCCCAGGTTGTTATCTAAGTTTCGTTAGTTCAACACTTTTCGATTTGAGCAACAGAAGGTCTTCGAAAAAATTGGTTTTTTACGTGCTAGACTGTTTTGACAGATTTCTGCCATTATTTGCATTTTCTTCTTGTTGGTTCCTTTTTGAGTTCTTTTGGGGAATTGAGCTTTTTGAGGGAAGTGCTGCAGTACCTTGTGTTTTAATGGAAGTTTTATTGGTGTTGAAACGGAACCTAAATACTTATTATCTTGAGTGCACTAATATTGCTAATAAAGATTGTGTGAAGTTTTGTATGAAGGAAAATTTTCGGGTGTATGTAGGGAATGATGTAATGAGATGAAGAATGGACAAAATCTCAAGCTTGGGGATGCCACCCCGTGTCACCCCAAGAAATATTCAAGAGGTACAAGCGTCAAAGCTTGGGGATGCCCAAGGCATCCCTTCTTCATCAATAAAAATCCCAGGTTTCTTCCAAACACTTCATTTTTATTGTTTCATGCACAGTTGTGTTGTTCTTGGAGCGTCTTCTTTTTAGTTTTCGTTTTCTTGGTTTGCTTAGTTTGCTTGAATAAATTGGTTGGACCCCCTCATTCATACATTAGTTTTCAAATAAGATTGGTTTGGATTGGAAAAGAGTAGGAAAAGTTCATGCTTAAGTGGTAAAAAGGAGCTTGTTTTTGACTATGGCCTATGCTTTTTCATATCATGCTTGATATTGTTTTGGCTTTATGCTTAGTGATTTTTGCTGTAGCATGACATGTTATAAACAATTAAGACTGCTTAATGTGCCTTGAAAGAATCATGATTTGTTTTAGCATATTAAAGCATAGTATTGTGGTATTCTCCTTTGATGCTTTATTTGGGTTGAGTTGGCGCATGCTCACACCATGTTAAGACTATCCCAAGTCACCATAGTCTCTATGATCCTTTAGTTTTCGACTTGAAATATCACTTTATGCTTTAATTAATGATGTTTTTTCGCTTTGCATGATTATGGCCATTATTTCTCTCTTAGTTGGTCGCTCCCAGTCTTTTGCTAGCCTCCATAACCAAGTATGAGTTCCACTCATGCATCCAACTCCAAATAAAACCAAGTTATTCCAAAGAGTCCACTATACCTGCCTATTAGCATCTGCTATTCCAAGTATATTCATGTTTTTATCTACCTTCTGAATTAAACTTGTTATGAGAAAATTAGTGATTAAAGCTCTCACGAACTTGATGGCACACTTTACTTTTCTTGCCCCTAATAAACTTGAACCATTGTGTCATCTATGTTGTATATGCTTGCACTTATACATTGGGAATTAGCAGAACCATGTTGTCAGGGTGAACACTTTCAACATTGCACCTGTATATTGTACCAAGTTGATATCATGCTCTTTTGTTTTAGGATGTCGTCGGTGTGAAATGAAAGGGGAGCTTGTAAGTCCATGGAGTTATGTATGTGTGTTAGAGAAACGCCTGGGCCGCTGGTCTAATCCATGCTTAATCATGGTGGAAACCTACAGTGTAACCATAATGAGCAATCTATGAAGCATTCTTCTTATAAAAAAGGAGATAGAGATTGAGAAAAAAGAAAAAAAAGAGACGAGAAAAGAGGAAAGAGAGAAAAAAACACCACTTTCCCATGGTAAATAAGAAGATTGCTGAGATGCTTATTGTCTGCTTACCTTGTCATTTTGATATGGGGATTCTTCCGTATCATCAGGCAAGGGGTACCCCGTTGGCGGTTCTCTATGATACACATGTACTTACTATGACAAGAACTTACCGGTAACTAAACTTGAGTAGCATGAGGAGCGGCCCTCGTATTCAAGGGACATGAGATTGCCAACTTATACTTTGTCAAGCATATACTCCATAGTTTGTTCACTTTAACCTTAATCACTTCAAGATGATTAAGATAGGGGCAATGAGAACTGAAAGCTAATAAGTACCATAATTTTTGGAAGCACTTTATGAGACTTGAATCCCTGCTTCCTTCTATGAAGGCCTTTTTTTTACTTTTATGTTGAGTCCCCATCTTCTATCTTTATGCACCTATTGAGAGAGCATAGTGTCCATTCCTAGTTTAGTGTGCATTATCCCAAGACTTGTTGATTGATTCATAACGTTGATATTGCTTGTTTTTAAACTATTTGTATCTAGTCACCCTTATGAACTTTGGAGGTGTCTTATGCATTTATGTTTTGCTATACCATGAGGGACAAGCTGAAAACCACTCTTTTTGAAGATGGTCATGTTTCGGGTCAAATACGGCGTCGAACAGAAAACTCTTCATCTACAAAGTTGTTGGAAATTTCGCGACAAACGTTCTGGACATAAAATTTAGCTGATTCCGAGTCCGGACGGGCCGGTAGGGCCGATTTTGCTGCAGCCCAAGATGGGGTGACGGGAATCCGAGAAGCTATATAAAGGGAGGAAACCTAATTCGCCCAAGACACCTCCACCCACGAATTTGCAGCCGCCAAAGCCACGGTTTCCCCTCCCCCATGGATCCCATCTCCATGGGGAGGGCTCCCAATAAGCCATGAAGGAAGGGGCTAAGGGGCGGTGCTCCCCCATGATACCGGTGGCGGGGAAGGAGTCTCTCGCGTCGCCGCCAGCGCCGCCGCCACCCTCTTCACCATCTTCACCTCCATCTCCATCACCTAATCCTCCTAGTATGTAGTGGTTCATCCTCCCACACACCTCTGTACCGTCCTATGTAAACATGGTATTTGATGCTATAAGTTATAATCCTATGATCTATGTCATGTTTGTGTAGTTTCTTTGTTCTTAGATTGAATGGTTGAACGTCTTTGGTTCATTAGAGTTGTATGTTGATATGGTATAGTTCTTTTGTGTCCATTATATTTGTGCGCGCATGGATTAAACATCATAGGGTTTGTAGTATGTGTAAAAGGAAGGGGGCGAGTTCTGCCGGAGTGACAGAAACCTGAGGACGCGAACCGGAACATTGCACGTATGGGAGTAAGAGGACCATTAAACTTAAGGCTATGGTTGGGGAAACCTTAATGCATTATTAGTACTTACGGATGTTTGCTAAGAATCCAATCATATAGTACATGTAATTCCAAGTAGTGAAGCGCATGTATATTTAGCCTCTCCCACATAGAAAACTGTATCGAAGACAATGAACCCGATCTATTCGCTATTTAAACATGGACAAAGCCACCACAATTACCACCACTATTCCACACTCATGGTTCTGTTAGTTTAATGTATTTTATTGCTGCAGCAACTAGCTTTACTTTCTTGTTATTTATTATCATGCAAAGCTGTCTCTAGTACTCGTATTGTTGCTCTAGTTTTATTTCCTAGATAATGCAAACGTTTAGTGTGCGTAGAGTTGCATTAGTGGTTGATAGAACTTGAGAGAACATTTATCCTACCTTTAGCTCCTCATTGGGTTTGACACTCTTACTTATCGAAAAGGCTACTCATGATCCCCTATACTTGTGGGTTATCATGGGGATAAGTAGAGATTCATTAAAGCACTTGAGTAGCAGACTATATCTATAGATTACAAAGCTCATGATCTCAATAAGATCACACATAGAGAGAGATGAACACATAGCTACTTGTAGAGCCCTTAGCCTCGAGAGAGAACTACTCCCTCCTCATCATGAGAGTCAGCAATGGCGATGGAGATGTTGGTGGAGTCGATGGAGATGGCTCCGGGGGCACTTCCCCGTCCCGGCAGGGTGCCGGAACAGAGACTTCTGTCCCCTGAATCTCCTCTTTGGTGGCGGCGGCGCTGCAAAACTTTTCGTGGAATTCTGATCTGGTTCCTAGGGTTTTCGTCTCGGGAGGATTTTATAGGCGAAAGGGCAATGCCGGTGAAGGCCTGAGGGGCCTACACCACGCCCTAGCGCGGCCTGGCCTGGCCCGCGCCACTAGGTGGTGTGGCCAGCCCCTAGCCCCTCTCTGTCTCATCTTCTGGCTCCGTGAGTCTTCCGGTAAAATATCGAATTTGGCTTTTGCCCTGTCCAATTTCGAGAATATTTCTTTTCCAGCTTTTCTGAAACCAAAAATAGCAGAAAACAGGCAACTGACACTATGGGATGTTGTTAATAGGTTAGTTCCAGAAAATGTATAGAAATACCTCAAAGTGTGGACTAAACATAAGAAAGTAGATACTAAACAAGCATGGAACATCAAAAATTATATATACGTTTACGACGTATCACAGCCTCCTCATATAATGGCTGGGAGGGAACCACGAGGAGGACTCACCAAAACCCTAGCACAAACAGCCGCTAGATTACATCTGCGCATCATCGCCATCAGGGCACCCTTGTAATCTTTGGTTTATCTTCAATCAAGAGTAGATAAGCAGGAGTAGGATTTTACCTGTGGGGGCCTGAACCTAGATAAACATCGTGTCCCCACATTGCTTGCATGTTAGCCGAACGAGATCTCCAACGCTCCCATCTTCCTCAAAAGCCATGTCCATAAATTATGGGCATTGATGTGTTAACCCCACGTTAATTGGCGCCATCTGTGAGAACTGGGCACGCTAATATTGCGACCTTGATGGCCCCATCACCTATCATCTTTGAATCATCTGCATAGGAGGGATGCCTCAGCATCGGCTCCTTCGACTTCACCATCCATTCGCCAACCACACGCATGGCCTTCCACTCCTCGATGCTGAGGCCAACATGATGATCGGCGGCTTCAGTTTTCAGGTTGGCAAGACCTGTACCTTGCGCGCCCTGGACCCGATCCAATCGATCTCGGAGAAGCCGACCATACCGTCAGTTGCACCAGCCTCGTGGTTCCACCCCCGATCGGGACCCTCAGTGAGCTGAATGCAACCTCCTCGGCCTATGGCCCAGACAATAGCGACAACTGCAACACTGATTTAAGTGATTTGCCCGAGAACGACCATGACGTCGGATCCGATCTGGAGAGCTCTAGAAGAAACATCCACACCAACCGCTACTACTGCATCATCATCAACACTACCACCAGTGGAATTGCTGGAAAACGGTGCCGACACTGGTGCTACCCTGAAGCCGGTAACGGAGCTGCCCGCAACAACAACAATGGTAGTGATAGGCCGCGGATCCGCCTCACCGATGCAGAGTGGGAAATGGTCCAGCAGGCCCTGACGGGTGGTGCACCTATGCCCCCGATTCGTCACAAGACATGATGATGGCTTACTATTGGTACTTGGATAAGGAGTACCACCACTAGCGGGTGGTCATGGACCAGCTCGATGAACGGCGATGACTCGCCGGCGAGTCAAGTGTCTGACGAGCGAACCTCTCTTCAATCGGCGGCTCCACCTCAAAGGGAAACCATAACGCTGGGGCATCCAAAAGATGCCCTCGAACAGATCAGATGGATGAGAAAGCCAGGCGCGAAGCTATTAAGTGGCTAGACTTCTCGTTCATGTTTGTAGATGCGCATGACAACATAACACCCAAGACCCCGCAAGCCGCCGTCATGGTAGCCACTACCTACCTACTATCCACCCCCCGTAGGTAGGGGACCCGCGTAATGTCATCCACCGATCTGCCCTCGCCAGGCTTGGACTGGTTGAGGCTGCACTCGCAGGAGAGACAACCCCAGAGCCAAAAAAGACATCCGTGAAACTCGCGATAAGACGATCCCCGTCAAATAACGAGGATTACCAACCACAGCAGCGTCATAGCCCGCGGCGGAGAGATCGCGACGAGATCACCCAATACAAGGTCGACAAGCTACATGCAAGCACGCCTACTCCTCTGAGTCCGAAGATGAGGACATGGAACTGTACGGCACCAGATGCTTCAGCCGCGCCATATGAAAAACTCCGATGCCCAAGGGATTCAAGCTGCCCTCGAACAACCCAAAGTTCGCCAGCTTCTAGGAGCCGAATATTTGGCTAGACAACCGTAAATAGTCTATGAAGTGCCCTGGAGGATCCAAAGAAATAGCGATGGAATGCCTACAGTTGCAACTCCAAGGCGCTGTGAGGGCCCGGCTAAACAGCCTCCACTCTAGGTCGATCCACAACTGGGAGAAGCTGGTGTACAACTTCGTCCGAAACTTCAAACGCACCTACAAGCAGCCAGCCTCAATTGAAGAACTTCAAGCATGCAGCCAAAGGTCCGGCGAATCCCTCCGCTCGTACATCTAGTGATGGTACATCATCAAGAACTCCACGGAAGATATTTTCGAGGAGCGAGCAATCAATGTGTTCAAAGTCGGCGTACACCATCGAGAGCTCAAGGAGGAGCTCGACTGCACCAAGCCCGATACCATCGACTACCTGATGGACGTAGCAAATCGCTGGGCGGACAGCGAAGACACCCTTCACAACAGCCAATCACACTTGGATGACGAGGATGATTTGGGCTGCAAGCATGATCGCCAAGGAAAATGCAGGCATCGCGGCTACGAGGACCGCGACGAAGTCGACATGGTCACAGTCGGCTATGCCAACAAACACGACGACAACAACTACAACAATGAATATCATAGTGGCAACTACCGCGACAGTGGAAAAATGACCCAAGTGCGATGGCATGGCTGTCGGCCCCCTGCAACGTCCATTACTACATCGAGAGGAAATCGAGCCACCTCCTCAAGGACTACCAAGAGTTACATAAGCTTCAAGATGCTTACGCACAACTTCATCATGAAGCGGCAAGTCAAGGGTACAGAGCAGCCGCAGGGCCCATACCGTACGGAGCACCGCCACCACCACCCCTTCCGTCCAATGCACCACCACCACCAGCAGCCCCGGTGGCACGCAACAATGGAGGCGAGCCATATCCCCCACAACAGGGGAGCATGATGATCCATAAGGGGCATCCCTCCAAAAGGATCTAGAAGACAAGAACTCGACAAGTCAACATGGCAGTGTCATCACCCCCCCGCAATCCCTGAGTACCTCAGTGGATCTGAATCCTGCATCACCATTAATAAGTCTGACCACACCCGTCAAATACGACGACTAGGTCACGCGAACGACGGGTATGAAATGAGCACAATCTTCATGGACGGAGGCAGCGACATCAACCTGATATTCGTTAGCACCTTGCATGCCATGCGCATCCCACTATCTAGCCCAAAGGCATCTGATGCATGTAAAATGCATACATGAACTTTGTAGTTTGTTAACATATTTATCCACATATTTGCATCATATATATAATGTTATATCCATGTTTTACATTGATTTTTGGGGATTTACCAATGATCCCCTTTATTTTGGTTATAATCCCGTAGGGCAGAAAAACCATGTTTTCAATATTTTTGATGTTTTAGGACCTATACGGAGTCAAATGTACCTGAGCTTTTGGGGATGTCAATATTTATCCACGAGAAGAATCTGGAGCGCAAGAACCTCACCTGGAGGGCCAGAAGGCCCAAAAAATCCTAGGTGGTGTGCCCGCACCTACCCTCTTTTCCTCCTCGGCTGTCCGATCGCCTTGACTCTTTTTCCCACAGAGTTCTCTTGACCTAAAAAACCCTATATAAGGATCCCCCGGGGAGTCCTTGACAAAGAGGAGGCGGAGATAGAAAACACCAAGAAGGAGAGTCTGTTGGCCGCCACCAGAGGAATATTGGAGGGGGAACCGCTGCCGGAATCGCCTCCGGACGCCTCTCCTCCTTCACCAATGCCTCCTCATCACTCTCCATGATGAGAGGGGAGTGGTCCACCCCCTGGGCTTTGGGTTTATGGTGGTAACTTGATCTAATCTCTCCATGTGTGATCATTGTTGAAGTCCATATGATGTGCCTTGCACGAGTATGGATCTATCTATGTAATTCCTATGGTGGATATTGTGTTATGAGATAGTACTTGTTATTCATTTACAGCTGTGTTGGATCGTGTATGGTTTGTCATACTTTGGGGGTATTCTATGATGCATGTAATGGTTTAGATCTATACATAATGCCTTGTTTATCTACATTTGAGCTTAGCAACTTATTTAAGGTAACTCTAGGCAGCTCGGCTCATCTATTCTATCCTATCATGTCTACGCTTCTACTTCCTCTTTTGTGTCTCATCTTTAGTTCTGTAGAGTATATCGTACTCTACTCCATCAATGCCTCCTGAAAGATCTAGCTCCTCATAGTAGATTTCGCCGTTTCTTTGAGTTTATCGGTAGTCTCGTCCTAGCAATTCTCAAAGTCTAAGCAAATGTTTTTAAAAAGATAGATTGATTACAAGCGTACTCAACAAGTTCTAAAGGTGGTTATCTGATGCTCTATTCTATGGCCATGGATCAAAGATCCCGGGCTAATGATTGTTTTCAAAATCATTTTCTTGAAAAGTTAAGTTTTATTTAGAAAATTGTGTATATTATCCTTCACAGGTTGTTACAACTTCATGCAGTTCGTTTCCACATTGTGATCATAGTTCTTTCTTGGAACAGGAAGTAACATGTCATGTTTTATACACCTTGTAGATGTGTGTTACTTTTCCCACAAATGGCATTAGCCTTATTGCTCTTAGTCACACTTCCTTAGATATGCTAGTTACCAAGTATTGCTAAGTCATGTCGAACACTAATCTATTCCAAAATATACCCTACGCAATAAACCCGGTCAACGGCCAATATTAATTGTCATCCCTTTTGAGACACTGAAGTTGTCATCCTAGAGCACATAATGGGGACATTACAGGCTCCCACCCGCTACCATTCATAGAGTAACTTTCCCGACATAATGGAATCTCCACCATATGATTTCCCATCATGTATTCCAACTATAATTCCATTACAGACCATTCCATGGATCAAAACATTCATAAAACGATATTTGATTTTGAATGCAGGTGATACTGCTTATGAAAAGTACTTTAGATGAAATATTTCAATGGGCATCCAAGAATGAACTTTCCTAGTAACTGCGAGATAATATAGTTTGAAGGTTCTACTTAACCCAAAACCATGGGTTCTGAAAATGTCACCATTCTCCGGTAAGAACAATGTTCAAAGAAGCAATTTGATGTAATTATGCAATAGATGTAAGACAATGTCTTTGTGTGTTGGTTTTAACGCCCTTGATTTTGGACTTCTTCTGTTATAAAGTTTATTTAGCACTTTGCATTAGAGCTTTGAGTGTATTAATTGTTCATATGGATTTTACTTAAGAATTTTCATATGATTTATATGAATTCCACTTTAGAATTTTCATATATGTCATGAAAATCATGTTGAACTAGAAAATACCCCGCGCGATGCTGCGGAATCGCGTGTAGCCAAGTTTCTAAACGGCACACTCAAATAGATATAGAATATGCCTTGTTTAGTGACCGTATATTGACATAAATGCAAGTAAACAAATGAACCATAGGCCCCGAACAAATTGAATGGACATAGTTTGTGTGATTGAAATATTAGTTAAATTTGAGCCTCAACCAAATAAACCAAAACAGTTACATACATGTAATCCATTTCACATGTGTGTGTGCCCAAATTCTGCTCAAATCACATGTTCGAAATGTGAGAATTTCCAACACAAAATCATAAAATTAAGTGCTACTTATTTGTATCTAACTCAGCACACTCAATTTACCAAATATCTTGGACAACCTGAACAGAGCAACACCAAACAACACATTTTATTGGTTCATGCTCTTTGTCCCCATTACTACGGCGATAAGGCTGAAGGTGAGAGGCAAACTTTTGTAAAAACCTGCAACCTCAGTACCTCACCATGTTGTATGTTCGAACATACAGACACCGACTCCAAAACAATATACATGTTAATAAGTTAAGCCGAAGCAAATATCAATTCTTTTAATATATACCCACTCGTGGATCCCGTACAGCTAAGAATTTCTACATCACTATAAAAACAACTATGGAAGATTCTTACATACCACCACACAACTCTATGGAAAGCTAACATGTTCCAGAAGAAAAAAATTCCGATACGCGTTCCAATAGAACATCTCGAGCCCATCGTGTGCAAGGAATGAATGAGGTCACGTGAGGAAATGCATTTTGCATCCACGGAGATTAATGAGACCAGCCCTGGTGAAATATATATAGTTTTTTATGAGAAACATATACAGCTAAAGAGATCTGGAAAGAGAAAGGTAAGGAAAAAAATACTTTTGCTAAAATTAAAAGAATAGATCATACCTGCTTAATGTCTGAAATAATTAGGGAGAAATTGCGTAGGTGGTAATTAAAATCACGAGGAGGGAAGAAAACACGTACCCTCAGTACGGTCCATCAATCTCATTGTTCTGAGAAAGATGACGGTAGTACTAAGTACGATTTACTAAACCAGGACTGAGCAGCAGCTAAACCTTGGTATATTTATCCTAGATTACATACCACCGGTAATCTCCTCTTTCTGTCCAAATCAATCGATGTGAAAATTACTGCACATGAGATGGAAACATCATATAGAAGGAAGTTTTTGTCAGACTGGTGAAACAGACATACCACATAATTTCTAGGAGAATTAAATACACGGAGGCGCCTCAAGATGTAAACTCCACTACCGGACTACCCATCGGCAATTGGTGCTCCGACCGCACTTCAACTTTGGGGGTGAGGGATTCCTTATAGGGCATGGGTAAAGGAAACAATCAACGCTGCGCGCAGCTACCTTCATCGGAAGGTCGCTGCGCGCAGCGTTGATTGTTCCTTTTTTCATCGAATTGATATATCATCGAATTGATATATATATATATATCCACCGAGTACGCTTTCCTCCGTGTTTGTTATGTCTTTTTTCAACCGTAGTACGATTCGTCCGTCCCCGCAATGTCAACACGGACCGGGCCTAACTCCATCTAAACATCGAAACGTATGTAGAGTCCATCACTGTACATATGCACGTACCATCACTGTATAGCAGCTACCCCTCGCACGCGGATATCACTGCTCGTCCATCTACCGTAATCGCTCGTCCATCTACCGCAATCGTAGTAAAAATGAGACCATCCATCTCCAGCGATAGATGTACCATCCATCTCCCGCGACCGCTGTTCTGCCCCGCCGCGCGTTGCAGCTCTGGCCTACGAATTGATTGCACGGACGTCACCGCCCCAGCGGCTTCTGGGCGGCTCTTGCGTGGTCTCTACTGCAGCCTCCCTGCGTGTCGGCCAGACATCCACGATCTACCTCTGCTGGTCATGGCAGGCGGCCATGTCTTCGATGTGTGCAACGCCGTCGGAAGCGAGATCTAAGCCCTAAGACGAATGATAGCTGCCGTGGGTCAAGCCATCGTCGTCCTGCTCCGATCCTTCCCCGCAACCGTCCCTGCCACACCTACAGGTCCGTGCTCATGAACGCCGAGGGCGACCTTCGCCCCAGCCCCCTTCGTACCGTCGAATCCTATGATATGGACAATTGTTGCTAGAACGTCTCGGGAGATCCTATACCAAACTTATCAGCACTACCAATAAAGAATCAACACCATGGACATAGTCGTTGGCTGCCTCCTAGACCGTCTCCACGGCGGTCGACAACAACAACAATGCAACGGGCCCATGTAGGAGGTGAAAGCTTGTAGGTGAGGCTGCTTTGACGTGGACGTGACACACATCATGTTGTGCAGATTAGCATGGAGGCCGATGGCCTGAGCAGCACAGACCAGACCGCGTTTCTCTTACTCCTCGTGACGTCTCCCCTAGTCGCTCTTACAACAGCCGCGGCGGAGGTGTCGTCCTCTATATTGCCGCAGCCGCCTCCACCTCGCCAGGATCCGACGCGGACGTCCTTGACGACGGCTCGGTCGTTGTCGGTGCACAGGCCCGGGTTGCCGTTGAGGTCGAGGTTCTGTCCGAGACGCCTGAGGAGGGCACGACGTCGTCCATCCCGTTCTTGCCTAGGTTGAGGTGGTACATGCGCTTCAGCCAGCTCAGCCCCGCTGGATCCTGCCCGTAAGGTTGTTATTCTGCACCGACAACATGGTCAGGCTGGACAGCTGCTCGAACATCTGTGGGTCGGTGCCAGCTCGCCAGATTTCGTCAGGCGACGGAGATAAAGTCCACGGGATGAAAGAGAAGGACGGATCCATTCTAGACGAGAGGAGACCGAGAGAATCGGGGCGGGGGCACTGGTAGCAGTTTTTTTTAATATGTATGCCGTAGGCATACATTACTTGTAATTATAACTGTAGCAATACAAAAATGAAACACATACAAGTAATAGAAAACAAGAGAAAACAAACGGTTGAACAGCTGCAAACCATCCTCGCCGCAACTACTAAGGACCTAAATCCTTCGCCGTCGGAGAAGGAGTAGATCACCAGGAGTCGGTCCACACTTTGGCACTGAAGAAACCCCTAGCCATAAGGCGTCAATGAGCCGCAATAACCACCAGCCCCGTAAGACCGGATCTAGCCTGCTGCTATGCAACATCGTCCGGAGGAGCCCTTCGAGCATCTTCAACGCTGGATCCGGGGCCAGCGCCACCTTGCCTATCAAGCGGCCGGATCCTCCACCATCCACCACAAACCAGCAGTTGTCCGCACAGTTGAGTTAGACACCAAACATCTGTATGTACAGTTTAGTTTGTCTACCCCTATGGAATTCAGATATCTCACATACATGGAGATACGATGGAGTTTATATGGAGCAGTGTACTTTATATGGAGATAGGATGGCTTCACTTGGATTTGCAACTCATCCATTACCAAAAACGCTACCACACTCCTTTGAACTGGTTAATTTGGTTTCTGTCGTGCACGACTACATGGGGCTCGAGAAAGGGAACATAGGTACGGTTGTTGCAGGCTACGCCCTCCATGCTTGCGCAAAGATAATTCTTTTCTTCTCTGCTTTGTTTACTTTCTTCATTATTTTTTCATGCATGGCTAGGTCAAATTTATATATGGTAGCACTTTCCTCAAATCTCCAAATTGAGGTCCTCTCTCCGTCCAGAAATAAGTGACTTGCATTTGTCGAGATTCGCATGTTTGTAAACATGTTTTAGTGTATAGATACATCTGAATCTTAATCTACGTCACTTATTCCGGACGGAGGGAGTACAAGACTTTATACATTGGTTTACTTTACAGGTTGACATTTTATCCGGTGAAGCAACATGAAATTCTACATATCCTAAAAATATTTAATAAATTAATCCATAGTACCGCACGGGCATGAAATCAATTTGAATCATGAGATAAGCATGACATATTGGCTCTTTAAATGTTTTTGTTCCCTAGCAAGTGCACGGGTGTATAACTATTGGTTTCAATTATTAATTTGGGATACTGATATAGAATTCATTCTTATGCTAATTTATTGCAGAGAAGAAAAAATGAGGCAATAAAAATAAGAGAGATGGAGGGACAGATGGTATCCGAACAATTCAGTCCAATTCAGTTAAGTGCTATCATAATGTCTTAGCTATCATAATGAACAAGAATTAAGAAAATACCTTGTAGTTTTACGTATGACCGAAGTGAAATTTTTGTCATGTCTATGATTTAAAATATAGTTTATTTATCCAGTTACATTTTGTGAAAGCTATAATATTTCGTTTTCCAAATATTAAGCCGCTATTGTTTTTTATACACATAATTTTTTATGTATCATTACATGTGCATTTAGAAAAATACAATATGTCCGTAGCAACGCACGGGCATTCAGCTAGTATATATAAAAATCATGTGTGAACTTCTGGTATGCCTCCCTCAGTTTGCGGGGATCATGGGGGAGAGGAGACAACAATTTCTTGCAATGTCATTCACATTGATTGAGAATTTGAGATAGGTGGAAGGCTTATCGGTGGAGAAGAGGAACAGTGCAATCTTTTAGGAGCGTTTTGTGTTTTATTACGTGGGGCTGGGTGGGTTGATGGGCCGGAATGCTACGTTACTAATACTTTGACAGAACATGAAATTCCCAAAAGAAAAACGAAGGGAAAAAGCAAATTGCTGATGTGGCACTTGTTGATGTGGATAGTGTTGGAAATATGCCCTAGAAACAAATAGTAGTAAGGACTATTATCATATTTTATATAGTTTATGATTAAGTTTTATATCATGCTATAATAGTATTGAGTGGAAACATCAATGCACGTGTGATATACAAACAACCAGGGGTTCCTAGTGAAACTCTAGTCACTGGTTCATTAGTCAACAGATGATCATGTTTTCAGATCATGTGGCATTTATGCCAGTTGGAAATGGAGTCAACTCATTCTGAGAATGAGATGATGAACCAATGCCCAACCTAAACATCGTGACCCGATCATGTCATGAAGTTTAAGTTACGATGATTAGAAATGAATCCTTGTAGACTATTCCTTAGACCGTGAGGCTATATCAATCACTGTCTCCCGAGAGTGCTTAGATAGCATCAAGCGCCACTTGGTAGTATAGTGGTTATAAAGGTGTGTTCAGGTAATCGGAGGAAACCGTAGAGTCAATATATGTCAAGAGAGGGATTTGTCCGTCCATGTGATGGGAAGATACTCAAAGGGCCCACTCGGAGAAGTTATAGCCAATAGCTGCGCAGCGTGTGATTTGATCATAGGGATATCACTTGTCGGAACGAGTCAAGTAGCATTGTTCGGTAACGAGATTGAACATGACATGGTGATGTCATTGATCAGGTCTCAGACAATGCAAGTATCGAGAGATAAAGGGAATAAGACACGGCTGTCCCGGTTCAAACGACGAAAGATCTTCGTGGAACGCACAGGGGTCACATGGCCATCCAGCTCCCTCTGTCGATCATTGGTGCGTGAGTGTCCTGGCCATGTATGGAGTGTTCCCGAACCGTGGGGTATCACGCTTAAGGGCTTGATGGTGCTTAGAGAGTGACGAGAGTTTAACTCATCAATGCCCATTGTTATGGACTTGGGTTTTGGAGAAGGAGGGAGTGCTGGAGACATCTATCGGCTTGCAAACAAGCACACAGGGGACAAAGGATTTACCCAGGTTCAGGCCTCGTAGAGGTCTCTACTCCTGCTTGTCTTCTCGTGGAATTATTGAAGGAGTCGAAAGTTACAATGGTGCGTAGATGCAATCTGGCGAGAGTTGTGGAAACTAGGGTTGCGTGTGTCCTCCTCGCCGCCCCATCCTAGCCTTTATATAGATAGGCTAGGTCTCGGGTAGCAGGTCGAGTCGGTTACAAGTTAGGGTTCTCCCCTTCAAACTTTCTATCTTTAGCTTCTTCTTGCCTCTCAAGCAATCGAGAGTCCGCAGGTCACTCGAGTCCTTTCGTCTGGGCCTTGGCGATACCGTAGGCCTATACGTATTTAGACCGTATATACCAAGCTCGAGTACCTGTAGGGTATACCCATGTCAGTAGCCCCTGGGTATCCAGTGGAATCGCAGATTCGACTGGGTACTTTTTGAAGTCTTCGAGTGCTTGAATGAGTACGTTTCCCGACTGCTTTCATTTATGTCATAGGGATTGTTGATATATGTGCCTGATATAGCCGAAGTATCGGTATCAGTTAACCACCTTAGGGTAAAACAACGCAATCTACTCGAACTCGAGTCCCCGAACTCGAATCCGGAAAAGTGTTGGCGTAATTCGACTCAGGCCGCGAAGGTCTTACAGGAGTCGAATTCCAGTTATATGGGTGTAAGCACTTAACGCGTTCGTCAAGGCATGTTCATCGTGCCTGTAGGCACGGATATGTTTCTGGTAGTGCGCAGTTAAATGCGTTGCCAGGCCTTTATTCAGGTCTTACCTTCACGCTGTAAGCGCGGCATCCGAATTTTATCATCGCGGAGATGATTCGGGCAACCTAGGAGACGTAATCTCTTTGTAGGGAAAATATGAGGCGGTGTCGCCATGATCTGCGAGTGCTGATGTAATCGACGCACAGATTTTGTGCAAATAATCATAGGGTGCGCGACCAGCGCTCCCTATGGGAGTAGCCCCCGAGTGCCTGGTTGAGTCGAAGACTCAGGCAGGGACTAAAGAAATTTTGCGATTGCTGTCATTTTTGTTTGTCTGAGTCAAAAACTTGGATTGCGACTACTGTCGTCTTTTGCTTGCTTGTTTCAGTCAAAAATGTTTCCAGCGCTCCCTAAGGGAGTAAACCATATCCATAGTCGAATCGTATTTCAAGTGGCTGGGTTTGATTGCGATTGCTTGTATCCCTGTAATAAGAAAATAAAATCATAGGGTGCGCGGCCAGCGCTCCCTATGGGAGTAGCCCCCGAGTGCTTGGTGGAGTCGAAGACTCTAGCAAGGACTAAAGTAGTCGTAGTTTTCCACTGTGTAGCTGTTGATGACGTCAGTGCTGACGCTTTCATGACCTCAGTTGTCCACGTGAGCGGCTTTGACGGGACGTGACGAGCGGTGGGTCCCACTTTCTGACTTTGATTTGACTGGGCGTGCGTAATCTTATTATTAACTGTGCCTCCTCGATTTCCACGCAGTGGAGGGACGGTCCGCGCTTCCTCTTCCCCATGTGTCGAGCGCGATATGTGCCACGCGTCCAATAGGGTTTTTGCGAGCCGTTGGATTGCATCTCTTAGGGGTTAAGTAGCGATGCTACAGCGGTAAATTTCCATCTGTGCCCTTTTCTTCCTTGCTGCCATCGCCATTGCCGCTTCTCCTCTGCTTTTCTCCCGCGCTCATCTCCTCCTCAGCTCTGGACCATCTCCGCTCGTTTCCAAGTTATTTTCTGCGTTCTCATCGCCACCGCACAATGGGGAAGAAGAAAGGAGGTGCTGCCGCTGAATCTGCCGCCACCGCTGCTGCGGCGAAGAAGAGGGGTGGCTCCGCTGCTGCGGGCACCAGTGCCGCCGTTGGCGGGAAAAAGAAAGTCGCGGGCACCCGCGTGACCAATGGCGCTTGGCGCCCTTCAATCATCAAGGCGTCCGATCTCCGTCTTCTTCGCCAAGATGGAGTTATTTCTGCAGCAGTCGCCGACGCGCGTGTCCCTAGCGGTGAGACCATTCCTGTGCCTCCCACTGGGTTTCGAGTGATGTTTCTTGCTTTCATCATTCGCAGCCTTTCTTTGCCTATCCACCCCTTTCTTAGGGGTCTCCTCTGTTTCTACGGGCTCCAGCTCCATCAGCTGTCCCCAAATTCGATTCTTCACATCTCTTGTTTTATCACCCTTTGCGAGTGCTGGCTCAGAATCGAGCCGCACTTTGGCCTTTTCAAATGCTTATTTAAGCTAAAGCGTCAGTCCGCATCTGGCTCTTTAATTTACGATGTAGGTGGTTGTGGTATCCATGTCGACCCATCCGCCACCTATTTCGACATCAAGCTCGCCAAGTCCGTCCAGGGATGGAGAGACAGATGGTTTTATGTTCGCGACCAGAAGGCCCAGGACGAGCATTTTGGACTCGCGCCTTTCGACCCCGCGAATCCCTGCAAGAAGATGCGTTCTTGGAAGAACGTGATCATGCCCTCTGAACTCGCGGAGACAGATGTGTTATATCAATGCGTCTGCGACCTCGAGAGTCGCATAGGCGCAGAAGAGGGAGGCTGCGCCCTTGTCAGGACTTGGCTGCATCGTCGCGTCCAGCCTCTCCAGGCTAGGGTCCATCCCATGTTTCAATGGGGTGGCGCTGATGATCTCACTCGTGTGTCTGCTGATGGCATGTCCGCGAGCGAGGTAGATAAGAGGGTGCGACTGGTCACGAAGTACACCTTCAAGGATGTGCTTCCAAATGAGCCAGTCGTTCCTCCCTTCGATGCTTCGAATCCTCCTCCCGAGGTACAGTCGTGCTACGCAGTAGCTTATGTTCGCGATTGCTTTTCTGTTGCTTACTTGCTCCTTTTTGTTGTTTGTATGCAGGATTGGGCGGTGTCGCCTTGCATGCCTCCTCTCCCTGAGGGCATTATCCCTCGCGAAGCTTTTGAAGAGGATGAGTCTGAGTCGACCATCCCTTCTGATGTGGAAGAGGAAGCCCCCGAGTCCGGGAGCCCGGATACTCGCAAGCGTTCGCGTAGCGAGGACTCCGATGCGTCGACTCCTTCAACTCCAGAAGGCACAGTTGTTGGCGCGGAGTCACCAATTCCCGCCGTCGCTGTGAGGGCTGTAGCACCATCTTCTCGCAAGAAGATGCGATTACCCAAGGAGTCTTCGTCGCAGTCGGCGGAGGCCACGTTTGATCTTGACAAGTTTGACTGGTAAGTTTAAGAGGTCATTCATTCTTTTCTGTTTTCTATTTTGTTGGCTGTGCCTTGGAGTTTTGCCTTTTCTTAATGCGAACTTGGTCTTGCAGTCAAGAGGCGTCGTCATCTTCTGGCGATGTTGAGTTTTTGAAGGAATCAGGAGTCGGGACCTCAAGGGCCAAGGTGGAAGTCGAGCGTGCTCCATCTCCTCCGATGGCGGCCCACTCCGGGCATAATTCTTCGAGCTCTCCTCACGGAGGGGAGCATCGAATAGTTTCTCGGATGACAGCTCAACAGACCTCTTCGGAGTCGCTAGGGGACCATGTGAGTATATCTTTCCTTCTTTTGTATTTTGGCAGTCAACGCCTTCTGTTGACCTCTCTAATTCCTTGATTGGCGCAACAGCTCCTTGTAAAGGAGGCCACGTGAGTGGCGGAGCAAGTGATGGCGATGGGTCGTCAGCATGCGATGCTGGAGACGCGTCACCGCGTGGTCGAAAGTGAGTTCTTCCATGCTTGTTCCTTTCATCTTCTCTCTGTTTTGGTATGTTTGACTAATAGCCAATTATTTTGACTGCTATGTAGCTGAGCATAACGCCCTTCTGCGCAATGTCGCATCCTTGGAGAAGACATTGGCCGCAGCTGTCAAGGGACGCGATGAGGCAATCGTGGCTCGTGATGATGCCCGAAAGCGCGAAGAGGATCTGCGCGCCTCTTTTGCGGCCAGGGAGAATTTGTTCGAGGAGCAACTATTCTCAGTTGCCAAGGCCCTCTCAGGTACCTTTTACTGGTTGATTTTTGATTGATGCTTTTCTCTGCTTCTGGAGTTTTGCCGGTGGCACTAGAAATTTGATCCATGTTTTTGGTGTAGATGCTGGCGACTTGAGTTTTGACCCGCAGGCCCTTCGTCGTGATGACGCTCTGGCCGGCGCAGTGTCCGCGGTCGAAGATCGAAGCGCTGCCGTCCAGGATACATTATCCAAGGCCAAGGTCGCCCTTAGTCGCCTCCGGGAGGAGTTGATGCCAAAGGCGGAGCAGGTCGATACTATGGACGAGCTGGTGGAGTCGCTCGCCGGGGGTGTGCCTTCTACCTACAAGAACTCCCTCCGGGCGGTTGGTGCAACGATGTCACTCGCCATGGTGCAGGCCCACGGAGTCGAGATAGATCCCTCTGCGGTGTCGAAGACAATGCCTGTTGGCGCGGATGGTCAGCAGGTAGTTTTCACTCCCTTTGCGACTGTCTGTGCCAAATACGGCCATTCTTTGATTAATACCGTTGCCAAGTATTCAGAGGAGCTCCAGCGCGCTAAGAAGGCGGCGAAAGCTTCGGCTTCAGGGGCAGGCGGAAAATCAGTGGCGTCTGATACTGCCACGGACTTGATGAAGCCTCTGAAGGCATCGAAGTCGAAGAAGCTAGCTGCTCCATAGTTAGCTTGTGTAGTAGATGATGAATTGTCCTTTTGCTCTAAGAACATGCCTGCTGGCGAGTGTGCTTGTGAATATTTTTTTATGCTTATCCTGAATGCATCTGCTATCCCTGCCTTTGTGTTAGTTTGGTTGCCTTATTTGCTTCTGTCTTGATCTGTGGTAGGGCACATCGAGTGGTCCTGTAGGGGGAAACCAGGATCCATCATCTCTTGATGAGACAGTGGTACCGCCGTGCTCCAGGGTAGAGGAGCTGTATTTGCTGTCGTGACTTCGTGACCGCGTGAAGCAGCTGGAGCGTGAGTTGCCCTTGATCCGCGGTAACGCAGATGTGTGGAAGTCAAAGGCGGAAAAAGCCGCCGCCCGCGAGCAGTATCTGCTTGGCGAGGTGACGCAGCTCAGCGACCAATTTAAGTGTTAGTTTGCTCGTCCTCATCTTTTTCCTTTGTAGATAGTCGCAGTGGTACGTTGTACTCATGCTGTTGGTGCTACTTCGTGTAGTTGTTAGTGCACACCGTCTGCAGGAGGAGAGGGATAGGATTGCCATCCGCCTTCATGGTCTCACCCAGGAGCAACTCCAAGAGAGTGGATACTTTTGGGTGGATCATGATCGTGCGACCGCATTGGCGACCCTGCAGGATCGCGCTTCGCGAGTGCTGCTCTTCCTGAAGAAGTCGCAGTCATGTTTGAAGAATATCTACCGAGCTATGTTCCCGTTGGATGACACGCCGTCAAGCCTGTTGGCTCTCCTGGCCAAATTTCAAGATATGTCCGCGGTTCGCGAGTGCATGAGGCAGCAGTTGGTGGCTGGTGCCAAGGCTGCCCTCTCGATGGTGCAATTGCACATGCCTGACGTGGATGTCGCCGTCGTAGCTTCCGGTCTGCCAGCGCCGCCAGCCGGATCTGCTTGGAATATGGTGCCGCACTATCAAGCTGTGGACCGCCCAGCAGAGGAGATTGTCGACTTCTTCGAGGAGAAAACCAATGTTCTTCTGTTGCAGCAGTAACCGGATTTGTATCCTGCACATAAATGTATTTGTGTTGTATAGTTCATATGTATATATTTGTATGTAATTTATTGTTGAACGCGTACAAATAGCTTTTGTAAGTGTAAGGTGCGTTGCACTGTGCGAGTCCTTTTCGTTAGCCTGGCCATCCCTTTTATCAACCTGCCAGGTGCGTTGCAGCTGGGTTGAATTTGCGTTAAGGGGTTCGATTGATGTGCCAGCTACTCATGATGTCGCGTTTTTTAGTCCGAAGAACAAATGTGTGTAGGGTGGCGTAGCCCCCGAGTACAATAGTAACAGAATTGAAAAGAAAAAACACAGAGTTTTGGGGCACTTAGCTTTTATTATTTGGAGAACAGTACGAGGTACAATGTGTGGCTAAGTAACCTTGGCTGGGTAGCCTTATTTGCAATGTAAAAGTAAAGCAACTAGGGGTAGAAGCGTCGCAGTTGTGCGACGTTCCAAGGGTTGGAGTATGCGACTCCTGTTTCTAGGTCTTGAAGGCGATAGGCGCCACCTGGGATTACTTCTGTAACCAAGTATGGTCCTTCCCAGGGGGACTCGAGCTTGAGATGCCCCTGCTGCTTCAGTCGCAGGACCAGGTCACCTTCGACGAAGGATCTGGGGCAAAGCCTTCTACTGTGGTAGTTGCGCAGGTTCTGCTGGTAGATCGTGGACCTTTCTGCGGCGATTTCTCTCTCCTCGTCGAGGAGGTCGACGGAGTCTTCGAGTGCAAGAGATGACTCTTGTTCGCTGTACGCGACTATGCGCGGCGCCTTGTACCTTACTTCGGCGGGTAGTACCGCTTCTGCCCCGTGCACCATAAAGAATGGCGTGTAGCCTGTGACGCTGTTTGGAGTTGTACGTAGGCTCCAGAGTACGGATTGGAGCTCGTCTGGCCAGCAACCCGCAGCTTGTTCGAGTGGTCGAAGGAGTCGCTTCTTGATGCCGCTGCAGACGAGCCCGTTTGCTTTTTCTACCTGACCGTTGGTCTGTGGATGAGCGACTGAGGCATAGCTGATGTTGATCCCCAGGTTTTCGCAGAATTCTTGGAACTCCTTCGATGTGAAGTTCGTCCCGTTGTCAGTGATGATGCTGTGCGGCACGCCGAAGCAGTAGACGATGGACTCGAAGAACTTGACCGCATTGTGACCCGATTGCTTGGTCACTGGCATGGCTTCGATCCACTTGGTGAATTTGTCGACTGCGACCAAAAGATAGACGTAGCCTCCTTGCGAGGACCTTGAGAGCTTGCCTACCATGTCAAGCCCACATTGTGCGAAGGGCCAGGCCAATGGGATGGGTCTTAATTCCGCGCCTGGAGCGTGTGGTTTGTCCGCGAATCGCTGACAAGCATTGCACTTTTGGACTATGTCCTTGGTGTCGCGCATGGCTGTGGGCCAGTAAAATCCAGCTCGTAGAGCTTTGGCAACGAAGGCGCGACTGCCGGCGTGGTGTCCGCAGGTTCCTTCATGTATGTCGAGGAGGACTGCTTTTCCATCGGCCAGGGAGACACATCGTTGTAACACGCCTGTGATACTGCGTTTATATAGTTCGCCGTTGATAACAGCGAATGCCTTGGAGCGTCGTGCGATGTGCCGTGCGTCCGTCGGGTCATCTAGTAGGCGCTTGCTGAGGAGATATGTAATGTACGGCTGCGTCCAGGATTGTTCGATCATCATGATGCTCATTGTCCCTTCAAGTCCTGTGTCTGGCTCCAAGTTTTCGAGTGCCATTTGCTCATTGGGTGTCGTAGCCCCCGAGTCTGTTGCTGCGCTTGTTTTCTTCTCTGCGGCCTTTGGCTTGATGGAGCATTCGCAGATGCGCTCGAGAAATACCCCAGGTGGTATGGGGGCGGAGGTAGAGCCTATGTTGGCGAGTGCGTCCTCCTCCTCGTTGCTTTCGCGACCTACATGTCGCAACTCGTAACCATCAAAGGCTCCCTCGAGTGTATCGTAGAGGTCGCGGTATGCGATCATGTTGTCATTGAGTGCGTCGCACTCGTGCATTGTTTGGTTGACAACCAGCTTGGAATCGCCATATATGATGAGCCTCTTTGCGCCGCAGGCTTTTGCCATCCTCATCCCGTGCAACAGGGCCTCGTATTCAGCCTCGTTGTTTGAGGCTGTGAACTGCATTCGCAGGATGTATTTCAGCTTGTCTCCTTGAGGTGACATCAATATGACACCTGCTCCTGCTTCGTCTTTCCTCTTGGATCCATCGAAGTGCATTGTCCAGAGGTAGGACATATCTGGCTTGTCCGGGAGTTGGTTTTCCATCCAATGCACGAGAAAATCGGGGAGAACTTGCGACTTGATTGCATCGCGCTTTTCGTATGTGATGTCTCGTGGAGACAGTTCGATTCCCCAAAGCGCGACTCGTCCCGTGGCGTCGGGGTTATTGAGGATATGTCCCAATGGGGCATCGCTGACTATCACGATTGGGTGTTCCTGAAAGTAATGGCGCAGTCGCCGGGCGGTCATGAAGACGCCGTATGCCAGCTTCTGGTAGTGCGGGTACCACTGTTTTGTTGGCGTGAGGACCTCGCTGAGGTAGTATACCGGTCGTTGTACACCATGGACCTTGTTTTCCTCGGCCCGCTCGACGACGAGCACTGTACTAGCCACTTGGTTGGTAGCGGAGATGTATAGCAGTAGTGGCTCCCTTTCTCGTGGAGTCACCAGTACTGGCGAGGTGGATAACAGGCGCTTGAGGTCTTCGAATGCTTCTTGCGCTTCCTTGGTCCACTCGAATTTGTCAGCTTTGCGGAGGAGCTGATAGAAGGGCAGTGCCTTTTCTCCCATTCGACTGATAAATCGACTGAGGGCCGCGATTCGTCCGGCTAGTTGCTGGACGCCTCTTATGTTCTTTGGCTTCTCCATGGCCAGTATGGCCTTTATCTTTTTCGAGTTTGCCTCAATCCCTCTCGCGGAGATGAGATACCCAAGCAGCTGTCCGGATGGTACGCCAAAGGCGCATTTGTCCGAATTGAGCTTAATCCGGTAATGATCGAGGTTGGTGAATGTTTCGCACAAGTCGTCGATTAGAGAGGCTTCCTCCTTAGTTTTGATTACTATATCGTCGACATAGACTTGGATGTTGCGACCCAATTGCTCCTTGAGGCAAGCCTGCATGCACCGCTGGTAGGTGGCTCCCGCGTTTTTTAGCCCGTAGGGCATTGTGTTGTAACAGAACACACCAAAGGGTGTTGTAAACGCGGTCTTCTCTTGGTCTTCCTCCTTCATTCGAATTTGGTAATAGCCTGAGTAGGTATCGAGGAAGCAGAGGCGCTCGCATCCAGCGGTGGAGTCAATGATTTGATCGATCCGTGGTAGTAGGAAGTGATCTTTTGGGCAGTGCTTGTTTAAAGAAGTGAAGTCCACGCACATCCGTAGGATATCCGTGTCCTTTTTTGGCACCAGCACCGTATTGGCGAGCCAAGTGCTTTCCTTGATCTCGCGTATGAATTTAGCCTCAAGGAGTCTGTTGATCTCCATGCCGACTGCCTGCGCTCGTGGCTCAGACAGTCGCCTGATTGTTTGCTTGACTGGCCTTGTGTCGGGGTTGACGTTGAGTGCGTGCTCGGCGAATTCCCTGGGAACTCCTGGCATGTCCGCAGGACACCAGGCAAAAATTTCCCAGTGCTCACGGAGGAATTCGACGAGCGCGACTTCCTATGCGGGACTCAAGTTGTTGGCGATGAGGGCCATTTTGGCGGGATCTGTCGGATGGACCTGCACCTTCTTTGTGTGCACAGATGAGTCAAAGGAGAGATCAGGTGAGTTTGTCCTGCTCGGGGGAGGCAGGCCGTTGTCTGTCGTTTCCTTCAATCGCGCGAGCTCTTCCTGCATGCCGAAGGACTAGGAGATTCTGTTGAATTCCCTGTCGCAGCTGTCAGATCGCTCAAAGCTTCCGTTGATCGTGATGACGCTGTTGGGACCTGGCATTTTCATCTACAGGTAGGCGTAGTGGGGTACCGCCATGAACCTAGCAAACGCGACGCGTCCGAGGATGCAGTGGTATTGTGAGGGCCAGTCGACGACCTCAAAATCGATGCGCTCGCGCCGGAAGTTCTTTGGCGTGCCGAATATGACGTCGAGGTTGATTTTGCCTAGGGGGTATATGCCTTTCCCTGGGACGATGCCGTGGAATGTTGTGTCCGATGCCTCCAAGCAAGTTAGAGGGATCCTCATTGCTCGCACGGTACTCGCGAATATGAGGTTGATGCCGCTTCCGCCGTCCATGAAGACGCGACTCATGTCGAAGCCTCCAATTTGCGCTTCGAGTACGAGGGGGCAATGGCCTGGGCGAGGTACTTGAGGCGGGTGATCGCGTTTATCGAAGGTGATGCATGACTCACTGCCACTGAGGTACTCGGTGGTGGATGGTGGTGAGTGCGTGGCCAAGTTGACTTGGCGAGTGATGGCTTTCTGCACCCTGTTGGAGGGGCATCCCTTTTGGATCATCATGGTACCCATGGCCCATGGGTACGGTTCTCCTCCGTGGTGTTGGTCTGGTGCAGCTCCGTTCGGTGGTGACCCCGGTGGAGGTGGCGGTGCGCCATGTGCCACGGCGCCTGGAGCGGCCCCATAGCCTCTTTCGACTGTGTTGCGGTTCATCCGAACCAACCCCTTGTGTAGTTTGAGGAACTCGCGGCAGTCCTTGAGGAGGTGGCTGGACTTTCTCTTGCCGTCATGCTTGTCGATGTAGAAGTGTACCATGCATGGTCCGGACAGTTTTTCCTCGATGGAGGTCGCGGGTGCCTCGTCGCGAGTGCGGCGTTGCCATACTTGCATGGTTTTTCCAGAGTCGCGGTATCCACTGCTGCGGTATCCACTGTTGCGGTTGTCGTCGCGTCTATCGGCGTAGCCGGGTGCGACCATGTTGACGTCGTCACGGTCATCGTAGATGCACATGCGGCGTTTGCCTCGGCGGTCGCGTCTGCGTTCGAGTTCTGCCTCCTCGTCGGAGTGAGCGCGGTTCTTCACCGAATCTTCTCCATCAGCCCACCGATTCGTGATCTCCATCAGATGGTCGATGGTCTGGGGCTTTGAGCGGCCCAGCTCCTCCCTGAGCTCTAGACGACGGATGCCACCGTTGAATGCATCAATCGCGCGGTCTTCCGAGATGTTTTCCGTGGAGTTCTTGATGATGGACCACCTTCGTATGTATGAGCGCAGCGATTCGCCAAATCTTTGCTGGCAGCATCTTAGTTCTTCGATTGATGCAGGCCGTTTGTATGTGCCTTTAAAGTTGCGCACGAAGCTGTAGACCAGCTCATCCCAACTGCGAAAGGATCCGCGTGGGAGGCTATTGAGCCATGCTCAGGCGGCGCCCTGCAGCTGTAGCTGCAAGCATTGCATGGCAGTACTTCGACTGCCGCCGTGGAGCCTGACGGAGGAGATGTGATCTTCTAGCCAGATTTTAGGGTCCTGTAGACCGTCAAACTTTGGATTTTCTGACGGAAGTTTAAACCCCTTAGGCATTCGCTTCTGCCTAATGGATCTGCTGAAGCATTTGGCGCCACAGAGTTCCCCGTCTTCCTCTTCGGAGTCAGTCAACCAAGCTTCGTGCTCTTGACTTGTCGATCTTGCATTGTTTGAGGTCGTTGCGCGCATCGTAGTCACGATCATGTCGCCGTGAACGACGGCGTCGAGACAGGTCGTGACTGTCATCGCTCGATGAGGGTGAGGAATAGCGTTTTGCTAGTGCTTTGCCCTTTTTCAGGTCTGGTACTGGCTCCTTGTCAAGGGCGGCCTCGATTAGCTCCAAACCTGCGATCGTAGATCGGTGCATGGCGGTTCGGGGATCTCCAGCCGGTGGCTGGTTGTTGAGGAGGTACATGGTGGCTGATGTCACCGCGGCCTGCGGCGTTCTAGGGACCACGTTGCCTCTCGTGTCGACTGTCATAGAGCCGAAGTCGAGGACTTTCGCGGCGTCTATGCGCTCTTGTTCGGTGAGGTGAGCCATTCGTGACTGCCTCTTCTTGGCGATGTACTCGTTGCCTCGTGAAGAGGATCCTCCGTAGGAGGAGAGCCGAGCGCGACGAAGGCTCGACTCGTCCACCGCCTTTTTACGCGCCTCAAGTTGCGTGATTGCTTGTTTTTGGTGCGTGAACTCCTCTTTTAGGAGCCAGTGGTAGCCCATCAGTAGTTCCTATGGGGACCGGAGGGGTAACGGTGTACCTCGTAGGGCCTCGCGGCAGCGTTCCCACTCCTGCTCGTTGAGCTTGATTACGACGCGTTCGCCGGTTTGCTCATTGATTATACTGGGAGGTTCGACTGCTCCCCTGTTGGCGCCGTTACCGCCATTGATAATGGCGTTGCCGCGATTGGCGGAGGTGTTGCCTGCATTAATGACGGTGCACATGAAGTGATTGGGGAAGCTGCTGCTTCCACAACTTTCAGATTCAGAACCGTAGGTTCCATCTTCTGTGGCCAGATCGCCCAGATCGGAGTCGCGACTGCTGTCGCTGATCGTGTTCCCGACTGCCACCGGAGAATTGAGTTCACTAAGGGTGCCGATTGATGGAGGGAACCATGATGCCGCGGCAATCGCCGGTGTCGTCGGTTGATCAGGCATGCGAAGCATGCCCATCTAGCCAACTTGGAAGCGGAAGTTCCCAATCGCCAGGCTGATTCCGTCGCCCACAGATTCGAAGGCCGGGCGGGTGGCCGGCGTGTGGACGGTGAAGTCGAAGGCGCCGAAGAGCTGGCAAATCTCCGCTATTGCGGAGTTGTAGATCGCGGTTGATGGGGCCGAAGAAGCCACAACATCAGCACTCCCAATTCCCACAGACGGCGCCAATTGACGAGGGTTTTACTCATCAATGCCCATTGTTATGGACTTGGGTTTTGGAGAAGGAGGGAGTGCTGGAGACATCTATCGTCTTGCAAACAAGCACACAGGGGACAAAGGATTTACCCAGGTTCGGGCCTCGTAGAGGTCCCTACTCCTGCTTGTCTGCTCATGGAATTATTGAAGGAGTCGAAAGTTACAATGGTGCGCAGATGCAATCTGGCGAGAGTTGTGGAAACTAGGGTTGTGTGTGTCCTCCTCGCCGCCTCGTCCTAGCCTTTATATAGATAGGCTAGGTCTCGGGTAGCAGGTCGAGTCGGTTACAAGTTAGGGTTCTCCCCTTCAAACTTTCTATCTTTAGCTTCTTCTTGCCTCTCAAGCAATCAAGAGTCCGCAGGTCACTCGAGTCCTTTCGTCTGGGCCTTGGTGATACCATAGGCCTATACGTATTTAGACCGTATATACCAAGCTCGAGTACCTGTAGGGTATACCCATGTCAAAGAGTGTTTATAGGATCAGAAGAATCGCCAAAGAATAGTAGAGAGAAAACCAGAAGGGTTTCGGTAAGTCCGGAGGATGTCCGGAGTGGAGGTGGAAGGTGTTCCATAGCCACAGAGGTTGAATAATATGTGAATGAATGTTAAATATTGATTTAAGTATTTATTTATAATTATTTAATAAAAGAGAAAATCAATTAAATGGTCAAAGGGCTTAATGGGCCAATTCCCGGAGGGGAAAAGGCGAAAGAGGGGATCCCACCCCTAGGAAGGGCCTAGGGGGTGGCCGGCGGCCCTAGTGGGCCTTCCCCCATGTGGGGCCCAGGGTGGGGGCTTGCCAGCGCGCCACCCGACCCTTCTCCCATGATTAGTCCCACCCCGGGACTTTGAGGGATGGTGTACCCCCTCCTCCCCTATATATAGTGGGGGTATTTGGCCAGATAAATACACCCAATAATCAATAAAGGTCTTCTCACTTTTGGGAGGACCTCGAATTGATATTTTCTCTCTCCCTCTCTCTCTCTCATGACCGTGGTCCGAAGTTCGGACTACGCGAATGAGAGACATCTTCACCGCGGAGCGCCGTCATGCTGCGGGATTCGGATCCAGGAGCTCTACTTCCGCAACTGCTGCTGGATCGGGGAAGTAGGAGTCATCGTCAGGCACCGGACGTGTGTAACTCCCTGTGAGGTGTCACACTTGAGGCACTCAAGTTGTTGGATCCACGGGAGCGCAAGGAATTTATCACGACCTTGAGGTCGGCTTTGGCTCATCTACATCAACCATGCTCTCCTAAGCGTTGACAACGCTTTTCGGTCTTCAAGGGTAAGTTCGCGAAAAGCCCCTCCCGTTACTATATTACTAATAGATAGGTCCTGGCAGCATCAGGGGTTCAGGGGCGTAGGGTAAATTTTTATTGTTTTCATACCCGGAACCCCTACAGTGGTATCAGAGCTAGATCTATGCGTAGTAATGCTAGTACGGGTAGAACACACGAGATGTAGCGTGTGGGCGTTGATCTTTTAGTTGTTACCCTCCCACGTGTACTTGTGTATACCGCAGTAATGCTTGATGAAGCGGCCCCCAACCGACTTTACGCGTTCATTCGCGAGACTAGTCCACGCTTGCCATACGTCTTGTACCGTATAAAGTAGCTTAGGGGGTGTCTGTCTCTCTCACATTAGTTGGTATGCCATTTGCAACGGAGGGCCCCGAAAGGGGTGTAGTAGAGACAACTACTTGATCAGCATTATGCTGAAAGTTCGTAGGTAAGAATAGTTCTTGTGTGACAGCCCATTCAGCCACGTAAAACATGCAAAGATAAAGTAGAGGCGTCTAACTTTGTTTTGCAGGGGGCGTTGCTTTCTGATATTGTTGTGGCAAAGGTAAAGTGGACCCGGCTTGACATTGCGTCAGTCGCACATCCACAGGCTAACGGACAAGTCGAAAGAGCAAATGGTTTAATCCTACAAGGCCTAAAACCGAGTCTCGAAGCACCACTACGACGTGCTGTGGGGGCTTGGGCAGAGGAATTACCCTCTGTAATATGGAGTTTATGAACAACCCCAAACAGGTCAACCGGATAGACACTTTTCTTCTTGGTCTATGGCGCAAAAGCAGTTCTTCCTAGTGATTTAATTCACACTTCTCCTAGAGTGGCCGCGTATATTGAAGAGGATGCCGAGATTTCTCGACAAAATGATCTCGACTTAGTCGAAGAAGTTCGCGTCGTTGCTGAAATGAGATCAACAGCCTATCTGCAGAAGTTACGCAAGTATCATAGCCAGAGAGTCCGAAACAGATCTTTTAATAAAGGTGATTTGGTTCTCCGGCTTGCGCAACAACAAAGAAAGCACAAACTTTCCCCAATATGGGAGGGGCCCTTTTTAGTTAGTCGAGTATTGCACAATGGATCGTACTACTTAACTGACATGAAGCCAGTCAAAGAAAGACCTGCTACTAAGAAGAGAAAGAGAGCTAGAGGCAGTACAAATCCGCATGAGTTAGACATACCATGGAATATTGCTCAGCTACGTCCCTTTTATTCTTAGTTTATCCTTCTTTGGAGTCATATATATGTACATGTTCTGTGAGAAATAAATGTTTTGGTTGCCTCAAGTTTTCCTGAGAAGTTTTTACCATCTTATTTCGGAATGATCATTTCGTAATCGAAAATCCCAGAATGCTTGAAAGTACTTTATGCTCATGTTCGTTCTGGTTTAGATTTCTGGTTCTAAAAATGCTACCTTTGGGTATAACTCTAAAGTTTCTAGTCTATGCTTTGGTTCTTTGTCTCATTGCTGGATGCGGGTATTTTCTGAGTAGTGAATTGTTGGTACTGGAAGCCGGCTTTGTGTCCGAGTTTAAACAGGTTTAGCAATTGAGCTCCGTTGCTCGGCAAAGTTTCCGTGTAGAAGGTTTAGCTAGCTCATGAAAGGGATGAGGCGGAAAGCCAGATAAATTATAAGTATAGGCAAAAAAGTTCAAGTGCTTATGTAAACAGTTCAGGCATGCAAAAAATTTAAAGCCAAAAGTGTTGAATAGATCAAAAGCTTAGCACTAGCAAAATTATAGTACTGCATATTTACAGGCCCATCATGTTTTTTAGAATAATACAAATGTTTCTGGTAATCTATGATGCAGGAGGGGAGGAAGGAGCTACCGGCTCGCTGGATACATCGCCTTGATATCGTTCGGAGATGTCCACATCCGAAATGGTGCGATCATCATCGGAAACTTCTGCTGAATCTTCTGGAGGCGGAGGCGGAGTGTCCACGCGGGTGAAGAAAGGAGTCTCGTAGCTGGTCAAATCAGCCACGTGACACCATATCCAGCACAGGAGTCCATAATGGCCTTGATATCTTGCTCCTGGCCGTCTTCATCTACTTTGCAGTACCCTCTGGTCACTTGCCATATTTCCATGTTTCCATGGTCTATCACCTCGGAAAAGAATTCCGAGGGAGGAAACGAAAAAACCTCTGTCGAGGTGGGTGTCGAAGTGGACCCGCTCATCGGCGCGCGTGTTGGGGACGGTCTCCCCGGCGCCGCTCCGCCAGTCGCCGGCGCGGAGGAGCCCTTCTGTCTCCACGCCGTGGAGCTTCTCATCATCGAGCACGCAGGGGATCCAGACCCTGCGGAAGCTTTCCTTCTCCGCCGTTGCCGCCGCCGCCGCCAAGCCGGAAGAGGATGAAGAAGCCATTTCTCTGGTGCGCCGGTGACCTAAGATGGGCGGCGCTGGGAGTTTTTGGGGGAAAGCAGAGGAGCTCTCTGCGCGCGGGGGAGATTTGGAGGAGAGGAAACGGCAAGGGAACATGTGAAGAAAGGAGTAGGAGAATCCTCACCCCTTATATCCACCTAACCGTGCCAAGATTCGTGCAAATGCTACAGTGTAACCGCCACGCGTCATGGAAGGAACTAGGAGGGACCCACGCGATGATTACGTCGCCTCGATCTTCGCGTACGCATTGAAACGGCGCCTCGGTTCCACGAACTGTGGACTCACCAACGGTCGTGCTGACAGGATGTCTGTCAGATGACATGACTTGACCATGGCTGGTGTCAGGTGGCGTTAGAGGTCAAGTTCCGGCTTAGTTTGAAATCAAGCTGGAAAATCTGAGTAACCTGTTGATACGTCCGACTTATTTTTAAGACCTGGATCGTATTTGTTGTTGTGAAGTTTCAGGAACCCTTCAAGATTCTGCAAGCCAAAGATCAAGCTAGACGATGATGAATCCGACTTTGGATCTTGGAGACTTCCGGGGCTGTTGTTGGGGATATACTTTCCGGGTATCCTCACAGTTCCTCACTGACCAGGGTGGCCCACTTCGGGTTAGAGCTTTGCTTCACGGGCGGCCTAGTCAGGGAGAAGATACGGAGTCCAGTACGGCTACGGGAAGGCCCAGAAGACTTACCGACTTAGGCCCATAGTGTTACTTGTAGTTCAAGATGTACTCTGTAACCGACTCTTAGTCGTCGACGGATAGATCTCTCCTGTAAACCCTAGGCCGGATATCTATATAAGCCATCCTAGGGAGAGCCTTTAGGGCAACAATCTAAACACCTCAATAGTCTACAATATCAACTCGCACAGGCGAACCCTTGTAACCCATATTCCGGCTCTGCCGTATTACTGGATTACTAGCAGGAGTAGGATCCGTCCAAAGCCAGCGGATTCGAACCTGGGTAAACTTGTGTGCTCACCGTCCCGGAACATCGTACGTCTCACACCCCTCTCTTCCGCACGCCTCGAGGACCCCCTCATGGCGTACTTGTCATCAATCCGACGATAGTTGGCGCCCACCGTGGGGCAAGTGAGCTTCGGATCTGCGTTCCGAGCAGAATCTGCAAGAATCGGAATCAGCGGGACTATTGCCGTCGGTCGCATCCTCTACGCCAGTGACGTCCCTCTCATCGTTCTCGACGAGACTTGGATTCCGGCTAGGGAGGTCGTGACTGCCTACAAAATCATGTCTTTTGGCGAGATCGATGTTTACATCGGTTTCGCTGAACCTGTCCCACCCACCCTAGTGGTGATGATTGAGGCAGAAGAATCTTCTGGGTCCCCTTTGTCCGCGGAGGCGGCAGAGTTCCGGATCTCAGAAAAACCTAATCCCACCCAGCCCACACTAGTGGCGGAGATAGTGGAGAAATCCGAGCCTGAGGAAGACATAGCGGTCAAAGTCGAATCTAGAGTGGATCTCCTTGGAGAAGCCAGATCCCAGATCGACCCACCCGCGGAAGTCAAAATTCAGGAGGAGCATATCAACAACACTGATTCCGGCTCTGATGATGCCGGAACAGACATGCCTTTCCTAAGGTACACACTGCGACATATGATAATGCAAGATGCAAGCGCAGATGCAATTCTCGAGACCATCAAAAGTTTCGACAAAGCTGATCGCGAGAGCCACAGGTACCTCAGGAAGCACGCGTCGCACTTCGTTGGGTATGTGGGATCCGTATCCCGCTCTGCCGATGCTAGAGAAAACACCGACTCTATGCTGGAGGAAATTGGAACAAACACCGACGTACTCGCATCCTCGGATGAATCGATGACGTCAGCGGATTTCCGAAAATTCTCCGCGGAATATGAAGAGGAGTATAACTCCAAAGCTGCAGAAGAAGGAGAAGCCATGGATGAAGGATCCGGGGAACACTCTCCCAAAGCGCAGGATGGCATGGAAATCGGAGATAATCCGGAGGTCCAGATGTCTGAAAGTACCGATCAGAGCTTGACTCCGGGAAACAAACCCAAAGCCGTCTTTGCTACCGGTGCTGCCAAGAAGGCAAAGAAGAAGAACAAGAAGAATAAGACCCTAGCAAAAGACCCTCCGACAGAGGAGGTGATTGCCAAGGAATATGAGGAAGACTCGGATGGAGCACTTATCCCAGATGAGTCGAAAAAAGAAGAATCGGTGGATGGACATGTGATCACTGAAGGTGCGCGTAAACTCATCGATGCTGCATTAACCACACCTATTCCTACAGCTGCAGAACTTACTGCTGAAGAGCTGGACGAAAGGGCCCAAGCCCTAGAAGCGCGTCGACAACAACTCCTGGATGAAGCCAAGAACATCCAGGAGGAAAAGAAACGCATGTCAACCAAGCATTACATGTCTTGGTTGCATTAGAAGACCCGGAAATGTTACACGCGTGATGGGAAATTTCCGGAGGTAAACAGGATCCTCTTTGAAGGAGATCTAGGGATGCCTCGTCTCGACAGCAAAGGAGATCTGGTGTATCCGACACCGATACAGAACATTGTCGCAGCTCGAGATATCCTATCAAATAACCCAGGCCCAGAACATGTTCGATTGGGCATCAAGCTACTCACCAAGGTTCTAGAGCAACAGATGGCTACGAAATCTGGAAGTGGAAAGCTGGTATCCAAATCCGACCAATGTCACACGGACTCATCCTGGAATGATATAAGGCCCCAGCGTGTTCCGGAACAGCGTCGCCGTTCCGACAGACGAAAAGACAACTACTCTAGAACCAGATCATCAGGACAACATCACAAACTTGCACGTAGCTGGCGCGACGTCGCTCCGGCGGCCGAGCAAGAGGCCATTGCTACACTGTATCCGAGGAATCCTCCCCGACGAGTGTTGAACGATCAAAGGGGAGAAGATAAAGAGAAACGTCGGGAGGAGGATCGTCAAAAAATGCCACCTCCTAGACATACAAACCGTCCGACTGAACCTCAACATAGTGGGAAGAACGGACGAAGGAATGACGGAAACCATGCCGGGCCAAGCCGGCAGGGGGCTCGTCGTAGTGAAGACCCTCCCCGGAACCAGAATAATGACGCTCCGAACGGAGGCCGGCGATCAGCCGGAAACAATCCAGCTGCACCACCCTCTCCACTAAGCAGTCATCACAACGGCTCTCAAGGGGGACAAGGAGGAAGATGTGGCGGAGGAGGTGGTGGCAGAAGCCGAAGTCCGGCTCCAAGATACCGCAGCCACAGCCGACATTCGGGACGATCTCTATCCCCGAACGACGCAAGGCACAGGATCAACTCCAACATAGAGGCGCGGCGCTACGAAAACGATGATATCTACGTGGGCCCAAAATGTTTCGGACCATGCATGAGAGCTACAAGATTCCCGGAAGGATTTGCTATCTCAAGGCATATCCAAGCCTATGACGGCATTGCTCGGCCAGATACCTGGCTACAGGATTTTTTCCAATCTTGCTGCATCGCCAAAGGCGAAAACATCCTGGTCACAACCCGATATCTCCCACTTATGTTGCGGAAGACGGCACGATCATGGCTCAATGAACTTCCGGAGAACACCATCCATAACTGGTATGACATGCAAAGTGCATTCTTTCGGAATTTCGAAGGCACATATCGGAGGCCCTGTACGGTCGGAGACCTACAGCGTTGCACCCAGAAGGCCGGAGAAACTTGCCGGGATTATCTCGAACGATGGATCGACACCAAAAACTCCTATGAAGGAGTAAATGATCAAACTGCTATTGAAGCCTTCATTGCAGGTCTCCCAATTGGTCTACTGCGTCATCGTTTGAAGTGTGACAAAGTCACTGATTTGGGAGAGATGATAGAAACAACGAGCAAGTATGCATATGCTGACAATGATGCAAAGGGATTGCTCAATGCCCTAGCTATGCCTCAGTCGGCAAAACAACCATAGCAACAAGCTCAGAAGCGCAAAAATACCTCGGAAGAGAAACCCAACACGGAAACAGCAGTGGTCACTGCTACTTTCGGGTCTGGAGGACGAGAAGGACACGACGGAGGCAGCGGGCATGGCCGTGGGACTTCAAGGGTCCAAGGTAGAGGAGACCAGCAACCAGGCAAAACCTACTCTTGGGCCGACATTGCCAATAACCCATGTGTGCATCACTTAGACGCCAATGGGGGCTCGTCCCACACTAACGCTGAATGTCGTTTCAATGACGACATCAAAAGAGATGACACCGCAGGCTACAAAGCTAAGCGGAAGAAGGGAAAGAAGAATCCTGAAAAAGATAAAGAGACCAAGGAAGATTCTGGCATGGAGGAAGCTGATGCTTCAAATCCCAAGCCGGAAGGGAAGAAAAAATTTCCGACCAAGAAAGACACTTATGTCACCTTCCTCAGATCTCAACCAGCAAAGGTTAAGAAAGCCGTTCTACATGAGTTCAATGCAACAGTTCCAGTTGTCCCCCAATTTCTGGACTGGTCGGAAGTGGCAATCACATTTGACCGTGCTAATCATCCGCCTAAGTTGCACAAGCGAGGAAAATGCACCTTAATCGTCAATCCACTTATTGACGGTTATGGTTTCTCCAAGACCCTCATGGACGGTGGTAGCAGTATCAATATTCTATATGTCGAAACGCTACGCCGGATGAAGATCTCGGAGACCCAGCGGAACCATAGCTCTATGATCTTTCACGGAGTTGTCCCAGGAAGACAAGCCAATTCCTTGGGAGAAATCACTTTGGATGTTACCTTTCGAACTCCAAAAAACTATCAGACAAAGGCACGTTCTTTCGAAGTGGTCCCGTTCAAGAGCGCGTACCACGCTATATTCGGACGTCCGACTTACTGGGCTTTTATGGCTCGTCCGTGTTACATTTACAATATGATGAAAATTCCAGGCCCCAACGGCGTAATCATTATTAGGGGAGACCCGAAGAAAGCACGAGAGTGCGAGGATGGAAATGCAGCCTTTGTTGAAGTCGTGCTGCACGCCCAGGAGTACTAGGAGATCAAGAAGAGCATAGATCCGTCCGAGATGCCAGCAACAAAGAAGGAGGTGACAAAGCCAAATCCGGAGTTCAGGGCATCAGAAGAGACGAAGAAGGTGTCGTTGAAGGATGATGACCCCTCCAAGGTGACCCAGATAGGCATAGGCCTAAGTAGCGCATATGAAGGCGCGCTCATCAAGTTCCTCCAAGCAAATCAAGATATCTTCGCATGGCAGCCATCTGACATGACCGAAGTACCTAGGGAACTTGCCGAGCACTCTTTAAATGTAAACCCGAACACTAAACCCGTCAAACAGTCCCTACGACGTTTCGGCGATGAAAAGCGTAAGGCAATAGCTAAGGAACTAGCACGACTCGAGTTAGCCGAATTCATAGAAGAGGTCATCCACACTAAGTGGTTGGCCAATCCTATAATGGTCCCTAAAAAGGACACCACTGATTTAAGGATGTGTGTTGATTATACTGCCTTGAACAAGGCTTGTCCAAAAGATTCGTTCGCTCTGCCTAGAATTGATCAAGTTATAGATTCTACGGCAGGCTCGGAGCTCCTCTATTTTCTCGACGCGTTCCGGGTATCACCAAATCCGGATGAAGGAATCTGACAAAGTCAAAACTTCATTCATAGCCCCTTTCAGAACCTTCTGTTTTGTTACGATGCCCTTTGGGCTGAAGAACGCATGAGTTACCTACCAACACACGATGCAGCGTTGCCTCCACGACCAACTCGGACGCAATGTACATGCATACGTGGGTGATATTGCGGTGATGTCCAAAAAGAAGGAAACTCTGATTTCCGATTTGGAGCAAACATTTGCCTATCTATGAAAATACAACATCATGCTTAACCCGAAGAAATGCTTCTTTGGAATACCAGTCGAAAAATTGTTAGGTTTCATCGTGTCTCAAAGAGGCATAAAGGTGAACCGTGACAAAATCAAGGCTATACTCAATATTTCTAGGCCAACTCGCCTGAAGGACGTAAAAGACTAACTGGTTGCATTGCTGCAGTCAGTCGGTTTGTAAGCCGGCTTGGTGAAAGAGCTGCACCATTATACAAACTCCTGAAAAAGACCCAGGATTTTGTTTGGACTGACGAAGCTGAAGCTGCACTACAAGACCTGAAGAAAGTACTCTCATCTACTCCTATCCTTGCAGCGCCGGAACCTCAGGAACTGATGTTGCTCTATCTTGCTGCGATAAATAAGGTTGTTAGTATTGTCATGGTGGTGGAGAGACCGGAGGAAAATCAGGAACACCTAGTGCAGCGTCCGACTTACTTTGTCTGTGAGGTCCTGACAGAATCAAAACAGCGGTATCCGCACTATCAAAAGTTGGCTTATGGTGTTTTTCTAGCATCTCGTAAGTTACGACACTATTTTCAGGAGCATCCAATTACCATGGTGAGCACAACTCCCATGAGAGATATAATCAACAACAGTGACGCCACAGGATGCGTTGCCAAATGGGGCATAGAGCTTTCAGCTTTCGATATTGAGTATAAACCCCGGACAACAATCAAATCCCAGATCCTTGCCGACTTTGTCGCTGATTGGACAGAGACGAAGGAGAATATGAACCTCCCTAAGTCGGAATATTGGATCCTCTACTTTGATGGGTCTAAGGCTCGAGGGGGCTCGGGGCTGGCGTGGTGCTCAAATCACCCCAAGGATATAAACTTCTATACGTGTTGCAGATCCACTTCACAGTGACAAACCATATTGCCGAGTATGAAGCACTGCTGCATGGAATCCGAATTGCTAAGGATATTGGCATCCGACATTTGATGTGTTACGGAGATTCGGATCTTGTTGCTCAACAAGTGTCGGATATTTGTAATGCAAATAAACACATGGCAGCATATAAAGCTATCGTGGATGATTTATCTAAATCGTTCGAAGGGTTTGAAGTTCAACACATCCCTCGAGCAGAAAATGAGGAAGCAGATGCACTATCTCGGATAGGCTCTGCACGGAAAGAGGTCCCGGATGGTGCTTTTTTAGAGCACCTCAAAGTTCCCTCGATAAAGGGAGTAGACGAGGAATATCCGACCAAATCCGACTCACCTTTGATAGCAGTTCTGGCTGTAATTCCCAGCTGGACTCAACCCTACCTTGATTATTTGGTAGATGCCAAATTACCCGAAGACGAGGTTCTGAGTTGGAAGATTATCTGACGAGCGAAAGCCTATACTATTGTTAAAGGTGAGCTCTATAAACGGAGCGTTTCTAGGTGTTTTCAGCGCTGCGTATCTCTGGAAGAAGGAGTGGAAATCTTAAGGGAAATCCACGAAGGCGAGTGTGGTCACCACGCTGCAGCCAAATCTTTAGTGGCAAAAGCTTTTAGACACGGATTTTTCAGGCTTACAGCTCAGGCAGATGCCGAACGATTAGTGAAGACGTGCAAAGGCTGCCAAAAGTACGCCAAACAAGCTCATGTTCCAGCTGATCAGCTGCGAACAATACCTATAACATGGCCTTTTGCGGTTTGGGGGCTTGATATGGTAGGACCATTTAAACGAGCTCCAAGTGGATTTACTCACCTCTTAGTGATGGTGGATAAACTCACCAAATAGATTGAGGCTAAGCCTATCACTAGTTGTGATGGAGCAACAACCAAAAGATTTGTCGAGGATGTTATAATCCGGTATGGTTATCCACATAGCATTATCACGGACAACGGGAGTAACTTTTCTATGGGAGAATTGGCCGAATTCTGCAACAAGCAAAATATCCGGCTTGACATTGCGTCAGTCGCACATCCACAGGCTAACGGACAAGTCGAAAGAGCAAATGGTTTAATCCTACAAGGCCTAAAACCGAGACTGGAAGCACTACTACAATGTGCTGCGGGGGCTTGGGCAGAGGAATTACCCTCTATAATATGGAGTTTACGAACAACCCCAAACAGGTCAACCGGACACACACCTTTCTTCTTGGTCTATGGCGCAGAAGCAGTTCTTCCTAGTGATTTAATTCACACTTCTCCAAGAGTGGCCGCATATATTGAAGAGGATGCCGAGATTTCTCGACAAAATGATCTCGACTTAGTCGAAGAAGTTCGCGTCGTTGCTGAAATGAGATCAATAGCCTATCAGCAGAAGTTACGCAAGTATCATAGCCAGAGAGTCCGAAACAGATCTTTTAATAAAGGTGATTTGGTTCTCCGGCTTGTGCAACAACAAAGAAAGCACAAACTTTCCCCAATATGGGAGGGGCCCTTTTTAGTTAGTCGAGTATTGCACAATGGATCGTACTACTTAAATGACATGAGGCCAGTCAAAGAAAGACCTGCTACTAAGAAGAGAAAGAGAGCTAGAGGCAGTACAAATCCGGATGAGTTAGATAGACCATGGAATATTGCTCAGCTACGTCCCTTTTATTCTTAGTTTATCCTTCTTTGTAATCATATATATGTACATGTTCTGTGAGAAATAAATGTTTTGGTTGCCTCAAGTTTTCCTGAGAAGTTTTTACCATCTTATTTCCGAATGATCATGTCGTAATCGAAAATCCCAGAATGCTTGAAAGTACTTTATGCTCATGTTCGTTCTGGTTTAGATTTCCGGTTCTAAACATGCTACCTTCGGGTATAACTCTAAAGTTTCTAGTCTATACTTTGGTTCTTTATCTGATTACTAGATGCGGGTATTTTCCGAGTAGTGAATTGTTGGTACTGGAAGCCGGCTTTGTTTCCGAGTTTAAACAGGTTTAGCAATTGAGCTCCGTTGCTCGGCAAAGTTTCCGTGCAGAAGGTTTAGCCGGCTCACGAAAGGGACGAGGCAGAAAGCCAGATAAATGATAAGTATAGGCGAAAAAGTTCAAGTGCTTATGTAAACAGTTCAGGCACGCAAAAAAATTTAAGCCAAAAGTGCTGAATAGATCAAAAGCTTAGCACTAGCAAAGTTATAGTACTTCATATTTACAGGCCCATCATGTTTTTTAGAATAATACAAATGTTTCTGGTAATCTATGATGCAGGAGGAGAGGAAGGAGCTGCCAGCTCGCTGGATACATTGCCTTGATATCGTTCCGAGATGCCCACATCCGAAATGGTGCGATCATCATCAGAAACTTTTGCTGAATCTTCTGGAGGCGGAGGCGAAGTGTCCACGCGGGTGAAGAAAGGAGTCTCGTAGCTGGTCAAATCAGCCACGTGACACCCATATCCAGTACAGGAGTCCATAATGGCATTGATATCTTGCTTCTGGCCGTCTTCATCTACTTCGTAGTACCCTCTGGTCACTTGCCATATTTCCATGTTTCCATGGTGGCTCATGACCATGGTGTGAGCGTTCTGCGCCACGGTCCGTGTGTAGGACATGTTCCAATCCTGGACAAGTTGCGGCATCTCCTTTGCTTTGTCCCGCACCTGAAAATCCAACATGCTATGCATACCCGGAATCTTGAGAGCTTCGTCAATGTCCTCAAGGGATTGGCGGATGTCATGAAGGAAGTCACCGACTTGGGTAAGCCGGTGGGTGCGGGGCTCAGTGGAGGTGGAGTCCGTCAAGTTCAGAGGACCTATAAAAAACAGTTAAAGAAAATCCGACATTGAAAGAAGTCGAAGAAAATAGACAAATCAGACGGATGGAACATACCGAAGATGACGTCGTCAACTTTGGTCTTCTCTTCCCGAAGACTCCGGAGTTTAGCCCGGAGCACCTCGGAAAGATCCTTCTCTCTGAACAGCTCATTATTGAGGTCCGAGATTTTCTGATCTTGAGCAGCAATCTTACGATCACGCTCGTCAGTGGCCATGGAGGAGGACTCAAGGATTTGAGCAATGCTCTTTTCATGATCTGCCTTGAGCTGATCCAGCTCTTGGCGAAGTTCCTTGTTCTCCACCACCAAAGTTTTGAGGTTCTCGACCTCTTCAATCATGGCGCAGGACTGTTTTACCAACGCTGTAAGTGAAAAAAGAACAACAGTTCAGTATAAATTCGACTATGAAAACATGAAAGACAAGGTTTGAGTCTCGGAATGATTACCTTTGGCCTCATCCTTAGCAAATTTAAGCTCAACATTTTTAAGTCGGAGAGCTTTGATCTCTCTCCGCTTATCACAGACATTTTTCAACAAATCCTGTTTATAGGAATATACTTTCTGTAAGTCAGAATACCCAAAGTCAGAAAGCTACTAAATACTCGGGCTAATATTTTTGCTAATATCAACACGAGCCTTGGGGGCTACACTAGTTCGTTCTTTGGCATCCTAAGGAAGCATAAACCGGATTATTTATCCTACTTCATGCTTGGGGGCTAGAGGATATGATATGAAATAAAGGAAAAACATGAGTTAGAATTCCGACCTACATATGGTTCACGAGTAAGTTTATCCAAACTCGCATTTACTTCAACAGCGACCTTCTCGGCGAGAGTAAGAGGGGTCACTTGAGCCGTTGGAAGCTCACCGGCCCTTATCCTCTCGTCGCGAAGACGCACTTGTTCGAGAAGGTCAGAATGCTTGATGTCCTCTGCCTCTTGCACTTCTTATTCGGCAGATAGATTTATTTTTTCTACGCACTGCCTGGCCAGCCGCTGGATCTCTTCAGCAGATTTCCGGGACAGGCCAAACTTGGCAAGTCCTGGATTGCTGAGAATGTTTCTGGCAAAGGTTTCTGTCGAGGGATTATTACCCAAAGAGGGTTCACCCTTATCTATACCTGACTCACCCATGGTGACGTCAGTTTGCGATTCAAGGATCGCATGCTCCGTTGAAGGAGCCGGATCTTCTATGATAGCCAGAGAAGAAATGATCACCGGTGTTGCGAAAGGTTGAGGGGCAAGAGTCGGAGGAGCCACGGCAGGAGAAGCTATGGTAAGCTTCGTCTGTCGCAGGGGCTTCGAAGAAGTTCCCTTCCCCTTACCCTTGATGAGCTACTTAGCTCTGAGAATGTAATAGAATCGAAAACATTTGATCTCGGAAGAAAATTCGAGTAAGGTACAAAGGCGGAAGTTGTGATTGAAAGTTACCTCTTCACGACGGGCACCTCCTTTGTGCCAACAGCCACTGTCGGAGCTTTTCGCTTCTTGAGCGCAATGTCCGGCAATGGGACCAACTCCGTCTCCTGAGAAAACTCTGGAAGATATCCGTCGAGTGGAGCAAATTCCGACTCGGGTGGTCAGCAAGCTGAAAAGAAGAAAACATATCAGTATTGCAATGTAACTTAAAGATTGAAACACATAAAAAGGTTTACTGTTAGAAGCTTACCGGCACTACGGGGTTTTTCGCCATATGCATATCCAGAGAAACCTCCGGGATCCTCCTCTCGATCCGCTCCCTTATCAACCATTTTATCTGGCTTATATAGCCTTGTGTGGTATAGGCTCTGAGGCTAATGCGGAGGGAATCTTTCTTGGACGACGTGATGGAGTGCATCATTCAGTCTCCATGGTACTGAAGGGGTCGGATCCGACGTGACACCCAACATTGGACTAAGTCGGATCCCTTCAGTCCTTTGTGTTCGATTAAATATTCGATCCGCCTCTTAGCGAGGATCAGATCATCAGTGAGAGCCGTAGGAGCCTCGTCCCAAGATGGTTGGGCCGTGGTAGCTCTGTCGATAAAAGCCGGCGAAGCAGTAGCTTTGCCAGGAGCTAGAATATCCTTGTGATAGAAGAAGGTGGCTGGCCATTGTTTGACCGAGTCACTGGCAAGAATCTTGGGATATGCGCGCTCACGTCTAAGTGAAAAACTAATGGTACCGGTGATATAAGGAACACCGATAGTAATAGAATTTCTCCGGACATGGAAGTAGTACCGGAAAAGAGTAAGACTTGGCCTAATGCTGATGTACCCCTCGCACAAAGCCGCATAGGAGCTCATCTCTAGGAGAGAGTTGGGAGGAAGATGGTGGAGTTGAACACTATAATGGTCTATCACCTCAGAAAAGAATTCTGAGAAAGCAAATGACAAACCTCTGTCGAGGTGGGTGCCGAAATGGACCCGCTCGTCGGCGCGCAGGTTGGGGACGGTCTCCCCGGTGCCGCTCCGCTAGTCGCCGACGCGGAGGAGACCTTCTGTCTCCATGCCGCGGAGCTTCTCATCGTCGAGCATGCAGGGGATCCAGACCCCGCGGAAGCTTTCCTTCTCCACCGTTGCTTCCGTCGCCGTCGCCGCCGCCGCCAAGCCAGAAGAGGATGAAGAAGCCATTTCTCCGGTGCGCCGGTGACCTAAGATGGGCGGCGCTGGTAGTTTTGGGGGGAAAGCAGAGGAGCTCTCTACGTGCGGGGGAGATTTGGAGGAGAGGAAACGACAAGGGAACAGGTGAAGAAAGGAGGAGGAGAATCCTCACCCTTATATCCACCTAATCGCGCCAAGATTCATGCAAATGCTACAGTGTAACCTCCACGCGTCATGGAAGGAACTGGGAGGGACCCACGCGATGATTACGTCACCTCAATCTCTGCGTACGCATTGAAACGGCGCCTCGGTTCGGCGAACTGCGGACCCACCAACGGTCGTGCTGATAGGATGTCTGTCAAATGACGTGACTTGACCATGGCTGGTGTCAGGTGGCGTTAGAGGCCAAGTTCCGGCTTAGTTTGAAATCAAGCTGGAAAATCCGAGTAACCTGTTGATAGGTCCGACTTATTTTTAAGACCCGGATCGTATTTTTTGTTGTGAAGTTTCAGGAACCCTTCAAGATTCTACAAGCCAAAGATCAAGCTAGACGATGATGAATCCGACTTTGGATCTTGGAGACTTCTGGGGGCTGCTGTTGGGGATATACTTTCCGGGTATCCTCACAGTTCCTCACTGACCAGGGTGGCCCACTTCGGGTTAGAGCTTTGCTTCACGGGTGGCCCAGTCAGGGAGAAGAGACAGAGTCCAGTCTGGCTACAGGAAGGCCCAGAAGACTTACCGACTTAGGCCCATAGTGTTACTTATAGTTCAAGATGTACTCTATAACCGTCTCTTAGTCGTAGCCGGATAGATATCTCCTGTAAACCCTAGGCCGGATATCTATATAAGCCGTCCTAGGGAGAGCCTTTAGGGAAACACTCTAAACACCTCAATAGTCTACAATATCAACTCGCACAGGCGAACCCTTGTAACCCATATTCCGGCTCTACCGTATTACTGGATTGCTAGCAGGAGTAGGATCCGTCCAAATCCAGCGGATTCGAACCTGGGTAAACTTGTGTGCTCACTGTCCCGGAACACCGTACGTCTCATACCCCTCTCTTCCGCACGCCTCGAGGACCCCCTCATGGCGTACTTGTCATCAATCTGACGACAGTGATTACCTTATGTTACGTAGTAGTAGATAGTCATGGAGGTGACAGACTACCACGCCGGAAAGACACTGGTACCCTGGTGTCTACGGCGCCGAAACCCTGGCGTCGGAATCCGGTGACAACGGATGGAGATCACGACGTGAAGGACCATATCACATCGCATTTATATTCAATGTTATTATTTGTATATCTTATTGTGTGCTAGTATTAGATACTTGATAGTAGCCTAATAAGATGATCCCTGTTAAAATGACTGCAAAGCCATAGTGGAAAATGGGGTGAATGACAAAGGCACAATTTGTCAAGTATTGGACAAATTCAAATGAATTTGATTCAAGTGTGCTTAATGTCTAGTGGATTTAAAACTAGTAAAAGTACTAGTATCTCATAGTAAATCTCCAAGTTTGATATTTGATCAAAGGATTTTGAAATTGTTCAAAACGGTGAGTAGATATGCAATTTGCATGAAATTGAGTGGGAGCTATGAAAGTCTTTCTAAAACAATATGTGAATGACATATTTTTGAGTGGGAGGTTATACAGTGATTCTTAAGTGTGTTAAGAATAAAAGCGCAAGTACTTATAAATAATGATTTATGAGGTGTAGAGGTTAATAATAAGTGTATTATGATATTATGTAGTATTCCTTAAGGGATTCTGAAAAGGGTTTCAAAATAGAAGTTAATTAAGGAACTAGTCCTTAATAACTCAAGTTAGGAATAGTATTAAGTTTAACATCAATGGTTGAAAGGAAGAAAAGGATGATCATGATCCACTATGTTGAGACATTGGTTCTATCTTAGAAAACCGATAACTTAACATAATATATGATCCAATAAGGAACATTTAAAAGTGATTAAGTTTGAATCACAAAACGTTGAGCTAAGTTTGTCCGCAGTGTCTAATAGAGAACTGCGGACATGTTTTCCAAATCCATAAAGGGTGACATATCTTAAAACATAAAGGGTTATGTTATAAGGGAATATGTTGGAAACTCCTGTAAATACCGATTAAAGTCAAGTAGGAAGCGAGGTGAACAAAACATCGAAAGTTGCACCGAGTGCACTACTGTTTCGATGGTTACATGTATAATAATAGATAAGGGTACCATCTAAAGTGTTGTATAATGTTATGGCAGGGCTAGTTTGCTTTTAACGTAGAATGATGTGTCCCAGGGCATAATGCCCATGAGAAAGCCCTTGAGGTTGATCTAAAGTCACTGTAGGCTCCTGGAATCAGGCCTCGTTCTGCTGCCATAGCGACGATGCATACACACGGATGCTATCATGTGATGATAAAGTATTAATGTCAATCAAGGTGACATTAGTAAGTTGCAAAGGATTTGGGACTGTAAAGTACAGACCCAAGACTCAACCTCTTCCATGAGCAAGCATGTTCAGGATACAGGATATATGGTGCCAATGATTAAAGAACAAATGCAGCTAGTGTATTTGTACTCTAGTGCAAGTGGGAGACTGTTGGAAATATGCCCTAGAGATAAATAGTAGTAAGGACTATTATCATATTTCATATAGTTTATGATTAAGTTTTATATCATGCTATAACTGTATTGAGTGGAAACATCAATGCACGTGTGATATACAAACAACCAGGGGTTCCCAGTGAAACTCTAGTCACTGGTTCAACAGATGATCATGTTTCCTGATCATGTGGCATTTATGCCAGTTGGAAATGGATTCAACTCATTCTGATAATGAGATGATGAACCAACACCCAACCTAACATCGTGACCCAATCATGTCACGAAGTTCAAGTTATGATGATTAGAAATGGATCCTCATAGACTATTCCTTAGACCATGAGGCTACATTAATCACTGTCTCCCGAGAGTGCTTAGATGGCATCAAACGCCAATTGGTAATACAGTGGTTATAAAGGTGTGTTCAGGGGGAAACCGTAGAGGCAATATATGTCAAGAGCAGAATTTGTCTGTCCATGTGACGGGAAGATACTCAAAGGGCCCACTCGGAGAAGTTATATCCAATAGCTGCGCGGCGTGTGATTTGATCATAGGGATATCACTTGTTGGAACGAGTCAAGTAGCATTGTTCGGTAAAGAGATTGAACACGACATGGTGATGTCATTGATCAGGTCTCGGGCAATGCAAGTATCGAGATACAAAGGGAATAAGACACGACTGTCCCGGTTCAAACAACGAAAGATCTTCATGGAACGCACAGGGGTCACATGGCCATCTAGCTCCCTCTGTCGATCATTGGTGCGGGAGTGTCCCGACCATGTCTGCAGTGTTCCCGAACAGTGGGGTATCACGCTTAAGGGCTTGATGATGCTTAGAGAGTGTTTATAGGATCGGAAGAATCGCCGAAGAATAGTAGAGAGAAAATCAGAAGGCTTTCGGTAAGTCCGGAGGATGTCCGGAGTGGAGGTGGAAGGTGTTCCATAGCCACAGAGGTTGAATAATATGTGAATGAATGTTAAATATTCATTTAGTCATTTATTCATAATTAATGTAATAAAAGAGAAAATCAGTTAAATGGTCAAAGGGCTTAATGGGCCAATTCCCGGAGGGGAAAAAGCCCAAGAGGGGATCCCACCCCTAGGAAGGGCCTAGGGGTTGGCCGGCGGCCCTAGTGGGCCTGCCCCCACGTGGGGCCCATGGTGGGGGCTTGCCGACGCACCAACCCACCCCTCACCCATGATTAGTCCCACCCGGGAATTTGAGGGAGGGTGTACCCCTCCTCCCCCTATATATAGTGGGGGTATTTGGCCAGATAAATACACGCAATAATCAATAAAGGTCTTCTCACTTTTGGGAGGACCTCTAATTGATATTTTCTCTCTCCCTCTCTCTCTCGTGACTGTGGTCCCAAGTTCAGATTGCGCGAATGATACATTGCAAATGTATCTATAATTTTTGATGTTCCATGCTTGGTTTTATCTACTTTCTTATGTTTTGTCCACACTTTGGAGTACTTTTCATATGATTTCTTGGACTAACCTATTAACAAGAGCCACAGTGCCAGCTCCCTATTTTCTGCTGTTTTTGGTTCCAAGAAAGTCAGAAAATGAATATTCTCGGAATTGGACGGGACAAAAGCCAAAGTCATTATTTTACCGGGGGACACCTGGAGCCAGAATACGATACGGAGAGGGGCTAGGGCCCAGCCACACCACCTGGCCGTGTGGGCTGGGCCTGGCCGTGCCAGGGGTAATCTGGCCGCCCCAGACACCCCCTCGGTCTCCCTCTTCGCCTATAAGATACCTTCTGACCTAAAAACTCAGGGGGGTCGACGTTTTTCTAGAAGGAGTTCCGCTCTGCTGCCACCACCAGATTCCATGAAACAGCACCAGAAACTCCGTTCTGGCACCCTGCCGGGACGAGGAATTGGAGGAGATCATCACCACCATCATCACCATCGCTTCTGCATCGACCATCCATGTTTCCCCCATCTATGACTGAGTAATCCCCCACTGTAGGCTATGGGGATGGTAGGAATTGGATGAGATCGTTCATGTAATGGCATCAGATTGTTAGGGCATGGTGCCTAGTATCTTCTATTAGTGCTTTATGACTTTGTTGCGACTTGTTATGCTTAATGCCTGTCACTAGGGCCCGAGTGCCATGATTTCAGATCTGATCATGTTATTGATTCATTATGATAATATTGTTTTTTGTCTTACCTACAAGTTGTGTACACACATTGTTGTCCGGAACCAATGTGAAAGAACATGTGTGCCCCATGTATGGTTTTGGTAATTAATGACAATCTTTATGGACTTATGTTTGCATTGAGTTTTACTTGTAGGATTTGTCCATAGGCAATGCTTGAACCATATGTTGGCTTCAAGGTTGGAAGAAGAAGAAAGTGAAGAAGATCAACTGGTGATCAAGGTTTCAAGGAATGATCCGGAGATTGGTCAAGTAGAAGTTGAGCCTATGGCAAGTGTGTCTTGAATAATAAGATGATCTCAAGTGTAGCTTTCCATACTTATCGTGATCATGGATATGTCCACATATGCCTAAAAGAGAGGCTCTTCCATAGTGGAGTATGGGGGAGCAAATTCCAAGTCTTCACCAAGCTAGCGCAATCAAGAAAGGTGTTCCATCTAGAGGTGTAGAAGATCGCCATCATCAACATCAAGTGGAATATACACAAGGAAATTGTTTGATCTTGATAGGATTTCTTTCTTACCGGTCTTGTGGTGTTAGTTGGGGAGACTGGTTTATAGGATAGATAACTGTACTATCAAGAGGGGCTCTCGAGTGAGTAACTTGATCATATCCCTCGGTGAGAGCTCAAACCTTTGCATACTTGGCATCATCTTTCTTGGTTCTTATTTGGGTCTTACTCATGTGAGTATTTATAGCTTGTGTTAATCTCCATTACAAGCTCAAGTTCATCGAAAACAAATTTCATATGCATTCTCTATTGCATTTTCGATGTTGGAGGTTTTATTGGTTCGTCTTTTTGGGAGAGGTCAAACCTTTTGTCATTTGGTTCTATCCTACCTTTTTGGACTATGATGTTTCTCTGAATAATCTTGTAGAGCTCATTTTCCTCTTTAAAACGATCTCAAGATCATCAAAAACGGAGTCCGGATGCAAAAGTTATGATTGTTTGAGTTTTGCTGTTTTTGCCAGTTTTTAGGGGGCGGATTATCCGGACATGGGGGCGGATTATCCGGCCCAATTTTTGGGAAACGGCTAAGTACTTTGAGGCGTGGCTCTCTGTAACAGGGGCGGATTATCCGGGCCTCCGAGGGCGGATTATCCGGCCCAAATATCCGCCCCCTATACAGAGGGTCACGCCGCGAAGTCCTTAGCCATATTTTGGCCCGGGAAACCCGGAGTATCCGAGGGAGGGGCGGATTATCCGTCCTGGGAGGTCCCAAACGGTCATATTTCGTTGGGGAGGGGTATAAATAGACCCCTTCTTCCTCCTTAGGCTGGTGGCTTGCATTCTCTCTCTCCTCCATTGTTTTGACCTTCAAGAGCTTGCAAATACTCTCAATCCCTCCCATATTTCTTTAATCTTTTTGGGGGATTTGAAAGGGGGATCTAGATCTACAACTCCACCAATCCATCTCTCCTCTATGTGAGGCGAACATATTGGGATCTAGATCTTAGGGTTTCTTTTGTGGATTTCCTCTTGTGTTCTTCTTCTCTTATTCTCCCACTAGCTTGTGTAGCTTTGGTGGAATTTGGGAAAGAAGGACTTGATCACTTTTTGCGTTCTTGCCATTGCATTTTGTGCATCGGTTTGAGTTCTCGGTGAGGATTCGATTGGGTGAAAGGTGAGAAGCTTTTTACTCTTGGGTTCTTGGAACCCTAGATGGTTTAGTTGTTTTGCAGGTTTGTGGATTACTTGGGGCCTCCAATTAAGTTGTGGAGCTTTCCCCGAGTTTGTTTGTTGGGAGCCTCCAATTGAGTTGTGGAGAAGTGCCCCAATCTTTGTGAGAGGTTACGGATTGCCACCGACAAGTGCACCGATAGTGAAGAAGTAAACCAGGCCTCTTGTGGCGAGGTTCACAGGAGAATAGGGTGATGCCTTTTGTGGCATGGTGGTCTTAGTACCGACCATCCCTCCAACGAGACGTACTCTCTTTATGGGAGGAACTCGGTAATAAATCATCATCTCCGTGTGCCTTGGTTATCTCTATACCCAAGCTATTTACTTATGAATTTTACTTCGTGATAGCCTTCGTGCTTGAAGACTTATATCTAGCTATCACATAGTTGCTTGTTTTGCTTAGCATAAGTTGTTGGTGCACATAGGTGAACCGTAGTTTATATAGGTTTTGTGCTTAACAAAGTAAACGCTAGTTTTATTCTTCCTTTGTTAAGCCCTTCTCCTAAAAGTTTTAAACCGCCTATTCACCCCCCCTCTAGGCGGCATCTATATCCTTTTCAATTTTTATTAGAGCCTGGTCTCTCATTTTAGGCTTCACCGCCTTGAGAGTAAAGATGTCGGCTAGGGGATTAGTGCACAGTGACATTTTCATATTCGATGGCACATATTATGAGATTTGGAAAATTCGTATGCTTAATCATTTTCAGGCCATGGATCCAAATTTGGAGCAAATTGTAGATATAGGTTTTTCTCCTCCAATGGATTTCCTAAATCTATCTTGTGAGGATGAGAAAAACTTATATCTCAATGCTCAAGCTTCTAATGTGCTTGTTAATGCTTTGAGCCATGTAGTTACTTCTTCAATCATACCTTTTTGGAGTGCTCATGAGTTATGGACAAAACTTCAAGATAAATATGATGTGTCCAATATTATTGAGAATGGTGGTATTGCTTCCACTTCCATCCGGGATGAGTTATCATCCCCTTCCACTTCACCAAAGTGTAGCAAGACACAAGGTAATGATATGGTAAGTGGTGATGAAAATTGCAATGTTGATAGTAAGCTTACTGTTGATGATTCTTCATCTATATCTCATTACAATGCCTCAACTTTGGACTTAAACACTTCTAGCACTATATATGATTTACATGCTCATGTTGATAGTCCTTGCATATCATGTGTAAGTTGCTTGAATAAATCTCATGATGATATGCTTGATATTCCTTGTTGCCATGATATAAATGCTTCTATTTCCTCTAGTTATTGTGTTTCTAACAATGTAGAGGAAACTGAAGATTCTACGGGTTAAGACAACATCTTCAATGAAGCCTCAAGTAATTCTTCATTATCATCATCTCACGGTTCTCATCTATGCCTTATGGCTAGGGATTCAAAGGTATATCCTACTTTGGAACCCAATACCTCTTGTGATGATGAGGATGAGTATAATGAGGAAGAAGAGATTGATGTTGATTTGTTACATCAAAAGAGTGAGATTGTTTATCATGCTCTTGTTAAAAATAATATTGCTTGCTCTAACTTTGTTCAAATCTTGGGTTTTGCTATTGAGAGCAAAGAACATATTGTTAAGTTAGAAGCTCAAGTTGAGGAGCATGAGAACACAATTGACAAAATGAGTAGCCTTGAGCGTGAGTACGCTAATGATATTGTAAATCTAAATGAAGCTCTTGAAGAAGCATAAGCAACCAAAGAATCTCTTGAGGAGACGTTTTCTCTAGAAGTGTCTAAAGTAAAGGAAACCCGTGATGAAGCTCTTGAGGTGGCAATTGATCTCAAAATAAAATATAATGAGATTGCCAAGTTGTCTTCTACTATTGCTAATTATAATGATGCTTGTGCTACTAACTCTATTTCTTGTGAAGCATCTATTTTGAAGGAGAATGTTGAGCCAAAGGCTCAACTTGCTTTGCTAATTAGCAATTATGGGAAATTGGAAGAAAGTTGTGTTATGCTATCAAGCTCTCATGAGGATCTTCTAGCCTCCCATGATAGGCTAAAGTTATCTCATGAGGCTATTGTGTCAAAGGTAACATCTAATGAGCCTCATGTGGACATTATCACTACATCCACTACAAATGTCGTACTGCCATGTGCTAGTCCTAGTAATTCACCATCTCACATTATTGCTACACCTTGTAATAAATTACATTCCTTTCCTTGTTGCTCTAACAATGAAGCTTCTACTTCCTCTAGTATTTGTGTTTATACTAACCATGTAGAGGAAATCAAAGAGCTCAAGGCCCAAGTCTCATCTTTGAAGAGGGACTTGAAAAAGGGTCACGAAGGGAGGGCCACACTCAACAAGATCTTGAGTGTGCAGAAATTCCCCAATGACAAGAGTGGGCTTGGATTCAAATCCAATATCAATAACAAGTCCACTAACAATAATAAGTTCAAGAGAAACAAGAAGAAGGGCCAAGAACATGTCAAGAATTTGGCCAAGATTGTTTGCTTCAAGTGCAAAATTGAAGGGCGCCATGTTAGATCTTGCCCATTGAAGAATAAGACTCTTAGTGAGAAGCAAAAAAGGGAAGAGGCCTCAAGCTCAAGGTCATGGTGTACCTCAAGTTTAAGAAATGCCACTTCACAAAAATAATCAAGATAATACTCCCATGGTGGATAAATCAAGTGTGAAGAAATGGAAGAAAATAACTTGCTACATATGTCGTGAGAAAGGTCACCTCTCTTCTTTATGCATTATTGGTAACTCCTCATCCAACCCTATTATGATTGATGATGTTTATTCTCTTCATAAGGATGAGGTTGGAAATGTGTTTGCCAAATATGTTGGTGCCCAATGTGGTGTCAAGAAAAGAACCGTTTGGGTTTCCAAGCCTATTGTGACTAACTTCTTAGGACCCAACTTGGTTGGGGACCAACAAGCTAAAACTTGATCAATAGGTGTTGGTGGAGGGCATTGGAGACTTGGATAAATCATGAAGAATTAAGGGAACTTCATCAATTATATTGTCTCAAGCCAAATGATTTATATTATCTTATGTCTATCATATATCCATTGTTCTTCTTTGCGGTAACATGTTCTCAACTCATTTACATTTAAGGTTACTCGCCCCTTGTGCATGTGTTGATTTGTACCTTGCATGTGTTTTTATATGTTGTGCATAAGCACTTACTTATCTTAAGTTATCAAGTTTATTTATGTATGTTGGCTTGCACACCATGTACTTGTTTTTTTTGTGTTGAGCCTTTATTGAATCTAGATGTTATCTCAATTTTGGATAATTCTTGACTTGAAATCGTTTAGTGCTCTATTTGATGTAGGTAGAGATGATGATCCCATGTGGGTGCATTTTGTATTCAAATGCAAAATCTTAAATAATGCACTAATCATGGGGGAGTTTTCCTATATTGTGTATAACACTCCTTTTATGCTTCTTCACAACATGTTTTGCTCCATATCGTGTTTTGTGTCTTTGGAAGATAAATTTTCTTTTGGTAATTTGTGACATCTTGAAAAGTGTTGAGATTTTGGTGTGGTTTTTTAAACCTTTCTCTTTTGGGGAGTTGGCTTTATCTCATTCCTTGCTAACTTTTTTGACCTTTTAGAATGAGATAAATCCTTGAGCATTTGTGTTCTTGTCTATCGTTTTCTCTTTGTTTTTGCCTAGTTTATTTGTTGAACATGTGGTCTTTCATGAGTTGATTTGGTTATTTGATATAATTTGAACAACCTTTTATCATGTCACACTTTGGTGTTTCTTCTTGGTTTACTTGGTATTTTGTTCAAATTGTATCTCCTTTGGTTCTTGAAAGTAGTGTGCATGCATATTTACTAAATGTATATATTATGGCGTGCTTGCTTTACTTGATCCAATATATAGGGGAAACTACACAAAATCCTAATTGGCTAAGATGTGCATGAAATTCAATTTCATATCAATATGCACATATTTATGTGGAGTCTCTCCTATGTATTGTAGTTTCTCTAACTACTTTGGACCCAATAAGTTTGGGGACCATATTGTACTTGAATTTCGTTTAAGGTACATTGGAGGTGCATTGGATGCTTGTCTCTTTCATAAGGAATAAGTGATGACTCAATGATAATTTGAGACAAGCAAGGATGATCAAAAAACTCCTATCTACTTCATCACACCAATGATATCTCAGTAACAAGTATCTCTTACTCATGCATACATATATTGCTTCCAACCTCTTGTAGGTTGAGTCTTGGCATGAATTTTTGTGTTTGAAATTGTTGTGGTTCTTGCTATGGTTTTAAAGAAATCTTTTTATTGCATATGTGAGTAAGTTGAGATGAGTGCATATAATTGGGACTATACAAAATCATGCTCATGATTCACCAATCCCAAATTTGTCAATCTAGCAATTATTTCGCCTATCTCTTCCTCAAAGTACTCTCATGTGAAATATTGATGAATTTGAAAAGTTGATTCGTTCTTTGTGATACTTTTTTCCTTTCTAAATACATTCTAACTATCTCTTTTTCCCTTCGTGATAGTTGTGATATATTTGATATGTTTGTGGTTGAAGTTCATCAATATACAATAAGACAAAATTGAGCCGTTTGGCCATGCTATAAAGCAAAGATCTTTTTGGTGTATTGATGACTTCGTTTTGGATATCATGATTTATTTTTGTTAATATATTTTGTGTGTACATGTTTATTTGTGGATAAGTATCTTCGTGAGATTGTCCACTTAGAAACCTATACACATGAGAGATGTTACTTCTCTATTGTTGATATCTTCTTTTATTCTTGTGTGTTGTATGATCATACTAAGCAATATCATTCACTGAAGACTATGTTGATGCTCAATGATCATCCTTGCATTAGTCTTATACTATGCTTTGTCATGCCTCTCACACATCCTTGTGGTTGAGCCTGCTACTATGTTGTCTCTTACTCGTTGCTCAACCATTTGTTTATTGCAAGTTTTATGCCTTGGTTTATGCTGTTTTTATCAAGTGGTTCTTTGGATCTTTTGATTGCTTGTTTCATTTGTTGATGCTTCTTCACCTTGTTAATTTTTTTGCAATCTTTTGATCCTCAATATTGTTTAAACTCCTCCTAAGTATTCGTCATTGGATACGTGCATTTTATTCCACTCATACTATGAGAAATGTACACTTTTTGGAGGAATTATCACTCTATTGGCCGTCTAGAGCTTTGCATCCATTTTGGCAATCGATGCCAATGGGGGAGAACTTTTGGAGGGTTTAAGGGAAGTTGGTTTCATGCTTTGAGTTTGTTCTTAAGCATTTTCCTCTCATGCTCTTGCATCTTTGTTATTGCTTTGCATGTTGAATATATAGATATAAACCCTCTCAAAGGGATTGTCATCAATTACCAAAATGGGGGAGATTTAAAGATCATGTGTACCCCATGTATTATTTTGGTAATTAATGACAATCTTTATGGACTTATGTTTGAATTGAGTTTTACTTGTAGGATTTGTCCATAGGCAATGCTTGAACCATATGTTGGCTTCAAGGTTGGAATAAGAAAAAGTGAAGAAGATCAAGTGGTGATCAAGGTTTCAAAGAATGATCCGGAGATTGGTCAAGTAGAAGTTGAGCCCATGGCAAGTGTGTCTTGAATAATAAGATGATCTCAAGTTTAGCTTGCCATACTTATGGTGATCATGGATATGTGAACATATGCCTAAAATAGAGGTTCTTCCATAGTGGAGTATGGGGGAGCAAATTCCAAGTCTTCACCAAGCTAGCGCAATCAAGAAAGGTGTTCCATCTTGAGGTGTACAAGATCGTCATCATCAACATCAAGTGGAATATACACAAGGAAATTGTTTGATCTTGATAGGGTTTCTTTCTTACTGGTCTTGTGGTGTTAGTTGGGGACACTGGTTTATAGGATAGATAACTGTACAATCAAGAGGGGCTCTCGAGTGAGTAACTTGATCATATCCCTCGGTGAGAGATCAAACATTTGCATACTTGGCATCATCTTTCTTGGTTCTTATTTGGGTCTTACTCATGTGAGTATTTAGAGCTTGTGTTAATCTCCATGACAAGCTCAAGTTCATCGAAAACAAATTTCATATGCATTCTCTATTGCATTTTCGATGTTGGAGGTTTTATTGGTTCGTCTTTTTGGGAGAGGTCAAACCTTTCGTCATATGGTTCTATCCTACCTTTTTAGACTATGATGTTTCTCTGGATTATCTTGTAGATCTCATTTTCCTCTTTAAAACGATCTCAAGATCATCAAAAACGGAGTCCGGATGCAAAAGTTATGATTGTTTCAGTTTTGCTGTTTCTATCAGTTTTTAGGGGGGCAGATTATCCGGCCATGGGGGCGGATTATCCGGCCCAATTTTTGGGAAACGGCTAAGTACTTTGAGGCGTGGCTCTCTGTAACAGGGGCGGATTATCCGAGCCTCCGGGGGCGGATTATCTGGCCCAAATATCCGTCCCCTATACAGAAGGTCACGCCGCGAAGTCCTTAGCCATATTTTGGCCCGGGGAACCCGGAATATCCGGGGGAGGGGCGGATTATCCGGCCTGGGAGGTCCCAACCGGTCATATTTCGTTGGGGAGGGGTATAAATGGACCCCTTCTTCCTCCTTAGGCTGGTGGCTTGCATTATCTCTCTCCTCCATTGTTTTGACCTTCAAGAGCTTGCAAATACTCTCAATTCCTCCCATATTTCTTGAATATTTTTGGGGGATTTGAAAGGGGGGTCTAGATCTACAACTCCACCAATCCATCTCTCCTCTATGTGAGGCGAACATATTGGGATCTAGATCTTAGGGTTTATTTTGTGGATTTCCTCTTGTGTTCTTCTTCTCTTATTCTCCCACTAGCTTGTGTAGCTTTGGTGGAATTTGGGAAAGAAGGACTTGAGCACTTTTTGCGTTCTTGCCATTGCATTTTGTGCATCGGTTTGAGTTCTCGGTGAGGATTCGATTGGGTGAAAGGTGAGAAGCTTTTTACTCTTGGGTTCTTGGAACCCTAGATGGTTTAGTTGTTTTGCAGGTTTGTGGATTACTTGGGGCCTCCAATTAAGTTGTGGAGCTTTCCCCGAGTTTTTTGTTGGGAGCCTCCAATTGAGTTGTGGAGAAGTGCCCCAATCTTTGTGAGAGGTTACGGATTGCCACCGACAAGTGCACCGATAGTGAAGAAGTGAACCAGGCCTCTTGTGGCGAGGTTCACAGGATAATAGGGTGAGGCCTTTTGTGGCATGGTGGTCTTAGTACCGCCCACCCCTCCAACGAGACGTACTCTCTTTATGGGAGGAACTCGGTAATAAATCACTGTCTCCGTGTGCCTTGGTTATCTCTATACCCAAGCTATTTACTTATGCACTTTACTTCGTGATAGCCTTCGTGCTTGAAGACTTATATCTAGCTATCACATAGTTGCTTGTTTTGCTTAGCATATGTTGTTGGTGCACATAGGTGAACCGTAGTTTATATAGGTTTTGTGCTTAACAAAGTAAACGCTAGTTTTATTCTGCCTTTGTTAAGTCCTTCTCATAAAAGTTTTAAACCGCCTATTCACCCCCCCTCTAGGCGGCATCTATATCCTTTTCACAATGGTCCCCGAAGTGACAGAAATCGGGATAACGAGAGGGAATGGCTTTGATGTGAGGATCACATGTGTTCACGGAGTGTTAATGCTTTGCTCCGGTGATCTATTAAAAGGAGCACCTTAATTGCCAGTAGTTCCCTCGAGGCCCTGCTGCAAACGGGCTGGCAGGACAAAAGATGTTGTGCAAGTTCTCATTGCGAGTACGTATGACTATATATGGAACACATGCCTAGGATTATCTAGTACTTGGATGCTTTATCTTATTTATCTGCAATTGCCTATGTTCTGATTGCTATGTGAATTGTCTTGTCCATGCAACGCCCGTCCATCCATCCCTATGCCTACCGCACTCGAATCCTACTGTTTACTGCTATTGTTACTGCTGTCTTTACTTTTACTACTGTTGTTACTTTACTATTCCTCCTACAAAATTGTTGCTACTGATAAACTGTTGTGAGCAAGATTGTTTCCAGGTGCAGCTGAATTGACAACTCAGTTGTTAAGGCTTATAAATATTCTTTGGCTCCCCTTGTGTCGAATCAATAAATTGGGTTTCACTTCCATCGAAAATACTACGATACACCCCCTATACTTGTGGGTCATCAAGACTATTTTCTGGCGCCGTTGCCGGGGAGCATAGCTTTATTTATCAATTCCACTTGGAATCACTATTGTTCAAGCTTAGTTTATTCCGCCTTGTTTGCTTGTTTCTTTATCAAAAATAGAAAAAAATTAGTTCTTACTCTAGTTGTTATTTTCGTTGGTCTGTTATTGTCTTGCTTTATCATGCTTTCTATCAATGGTTGTTTTCTTTGAAACTGAATCTTATTTGCAAGGTGGGTTCACAGAAGATCAAAAATATTATTATAAGGAACACCGCTTGTCACAAAAAGGGAAACACTTATGGGAACAAATTGATAAATTGTATACCATTGCTAGAAACGTGTGCTCCACTTATAATGTTACTTATTGCTTTGATAAATCATGTTGCTATAAGAGGTATAAACACCTCCCTTTTTAATGTGAGTATAATGATAATGTTACCATATCTTCTTATGTTAAAGGAATTTATGACTTTTATGATGTGGAACAAATTGAGGAATTTATTGCTTGGAAGGGTGCATTTGAACTTGCTAGTTTGCTTGAAAATATTGATGATTCACCTTATAAATATGAGGTTTATGATATACTTAGATTTTGCTTTGATAATTACAAGGAATAAAATGGCTATATTCTTGAATATATTAATAGATGCTTTCCACAAATGGAAGAGACTAATGCCTTATAGGATCTTATGGAAGAAGAAATAGATGAACCTGAAAGCTCATTAGTTGAAAAAGAGGAGGAGAGTGATAAACCAATGAAGGAAGAATGGATTAGCTACCCATGCCTACCTTCTAAGGAGAGTAACTCTTTATCCCTTACATTATTTGATTTTCCCCCATGCTTACCAAAGGAGGATGAATGTTATGCTCATGTTATCTGTGATAATCCTTTATTTGTGCCTAACTTCGAGATGCATGGTACTAAAGAGTTTTTCTTAGAATTTTTTTATGATAAAGCTCTAGACGATGGTACTATATTGAATGATCAGTCATCTTGTTATAGAATTTTTAAAAAGTGGGTTTGAAGGTTTTAATCCCACTACTTTTGAGCTTGATAAAAATTATGTTTTTGTAGAACATGAAAAGCATGCTTTATGTGATAGTTATATTGTTGAGTTTATTCATGAGGCTACTGAAAATTATTATGAGAGAGGAAAATATGGTTGTAGAAGTTTTCATGATATTAAAACACCTCTCTATATGCTGAAAGTTTTGAAGTTACTCTTGTTTTATCTTCCTATGCCTGTCACTTTGTTCTTTGCGAATTTGTTTTCATACAAGATTCCTATGCATAGGAAGTGGGTTAGACTTAAAAGTGTATTGAATTTGCTTCTTGATGCACTCTTTTACTTAAATTCATATTTCTTATGCGAGCATCCTCTCAAACTATCATGCCTAACTTAAAGGCGTTAAAGAAAAGTACTTATTGGGAGATAACCCTAAAGTTTTAGATGAGTCTTGGAAGTTATTACTTCAGTAATAACCGCTCCTTATCCTTTTTTTTCTTTTTGCGCCAAGAGTAACCTCTAATGAGAAAGAAGTAATGGTTGGGAAATTTGCTGTCCCGAAACAGATTTCTGTGCTTCACCGTAAAAATTTGTGTAAAATCTCTGTACGTCCTTTTGAGGCGTGAATTTTTTTGCTTCTGCCCCAGGTTGTTATCTAACTTTCGTTAGTTCAACACTTTTCGATTGAGCAACTGAAGGTCTTCGAAAAAATTCTTCTTTACCTGCTGGTCTGTTTTGACAGATTTCTGCCTTTATTTGCATTTGCTTCTTATTGGTTCCTTTTTGAGTTCTTTTGGGGAATTGATCTTTTTGAGGGAAGTGCTAAAGTAGCTTGTGTTTTACTGGAAGTTTTATTGGTGTTGGAACTGAACCTAAAGACTTATTATCTTGAGTGCACTAATGTTGCTAATAAAGATTGTGTGAAGTTTTGTATGAAGGAAAAATTCAGGTCTATGGAAGGAATGATTAATGAGATGAAGGATGGACTAAAGCTCAAGCTTGGGGATGCCCAATTCATCCCCTTCTTCATCAATAAAATCCTAGGTTTCTTCCAAACACTACATTTTTATTGTTTCATGCATAGTTGTGTTGTTCTTGGAGTGTCTTCTTTTTCGTTTTCGTTTTAGTTTTTCGTTTGCTTTGTTTTCTTAGTTTTCTGAATCAATTGGTTGGACCCCCTCTTTCATACATTGGTTTTCAAATAGTTTGGTTTGGATTGGACAAGAGTAGGAAAGTTCATGCTTAAGTGGTAAAGAGAGCTTGTTTTTGACTATGGCATATGCTTTGTCATGCCATGCTTGATATTGTTTTGGCTTTTGTGCTTAGTATTCTTTGATGTAGCATGACTTGTTATAAACAATTGAGATTGCTTAATGTGCCTTGGAAGAATCATGCGTTGTTTTAGCATATTAAAGCATAGTATTGTGGTATTCTCCTTTGATGCTTTATTTGGGTTGACTTGGCGCATGCTCACACCATGTTATGACTATCCCAAGTCACCATAAGCCTTGATGATCCTTTAGTTTTCAACTTGTAGTATCACTTTATGCTTTGATCAATGATGTTTTGTCGCTATGCATGATTATGGCCATTATTGCTCTCTTAGTATGTCGCTCCCAGTCTTTTGCTAGCCTCCGTAACCAAGTATGAGTTCCACTCATGCATCCAACTCCCTAAAACCAAGTTATTCCAAAGAGTCCACCATACCTACCTACTAGCATATGCTATTCCAAGTATATTCATGATTTTGTTTACCTGCCAAATTAAACGTGTTATGAGAAAACTAGTGATTAAAGCTGTCATGAACTTGATGGCACACTTTAATTTTCTTGCCCTTAATAAACTTGAACCATTGTGTCGTCTATGTTGTATATGCTTGCACTTATTTGTTGGGGATTAGCAGAACCATGCTATCATGGGGAACACTTTCAACATTGCACTTGTACTTTGTACCTAGTTGATATCATGCTCTTTTGTCTATGGATGTCGTCGGTGTGAAATGAAAGGGGCGCTTGTAAGTCCATGGAGTTATGTATATGTGTTAGAAAAACGCCTGGGCCGCTGATCTAATCCATGCTGACATGGTGGAAACCTGCAGCGTAACCATAATGAGCTGTCTATGAAGCATTCTTCTTATAAAAAAGAGTCCTATATTGAGAAAAAAGAGAAAAATAAAAAAAGAGATTATGAAAAGAGGAAAGAGAGAAAAAAGCACTATATTCCCATGGTAAATAAGAAGATTGCTGAGATGCTCGTTGTCTGCTTGCCTTGTCATTTTGATATGGGGATTCTTCCGTATCGTCGGGCAAGGGGCACCCGTTGGCGGTTCTCTATGATATACATGTACTTACGATGACAAGAACTTACCGGTGACTAAACTTGAGTCCCTCTTCGCCTATAAGATGCCCTCTGTCCTAAAACTCAAGGGGTTCGACGTTTTTCCAGAAGGAGTTCCGCTCCGCCGCCGCCACCAGATTCCACGAAACAGCACCAGAAACTCTGTTCTGGCACCCTGCCGGGACGGGGAATTGGAGGAGATCATCACCGTCATCATCACCATCGCTTCTCCATCGACCATCCATGTTTCATGAGAGAGTAATCCCCCGCTGTAGGATATGGGGATGGTAGGGTTTGGATGAGATCGTTCATGTAATGGCATCAGATTGTTAGGGCATGGTGCCTAGTATCTTCTATTAGTGCTTTATGACTTTGTTGCGACTTGTTATGCTTAATGCTTGTCACTAGGGCCCGAGTGCCATGATTTCAGATCTGAACATGTTATTGATTCATTATGATGGTATTGTTTTTGGTCTTACCTACAAGTTGTATACACATGTTGTTGTCCGGAACCAATGGCCCTGAAGTGACAGAAATCGGGATAACCGGAGGGAATGGCTTTGATGTGAGATCACATGTGTTCACGGAGTGTTAATGCTTTGCTCTGGTGCTCTATTAAAAGGAGCACCTTAATTGCCAGTAGTTCCCTCGAGGCCCCGCTGCAAACAGGCTAGCAGGATAAAAGATATTTTGCAAGTTCTCATTGTGAGCACGTATGACTATATATGGAACACATTCCTAGGATTATCTAGTACTTGGATGCTTTATCTTATTTATCTGCAATTGCCCTATGTTCTGATTGCTATGTGAATTGTCTTGTCCATGCAACGCCCGTCCATCCATCCCTATGCCTACCGCACTCGAATCCTACTATTTACTGCTATTGTTACTGTTGTCTTTACTTTTACTATTGCTGTTACTTTACTATTCCTCCTACAAAACTGTTGCTACTGATAAACTGCTATGAGCAAGATTGTTTCCAGGTGCAGCTGAATTGACAACTCAGTTGTTAAGGCTTATAAATATTTTTTGGCTCCCCTTGTGTCGAATCAATAAATTGGGTTTCACTTCCCTCGAAAATACTGCGATACACCCCTATACTTGTGGGTTATCAGCGAACGAGAGACATCTTCACCACGGAGTGTCGTCGCGCTGCGGGATTCGGATCCAGGATCTCTACTTTCGCAACTGCTGCTAGATCGGGGAAGCGGGAGTCATCGTTAGGCACCGGACGTGTGTAACTCCCCGCGAGGTGTCGGACTTCACTCAAGTCGTTGGATCCACGGGAGCGCAAGGACTTCATCATGACCTTGAGGTCGGCTTTGGCTCGTCTACATCAACCACGCTCTCCTAAGCGTCGACAATGCTTTTCGGTCTTCAAGGGTAAGTTCACGAAAAGCCCTTCCCGTTACTGTATTACTAATAGATAGGTCCTGGCAGCATCAGGGGTTTAGGGGTGGAGGGTAAAATTTTATTGTTTTCATACGCGGAACCCCTACAGATAGGCTGCATGTTGACAGAAATAGTTAGTGGGGTGATCTTCTTAGTTATATAGGATACGTTTCATGTATTTGTTTCAAGTTGTCGGTGATTTTTATTAGAATTACTATTTTACCTTTTTTAGGGTTTAAGTGATTTAAATCCAATTCAATTTGGTTAAACCTTACATTTGTATGACTTTGAAATAATATTAATGTTTAAAAAATACCTAATGATTTTCTTTAAGTCCATAAATGAACTTTGGATTTTTAGTCACTAGAAAATCTTTTTAATAATTCTCGAAAATAGGAATTCAATTCCTTGCATCTTTATCTATTTGGAACTATTTTATTTAATTTTCTAATATATTCTCAATAAATTTCTATTAATTGGCATTTTTCAGTAATTATAAAATTGCCAAATTACCCTTAACCCCACTAGTCAGACCAAAATGGCTTGAACCAACTTGGTTGAAAGGTTTGGTTAGACCGAACTGACCTTCTCTCTCGTTCTCACCCTCTCTCGTGTGCGCTAGCATTGGTGACTACACGTCGCCTCGCCTTCATCGGTCGATTCCGTCCACTACGGAGCTTGTGCACTATCGCGCTCGCCCTCAATCTAACTTCCCTAGGTCTACTCTACCTTCCTACCCTACATATTCGCCTCTTTTGCTCTACCGTGGTCGCTCACAACCCTAACACTAATCTAGGGTTCGGTGATGGTGACGCCACTGTGCCCTGGTGCTTCTCGGGCGCTACTTCGACATCAAAATTGTAACATCCCAAAACATCAATCCAAGCTTATCAAGATCCAGATCATCAAAATTAGGGTTAACAAAAACTTTCCCAAATTAAAAATGAAAGCATTCATGTGTATGTGCATTTAATTTAGGAATAGATTTTAATTGCCATGTTTCTGTGATTCTTTGGTTGTAAAATGTTTGTATGGTAAATTAAACATCATCTAAATCTTTCCCAAGCAAATCCCAATGAAATCAAATAAAAAACAATTAAAAATGAGGAATGGTCATTTTGGTCATTTTAATCCACTACACTACTTTGAGTGTTCCTAGCACTCATTTCTCAACAGAAATAATTCTTGATCTTTACACCCCTTGCTAGTACACATAATGAGGTACCAAGGCCCACTTTTTGATCTGCTAAAAACATTCAAATACCTATTTTAAATGGCATGTGAAAATTGAATTCAATGCATATGCCTAGATCACCCCTATTTCAAAAACCATCCAATTGAACTCCATTTTCAAAACCCTTGCAACTAGAGGATACCTAGTACTAGTGGAGATCACTCAAAAATTTTGAAACCAAAATTCAAACTTTTGCTTCTTGCGGCCATTTCATCAAATAGGTGGCAGACACAAATCTTTCAAAACCTAAAACACTATAGTGAGCAGTAGTTTTGGTCTCCATTTGGGCCTAACTTGGTCCCCTTGTTCCCCCAGCTAGAACCCCGGCCCTAACTCTCTCTCCCTCTCCCCTGTCTGCTCTAGTAGCAAGCCGCCCGACGCCATGCGACAGGTCGACCACGGACAGCTTGCCCCAGCCCGTCCCGCGCTCTCCTTCGCTCGCTGGTAGACAAGCGCCATCACACCGCTTCGCCTCAACCAGCCCCCGACCAAAATCGAGCGGAGGACAAGCCTCGTTTGCTCGTGCCCATGCCTCTGTCCGCCATGCCGATCACCCCCGGAGCGCCGCGCCCGCCAGAGCAGCACCGACCTCGCCTAGCCCTAGCCTTGCGTGGCAGCACCCGCAGCAGGCCCAGCAACCGCCTAAACATCGTCGTTCGCCGCCTCGAGACCAGCAGCCTGGAGGAACCGCGTCAAACACCGCCGTCCGCGCGCAGTTCACCGCACGCTCCCGACCAGTAGGAACCTTGCCTTGCTGCGCCTTTAAGCCCCAGAGGACCGTCGGGGAACAGAGTATCCATCGCCACCCTCGCCCATGCCGAGAGAGCCCCGCATCGTCGCCATCGATGACCTCACCGGCGCTCGCTCTGCCCCCTCGTCGACCCTATATAAAGTGGCCACCCCAGCCTCTTTTCTCCACACTCACACACTCCCCACCTCTCACTGAACCTTACCCACCTCTAGCCGAGACGCTCGAGCTCTGCCTCGCCGGAATTGGAGCCGAAGCCGTCGCAGCAGGAGGAGAAGGGCATTTGCGATTTAGGGCACCGCAAGCTCCGCCGCAACCGCGCCTCGCCTCGCCGTCATCTACCAGCCCGTTTGCCCTCATCACCAACCTTGCTGGAGCCTTGGTATGCCCCCAATCGACCCCCACCGCCGCGTCTAGGTCACATTCTCGCCGGAGTAATCCGTCATCGACGATGCCTCTCCACCGTTAGATCCCCTTTAGATCGTGTGGCCTAGGATGCTAGATACCGCTTCGCTTATTTGTGCCGCTGACTGGTGGAGCCCGCATGTCAGGCAGCCCGCTGCGCGCACTGTGCGTAGATGGGCCGGCCCAGTTAGTTCTCGCGCGTGTTAAAGTTTCAAATTTAGTTTTTTTTCTAATTAGAGTTAATCTAGTTTCTGTCCACTAGTTTAAAAATCAATTCTGGGAGTTTGACAAATCCAAATTGCATGAGACCAATTTTGCATGAAAGGTATTGAAATGATCTATCCAAGTCCATTGGATTTAATTCAATTAGAGTTATATATCTCTCCTAGTAAAAATAACAAAACAGAAGCAATTGCACCTTGCAACATTTTTATAAAATCAACCAAGATAGATTTTGAGTTGATTCCAACTCTCAAAAATCACATTTCATCATACCTATCTGAATATGTAATAATATTATGGCTTACATGCAGTGACTTTGGACTAGTACCAAAATAATGCTATATAGGCATTTCTAGTCACTTTAAATCATTAAATAATGAACTTAAACCAAAGTAATTATGATCCAACCCTTAAATCACATTCCCACATGCTAGAATATGTGGTGATAACATGTGTCCACATGATCCCATATTTTAAGTGGTGAATATTAAATCTTAGTTAATTTTTCAATGAGTAGAAATTACTTTTCTAAATTAAAAAGAGTGAAACTATTAAATAAAACTTGTGATGGCCGCGTCCGCGGTTATGGACAGTTGGAATGGCCATACTGTTTCGTTGTCAGATGTTTTCCAAACAACTTATGAAATGAATGATGAATCTTGACTTGACCACAACAGGGTGGTGTTTATGACAATAGCTTCCCACTTAAGTGATTCTAGAACTTTATTTTATCTTTCTTTGCTTCAGAACTCAGCTTAGGTTTCAAACTTAACTTTATAGTTAAACTTAGATTTAGCACTTTAACTTAGAACTATATTACTTGTTAGAGGTAGTTTGCGAGTACTTAAAGAGTACTCATGGCTTTTGTCCCTGGCTATTCTCATGGTCAGACTATGAAGGAGACTATCAAGATGATGGCCAGCAGGATGGCTATGATAACTAAGACTATCTGCCTTCGTCAGCATTGCCTGTGCCCCTAAAGATGGACCCCACCACTACGCTTATCTTTTATTTCCGCTGCTTGTTGTATTAAGACTAGATCATGAGATCCTTATTTGTGTAAGACCTTATGTATGGTTTGTAAGGGATGATGTACTGTGATATCCAATCCGTTATGTCTCGCAAAAATGGTAATCCTGGGATTGCAAGGTATGGCATAACGGGCATCTGGGATTAAAAATCCGGGTGTTGAAAAGTTGGTATCAGAGCCATCCTGATCATAGGAGACCCTAGTTAGAATGGACGCCCGAACAAAAACTTAGTTTCAAAACCAAAGTGAGTATTTACGAAAAACTATCTCCCCTCTTATCCTTGTGAACTCATTCTTTCGCAAAAATTCATATGCCTCAAAATCCTTACATCACTACTTAAAATTTGACACACTTGATCACTTCACTAACTTCCTCATCCTTAATTCTTGTAGATGGAGTCTCAGTTCAGCAAGTTTTACCAGTTGGGAAACGGAGGTCAGCTGATCTTCGAGAGGGATCTGGATTCACTGTCGGAGTTACTGGGACGCCCACATCCGGAGTTTCTTGGAGCTCAACTTCCAGGACCCCCAGGAGGAGACCTACAGTGGCTAGTCACTGCAGATCTTAGAGGAAGCATCGAAGCAACAACTTCTGGGAGAATTCAGTTCTCTGTGAGAGAGAACAACTGGCTAGATGGATTAGCCAGGGCAATGCATGAAGATCTCACACGTCTATGTGCCCTTAGTGTCAACCAGATCCAAGGAACCCGTTTTGCCCACTATGCAAGACGTGACTTCATGGGAATGCCGATGGAGATGCCAAGTCACCCAGAGATGAGGCGTCAAGTGGAGAATCTTGACTTCTTGCTGCACGACAGACACCAGGAACTGGACACTGCTAGAGAGTTAGCCAACCAGAACCATGACATTGCCGACCAGAAGGCCTAGACTTTCGCACTGCTCGTCCAAGATCGCCAGTCTCTTTGCCGCTAGCGTGCAAAGAAGGATCGCATCATCGCCCGTCTTCGTAAGAAGGTGGCCAACCTCGAGAAGACAGTCAAGGAGCAGGAAGCTCAGCTTGCAGCAAAGGAGGAAGAAGATGAGGGTGAAGACATCCAGGGAGAAATGGACTCTTACCTCAGCAACCATGATGACTTTGTGGAGGAGGATGCCGTGGACTTCTACACTGATGATGAGGACTCCGACTTCATCGACGATGAGTAGATGCACTAGAGCACTGTCGTAGCACGAGATGTACCGGTCCCACTGTATCGTAGCTTGCAGAATGGTTCTTCAAACCATCTATTTTTTGTTTGATTGTTGTGGTGTGTGTTGTATCGTGTCCTTGTTTGCATGAATGAAAATGAAGTTAGTTGAGAAACCTGAGTCTAACTCAAAGTTTTAGCTTTGAAAACCCAAAACCATGAACCTTAGAATTTCCCTCTTACCCCTATATCTATCTCAATCTTCAGATGACTCGTGGAAACCAAGGAGGGAGCAGCTCGTCGCAAGACCCAACGCTGTAGATCTTGCAGAATCTCATTGCAGACAGTGAAGCAAGCAGGGCAGAGTGCCAACCTAACCTAGCAACACTTCAACAGATCGCCCAGATGGCTCTCAACAACCAAGGGCATGGAAATCAGGATCACCAGGGATCCAAACTCAAAAAATTTCAGAATACCAATCCCCCATTCTTCAACCAATCCGAGAACCCACTAGATGCTAATGACTGGTTACAGACCATGGAAAACAACTTAGAAGTTGCAAGAGTTGATGAAAATGAGAAAGTTCTCTTTGCCACCCACTACCTGGCGGGAGATGCAAGAGCTTGGTGGAATAGTATCCGCCTGATGAACCATGGTCAAGTGATGACATGGGAAGCATTCAAAGTCAAGTTCAGCTGCACCCACGTGCCGCAAGGTCTAGTCAACAGAATGAGAGACGAGTTCCACGAATTGAAGCAAGGAAGAATGACTGTGGTGGAGTACCGTGACAGATTCCTGTCACTTGCCAGATATGCACCTGATGAGATCAACACGGAGTCCAAGAAGAAGGAGAGATTCCTGAACGGACTACATGATGAGATGCAGACTGTCCTCGTCAACATCCGTTTCGAGGATCTCTAAGAGCTAGTCGACTCTGCCATTCAGATGGAAGGGAAGATTAACCAGGCAAACGACAAACGCAAGCGTCGCATGATGCAGCAATCTGGATCCAGCAGTCACCAGAAGTACCGTCCCAACCCCTCATCGGGATATGCACCAAGGAACAACCGACCCCCAATGTCTCGCCCAAGCTACCCCAACCGTAGCGGAGGCAATGGGAAGCCCGGAGGAAACAATCACAACTCTAGCAATGCCAACAATTTCAAACATGCACCTCCCAAGAACAACAGCAACAACAACAACAACACTGCACCCAGAACTGGCAGCAATGTTGTGCCTGTCGCAGTCAAGGACAAGTCCCAGATCACTTGTTTCGAGTGTGGAGTGAAGGGTCACTACTCCAATGAGTGTCCCAAGAAGACTGCCGCTAATGCCAATGTGAATGCCCCAGCTCAGCAACAGCGTCGTGTTCAACCAGGGAGAAGATTTTCCCTAGGGAACCCTCACAACCGCAACGGTCGTCTCTTCCACATGAATGCAGAAGAAGCCCAGGAAGCGCTAGATGTAGTGCTGGGTATGTTTTCTGTCAACTCAGTTTTAGCAAGGGTATTGTTTGATTCGGGAGCATTGCATTCATTTGTCATCAAAGAATTTGCATGCACTAGTAAGATTCACCCAACCAACCTGAAGCATGTCATGATAGTTAAAATCCCCAGTTCAACAACCAAAGCTAGAAAAATTTGCAAAGCTGTGCCTATCAGAATACATGGGATAGATTTTTATGCCAACTTAATTGTACTTGGAACCAAAGGATTGGAAGTAGTACTAGGTATGGACTAGATGTCAAGGCATAAAGGACTGATAGACTGTGCTAATAAAGCCATCACCATGACCAATAGTTCTGGAGTCACAGTAGAACATATCTCTGAAACCTTACCCCGTCAATTCAAGTGCAACAAGAGTGTAGCCCTACCCACTATAGACCAAGTTAGAGTAGTCTGTGAATACCCCAACGTATTCCCAGATGAATTGCCAGGTATGCCCCCAGATAGGGATATTGAGTTCATTATCGAACTAATCCCCGGAACCGGACCCATAGCCCAGAGACCCTATAGCATGAACCCCTCAGAGTTAGTGGAACTAATGAAGCAGTTGGATGCCATGTTAGAGAAAGGCTTGATTCAACCAAGCGCATCGCCATGGAGATCACCCGTGTTATTGTCGACAAGAAAGATGGAGGCAACCGTCTGTGCATAGATTATAGAAAGTTGAATGACGTCACCATCAAGAACAAGTACCCCTTGCCAAAGATAGAGGATCTATTTGATCAATTGACTAGAGCCCAGGTATTCTCAAAGATTGATCTTAGGACTGGTTATCACCAACTTAACATTCATGCAACGGATATTCCAAAGACTGCCTTTACTACTCGCTATGGTTTATACGAGTATACGGTTATGTCTTTTGGATTAACCAATGCCCCTGCTTATTTCATGAATCTCATGAATAAGAAATTTATGAATTTCCTAGATAAGTTTGTAGTTGTATTTATCGACGACATTCTTATCTACTCCAAGTCAAAAGAAGAGCATGAGAAACATCTGAGAATCATCCTAGAAACCCTGAGAGAGCATTAGTTATATGCCAAGTTCAGCAAGTGTGGCTTTTGGCTAAAGGAAGTAGGATTCCTAGGACATATTGTGTCTGCCGGAGGAGTCTCTGTTGACTCCGCCAAGATCAAAGATGTCAAAGAATGGGAAGCCCCAACCACTCAAACCCAAGTCCGTGCATTTCTCGGAATAGCGGGATACTACCGCAAGTTCGTAGAAGGATTCTTGAGTATTGCTAGACCCATGACCCAATTATTGAAGAAGGACAAGAAGTTTGAATGGACAGACAAATGTGAAGCCAGTTTCCAGGAACTGAAAAAGAGATTGATATCATCCCCAATATTGATCATGCCAGACATCAAGAAGTCGTTTGATGTGTATTGTGATGCATCCAAGATTGGTCTAGGATGTGTATTGATGCAAGAAGGCAAAGTCATCGCGTATATGTCTCAACAACTGAAGCAGCATGAGCAGAACTATCCGACCCATGATCTTGAGCTAGCAGCTGTGGTTCTAGCGTTGAAGACATGGCGTCATTATTTGATGGGTAATCATTGTGAGATTTACTCATATCACAAGAGTTTAAAGTATATCTTCACTCAAAAGGAGCTAAATATGAGGCAAAGGAGATGGATAGAGTTAATCAAGGACTATGACCTTCACATTCACTACCACCCCGGCAAAGCCAATGTGGTAGCGGATGCTCTTAGCAGATTGCCGTGTAGGCTAAATACCATGATCAAGGAAAAGCAACCAAGTTTGTATGAAGAGTTGGAGCAGTTCAGGACTGAATTAGTTAGCAAAGGATTCTTAGCTAGCATTGAACTTCAACCCACTTTGATTAGCCAAATCAAGGAAGCCCAGAAGGGAAATGAAAGTATCGACAGAATCAAATGTCGTATTGGTACAGGAAAGGTACCTGGATTCACTGAAGACGAAGAAGGAGTACTATGGTACAAAGGACGTATCTGTGTACCAGCAGATTCGGAGCTGAAGCAAGTTATCATGAAGGAAGCTCATGATACTCTTTATTCTATCCACCCCGGAGGAACAAAGATGTATCAGGATATGAAGGAACAATTTTGGTGGCACAAGATGAAGAGAGAAATTGGAAGCTACATCGCCAAGTGTGACATCTATCAAAGAGTCAAAGCAGAGCATCAGAGACCTGTAGGACTATTGCAACCATTGCAGATTCCAGAATGGAAATGGGATTCCGTCGGAATGGACTTTATCACCGGTTTACCTACTTCTCATAGGGGAATGACTCAATCTAGGTCATAGTTGATAGATTGTCCAAGGTAGCCCACTTTATACCTGTCAAGACTACCTACCAGAGTGCGAAGCTAGCAGAGTTGTACATCGCTAGAATTGTTAGTCTGCATCGAACCCCCAAGACCATCATATCAGATTGAGGAACGCAGTTTACCTCAAGGTTTTGGCAGAAAGTTTAGGAAGGATTAGGAACCTAGTTGAACTTCAGTACCGCGTATCACCCGCAAACTGATGGACAGACTGAGAGAGTCAACCAGATCCTAGAGGATATGCTTAGAGCTTGTGTGTTAGAATACAGATCAAAATGGGAAGACTGCCTGCCTTTCGCAGAATTCTCATATAACAACAGTTATCAAGCTAGTTTTCAAATGGCACCATTTGAATTCCTTTATGGAAGAAAGTGTCGTACCCCTTTAAATTGGTCGCAAGTAGGAGAAAGTCAGATCTTTGGACCCGACAATCTTCGAGCAGCTGAAGAGAAAGTTCACAAGGTCCGTGAGCACCTCAAGACCCCCCAATCCAGACAAAAGAGTTATGCTGACAAGAGAAGGAGAGACCCGACTTTCAATGTCGGAGATTTTGTATATCTCAAGGTTTCGCCATTGAAGGGAACTCAACGCTTTAGTCTAAAAGGAAAGTTAGCCCCTAGATATATGAGGCCCTTCAAGATTCTGAACCATCGAGGAGAAGTATCGTATCAACTGGAACTGCCCGAAGAGATGTTAGCCATCCACAATGTGTTCCATCTCTCATTACTTCGCAAATGCCTGGAAGTGCCCGAGAAGACTGAAGTTTTCAAGAACATCGATCACCGAGTTGTTGAGATCAACAATGACCTGACCTATCGAGAAGTGCCCATCCGTATCTTAAAAGAAGCCTACAGAACCACCAGGACTAGGAGCATCAAGTTTCTCAAGATTCAGTGGAGCAACCATACCGAGGAGGAAGCCACTTGGGAGCGCGAAGATTACATTAGGACAGAGTTCCCAGATCTCTTTAGTTCCTAGTTTTCTTTGTAAATCTCGAGCCGAGATTTTGTTTAAGGGGGGAAGGTTTGTAACATCCCAAAACTTCAATCCAAGCTTATCAAGATCCAGATCATCAAAATTAGGGTTAACAAAAACTTTCCCAAATTAAAAACGAAAGTATTCATGTGTATGTGCATTTAATTTAGGAATTGATTTGAATTGCCATGGTTCTGTGATTCTTTGGTTGTAAAGTGTTTGTATGGTAAATTAAACATCATCTAAATCTTTCCCAAGCAAATCCCAATGAAAATCAAATAAAAAACAATTAAAAATGAGGAATGGTCATTTTGGTCATTTTAATCCACTACACTACTTTGAGTGTTCCTAGCACTCATTTCTCAATAGAAATAATTCTGGATCTTTACACCCCTTGCTAGTACACATAATGAGGTACCAAGGCCAACTTTTTGATCTGCTAAAAACATTCAAATACCTATTTTAAATGGCATGTGAAAATTGAATTCAATGCATATGCCTAGATCACCCCTATTTCAAAAACCATCCAGTTAAACTCCATTTTCAAAACCCTTGCAATCAGAGGCTACCTAGTACTAGTGGAGATCACTCAAAAATTTTGAAACCAAAATTCAAACTTTTGCTTCTTGCGGCCATTTCATCAAACAGGTGGCAGACACAAATCTTTCAAAACCTAAAACACTATAGTGAGTAGTAGTTTTGGTCTCCATTTGGGCCTAACTTGGTCCCCTTGTTCCCCCAGCTAGAACCCCGGCCCTAACTCTCTCTCTCCCTCTCCCATGTCTGCTCCAGTAGCAAGCCGCCGACGCCATGCGCCAGGTCGACCACGGACAGCTCGCCCCAGCCCGTCCCGCGCTCTCCTTCGCTCGCTGGCAGACAGGCGCCATCACACTGCTTCGCCTCGACCAGCCCCCGACCAAAATCGAGCAGAGGACAAGCCTCATTTGCTTGCGACCATGCCTCTGTCCGCCATGCCGATCACCCCCGGAGCGCCGCGCCTGCCAGAGCAGCACCGACCTCACCTAGCCCTAGCCTTGTGTGGCAGCACCCGCATCAGGCCCAACAACCGCCCAGACATCGTCGTTCACCACCTCGAGACCAGTAGTCCGGAGGAACCGCGTCGAACACCGCCGTCCGCGTGCAGTTCACCGCACGCTCCTGACCAGTAGGGACCTTGCCTTGCTGCGCCTTTAAGCCCTAGAGGACTGCCGAGGAATACAGTATCCATCGCCGCCCTCGCCCATGCTGAGAGAGCCCCGCATCATCATCACCGATGACCTCACCGGCGCTCGCTCTGCCCCCTCGTCGACCCTATATAAAGCGGCCACCCCAGCCTCTTTTCTCCACACTCACACACTCTCCACCTCTCACTGAACCTTACCCACCTCTAGCCGAAGCCGCTCGAGCTCTGCCTCGCCGGAATTGGAGCCGAAGCCGCCGCAGCAGGAGGAGAAGGGCATTTGCGATTTAGGGCACTACAAGCTCCGCCGCAACCGCGCCTCGCCTCGCCGTCGTCTACCAGCCCGTTTGCCCGCATCACCGACCTTGCTGGAGCCTTGGTATGCCCCCAATTGACCCCCACCGCCGCGTCTAGGTCACGTTCTCGTCGGAGTAATCCGTCATCGACGATGACTCTCCACTGTTAGATCCCCTTTAGATCGTGTGGCCTAGGATGCTAGATACCACTTCGCTTATTTGTGCCGCTGTCTGGTGGAGCCCGCATGTCAGGCAGCCCGTTGTGTGCACTGTGCGTAGATGGGCCGGCCCAGTTAGTTCCCGCGCGTGTTAAAGTTTCAAATTTAGTTTTTTCTAATTAGAGTTAATCTAGTTTCTGTCCACTAGTTTAAAAATCAATTCTGGGAGTTTGAAAAATCCAAATTGCATGAGACCAATTTTGCATGAAAGGTATTGAAATGATCTATCCAATCCTGTTGGATTTAATTCAATTAGAGTTATAGATCTCTCCTAGTAAAAATAACAAAACAGAAGCAATTACACCTTGCAACATTTTTATAAAATCAACCAAGATAGATTTTGAGTTGATTCCAACTCTCAAAATTCACATTTCATCATACCTATCTGAATATGTAATAATATTATGACTTACATGCAGTGACTTTGGACTAGTACCAAAATAATGCTATATAGGCATTTCTAGTCACTTTAAATCCTTAAATAATGAACTTAAACCAAAGTAATTATGATCCAACCCTTAAATCACATTCCCACATGCTAGAATATGTGGTGATGACATGTATCCACATGATCCCATATTTTAAGTGGTGAATATTAAATCTTAGTTAATTTTTCAATGAGTAGAAATTACTTTTCTAAATTAAAAAGAGTGAAACTATTAAATAAAACCTGTGATGCTTGTGATGATAATAGATCATCAAATGTGTGTTTTAGAATGCTACTTAGGCTAGTTAAGTATTGTTTGGTGATTGTGTACTCTGTGTGTATTTATAGACGATAGTACCTACCAAGCTTTCGAGGAGGAGGAGTTCTACCAAGAATAAGAAGAAGAAGAAGAAAACTTCAACCACTGCAGTACACAAGGCAAGACACCATTAGCAATGCAAGCTAACACTTGCAAGTATAATACTTAGCAAGCTAAGATTAAACTAGATGGTTTATCAAAGATGCTTTGGGCATGCTTTGATTACACTACTTGACTAGTATTTACCCCCAAGTCTTATTTTCAAGCCTTATTTTCCTTTACTTTACACAAAGTACTTTACTTCTTTTAAAGGTAGCATAAAGAGTATAAAACTTGAACTATTTAGAACCCCTTTAGATGTCATTCTATGGCATGAGATTGAACCCACCTTTTCCACCTTAGTGAACACTCTTAACTTAGTAGTTGAGAGTAGATCAAAAACTTGAGTCACTTTAGATGGGAACACTTGGTGAAAATGAATTGTGAAAACCTTGGAATGATGAGTCATTTTATTGAAATGTTTTGACATGTGTTGAGAAACACAAATGGTTTATTATGATGAAATGTTGAGGCATGAGCCTTAACCCTTTTACAAAACCGATGGTTTGATTCGGATGCGATACCATTCCAAATTTACCGTATAACCACACTACCTGAATTGGGTAAGCCTTAGCTGGAAATTTATATGCATTAGTATTAGTTCCCTCGTGGGAGAGGTCTGAGCTGAGGCTACCTCTCACTGTTGTCCACCTATGCAGTGCCCAAGATGACTGATGATCATGGTTGGGAGGCCATGCTCATAGGAGAGGTGCTTATACTAGGGTGTGTAAAGGGAAGGTTATGTTTGAATATCTGCATACTAAGTATGATGATTCAGGGTTATCCCTGACAGATGTATCGAATCTTGTGGTGAAAGTGTACCACCTCTGCAGAGTGTCAAACTATTTGAATAGCCGCGTCCGCGGTTATGGACAGTTGGAATGGCCATACTGTTTTGTTGTCAGATGTTTTCCAAATAACTTATGAAATGAATGATGAATCTTGACTTGACCACAACAGGGTGGTGTTTATGACAATAGCTTCCCACTTAAGTGATTCTAGAACTTTATTTTATCTTTCTTTGCCTCAGAACTCAGCTTAGGTTTCAAACTTAACTTTATAGTTAAACTTATATTTAGCACTTTAACTTAGAACTATATTACTTGTTAGAGGTAGTTTGCGAGTACTTAAAGAGTACTCATGGCTTTTGTCCCTGGTTATTCTCATGGTCAGACTATGAAGGAGACTATCAAGATGATGGCCAGCAGGACGACTATGATAACTAGGACTATCTGCCTTCGTCAGCATTGCCTGTGCCCCTAAAGATGGACCCCACCGCTACGCTTATGTTTTATTTCTGTTGCTTGTTGTATTAAGACTGGATCATGAGATCCTTATTTGTGTAATACCTTATGTATGGTTCGTAAGGGATGATGTACTGTGATATCCAATCTGTTATGTCTCGCAAAAATGGTAATCCTGAGATTGCGAGGTATGGCATAACGGGCATCTGGGATTAAAAATCCGGGTGTTGAAAAAACTAGTGCTGGAGTACATCTTGGATGTCTCCCTACTACAGGTGTGGCTAGCGTAGGTTGACACACTCTCGAGTGAGTGCTCCCTGGGCCGCTGTCGGTGTTGTGCCTTATTCTTCGGTCATCGGCCAAGGTAGGCTCTAATCACGGTCAAGGTAACCCTCTCTCAATTTCTAATGTTGTCTCTTGTTCTAGTTCAATCCCCTACTACTATACTAGGGTTCATCCTATTGATGATGATCTGGTAGGTTTAGATAGCTAATTGGGTATAGTTAGGTGTTCTAAAAATTAATCTAGGCTTGTAGAATGATCTATGATGTGTAGTTGTTGTTGGTGATCGAAATCTGGTTCTGTCTATGTGTGAACTTTAATGTTCATGAACTTGGGTTCAGTTTCGTTAGAGTTAAGATTTCTACTTTTGTTCAAGGGTTTATCTAGTTAAGATGAAATTTTGTATGAATTTATTAGGCTATTGTTGTTCCTCTAACACTCTCTCTCAGGATCCATATGATCCATGCATATTGGATTACAACTACTTCTCTCATCTAATTCTAGGGTTTAGTAAGCATCCTTTGTAGTTTTCTAAATATGCTTGATGATGGTCTTCTCCTAGCTTGCCTTCTTCATCAACTGCTTGCTCCTTGAGCTTGTACCTCTCACTCAACCTCTACCCTGAGTGTGATTCTTAGAGCTGCTGCTCTGATGTTTATGTGCCCTATACCTTTGGGTTTTGGCCGCTATTTATAAGTTTTCTAAGTTGCTCTAGTGTTGATAGCACACATCTTTGCATACTTGACTAAACTGCTTCACTATTTGAAACTGTCTCTCTAATTTAGTTATATGTGTAGGTTCATAGTGTGTGGTGGTTAACTAAATGTCGCTATATCGTTTGTGAGTTTGCTAGAAATGGCAGGTCGGTTTGTTAACTGCATTTCTGTCCCTAGCCAGATTTAGACACTAAGAATGGTCGTTTTCATTATGAATTATTTCTGTGATTTATTATTTTAACCAATTACTTGAGTTTGTCTCATAACAACATAATGATGTCAAGTGTCATTGAGTTATGTACTTTGGCTCTTTAAAAGGATCCAAAAGTTTGAGGTGTAGTTTATAGTTGTTGTTACTTCTTAACTAGAAGCTTTGCACTAGTTCCTGGAATTGTTTACTATTCTTATTGCCTAAGGTTTATCTATTGTTGTATCTCTTTAACTATCAACTGTCAACATCACTCATAGTTCATTCCATTGTCTTCAATCCGTTTGAACACATGAACCAATATTTTGTTGTCACTCTATTTGCTCAAAACCTCAAAATGTTGAGGTTAAGGAGAAGTTCCTAGACTTTAACCAAGGATTCTAAACCAAATAGATTCACCTTAGGGTGGATCCAATATTCTAACCTTATCATAGGTTTCCATTGTGTTTGTTGTGGAAGTAAAGAACGAGATAAGAAGTGCAAGAAATAAATAGAAAATTAGATATGATTTTTCTTCTTTTTCGTGTACTTTGTAATAGGTTCCATCCACTTATTATAATTTTATCTTTCATTCTTCTTATATTAAATCTTGTAAATACCCCTCTTGTAAAGAATAATTTTATGATAAATACAAAATGTGTTTCATAATATTCTAATTTTAATTGTTTTTATTATGATTTATTGCATTTTTAATTCAAATGAGATTCCTTCGTCTTAGAATCTCTATTCGTGTGTAAGTGTATATGAGTTTATGACTATTTTATTTGTGTTGTTTAATTTTAATTCTCTAAATTTGAATTACAAAGGTCATTTTAAATTTTGAATTTCAAATCCTAGGGCCGACCTAAGTCAAAAACCACATTAGAGTTTAATTTCAATCTCTTATGTCACTTCAAATAAAATAGTTAAAAAATCCCCACATTTTCAAATGCATGAAATGTAAATGCGCAAACCTAAAATATACCCCTAATCGTGTCCTACACTTTGGGATGTCACATCAGTGTGCGCCACACAACCCCTGGTAGTCTTTTTAGGGTTTGAACCAAAATGCAAGGTAATATGAATATTCGATGCATGATATCATGATGGTGCACAAAAGAAAAATAACACAAAAATCTAATAGAGGGTATTTATCGAGTCATTACAATTATTCTCGTCGTTCACATGTTGTGGAAGATTCTGTAGACAAGCAATCTACCTCATATGCGTCTTCCTCCTCTCAACCAACTTATGATCTTCGCGCTAGGCCTTGCCCCTACCCGACCTCTCTGATTTTTTGGTGTCCTTGAGCCAACTTCTTATCGAGATGATGCTGCTCACCCCGAGTGGCAGCTTATGATGGCTGAGGAGATTGCTGCGCTTGAGCACACTAGCACATGGGGTCTTGTTTCTCCCCCACCCCATGTGTGTCCCATCACAGTTTAGTGGGTCATAAGATTAAGACTCACTATGATGGTTCTCCTGAGCGCTACAAAGTGTGTATTGTGGCTTCTAGCTTTCAGATGGATCATGGCCATAAATATGATGAGATTTCTCCCCATGTGGTTCAATATGACCACTATTCCCACTCTTCTTGTTGTGGCCTATTGAAATAGCATGTGTGTCCTCACATGTGATTTTGATAATTAATGACAATCACTGTGGACTAATGTTTGCATTTAGTTATACTTGTAGGTGTGTCCATAAGCAACGCGTGAAGATCATATGGTGGATTCAAGGTTTAAATAAGGATAAAGTTGAGCTAATTGCATGCTTGAATAATGATAAGGTTCAGTGAGTCATCATGTTTCCCTTCAAGACATCATCAACATTGTGAAGTGAGAATAAAAGATACAAGGTTGATCAAGACAAAGTGCAAGTTCAAGATAGACACATCGAAGAGACTATATACTTGAAGCACGCCATCAATTTTAGGATAATGGACATGTGAATATGTACCTAAGATAGGCTCTCCCATGGGAGAGCAATTTGCAAGCCTTCATCAACCAAGCATGATGAAGAAAGGTGTTCCATATTGAGGATGACAAGATCGTCATCATCTAGCTCAGGTGGAATGCGCAAGGAAAAGTTATGATCTTGATAGATTTTATATTTTAATAATATCATTATGTTAGTTGGAAGACCGGGTTATAGGATAGATAGTCGTACTATCAAGAGCGGCTCTTGCATTGAGTAACTTAATTGCATTGTTCGTTGAGATCTCAAACATTTACATCCTTAGAATCATCTTTCTTGGTTGTTATTTGTCTCTTATCCATGTGAGGATTTAGAGCTTGTGGTTATCTCCATAACAATATCAAGTTCATCAAAAAATGATTTGTTATAAAAATCTTATTAAATTTTTTATTTTCAAGGTTTTACCAGTTCATCTTTTTAGAGCGGTCAAACTTTTTTATCTTGTGGTTTAACCCCCCTTGTTAGACTATGAGGATTCTCAGCATAATCTTGTAGAGCTCATTGTTGTGATTCCAACAAGGTCAAGTTCATCGAATTCAGAGTTTGTATGAGAAAGTTGCGACATTTTATTGTTGTTTCGTCTGCCCAGAGTGGTCCAAGAGGCCGGACCAGTCTGATCTCAGTCCGGGCTGAGTCCGACAATCCCAGTTTTTTGCAGCAACATTAGTTTTAGTTGCCATAGAGTGGTCTAGCCAGCCTGAAGTAAATAATCAGAGTGGTCAACCTAGGTTCAGAAAGTCTGACTTTTCTACACGCGTGCATAACCGCATTTCGTGGGGGGGGGGCAATTCAAGGGGTCTTCTTGCCTAATGGTTCCTCATGACTTGAGCTCCTTTCCCCCCACTACTAATCTTCTTGAGCTTGCATACTCCTCTCCCTTCCATGATCTTGCATCACGTTGAGGGGAAGAGATATGAGATTTAAATATACAATTCTATCCAATATCTCTTCTTAGTTAAGGGAATCTTAGTGATCTAGATCTTGGAGAAATTTGGTGTTCTCCACTTGTGTTATTTCTCTTTTATTCCCCCATAGATTTTGTAGCTTGGGTGTAATTGGGAGTGAAAGGACTTGAACACTTGTGTTCTTGCCATTGTATTTGGTGCACTAGTATGAGTACTCCACGAGGACTTGTTTGGATGAAAGTGATGAACTTATTATGCTTAGGTTCTTGTAACCCTAGATAGTTGGAGTATCCTCCAATCTGAATCTTGGTGGTTGATACGTTGCAAACGTATCTATAATTTTTGATGTTCCATGCTTGTTTTATATCTACTTTCTTATGTTTTGTCCACACCTTGGAGTATTTTTATACACTTTCTTGGACTAACTTATTAACAAGATGCCACAATACCAGTTGCTTGTTTTCTGCTGTTTTTGGTTCCAGGAAAGTCAGAAAATAAATATTCTCGGAATTGGACCGGACAAAAGCCAAAGTCGATATTTTATCGGAAGACTCACGGAGCCAGAAGATGAGACGGAGAGGGGCCAGGGGTTGGCCACACCATGTGGTGGCGTGGGCTAGCCCTGGCCGCGCACACCAGGTGGTGTGGGCCCCTGGTCCACCCACTGACCTTGCCTCTTCGCCTATAAGATGCCTCCCGATGCGAAAACCCTAAATCGTCAATCAGAAATCCATGAAAAGTTCTGCTGCGCCGCCGCCACCGAAGGGGAGATTCGGGGGACAGAAAGTCTCTGTTCCGGCACCCTGTCGGGACGGGGAAGTGCCCCCGGAGCCATCTCCATCGTCGTTGCTGATTCCCATGATGACGAGGGAGTAGTTCTCTCTCGAGGCTAAGGGTTCTACCGGTAGCTATGTGTTCATCTCTCTCTCTATGAATGATCATATTGTGATCATGAGCTTTGTAATCAAGTAGATCTACCTTGCTACTCAAGTGCTTTAATAGATCTCTGCTTTCCCCATGTGTGTGAAGTTGACAGTGTGCACACCATGGTGGCACTTAGGCTAGAGATTAAAAATACTTGTTATCAGTTATATTTGGAGTTGGATGTCTTTATGAAATTGTGGTGTTTGTTGGAACCATCTAGTGCTCAAGGTGACAGCGTGGGGTTATCTAGATGCGGAAAGCGAACTTTGAGGAGTGTTGTGATAGCCCTACCAATGATTAGAGTGTTCAACCGGAGAGTAGTTAAGAGTAGTATCATAAAGAGAAGATATTTATGTGAGAGTGTTCACTAGTGAAAGTATGATCCCTAGGCCTTGTTTCTAAGCATTGATACACCATTTGCAATTAGATCTATTACATGTTTGCTTGCTTCCATCTTTATTTTAGTTTGCCTTTAGTCTTTTCCCACGTCAACCACACGCCAGCAAGCTATTTTCTGGCACTATTACCACTTATAATTATCCATACCACTTGTATTTCACTATCTCTTCGCCGAACTAGTGCACCTATACACCTGACAAGTGTATTGGGTGTGTTGGGGACACAAGAGACTTCTTGTATCTTGATTGCAGGATTGCTTGAGAGGGATACCTTTCACCACTTCCTCCCTGAGTTCGATAAACCTTGGGTGATCCACTTAAGGGAAAACTTGCTGCTGTTCTAGAAACCTCTGCACTTGGAGGCCCAACAACTGTCTACAAGAATAGAAGTGCGTAGACATCAAGCTATTTTCTGGCGCCGTTGCCGGGGAGGTAAGGTAGGAGGTACTCACATCCTCCGGTGTGAGTGCTCGAAGTTATTTCCTTTAGATTCTGCAATTTTGTCTTTTTGTTTCTTGTTTTCACTAGTTAGGCTTAATGGAAAACACCAACAAAATTAGAGATCTTTATAGTATTTATCTTGTGTTAGGACATGAAGTGTTTGAAAAGAAAATTAAAAAACCTATGGAACTTTATTTGCATGCTAATAGCAATATTGATAGTATGAATTCTTTGGACACCATTATTGCTAATGCTATGGAAAAGTCTAAGCTTGGGGAAGCTAGTTTTGATGAGCATGATATTTTTAGTCCCCCAAGCACGGAGGAGAAAATTTACTTTGATGATACTATGCCTCCAATATATGATGATTACAATGATGAATATGTTATTTTCAGTCCACCTACTATTGAGGAGAAAATTAACTATGATTACAATATGCCTCCTATATTTTATGATTATGGTGACGAGAATAATAATGATAGCTATTTTGTTAAATTTGCTCCCACTACAATTAATAAGAATGACTATGTTTATGTGGAGAGTATTAATTTTTTTATGCATGTGGCTCATGATAAGAATGTTTTATGTGATAGTTATATTGTTAATTTTATTCATGATGCTACCGAAAGTTATTATGAGAGAGGGAAACATGGTTTTATGCATCTTATTAATATTAAGTTTCCCCTCTTTATGTTGAAAGTCTTGAAGTTGCACTTGTTTTGCTTTCCTATGCTTGTTGCTTTGTGCTTTCATGACTTGTTTCTTTACAAGATTCCTATGCATAGGAAGTGGGTTAGACTTAAATGTCTTTTAAATTTGCTTCTTGATGCTCTCTTTTACTTCAATTCATATTTCTTATGTGGGCATCTTCTCAAACTATCATGCCTAACTTAAAGGCGTTAAAGAAAAGTACTTATTGGGAGATAACCCAAAAGTTTTAGATGAGTCTTGGAAGTTATTAATTCTGTAATAACCGCTCCTTATCATTTTTATTTGCTTTTTGTGCCAAGAGTAACCTCTAATGAGAGAGAAGTAATACTTGGGAAAGTTGCTGTCCCGAAATAGATTTCTGTTCTTCACCGTAAAATTTCGTGTAAAATCTTTGTACGTCCTTTTGAGGCGTGAAGTTTTTTGCTTCTGCCCCAGGTTGTTATCTAACTTTCGTTAGTTCAACACTTTTCGATTTGAGCAACGGAAGGTCTTCGAAAAAAATCGTCTTTACCTGCTGGTCTGTTTTGACAGATTTCTGCCATTATTTGCATTTTCTTCTTGTTGGTTCCTTTTTGAGTTCTTTTGGGGAATTGAGATTTTTGAGGGAAGTGCTACAGTAGCTTGTGTTTTAATGGAATTTTTATTGGTATCGAAACTGAACCTAAAGACTTATTATCTTGAGTGCACTAATGTTGCTAATAAAGATTGTGTGAAGTTTTGTATGAAGGAAAAATTTCAGGTGTATGGAAGAAATGAGTAATGAGATAAAGGATGGACTAAAGCTCAAGCTTGGGGATGCCACCCGTGTCACCCCAAGAAATATTCAAGAGGTACAAGCATCAAAGCTTGGGGATTCCCAAGGCATCCCCTTCTTCATCAATAAAAATCACAGGTTTCTTCCAAACACTTCATTTTTATTGTTTCATGCACAGTTGTGTTGTTCTTGGAGCGTCTTCCTTTTTCGTTTGCTTGGTTTTCTTAGTTTGCTGAATAAATTGGTTGGACCCCGTCTTTCATGCATTAGTTTTCAAATAGTTTGGTTTAGATTGGAAAAGAGTAGGAAAGTTCATGCTTAAGTGGTAAAGAGAGCTTGTTTTTGACTGTGGCCTATGCTTTGTCATGCCATGCTTGATATTGTTTTGGCTTTATGCTTAGTATTCTTTGCTGTAGCATGACTTGTTATAAACAATTGAGATTGCTTAATGTGCCTTGGAAGGATCATGCATTGTTTTAGCATATCAAAGCATAGTATTGTGGTATTCTCCTTTGATGCTTTATTTGGGTTGACTTGGCACATGCTCACACCATGTTATGACTATCCCAAGTCACCATAGCCTTGATGATCCTTTAGTTTTCAACTTGTAGCATCACTTTATGCTTTGATCAATGATGTTTTGTCGCTTTGCATGATTATGGCCATTATTGCTCTCTTAGTTGGTCGCTCCCAGTCTTTTGCTAGTCTCCATAACCAAGTATGAGTTCCTCTCATGCATCCAACTTCAAACAAAACCAAGTTATTCCAAAGAGTCCACCATACCTACCTATTAGCAGTTGCTATTCCAAGTATATTCATGTTTTTGTCTACCTTCCAAATTAAACTTGTTATGTGAAAACTAGTGATTAAAGCTATCACGAACTTGATGGCACACTTTACTTTCTTGCAATTAATAAACTTGACCCATTGTGTCCATCTTTGTTGCGTATATGCTTGCACTTTATAAGTTGAAATTACCAGAACCATGTATCATGGGGAACGCTTTCAACATTGCACTTATACTTTGTACCCCGTTGATATCATGTTCTTTTGCTTATGGATCCCGGCGGTGTGAAATAAAAGTGGAACTTGTAAGATCATGGAGTTTGTATGTGTGTTCGAGAAATGCCTGGGCCGCTAGCCTAAGCCATGCCTAATCATGGTGGAAACTTGCAGCATAACCATAATGAGCACTCTATGAAGCATCCTCAATAAAAACCTATGCAAATAGCAAATAAAAAGATCGCTGAGATGCTCATTGTCTGCTTGCCTTGTCATTTTGATTATGGGATAGCTCCTGTATCATGTGCAAGGGGTACCTCGTTGGCGGTTCTTTATGATACATATGTACTTACAATGACAAGAGCTTACTTGTGACTAAAGTTGAGTAGCATGAGGTTCGGTCTTCGTAAGTAAGGGGCATGAGATTTCAGCTTATAACTTGTCAAGCATATCCTCTTAGTTATGTCACTTTAACCTTAATCACCTTCAAGATGCTTATGATAGGGGCAATGAGAGCTGAAAGCTAATAAGTACCATAATTTTTGGAAGCTCTTTATGAAACTTGAATCCCTACTTCCTTCTATGAAGGCCTTTATTTTACTTTTATGTTGAGTCTCCATCTTCTATCTTTATGCACCTACTTTGAGAGCATAGTGGCCATTCTTAGTTCTATGTGCATTGTCCCAAGACTTGTTGATTGATGCATAATTTTGATATTGCTTGTTCTTAAACTATTTGTATCTAGTCACTCTTATGAACTGTGAAGGTGTCCTATGCATTTATATTTGCTACTCTATGAGGGACAAGTTGAATGCCACTATGCTATGTTTTATTTATGTGAAACAAACAAACGTCTTGCAAAGCATTGTTATTCATGAATCTTTTGTCTGTGCCTTTTCATGTTACAACATAGTTGCTATGTTTTATTGTTAGAACTTTATCTTTCATGCTATGTTGAAGTACTATGATCCCAGCTATCAATGTTTTACAAATACTTTGATCAAGATTGTGATTGTGCATGTCACCTCAAAAATTATTCTTTCTTTTTATCACTTACCTACTCGAGGACGAGCAGGAGTTGAGCTTGGGGATGTTGATACGTTGCAAACGTATCTATAATTTTTGATGTTCCATGCTTGTTTTATATCTACTTTCTTATGTTTTGTCCACACCTTGGAGTATTTTTATACACTTTCTTGGACTAACCTATTAACAAGATGCCACAGTGCCAGTTGCCTGTTTTCTGCTATTTTTGGTTCCAGGAAAGTCAGAAAATGAATATTCTCGCAATTGGACCGGACAAAAGCCAAAGTCGATATTTTACCGGAAGACTCACGGAGCCAGAAGACGAGACAGAGAGGGGCCAGGGGCTGGCCACACCATGTGGTAGTGCGGGCTAGCCCTGGCCGCGCCACCAGGTGGTGTGGGCCCCTGGTCCACCCACCCACCTTACCTCTTTGCCTATAAGATGCCTCTCGATGCGAAAACCCTAAATCGTCAATCAGAAATCCACGAAAAGTTCCGCATCGCCGCCGCCACCGAAGGGGAGATTCGGGGGACAGGAAGTCTCTATTCCGGCACCCTGCCGGGACGGGGAAGTGCCCCCGGAGCCATCTCCATCGATATCCACCACCATCTCCATCGTCGTTGTTGATTCCCATGATGATGAGGGAGTAGTTCTCTCTCGAGACTAAGGGTTCTACCGGTAGCTATGTGTTCATCTCTCTCTATGCATGATCATATTGTGATCATGAGCTTTGTAATCAAGTATATCTACCTTGCTACGCAAGTGCTTTAATAGATCTCTGCTCTCCCCATGTGTGTGAAGTTGATAGTGTGCACACCATGGTGGCACTTAGGCTAGAGTTTACAAATACTTGTTATGAGTTATATTTGGAGTTGGATGTCTTTATAAAATTGTGGTGTTTGTTGGAACCATCTAGTGCTCAAGGTGACAGTGTGGGGTTATCTAGATGCGGAAAGCGAACTTTGAGGAGTGCTGTTATAGCCCTACCAATGATTAGAGTATCCAACCGGAGAGTAGTTAAGAGTAGTATCATAAAGAGAAGATATTTATATGAGAGTGTTCACTAGTGAAAGTATGATCCCTAGGCCTCGTTTCTAAGCATTGATACACCGTTTGCAATTAGATCTGTTACATGTTTGCTTGCTTCCATCTTTATTTCAATTTGCCTTTAGTCTTTTACCACGTCAACCACACGCCAGCAAGCTATTTTCTGGCACCGTTACCACTTATAATTATCCATACCACTTGTATTTCACTATCTCTTCGCCGAACTAGTGCACCTATAAACCTGACAAGTGTATTGGGTGTGTTGGGGACACAAGAGACTTCTTGTATCTTGATTGCAGGATTGCTTGAGAGGGGATACCTTTGACCACTTCCTCCCTGAGTTTGATAAACCTTGGGTGATCCACTGAAGGGAAAACGTGCTGTTGTTCTACAAACCTCTGCACTTGGAGGCCCAACAACTGTCTACAAGAATAGAAGTGCGTAGACATCAGTGGTGTAAAGCTTCGTGATGATTCTTGGGAGCCTCCAATTAAGTTATGGAGAGTGCCCCTAGATTTTGTAAAGGTTTTTGTCGTCGCCTTAAAGTTCACCGCATAGTGGATCATGTGCCCTCCTTTGTGGTGTGCACTGATGACTCACAAGTTTATGGGGTGTATCGCAGTATTTTCGATAAGTAAGAGTGTCGAACCCAACGAGGAGCAGAAGGTGTTGACGAGTAGCTTGGAGCAGGAATTCTCTATAAATACTTAGCAAACGGATTTTTAGGGGTTTTTGATAATGCAGATAAATAAAGTGCGAGTAAATAAAAGACAATGATAATAAATGCAGAAAGTGGCCCAATCCTTTCTTTAGCAAAGGACAAGCCGGTTGTATTACTTAAGATGACCAAACATTCTCGAGGACACATGGGAATATCGTCAAGTGCTTTCGCTTCATATAGTTGATTAATCTTCTTTAGTTTGATAAGTGTTGTGTGGGTGAACATGTGCTAATGTACTGACCTTCCTAGGACTAATACATACTTGTGATTAAACCCCTTGCAAGCATCCGCAAGTAAAAGAAAGTAATTAAGATAGAAACCTAACCACAGCTTTAAACTCTGAGATTCTACACTCCCTTGTGCAAAGGTTTTCTAATGGGGGTTTAGGTTTCTGTCACTCCGGCAATCCCTACGATTAGTAGCCAAATACACAATGCATTCCCCTAGGCCCATAAAGATGAAGTGTCATGTAGTCGACGTTCACATGACACCACTAGAAGAATAACACCACAACTTAAAATAACAAACTATTGAATCTTTCTCAACACAATTCCACTACTAACATGACTTCTCCCATGTCCTCAAGAACTAAATGAACTACTCACAAGACATCATATGGATCAAGATCAGAGATGAAATAATGATAAGTAACAATCTGAATATGAATGATAATTCAATGGTTCCACACAATAGCATCAACTATAACAAGTAATCAACACCGGGAAAGTTTTCCCTAAGAACTATGCAAGATTCAACCCAATTGTTACAGCGGTACGGAGTGGTGATGATGGTGCTGGTGGAGATGATGATGGAGATGATGATGATGATCCCGATGAAGTCCAGCTTGATGGTGGTGTTGATGGCGACGATCTCCCCTCTCCGGGAAGGAATTTCCCTGGCAGATTTCTGCATGCCGGAGAGCTCTTCTTCTCTCTATAGTTTTCCGCCCCATAGAGGCGACGAAATCTTTCTGTGGTTGCTCCCCGAGTCTTAGGGTTTTGTGGGGATAATATACTTCAAAGGGGAGAGCCTGAGGTGGGCCAGGGTGGCCACACCACCTGGTGGCATGGCCAGGGCTAGCCCGCGCCGGGGGGTGGTGTGGGCCCCCTATGGCCCATCTCCGCTCCCTCTTCTGGCATCCTTCGTCTTCTAGAAAAATAGGATTTTCCATGTATTTTTTGGAATTTTCTGATCTTCACGAATTTCGCCTCCAAACGGTGCCTTTTCCATCAGAATCCTGACTTCAGCGGTCCATCCTCCAAAAGTCATCAACCATGCAAAAACAGATGAAATAACATAAGTATCATCTCTTAATATGAAATATATCAATGAATAACAGTAAATTATGATATAGAATAGTGATGCAAAATAGACGTATCATGCACATGGGAGAATAGAGTGAAGCATTTGTTCCATTTGTGCGTGGTGAGCCTCTGCATCTTGGGGTAATACCTTGTGGCGTTTGGTGTGCATAGAGTAACCACACATCAAGGTGAGTATTTTGTGGCATTCGGGAAGCATCCATCGTACCTATCCAACAAAGTACTTCCCCTCAAAATGAAAGGAACTTCAGAAATACATCTTCGTGTCTCCATTGCAGTTATCTCTATACTTGAACCCCTTTACTTATGCCCTTTGCTTTGTGATAGTCTTTGTGTTTGAAGTTATTTATCTTGCTATCACATTGTTGTTGGACCTGTTTATCATAAGTTGTTAGTGCACATACTTGAGTCTAGCATATTTAGGTTTTGTGCTTGATAAATTAAACAATACTTTTATTTTCACGTTTGTTCAAGTCAAACCATAAATTTTAAATCGTCTATTCACCCCCTCTAGCTGACATCTGTGTCTTTCACTTCTGTTCACCACTGGTCTATGTCTTAGCATGATGTTCAAAATGTCTTCCTCAATGGTGAGCTGCATGAGGAGGTTCATATGCATCCACCCCTGGATACTCTATCCATGATGGCATTGTATGCCATCTTCGGCGCTCTCTCTATGTATTTAAGCAAGCCCTTCTTGCCTAGTTTGAGCATTTTGCCTCAATGGTGACTGGTTTTTTCGCCTAGCACTCATGATCCTTACTTGTTTGTCCACACCTTTGCTCATGGTCAGACTGTTCTTCTTCTCTATGTTGATGATATGATCATCACTAGAGATGACTCTAAGTAAATTCCCTTTGTTAAGGCTCGTCTTTGTGAGAAGTTCCTTATGTATGATCTTGGTCCTCTTCATTACTTTCTTGGAATTGAGGTTTCTTCTACCTCGGATGGCTTCTATATCTCCCAAGAAAAATATATCCAAGATATTGTTGCTTGTGTCACTCTTAGTGATGAGCGCACTGTTGAGACTCCTATGGATATCGATGTTCATCTTCATGCCTCTCATGGTGACCCTTCTTCTGACCCATCGCAACATCGCCATCTGGTTGGGAGCCTTGTGTACCTTGCTATCACTCGTCTAGATATCTCCTACAATGTCCATATTCTGAGTTAGTTTGTTTATGCTCCCACTTTGGTTCACTATAGTCACCTTCTTCGTGTTCCACACTATCTTTGTGGCATGATCTCTTACCGTCTTATCTTCCCTCGCTCCAGCTCCAGACCTACTCGGATTCTATGTGGGCGAGTGATCCGTTGGATCACTGTTCACTCTCTATTCAGTGTGTGTTTCTTGGTGGTTCCCTCATTGCCTGGAAGATGAAGAAATAGACTGTGGCTTTCCAACCGAGTGTAGAGGTTGAGTTGCGAGTTATGGCTCTTTTGATCGCATAAGTGACTTGGTTACACGAGGAGTTAATGCCTCCTTTGTGTGCATTGTTATGCAGGATCAGGTTCTCTCTCTTCGGTATGTGTCTTCCGAGTTGTAGTTGGCGAAGGCCCAGATTAGAGCGCAACATGGGTTCTTTCTTTCCAAACTTAGTGTCGTTGACCCACCGTGAGTTGTGTGTGTGGGTGTGGGTGTGTGTGTGGGGGGGGGGGGGGTAGAGATGTATAGCTCTACTTCCCTATCGCATTGTGGGTTTCTTGCACTTTGTCACACATGTACATGTATTGGCCTACCAAGTTGCTCATTCTCCCAACAGTTGTAATAGCTTGTGAAGCAGGTTGAATGCCATTGTGGTTTTAATGCATGATCAGCCAGCTTTGCAGTATCATTATGCCAAGCAAAACATTACCAAAATCGAGACGGCTGTCCCCAATCTTTTATCGGCCGTCCTCAGGCTTACAACTTTCTATAGTCATTCATTGACTGATTCACCTAACCGACAGCAAGAAACTAGCCATGCATATAGGCTACATATAATCCAACCTCGGCTGCCCTTTGTGTGCAAAGAAAAATTGCAGGACGGTAGATACTCCTCGTTGCCCGGGATTGGGACATTTGGACTTGCCAAGCTTGTAGTTTCCATCCAGTCCTATTCATGTATGTACAATACAGGTCACCTGTCACAGGGTAAACATCAATGCTTGATTATGATTTTTCACTAGATTTTTCACAAAACAGTCACCAGCTAGAGCACAAAGCTTCTCCTGAATGATAATGACTCACTGGCTAGCCGGGATTGGAAAAAATCCTTGAAAACAATCAGTAAAGTAAGAAAATCTGGATCTTTCTATCAGCCAGCCTCTGTACTGCTGAAATTTTACTACTGTAGCATACAAGTGCTTGGAGTTTCACACTACAATGGCTATATATATGCACACCAAACATAGGGTTAGATATCACTTCCTTCTGGCTGAGCATAAAACATACACAAATGCATGTGGCAGCTATAGCAGCCCTGCTGCAGCTTATGGCCACCATGCCAGTGCTAGTCTCAGCCAATGTCGCATCGCCCAACTGCTCCAGGAAATGCGGCAACATAAGCATACCTTACCCATTTGGCATCAGTAATGGGTGCCACCGCAAGGGCTTCAAACTTGACTGCAACGAGGCATATCATCCCCCAAAGCTCTTCATGGACAGTTCCGGAGTTGAAGTACTGGAAATATCAGCACAACACAACACGCTGATCATCAACAGTGGCATCCTCAGCCTGGCAGGGAGTGCCTCTGTATACGCAACTTGGGCAGTTCCCCTCAACAGCAACATCTATACGATGTCAGCACTAAGAAATGACCTTGTAGTGCTAGGCTGCGGATTCTGGGTACTGTTTGGGTGGACCCTGCAAGAAGTAACAACCTCCAGCATGAAATATGATTGTGTGCCTGGTGATCCGACCAAGAGAGCATGCTCTAGCGAATCGAGCAATGGGTGCAACAGTATAGTGCTGGGCTCCGATAGCAATCTGATCACTATTAAACTAGATCAGTTAAGCGAAACCTCTCCAATCAACGCAAGCTTGGCCATAATGGAGGACGGATGGCGGAAGGAGAGTGCCCTGACGTTGCAGAAGGCGGTCTCGTCTGACACTAGCCTTAGTGCCTCCGAAGGCTTACTCCACTCTATACCAGGGGTACCAATCAGGACAGTTATCAGTTGGGTGTTCCATAACTTGTCATGTGCTGAGGCTATGAATTCAAGTGACTTCGGATGCCTGAGCAACAACAGTTACTGCCTTGATTACCAAGGTGATTCAACAATAGGAGGTTACATATGCAGCTGTAGGCACGGCTACGAAGGGAACTCTTATGAACGTCATGGATGCCAAGGTATGCTACTTAGTCTCGCTGTATAATTACACTTCAGTATTGCGCAAAGCTGCAAACTACTTAGCTTCATTACTACTGCAGATGTCGACGAGTGTACAAATCTAGGAGAATACTGCTTTGGCCAGTGCATAAATCTGATTGGGTCATATGCCTGTACCTGTCCGCATGGCACCACTGGTAACCCCCGAGAACAGAATGGATGTTCTTCAACTGAATCAGCCAAAGAGAAAAATTCAGGTAATGCGAAAATTTAAAGAATACTGTTCTTTGTTGATAAAATCGTAAGATTAGTGGAATTACTGTTAATGTCAATGTTCACGACTCTTTTCTAAATTTTTTATTTACTCAAAATTGGGATGCGGGCTGAGTGATTATGTATTATCCAGGATTTGTCACTGCAGTTGCAATTGGCAGTGGTGTAGGCGTTCTTCTAATTATCCTCGGTGTTCTCTATGTAAGAGGAAAGCTCATTGTTTGGAAAGCAAAGAAGTCAAGAGATTTTTTCTTCAAACAAAACAGAGGGTTGTTGCTCCAGCGGCTTGTGGACAAGGATATCGCTGAAAAGATGATGTTCAGCTTAGAAGAGCTTGAAAAGGCAACAAATAAGTTTGACAAGGCTCGAAAACTTGGAGGAGGAGGCCACGGTACTGTCTACAAGGGGATTTTATCTGACCAACGTGTTGTTGCCATCAAGAAGTCAAAGGTTATAATTCAGAGAGAGACAGATGATTTCATCAATGAGGTTGTCATCCTTTCTCAGGTAAACCACAGGAATGTAGTGAAGCTTTTTGGATGTTGCCTCGAGACAGAAGTTCCATTGTTGGTCTATGAGTTCATTTCAAATGGCACTCTCTCTGATCAACTTCATGTCAGTACTCCACTATCATTTCCATTTCCATGGAAAGAACGGCTAAGAATAGCCCTTGAAACCTCAAGATGCCTTGCCTATCTGCACTCATCTGCTTCAGTATCAATAGTACATAGAGATATCAAGTCCACCAACGTACTACTTGACGATCAGCTCACAGCAAAAGTATCAGATTTTGGAGCTTCACGAGGCATCCCCATTGGTCAAACTGGAGTTACAACTGCTGTTCAAGGAACTTTTGGATATTTGGATCCAGAGTACTACCACACGCGGCGACTCACCGAGAAAAGTGATGTATATAGCTTTGGTGTCATGCTTGTGGAGCTATTAACAAGGAAGAAGCCATGTGTCCACATGCCATCACCAGGAGCGAGTCTAACTACAGAGTTCATCTTGCGAGTGAACCAAGACAAACTCTTCGAGATGCTAGACCAGCAAGTCATCGAGGAAGGGGGTGAAGAAGCCAAGGAAGTTGCAGAGGTAGCAGTGATGTGTTTAAGCTTAAAGGGTGAAGATAGACCCACAATGAGGCAAGTTGAGACAAGACTTGAAGCGATGCAAACAGTTGCAAACAGCACACCAATGGAACAGAACAATGTCAATGTTGATGGTGACAATTTCAGTAGGCGCTATAGTATGGAGGAAGAATGCATGTCATCTATGGGTTTGCCTCGGTAACCCTATTGCTATCTGTTTCATTGGTTTCAATAAATGAAATCAGTGGAGACCCATCCTGGCTCAGAACAATTTTCTGCGAATATAGAAAATCTTGTATTTTTTCTTTTCTTGGTTCTTCAGTAAACTACCGGCGTCCTTTTTATGTATGCTTAGAGAAAACAGGCAACATAACAGATAATTATTTTTCATAGTTTGCACAGGACAAGATTTTAATTATCTATTTAGTAATAAATTTAAGGAAAATAAACCACACCGAATACCTGTAGAAAAGATACCAAGTGCCTCAAGTTGAATGGCATCATCAGCCATCTGTTGTACTTCTTATTCTTAGCCATAAGCAATCAAAGAATGATCACGTAGCTGCAAAAATAGAAAAAAAATTAACCTATCCTCGTATGTATCAAAAGATGTTTTACCTCTTAGTTCAATGATAGTTAGAATTCATATCGACATAGAAAGAGCATGATCTATACATGACAAGAAAAACCCTCAGCCAGGATACTCAATCAACAGAAATTGTGTCATATGGGGGATTTTGTTACCAGGTGCTAAATTCGGTTGCGGCCCAATGAAAGGATTTCCCGAGCCCCCTCGGTAAATAGAGATACTGGGCAAAAAATACCAATATTTTTTGAAATTTTTGAATTTAAAAATCTGAGATTGGATGAATAAGCGTGTATCTCTATACTTATATCCGAGGACGACATGGCACAATGCTAACTTCCTCGTCCGCGTCGCCTCTTCGTGCAGATCGGCGGTTCGAATACCAACTGGGATTTTTTTTATCGGGAACCAAAATATTTTTCATATCACAGGTCCATTAAATGTCTCTCCATTCATAGCAAGTTGGCAACTTCAAAATTTGTGTTGATGCTAAGCTGTCAGAAAATCTCTGCCAGCTTTCACTATAGTGCTATGCAACTTCATTTCAAAGGAACCGTGCAATACAAGATATGGTGTAAACAACAAGAACACTTGACTAGGTAGAAAAAAATTACAAGAGATGGTGTAAACAACAAGTGTGCCTTGTTACTGAACATACTTGTATTTTGAGTCCTTAGAAATCTTCTTATATGGCAGTGAATATCTCCCTAATATATTGGCATTGTAAGCTCCAACATAGTAAAATCATGGCAGATCTTCCTTCAAGTGTAAATTGGTTTTCTAATATCTGTCGAACTAATAGCATATATTGTTCTCCATATTACCCGTAGCACATTCAATAAACTCCAAAAATAGTCTAGGCTGCTATTATCCCTCAGTTGGCAGCTGCAAAATAAAAATGAGAACTAAAGTAACATTTTCTAGTTTTGAATTTACATTTTAAACTCCAGGTGCAAATATTCCCAGGGGGAAAAAGTCAACTTGCCGAGTTTGTCTCGGTATTTCAAAGAATAGAAATTGATGTCTATCAAACTCCAAACGAAGGAACCGGTTTGTCTTGAACCCCTCACCACAGCGCTGTGGTATTGATATGTCCAAGGTTTTGTCACAGCCTATAGCCTATGCAGAACAAGCGATTTAATTACCAAGGACATCCAATCAAAGAATGTACGCTTTTCCATAAATACATGTTAGCATACACCAGCCCCCGATGGTCAAATTTCTCAATTGTCTATTGCATCTCATCTCATCCTCCAGAGGCAAGAATGTTCTTACAGTGCTGTGGTTCTCGCCATCTGAAGCTGGTGTGGCGTAGAATGATGCCCAGATGCCTGCAGAAGAAAGAGCTCGGCCAACGCATCGCAGGAGGAGCAGACGTGAGACAATTCACTCTTGAAGAAATCATGTACCAACAGCCAAGCTGGGAGATGGGGGAAATCGAAGTAACACCAGCTCGAAGGTACTCACCAAAGGTGTGTCCACTGAACTCGGACTTCTCTTCGGAGAGCAACTCACTGGTCATCAACCATAGCATCTCCGTCAGTAGAGCGTCTCTGAGAAGCCGAAACAGTACAGCGAGGCGAGTCAGCTTTAGATCACCTCATGAATATGATGTATTTATCATTCCTGCAACAAGAGATTCAGATTACGATTATTCCAGTGATGGTGAACAGCGCAGTATATAATGAAATAAGGGATTGGTGCATAGAGGATTCATCCTGCTACTGCCAAGTCCTGGCAGGCTTGTTGTCCTCTGAAGAAATCCCAAAAGTGACTTGCATTTATCTAGATTCGGATGTATATTATACTAAAACAAGTCTAGATACATGTGAATCTAGACAAAACCAAGTCATTTATTTTGGGACGGAGGCGGTATATACTTGTTTATAAGTCCTTGGCAACCAATTTTTTATAGAGAACACCAACAATGTAACAGCAGTCGAAAATTGTACGTGCATACTTGTGTTTACCGATGTAACATATGCTGAATATGCAGCACCGGAAATTCAGAACCAATTATTTTAACGGCAGGGGAAAAACTCATTCCTTCTACAGTTTCGTCATTTAGTGGTTTAACTGTCTCAGAAAAGACGCCAAACCGCGTAAGATGGTACTAATGAACAGGGTGTTCCGACAATTTAAATCTGATATCGTGGTGAGAGCAAGAGGACGAGCGAGCTTTTCGGAGATAGGAGGATACCTTCGTCTGCAGCCTCATCGGCGGATGCTTCGATTCCGAACCGGCGTTAAGTGGCGGGGCGGATCACCCTCGAGCTCACGGTTGGGGGTGGCCGTGGAATCCTAGGGCGGGTGGGTGCTGCTAGTGCTCGCGTCGCCCTGGCCGCTTGACAACCGGAGACGGGCGGCGTCGAGGGGAGTTTCGCGCGGTTCGTGTACGGCGAGCAGCCGAGCAGGACACGAGGCAACCCTGGACTGGGCCGGACCGACAGAAGATTTGCGGCGTTTGTTTCCAGGGGAAATCTGGCGATTTCGATCAGCTACACATGCGCGAACAGTGCGGCCCGGCACGTCGGCATTATTTTCTCCAAGGCCGCAGCAACCCACCCGAATCAAGGCCCAGCACTGTATGCTGACATGTTTGCGGATCCCATGTCTCGTGCACTATAATGGTTTTATCTTAGCAATCTTTAGGATAATTGCTGAGTTGGAGGAGAGAGGAAAAAAAAGACGTCTACCTTATCTTAGTGAAGAGATGATCTCTTAGCACGATATGTCTCACCACATATTTAGGGATAATTGTCGCTAGAGATAAGACTAAAAAAGATCCATTTTATATAATGTTTTATCGGCATATCAAGATTACGTGTCCTGATTAAGATAAGACGTCTTATCGCCATTGTACATGTCTTAAACTCAGTGCATGCACATTGGTTTAGACAGGTAGTGTCTTCAATACAGTGTATAGATAATATTGTAGACAACTTATACAACAGCATGTCTGTAAGATATCTATTTTTAGACAACTATGTGTGAGTATAAATTACAAACACCACTCATATAACAATAAAATACCGTCTGTAAGATTATTATAGACTGTCTAGAACTTTATAGACAGCCTCACTCTCTCCTCTCCACATCATCAAAACCACCTATAACCAGACAGCTGACTCAGCACTATTGTACATACCCTTACAAGGATCCCATGACAGAAGAAACTTCCCCATACAAGGCTGATCGAGAGGATCATGGATGAAGCGAACGCTTGGAGGTTTGTTGATGCCCCTTTAACCTATCCTAGTCACGCGTTCAGATGGGGCACCCTTTGACCCCGGTTGATTTTTCTCTCGCTTCTCTTTTTATAAGATGAAACGGTGCTAGGAGAAATTAGACAATTTTTTGATATAGTAGAAGCGGGTCGGGGTAAGAATTTCGGAAATTCATTCTTGACAGTGATCGAACTAAGAAAGGTCTTTTTTTGGTCGGTCTTCGTTCTTTTTTTTTTTTAACAACCTTTCACTAATCCAATGAAACAAAGCAGCTCTCCTGCTGTTATCCACCCAAAAAAACCAAGCACGGTCTTAAAGAAAGCTCTGGAAATCCTCTTTTACTTCCACGGCTTAATAAGCGCACACGGCGCAAGGGAAGGCACCAGGGTCAGCGAGATCGGTCGATGGCGACGACGACGAGTGCCGTACTTGCAGACAGCGCGCCGACGACGATGGATTGCATTGGCCACGCCCCATTGTCATTGGAATATTTTCCGTCTCCTCTCGGTCGAGTCCCATCACGTACGAACGTTACCTCACTTTCAGGACATGCACGCGGATGCAGCGATCTCTCTACTATGCTCGTCACTCTCTCTGTCTCTCCTTTCTTTCTTTCTTCCTTCACGTTTAGCCAGCGAAACCAAAGAAAAAGATGGAGTACACGCCACGAGTGATTCTCGAGTCAAACTTGTGTTTGGTGGACCACCAACCAAACCAAAACCAAAACCCCACGCGGCACCGCACTCTCCCGGGTCTGAATGGCTTCAGCGCCTGGATCACAAGCTATGGATTTGTTGCGCTTTAAAACGGGCCCACACTCGCTTAACGGATCCGCTTAGTCTGATGATTGGAGTTGTCAATATGTTTCCGAATGTATAAGGTCTTAGTCGGGTGTCTAGCGAAGCAAGAGTGATGCACCTCAACGTTTTTAAGGAGCCGATCTTACAGTCCGATATGCAATACAGAAAGTCAGGACAGTTTAAACCAGAAGCTCCAATTTCTCTAGGGGGCGTGTGAGATTCCACCACGGTTATTGGTTGAGTTAATCGGCATGACCGGCTACTCGTTGTCGATCTTTCGTGACGTAAAGTCACCAAAAAACAAAAGCAAGAACAAGAGTTAGGGTAGTTGAAAGTAATACGAAAAAGTAGTGCGAAAAGTAGATGGAAAGTAATGTATTGAATTTGACGATTCTATTGAATTTGTGTGCTTAAGGTCAATCGACCATCACCCCTCACAATATATATGGGGCGGCTGGATTTTGTCATGCAATTCTAGGAAACTATTACACGAGTATATTGTGGACTCCTTAGTAGAAAAGTAACTCTAAAGTAAACAAGTAACGCCAGCTTTGTACTGGACCAGGTCTCCAAGCGTCCGTTCAACTCTTCGCAAAGTCTCTTTTCTTCCGTGTTGGTGGAATGTCTTTCTAACGTGCACGCTATTTAGCGTGTACTGTTTCAACCGGTTTTTTTCAAAGTATCAATCAGTCTAGATTTTACCAAACATAGTGAAACTTGATGGTACTTCTTCAGTTTCATAATGTTTTAACTTTGTGAAGGTAATGTTTCAAAAAACTAAAATATCTTATATTTTGAAACGGGTGGAGTATATCACTGCACGAATCTAAAAGCAATATATTGATGGAAGTGACACGCACGGGATCTAGCGTGCTTGCCAGATTCGCCGCTCTCTTCCGTGTTGGCGTAGTTATCTTGATTTTCAAACTTTCTTGTCGACTAAGTCATGTCTCAGACGTGTATTCACCGGTTTTCAGAATCTTCTTTCTTAGCAGGACTCCGCCGATGTAATCTATTTTGGGGCATCTTTCAATAACCGATTTAGAGCCGACTATCAGTATTGGGCTTATAGCTGGATCTTGGTAAATCGGAAAAATAAGTCCATCTCCTCCTGCTTTCACCGTTGTAATTTTAATCGGCCCAAAACGGGTGCTAACAACTTCCTTGCTCATTTCGTATTTTTTTCATAAAAGGAATATTTTATTATAATGATACACATTACATCTGACGTCTGCAACAACATGATGTCTAAACATCGACGATACAAATAGCGAAAGAAAAAAGGCACCACCAAGGTGACCGATGACATGAAGTGCGCCGATGGACAGACTTACATTGGAAAATTGCACTGTTTGAAACCACTTCTGAGGCATCATCTTTTCCCAAACCAAGTTCCTCATTTCGTATTGTTTCTTCGATCTCGTGTATTCAACGGACTCCCTCCTTTCATAAATAAAAGATGTTTTAGTTTTGTGAGTCGAATGTATCTAGACATCTTTTAGTGTATAAGTTAGTAAAGATTCGGTTTAAACCTATACACTAAAAAGCGTCTAGATACATTTATTTCACAAAGCTAAAATGTATTTTATTTCTGAACAGGGGCAATACGTTCCAAACGGAGAGCTGGACAACGAAGTTCCTCATCAGATGTGTTCTCAGTGTCGGCTGGTCATTGTCCCTCCTATTTTTTAGATCGAAGGCACATAAGTACTCGGCTTTAAATTAATAAATCCCATGCAACAAGGTTTTACATGATAACAATGAACATATTACAAGAAACAAAGACAACCGCTGGCGGAAGATACATAAGAAAAGTCTAGTTGAAGTCCTCGATGCCCTCTAACAAGAACGAAGCATGGGGCGACGAAGGTAGATCGTGAGGTGGAAGCATCGTCAATGCTAAATTGTCCCTGTCTGAACCAAGACAGGCGAGTCGTCGCCTGGCCGCTCTCTTCCATGACCGGAGAGGGACCCCTGCCCACTCGCCTTGGCTCGAAGGGAGGCGTACCACCATCATTGCAGACGCTCACTCTGAGCAGAAAAGGAATCGGGAACTAGACTGCCAAAGAGGGCCATAAACTGAACTCAACCATGGTTGCAATGAGCTCACCTTGAGAAGCCTTGGTACCATCCACGGATCCACCCACAAAGAGACAAATCTGCAGGGCGAGGACGCCGATGAGACGATGATTTAGGAGAACAAACGTGAGTACCGTGCTCCCGCTGTCTCGCCACAACACTCCAAAAAGGGGGAGGAACACTTCCTATCCCTGCCTAGGTACGAGGGCACTGACCCGCCGGTGAGCGAGCACATAGAATAAGCCAAGAGCATCCAATATTGTTGCATAGGACTTGAACCAAGAACTCAACACTACTACATGGCTCTAACCACGGTGTCGACTCCTGCCACCTAAAACAACACAAACCCTTAACCCCTACTCACCCAAGGCGACCCCTCAAGCGAGGTGATGGTGCCCAGGGAGCTGCTGCCGCCCCAATCCAAAAGTATTCGGGTTTCTCCCGGGTAACAAGAGGGGGAGGGAGGGAGGGTAAAGTGTAGGGTTCAGGAGAAAAAATATCTAACTAAGCGAACACTAATACCAGGATCTATACTATGTAGACATAAGTAACAGAAAAGGAAGACAGTATTCACACCCTTGAAGACCGAGGAACGCCTTACACAGGAAGGTGTATGTTGTTGAAGACGAGCAGCTCCAAGAACCCCAAGTGTGGTGCCTCCGAAGTACTACACACGTTTGGTGTAGGCGGCGTCTCTTGGGCTCCGATCTAGCCGAGGAGCGGAACAGGAAGATGGCGGACTGAAGATCACACGACGGTAGTGTGAAAGTGGAGAACTCAAAACTGTTGGGTTCGCAGCATAGAAAACAAAAAAATTCCTACGGTGAGAACTATACGCCAAGATCTATCTACCAGATACAAGCAACGGGTGGATATATATCCATAGAGAACTTACCCTCGAAGACAACAAAGCTTTATTAATGAGTTGGAACTCGTGGATCTCAAGATCGTGATGAAGTCCAGCAGGTCTGACTCCAGCATGTCCATCAGATCCAGCTCCAGCAAGTCCAGCACCACCAAGTCCAGCACCGCAAAGCAGCGGTGCATCCGTGATCGCACACACGTCCGGTACCTCGACAACCTCCGTCCCACGCTCCAGCAAAGCAGCAGAAGTAGCAACTCCTTACCAGATAAAGCCACCAGGAACATGTATCTCGCTAATTCGTACCATGGGGAAAAGTACTAGAGGGGGAGAGAGATCCTTCACGAGGAGGTGTGAGGAAGAAGGGGTGTGAGGGGGGCTTTTATAGGAGGAGGGAGGTACCCCTCCCCCATGGCCGGCGCCCAATGGGAGGGTGACTCCTCACCTCCCTCATTCATGTGGTGGTAACCCCTCCACATTAAAATGCCCCTTCACATTCTCTTTTAAAGTCTCCACTTTAAATGCATTAAATTTCTCTAAATTTAATGCTCTCTCATTTAATAAAACTCTTTTATTAATTTTATTCATAATTTTGTTAAATTACTTTAATTAACAAACATTCACATAAAACCCCCTACAACATTTCAATATTACATGCAAAACCAATTTCAGCAATTTCACCCGAAACAGTTTCGGTGTCTATTGAAATAATTTCAACGCTTTCTTAAATCTTTATCTGAAACATATTTGCTCCAAATGGTGTCGGTATCCCTTAAGTGTGTCACCCTACGGTTCGCGAATAATGCAGACATAATCGAGACCCCTCGCTGATCAATAATCAAAAGTGGGACCTGGAGATCCATACTGACTCCTACACATCCAACGACGACTTCTGTGATCGTGAGAACCTTTAACGCTAGTAACTAAATCCCTTTGTCTCGCGATATATTACATATCCAAGATTCGATCATTGGTATCTCCATACCTAGTTTGATCTCGTTGCCGACATGCACTCTTTTCTCGTTCCCGTGATATAACATTCTAGTGATCACATCACTTGCTTGCAAGTTATCTTAATGTGATATCACCGAGAGGGCCCAGAGTATATCTATCCGTCATCGGGATGGAAAAATCCCACTGTTGATCCACGAGCCTCAACATAACACCTTTGTAGCACTGAACCCACCTTTATAGTCACCCTGTTATGGTGTGACGTTTGATGTTATCAAGATGCTCTTCCGGTGTCAGCAATTAACATGATCTCATGGTCTAAGGACTAACATTACTTCGTATGATGTTATAGCAATATAAACATAATGACTTTGATCATAATGCTATACTTCGGATGAATTTTCATCACATCATTCCACCAATGTTGTGACCTCATTATTAACAACATCCAATGTCCATGATCAGGAAACCTTGATCATCTTGTTAATCAACAAGCTAGTTTATATGAGAGGCAGTACTAGGAACTTTGTATTTTGTTTATTAAACACACATGTATTAACGTTTCCAATTAATACAATTATAACATGCAAAATAAACATTTATCATAAACATGGAATATGATAATAACCACTTTATTATTGCCTCTCGGGCATATCCCCATCAGTCTCCCACTTGCACTAGAGTCAATAATCTAGTTTGTAAACTTATATATACAATACCTAGGTGTTGAATATACACGTTTTCTAGTGGTTAATATAATCTTCGGATCTGGCACTTTTAGGTCCGTGTGTATTTTCATGTCTTTGCGTCTCTAGGCATCACTCATTCTCAAATGAGATGGCATTGTATAAATTTGGTCCTTTACTGAGACCTTTAGTTTGTTCGGGTTAAAATATGTTGATATTATTGTCATACAATATATCTTCATAGTATTAGCCCACTTTGAACCACATCTAGTTTGATAACAAACTTATTAACACAAATGCCCTCCTTTGCTGCTACTATAGCAGTCATATACTTAGCCTTTTGTTGTAGTATCCATTACAATGTTTCAACTTTGGAACTTATCCGAATCCATCATGGAACATCCTTTCCATTACATTGTGCCACCCATAGTCTAAATTGAGATAAATTTAATTTGTATCTTGTGACAAAACTAGTATCAATGTAACACTTTACAATGAACTACCTTTAACTATTTATCACTTATACATGATATATTCTTAGTTCTTCCAAAGCTCATAAGAATATCTTTACTATTGTCCAATGATCATCTTATGAATCGTTCTAGTATGTGCTCACAACATTTAGAGCATAGGACATTCTGGATATATACATATCACGGTATAATCGATCAAAATCTTCATGTGATTTTACTCACCAAGTGTTGAAACACTTGAATCTTGATATAATCCTTTCCATGCAGCAAGAACATTTCTTGTTGTTTTCATATTGAACCCTTTCATTATCTCATATATGTGCGTCTGGCATAACCATATTAGCGCCTCAATCTATCCATATAAATATTGATGCCAAATATTCCGGTTTTGCCCAAGTCTTTCATCGAAATCCTATTTTAATGAAATTCTTAACTTGTGTCAAAAAGATACATCATTTCCAATCAACAATATGTACTCTACATAATGTATTGGAAATTTGTTTCAGCGCTTCCACTTAATTTCTTACAAATGCAAGCATCTTCATCATCTCCTATGAAATTAAGCTCCTTTAACATTTTCATCAGGGTGAAGATTCCAACTCCGCTATGCTCACTTCAACTATTGAAGTTTGCATGCCCTTTTTTGCACCCTTTGAATTAACAAAACCCTTCGGACCGTGTCTTGTACACGTCCTAGGTAACCATTCTATTAGAAGAATATTGTTTTGTTTGTTCAACTACCATACATCAAATTATATGTAGTTGTTGCTACATTAATCCGTCAAGACTAAATATCGCTATGAAAGATCAAATCTTGTCATAGTCAACTCCTTGAACATTGTCGTAAACTTCTTTCCGACATGTCGACTATTTCATAGATGTTAAACATCCATGTCTATTTATTTATAGATACAAACACAACTGATAGGCTTCACGCCTTTCCAGAGGGTCTTGCAAGTTCAGAAACTTGATTTCTCGTGTATGGATACTATCACGGATTCTATGACTTCTAGTCATTTTATGGAGTCAGGGCCCATCATCGCTTCTTTGCACGTAGTTGGATCATCATTGTCAAAACAATAACGATTTGTTTATCAAATCTCACTATATTCTTATCGACCCACACGGTTCAATCGGAACTCTAATCTCCGAGATCACAACATTTGTAATCACGGGAGCCATGAGCATTGTGGTCGCCACCGGGACACTTTCCGGCGCTGCGCTACTTAGCACATATAGCTAAGGTTCAACAACCTTATCAAAGTTCTATTGTCCCCCCACTGAACCTTTCACGAAAAATTCCTTCTCGAGAAACTTGACGTTCCAAGCGACAAACTCTTTTTTCATCGGTGTTATGGAGAAATTCCCAACAAATTCTTTGGGATAACCTACAAAGATGTGCTTATCCGACTTTGATTGTAAACATTTTACTTATGCATAGCATACCAAAAAAAATTAAAAAAACAATTCGGGTTTTATCCCAAACCATAACTTATATGGTGTCATTTCAACGGATCGCGATGGTGCTCTTTTTAGTGTAAAAGCGGTAGTCTCTAAAGCTTCAATCCTTAAAACATAATGGCAGTTTTATAAATGACACCTTTGATCTTACCATGTCAAACATGGTTTGATTTCATCTCTCGAATATGCCATACTCCTATGGTTTATCGGGAAACAGAAATCATGGAACAATTCCGCAAATATTAGGTGTTTTGCTAAACATGTAACTCAAATATCTTCCTTTATGATCGAATCATAAACTCTTTATTTTCTTGTTACAATGATTTTCCACTTCATCTTGAAAGTCTTTGAACAATTTTCAAATGTTTCATACTTCTTCCTTATTAAGTAAATATATAGATATATTCACTTAAATTTCTGGAGAAATCATATGAAGCAAAAAAGATCCATCGCATATGGCTACATATAATGGACTATATACATCAATATGTATAATATCCAATAAGTTAGTCATCCGTTCCTCTTTGGCCTATGGACAGAGTTTCAATTATCTCGAGAAAAGTCTCACAAGCGTCAATTGATCAAAATCAAAGACTCCAAAAATCCATCAACATGGAGTTTCTTCATGTTTTCTTTTCAATATAATTTAAACAGCAATGTCACTTCATAAGTGATCTTTCAATCATTTGTCTTGCGACATTTTAGCAATAGTGTTTATGGATGTGATTTCTCCAACTAGACTTGTAAAAGTTCATTCATCCTTTATGGAATACGGTAATTATTTGAACAACCATTGTTCTCGTAATACCGGAACAAAATAACAATTATTAAAACAAATCTTGAAGGCTAGGTTTGACGACAACGAAAAACACAATAACAATTTATTTGTTTTCTATGAACATCATCACTTATTCTTTTGCCAGTTACTTAGGCCGTTGCAGTTCATGAATTATGTTGTATTGTATGACACTTCATACCAACCAATTCGGTATCCAATACCTAAGAACCACATTGTTTAACAAGCAAGGAATACAACCATAACATGTATATCTTCTATATACCTAAGTTGGACATCTCCAACTTTTTCTTTTCTGCCAAATATTTTATAGATTCTCTTTCAGCAATTCCTTTTCCTTTTAAAAGAATCTATCAACATCAATAGTGGTGTCATTCACATGACACATAGTACAAAGCGTGTATAGTCAAATACTAATACCTTTGGACTTGCACTTTGAAGTGGATCACCATCATCAAATGTTTGGAATTCTTTCAAAAATCCCTTCTTTAATAATCTTTTAGTGTAGTAAACATTTTACTTACATATTATATTCATCCTTATCATGACAACTTTCATGATCAAGCCACTATAGCCTATAAGGATGAATCGTGAGTATAATGTTAGTTCCCAAAACCTTTTCAGGAGATCCGGATGCTTAGCATCTCCATCCTTCACAAATTCTCATACAATATGAGAACATGCATTTTGCTAAATTATACTCTATCATAATGCAACCAAAAACACTGTTTCAGATATCACAATATCTTTCACACATGATGTTTTCTGAAACAATTTTCAGCTCCTATATAATCTTGATATTAAAACAACTTTTGAATATCAATAATCATGGAGGCAAACATGATGCTTTAGATACTAACATTGGAATTCTTACTCTTGATTTAATACTACTTATTAAACTTTATGGAGTAAATAGAGTTTGCTGAAAGTTTGCAATAGGACTTATAAACTTTAAATTGACATTCAAAACAATACGATACCAGTTCGTAAAGTAAATATCCAAAATTCTATAGTTCTACTATCTCAATTAAAACTAAGCATAAGGTAGTGAACAGATGCCAATGACTACAACAAATTATGCAAATTCACTTCAATTTAGTTTATGACAAATTAAGTTCGACTAATCCAAATTAGAAATGAACTCCCACTCAAAAACAACATCCCTCGTACCTTTTTGGTGATTACATGAACCAAATCCACTACACCAAGTCCGATCATCACGTGAGTCGGTGTAGCTTCGAAGGCGAGCATCTATATGGGCATCATATCAACTATATGACTCATGCTTAACCTTTTGGTCTGTGTTTCGAGGCCATGTCTGTACATGCTAGGCTCGTCAAGTAAGAACCTTAGTATTCCGCATGTGTAACTGTCTTACACCCGTTGTATGAAAGCGCGGAGTTGAGTACACCCGATCATCACGTGATGTCTTGAAACATGATCCATAGAAGGGTGCATACTTAAGGAAGAACACATTTTCTCTTGATATCTAAATGAGGGATCATCTTACAATGCTACTAAAAACGCCAAACTAGCAGTATAAGATGCAAACATCTAATGTGTAAAGTGAGATGATATGGTCCATGCATTTGATCTCTGTCATTTGCATCGTGGTAGGATCTCTATCATTCCTTTGTGTGTAAGGCCAAGGTCTATGGAACTTACACGTTAAGTGTGTTGTAAGAGTATCTATCATACATCTACTTACAATAATACCATATCAAGGCACTAGACCAACAACGATCTAAACTAGACGCCTCTAATTTATCAATTGCAAGTTTTACGTGGCTTAGGGATTTTGGAGATAGAACCGGTCTTACCTACGAACATGAACCACAACGAGAATAACCAAGTTATTAGCAACTCGTTGTAAATCAGATATTGACTATAGTAGGAGAGACGGACACCCGCCAGCCACTTATGCAAAACTAGTTGCATGTCAGTCGTGGAACCGGTCTGATGTACGATGACATGTAAGGTTGGTCCGGGCCGCTTCATACCACTATGCCACCAATATCCAAAATACATGAAAGAAGCAATAACAAGATCATCATCGCCCACATATAAACATATGTGTACTACCCGTGCAAAGCACCTATGCATAGATCAGGCTCTAATACCACTGTTGGGTTCGCAGCATAGAAAACAAAAAAATTCCTACGGTGAGAACTATACGCCAAGATCTATCTACTAGATACAAGCAACGGGTGAATATACATCCATAGAGAACTTACCCTCGAAGACGACAAAGCTTTGTTAACAAGTTGGAACTCGTAGATGATGTAGTCGTATGATGACCCACAAGTATAGGGGGTGTATCGCAGTATTTTCGAGGGAAGTGAAACCCAATTTATTGATTCGACACAAGGAGAGCCAAAGAATATTTATAAGCCTTAACAACTGAGTTCTCAATTCAGCTACACCTGGAAACAATCTTGCTCACAGCAGTTTATCAGTAGCAACAGTTTTGTAGTAGGAATAGTAAAGTAATAGCAGTAGTAAAGCAAAGACAGTAGTAACAAAAGCAGTAAACAGTGGGATTCGAGTGCGGTAGGCATAGGGATGGATGGACGGGCGTTGCATGGACAAGACAATTCACATAGCAATCAGTCATAGGGCAATTACAGATAGATAAGATAAAGCATCCAAGTACTAGACAATCCTAGGCATGTGTTCCATATATAGTCATACGTGCTCGCAATGAGAACTTGCACAACATCTTTTGTCCTGCCAGCCCGTTTGCAGCGAGGCCTCTAGGGAACTACTGGCAATTAAGGTGCTCCTTTTAATAGAGCACCGGATCAAAGCATTAACACTCCGTGAACACATGTGATCCTCACGTCAAAGCCATTCCCTCTGGTTATCCCGTTTTTTGTCACTTCGAGGCCATTGGTTCCGGACAACAATGTGTGTATACAACTTGCAGATAAGACCAAAAACAATACTATCATAATGAATCAATAACTTGTTCAGATCTGAAATCATGGCACTCGGGCCCTAGTGACAAGCATTAAGCACAACAAGTCGCAACAAAGTCATAAAGCACTAATAAAAGATACTAGGCACCATGCCCTAACAATCTGATGCCATTACATGAACGATCTCATCCAATCCCTACCATCCCCATAGCCTACAGCGGGGGATTACTCACTCATAGATGGGGGAAACATGGATGGTCGATGGAGAAGCGATGGTGATGATGATGGAGTGATCTCCTCCAATTCCCCGTCCCGGCAGGGTGCCAGAACGGAGTTTCTGGTGCTGTTTCGTGGAATCTGCTGGTGGCGGCGGAGCGGAACTCCTTCTGGAAAAACGTCGAACCCTCCGAAGTTTTTAGGTCAGAAGGCTTCTTATAGGCAAAGAGGGAGACCGAGGGGGTGCCTGGGGCCACCACACCATGCCCTGGCGCGGCCAGGCCCAAACCGCGCCTGGGGGTGGTGTGGCCAGGCCCTGGCCCTCCTCCGTCTCGTATTCTGGCTCCGTGAGTCTTATGGAAAATAGGCACTTTGGCTTTTGTCCCGTCCAATTCCAAGAATATTCATTTTCTGACTTTCCTGGAACCAAAAACAGCAGAAAACAGGCAGCTGGCATGGTGGCTCTTGTTAATAGGTTAGTCCAAGAAATCATATGAAAAGTACTCCAAAGTGTGGACAAAACACAAGAAAGTGGATAAAACCAAGCATGGAGCATCAAATATTATAGATACATTTGCAATGTATCATCGTACAATTGTCGATCTCAAGATCGAGATAAAGTCCAGCAGGTCTGGCTCCAGCACGTCCATCAGATCTAGCTCTAGCAAGTCTAGCACCGCAAAGCAACGGTGTATCCATGATCGCACACACGTCCGGTACCCCGACAACCTCCGTCCATCGCTCCAGCAAAGCAGTGGAAGCAGCGACTCCTTTCCAGATAAAGCCACTGGGAACATGTATCTCGCTAATCCGAGACCATGGGGAAAAATACTAGAGGGGAAGAGAGATCCTTCACGAGGAGGTGTGAGGAAGAAGGGGTCTGAGGGGGGGCCTTTTATAGGAGGAGGGGGTACCCCTCCCCCATGGCCGGCGCCCCATGGGAGGGTGACTCCTCACCTCCCCCATTCATGTGGTGGTAACCCCTACACATTAAAATGATCCTTCACATTCTCTTTTAAAGTCTCCACTTTAAATGCATTAAATTTCTCCAAATGTAATGCTCTCTCATTTAATAAAACTCTTTTATTAATTTTATTCAGAATTTTGTTAATTACTTTAATTAATAAACATTCACATAAAACTCCCTGCAACATTTCAATATTACATGCAGAACCAATTTCAGCAATTTCACCCAAAACAGTTTCGGTGTCTATTGAAATAATTCCAGCGCTTTTTTAAATTTTTATCTGAAACATATTTGCTCCAAATGGTGTAGGTATCCCTTAAGTGTGTCACCCTATGGTTCGTGAATAATGCAGACATGATCGAGACCCCTCTCAGAACAATAATCAGAAGCGGGACCTGGAGATCCATCCTGACTCCTACACATTCAACGATGACTTTTATGATCGTGAGAACCTTTAATGCTAGTAACTAAATCCCTTTGTTTCTCGATATATTACATGTCTGAGATTCGATCATAGGTATCTCCATACCTAGTTTGATCTTGTTGCCGACATGCACTCTTTTCTCGTTCCCGTGATATAACATTCTAGTGATCACATCACTTGCTTGCAAGTTATCTTAATGTGATATCACCGAGAGGGCCCAGAGTATATCTATCCGTCATCGGGATGGACAAATCCCACTCTTGATCCATGAGCCTCAACATAACACCTTTGTAGCACTGAACCCACCTTTATAGTCACCATGTTACAGTGTGACGTTTGATGTTATCAAGATACTCTTCCGGTGTCAGCAATTAACATGATCTCATGGTCTAAGGACTAAGATTACTTCGTATGATGTTATAGCAATATAAACATAATGACTCTGATCGTAATGCTATACTTCGGATGAATGTTCATCACATCATTCCACCAATATTGTGACCTCGTTATTAACAACATCCAATGTCCATGATCAGGAAACCTTGATCATCTTGTTAATCAACAAGCTAGTTTATATGAGAGGCAGTACTAGGAACTTTGTATTTTGTTTATTAAACACACATGTTTAAGGTTTCCAATTAATACAATTATAGCATGCAAAATAAACATTTATCATAAACATGGAATAAGATAATAACCGCTTTATTATTGCCTCTCGGGCATATTCCCTTCAAAAACCCTTGAGGTCCTCTCCAAGATTACGGAGAAATACTAAAAGGAAATGATAGAGAGAGAGAGAAGAGAGAATGGGATGGTCCAAAGGAGAGGGGTGACCCCCTATATATAGTGGGAGGGGAGGGACACCACCCATGGGGCAGGCGGTGTAGGACTAAACCCCACACTTGCTGGCCACCAGGGGAAGCCGCCAGCCCTAGGTGGGCCCCACGTGGGGCGGCCCACCAAGCCCTGGCCGACTGGCCATCCTCCCTAGGCGCCTTGCCCCTTTGGGCCTCCCCTCCGGGTGAGGCCCAATTGCAATGGGCTGCCTATAATAAATAAAATAAAATATGTATTTTAATATTAATTCAACCAATTAATATAAAATACACATAATTATTATATTCCTTCACTCTGTAACTCCTTCTGGACCCCTCGATCAACATCGAGTATTACCTGAAACTATTCCGGTTTCTGTATCTATTTCTCCTATGGTGCCGCATCTATCCCTATGTGTCCCCATCCTTAAGCATGACACCCCTCGGTTCGGAAACACTCCAGACTTGATTGAGACCTCTCTCATATCAATGATCATCAGCGGGACCTGGATGCCCATGATGACCCCCGTGCATTTCACAAATCTTATCGCTTGAACCTTAAACGTTGTTTCCCATTACCTTTGCCACTTGATACCTAGTTCATCTGAGGTTTGATCTTCGATATCTCCATACCTTTGTTTGATCACGTTGTCGCTGAACTTGTTTACTCGTTCCCATGTCGTCGCATTCCGTGACCTAGTCACATGCTTGCAAGCTTTGTTAATGCAACGCTACCGACATGGCCACATGTAGCTATCCGTTATATGGATTGGCAAATCCTGCTCTTGATATCTACTCCTCTACGCGTTCCTTTGGAAAACCTAAGTGGCACCTTTTTGATCACCCAGTTACGGTCTGATACTTGATACCATCTAAGTTCTCCTCTAGAACGGTGATTTGCATTATCTCACAGTCCAAGGATTAGGTTGCAAGGTTTTCTTTTCGTTATCATCAATGGTAAACTTTGTAACTAGATATCATTATGATACAACTGTTGGGTGTTTTTCTATCAAATCATTCAACTAATGATATGATCTCATTGTCAATTGGCATAAATGCCCATGATTTTGAAACCCCAGATCATCCTTATGACCAATGAGCTAGTTTGCTAGAGGCAACTGGAGACACGGTTTGTCTACATACACATGTGTATTAATGTTTCGTATTAACACAGTTATAGCACGGCGTGAAACGTATTATGAACATACAAGCGATATATTATATAGAACACTTTAATATTTGCCTTTAGGGCATATCTCCTTCATAAAGTACCTTTAACGGTGCCTCCAAGGAAGAAGGCGACACCCACAGGCATCGCCACCATCGCGGATGGCATCATCAAAGGATTTCTCCCGGCTCCAACCCCGTCTCATGCACCTAACCCGGTGACATATCCTACGGCCAGAGTGGCCGAAGAACAGCACTAGCAGGGTAGGGCGTGCTCGAGGAGGAAATACGCCAGCCTTTAGATCTGGTACGGGAGACCGACACCGCGGTCCTCACACCACGGACAACCCCCTCCACCTCCTCGATGTCCACATAACCGCCAATGTAATCTGTTTTGGGGCATCTTTCAATAACCGATTTAGAGCCGACTATCAGTATTGGGCTTATAGTTGGATCTTGGTAAATCGGAAAAATAAGTCCATCTCCTCCTTCTTTCACCGTTGTAATTTTAATCGGTCCAAAATGGGTGCTAACAACTTCCTTGCTCATTTCATATTTTTTTTCATAAAAGGAATATTTTATTATAATGATACACATTACATCTGACATCTGCAACAACATGATGTCTAAACATCGATGATACAAATAGCGAAAGAAAAAAGGCACCGCCAAGGTGACCGATGACATGAAGTGCGCCGATGGACAGACTTACATTGGAAAATTGCACTGTTTGAAACCACTTTTGAGGCATCATCTTTTCCCAAACTAAGTTCCTCATTTCGTATTGTTTCTTCGATCTCGTGTATTCAACGGACTCCCTCCGTTCAGAAATATAAGATGTTTTAGTTTTGTGAGTCGAATGTATCTAGACGTCTTTTAGTGTATAAGTTAGTAAAGATTCGGATTAAACCTATACACTAAAAAGCGTCTAGATACATTCATTTCACAAAGCTAAAATATCTTTTATTTCTGAACAGGGGCAGTATGTTCCAAACAGAGAGCTGGACAACGAAGTTCCTCATCAGATGTGTTCTTAGTGTCGACTGGTCATTGTCCCTCCTATTTTTTAGATCGAAGGCACATAAGTGCTCAGCTTTAAATTAATAAATCCCATGCAACAAGGTTTTACATGATAACAATGAACATATTACAAGCAACAAAGACAATAGCATGCAGAAGATACATAAGAGAAGTCTAGTTGAAGTCCTCAATGCCCTCTAACAAGAACGAAGCATGGGGGTGACGAAGGTAGATCGTGAGGTGGAAGCATCGTCAATGCTAAATTGTCCATGTCTGAACCAAGACAGGCGAGTCGTCACATGGCCGCTCTCTTCCATGACCGGAGAGGGACCCCTGCCCACTCGCCTTGGCTCGAAGCGAAGCGTACCACCATCATTGGAGACGCTCACTCTGAGCAGAAAAGGAATCGGGAACTAGACTGCCAAAGAGGGCCATAAACTGAACTCAACCATGGTTGCAATGAGCTCACCTTGAGAAGCCTTGGTACCATCCGCGGATCCACCCACAAAGAGACAAAGCTGCAGGGCGAGGACACCGATGAGAAGATGATTTAGGAGAACAAACGTGAGTATCGTGCTCCCGCTGTCTCGCCATAATACTCCAAAAAGGGGAGGAACACTTCCTCTCCCTGCCTAGGTACGAGGGCACTGACCCGCCGGTGAGCGAGCACAGAGAATAAGCCGAGAGCATACAATATTGTTGCATAGGATTTGAACCAAGAACTCAACACTACTACATGGCTTTGACCACGATGTCGACTCCTGCCACCTGAAACAACACAAACCCTTAACCCCTACTCATCCAAGGCGACCCCTTTAGCGAGGTGATGGTGTCCGGGAAGGTGCTTCCACCCCAATCCAAAAGGATTCGGGTTTCTCCGAGGTAATAAGAGGGGGAGGGAGGGAGGGTAAAGTGTAGGGTTCAGGAGAAAAAAATTCTAACTAAGCAAACACTAATACCAGGATCTATACTATGTAGACAAAAGTAACATAAAAGGAAGACAATATTCACACCCTTGAAGACCGAGGAACGCCTTACACAGGAAGGTGTATGTTGTTGAAGACGAGCAGCTCCAAGAACCCCAAGTGTGGTGCCTCCGAAGTACTACACACGTTCGGTGTAGGCGGCGTCTCTCGGGCTCCGATCTAGCCGAGCAGCAAAACAGGAAGATGGCGGACCGAAGATCACACGACGGTAGTGTGAAAGTGGAGAACTCAAAACTCTCGAGGTCCTCTCCAAGATTACGGAGAAATACTCAACGGAAATGAGAGAGAGAGAAGAGAGAATGGGATGGTTCAAAGGGGAGGGGTGACCCCCTATATATAGTGGGAGGGGAGCGACACCACCCAAGGGCAGGCGGTGTGGGACTAAACCCCACACCTGCCGGCCACCAGGGGAAGCCGCCGGCCCTAGGTGGGCCCCACGTGGGGCAGCCCACCAAGCCCTGGCCGGCTGGCCATCCTCCCTAGGCGCCTTGCCCCTTTGGGCCTCTCCCCGGGTGAGGCCCAATTGCAATGGGCTGCCTATAATAAATAAAATAATAAATATATTTTAATATTATAATTCAACCAATTAATATAAAATACACATAATTATTATATTCCTTCACTCTGTAACTCCTTCTGGACCCCTCGATCAACATCGAGTATTACCTGAAACTATTCCGGTTTCTCTCTCTATTTCTCCTATGGTGCCGCATCTATCCCTATGCGTCCCCATCCTTAAGCGTGACACCCCTCGGTTCGGAAACACTCCGGACTTGATTGAGACCTCTCATATCAATGATCATCAGCGGGACCTGGATGCCCATGATGACCCCCGTGCATTTCACGAATCTTACCGCTTGAACCTTAAACGTCGTTTCACATTTCCTTTGCCACTTGATACCTAGTTCATCCGAGGTTTGTTCTTCGATATCTCCATACCTTCGTTTGATCATGTTGTCGCTGAACTTGTTTACTCGTTCCCATGTCGTCGCATTCCGTGACCTAGTCACATGCTTGCAAGCTTTGTTAATGCAACGCTACCGAGATGGCCACGTGTAGCTATCCGTTATATGGATTGGCAAATCCTGCTCTTGATATCTACTCCTCTACGCGTTCCTTTGGAAAACCTGAGTGGCACCTTTTTGATCACCCAGTTACGGTCTGATACTTGATACTATTCAAGTTCTCCTCTAGAACGGTGATTTGCATTATCTCACGGTCTAAGGATTAGGTTGCGAGGTTTTCTTTTCGTTATCATCAATGGTAAACTTTGTAACTAGATATCATTATGATACAACTGTTGGATGTTTGTCTATCAAACCATTCAACTAATGATATGATCTCATTGTCAATTGGCATAAATGCCCATGATTTTGAAACCCCAGATCATCCTTATGACCAATAAGCTAGTTCGCTAGAGGCAACTAGAGACACGGTTTATTTACATACACATGTGTATTAACATTTCGTATTAATACAGTTATAGTACGGCGTGAAACGTATTATGAACATACAAGTGATATATTAAATAGAACACTTTAATATTTGCCTCTAGGGCATATCTCCTTCATAAAGTACCTTTAACGGTGCCTCCAAGGAAGAAGGCGACACCCACGGGCATCGCCACCATCGCGGATGGCATCGTCAAAGGATTTCTCCCGGCTCCAACCCCGTCTCATGCACCCAACCCGGCAACAGATCCTACGGCTAGAGCGGCCGAAGAACAACACTAGGAGGGTAGAGCGTGCTCGAGGAGGAAATACACCAGCCTTTAGATCTGGTACGGGAGACCGACACCGCGGTCCTCACACCACGGACAACCCCCTCCACCTCCTCGATGTCCACATAACCGATGAGATGGACCTACACCGCGCGTGATGGTTACCACCAAGCAAGCGAGCAGAGCGACGAGATCCCTACTGCTACCTTCATCAGCGACCGCACAACTTTCGGTAGCCTCCTCAGGTAGCGGCAACGAGGGTGGGGGTGGGAGAAGGGCGGCGGCGCTAGGGTTTGGTTGCCACCCGAGTTGCACCTAAGCGGAGCGATGCACGGGGCGAACCGGTCTCTCATTTTCTGTGTAATCCAATCCTATCAATTGTTCCAACTTGAAGGATTGATTATGCTTTTGTGGGTAATTCAGTCCTATCATTGTCCCTCATTTCTCAGTCAATGGAATAACAATCACTAGTCTGGAAAAAGAAGGTACGGTTGCAACATGGAGGAGTGTGCTTTTGTGCTCCTGCCTAGCTTCAAGGCTTTCTTAACAGAAATTTCACTCCGCTGAAAGGTGAAGTCACTTGTCATCTGCAGCCCGCGGGTGACATGACAAGTGAAGGTGGAAGGCAGGAAGTCAATGTGGGTAGCTCATGGCCGTGGGCAAAGCTAGCCGTCAACTTTTTTGTGACGAAGGTAAAGGTACTAACTAACTACCCCTGCCGCTGCCGAAAGGAATTCACTTGTGACATTGCATCCCGAAGATCATCAAACATAAATGTTCTAGTATGTGAGTTAGTACATGGGATTTACACATCAATTTCCCTGGAATTAATTCAGAGTGAAAAAACACGCGCTCCAAACTGATTTCTGAACCTAAACCGAGTGTAAACGATAGAATCCACGAGTAAGAGATTCAAGTCGATCTAGGTTCATTGGCAGTGGCACCTAGCAGTATACTCCTACTAGCAAGCATCTGAACAGGGGATCCTAAAGTCAAAACCAGCAGCTCAAGGGGAGAGCAGAGCAGAGACAGGAGTATCTCGTACCGATTAAACAAACGGCGACGCGAACGCTACGCCTTAACTAGTAATCAATGGCGATCCACGTTTCGTGCTGCATATGCTACTACGATTATATTTCTTGGTCATACGCTTGGTCGGGGCAGGCGAGACTGTGAATCCCGAGGAGAGGAGAGGACGGCAAAATTCTCGGGTGCTCGATCGCGCGCTTGTCCGTGTGCTGCCCACCTGCACATTTCTCTACTTATTTTATGATGATGATTCTGGGGATCAAGGAGGCCCTGCCTGTTCTACACAGTAACACACAACAACCATCAAGAATTTGGTTTGCGCCATGTACACACATGTAGGAGTTCTAACCTTCAAAGTCCACTGTACAAGTTCACCGTGGAAAAAAGGGTCCAACATGGGGACTCGATCCTAGAGTGTTGAATAATGTAAGTGCTTTCATTGCTAATGTGGATTGTCTAGTGCAACAAGCAAAGCAATTGCAATCGGCTAATAAGTCAAGTGGCTTGACCGGTCAAAAAGAGCATACAAGGTCTACAGGGAGAGCCGCACGAAAAGGAAGCTGTGAATAGTTGTGAGTTGTGATGCATGCCAAAAGGGTAAAGGCCAAGGTCAAGAGGATGTGATGGAACGAAGAGGGAAGAGGAGATAGATGTTTATGTATCTATCATGAGTAGTGGTTGTTAGGGCACAAACAAGTACAAGCATATATACAAGTGTACAAGAAAAGCTAGCTGTATATCACCAACATACATACAAAAACCAAGAGAAGAAAAATGACAAACATAACGTTTAGTATAAAACTCTAAGAAATATATATGACACAAATGATACTCCTACTACGAATACTAAACAATATTCTCAAGTGTACAGGAAAAGCTAGCTGTATATCACCAACGTACTAGAAGTAATCGCTTAATATAAAAACCGAAGAAATATGACAAATAATGCTGAAAACAGGTGCATATAATCAAGAACAATGATGCTAGCTCCTACTCCTAAAACTATTCCCAAGTCCTCAACAACTAGCGCTACTCAATCATAGAAGCTTATTAAGTGACTCAAGTCCCCAGCAGAGGACCAAGTGCAGCTGGTCCACTGGTGAACAGTGAAGAGCCTGATGAAGCCTACACGCACGCTAGAAGAAAAGGCACCTACAAGACAAGAGCTACGTGCATAAATGTTTGCTCAATGATTCTCGCAAGCAAGGACGGGACATGTTGAGTTTGCACAGCCAGAAAATCTGTTCATGATCTACTGCTCTGCCGATCTTATTCTGAACAGGCAACGCTTACTGGAATTAAGCGGAGTAGGAAGAGAGTTATGTCTGTGTGTACAGCTGAATAAATAAATACTTGAACAGTTCACTGCCTTCATTGCACTCAGACTTGTGGTTAGCATACTCATGGCTCATCATCCTTCCGAGGAAATTGCATCTCAAATGCACATTCGGAGATTAGTCGTCAGACTTGTGGTTAGCAGCTGTAGCAGTGGACTTGATTAATCCCCATATGCATGCCAAATGATGCCTTTGATTGCACATGATTATAGAGCAATACTAGTATATATTTAGGACCATGTCGATGATAAGATCAATCAATGGCCTTGAATTTGTAACAAATGGAGCTACAAGTAGTCACAGGATCAAAGCCAGGTAAAGCAGAAAGAACAACACAAGAACAATTACTCCCAAGGAACTAACTAGAGGGAAGCAAGGAAACAAGTCCGAAGAGACGAAAAAAAAAATTGCCTGGCTTTTCCGCATGCCAATAGAGAACTCTTCTCCATTTTTCTGAGCTAATCAAGCTGGCATGGTTGCCTCCATGCCTCTGCTCTGCGGAAGAACCGAGATGTGGACGGAGTGCTCACCGGAGCGGCATCCCCGGCATGCGGAGCGACCCGATGCGGTGAAGAGGAGACGGTGGCCGGTGGCGGGGCGTGGTGGCATTGGGCATCCTCCTCATCCTTCTTCATGTCCGGTGATGGCTGATGGAGATGGACTGTCCTGCTGCTAGCACACAGCCCAAGCATATGAGAGGGAGAAGAGAGGGGGAGGTCTCTGCGCGCTATATGCAAACGCGGAGGATTAGAATAGTAGAGGTTTTAAAACACACACAACCTAGCCGGAGCTCGCATCGGGAATTCGGGATCATATGTGACAGCATGTGTGTGGCGCGCCCACACTGACCACGAGCCCTACGGCTTTACTAGTTTGCAGAACAAGGGACAGATAGGGGTCAAAAGGTGCAAATTTTCTTTTCTGAAGCCCACGGTGAAAGATGCCTTTTCCTATTGCAGTTAAGCATTTTGTTTTTCTCTTTCAGAAGCCAAGGAAGCTTTGCAATTAACAACTGTGACTTCCATCGTTTTTGCCACTCAAATCTCTGTTTCAGATTCAACAAAAATAGTCATGTGATGTTGACCAATACATACATCCATGAGGTAATACGCGTAGATGAGCAATAGCCACTATTTACATTTCTGTGTGGAGAGCATTTTCTTAGACCGTATGGGGGTCGTCGGTGTGATTGATAGGATACTCCTACCAACAAGTTGGAACTTTTTTCTGGAGCTCATCTTCAAAAAACTCCAGATTAAGCGTGTTTAGTGAGAAATTTGAGGATGAGTGACCGACCGAGAAGTTATTCACGGGTGCACACGAGTAAGGACAAAGTGCGAAGAAAAGACTAGTGTTGATAGGTGGGACCAGTATAGAAATCCTAGAGAGCTGCCATGGGTAACAACCATCAAGCCCGGGGTGGCCGGGGTGTGACAGCTGGCTCCTAGCCGTGGTCCCTATAATAAGGAAAATTATTTAGAAGTTTTGGAATTTAAACAAATACAACCTAAAACCCAAACATTCAGTGTTTTTTACATATGCGGTTTAAACAAACTAGTCGTATTCCTGCCTAGCCCTGTAATAAATTTCTTCGTCATTGTCTTCGTAGTCATCGTTGTCGCTCAACGCACGTGGCTGGAACCTCTGACCTACTCTAGTTTTCTCACACTGCGGCTGGAACCGGTGGCCATCGCAGATATGCACATGCTGCAGGGACCGGTGGCTGCGTCCCTAGCCATCGTCGTCGCGGCGCATGCAATAGTCATGCTCCTCCTTCTCCCACCAGGCCAGGGCGTAGTCCACCGGTGCTAGAGACACAGGGTCTAAGGAGGCGCGGATGGTAACACGCTGGCCTGGATACTCATCTGGGTCACCAGTGCGCCTGAACTGGTGCGCGGCCAAGGCGTATACCGGAGGTACCTGTCACTTCATCCTAGATTGCACGATGGGATGGTGACTCACGGGGGTAAGGGGTCCCGGATGGTGATGATGCCGCTCCCGCGGCCACCCTTCTTTTGGCTCTGCGGTCGGCTGAAAGTGCAGGTATCATAGGCGAGGGAATGGCCTGCAGCAATGTGGTCCATAACACTGGCGAGATTCCGGCCACCCTACCATAGATGACGGTCGGCCTCATTATTGTTCAAGAAGGCGGGCCATCCCCCTCGTACCTTTGATTAATCTCTCCCCCTCCAATGATTCTTGTCCATATTTGAGGGGAAGATAGAAGAGATCTAGATTTACATTTTGACCAAACTGAATCATCTCTTTGTGAGTGAATCTTTGGGATCTAGATCTTTGGGGGATTTTGTGTTCCCTTTCGTGTTCTTCCTCTCTTGTTCCCCCAATTGCTTTAGTAGCCTTGTTGGAATTTGAGAGTGAAGATTTGGGGTATCTTTATGGTGTTCTTGCCATTTGCATTAGGTGCATCGGCTTGTGTTCTCTCCGGAGGATTTGGTGGGTGAAACTCATTATTGCTTGTCCTTCTTGGGTTCTTGGAACCCTAGACGGTTGTGTGACCTTTGTGGCATGTTTTTGAGGTCTTCAATTAAGTTGTGAAGCTCTCCCATGATTGAGGCCTTGGTGGCGATTATTGGGAGCCTCCAATTAAGTTGTAGATAGCCTCAATCTTGTACGGGTTCGGTGACCACCCTCAAGTGTCCCATAGTGGAACGACTGCTTTCCCGCGTGGTGGGTGCTCGGGAGAATAGGGTGAGGCCTCTTGTGGCGTTGGTGGTCTTAGTACCGCCCACCCCTCCAACGAGACGTACTCCCTTGTTGGGAGGAACTTGGTAAAACATCGTCGTCCCCGCGTGCCTCGGTTATCTCTATACCCGAGCTCTTTACTTATGCACTTTACATTGTGATAGCCTTTCTGCTTGAAGTAATCTATATTGATATCGTATTGTTGCTTGTCTTGCTTAGAATAAGTTGTTGGTGCACATATCTGAACCTTAGTATATCTAGGCTTTGTGCTTAACAAAAGAAAACGCTAGTTTTATTCCGCCATTGTTAAGCCCATCTCGTAGAAGTTTTTAATCGCCTCTTCACCCTCTCTAGGCAGCATCCATGATCTTTCAAATGTTTTATAGGGAATTAAACATTTCTCCTTAGTGTAATTTTACTCAATAAATACTAGAAGAAGCTCTGCAACTCCAAAAGTTGTGATTCCGATTACTACTGAAAAGTATTTGTAATACCGATCCACTGCCCTTGGCATCATACTGTTTGGACCTATAGAATAGATATGGTTAAAAAGACAATTTGCTTATAGAACTGACTTTGGAAATTTCCCAAGGGGATTCTAGTAATTATTTTGAAGTTATTCCAACTCTAAAAAATCACAAACTCAAACATATAAAAAAACCTCTGAGGAAACTTTTTATTTGAGCTCCATATCTTTTCTGGTGATTTATTCACCCAAACTAGGGTTAATTCCACTAAAAACATCATAACTAATTAAGAAAATTTGATAAAATCATGAAACCACTTTTGGTGGCTTTGTTATTTCAATAGCTATCTGTTGATAATATTTTTGTACATTTATATCATATAGAACCAATCCTTGGCCTTAAACCCCTTATTCAAGTGGTATCTGACAAATAAATCACAAAAGAAAATCCACAAAGGCAATTAAAGTATTTCCAAATGCTATGATCTCAATCTATCAAAACCTACTGAATTTTGTAATGTGTTGTATGTTTGCTTGCTATATTCTATTGACGCTTGTATGCCTTGTGTTGATTGTGGTCTTGTTTGCTTGCATGTATAATCCGTGACGACGATAGTTACGATTATTTCGAAGACCCGAAGAATATGGTTATTGTTGATTATTATGGTACTCTAAGAGGAAGTCTAGGGACATAATGTCATATTTCTGGTCACAGGCAAGCCACCTTCTTGCTCATACACCTTGTCCTAATACTTTACTTATGCATGTTTTACCTATTGTTCATGAAAACTGCATTGCTTTATTATATAATAATCTATATCCGGCAGTGGCTTGGCTCCTCCAAACCATTGCACATTTGTACTACTAAGTACAACTCCCTTGATGACACCTACTTGTACTTAGTATGTATATGGTGTATAACACCATACCCCTTTAGAGACACCTATTTAGCCGAAGCAAAACTATAGGATGGGAAGACCCTAGAAAAGTTTACAAAAATAATGTATGGTAAAACCTTGGTGATGTCTGACCTACCAAGAGAGTTTGAGAAAGGAAAAAGGTTTTGTTTTACAAAATGTTAAATGAAAAATGGAGGAAAAGGGTTGACGAAAATGCACCCGGTCCTTTGCAGTTTTTCCAGAACAATTAACTTGTACAACCACATTAACCCTATATGGGAAGGGGCTGGAATCGAAGTTCGTTTACTCTGGTATGAGTTGCCTCACAACTACTATAGGGGATGGTGATCTCTGGAGGCTGGGTCTTCTCCTGTAATGGTCCATGAAGTATTGACCATGTGAAGAAACGAATTGTCTGCGAGCAGCCAGGCGTTACTATGAGCCTCTCATTGAAAGCGTACACTTTGTGCAGTGAAAAAGGCGCTCTGGTTGGTCCACGGTATCTGACGTACCGTCGTTGAGGGGAAACGACTCATAGGTTAGGCGCTTGTACTAGAGTGGGCATCCCGAGGGTCTTGACCAGTTACTCGACCCACGATCCGTGCGAGATCAGGGTAGGGTACCAAGATGGTGTGGGTAAAGTGTACAACCTCTGCAGAGTGTAAATCTATTTGAATATCCATGTCCACGGTCATGGACGGTTGGAAAGGCTGCTATAGAGCGATGGTAGTTTTGATTTCAAAAAGGCTTTTTGAAATGTTTTGACCATGGGATGGTCGGAAAGGAAGGAAAGGAGTTTGGTCATGGGATGACCGGAAGGAAGAAACGAATGGGTGACCCAATCCTAGTGTTTTTCCAAAACTTTTCAAAAAGGTTTCCTAAAGTTTTCAACAAAGATATGTAGATGCTATATCTACAAGAGAAACTATTTGAGAAAAGAACCTCTCTTGGAGCCCCCCTACTACCATAGTCATATTGCATAACCTCTTGTTATTATTATTCTCTTAAGGTGGTTTGCGAGTATATTCAAAGTACTCACTAGCATTGGCCCTGGCTATTATCTTTGTCAGATATGAAGAAGAAGGTGACGCTGACGACTATGCGAGGTAGGACGTTCTGACAGTCAGCTATCTGTAGGTTAAAGCATGGCTTGGGCTCTACGCTTGATGAAGTTCCGCTAATGATGATTGATGTAGCCATAATGGTAAATAAGGTATGACATGTATCCGCTTAAATAATGGATGTTTACTTTGATACTTGTCAGTTATGTGCCACGACAAACTGATCATGAAATCGTGGTGTATGCATAACATGGATTCTTGGAGGATTAATATGGGGGCCTCAGAGACTTGGTATTAGAGCCATCCTGACTGTAGGAGAACCTTAGTTAGCATGATCGTTAGATAGAAAAACTATTTTGGAAACATCGGCTTTCGAAAACTGTTGGAAATATGCCCTAGAGTCAAATAGTAGTAAGGACTATTATCATATTTCATATAGTTTATGATTAAGTTTTATATCATGCTATAACTGTATTGAGTGGAAACATCAATACACGTGTGATATACAAACAACCAGGGGTTCCCAGTGAAACTCTAGTCACTGGTTCATTGGTCAACAGATGATCATGTGGCATTTATGCCAGTTGGAAATGGAGTCATCTCATTCTGAGAATGAGATGATGAACCAATACCCAAGCTAAACATCATGACCCGATCATGTCACGAAGTTCAAGTTACGATGATTAGAAATGGATCCTCGTAGACTATTCCTTAGATCGTGAGGCTATATCACTCACTGTCTCCCGAGAGTGCTTTGATATCATCAAACGCCATCTGGTAATACGGTGGTTATAAAGGTGTGTTCAGGTGTTCAGAGGAAACCGTTGAGGCAATATATGTCAAGAGCGGGATTTGTCCGTCCATGTGACGGGAAGATACTCAAGGGCCCACTCGGAGAAGTTATATCCAATAGCTGCGCAGCGTGTGATTTGATCACGGGGATATCACTTGTCGGAACGAGTCAAGTAGCGTTGTTCAGTAACGAGATTGAACACGACATGGTGATGTCATTGATCAGATCTCGGGCAATGCAAGTATCGAGTGACAAAGGGAATAAGACACGACCGTCCCGGTTCAAACGACGAAAGATCTTCATGGAACGCACAGGGGTCACATGGCCATCCAGGTCCCTCTGTCAATCATTGGTGCGGGAGTGTCCCGACCATGTCTGGAGTGTTCCCGAACCGTGGGGTATCACGCTTAAGGGCTTGATGATGCTTAGAGAGTGTTTATAGGATCGGTAGAATCACCGAAGAAAAGAAGGGAGAAAACCGGAAGGGTTTCGGTAAGTCCGGAGGATGTCCGGAGTGGAGGTGGAAGGTGTTCCATAGCCATGGAGGTTGAATAATATGTGAATGAATATTAAATATTGATTTAATCATTTGTTCATATTTATTTAATAAAGAGAAAAATCAATTTAATGGTCAAAGGCTTAATGGGCCAATTCCCGGAGGGGAGAGGGCCCATTAGGGAAAGGTAAGAGGGGAGAAGGGCCAAGGGGTGGCCGACGGCCCTATTAGGCCAGCCCCCCACGTGGGGCCCATGAGGGGGTGGCCGGCGGCGCCTCCCCCTCCCCCTCCTCTCCTTTAGTCCCACCCCGGGACTTTGAGGGAGGGTGTACCCCTTCCTCCCCCTATATATAGTGGGGTATTTGGCCAACATAAATACACCAATAATCAATAAAGGTCTCCCCACTTTTGGGAGGACCTCTAATTGATATTTTCTCTCTCCCCCTCTCTTTCTCGTGATTGTGGTCCCAAGTCTGGACTGCGCGAGCGAGAGACATCTTCACCGCGGAGCGCCGTCGCACTGTGGGATTCGGATCCGGGAGCCCTACTTCCGCAACTGCTGCTGGATCGGGGAAGCGAGAGTCATCGTCAGGCACCGGACGTGTGTAACTCCCCGCGAGGTGTCGCACTTGAGGCACTCAAGTCGTTGGAGCCAAGGAGCGCAAGGACTTCATCACGACCTTGAGGTTGGCTTCGGCTCGTCTACATCGACCACGCTTTCCTGAGCATTGACAACGCTTTTCGGTCTTCAAGGGTAAGTTCGCGAAAAGCCCCTCCCGTTACTATATTACTGATAGATAGGTCCTGGTAGTTTTAGGGGTTCAGGGGCGTAGAGTAAAAATTTATTGTTTTCATACGCAGAACCCCTACAAAAACTACTTTCTCAAAATCTTTCTGAAGGATTCTACTTCTTATCTCATTCTAATTTAAAAGATTTCAAAAATGGTTCCATCTATCTCTCGTCCAAATTTCAAACATGTGGATTTAAAACAAATAGGAATCCTAAATCAGGTGAAGACAATGATAACAAAATGAATACAAGAAACTACTAGTAAACACAAGGGGACTACAAGATCGGCCAACCAGTGGAATCCTCATAACCCAAAAAAAATCAAGTGCTACCCTACCGAGAAGCGTCCAACGATACAACAACGGCTTCATATGCAAGATAGTGACCCAGACCACAATAACGTGACCTTTAGGAATTATTGTCGTAAGATAGGATTCCCCTATATCGTGAGTAGTTAACTCCTTGGTCTAAATTGTAGGCCATGTTTGCTTGCCTAAATGCATGATGTATTGCTTGATGTGGGTTGTTTTCCTTGCTAGGTTAGGAAGAGCCCTGAGACCCTATCGCTCCGTTCACCTTGTATGTGTGTCCTGGCTTGTTTGACCCTAGTCAAATGTGTTTTGGGAACCAATACACCACCTAAGAACTCAGGCACCCCTATTAGTTGTCGCGAACGAGAACCCATACTAACCTCAGGAGTTTTGAGAGGAAAATCCTCGCAAGAACTAGGAGTTCGACACTATCCAGTTAGAGCAACTTGAAGATTTCTCCTCAACGGGATGGCTTACCTCGTCAAAACTCACCTCTCAAGACTCGTCACCAGCACTACACACCATCATTCATCTACCGACCATAGCCAGAATGTCGTTGAAGCCGGAATTCTATCACCGAAATCTCCTCACTACCCACGAGAAACCACAAGGATAGCTAACCCAGACAAGAAGTAACGAGTTAACCTTAATAACCTTTGGTATACTAGAGCGTGTGACAACCCTAAAGGACTAACTATTATCTTCAACCCCTCTGTCCCACACTGACGGGACATTCCTCACCCCGAAGGCTAGATTACCCCAAGATCCTGAAGATAAGGATGCGTAAAGACAACGAATCTACTCCGCCATCGAGCTTAAGCCACAAATAATACAAGTGAAGACGACTCCTCCGAAGCTAGATGCCTCTACTCTGACTAAAGATGTTAAGAAACCTCCCTACTACTTTAGCTAAAGACCAACTTGAAGGACACCCTATTCGCTAACCCCCATCAATTCCAACTCATCCATATGATCCGCAAACCCAGCTACGTCGATAGGCTAAGTATGAATAAAATTAATATATGAGCCTCATAAAACCTAGTTCGCTGACGACATCTGAAGGCTTCAACTCCGGACAAAAGGTTGGCGATAGCCTCCAAACATCATCCGACTATTCCTAGAAGGAAGGATTGTGTTATCTTTGAGTTACCTTAGTTTAACCCTAAGGGGAAAATACTGCGTCTTTCCCACGAAATAGACTAACCATCTATCAGAAGCAACCTTCAGAATTAGATCCGAAGTCGTGAACTAGGATACGGTAAGCCCTTAAGAGAAGAGCCGTAAATCCTTACAGAAGGAAGATCCTCCATCGCAATCAGGACTGAAGCCTGCTCAACTCTCTGTGCATCCGAGAAGACTGAAATCCAACTTTACCGACGAAGTAACCATGTTCAAAGACGAAATCCATAAGTTAGTACACTGGAAACACATAGCACAAACCCCGACTCAAAATCCCCTAACCTTACTCTCCCGAATATCAGGACGAGATTCTTTTAAGGGGAAAGGTCTGTAACATCCCAATTTCAGCAACCCTGATTAGTTGTCTAGAATGCAAAAATCAGGGAGAACAAAAACTTTTTCTTGTTAGTGATGTAGTGTCTGCTTGTTGTTTGTTTGTGCTTATACATCTAAATGTGTAGCAGATGATATACTCCTTACCCCACCCTCGGTTGACAAAAGCTATTTCACAAAACTGTCTTGGCTTATTTTACATATTCTCAAATGTTCTGGCTTTTCAAAACTTGAGCCAATATGCCTTTGCCAGAACCATTATCTTTCTAGCTTCTATTAACAAAATTATGGAGAGCTATATGATATAATCTCCCTATGTTTTCAAGATGGAACTTTCAACTATTCTTACCCCTAGGTTTTTTTCCAAAACCTTTCATAAACTTTTGAACTCTATTTTTGGCAGAAATACCAAGGGACTCTCGTCTACTTCAAGATACAACCTTTTTCAAAATATCCATCCTTACCCCAAGATAGGCTTGGAGGTATCCATTGTAGTAGATTTGTTTTTCTTGTAAGATGAGTTGCCTTGATCTGCTGTTTGACTTGTTTGCTTAGGAGTAGTATGAGTTACCCTAGGACCTCATCATCTAGCATCTACATAATCCAAGAGTATCAACCCTAAGCAAGTTAACCTAGTGGATCTAATCTATAGCCACTAGGTGATCATCTAAAACCCTTAACCAGATCACTTCTAAAGTTACCCATTCTAGAAGCTTCCAAGTCAGTTGTAGCATCCCAATTGTCTAGCAATTTTAATGCTACTTGGTCTAGTAATATAATGGCTACTTCCTATATATAATTGTTGCATCATAATTATTTCATGCTCATGTCATCATGCCACCTTGCATTTGAGCATCATATAAAACCCTTTTATTTTGGTTCTTCTCTCATATGCATTATTAATTATATTTGCCTCTTGTTATTGTATTTGGTTATTGATATATGGGTTAATGCCCAAGTTGAGTTGGGGGCATATCTTTTTATTCCACTCTACCACCTTTCTTTGTCACCACTTTATAATTCCACCATTCCATTTACCATGGGCCTTTATTTTCTTTTGGTATTTAATCTAGCTCATGGGAGATAGGATGGAGCCAATTCTAATTTCTTTTGCTTGGCCTTTATTTCCAGTTCTTGGGAATGCATAAGAATAATGCCATACTATTATTTTGTTTTCACCAAATAAATCAGGGCATTTATTATTTTGCATGGGCCATGCAAGAGTACCACCACCTCTATCCCATTTGAGTCCTCTTGGTTTTATTGGGTCTTTTCTTTGTGGATCATCTCCATCCCTCTCCACCATCCCCTTTTTCTCATCAACACCTTTTCTTTTATTTTTCTCCATGCATGATTCAAATGAGGGCTTCTTCCCATACATCTTTTTCTTTCTCTTTTTCTTGGTTACTCCTCCACCTCATCTCATGATAATTCAAAACCCTCACTATTTCCTCTTGGGTTGATCTTATAAACAAGTTTTAAAACCTAAACACCTAATTAAAACCCTAGCCCTAGTTTGCCTCTATTTCTATCTAAACCTAGTTCTAATCTAAACCTCACCTTACCTCTCTCCTCTCCCCATGTCAAGGTCCCCTCTCCATGCCATGCATGATCCACCTCAACTAACCCCTCTCCTCTCTCTAACCCTAACCGAGCCTCCACCTAGCTAACCCGAGTCCCTCCCTAAGCTAACCCTAGCTAGCCGAGCCTCCCCTCTCCTCTCTCCTTTCTCTCCCTGCCATGAGGCCCCACCATCCGAGCCAGCCTCCTTCCCCTCACCTGGTCCACCGGCAGCCCCTCTCCCTACTCCTGGTCGTGCACGACGAGCACGTGAGGGAGGAGAGCTAAAGGTGGCCGAGACCACCTTTTGCCCAACCCTGATCCCCACGGCTGCCTCTCCTCTCTCCCTCTCACTTTACCCTCCGCCCCACGTCTCCTGGCTCGCCAGATCCATCTCAGCGTCCCTGACTGCCCCTCCTTCCTCTCCACCGACGACGTCTCCCTCTCGCCAGAACCGCCAGCACTGCCGCCTACTCCTCGTCCCTGCCGCGGTGCGCGACGTGGAAGTGGTCGAGGAGACCAAGGAGAGCTCCCTGCGTCGCCCTGTGCTCTGCTACGAGGAGGAGAAGCACCAGCACCGCCGGAACTAGCGCCGCTCCGCTGAAACCTTAGATCTCCGGCCGCCAGCTCCGTCGACGATCCGCCGCACCTCTCTCCGTTCCACCACCACCGACCTCTCCTCGGTGAGCCCCTCTTCCTCGCTGACATCCTCACGCTCGCTGTCGCCGTCTAGATCCGCTGTTCGATTAGTCGAACACGCTGCGCGCGCCGCCGGTCACCACGTTGGCTCGCTCCCGCGTCGCGCAGAACCTTACTTAGCCCCCGTCCACCCTGCTGCCACCATCCGTACACCAGCCACACTGGCTACCAACCTCAGCGCGGGCGCCCGCGACCCGGGATCGAGTCTCTGCCTCGCCGCGCCGCACACCACGCGCTGTTTTTCCGTCAGACACCCGCGCATTAGAGACGATCCACAGTGCTGCCGCACAATTTGCTAAAAACCCCCCAGCCTTTTTATTTCCTAAACCCGCAATCCAACCGAGCCCACCAGTCAGCCTCCCGTGCATCTTACAAAAACGCCCCTTCAATTTTTAACACCCAACCCGTGCTCCATCGCGACCCCACCTGGCAGCCTCTGCGTGTTCAGCCGCTGGCACATGGGCCCTAGCCGCTGGCCCCGCCTGTCAACCGCAGCAGCTAGCTAAGGCCGAGTTGAGAAAAGACTTTTCCCGCACGCGTGGCCCCAGTTTGCGCCGAGCCCATCTGTCAGCGGCTTGGGCTGGAATATCCTGGGTGTAAAAAGTCCTGGCCATTTCTGTTAAAATAAAAATGTTTTCAGTAATTGTTTAAAATCAAATTCAAATCACATTTTAATAACTTTTAAAATACAAATCCAAATAATACAAATAATATATGTTTTTGAATAAGAAAAATGTGAGGAATTCAAATATGCCGTTTAAAATATTATTTGAACACTTTAAAATTTCGAGATGATTAAAATTACAATAAAATGCCCTTTTCTTAATAAATTAATAACTTTAATTCTACAACTCCAAATTTGACAAATAATATGTCTAAATCGATCAGCGCGACGAGCCCGTTCTATCTATGCAGTCCTTGTTCTGAATTGAAGCATGCATCATGTCATTATTAAAAATATGAACTGTTTATGACAATAAAACTTGGTTAAATAAATAATAAAATGCTTTATTTCTTGTATCCACACCTCTCCTTTGCCATGCTACTTTAATGCCATATAAATTGTGCACCATTCATCATGGCATGCTTGTTTGCTTGACGCATTTTAATTCATATGTTTGTGCACTTTATTTATGTTGGCCCTTGTTTGTTTGGTTCTTCTTCGAATAGACGCCCAACAGGAGAATTACCAAGAATCACAGGAGTACTACCCAGATCCATCTCTCGCTTCAACTGAGCTGCCAGGCAAGCACTACCACATGCTTGCATACATATAGTACCTATTGCCTCTATCTTATTCTTGCATCATCGAGTCACGATTGCATTAAACTGAATCCCAATTACTGCATAGCCTTTATTTTTAAACCCCACTGAAGCTTGTTCCTCCATCCCATGAGTCATTACTACAGGAGTTGTTTGAGCCATGCGTGTCGTAGAAAAGCATGTGTAGAGTATGTGAGTGTCTAATGAATAACGAGGGTACCTAAACAACTTAACCTGAGTAGTAATGGGATAACTAATGAAAGAGGCACCGGTGAGCAATATCTGCTATTTGGTTTTTCATGCTCACTTGTGTCCCGTAGGACCCCGAGTACTTGATTCATGTTCCTTGTTTATTCGCACTATCCACATCCGGGAGGCCTTATGGACCCCCCTGAGCTAGAGCTTGATTCATTCTTATTTCTTAGGACCACAATTAGTTTGGGGCTTTATTACTATCATGTACTTATGCCATGTTACTGCTTTATTTAAGATTGTGCGAGGAGCACCTATACTGTTTTGGATCGTGACACGTTTTCGCTGTATCGACAAGCCCAGTCACATTTTCGGGTTCCCAGTCGTTTACCGCCGTCCACACAAACCTTGAGTCCGTCTCGGAGTCAGCTAGCTTCGTCGCGGGTAGCTTAATGGGGTGGCCCCCTGAAATATTACTGAATCCCGTGATAGCTTTGTCGTGCATGCCTCGTTGGGTTTTGAGTTGGTTTTTCTGAGGTTGATCAAGTGTGTGTTGCTATTCGTGCACCCCTGCAGGGTAAATCTTTCTGAAAGCCATGTCCGCGGTTATGGACGACTTGGAGCACAGTTTCTCGATCATAGACAAGTATAACTAAAGTACCGCTATTAATTTGACTAAGTACTTGACTAGTAAATAGTGCAATACTCATGGAATGGTTAATAAAACTGCCAATGGATGATGGGGGTTATTCGTCCGCTTCCTCGTTGGTAAGCGAGGAGGAGGATGGATCTGTTAATTATACTGTTACAACTGTTGTTCTTAATTCACGGACATCCGTCTATCATTGGTTAGGCATATGGTTAGCGAGTATCTATAGAATTGTTAGATATTATCTTTTGCTGCTATTGCGTCACCCCAGGTTGTGTCCCCTTTAGTGGCATAAAGACTTGCTGAGTACCCCTAGGGTCTCACACAATAAATTGTTTGATTCAGATGAACAGGTGTACCCACAAGATGGATACTGGATGGAGGAGACAGATGATGTTGGCAACGATCATTCGGTGTAGAGATTCCGGGAACGGGGATCCGTGAGATCTGTGGGCAGGATGTGTTTATTTATGTGGCATCTTATACCGATTTGCCTCTTATCCGTACTCGGATCTTGTTTTCCGCTTCCGCCCGATACTCTGATGTTTGTTGTATGAGGAGCTATCCTAAATTATTATCTCTATCTAGGATATTTGAATCTTGTCGTATGGCGTTGCAATATTTCTATTTCTTTTAGATGGAATGGCTCTGAGGACTGTTGTATGTGGCTTGCATACATACTCATTTGTGTATGTAGTTGATCCCTTCGCCTGCTGATTACGCCGCTCGTTCTTGTCCCGATGTTCTGAAAGTGGTTAGGACGGCCGAAAGGTCTACCGTGAGTGGCCCTGGGCCCCACCGTACTATTTTAACCACTTTCGTTCATCCAGGCATGTAACTAAGAGCGTAATTCACCGAGGTAGTTACATCAATGAAGACCAACTCCAAGCATGGATCCTTTCTACTCCATCTACACTCCAACATCATCCACATGATGATGATTTGGAACTTGCATCCTCTCAAAATCATACCCTCTTATATTCTAGTCAAAAACCCTAAATCTGCCAAAAATGACCAAGTCTGGAAAAATGTTAACAATATCACATCTTTGAGACTCCCTCTTTCCCACCCCTTGTGCATTTTTGAAAATGCACTTGAACCAACTTATAGGACATCTTAAAGAATCCCAAGACCCACTCTTGCCATTGGCTAGATCATTCTCTAACCCACTTGTTCTTGATAGTTTTGCAGGCAAGAAAATAATCTTTTCTGCAAATCCTAACAACATGCCTACTTTGGCAGACGCTCACATCTCCATGATATCTTATTTTGACCAACCCTTTGCATGGTTGCACTCTACTCATGAAGGTATACATCCATACTTCACTTCTTTCAATTGGAGCCTTGTGCTTCTAAAACCCACATGATTTGTGAAGCTAATTATTAATCTGCTTTGGCACCCTTATTTTTTTAGCCAACTTTGGCATCAATCCTAGGATAGCTCAACCATGATCAACCTCAACCTTTTGTACCATGCTAATATAAATAAATTGGTCTATCTATACATATAGCCCATGACCCAAGGGGAGCTTCGAGCTCCTAAATCCAACAAAGTTTTGATGGTATAAGAGTAACTTTGCCTAAGATCCTTTATCTCTTGTTTTCCTTCAAAATCAATTTTGATTTTCACAACCCAAGGGTGAGAATGATTGATACATCATGTGGACCTCATCTACCTTGGATATAAAAAATTATTAAATACTATCCATAATTATTTTGGCCCATAAACTATTTAAATCCTTTCTTTTAACGAAATCTCAGAACTCCATCTATAAAGGAAAGTTTGTATTTATACAAAGAACTTCTACAACTTTAAGCACATTTGAGGCCTATATATAATACTCTATCTTAAAACTTCAAGAATAAATATTTTTGAAGAGTTTTATTATTTCTTTTTGCCAATTTTCTTAAATGGCAGAAATGATAAAAATAATTGTTTTAAATACTTTATGTCACCAATAAATCTTGGTAAAATTCTCCTAAGTGTGAACTCATATTTGGGACCATAGAAAACCAAAAACCTTCTCCGAGCAACTCAAAAATCTCAAATGGATTCAATTAAACCAATTCAGCATTTTTTGAAAGCTTGTTAATAAATGGGGCTAAACACCTCTGAAAAATCCCAAATAAATCCTGGAGGTTGGCCATGACCATATCTATGTACCAATACCCTTCAAACATATTGCCAAGATAAATTTGGAGAACTTTCTTCATAATCATCAATATGGCCAAAAATAAGCTTAATCCTTTCTTCAACTTCAAACCAGCTCAAACCCTCATCAACTCACACCTTGACCACCACAACCCCCAACTTCTCTCTCTGGTCATGTGCTATAGTATCCCCACTGTAGCAACACCCTCTCCCTTGTCCTTTGCTCTTGGAGAGAGGAGAGAAAGAGAGATGCCTTAGCTTGGCCTATCTTTATGTTGTAAAGTTTGGCAGCAGCGGCCACCCCTCCCTTCACCTCTGGTCGTCTAGAGGACCCCTACACACCACCCCCACAAGCTAATGGCCGTAGCCCTAGCCTCCCCTATTTTTCCTTTCTCTCTTGGGAACCGAAAACAAAAAGAGGAGACACAACTCCCTCTACATCCCTCTCTTTGTCCTGGTAAGGCCAAGCTTGGTTCAGGTGACCCACGCCACGAGCTCCCACCACCTCCCTTAACCCAATCCACGACTGCAACCTTCTCTACCTCTCCTCCATGCACCAAACCCACCATGGACCAACTCCCCGAAATAAATAGGCCAGAGGCCCTTGCATATCGCCCCTACTGCCTCATTCTCCTATTTAGCCACCATTTCAACCCTCCATAGGTCCCATATCCTCCCCTAGATCTCCCTCGCCGGAGAAGGAATGGAAATCACCCTCACAGGTATGCAAGAAAGGGATGCCGTGTGGTCGACTCAAAGCTCCCAGAAACCCTCCACCACTCCCCTTATCACTCCTACCCCCTCCTCTAGCACTCCCCAAGATCCCAGGTTCCCTCCCTTGCCCAACATCATCGTGGAGAATAAGAATTACCCCCTCTTGGATCTTCAAGCTCACGTTGATGGTGGCCACCTACTCAGACCGCCTCCGCCCTAGATTCTTGCATGCATGCCTTGTCTTGGACAGAATCTAGCTAACCTCCCTCCTTCTCTTGATCTAGCAGCTCTAGAATCCACCGGCCCGACGAGCTCCAATGTGCCGCCTTAGCACCCTCATCGTCATCTTCACTCGACGCCATGTGGGTCGATGTTGCCCATCCCTAGGCTCATCTTCGGCTGCCGCATCTCCTCCACGCACTCCCCGTCGCCGGCACGACCCCAGGTGAGATCCCCCTACCCCGCCGACGAGACCTAGGGTTTCTATCCCGCCTTCTCTGACTCGGCAAGGAAGAAGAACCTTGGCCAGCCGTCGCCTCTTAATCGAACGACTCACATGCTTTGATACCCCTTCGGCCCCCGCTGGATGCTGACCGGCGGGCCCCGCCTCCCGTAGTTTGAACCAGCCTCTCTCGCGCGCTGCCTCACTGAGTGGGTCGACTCCATGCTGGGCGACCCATTTCGGTGCCAAATCCCGGCATGCTGCTCTCTATTTCCTTTCCTTTATTTAATCGATTTTTCCAGGCCTTCAAATATACTGCTAGGATTAAATGCCTAAGAAAATGGAAAATAGCTAGATCTTTATAGAGTAAATTTTATTCGTGTAACCACAAGTTTTCCCTAACTTTCAGTACCAAAACCTTGATCAAAAAGATAATACTAATTTCTAGGATTTAATCCCCTAAATAGCATCTTTTTCATTAAATAGATTCTCCAAGGAGTTCCGCAATCCAAATGGGGTGAAACAAGTTTCCTATGGTAGGCATTCAACATGCTTATGCATTCACCTTAGTCTGGTGCCAAAACACACTATAGATATACTGCACTAAAAATAACAAAACCAATTTATAAAGGCCTTATAGAATTTCTCTAGCTAAATACACACCATATATTGGGTTGAATCCAACTCCCAGTGGTGTGGTACACTACAACCTACCAAACCCCAGGATATCCAGATTTTCTGAGCTATTAATGTTTTATAGGGAATTAAACATTTCTCCTTAGTGTAGTTTTACTCAATAAATACTAGCAGAAGATCTGCAACTCCAAAAGTTGTGATTCCAATTTCTAATGGAAGGTATTTGTAATACATATCCACTGCCCTTGGCCTCATACTGTTTGGACCTATATAATAGATATTATTAAAAACACAATTTGCTTATAGAACTGACTTTGAGGTTTTCCCAAGGGCATTCTGATAATTATTTTGAAGTGATTCCAACTCTCAAAAATCACATATATACAAAACACTATGAGGAAAATTTTATTTGAGCTCCATATCTTTTCTGGTGATTTATTCACCCAAACTAGGGTTAATTCCACTAAAAATCATAACTAATTAAGAAAAATTGATAAAATCATGAAACCACTTTTGGTGGCTTTGTTATTTCAATACTTATCTGTTGATATCATTTTTGTACATTAATATCATACATAACCAATCCTTGGCCTTAAACCCTTATTCAAGTGGTATGTGACAAATAAATCACAAAAGCAAATTCACAAAGGCAATTAAAGTATTTCCAAATGCTATGATATCAATCTATCAAAACCTACTAAATTTAGTAATGTGTTGTATGTTTGCTTGTTCTATTTTATTGATGCTTGTATGCCTTGTGTTGATTGTGGTCTTGTTTTCTTGCATGTATAATCCGTGACGATTATAGTTGCTATTATATCGAAGACCCAAAGAATATGGTTATTGTTGATTATTATGGTAATCTAAGAGGAAGTCTAGGGACATAATTCCATATTGCTGGTCACAGGAAAACCACTTTCTTGCTCATATGCCTTTTCCTAATACTTTACTTATGCATGTTTTACCTGCGATTCATGAAAACTGCATTGCTTTATTATATGATGATCTATATCAAGTAGTGGCTTGGCTCCTCCAAACCATTGCGCATTTGTACTACTAAGTACAAATCCCTTGATGACACCTGCTCGTCCTTAGTATGGTAGATGGTGTATAGCACCATACCCCTTTGAAGACCCCGATTTAGCTGAAGCAAAAATATAGGATGGGAAGACTCTGGAAAAGTTTACAAAAATAATTTATGGTAAATCTTGGTGAGGTCTGACCTACCAAGAGAGTTTTAGAAAGGAAAAACATTTGGTTTTATAAAATTCTAAATGAAAAATAGAGGAAAAGGGTTTACGAAAACGAACCCACTTGTTTGCAGTTTTGCCAGAATAATTAACCCGTGCAACTACATTACTCCTATATGGCAAGGGGCCGGACTCGAAGTTTGTTTACTCTGGTATGAGTTGCCTCACAACTACTACAGGGTATGGTGATCTCTGGAGGCTGGGTCTTCTCCTGTAATGGTCCACGAAGCATCGACCAGGTGAAGAAACAAACTACCTGCGGGCAGCCAGGCGTTACTATGAGCCTCTCATTGAAAGCGCACACTTTGTGCAGTAAAAAATGCGCTTCGGTTGGTCCTCGATGCTCGACGTCCCGGTGTTGAGGGGAAATGACTCATAGGGTAGGCGCTTGTACTAGAGTGGGCATCCCGAGGGTCTTGACCGGTTACTCGACGCACGATCCATGCGAGATCAGGGCAGGGTACCCGGATGGTGTGGGTAAAGTGTACAACCTCTGCAGAGTGTAAATCTATTCGAATAGCCATGTTTGTGATCATGGACGGTTGGAAAGGTTGATGTAGAGCAGTGTTGGTTTTGATTTCAAAAAGGATTTTCGAAAAAGCAAAGGCTTTTGGAAATGTTTTGACCATGGGATGGTCGGAATGGAGGAAAGGAGTTTGGTCATGGGATGACCGGAAGGAAGAAACAAATGGGTGACCCAATCCTAGTGTTTTTCCAAAAGGTTTCCAAAAGTTTTTACAAAAGTTTTCAACAAAGATATAGATGTTATATCTACAAGAGAAACTATTTGAGAAAAGAACCTCTCTTGAAGCTCCCCTACTACCACAGCCATATTGCATAACCTCTTGCTATTATTATTCTCTTAAGGCGGTTTGCGAGTATATTTAAAGTACTCACTGGCATTGTCTCTGGCTATTAACTTGGTCAGATATCGAGAAGGTGACGTTGACAACTATGCGAGCTAGGACGTTCTCCCAGTCAGCTGCCTGTAGGTTAAGGCATGGCTCAGGCTATACGCTTGATGAAGTTCCGCTGTATCCGCTTAAGTAATGGATGTTACTTTGATATTTATCGATTATGTGCCATGACAAACTGATCATGGGATCGTCGTGTATACATAACAAGGATTCTCGGAGGATTAATCCAAGGGCTCCACAACCCACTAAATCTCCAAGTCTTGCCATTGTACGAAATTTTCACGTCGATGTACCGTTGGCACCAAGGTCTTTTTTCCAGTTTGATTTTCTTGTCCATACATAGTATTTGCTTTATGTACAATTTCTTTGTTGTTGTCAAAGAATAAGAAGACAAACATTGTCACTGCACTATGTCTATATTTGATTATTTGTAAATATGACGTTCGATACGACATCATCTCTCGGGTGAGATTAGAACCGCTTATGTGTACATCATAAAATGTGTCGTCTCTCATGGTACACGCAGGACCATTTTATAGATCCGCTGAAGTTAAAAATGCTCAAAACTATTGTAAGAAGAGGATCATTTTATAGATTTGGTGAAGTTAAAAAAAACTCCTAAAGCAATAATAATGCGAGAACAAACTTCTAAAAGAAAAGGACAATGTTGGAACAGACATCAAGAATATGGAAATGGAGGGAAAATGAGGTTGGTGAAAGACACCACTTTGTCTTCAAAAGAGAGGGTGGCGAAGGAGACATTACTATTGCCGGAAGGAAACAGACACGAGAGAACATCTATATTTGTCCCTATACGAATAGAAACCATATATGCTCGTGTGATCCCATGACAACGCACAAAACAAGAACATATATGTTCACTCACAAGTTCACTTAACAAAGCCTTATAATAACATAACATATAAGAAAAAATACAGAACATATGTGAAACAAAACAACAATATTGCCCAACATAAGTTGACAAGAATATAACAATATATAGTTCAAACTTGAAAATCACAACATAAGTGCAAAACAATCACACAGCATCCCACAATCAGCCACATAGCCACAACTCATCGACGCCTGAAGTTCACAATTTAAGTTCAAATGACAACATAAATAAAGGACCACACATTGACATTTCAACACTTCAATGATAGCAAAAAAAATGTTATGCCATTTCTCCAAATCTCAAGCAAACCAACTCCCTATCTCCATGTTTTTCATGTAAAAATGTCAAATCCTATCTTTGGAAATACCGTATGAAGATTTCTCGGTGTGTGCAGTGCATCAATCAGCAAACGAAGCTGCTGATCAAATAACAAAGGAAGGCTGCGGTAATAAATTGTGTAAGGTCTGGTTTAGTATTGCACCTGTTTGCATTGTGAACAGGATTGCACCGGAGTACCATATGGGTTACTATAATCACAGCACTTTAATCTAAAAAAGAAGGTGGAGACTTGATAACAAAAGGCAATGGTAAACAAACACCAAGGCAACACGCCAGTAGCAAATGCCAACTTGACTCAATGGAAGGATGGTCTTGGCAAAATTGAGCTCGGGAGAACAGGCACCCCAAGAAGTGAACAATCAGCACCATGGCAATGACAACTCCATTCAGTTTCAGTTCAGAACCTAGTATCCACACAACCTCAGCATATTTTAAAGCTGGCCTAAGAATAAAACAAGCTCTCACTGTAAGATAAGCCGAGGCACATAAGCAGCTAGTTAGTGTCTTCTACCACTTCAACACATGATAAGCTGAGGCACTGCAGACACCGAATCAGTCAGCTCTCCCTCCTCAGGTGGTGAGTCTTCGAGGATTTGATACTCAACTCCAGCTGAATGTTGGGGTGCACACGTTGAGTCTCCCAGCCCATGATGCTGGACGTCAGCTGATGTTACCTCATCACTATCGGCAGCATCAGTCGACTGCTCAGCAGATACACTTCCAATATGATTCCAGGCTCGTGGATCCGTGTGCCCAGAGGTTAACACAGTTTGGTTTTGTCTTGGAGAATCACTTAGGTCTGACGACGAAATACTCATGTCTGATTCAGCAGCCCTTTCTGCAAGAAACTCATGGGTTGGAGGTTCATATCTTCCTGGGACATCGTAGTTGCAAGGTTGCCCAGATCGGCCATTGGTATCTGTCCAGTAGTCACCTGGAGAACTGGTGGGATCATGGTATGTATCGGCCATCAACTGGTCTATAACAGATGCTTTTGCTGGTCCTTCTCCTTGCATTTCTTCATCATGGATGTATGTCTCGCCCTCAATACTCATTTCCAAATCCGCAGTGGTGCTCATGGATGCAATGCCTGCCATGTCCCTTTGTGAATCATTATAGCACGGTTTTCTGGTGCAGAGGTGGCCCTTTGATTTAGCAATCTCGTGATGTTTCTGAGCATAATCACTACGGCTCCAGAGAGAAAGAGGAGGAGGTGAAACATTCCATTGGTCCATTTGCTTGTTATCAGCATCCAACGATCCAGGCAAATAGAATGACTGCATATTTTACAAAAGAAACAGTCAGCAGTAAGATTCTATAATCAGTCTGCACTATGCATGTTCTTAAGGAGCCCTGGCGTACCTTTCCTGACAGCTGATTACAATCTTCCCATATCAGCTCATAAGGTGGGTATTTCTTATCCAATCTACACAACAGTGTGGGAAATGGTGTTCAAGAGCAACGGAAACCAAAAGACTATATGGAGAGAGAGATATGAGCACCTTTCAGTTTCCTTGGGAACAATAAGAATTATCAGCTTTGGCTTGAAACTTAGAGCTTTGTTGATGAATTGGTTCGCAAGAGAAGCTTTAAACCCAAAAGGAGGATTCAGCCCCATGATCTGCGGATAACAGCAAATACTGAATATACAAAATCTGGACGTTTGCATAATGGATATGAGCAAAATAACACTAGTTATACCAATCGTGATCCAGCAGGCAATTCATCTGGTTGAACTGACATCCAGTCTCGTCTCTCAAAATTGAAATCATTCTGGAGACATAGTTATAATGTTGTATCAGTCCTATGTGCCATAAAATTTGATAAGTGGGTAGCAGCAAAAGATATTAGATGAGGTGGGTAGCCTGGTCAGGCGCCCCCATATCTGCATTTAACTATTACTATTATACATGGAATATTAGCTAAACTATTGAAGATAAAAATGGACTATGTAAAGTAATAGGAGAAACGCAAGCACTACCTTTGGCTGGATGATATCATAATTTTTATAGAAGCAATTCTTTTCAGAAGCTTCAAGTTTTTCCTTCAATAATGTGCTAAAATCATTTGAACCACAGCAGAAGTCAACAACCTAAAAGAATAAGAATAATGCATAAGGTTCACAGATTATGGTAAACAGTTCTATTAATCATATTGCGCTCACTTTTGAATATGGGTCAATAAAATAACCGGAATATATTGGCATATATTACAAAAAGGTACTCTCCCTCCATCCCGAATTAGATATCACAGATTTGTCTAGTGTCAAGAGGCCTATACATGGAACAACAATTTTAGGATAAATTGCAAAAGCCAGGACTCTAACTCGAGACCCTGGGCATACCATCTCAAGCTTCATGCACTAGCCAACGCAACCAAAAGTCCAAACCGATGGAAGGACTAGTGCAATCCACATATACTATAACAAACCACCTGTAACTTAGCTGGTCTAAGTTTGTTATGGACTGCGATAACACCAAGTGGAGATTTGGTGCACGTGGGCACCAATGATCCCGGGTTTTTTTAATATCGAAACTCATATTTCAGACTTCCAAAAAATTCTGAAAACAAATCAGGATGTAGCCAGTGATGTATACCACAAACATGCAAATTATCAATTGGAAATAATATGTAATTTGAGCTACAAAAAAAATGAAAAAACTGTGGATCTGAGTGTCACATTTTCAAATACCCAAAAATATCAACTTTGTCAGTTTTCTGTATCCCATAATACAAAGAATTTAGTATTACAATTTTGCATGTTTATAGGATATATCATTGACAAAGTCCAGAATTGTTTAAATATGATTTTTGAATATTTTAGTACAGAGGGCTCACTGGAGCTCAGGAAGCAAAGACGCTTTCCGCAATAACACTGTAGTAGTATCCAATAATTTTTCCATGATTGAATAACCAAAATAACAGATTTTATGTATATCTTACATGAGTTGAAGAGGATTATAATAGGGTACATCACTTATGCATGTTCAGAAATGTGCGAACTGGGTGAGAGAACCAAAGAAGATATTTACCGTATCACCACTTTGAATATACCATTGTAGCCTATCCACAATCTGCAGAAATTCGCCAAAGTTACTTCAGTAAGACAGTGAGAATACAGTTAGGAACATGAAGCAACCTGTAGTATTAAATAAGGGGCTGTTTAAAAATCATTTACTGATGAAGTTTTCGTATACAATTGAAATTTCAACAGAATATACCAGAATTTTATGAAGAATTACTCTTCTTATAAACAGACCCTAAAGAGTAACTATAGTTTTGCACCACCTAATTTGACAACTGTGCACAAAACATCAGGTATTTAGATCCTGGGTTGCACCACTTTTCAGTTCTAAGATCAGGTCTGACAAACATGTAATGAATACAATTCCAATGATGATCGAAATACCTGCTGATTGTTCCTAAAAAGTACCAAGGAAATAGTAAACTTGCTATTTTCTTCAACAGTTAACAAAATAGGAGTAAATTGCAAATTTACCTCAAAATAAGTTTATCTCGGTTTGACCTAGAATTATGTTTAACAAAAAAATCTAGATCAATTTTACATCAATATTAGTTACACCAGATTCTTGAATAAGTAATATATTGCCATGTAGTAACCTTGGGTGTTTTGTGCGTCAGGTATCAAAATTAGGTGGTTTAGCTAGAATCAGATTTTTAACCAATAGAACCTTGCCCGAGTAGCATTTTCCCCCTTTGTCCATAATAAAAGGCTTAATGTTCAAGTCTACGATGAAAAATGTGTCGTTTTGTCTGAATTCTTGGCAGAACAAGATATGGGGATAGATGATTCAAGGGTAGAGGAGAAGATTCGAGGGAGAATACTAAGTTAGTTCTTGTTTAATCCTAAAGCAACCCCTCTTTAATCATAGGGAGGCTTCTAACTTTGGTATCAGGAGTAAATCTCACTGAGAAGAAAGCTGAGTCGAATTAGCACACAACTGGATTCCCAAACCCAATTCTAAATAAAAGTTCACCTTTGGGTAATTTTAGTGTTAACAAACCGTGTATAAACAAAAAAATGGACGCCAACTTGCGATCAAACCATACGTAGACAAGATATCATATGAACGATTTGTACAACCAGTTGTGCACAAATTGCAGCATGACAAACAGGATAGTTTCATGTCAACGGCATTATTCAGAAGTGCCAACATGACAAGTTGCTACCGGAAAACAGTGGAAAGATAATAATTCTATAATAGGACATAAGCAAGACATAATGTGTAGACCTACCTTCTCAAGCTTGTTCAGTTTTGTGAAATGACGTCCATAAGATGTATAGCGCATGCCATGAAGAAACGGGGCAAGGTATACACTCAGTTTGTTCTGCAAGTATCAGTTCACCATATCATGTATGTTGTGATTGTGGGCTTGCTATAAGCCTATAACAGAGAACACAATACATGCATGTAGCTCATATATATCATTATGCAGAGTCAAAGCATTTTTTCCAGTTCCAACATTGCAGTCAGATTATCTCAATGTCGTAGTAATTATTACAAACAAACTTAAACAAGCCTAAAAATGCAAGGATGAAATGAATGCATAAATTTGCATGTGCATGGCAACTATCTAGTCTTCATTTCTGATATATTCAGATCATAGCTGTTTTAAACAGACAGGAAGTGAATTCATCATTTTCATGTACCTTCCACTTTGCAAGTTGGAAAAGATCATATGGTGCACATACAGATTTGGCAACTTCTATTGCTTCACCATTTTCTAACATATGAATAGCGGTTTTAACAGCCTGCCAAGAATACACATCAGAATCAACCAAATTCAGGCAACTGCTTCTATGAAAGTGGAGCAGAGTACCTCAACAGATTTTTCCACCTTTCCCAAGGTAACTTTATCAGTATTCTTGATAAATGATGTGTACGTAGATGAAACTACGAGCTTTTTCTGTACATCCTCAATAGTTATATCTGATGATGCTTTCTGTGCAAACTCGTAAATCCTGAAAGACTACTACTAAGTTAGTCTTGGTTGCATTGCAGGTTATGGCAATGTAAGAAATATGACAGTATTGAGATTTGAGATGCACAACTTGAACAAATAGACACAACGTAATGCAAAGGTAAGAGTGCCAGTGCTCCTTGGAATATTTGACATGAACAGTTAGGAACAAAGTAAACACAGTGATGCCACATTTCTACTATTTTGTTTTATCTTGAAACACATCAGCATATACTGTGCAGTTCTATATTTGTTGAGACAAGGTACACAAACATTTCAGCTTTTTAGAATAGCATTCTGCAAGAATACAAGTGTTTAAAGAACACCATTTCACTCATTCGCATCAGATCATAATCCCGTCAGAAATGATAATTGTTTTGTAACTGCTTATTTAAATTTACAAAGTAGCGTCCAGTTTTTCTTATTGTCATCCACTAACTTTACAACTAAATCCAAACATCCCAAATCATCTTAAAATTAAAAGTATAAGAATTTTAGCGCCCCCTCCATCCCAAATACAAAGCCTCTAATGCTCTCCAATATATAATTTTGATTGCGTTTTTCTAGCACGTTTTAGCGCCACCTCCATCCCAAATACAAAGCCTCTGATGCTCTCCAATATATAATTTTGATTACATTTTTCACACAATAATACATAGTTATACAAAACTAGTAAGATGTCTGTGCAACGCTGTGGAACTAAAAAAATGTGAAACAGTGTACTCAAGGTATATGTCAAATTAATTCACTTTGATATTTTCATCTATCGGAGACGGAGTGGGGACAAAGTGGAGATGGTAGCTTGCTGCTATGCTCGTAGGCTGGTAGGGTCACACTTGTCAGGGTGAAGACGAAGAAGGCTAGAAAAGGAGTGAGTGAACGACCAACTCCAGATTCATATGTATGGAAGATAACTTTGTAGAAAAATCAAGTAAGTTGATTTGCATGGCAAGTATATTTGCTATTATAATTATTTAAGTATTCAACCAGTTAACCTGAATTTGTAAAAAACTACATCTGAAGACCATAAACAGCTGAATAAAGAACACAGAAGGAAAGCGTGTATATTTACCTCCTCGCGGTGTTAATGTCAACCTCAGGAAACGAGCTAGTGGGGATCACCGCCATAGCTGCTTTCTCTCCGAACAAAGGCCTATCGGAACAAACTTTTGTACCTCCAGACACAGGAACCTTCTTCTTTGTAGCTATCAAATTGATGGAGGAGGAACCAGTCGTTGTACCAAACGGTCTTTTGCTACTGGACAATGGGACATTGAGGCAGTCATCAAGGCGTCGTATCTTGACCCTTTTCATTCCATTCACATTGGAGGATTTTCTAATGATAGAAGGATCATCAGGAAATTTGATATGATCTGTTGGAGCAGTCCGGAGTTTTGGATCAATATTGTGCGTTCTGACCAAAGAAAAAGATCTAGTCAGAAAGATGTACATGGATAATGAGCAAAACTAAAAATCTACAGGAAACAAATCTTACAGGCAGTATATTAAGATGCGATTGTTGGGAAGAAGACCATCCCATGCCCTTTGGAAAAGGCAAACACCATTCTCAATTATGTCATCAAAGGCAATCTTCCTATGGACATACGCGTACTAGTTAGTAAATAGCAAACAAGAAAGGCAAACTGCACAGGCACAAATATGGTAACAAGTTTTTATTGCCTTGGCAAACATCTTCTATGATATGACTTTGGACACCGCCGGCAAACAGCAAACTGCAGTTCCGTAACATCCTTGTTTTCACCATATTTGCAAACATCACATCGATGGATTGGACATGCGAATTTCGCCCCATTGATTATCTTCGTCGTGTACTCAGTTGCTTTTGCTTCATGTTCAGGGAAGAGTAACTGTGCAACACATTTAGCATGATAAAAGTGACCACAACTTGCTGACGCGCAAGGAAATACCTACAAGAAACATGAATTTGAGTATGCAGCCAACTAGTTTGTTGAAATTTCTCAAAGCTGCAAGTTAATAACCTCAGGAGGATCTGTTTTAGCTGAACCCAATCTGTGACAAGCAAAACATTGATACCTTTCATGTTCACAATTCTTGCACAGAAAAACTTTCATCGCCTGTGGATATCAAAAGATTCCTGGAATAAGTAAAATACAGTAAAAATTGTTTCATTCACAAATGCGAGGATAAGAATAGATACATCAAACTGGTCCCTAGTATAGCCCAGCGTTTTGCAGTCTTCACCAGCATCTTTTGTTGCATGAAACGACCTCAGACACTTTCCCTCGCAGCTGTAAACAGTTTAGCAGAAGCGCATATCACAAATGAGAAACCAAGGTAGAATAGAAGAATGGATTATTCAACATGACGCATAAAATGGCAATACACATTTTATGATATAATGGAGCGACAGAACACATAAATGGCACAAAAACGTGTGTATTAAAAAATGAAGATACGTACAGATTTAATGGGACCAAAATAACACTATACATATATTTTAAGTAACAAAAGGTAGGAACAGATTTCGACAGATTACTTCCAGAGAATGACGCTTAAGCAATTAAGCCAGCCAGAAGAAAGAGTGCAGAACAAAGCTTCTAAAAAGTGGTAGGCGGAACAAATTACTCCAAGTGAGCACAAAGTGGAATAAAGCATCCATTTGTAATACACATGTAGCCAGGCATGATTAAACCTCCACAGTTTCCCTTCAGCTTCCACACAAAACAGGCTATTTATAATGATTTGTAGATCAAGGTATCTCATTCTTGTTAAACAGCATTGACATATTATTGCAAGAAAAAATTACTGAGCTTGGAGCAACTATGTTATCTAATAAATCCCATTCTACCCCTACTCACATAGCAGATGCATGTTAAGTGATTAACAATGGTTTTACTTGTTTCCAAAAACCATAAGTTGTTTCAAATGCAATAGTTTTAGTATCAATCCAAAACCAAAAGTTCAGAATGCTGCAACAAAAATGGGCTAAATCTACAAGTAATGCCTAACAATGGTATTACATGCTGGGACCTTCCTTAACACGGCAAATAAAATGGATTATTACATTAAACTTTGTTCAAATCAGATAAACAGAAAAGAAATGATCGCGTACCTTGCAATTTCACCACCATTATCACATAAGGCACAAATCAAATCAATGCCGATGGAACTATCTTGGTCACCATTCTCAGCCATATCTGGTATCAACAACTAGAATGTTCTTGTTTCACTTTCACCCTTTATAAAACCTGTTTAAGCACTGCAGAAGTATTTGTTTATCATCATTCTAGGGCTGTACATGCATCACACAAATTGTTCGCAATGAAGTAATATCAAAGTACCAAACTTAATGTTATAACAGTTAACAACAAAAAGATGTAATGCCCCTTCTCAAGAAAATATCCATTCGGCCAATTTGCGTCATTTGATGCCGATCGTATACTGTAGTGTTTTGTTTTTTGTAAATCAGTGTTCAAATCTCTTGGAAGCTTCTTAGTATTCGGTGTTGGCCCCTTCCAAACCCCGCCACACCCCCAAATACCGTCCCATTAATGCCAAAGACTGCCCCTGATCACCTTCTTATTGAAGTAGAACAAAGGAGTGGGAGAAACACTGGATAAAACTAGTTCCCTTTCTGCTTCCCTGATTTCCCATAAGAGCATCTACTTTTTAATTTCGACCACATTCAGTTGGTTCTCAGGAAATACTCAATGTACCCCAAACTTTTCAATCTTAAGCCAATGTAACGGAAACTGGAGACAAAAATACATGAACCAAAGCCCTACACCAAGGAATTGGGGAAAACTAAGAATACCATGGACACCCGAAATCTCAGAAAGCATAAGGCGTAACTATCTACGCTCCAATTCATCTCGGTTTGGGCACTGTTGGCAAAACAAAACCGATGCATGACGAAGAACAGCGAGGCAAGCGCACACATACATGCAGGCATGCCCACATGGCCACATTTGTGCACGGAAATAGGATAGACACCTTACGGTTAAGACCTCCTAATTTTCCCTACGAAATTTAAATGCATTCTCAGTTTGCTGCACGAGACCCTCGAACTCCACTGAGCCTTACAAGACAGGTTTCAAAAACCATACTAGCACGAACCCATGGCCCCCGAAAATACAGCAACCGCTCCGTTTGAGATGAATCGGGAGATGCAGGAAATATCCGTCTCGCAAACGCACCGCCGGGAAGTCGCCGCCGCCTGCCTGCCTCTGCACGACCAGTTATTGACTGTCTGGAGGGCGGAGACGGCGGTGAACTCGAAGACGGCGAGGAGCGGCGGCGTCGCGGAATCTTCCGGCGATTCTCTGCCCTCGCTAAACTCCCCAATCCAAGCAAACCCCGAGCATCTAAGCGGAAAAAATAGCAGAAAATCGAGAAGGACGCGACGATTCGGCTCTCCCCGCCAGAACGGTTACCAGGCAACAGCAAATGATTATACGAATAAATCTCGGCCTCAATCACGAACACGCGCGTCTGTACGGAAACATACCCAAATCATAGGCAATGCGGCCAACGAACAGAATCAAAATACTACCACTACTACTACTCACTCAGCGAAGAAAGAGAGGGGGAAACATCACAGAAAGGGAGGCGCAAAATCTCATAGGGAAACAATTGCAACAAAAATCACCGCAAAACGCAGGCATTCCCCTCACAAATTTGTAGCCGGCGGCGTCGTTAGTGACCGCGCAGAAACCCCCCCAAATATTCACAACCAACCGATGACGCTGGTTCATCGAGCACGCGCGTACCTCGCTGCGCCGCGGGATTCGAGCAGCCGGACGCCCTAGCTTCGCATCAGCAGGCCGTCGCTAGGGTTTTGATCCCCTCGAGCATAACCCCCCTTCCTCCCGCACAAAACCCACATGAGCCAAACCGCACAGGATTATTTAGGGAGGGGGTGGGGAGCCGGAAAACTCTCTCTCATACACGCACACACCCACGCTCTGAAGTCTGAACGAGGTAGTATGAGGGAGTGGGAGAGAGAAAGAAAGGTCACGTCCGTTTTATGCTCCTCTCTCCCACCGCCTGTGGCACCCTCGTGCCACTACACACTGATATACCTACCCCACTTCACGCGGGCCCGGTTGTCGTGAGAGGGGTGGCGAGATGTAAAGTAAAGAAGTGAAAGGAGCTTTAGGCGGAACCAACCTGTCAGGGAGAGCGGAGTGGTTCCATATGCATGTACCGCTCCGGGCTCCGGTGCCATGTCCCACGTGAAATAGGCCGTAGATTAGCCCAGCCTTTTTGGCCTACAGATGATTCCAGCCGTTGGATACACGATAGAATATATTGCTCGAGGAGACTGGCGCGTGGAGCCCACTGCGCGGACGCCGGAGTGCACAGGAGTCCGTCGGAGGTGGAAGGCCCCCGGACGGCGATGGTCTGATCGGTACGACGGTGGACGGGTGGGATGGGAGGCAGGTGAGGGTAGGTACGCGGAGTCACCGCGCCCGAGTTACTGCTCGTGGCCTTTCTCCTTTTCCTCTGCGGGGAAGGCTTTTTACCTGCTTTTTCGATCGCGCAGGGCCCCGGTCTGGTTTGGCGAAACAGACAAATCTCTTGGCTATTGTCACACGCAAAATTGCACGGACAACGAGATACGATTGAGCAGTGTTGTCATGGTCTCATGGACGACCGTGTCTGTTTCTTGTGGGCCTGTGGCAGGGCATAGAGGGGATAGAGCTTAGTCGGACAGTTCTGACAGTGTCACTAGGTCTCTCTAAACTATCACCATAGGCAATTTCACATGTACTCCTCCGTTTCAAAGTTCATGTTTTAGTTTGTAAAATAAGTGTATTTAGAACATATTTAGTGTCTAGATTCATGTAGATTTAAAGTTAACTTACATATTAAAAAAAGACTAGGCACACTCTTTTCACAAAATAAAATATCTTATATTTTGAAACAGAGGGGACACGTAAGTTTTTTTTCAACAACACATAAGATATGTGTCTTTTATAAGATACTCCTTCCGTTTCAAAATATAAGGTGTTTTAGTTTTCTGAGAGGTTGGTTTGGGGTGAACCTACACACTAAAAGGGATCTAAATACACTTCTTTCACAAAGCTAAAACATCTTATATTTTAAAACGGAGGGGTAGAAAAGTTAGATACAAAGCTACCGAAAGACTACCATTTCAGGCACGTCCTGTCAAACCACACTCAATGCTACGATTTACAACACACTCCCATGGGCCACGACAACAAAATGCAGGGGTTTTACACTTGTGCAATTGCCATCCCGATGTCCATAAGAGGGCAGAACCAAGAAGGTGGTATGCTAGAGTATAGGGGGGGATTGAACCACCGGCCTGACCTAGACAGTGCAGATCTAGGTCGTGACCAGTAGCTCTATCACTGCTCGACGACACCTCCACCGCGAGTTTCCATGCACTTCGTTGCTCTGGTCCGCCAAGGCTCATCAGCTCACTCCAGAGCCTGAATCGCTGTGTCGTCGCGCTGCAACACCAAGGGAGCATCGCATGCACTGTATTCGTCATCGTCGAGCCATTAGTCAGCCACCTTGCTTCACAGTGGGTCGTCACTTTACTCCCTTCCGCTAGTCTCGTCGGGCCTACTTTCATGCAACCTGATCTATAGAGAAGACCACGTGGGAGAAGGGAAAAGCCTCGCAACTGCCGTCACCGACTAGGCTTTGCCCGGTGGCGAGCCCTGATGGCGGCGAGGGGAGAAGGGGGAAGGGATTGGGAGCCGTCAGATTTGAGTCGCACCCTATGTCACCTAACCTAGGCGAGGCATGGCCCTTTTTTTCCTTTTTTTAACTGTCGGGACTCATAAGAATTTTCCTCATATATAAGTGAAAATAGTATTTGGGCAAAGAAGTTTTTTGCATGCATGTAACAATTGTTTTATCAATCTTTGCGCATGTCATCTAGTCAAAATAATCGTTGTCCATGCCCTAATTAGTGAGGCTCACTACTTTTCTCGCCTTAAATATCCTTTGAATCAAGTTATTTCTCTTTTATAAAAGCAGAAGAGGAATAAGGTGACGAGCTTTGGAGCTCCAGCGGTCGGCCTCGGTCTCCTACGGTGAAGGCCGGTGGCGGAACAAAATGGTAGTTTTCTCTTTTGGGGGACAAGTTATTGGCTTCAAGCTTGACCTTCTACAAGGAGTTGCGAGTTTTACGACGGTACAAGCACTTCTCTCCCTCTAAAAAAACAACACGAGTGTCTTATTCATCCACAAAATAGTGTTAAATGATACACTGCTATGACAAGGTGGTGCTCTACCAACATGTTAGCATCAAGTTCAAAAAATGCATCTCAAATAAAAAGTTCAGAAAATGAATGTGCAGTATTTAGAAGATACGAGAAATGGAATTCAGCGATGAATAGTGACAAATAGTGGAACTTGAGAGCCTCGCGCATAATTTTTATCTCAGGCCCTACTTTTTATTTATTTTTCAAAAATTTAAACATGTCTTAGTATACCTTTTCATTGTAGCTCGTTTGTACTGGAGCAACCTCACGCTTCTTCGTTCCCTCCTCTCAGCGGCTTGACAGTCTTCTAGAGAGAAGCGGGCTGCCCCCGAACCTTATCCGCCGGCGTCCCCGGTCGGAGACGACGGAGGGGTGGTGTCGTGGTAGCTAGGAGTAGATGTTGCGGCGGTATGCCGGTAGTTGGCCGTTTGGCCCGTAGTTGGAGCAGAGCTCCGGATCTCTCCGCCGGATCCTGCGAGCTCTAGGGTTGTTCCTCCTCTCTCTCCTTCCCTGGTGGCTGGCGACGAGGGTGAAGAGGGCAACAACTGCTCCCTTAAATAATTTTCTAGCAGTGTATCCTCTGATGGTATTCGAGAGCTGCGCATGCAGTGTTTCCCCTGCCGGCCGTGACAGCGAGAGGGGAACGTGCGTATCTCAACGTGGTCTGTTGCTGACTTGCTCCTGGTCGGCCGTTGTGGCGAGGTGGAGCGGTGCGGTGGTGGTCCTATCTCATCTTTCTTTAGGGGATCTTATCTCGGCCCCGTTCGTTGTAGCTCGGTGTTGTTGTTACTTCTCTTGGCCTTCCTCGATGGCAATGGAGAGAAGATTAGCGGCTCTGCGGCTGCGAGTGGAGGTGCCCGTCAGAAGCTGAGGCCACGGCAGCGGATCCCAAGCGGAGCTCTAGAGTAACCGCTATCTTCGGTGGCTAGGGCGGCCTCGCTGCGCTCGATTTCAAATTGAGCTCTGTCTACCTCCTTTACTGGAGGTTCTTCTTCGATCTAAACACGGCAGCAACCTGAGTGTCTTCTGCAAGTGGTTTCGTCCCCGGTGGAGGCTGCGACGGCCGTGCCTGGAGGTCAGCCGACGGTGGAGAGGATAGAGGACTCGATGCCTTTTTTTCTTTTTCTGTCCTAGGTTGTTTCTTGTAAACTTGAGGGCCTTTTCTTTGATTTCTAGGATTTTCAGGACAATAGATGTCAGGGGTCTTCTTGTACAGTAATATTGTACCCACCTTTTTAATGCAGCTTCCTGCGCTTCGGGGCATTTACCGTGCAAAAGAAAAAGTGTACTGGATCCGGATCAAACTCCCTGACACGACTGATTCTGCGGAGTTGGGATAAGGGTCAGGGTCTGACACTGGAGGCGGAAATCCAGTTCGCTGCTCAGGGGATCAGCGCGTGAAAGCGGTGGACGGCGTGGATTCCACGGGTACAGCGCGAGTAGACGGCGAGATGAGACCCGAGCGGCGCCGAGTTACTGTTGGTACTCGTCCTTTTCCTCTGCAAGGGAAAGCTTTCACTGCCGCTTTACGATCGTGCGAGACCTCAATCCTGTTTGCGAAACAGACAAAATTCTTGGAGGGTGCGATTGCGACGGGCCTGGTCGCGCGACCACAGTACATGCACCACACGGTACACACGGTTTTCTACCATGCACGATTCCGGCAAAACTGATGTACGTTCACGTGAGAAGTCTATTCGGGGGCTTCTTCCCGATTCTGTGAAAAGAAGGCGCGGCGAGGAGTACTGGACGTTAATTAGGTTTGGAGCGCGCCTCCTTCGTCGAAACTTCGTGGGAAGAAAGCTGTCCGTGGGCAGACGTAGAATGGCGGTTAGTAGTAGAAAATCATCCTGTTTGAGTTCATGATTTCGGCCAACTAATCTCATTGCTCCGTGGGAGCATGCTTCCTTCCTCGAAACTTCGTAGTAGGAAGCAGGAAGAAACTGTCCACGGCCAGAGATAGAAATGCTGCTGATAAGGTCGAACGGCAATTAACAAAAAGTCACCCTGTTTCAGTTAACGATTTCTGCAAAGCATCCCTGCACATTGTTCCGTGTGCTAATGCTACTAGGACTCTGTCTACTTATTGCAGGTTTGCTGTTATAGACTTGTACTCCGGCCGGTGCTCGAAGTACGGAAACACCACCAACCTCTGAATCTTACATAGATTGAAAAAAAAATACTCCTACTCATGAATAGTGACTAAATTAGAATTGAGATCCGAATTCCGTTCATCATTATTTCTCTAATGAAACTTGTCTTTTCTGAACAAACATTGGGTCTGGTTCCTTGACGGTGTGGAGTCCACCAGTACAGCGCGTATACGGAGAGAGGGATGCCGCCTGAGTTTACTGTTTGGGTCCTTTTCTTCTGCAAGGCAAGATTTTACTGCGGCCTTCACCGTCGGGCGAGACTCTAAATCCTCTTTGAGAAACCAGCCAAAAACCTTGGTTGGTGCGACGGGCCCGGTCGCGCAACCACGGTACACACGGTTTTCTTCCATCTACCATTCCATCAAACTGATGTTCGTACACGTGAAATGTCTATTTTCGGTTCCGATTCAATGGAAAGAAAGGAATCTGAGCACTCGAGGTTGGGAGCCCGCCTCCTTCGTCGAAACTTCCTAGTAGGAAGAAAATGTGTAGTAGGGTCGAACCGAAATCAACACATACACAAAATTACTGTACTACTCCCTCCAACCCATATTAGTTCACTTGGATTTTTCTAGATTCGGATATATCTAGTCCTAAAACATGTCTAAATACATCCGAATCTAGACAAATTCGAGTCAACTAATATGAGTCGAGGTAGTACTTTTTTTGAGTTTATGATTTCCGGCAAGCATCTTAATTGCTCGATCGCCTCTTTTATTGCAAGTTTGCTCATATGGGCTTGTACTCCCGGTACTCAAAGTACGGAGACACGAAGATCGGAAAAAGTGTCTCCCCCGCAAAGAAAAGGAGGCGGCGGCTAGGGTTCCTCTCTAGCCTGCCGCCCGCCATCCGTACCTCGTCTTCGCCGTCTACGATCGGAAATTGACGGGTCCCCGCCTCCTTCAGTTGTCGCTCCGGCGGTCGGAGGGGGTGGGGACCTCGAACCTGCGCTCGACGCGGTTGAGGGGTCCCTAAAGTTAGAGTTTGGTCAACCGACATCGATGCTATGGTGGCTATGGCGGCGTTGTGCGGGAGAAGAATAAGGTATACCCACCTCCTCTTCCACTTTGTCGTCGGCGATCTCGTCGGTGGTGCCGAGGAGGGCGGGGATTCGTCTGGTCGCTGCTTCCATGGTGTGGTCGATCTTGTCCAGTCTACGTGTGTTCTATGTTTGGTATTTGAAGATTCGGATCAATTCAAGAGTTCAATGGCGACGACTTCGACTCTGGGGCGCTGGTCCTTAGGGGCACGTGCACGAAAACTTTCCGACTGTCATCAACAACGACAAGCCGACTCTGATAAGGGAGCGGCGACAGCGGCGCGTCGGCGGCTCGCTCTGGCAGCAGTAGTGGTCGTTAGGTGGTTTAAGTACCTCAATGTAATGTTTATCATGTTTGGTGTGCCTTGTACTTCTTCCGAACTCATGGAATATATCCAAATTTTTCTCGCAAAAAAAAGTACGGAGACACACCATCCTCAAGATGTGGAAAATGATGAAGACACCACTTGTATGGATCGTATTGAGTACAAAATTGTAAAAATATACTCCCTCCGTCCCAAAATGTAAGGCGCCTAAGCTTTAGTCAAAAGTCAACATATTTAGGTTTGACCAAATTTATACATAAACATATAAACATTCACAATACCAAATCAATATCAATAGATTCAGCAGAAAGTATTGTTTCTCAAATTGTCCATTTGATATTGTAGATATTCATATTTTTTCGTATACACTTGGTCAAACTTAAAAGATATTGACTTTTGGCTAAAGCTTAGGCGCCTTACATTTTGGGACAGAGGGAGTATATAGTATGAGAGAAAAGGATACCCTGAGCAGTAGCTAAATCAAAGCCAGATACAAATCCAGTCCATCATCACTTTGCTAGTGAACTTTCTTCAAACAAAATTAACTAAAAACAATTGCACGGGACTGAAGGCCCAGAAGCTCCATTAAACGGTGGGTAAAACTACAGAGGACCCTGAAAATTACAGAACAAACACTCTGGTCCTCAAGATTTACGAGAACGATCCTAGATGAAGAAATTGAAAAGCAATCCGGCCCTTCTTCTCCACCGCAACTCTGACGAGATCTCGGGCCATGGCCACCGTCGACGATGTCGAGGTCTACACCACTTGGGTCGCCGTCAGTGTGGATCGCCATGGTGAGATCAATGATCCTCCGTGTCGGCACTACGGCCTGGAAGAAGAAACAACTCCTCGGAGTCACAACTCGCGAGGTGCAGAGCGACCCCCTTGGCCAAGGAAAGCAACGGCGCCCTCGCTGTCGCTTGGAAGCTTTTACAACTTGAGCTTCAGGATGTCCCCACGACGCTAAACGCCCGCATCCAGCGCCACTCGCTAGCTCTTTCTCCCCTCTCCACCACGGTTGTCCAGTGGTGGAAGAAGGGAGAAGTGCGTCGAGCAGACACTAGCGCCAAAGATCTTCTTCCAAGCCAGCGAAGGGAACCAATTGCCGCATCGCCCTCTCTCTCCTCGCCCCCATGGCCGGCCAGAGAGGGCAACCCAACACCATCCACCCTCACCGGTGCAGAACCCACTGCTTCTTCCCGCACCCCTCGCCTCCATGGCCGGCCAGAAGGAAAGGCGCAACAGAGCATGTCTGCACCTGCAGGAAGACACAAAACACGACTTTATTTTGAGGCACGGTGGGTGTCCTCACCGTCCCCAGCTCCGACCATAGGATCTCGAGCACATCAAATACGAACTAAGCTCCAGATCTTGCCACGGCGACTGGCGCTCTAGCACATGCAGGTAGAATGCCCACTACCGACATATAGCCACTATTCCTACCCCTAGCTACCCCGACGCAACTTCCCGTACAACTCTGGCCAGCTATTCCGGTGGAGAAGACCCACGAAGGGCCCGACCGATGGAAACCCGCGCTTAGAGACAAGAGCACTCGAGAATGAGAGGAGTAATGGGTTCATTGCATGGAAAACAAAAAAAATCCTACGGAATAGCAAGGAGAAAACCTAGCAAGATCGGATCTACGAGTTGTATGTAATGAGAAAATAGATCTAATCTACTTGCCCTCGAAGATCATGAGTGGTTAATGATTGAGAGATCATACATGAAGTAGTCGTTCTCTTGCGTCGGTTTTAAACTGATGGAATTTTGCGATCCGGCAGCACCTCCGTGGTATCCAAACATTTCGGCTGGTGGTATCTCCTCCTTCTTGGTCCCGCAAGAGAGAGAAGATCTCCGTGAGATTTTGGCAGCACAACAACAATGCTAGAGTTGTGGAGAAGGAATTTAGTAGGGCTTCGACATGCGTTGTTCCGGAGGAGGAAGGAAGTATCTAGAAGGAGAGGGGAGGCGACCGTTAAAGCAATGGGGGTACGACGCCCCTTGTACCTCCCTTCCATTTTATAGGCATGAGGGGGGCTACCCTATCTTGGCATTGATGTCTATGCACTTCTATTCTTGTAGACAGTTGTTGGGCCTCCAAGTGCAGAGGTTTCTAGAACAACATCAAGTTTTCCCTTAAGTGGATCACCCAAGGTTTATCGAACTCAGGGAGGAAGTGGTCAAATGTATTCCCTCTCAAGCAACCCTGTAATCAAAATACAAGAAGTCTCATGTGTCCCCAACACACCCAATACACTTGTCAGGTGTATAGGTGCACTAGTTCGGCGAAGAGATAGTGAAATACAAGTGGTATGGATAATTATAAGTGGTAACGGTGATAGAAAATAGCTTGATGGCGTGGAAAAGACTAAAGTAAAACTGAAATAAAGATGGAAGCAAACAAACATGTAACAGATCTAATAGAAAACAGTGTTTCAGTCCTTAGAAACAAGGCCTAGGGATCATACTTTCACTAGTGAACACTCTCTCATAAATATATTATCTTCATGATACTACTCTTAACTGCTCTCCGGTTGGACACTCTAATCGATGGTAGGGCTATAACAACACTCCTCAAAGTAAGCCTTTCCCATCTAGATAAACCCATACTGTCACCTTGAGTACTAGATGAGTCCAACAAACACCACAATTTCATAAAAACATCCAACTCCAAATATAACTCATAACAAGTATTTGTAATCTCTAGCCTAAGTGCCACCATGGTGAGCACGTTGTCACTTTCACACACATGGGGAGAGTAGAGATTCATTAAAGCACTTGAGTAGCAAGGTAGATCTATAGATTACAAGCTCATGATCTCAATAAGATCATGCATAGAGAGAGAGAGAGAGAGAGAGAGAGAGAGAGAGAGAGAGAGAGAGAGAGAGAGAGAGAGAGAGAGAGATGAAGACATAGCTACCGATAGAACCCTTAGCCTCGAGAGAGAACTACTCCCTCCTCATCATGGGAATCAGCAATAGTGATGGAGATGGTGGTGGAGATCGATGGAGATGGCTCTGAGGGCACTTCCCCGTCCTGGCAGGGTGCCGGAACAAAGATTTTTGTCCCCCGAATCTCCCCTTCGGTGGGGGCGGCGCTGCGGAACTTTTCGTGGCTGGAGGCTTGACGATTTAGGGTTTTCGCATCGGGAGGAATATATAGGCGAAAGGGCAAGGTCGGTGGGCGGACAGGGGGCCCACATCACCTGGTGGCGCGACCAAGGGGGACCCGCGCCACCCTATGGTGTGGCCAGCCCCTGGCCCCTCTCCGTCTCGTCTTCTGGCTCCATGTTCCCCTCGGTGAAATATTGACTTTGGCTTTTGTCCCGTCCAATTCCGAGAATATTGATTTTCTGACTTTCCTAGAACCAAAAACAGCAGAAAACAGGCAACTGGCACTGTGGCATCTTGTTAATAGGTTAGTCCAAGAAAGTGTATGAAAAGTACTCCAAAGTTGGAACAAAACACAAAAAAGTAGATAAAACCAAGCATGGAACATCAAAAATTATATATACATTTGCATTGTATCAACATCCCCAAGCTTAACTCCTGCTCGTCCTCGAGTAGGTAAGTGCTAAAAAGAAAAAATAATTTTTGAGGTGACATGCACCATCATAAACTTCATCAAAGTATTTGTAGAACATTGATAGCTGGGATCATAGTACTTCAACATAGCATGAAAGATAAAGTTCTAACAATAAGACATAGCAACTATGTTGCAACATGGAAAGGCACAAACAAAAGAGTCATGAAGAACAATGCTTTGCAAGACGTTTGTTTGTTTCACATAAAGAAAACATAGCATAATATTATTCAGCTTGTCCCTCATAGAGTAGCAAATATAAAAGCATGGGACACCTTAAAAGTTCATAAGAGTGACTAGATACAAATAGTTTAAAACAAGCAATATCAAGTTATGCATCAATCAACTAGTCTTGGGACAATGCACATAGAACTAAGAATGGCCACTATGCTCTCAAAGTAGGTGCATAAAGGTAGAAGGTGGGGCCTCAAGATAATGGTGGAAGAAAGACCTTCATAAAAGGAAGCAGAGATTCAAGTTTCATAAAGAGCTTCCAAAAATTATGGTACTCATAGCTTTCAGCTCTCATTGCCCCTATCATAAGCATCTTGAAGGTGATTAAGGTTAAAGTGAACAAACTATGGTGTACATGCTTGACGAAGTATAAGTTAGAAATCTCATGTCCCTTGAATTCGAGGGCCGCTCCTCATGCTACTCAAGTTTAGTCACCGGTAAGTTCTTGTCATTGTAAGTACATGTGTATCATAGAGAACCGCCAACAGGGCACCCCTTGCCCGATGATACGGAAGAATCCCCATATCTAAATGACAAGGCAAGCAGACAATGAGCATCTCAGCAAGCTTCTTATTTACCATGGGAATATGGTGCTTTTTTCTCTCTTTCCTCTTTTCATAATCCCTTTTTTTTCTCAATATAGGACTTCTTTTTTTATAAGAAGAATGCTTCATAGACAGCTCATTATGGTTACCCTGCAGGTTTCCACCATGTCAGCATGGATTAGACCAGCGGCCCAGGCATTTCTCTAACACATATACATAACTCCATGGACTTACAAGCTCCCCTTTCATTTCACACCGACGACATCCATAGACAAAAGAGCATGATATCATCTAGGTACAAAGTACCAGTGCAATGTTGAAAGCGATCCCCATGACAACATGGTTCTACTAATCCCCAACAAATAAGTGGAAGCATATACAACATAGACGACACAATGGATCAAGTTTATTAAGGGCAAGAAAAGTAAAGCGTGCCATCAAGTTCGTGAGAGCTTTAATCACTTGTTTTCTTATAACAAGTTTAATTTGGAAGGTAAACAAAAACATGAATATACTTGGAATAGCATATGCTAGTAGGTAGGTATGGTGGACTCTTTGGAATAACTTGGTTTAGGGAGTTGGATGCATTAGTGGAACTCATACTTGGTTGTGGAGGCTAGCAAGAGACTGGGAGCGACAAACTAAGAGAGCAATAATGGCCATAATCATGCAGAGCGACAAAACATCATTGATCAAAGCATAAAGTGATACTACAAGTTGAAAACTAAAGGATCATAAAGGCTATGTGTAGCATCCCAATTGTCTAACAATTGTAATGCTACTTGTTCTAGTAAGATATTGGCTACTTCCTATATATAATTGTTGCATCATAATTATATCTTGCTCATGTCATCATGCCACCTTGCATTTGAGCATCATATAAAACCTTGTTTCTTTGGTTCTTCTCTCATATGCATTATTAATTGTATTTGCCTCTTGATATTGTATTTGGTTATTGATATATTGTGTAATGCCCAAGTTGAGTTGGGGGCATATCTTTTATTCCACTCCATCACCTTTTTTTCACCACCTTATAATTCCACCATTCCTTTTACCATGGGCTTTTATTTTTCTTTTGGTATTTAATCTAGCTCATGGGAGATAGGATGGATCTAATGCTATCAATTCTTTTGCTTGGCCTTATTCCACTTCTTAGGGATGCATAAGATTAATGCCATATTATTATTATCGTTTTCACAAAATAAATCATGGCATTTATTATTTTGCATGGGCCATGCAACCACCATCACCACCTTTAACCCATTTGTTTTCCTTTGTTTTAGTGTTTCTTCTTTGAGGGATCCTCCACATCATCTCTCTACCATTCCTTTATTCTCATCAACATATTTTCTTTTAATTAACTCCATGCATGAATCAAATGAGGGCTTCTTCCCATACTTCTTTTCTTTCCCTTTTCTTGGCTACTCTTCCACCTCATCTCTTGTTAATTCAAAGCACTCACTTTTTTTCCTCTTAGGGGATCTTATAAACAAGTTTTCAAACCTAAAAATCTAATAAAAACCCTAGCCCTAGTTTGCCTCTATTTCTACCTAAACCTAGTTCTAATATAAACCTCATCTCACCTCTCTTTCTTTCACTCCCTCTCTCTACCATGCTGGCCCCACCTGGCCCTCTCTCTCTCCCTAGCCACCCCATCTACCCATCTAACCACCCCAAACCCTAGCTACACCCTAGCTCACCCGAGCCCCCTCTCCTCTCTCTTTTCTCTCTACCGCCGTGCCAGCCCCACCCAGCTGCTCCACACGCCGTCCCCACCTGCAGCCCCTCTACCTGTCCCTGTCCTGCTCACGTCGAGCTCTAGCCCGAGCACGTGATCGAGGAGAAGGAGAAAAGGGCCGAAGCCACTTTATCTACCCCGAGCCCCACACGGCTGCCTCTCCTCTCTCCCTCTCGCGTTGCCCTCCTCCCACACGTCTCCTGGCTCGCCCAGATCCGCCCAGAGCCCTGCCTCTCCCCTCCTTCCTCTCCAACGATGGCGCCTCCCTCTCGCCAGAACCGCTAGCACCGCCGCCATCTCTTCGTTTCCAGCCGTCAAGCTCGTCGTGGAAGAGGTCGAGGAGATCAAGGACGGCCCACTGCTTCACCCTGGACGCACCAGCGAGGAGGAGGAACCCCACGTCGGCCGCAGCATCGCGTCGACGCCGAAACCCTAATTCTGCCGGCCGCCAGCCTCGTCGTCGCTCCGCCGCTCCCCAAGCCGATCCAACGCCACCAACAACTTCGCGGTGAGCCACCGGACCCCCCTAATATCCTCTCCTCGTCTTGCTCTTCCTGTACGCACGGGTCCAACCGTCGAATGCTCTCAGCGCACCGCCGTTCGCGTGTGTTTCCCGTCGATGCGCTGCAGATGCTACACCTGGCCGCGCCGCAGAAGCACAGCACCAACCCCACCTAGCCGCGCTGGTTTCCGCCTCCGTGCGCACGCGCGGGGTCGCGAGTTCGATCCCCGTCTCGCTGCGCCGCGCGCTGATTTCCCGTCAGACCGAGGAGAAATAAGAACAGTACGGGCCGTGGTCGATTTACAAATAGCCCCCTCTTTTTAACTCTCGCTCAACCCACGGTCCATCCTACCCCACCTGTCAGCCGCCGTGATCATCTTTCAGAACACCCCCCAGTCTGTTATTCCCTAAACCCGCGGTCTAGCCTACCCCCTCCTGTCAGCCTCTGCGGGATCACCCATTGTCACGTGGGCCCGTAGCCAGCGGACCCACCAGTCAGCCTTAGTGGCTAGCTAAGCCCGCGGTAGAAAAGAGTTTTCCGCGCGCGTGTGCCCCGCCAGCAGCTGGCCCACCTATCTGTGACTGTAGCTAGGTTGGCCTAAGTGTAAAACGTTTTTCTGTTTTTAAATAAATTTTCTAGAAATTGTTTAAATTCAAATTCAAATCAGATTTAAATAACTTTTAATTTACCAATCCAAATAATACATATAATATATGTTTTTGAATCAGAAAATTGTGAGGAATTCAAATATGCCATTCAAAATGTCTTTTGAGCACTTTAAAATTTCGAGGTGACTAAAATTACAATAAAATACCCTTTTCTTAATAAATTAATAACTTTATTTCTATAACTCCAAATTGGGCAAATAATATGTCTAAATTGATCAGCGCGACGAGCCCGTTCTATCTATGCAGTCCTTGTTCTGATTTGAAGCATGCATCCTGTTATCATTAAAAATCTGAACTGTTTATGACAATAAAACTTGGTTAAATAAATAGTAAAATGCTTTATTTCTTGTATCCACACCTCACCCTTGCCATGCTACTTTAATGCCATGTAAATTGTGCATCATTCATTATGGAATGCTTGTTTGCTTGTCGCATTTTAATTCTTATGCTGTGCACTTTATTTATGTTGGCCCTTGTTTGTTTGGTTCTTCTTCGAATAGACGCCCAACAGGAGAATTACCAGGAATCACAGGAGTACTACCCAGATCCATCTCTCGCTTCAACTGAGCTGCCAGGCAAGCACTACCACATGCTTGCATACATACAATACCTATTGCCTCTATCTTATTCTTGCATCATTGAGTCGCGATTGCATTAAATTGAATCCCAAGTACTGCATAACCTTTACTTTTAAACCCCACCGAAGCTTGTTCCTCCATCCCATGAGCCATTACTACAGGAGTTGTTTGAGCCATGCGAGTCGTAGAAAAGCATGAGTAGGGTATGTGTGTGTCTGATGAACAATGAGGTACCTAAACAACATAACCTGAGTAGTAATGGGATAACTAATGAAAGAGGCACCGGTGAGCAATATCTGCTATTTGGTTTTTCATGCTCACTTGTGTCCCGTAGGACCCCAAGTACTTGATTCATGTTCCTTGTTTATTCGCACTATCCACATCTGGGAGGCCTTATGGACCCCCCTGAGCCAGAGCTTGATTCATTCTTATTTCTTGGGGTCACAATTAGTTTGGGGCTTTATTGCTATCCTGTACTTATACCATGTTACTGCTTTATTTAAGATTGTGCGAGGAGCACTTGTACTGTTTTGGATCGCGCCACGTTTTCGCGGTATCGACAAGCCCAGTCACATTTTCGGGTTCCCAGTCGTTTACAGCTGTTGTCGCAAACCCTGGGTCCGTCTCGGAGCCGGCCAACTTCGTTGCGGGTAGCTTATTGGGGTGGCCCCCTGAAATATTTCTGAATCCTGTGATTGCTTTGTCGTGACTGCCTCGTTGGGTTTTGATTTGGTTTTTCCGAGGTTGATCGAGTGTGTGTTGCTATTCATGCACCCCTGCAGGGTAAATCTTTCTGAAAGCCGTGTCCGCGGTTATGGACGACTTGGAGCACAGTTTCTCGATCATAGACAAGTATAACTAAAGTACCGCTTTTAATTTGACTAAGTACTTGACTAGTAAATAGTGCAACACTCATGGAATGGTTAATAAAACTGCCAACGGATGATGGGGGTTGTTCGTCCGCTTCCTCGTTGGTAAGCGAGGAGGAGGATGGATCTGTTAATTATACTGTTATAACTGTTGTTCTTAATTTACGGACATCCGTCTATCATTGGTTAGGCGGATGGTTAGCGAGTATCTATAGAATTGTTAGATATTATCTTTTGCTGCAATTGCCTCACCCCCAGGTTGTGTCCCCTTTAGTGGCATAAAGACTTGCTGAGTACCCCTAGGGTCTCACACGATAAATTGTTTGATTCAGATGAACAGGTGTACCCGCAATATGGATACTGGGTGGAGGAGACAGATGATGTTGGCAATGATCTTTCGGTGTAGAGATTCCGGGAATGGGGATCCGTGAGATCTGTGGGCGGGATGTGTTTATTTATGTGGCATCTGATGCCGATTTGCTTCTTATCCGTACTCGGATCTTGTTTTCCGCTTCCGCCTGATACTCTGATGATTGTTGTATGAGGAGCTATCCTAAAATATTATCTTTATCTAGGATATTTGAATCTTGCCGTATGGCGTTGCAATATTTCTATTTCTTTTAGATGGAATGGCTCTGAGAACTGTTGTATGTGGCTTGCATACATACTCACTTGTGTATGTAGTTAATCCCTTCGCCTGCCGATTACGCCGCTCGTTCTTGTCCCGATGTTCTGAAAGTGGTTAGGACGGCCGAAAGGTCTACCGTGAGTGGCCCTGGGCCCCACCGTACTATTTTAACCACTTTCGTTCATCCATGCATGTAACTAAGAGCGTAATTCACCGAGGTAGTTACACTATGGTGACTTGAGATAGTAGTAACATGGTGTGAGCATGCGCCAAGTCAACCCAAATAAAGCATCAAAGAAGAATACCACTATACTATGCTTTTAATATGCTAAAACAATGCATGGTTCATCCAAGGCACATTAAGCAATCTCAATTGTTTATAACAAGTCATGCTACAACAAAGAATACCAAGCATAAAGCCAAAACAATATCAAGCATGGCATGACAAAGCATAGGCCACAGTCAAAAACAAGCTCTCTTTACCACTTAGGCATGAGCTTTCCTACTCTTTTCCAACCCAAACCAAACTATTTGAATACCAATGCATGAAAGAGGGGGTCTAACCAATTTATTCAGAAAACTAAGAAAACCAAGCAAACGAAAAACCAAAACAAAAAGGAAAAAGAAGATGCTCCAAGAACAACACAACTGTGCATGAAACAATAAAAATGATGTGTTTGGAAGAAATATAGGATATTTATTGATGAAGAGGGGGATGCCTTGGGCATCCCCAAGCTTTGACGCTTGTACTTCTTGGATATTTCTTGGGGTGACATGCGTGGAATCCCCAAGCTTGAGCTTTAGTCCATCCTTCATCTCATTACTCATTTCTTCCATACACCTGAAAATTTTCCTTCATACAAAACTTCACACAATCTTTATTAGCAACATTAGTGCACTCAAAATAATAAGTCTTTAAGTTCAGTTCTAACACCAATAAAACTTCCATTAAAATACTAGCTACTGTAGCACTTCCCTCAAAAATCTCAATTCCCCAAAAGAACTAAAAAATGAACCAACAAGAAGCAAATGCAGAAAATGGCAGAAATCTGTCAAAACAGACCAGCAGGTAAAGACGAATTTTTTCGAAAACCTTCTGTTGCTCAAATCAAAAAGTGTGGAACTAACGAAAGTTAGATAACAACCTGGGGCAGAAGCACAAAAATTCACGCCTCAAAAAGACGTAGAAAGATTTTACACGAATTTTTACGGTGAAGCATAGAAATCTGTTTCGGGACAGCAACTTTCCCAATCATTACTTCTCTCTCATTAGAGGTTACTCTTGGCACAAAAAGCAAATAAAAAGGATAAGGAGCGGTTATTACTGAGTTAATAACTTCCAAGACTCATCTGAAACTTTTGGGTTATCTCCCAATAAGTACTTTTCTTTAACGCCTTTAATTTAGGCATGATAGTTTGAGAAGATGCTCACATAAGAAATATGAATTTAAGTAAAAGAGAGCATCAAGAAGAAAATTCAAAACACATTTAAGTCTAACCCACTTCCTATGCATAGGAATCTTATAAAGAAACAAGTCATGAAAGCACAAAGCAATAAGCATAATAAAGCAAAACAAGTGCGATTTCAAGACTTTCAACATAAAGAGGGGAAACCTAATATTATTGAGATGCATAAAACCATGTTTCCCTCTCTCATAATAACTTTCAGTAGCATACTGAATAAAATTAACAATATAACTATCACATAAAACATTCTTATCATGAGGCACATGCATAAAAGAATTACTACTCTCCACATAAACATAGTCATTCTTATTAATTGTAGTGGGAGCAAATTCAACAAAATAGCTATCATTATTATTCTCATCACCATAATCATCAAATATAGGAGGCATATTGTAATCATAATTAATTTCCTCCTCAATAGTAGGTGGAGTGAAAATATGATATTCATCACTGTATTCATCATATATACGAGGTATAGTATCATCAAAGTAAATTTTCTCCTCTAAAGATGGGGGACTAAAAAGATCATTTTCATCAAAATTAGCTTCCCCAAGCTTAGACTTTTCCATAGCATTAGCACTAATGGTGTCCAAAGAATTCATACTAACAACATTGCTATTAGCATGCAAATAAAGTTTCATAGGTTTTTTAATTTTCTCTTCAAACACTTCATGTCCTAACTCAAGATAAATATTATAAAGCTTTCTAATTTTGTTGTTGTTTTCCATTAAGCCTAACTAGTGAAAACAAGAAACAAAAGGACAAAATTGCAGAATCTAAAGGAAATAACTTTGAGCACTCACACCGGAGGATGTGAGTACCTTTTACCTTACCTCCCCGGCAACAACGCTAGAAAATAGGCGTTTTCCGTGGGAGGTTCTTCTTCTTTAATCCTCCGGTGTGAATACCTTTTACCTTACCTCCCTGGCAACGGCGCCAGAAAATAGCTTGATGTCTACGGACTTCTATTCTTGTAGACAGTTGTTGGGCCTCCAAGTGCAGAGGTTTGTAGAATAGCAGCAAGTTTTCCCTTAAGTGGATCATCTAAGGTTTATCGAACTTAGGGAGGAAGTGGTCAAAGGTATTCCCTCTCAAGCAACCCTGCAATCAAAATACAAGAAGTCTCTTGTGTCCCCAACACACCCAATACACTTGTCAGGTGTAGAGGTGCACTAGTTCGGCAAAGAGATAGTGAAATACAAGTGGTATGGATAATTATAAGTGGTAACGGTGATAGAAAATAGCTTGATGGCATGGAAACGACTAAAGTAAAACTGAAATAAAGATGGAAGCAAGCAAACATGTAACAGATCTAATAGCAAACGGTGTTTCAGTGCTTAGAAACAAGGCCTAGGGATCATACTTTCACTAGTGAACACTGTCTCATAAATATATTATCTTCATGATACTACTCTTAACTACTCTTCGGTTGGATACTCTAATCGATGCTAGGGCTATAACAACACTCCTCAAAGTAAGCCTTTCCCATCTAGATAACCCCACATTGTCACCTTGAGTACTAGATGAGTCCAACAAACACCACAATTTCATAGAAACATCCAACTCCAAATATAACTCATAACAAGTATTTGTAATCTCTAGCCTAAGTGCCACCATGGTGAGCACGCTGTCATGTTCACACACATGGGGAGAGCAGAGATTCATTAAAGCACTTGAGTAGCAAGGTAGATCTATAGATTACAAGCTCATGATCTCAATAAGATCATGCATAGAGAGAGATGAACACATAGCTACCGGTAGAACCCTTAGCCTCGAGAGAGAACTACTCCCTCCTCATCATGGGAATCAACAAAGGTGATGGAGATGGTGGTGGAGATCGATGGAGATGGCTTCGGGGGCACTTCCCCGTCTTGGCAGGGTGCCGGAACAGAGACTTTCTGTCCCCGGAATCTCCCCTTCGGTGGCGGCGGCACGACAGAACTTTTCGTGGCTAGAGGCTTGACGATTTAGGGTTTTCGCATCGGGAGGAATATATAGGCGAAAGGGCAAGGTCGGTGGCCGGCCAGGGGGCCCACACCACCTGGTGGCGTGGCCAAGGGGGACCCGCGCCACCCTATGGTGTGGCTGGCCCCTTGCCCCTCTCCGTCTCGTCTTCTGGCTCCGTGTTCCCCTCGATGAAATATTGACTTTGGCTTTTGTCCCGTCCAATTCCGAGAATATTGATTTTCTGACTTTCCTGGAACCAAAAACAGCAGAAAATAGGCAACTGACACTGTGGCATCTTGTTAATAGGTTAGTCCAAGAAAGTGTATGAAAAGTACTCCAAAGTTGGAACAAAACACAAGAAAGTAGATAAAACCAAGCATGGAACATCAAAAATTATAGATACATTTGCAATGTATCAGGCACCCTCCAAGTTGGTGGCCATCGACAGCCAAGAGGGTGGGGAAACCTCCTTCCTCCCACGCACCCCCTTATAGGGTTTTGTAACCATTGGACGCATGGGACTAGGTGGCAGTGGCGTCTTGGCCCACTAGGGCCGAGGTGCCCCACTCGGGACCATGTGGCCCTACCCCATAGGTGGAACCGACATGTGGACCCCCAGAACATTCTAGAACATTCCGGGCTCATAGAAATATCGGAACTTTTCCCAAAACCCTAAAACATACTTGCCATATACTTTTCCTTACCTTCGGACCATTCTGAAGCTCCTCGTGATATCAAGGATCTAATCTGAGACTCCAAATCAACACTTGATTACACCATCTTTAATATCAATGAAAACTAGCAACACTGAAGCGTTAAGTGTGTGACCCTATGAGTTCGAGAACATGCAGACATGATCAAGACACCTCTCCGATCAATTACCATTAGCGAGACCGGGGATGTCCATAGTGGTTACTACATATCAACAAAGTTCTTTTATCGGTTGAACCATGATGTCAAAGATTCAATCAATCCGGCATATGATTTCTTTTATCTCGTGATATATTACTTTCCCGAGATTCGATCATCGGTATGTCCATACCTAGTTCAATCTCGTTAATGACAAGTTATCTTTACTCGTACCATGGTACATGATCCCTCTTACCAAACACATTAGTCACTCGATCTCTTGGATGCTATACTACACCGAGACGGCCTACAGATTTCTAAATCCGTCACATGGAGGAACAAATCCTAGTCTTGATCCATGTAACCCAACAAGCACCATCGGCGATACCTCTAATCCACCTTTACAATCAACCAGTTATGAAGTGAAGTTTGATGTCCACAAAGTATATATTCCTTTGACACCAGGGAGTAACACGATCTCATAGAAAAAAATACTCGACATATACAAAAAGTGATAACAATCAAACTAAACGACACGATCAAAAGCTATTCTTATTATTGGGTATGTCCATCACATCATTATCCTAATGATGTGATCTCGTTATCAAGTGATAATCTTGTCCATGGTTAGGAAACCTTAACCATCGCTTGACTAATGAACTAGTAGAAGAGGCTCACTAGGGACTTTGTGTTTTTTACTTATCCACACATGTATTTACTTTTTGATATATATATATAATTATAGCATGAAAATAAACATTAACCATGAACAAGGAAATATGAATAGTAACGACTTTATTATTTCCTCTAGGGCATATTTCCAACAAGGAGAGGGTAAAGAGTTGGATGGTAAATTAAGACCAGACTTCAAGAGCTTTTTCTTTTCTTTTGGTAGATTCACAGAGAATCGAGTTATGTACCATGTCAAATCCAAGGAGACAAGTTTGGACATAAAATGTTGTGATGTAGTACTACATGAAGATCAATGTTGTGATGTTCTTCCAAAAAAGATATGGTAATGTCGTATACAGTCTAAACTAATGAATGCATTCATGAGGTTGCTTGGCTTCTTTCTCCCCTCCCCTTGCTCTTGCGACCTTTCCCTCGCTGGCTGGAGTGGAGAGGGGAGAAGGAGCGGGTCCCTATAGTTCTTAGGGTAGTAGAAGTTTGTTTAGTATGTAGTTTGCCCTATGTGGCGAATGGTGTGATGCGGGTGGAGATCTGGTGGTCGTGGCTTGAGGGCAGTGCACGAAGGCCGGAGGAGAGGAGGTTGCTTCTTGAGCTGCTATGGTGGGTGGAGCCGTATGCGAGTGACGTCTTCTCCCTCTGATCCACAAAGAATAAGTTTTATAACCACCTACAAGTTCATTCCCCATCTTCTCTATGATCTCTCTTGGCTAGCCATGGCAGCGAGGGAGAGGGCGAGGCCGGAGAGGGGGCTCTAAGATTGGTAGGTGGTAGGGTGTTACAGCTTATGCGACTTTGGAGTTGAAGCCATGTTGCTGGTTCTTGCTACATCGAGCGGATCACATGGTGGCCATAATTGCCTCCATGACTTTTTGCCAAAAAGGCATCCCTTTTAGGCACCGGGATGGTGCTGTTGGAAATATGCCCTAGAGACAAATAGTAATAAGGACTATCGATGCAGCCCGTCCTACGGACGCTCCTACATCTACACCACCAAGTCCCCCAAGTGGACCGATGACCCGTGCCCGAGCCAAGCTCCTACAAGCTAAGCTGAATTCGCTCCTTGTCTCATGTGACTTCGATACATCCTTGGATGACTTGCTACTTCATGCCAATACATTATGCATCCTCAGGTATGAACCCCGTGAAGACATGCCAATAGAAGGAGCCAAGCCAATGCGAACCGGAGTCCCAGGCCAAACCGGCGCTAGGACCGGCGGACCGGACCCCTCGCCGAAACGTCCAACACACGCCCCGGCAGATCGGACCGACGACCGAAATTTACGGCGCTCGCCGAATAAACCGGCACCGACCGAAACACGTCTCAGCCTGCTGTTCCGGTCGTCGGCCGGAATGACCGACGCGGACCGGAATTTCCGGCTCACAATCCGGCGTGACCGGACTTATTGTCGGAACTCCTCCAGTCTCGATTCGACTAGGGTTTGATGCCCGAGAATATTCCTTTTTCGTCCAGTTTTTACCCTTTTATGGCTAAAGTACCCCTGAAATAGTGGCTGGCCTATATATAGTCCCCCACCCCCATTGTAAACCCTAGGCATGATATTTGGAATTAGTGGAAACCCCTTGTGGATCTATCTAGTTCTTGCCTCATGCTCCTTTGACAAAGGAGCACCAAATATCCCAAACCTCGTTGGAGTTTGCATCGTGCCTCCGCATTGTACAAGGCCTAGGCATCGAAGTCCCTTTGCCTAGATGTCAAGATCTCACCGAGTCTCCCATCTCGCCGTGCTGGTTCGAGAGAGAGTCCTCCGCCCGACGCCGATCCTAGGGATTGTGCCGGACTAGTCACCGCCGGCGTGAGCTATTGGTGTGTATCGTGGTTTTGTGTGTGTGTATTCTTCGCATTCTTCGTGCGTGCGTTTGTCGTGTCCATCCTTCCCTCCCCTCCCCGCACTCCATCCTCGATTTGAGTGGGATTCGTGAAAGATCGGGCCACCCTAGAGGTTTGCCCTTAACATATTGGTATCAAGAGCTTGGTTGCTCACGAATTCCCCCACAAAATTTTCTTCTATCCACCAAAAATTCGAAAATCCCCAAAAAAGATCCCCAATTTGCCTTCGGATCGATCTCTTGATTTGGTGCGTTTTTCGTGGTTTTGTTCCACAGATCTGTTGCTTTGGGTACCGATCTACCTTCCTAGAAACTTCTCCCATCCCAATTTGGACAAATTTCCGAAAATTTTAACCGATTTGACTTTTGGGGTTCGTCACAAACTCAAACCGGCGCTAGGCTCGGTGGACCGGCCCAGCTGCCGGAATTTCCAGCAAACCGGAAACACGACCGAAATTTCCGGTGCCAGGTCCGGCGCCGCCGGTTTGGCCGCCAAAATTCCTTTTTCGCCCACTTTTTGTCTGTTTTTCCTCTAACGTTGTTCGTGTCTCGTGTGCGTGTCGCCCAACTAACTTCAAGCTTCCACAACAATATCCACATATCGCGCTCATCGACATCGCGACACAGAACATCATCTCCAACACCGGAAGCAAGACATCAATACCGAAGATATAACTTGCTCCACCTTGCTCCACCTTGTTAACCCTTCTTCCTTGTGTGTATCTATCCTATGAGAGCAACTCATCTTGTGTTTGCCTAAGCATTGTGCACTTGTCCTTGGAAAGTGAGAGTGTGAGAGCAAAAACAAGAGTGAACATAGTAGTATAGAAAGGGAGAAAAAGAATCAAAAAATAAAAAAAAGAGAAAAAGAAAAATAGAAAGATACATAGTCTCCCAATATAAAGAGAGTATCAAGCTTGTAAGCAAAGAGAGAAAAATAGCACAACCGAGGCAAGTGCACAAATTCGTTGCTTATTTCTTTTTTGGCGAACAAGTTGTGGTCTCTCCTTGCGTTGGCACGACACCGAGCATAGTCTTCGTTAGGACCTTTTGTGCTCATTTTCATAGTCGTGCTAACCACATCCGTGTAACACCCCGTCCACTCCTGGGCCCGGGGGGTGTCACTCCTGACAGCTTAATAGGATATCTAGACTAGCCCCACAGACCAACACTAGTATTTTCGGTGCACTTTGTCCTCACTCGTGCGCACCCGGTTACCCACTTCCCGGCCGGTCACCCATCCTAGAATTGCTCTAGGCCAAGCACGCTTAACCTTAGAGTTCTTTTCGAATGAGGTTCCAGAAAAGAAGTTGCAACTTGTTGATATGGGTATCCTATCAATCCTATTAAGCCATGTGCCTGGATCTCACATACACCCACCCTTTAGAAGATCGATGCCCTCATCAATCAAGCACACCCCAGGAACGTTCCCTCTTGGCACGCGTCTGTGCGTCCAGTGCCGGCACATGTGCCATGCCGTGTCCACTCCGGGCCACACACACCATGCTCCACATGTCCCGCCACTGACCCGCACACACTCATGTAATCGCAAGGGTCGGCTCTGATACCACTCTGTAACACCCTCAAATCGGCCCTATGCAAGTTTTAGCCCTTTCCGCCAAACCCGCATAGAAAGGATTCAAGGACGCCCACCAGGCACTTTCGTGCGGGTGGAAAAACGAAGTAATACCATTACACAATAGTCCTCGATGGGACCCACAGAACAGATATATATATACAACACGACTCCATGAGTCAAGAATACAGATATAGAGTACAAAGATCCAAATCACCTTGAAATCGATACAACGTCCGAGTACGGACAATATGCAAATTGGGCTAAGAGCGCTGAAGAATAACCAATGGCGTCCATAACCCTGCCCAGGCCAAGCCGGAAGGGTAACCCTGCTAACGACGTCGATCTCAAACCTGCTAAAACAAAAGGGGTGCCAACAAAGGGCGAAGGGAAAAAGAGGAGCGTCAGTACTGAGGCCAGTACATGGCGAGGCTAGGATTCGGCGGTCCTCGCCTACATAGGTATGGTGGGCTGAAGCAGCAGCGCAGCAGCACTAAACAACCTATAGAGACTCAACAAAACTGGCGGCTATTAGAGAGGGATAAGAAAGTCCTACTCGGATCCAACCTGAGACTAACACCAAACATACCCATCCTGGTATTCCCCCTTGAGGCCAAACGAGGAAGTCAAACCGAGGAACTCACACAGTTAGCAATTTTACTCACTCCGTTATAGTTACAGCACTTACTAAACAGATATAGATAGCATGAGTCATCCTGAAGCATAAGTAGTGGACAATTTTAATTACCATTCCGTTGTAGTTGGAACATTAACTAGTCAGATATAACTGTCCTGAGGAATCCCAAAAACCCAGCAGTTGTTGGCACTTTTATCACATTCCATTGGAGTTGCAATACTTGCTAGTCATATATAACAAAACAACCCAGATCCAGCAGTTGTTGGAATTTTTAATATCCATTCCGTTATAGTTGAATCTGATTACTAGTCATATATTAAGTCAAGTTTATAGCACTACTTTAGTTATGCTTGTCTATGATCGAGATACTGTGCTCCAAGTTGTCCATAACCGCGGACACGGCTTTCAGAAAGTTTTACCCTGCAGGGGTGTACAAATAGCAACACACACTCGATCAACCTCGGAAAAACCAACTCAAAACCCAACGAGGCATTCACGACAAAGCGATCACAGGATTCATAAAATATTTCAGGGGGCCACCCCACTAAGCTACCCGCAATGAAGTCCTCGATAGAAACGATTCAAGGACACCCACCAGGCACTCGTGCGGGTGGAAAACAAAGTAATAACATTACACAACAGTCCTTGATGGGACCCACAGAATAGATATGTATACAACAGCGACTCCCTGAGTCAAGAATACAGATATACAATACAAAGATCCAAATCACCTTGAAAACGATAGAGTGTCCGACTACGGACAAGATGCAAATGGGGCTAAGAGCCGTGAAGAATAACCAATGGCGTCCATAACCCTGCGCAGGCCAAGCCGGAAGGGTAACCCTACTAACGATGTCGATCTTAAACCTGCTAAAACAAAAGGGGTGCCGACAAAGGGCAAAGGAAAAAGAGGAGCGTCAGTACTGAGGCCAGTACACGGCGAGGCTAGAATTCGGCGGCTCTCGCCTACATAGGTATGGTGGGCTGAAGTGGCAACGCAGCGACACTAAACAACCTATAGAGACTCGGTATCACTGGCGGCTATTAGAGAGGGGCAAGAAAGACCTATTCGGATCCAACCTGAAGATAACACCAAACAAACCCATCCTGGTATTTTCCCCTCGAGACCAAACGAGGAAGTCGGACCGAGGAACTCACACAGTTGGCAGTTTTATTCATTTCATTATAGTTGAAGCTCTTACTAATCAGATATAGATAGCATGAGTCATCCTGAAGCATAAGTAGTGGGCAGTTTTAATTAACCATTCCGTGGTAGTTGGAACATTTACTAGTCAGATATAGCTAGTCCTGAGGAATCCCAAAACCCAACAGTTGTTGGCACTTTTATCACATTCCATTGGAGTTGCAATACTTACTAGGCAGGTATATCAGAACACAATATGACCAAGATCCACCAGTTGTTGGCATTTTTTTAATATCCATTCCGTTATAGTTGAATCTGATTACTAGTCATATCTTAAGTCAAGTTTATAGCACTACTTTAGTTATGCTTGTCTATGATCGAGATACTGTGCTCCAAGTCGTCCATAACCGCAGACACGGCTTTATGAAAGTTTTACCCTGCAGGGGTGCACAAATAGCAACACACACTCGATCAACCTCGGAAAAACCAACTCAAAACCCAACGAGGCATTCACGACAAAGCGATCACAGGATTCAGATATATTTCAGGGGGCCACCCCACTAAGCTACCCGCAACGAAGTTGGCCGGCTCCGGAACGGACCCAGGGTTTGTGTGGACGGCTGTAAACGACTGGGAACCCGAAAGTGTGACTGGGCTTGTCGATACAGCGAAAACGTGTCACGATCCTAAACAGTACAGGTGCTCCACGCACAAACGTAAATAAAGCGGTAACATGGCATAAGTACATGATAGTAATAAAACCCCAAACTAGTTTGTGGCCCCAAGAAATAGAAATGAATCAAGCTCTGGCTTAGGGGGGTCCATAAGGCCTCTCGGATGTGGATAGTGCAAAAAATCAAGGAACATGTATCAAGTACTCGGGGTCCTACGGGGCACAAGTGAGCGTGGAAGAACCAAATAACATCTATTGCCCACTGATGCCTCGCATTAGTTATATCTAGCATTTTAATAGTTGTATTTAAAGTCATGATCATCTCCACCATTAAGCATCTCCACCAATAAGCATCTGCCAGCATTTCAACAACTATGGTACTTGGCAACACGAGATCACACCTGAGCAAGCAACTACGACTCGCAAGGCCAGCTATCTACCAAACACAGGTAATGGGAGGTATCCAAGGCAATATAGAGGCTGGACGGGATATAATTGGTACGGAACACTAAAGCATCGTGACACGGATAGCAATAGATCAACAGGAAGAAATAAAGACTATAAATGCAAAATAGGTAGAAGAGGGAGAGATGCTTGCCTAGGAAACACTGCCGACGGATCATATCTGGAGAACTTGTTGATACTCGCATCAACTCATCGGCCTAGTCCGCGAAGAAGCAAACACTAGAAGAAACACCGGATGCACTATTTAATATTACGGCAGAAGATCCGGCATGATTAAGATATGATGCAGATGCGGTGCAATTAGGCAGTATTAAGCGGAACCGGGGTCCTGACAATTAATTAATAGGTTCGAGTTGTTTAGAACCCCCGCTAATTGAATGTTGTCTTAGCAAGGCAAAATATGGTATCGGTTCGCTAGGCAATTTAAATGGAGTCCGGAATAAGACAAAGATATCCCGCATAAACACTCCATATTTAATCATGCGGTGAATCGGCATATTGCCCCCAACCCACTGAATATGTATGCGATCATGAATTATTTAATGCAGCAAGTTGGTATCATATATTATAAAAATAGGAGAATGGATCAGGGTCACACATTAGGGGGGTTTCGGATCCGAGGTTCGACGGGGATCGGTCTTTAGGGTCTCTGAACCGTGTAGAAGATCTTTGTTCATCGGATCCGTGTCGGTGCACCCGGGGTCTTCGGGTCCGAAAAGGGCCTTGTCGCATCCGTGACGAGGATGTTCGGGTACCGGCTTCGGTGGTCGACGATGGACTTGAATCGACACCTGTGTCTTCAGGCAGAACTTGGCGTGCACCCCTTTGGAGTCCTTGATGGAAGGTACTGTACTCGGGCACACAGGGACAGGGCGGAAGATCTTGGTGACGGTCTTTTTGGCTTCGAGAGGCTTGCTGCAGTCTTTATCGTGCCACAACACAACGCACGGTATCAAGCACACACCGAACAAAAGAGAACAAAAACACCACGCGAGGAAGGCCATGTTCTGTTCGGGCATTAACCTGAACACTTTGCAACTAGGAAACCAGGAGGGCGGTGACGCTGACTCGGGCGGGCTCGAGTTGCAGGGGCATCAGAGGCGAGGTCGTGCGGGGCTTGAGGAGCAGTACGGCGCCGAGCTCGAGGGCAAATAGGCGCGTGACGACAAGGACATGCGGCCGGTTGCAGACGGCCTCGCGGCAGGACTCGAGCAGGTGGTGCAGGGAGGCGGACGCCGGGGAACAGGGCGAGGTCGCGTAGGGGGTCGACTCCGGTGTGCTGGACGGCAGAGAGGCCGCGGTCGCTGTGGCTGGTGGGGACGGCGGGGTAGACGGGACGCCGATGGCGGCTAGGGCGCACATGGCAGCGAGGGGGAGGAGGTGGTGGCGGGACCGGCTCCAGCGGAGGGCGGCGATGGGGATCTAGAGCCGGGGGACACCGTGGGCTGGAGCTTGCGCGCGAAGGACAGCCGGCGAAGCGGTGGAGGCGGCCAAGGTCGCGGCGGCGGACGGACTGGAGGCGGGGGACAGCGAGGAGACGCCCGGGATGGGGAACGGCGGCGCAACGAGGACGTTTGACGGGACGGCGAGCGGAGCGCGGCTTGGGTCCACCCGGTGGCCGGCGGAGCGGCGAGGGGCACTAGGATGAGGCAGCGAGGAGGGCCAGGCGGCAGCGCGGCTCCGCGTCGCGATGTAGAGGTGAGAGCGGGGAGAGCGGGGCGAAGTAGAGGAGGGAGGAGGCGTGCTCGGTTGGCCAAGTTGGTGGAAAGGAGGGGAGGACAGGAGGTGGCCCGTGGGTGGGGCCGGCCACGCGGTTGGGTGTGGCGCTGTGGCGATCGAGGCCAGGGGGGTTGTCCGCTTGCGAGGTCGTGGGGGCGCGCGTGGCTGGGCAGGAAAGATGGCCAGGTGGCGGATGGGTGGCGGTGGTTGGTGGGAAAGAGGGAGGGGCTGGTGAGGTGGAGGGAGGGGATTGGATGGGGTGAGGTGGAGGGGGCTGGGTAGACTAGGATTGGGTAGAAAAGGGTTTGGGGTTAGACAGATTAGAGTTTTAATTTGGAGGTGGCCAGCTAGGCTTTCGGGCCTGGCTGGCTGCCTCCTATAAAAATAATATAAATTTTGTTTATTTAAAACGGGGCTTTTGAAATTCGTTGGTAGACGAAACAAAATATTTCGGAGACCCGGGTTTTAATTTGGATAAAGACGGGAATATTTAGAAAACAAAACTAGGCGTTTCGACAATAGTTTAGACAAAACCCATGCATGATGATGACGATGCTCAAATGCAATGTGGCATGATGACATGAGCATGCGGTCATGATGATGCAATGCACAAAAACACCACGATTTTCTAATAGTGGTTTTAGCGGGGCGCCACAATTTGACACCACTAACAAGGGATCTCGCCCTCGAGATCCACCTCGTGGTACCGGGGAGAAGGTCGGCGATCTGAATCTTCTCGCTTCGTGTCGATCCTCGCGACACCACTAACAAGAGGTCGTTGTCCGCGATCGTCGAGAGAACACTCCGGTAACAAAGGATGAAGGTAGAGGTATCCACAAATAAAGCCACGTCTAACTTCCGTGGAGGGAGTAAATTGCTTGATCCACCGATTCGATGTACAAGAGCGAATGATAAGGGTAGTCGGATGGTGATCAGTCCATCGCGCACCCAAACCATTACTCTGCACACGAATAGGTGAATTATGCAACCAACTCTCGGAATTAGACTGAAGATCTCGACAATCGAGGTTCGGAAACAAAGGAGTGATGCAGACTCTGCATCGGATCTGACATAGATGATGTCATCGCGTCGGAAAACACCGGAAGGCACAAACAAGGAACAAAGAATGGTACCACAGATAAAGGATCACTCCGATAGCATGAAGACCGGATGTAGAAACACCGTTACCAAAAGAGGAAGCAAAAACCCTGAAGGTACGACGGAAACCCAACCACGAGAATTCCTGAACTCGAAGAAAAGATAAGAGAGCAGATCCAAAACACGCAGAGGTGAGAGGAGAGCAGCAGAGGGGTAAGGAGTAAAACAGACCTAATCAGATCTATCCAACCGATGTTGCAACAAAGTTTTGACACTCTAGATCGTCTGTTAGCTAGGTTATCCTACAGGCTGGACTTGTGGGGTATCGCAACTGCTGAGCTCTGATACCACTTTGTAACACCCCGTCCACTCCTGGGCCCGGGGGGTGTCTCTCCTGGCAGCTTAATAGGATATCTAGACTGGCCCCACAGACCAACACTAGTCTTTTCTGCGCACTTTGTCCTCACTCGTGCGCACCCGGTTACCCACTTCCCGGTCGGCCACCCATCCTAGAATTGCTCTAGGCCAAGCACGCTCAACCTTAGAGTTCTTTTCGAATGAGCTTTCAGAAAAGAAGTTGCAACTTGTTGATATGGGTATCCTATCAATCCTATTAAGCCATGTGCCTGGATCTCACAATCCGTCTCCATGTGTCTGTATCCTAGTGTTTTGTAGATCGCTTCCTATTTGCTTTTGATCTTTTGGTTCTCTACCACGTTTGACAATAACCTTTTCTTTGGATCGTTTCGTTTGGTTTTCCACAACCCTAACCTTCCACCCATAGCTTTTGAGAGTTAGTTCTTTCTTTAGTGTGAGTTTTCTTGGCATTTCCACTTTGCACGCTTATAGCTTTCACTTGTGATTTCTAGTTTGGTGCAATCCTCAAGATGAGGTCCAAGGCTAACACCACCATATTCCACTTCCATATACAATACTTGTGTGTTTTGCATGAGGATAGGCAAGGTGAGTCGAGCCAACCACCTCCCCAAGAAGAAGATCAAGGACCGTACATGACGCGCGCAAGTCACTTCATCGTTCGGCAAGAGTTCCGTGAACGTTGCCAAGCCCTTGAGACGCGACAAGATGAACAATTTGGCGAGATGATGACCCACAAGTATAGGGGGTGTATCATAGTATTTTCGATAAGTAAGAGTGTCGAACCCAATGAGGAGCAGAAGGTGCTGGCTAGTGGTATGGATCAGGAATTCTCTGCAAGTACTTAGCAAACGGATTTTTAGGGGTTTTTGATAATGCAAGTAAAATAAAGTACGAGTAAATAAAAGACAATAGAAATAAATGCAGCGAGTGGACCAATCCTTTATGCAGCAAAGGACAAGCCGGTTGTATTGCTTAAGATGACCAAATGTTCTCGAGGACACATGGGAATATTGTCAAGTGCTTTCGCTTCATATAGTTGATTAATCTTCTTTAGCTTGCTAAGTGTTGTGTGGGTGAACATGTGCTAATGTACCGACCATCCTAGGACTAATACATACTTGTGATTAAACCCCTTGCAAGCATATGCAAGTACAAGAAAGCAATTAAGGTAGAAGCCTAACCACAGCTTTAAACTCTAAGACCCCGACGTCCCTTGTGCAATGGTTTCCTAACGGGGGTTCAGGTTTCTGTCACTCCGGCAACCCCTACAATTAGTAGCCAAATACACAATGAATTCCTCTTGGCCCATATAGGTGAAGTGTCATGTAGTTGACGTTCACATGACACCACTAGAAGAAGTACACCACAACTTAATTAACAAACCATTGAATCTTTCTCAACACAATTCCACTACTAACAACATGACTTCTCCCATGTCCTCAAGAACTAAACGAACTAATCACAAGACATCATATGGATCATGATCAGAGATGAAATAAGGATGTGTAACAATCTGAACGTAAACAATAATTCAATGGTTCCACTCAAAAGCATCAACTAGAAAGAGTAATCAACACCGGGAAAGTTTCCCCTAAGAACTATGCAAGATTCAACCCAATTGTTACAGTGATATGATGGTGGTGATGATGGTGCTGATGGAGATGATGATGGTGATGATGATGATGATCCCGATGAAGTCCAGCTTGATGGGGTGTTGATGGCGACGATCTCCCCTCTCTGGGAAGGAATTCCCCCGGCAATATTCTGTCTACCGAAGAGATCTTTCTCGCTTGATGTTTTCTGCCCTACAGAGGCAGCGGAATCTTTCTGTGGTCGCTCCCTGAGTCTTAGGGTTTCGGGAGGATAATATACGCTAGAGGGGAGATGCTGGAGTGCACCAGGGCAGCCACACCACCTGGTGGCGTGGCCTAGGGTGGCCCACACCAGGGGGTGGTGTGGGCCCCTGTGGCCCATCTCCACTCCCCCTTCTAGCTATCTTCGTCTTTTAGAAAAATAGGATTTTCCATGTATTTTCCTGGATTTTCTGATCTTAGCGAATTTTGCCTCCAAACAGCCCCTTTTCCATCAGAATCCTAGGCGCGGGCCACCCTAGGCCGCGCCACCAGGTGGTGTGGCCGCCCTGGTCCACTCCAGCATCTCTTCTCTAGCGTATATTATCCTCCCGAAACCCTAAGACTCAGGGAGCGACCACAGAAAGATTCCGCCGCCTCTGCGGGGCGGAAAACATCGAGAGAGAAAGATCTCTCCGGCAGACAGAATTCTACCGGCGGAATTCTTTCCCGGAGAGGGGAGATCGTCGCCATCAACACCCCATCAAGCTGGACTTCATCGGGATCATCATCATCACCATCATCATCTCCATCAGCACCATCATCACCACCATCATATCACTGTAACAATTGGGTTGAATCTTGCATAGTTCTTAGGGGAAACTTTCCCGGTGTTGATTACTCTTTGTAGTTGATGCTATTGAGTGGAACCATTGAATTATTGTTTATGTTCAGATTGTTATACATCATTATTCCATCTCTGATCGTGATCCATATGATGTCTTGTGAGTAGTTCGTTTTGTTCTTGAGTATATGGGAGAAGCCATGTTGTTAGTAGTGGAATTGTGTTGAGAAAGATTTAATGGTTTGTTAATTAAGTTGTGGTGTACTTCTTCTAGTGGTGTCATGTGAACGTCGACTACATGACACTTCACCTATATGGTCCTAGGGGAATGCATTGTGTATTTGGCTACTAATCGTAGGGGTTGCCGGAGTGACAGAAACCTGAACCCCCGTTAGGAAACCATTGCACAAGGGACGTAAGGGTCTTAGAGTTTAAAGCTATGGTTAGGTTTCTACCTTAATTACTTTCTTGTACTTACGGATGTTTTCAAGGGGTATAATCACAAGTATGTATTAGTCCTAGGAAGGTCGGTACATTAGCACAGGTTCACCCACACAACACTTAGCTAGCTAAATAATATTAATCAACTATATGAAGCGAAAGCACTTGATGATATTCCCATGTGTCCTCGAGAACGTTTGGTCATCTTAAGTAATACAACCGGCTTGTCCTTTGCTACATAAAGGATTGGGCCACTTGCTGCATTTATTCTTATTGTCTTTTATTTACTCGTACTTTATTTACTTGCATTATCAAAAAACCCTAAAAACCTGTTTGCTAAGTATTTGCAGAGAATTCCTAATCCATACCACTAGCCAGCACCTTCTGCTCCTCATTGGGGTCGACACTCTTACTTATCGAAAATACTGCGATACACCCCCTATACTTGTGCTATTCCTTATGAGCTTTATAAAGAAATTATGCATGAAATCAGTCCCTACGAGTTGGAAGAGATCGATGTAGTTATTCACCTTGCTAATAGAGAAACCATCTCTCCAATTGGTATTGTGAGGGATGTAGAAGTTCTTTGTGGTAAGATTAAATATCCTGCTGATTTTCTAGTACTTGGTTCAGCTGCTAGTAAAACTTACCCCATCATTTTTGGTAGACCTTTCTTAAGTACTTGTGGAGCTATTATAGATTGTAAGAGGGAGAAAATCTTGACTAAGTTTGATGGGGAATCTTATGAGTTTAATTTTTCTAAATTTACTAAAGAACCTTGTGAAAATGAAACCCATAATGAGGATTTTCGAGTTGAACAACTTGCGCCTATTTCTCTTGCTCCTAATAACGCTTTGCAATAATTTATGGAAGACCATGAACGTGGGATCTTCATGGAAGAAAGGAATGAGATTAACGAGATTCTCTGTCGTCAACCCAAGACGCTTAAGCATAACTTGCCCGTAGAAGACTTGGGTACCACGTTGCCACCTAGAAAGGATCCGGTCTTCGATCTAAAACCTCTCCCTGACAATCTTAAATATGCTTACATTTATGATAAAAAGATATATCCTGTTATTATTAGCTCTAAACTTTCAGGGAAAGAAGAGGAACGACTATTGGAGGTTTTAAAGAAACACCGAGGGGCTATGGGTTATACTCTGGATGATTTAAAAGGGATTTCTCCTACTATATGTCAGCATTCTATCAATATAGAACCAGATGCAAAGCCAGTAGTAGAGCACCAACGGCGAATGAATCCTAAGATGAAAGAAGTGGTAAGAAATGAGGTATTAAAACTCCTTGATGCTGGTATTATTTACCCTATTGCTGATAGTGAATGGGTTAGTCCTGTTCATTGTGTTCCTAAAATAGGAGGAATAACCGTTGTTCGTAATGACAATGATGAGCTTATTCCACAAAGAATAGTAGTGGGCTATAGTATGTGCATTGATTTCAGGAAAGTTAACAAAGTTACTAAGAAAGATCATTACCCACTTCCCTTTATTGATCAAATGTTAGAAAGGTTGTCTAAAAAGACCCATTTTTGTTTTCTTGATGGATATTCTGGTTTCTCTCAAATTGCTATTAGACAACAAGATCAAGAAAAAACTACTTTTACATGCCCTTACGGAACCTATGCTTATAGTCGTATGCCTTTTGGTTTATGTAATGCTCCTGCTACCTTTTAAAGATGCATGTGTGCTATCTTTCATGGTTTTTGTGAGGAAATTGTGGAAGTGTTCATGGATGACTTCTCCGTTGATACATTGCAAATGTATCTATAATTTTTGATGTTCCATGCTTGGTTTTATCCACTTTCTTGTGTTTTGTCCACACTTTGGAGTACTTTTCATATGATTTCTGGGACTAACCTATTAACAAGAGCCATAGTGCCAACTGCTTGTTTTCTGCTGTTTTTGGTTCCAGGAAAGTCAAAAAATGAATATTCTCGGAATTGGACGGGACAAAAGCCAAAGTGCCTATTTTTCCGGAAGTCATCAGATGCCAGAATATGAGACGGAGAGGAGCCAGGGGCCACCACACCACCTGGCCGCGCCAGGGGGTGGTGTGGCAAGCCCAGGCACCCCCTCGGCCTCTCCTTCCGCCTATAAGATGCCCTCGGGACAAAAACCCTAAGTACTTGATCAAAAATCCACGAAAGAGTCTGTAGCCGCCGTCATCTCCTTCCCTAGATCGGGAGGGATCTGAAGCTCTTTCTGGCACCCTGCCGGAGAGGGGAATTCACCCTGGAGGCCTTCTTCATCACCATGCAAGCCTCCGGTGTGATGCGTGAGTAGTTCATCCTTGGACTATGGATCCATGTAGTAGCTAGATGGACGGTTATCCTCCTTCGTGCTTTCATGTTTAGATCTTGTGAGCTTCGTTCATGATCAAGATCATCTATTTGTAATTCTGCATGTTGTGTTTGCGGGGATTCGATAGATATTGAGATGCTATTTCAGATTGATTATTGATTCTATCATGTCTTTGTTATTTGTGATCTTGCATGCTTTCCGTTATTAGTAGCTATCTTGGCCAAGTAGATGCTAGCAACTCCAAGAGTTAGTATTTATGCTCAATAGTAGGTTCATGCCTCTGGTAATCTAGGGAAGTGATAGAAATCTCTAAGGTACTAGATGTGTTGTTACTACTAGGGAGAAAACAACAATCCTTTGTTCATAGAACAAACGTATTGTTTACATTACACGCAATTCATAAAGCAATAATCTGTTGCTTGCAACTTAATAATTGAGGGGGTTTGGATGATAACCTGAAGGTGGATTATTAGTCATAGATGAAGTTGGATGGCGGTCTATGTATAATGTTGTAATGCCCAATCAAGTCTCAAAGGAGTCAAGATGATTAGTATATGGATGTATTGCTTTCTCGGTGTTTGTCAATTTCCCCGCTGTAATTTGTTCACCTAGCATGTTATCTATCTTAAGGAGAGCCACCTCTAGTGAACTATGGATCCTGGTCCTTTACTTTTACATACAATCTATAAACTGTTTACTGCTTTGTGTTTACTTTCTGCAAACTATTACTTCCTTCCATTCGATACGTTTAATCCTTTGTTTTCAGCAAAACACAGTGAGATTGACAACCTCATCGCAAGTTGGGGACAAAGTTCTGTGGTTGTGTTGTGCAGGTCTCCACGTTGCTACTAGCACCGGTAGTGCGCCCTTCCAAGGCTCAGCTAGCAACACCTTTGGGGTGTTTCCTTGCTCCTACTGGTTCAATTAAACCTTGGTTTCATAACTGAGGGAAACTTGCTGTTGTGCTCATCATACCTTCCTCTTGGGGTTCCCCAATGATCTTGTTAATACACGAGCCATCAAGCATTTTTCTGGCGCCATTGTCGGGGAGTCAAGGACATCTTCACAAGGGGAGTCCCTCATAACCAATCTCTTTACTTTGTTATTTTTGTTTTGCTTAGTTCCTTTTTGTTTTGTTTGCTTGTTTTGTTATCAAAAACACAAAAAAATAGTTTTACTAGTTTGCTTTCTTATTTCAAAAACACAAAAAAATGACTACTCTTGAAAACACTAAGTTGTGTGACTTCACTAGCACCAACAACAATGATTTTATGAGCACACCTATTGCTCCACCTGTGCCTGAAGATACTTTCTTTGAGATAAAACCTGCTTTACTCAATCTTGTTATGAGAGAACAATTTTCTGGTATTGGTAATAAAGATGCTGCTGACCATCTAAATAACTTTGTTGAACTTTGTGAGATGCAAAATCATAGGGATATAGATGGTTATATTATTAAGCTAAAATTGTTTCCTTTCTTTTTGAGAGGAAAAGCTAAAGAATGGTTGAATTCCTTAACTAGGAATAGTATTGATTCTTGGACTAAGTGCAAAGATGCTTTCATTGGAAAATACTATCCTCCTGCTAAGATTATATCTATGAGAAGTGAAATAATGAGTTTTAAACAATCTGATAATGAGCATGTTGCTCAAGCTTGGGAAAGAATGAAATCTTTGGTAAAGAATTGTCCCACTCATGGACTGACTGCTTGGATGATCATCTAAACTTTTTATGCAGGATTGAACTATTCTTCAAGGAACCTATTGGATTCTGCTGCTAGATGTACCTTTATGACCATCACTTTGGGTGCTACAATAAAGCTTTTGGATAATATGATGGTTAACTATTCTGAATGGCATACTGAGAGAGCTCCACAAGGTAAGAAGGTAAATTCTGTTGAGGAAACTTCCTCCTTGAGTGATAAGATTGATATTATTATGTCTATGCTTGTTAATGGGAAAGCCCATATTGATCCAAATAATGTTCCTTTAGCCTCTTTGGTTGCTCAAGAAGAGCAAGTTGATGTGAACTTCATAAGAAATAATAATTTTGGCAATAATGCTTATAGGAACAATTTTGGTAATAACAATTATAGGCCCTACCCTCCTAATAATACTTATGGTAAACCTAGATTACCTAGTGAAGGAAGAATTTTAGAAGTTGAGAGAGCCACTAAAAACTTCATGCAAATGCAATATGAGCAAAATAAACTATTCACCAAAACTATGGAGGAACAATCTATCATTTTGAAGAACATTAGCCATCAACTTGAGAGTCTAAATAGGGAAATTCCTAGTTTACAACTGAAACTCTCTAATGCTGAAAGAAATATATCATCTTTGTCTGAAGCTCAATCTTCATTGATTAATAAAATGGCTGCTAAACCTGAAACTAATGATAATCCCTTTGCAGCTACTAATGCTATACAAGTAAGAATTGATGAAAATGTTAGACTATTAGCTGAATTACATGCTAAGTGGGAAAGAGAAGATGAAATTGCTAGAAACATTAGTGTTTCTACTATTACCACCACTAGTGTTGAGGCTAGTAATAGTTCTACTACTTTAGATGATAATTTTGATTTTGATCTTGATGGTTGCAATATCTCTGAAGTTATTAAGTTCCTACAAAAGCTTGCTAAAAGTCCTAATGCTAGTGCTATGAACATGGCCTTTACAAAACACATTACTGATGCTCTCATAAAGATTAAAGAAGAAAAGATGAAACATAAAGCTTCTATTCCTATTAAACAAGAAGATGATTGGGAACCCATCATTAATATGAAAGTGAATGACTTTGATTTCAAAGCTTTATGTGATCTTGATAGTAGTGTTTCTATTATGCCTAGAATGATTTATGATATGCTTGATTTGCCTCCACTTAAAGATTGTTATTTGAAGTTCCCACTTGATGATAATGCTAAAAAAACTCGTGGGGAGTCTTAATGATGTTCTTATTATGGTTAACAATGCCTATGTCCCCATTGATTTTTATGTTCTGGATGTTGAATACAATGCTTCTTGTCCTATTACTTTGGAAAGACCTTTTCTTAGAACTGTTGGTGCCATTATTGATATGAAAGAAGGCACCATTAAATATCAACTCCCACTCAAGAAAGGTATAGAACACTTCCCTAAGAAGAGAGAGAAGATTTCTTTTGCTTCTCCTATGAAAACAAAATTTGGTCTTAATGCTTCTTCATTTGAGAACACTTGATCCTTTTTCTTGCTTCTTATGCCTAACTTAAAGGCGTAAAAGAAAAGTACTTATTGGGAGATAACCCAAAAGTTTTAGATGAGTATTGGAAGTTATTACTTCAGTAATAACCGCTCCTTATCCATTTTATTTACTTTTTTGTGCCAAGAGTAACCTCTAATGAGAAAGAAGTGATGATTGGGAAAGTTGCTGTCCCGAAACAGATTTCTGTGCGTCACCGTAAAAATTCGTGTAAAATATCTAAACGTATTTTTGAGCGTGAAGTTTTGTGCTTCTGCCCCAGGTTGTTATCTAACTTTCATTAGTTCAACACTTTTTGATTTGAGCAACAAAAGGTCTTCGAAAAAATTCGTCTTTACCTGCTGGTCTGTTTTGACAGATTTTTGCCATTTTCTGCATTTGCTTCTTGTTGGTTCCTTTTTGAGTTCTTTTGGGGAATTGAGCTTTTTGAGGGAAGTACTACAGTAACTAGTGTTCTAATGGAAGTTTATTTGGTGTTGGAACTGAACCTTAAGACTTATTTATCTTGAGTACACTAATGTTGCTAATAAAGATTGTGTGAAATTTTGTATGAAGAAAAATTTTAGGTGTATGGAAGGAATGAGTAATGAGATGAAGGATGGACTAAAGCTCAAGCTTGGGGATGCCACGCGTGTCATCCCAAGAAATATCCAAGAAGTACAAGCGTCAAAGCTTGGGTATGCCCAAGGCATTCCCCTCTTCATCAATAAAAATCCCAGGTTTCTTCCAGACGCTTCATTTTTATTGTTTCATGCACAGTTGTGTTGTTCTTAGAGCGTCTTCTTTTTTGTTTTGGTTTTGGTTTTCGTTTGCTTAGTTTTCTGAATAAAAGGTTGGACCTCCTCTTTCATACATTGGTTTGCAAATAGTTTGGTTTGGATTGGAAAAGAGTAGGAAAGTTCATGCTTATGTGGTAAAAAGAGCTTTTTTGACTGTGGCCTATGCTCTGTCATGCCATGCTTGATATTGTTTTCGCTTTATGCTTAGTATTCTTTGGTGTATCATGAATTGTTATAAACAATTGAGATTGCTTAATGTGCCTTGGATTGATCATGCGTTGTTTTAGCATATTAAAGCATAGTATAGTGGTATTCTCCTTTGATGCTTTATTTGGGTTGACTTGGCGCATGCTCACACCATGTTATGACTATCTCAAGTCACCATAGCCTTTATGATCCTTTAGTTTTCAACTTGTAGTATCACTTTATGCTTTGATCAATGATGTTTTGTCGCTCTGCATGATTATGGCCATTATTGCTCTCTTAGTTTGTCGCTCCCAGTCTTTTGCTAGCCTCCACAACCAAGTATGAGTTCCACTCATGCATCCAACCCCCTAAACCAAGTTATTCCAAAGAGTACACCATACCTACCTACTAGCTTATGCTATTCCAAGTATATTCATGCTTTTGTTTACCTTCCGAATTAAACTTGTTATGAGAAAACTAGTGATTAGAGCTCTCACGAACTTGATAGCACACTTTACTTTTCTTGCCCTTAATAAACTTAAACCATTGTGTCGTCTATGTTGTATATGCTTGCACTTATTTGTTGGGAATTAGCAGAACCATGCTGTCATGGGGAATGCTTTCAACATTGCACTTGGTACTTGTAGCTAGTTGATATCATGCTCTTTTGTATATGGATGTCGTTGGTGTGAAATGAAAGGGGAGCTTGTAAGTCCATTGAGTTATGTATATGTGATAGAGAAACGCCTAGGCCGCTGGTCTAATCCATGCTGACATGGTGGAAACCTGAAGCGTAACCATAATGAGCTGTCTATGAAGCATTCTTCTTATAAAAAAAGAGTCCTATATTGAGAAAAAAGAGAAAAAGAAAAAAGTGAGATTATGAAAAGAGGAAAGAGAGAAAAAAGCACCATATTCCCATGGTAAATAAGAAGATTGCTGAGATGCTCGTTGTCTGCTTGCCTTGTCATTTTGATATGGGGATTCTTCCGTATCATTGGGCAAGGGGTACCTCGTTGGCGGTTCTCTATGATACACATGTACACTTACGATGACAAGAACTTACCGGTGACTAAACTTGAGTAGCATGAGGAGCGGCCCTTGTATTCAAGGGACATGAGATTTCTAACTTATACTTCGTCAAGCATGTACACCATAGTTTGTTCACTTTAACCTTAATCATTTCAAGATGCTTATGATAGGGGCAATGAGAGCTGAAAGCTATAAGTACCATAATTTTTGGAAGCTCTTTATGAAACTTGAATCTCTGCTTCCTTCTATGAAGGCCTTTCTTCCACCATTATATTGAGTCTCCACCTTCTACCTTTATGCACCTACTTTAAGAGCATAGTGGCCATTCTTAGTTCTATGTGCATTGTCCCAAGACTAGTTGATTCATGCATAACTTGATATTGCTTGTTTTAAACTATTTGTATCTAGTCACTCTTATGAACTTTGAAGGTGTCCCATGCTTTTATATTTGCTACTCTATGAGGGACAAGCTGGATACTATTATGCTATGTTTTCTTTATGTGAAACAAACAAACGTCTTGCAAAGCATTGTTATTCATGAATCTTTTGTTTGTGCATTTTCATGTTGCATCATAGTTTCTTTGTATTATTGCTAGAACTTTGTCTTTCATGTTATGATTGAAGTACTATGATCCCAACTTTGAATGTTTTACAAATACTTTGATCAAGTCTTTGATGGTGCATGTCACCTCAAAAATTATTCTTTCTTTTTATCACTTACCTACTCGAGGACGCGCAGGAGTTAAGCTTGGGGATGTTGATACATTGCAAATGTTGCTATAATTTTTGATGTTCCATGCTTGGTTTTATCCACTTTCTTGTGTTTTGTCCACACTTTGGAGTACTTTTCATATGATTTCTTGGACTAACCTATTGACAAGAGCCATAGTGCCAGCTGCCTGTTTTCTGCTGTTTTTGGTTCCAGGAAAGTCAGAAAATGAATATTCTCGGAATTGGACGGGACAAAAGCCAAAGTGCCTATTTTTCCAGAAGTCATCAGATTCCAGAATACGAGACGGAGAGGAGCTAGGGGGCCACCACACCACCTGGCCGCGTGGGCCAGGCCTGGCCGCGCCGGGGGTGGTGTGGCTAGCCCAGGCACCCCCTCGGCCTCTCCTTCCGCCTATAAGATGCCCTCGGGACGAAAACCTAAGTACCCGATCAAAAATCCACGAAAGAGTCTGTAGCCGCCGTCATCTCCATCCCTAGATCAGGAGGGATCTGAAGCTCTTCCTGGCACCCTACCGGAGAGGGGAATTCACCCTAGAGGCCTTCTTCATCGCCATGCAAGCCTCCAGTGTGATGCGTGAGTAGTTCATCCTTGGACTACGGATCCATGTAGTAGCTAGATGTCTGGTTCTCCTCCTTTGTGCTTTCATGTTTAGATCTTGTGAGCTCCGTTCATGATCAAGATCATCTATTTGTAGTTCTGCATGTTGTGTGTGCGAGGATCCGATGGATATTGAGATGCTATTTCAGATTAATTATTGATTCTATCATGCCTTTGTTATATGTGATCTTGCATGCTTTCCGTTGTTAGTAGCTATCTTGGCCAAGTAGATGCTAGCAACTCCAAGAGTTAGTATTTATGCTCGGGAGTGGGTTCATGCCTATAGTAATCTGGGGAAGTGACAGAAATCTCTAAGGTACTAGATGTGCTGTTGCTACTAGGGAGAAAAGAACAATACTTTGTTCATATAACAATCGTATTGTTTACATTACACGCAATTCGTAAAGCAATAATCTATTGCTGCAACTTAATACTGGAGGGGGTTCGGATGATAACCTGAAGGTGGATTATTAGTCATAGATGAAGTTGGATGGCGGTCTATGTATAATGTTGTAATGCCCAATCAAGTCTCAAAGGAGTCAAGATGATTAGTACATGCATGTATTGCTTTCTCGGTGTTTGTCAATTGCCCCGCTGTAATTTTTTCACCCAGCATGTTATCTATCTTAAGGAGAGCCACCTCTAGTGAACTATGGATCCCGGTCCTTTACTTTTACATACAATCTATAAACTGTTTACTGCTTTGTGTTTACTTTCTGCAAACTATTACTTCCTTCCATTCGATACATTTAATCCTTTGTTTTCAGCAAAACATGGTGAGATTGACAACCTCATCGCAAGTTGGGGACAAAGTTCTGTGGTTGTGTTGTGCAGGTCTCTACGTTGCTACTAGCACCGGTAGTGCGCTTTGCCAAGGCTCAGCTAGCAACACCTTTGGGGTGTTTCCTTGCTCCTACTGGTTCGATTAAACCTTGGTTTCATAACTAAGGGAAACTTGATGCTGTGCTCATCATACCTTCCTCTTGGGGTTCCCCAACGAGCTTGTTAATACACGAGCCATCATCCGTCTATGGAACTTCTTTTGATAATTGTCTGCACAACCTTGATAAAGTTTTGTAGAGGTGTGAATAAACTAATCTTGTTCTTAATTGGGAGAAATGCCACTTCATGGTTAATGAAGGGATTGTCCTTGGGCATAAGGTGTCCTGAAGCGGCATAGAGGTGGATAGAGCTAAAGGTGAGGCAATTGAGAAAATGCCCTGCCCAATAGACATCAAAGGTATTTGTAGTATCCTTGGTCATGCTGGTTTCTATAGAAGGTTTATTACAGATTTCTCTAAGATATCAAAACCCCTCACTAATCTTCTTCAAAAAGATGTACCCTTTGTTTTTGATAATTATTGTAAGGAAGCTTTTGAAACTCTTAAGAAGGCTTTAACTATAGCCCCTATCATTCAACCACCTGATTGGAGTTTACCCTTTGCAATAATGTGTGATGCTAGTGATTTTGCTGTAGGTGCTGTCCTTGGGCAATGAATTGATAAAAAGTTAAATGTTATTCATTATGCTAGTAAGACTCTAGACGCTGCTCAAAGGAATTATGCTACTACTGAAAAAGAATTTCTAGTTGTCGTCTTTGCTTGTGATAAGTTTAGACCTTATATTGTAGACTTGAAAGTCACCATTCATACTGATCATGCTGCTATTAAGTACCTTATGATGAAGAAGGATGCTAAGCCTAGGCTTATTAGATGGGTGCTTCTTTTACAAGAGTTTGATCTGCATATTGTAGATAGGAAAGGTGCTGAAAATCCTGTAGGTGATAATTTATCTCGATTGGAAAACATCTCTTTTGATCCTATGCCTGTTAATGATAGCTTCCCAAATGAACAGTTGGCTGCAGTAGGGGTGAGCTCGTAAGGGAACCCTTGGTATGCTGATTATGCTAACTTTATTGTCTCCAAGTATTTGCCTCCAACTTTCACAGCTCAACAAAGAAGGAAGTTCTTTTATGATTTGAGGCATTATTTTTGGGATGACCCACACTTATATAAAGAAGGAGTGGATGGTATTATGCGAAGATGTGTTCCAGAATATGAACAAAAGGATATATTGCGTAAATGTCATGGTAGTGCTTATGGAGGACATCATGCAGGAGATAGAACTGCGCAAAAGGTGCTACAACCAGGTTTCTACTGGCCTACCCTTTTTAAAGATGCAAGGAAATTTGTTTTATCTTGTGATGAATGTCAGCGTGTGGGTAATATTTCTAGACGCAATGAAATGCCTATGAACTACTCTCTAGTTATTGAACCCTTTGATTGCTAGGGATTTGACTTTATGGGTCATTTTCCTCCCTTGAAAGGTTATACTCATATTCTTGCTGCCGTTGATTATGTTACTAAGTGGGTAGAAGCCATCCCTACGAAGAGTGATAACAGGGAGACCTCTCTAAAAATGCTTAAGGATGTTATGTTTCCTAGGTTTGGAGTGCCTAGGTATCTCATGACTGATGGAGGTTCTCACTTCATTCATGGTGGTTTTAGAAAGACCCTTGCTAAATATGATGTTAATCATAGAATTGCTTCAGCTTATCACCCCCAAACTAGTGGGCAAGTAGAGTTGTCTAATAGAGAAATTAAATCCATCTTGCAAAAGACTGTTAATAGATCTAGAAAAAACTAGGCTAAAAAGTTGAATGATTCTTTATGGGCTTATAGGACTGCCTACAAAAACCATATGGGGATGTCTCCTTATAAAATGGTTTATGGGAAAGCTTGTCACCTACCTTTAGAATTAGAACACAAAGCTTACTGGGCAGTTAAATAACTCAATAGAGATTGTAAGCTTGCTGGTGAAAAAAGATTATTTGACTTAAGTTCTTTAGATGAATGGAGGAGTGAAGCATATGAGAATTCTAGGCTATTTAAGGAAAAAGTTAAAAGATGGCATGACAAGCGAATACTTAAGAGAGAATTCCATGTTGGTGAGAAAGTTCTATTGTATAGGTCTCGTCTCAGATTTTTTGCAGGAAAACTACTGTCAAAATGGGAAGGACCTTTCGTTATTGAAGAAGTTTACCGCTTAGGAGCAATAAAGATTTCTTCTTTAAAAGACAACACTACACAAGTGGTGAATGGGCATCGACTTAAGCATTACATTGCTAGGGATTCTTATAATGAAGATGTTGATGCTTTTCAAGTTATAACTCGAGAAAAATTTATCAAGGACCAAATTCAGAGACCTGCAGACTCCCTCTTCAAATAGGTAACAGTTCTGGTAAGAAAAGTTCTACGAAAGATCTATCTAGTTATATTTTTGCAGTTTTTATCCGACAAGGAGAGCTACGAAGCTAAAGAGGGACAGAAACGGAGCCTGGGTGGCTCACACCACCCTGTGGCATGGGCCCACTCCAGGCCGCGCCACCAGGTGGTGTGGCCACTCCGGACTCCGTCTCCGACCCGTTTTCTCCTAGTACCTTCCTTTTGTTATGAAAGTTCGTAATATATAATCACCCGGATCTCCCGAGGTTCTTATATCGTATTTTCGTTGTGTTTTCGTTTCGATCTGTTTTTGACAGGTAGAGTCCCAGATTTGGAGCCACAATGTCTTCCCCTAGATCAGCCAAGAAAGATTCCTTAGAAGATATCATCAACCCATACATGAGAGAGTTGAAGATTCATCCCAAGGAGTTGTTGCTTGAAGATGGGGAGGTCCGGATAAAAGAGGTTCAAAGCCCTAAAGGCAGAGGAAGTCTGGAGGACAGGATGGAAGCGCTGGGACAAGTAGTCTTTAGGTACAAGAAGATGGCGGAATGCGAAGTGGATATCATCCATAAGATTTGTTCCGAACTCATCACCGAGCACCAAAAGGAGACTGCTAAGCTCAAGGATGAAATCATCTCACTTCACCAAACAACCAACCAACTGCAAGCACAACTCTACGACGTTCAAAATCAAAACTATGAGTATGAAGTTAGGTTTAAACGCATAAGTGCTGTCGCTAGTTTCAGGATGATGGAGACCAGTATGTCTTTCGTTGATGGGGAGCCTTTACCTTGGAAGTCCAACAAAGATGAGAGGATACCACCACCACCAAAGGAGTAACTCGTCATCAGGTTTTGGCATCCCCTTGGTTTGTTCCAAGCTTGGGGGAGTGCCGCGGTATCACATCACTATCTTCTATCTTTTTACCTTTTTAGTAGAGTCATATCATGAATAAAGAAGTTATCATGTAGGATGGTTTGCATTATGGAAGTGTCCCCTCTCTCATTAGATATGTATCCCTTGGTGTGATTTGCCATTATGGAATATTAATGAGAAGTTCTATCATTTACTCTTTTGCATATCTTATATTAGTTTTCAATTCATGGTTATATGATTGATCTTGTTGTTAGTATTGGTATCACTTTGGGATCATTGAGTTTATTTAGTTGGTTTTGGCAAACCTGGCTCGGTCAGTAGCAACACTATTTTTAAGAGTTGAATGAAAAAAATAAAAGTACTCTAAAGAAATATAATTTCATCATCTTTCTTTCTTGATTTGCTCGTAAGTCTAGTATTCTCTAGTTAAGATATTTTGTGCTTCCAAGGAAGATTGCATGTTTGTTTTTATCACTTGTATATTTGTTTGTTTCCTTCAACTCTTATACTTTCTACCTAGCCTTGCTAGCCAAAAACTTGTACTGAGAGGAATTCTTCTCGTGCATCCAATCCTTAAACCAAAACCTATGCCATTTGTGTCCACCATACCTATCTATTAGCATTACTGCTATTCCAAGTAAATTCATGTTTTATCTACCTTCCAAATTAAACTTGTTATGTGAAATTAGTGATCAAAGCTCTCACGAACTTGATGGCACACTTTACTTTCTTGCATTTAATAAACTTGAACCATTGTGCCCATCTATGTTGCGTATATTCTTGCGCTTTGTAAGTTGTGAATTAGTAGAACCATGCTGTCATGGGGAACGCTTTCAACATTGCACTGGTACTTTGTACCTAGTTGATATCATGTTCTTTTGTCTATGGATGTCGTCGGTGTGAAATGAAAGGAGAGCTTGTAAGTCCATGGAGTTATGCATGTGTGTTAGAGAAACGCCTGGGCCGCCGGTCTAATCCATGTTGTCATGGTGGAAACTTGCAGCGTAACCATAATGAGCATCTATGAAGCATTCTTCTTATAAAAAGAGACATAGATTGAGAAAAAGAGAAAAAGAAAAAAAGAGATGACAAAAGAGGAAAGAGAGAAAAAATCACCATATTCCCATGGTAAATAAGAAGATTATTGAGATACTCGTTGTCTGCTTGCCTTGCCATTTTGATATGGGGATTCTTTCGTATCATCGGGCAAGGGGTACCCCGTTGGCGGTTCTCCATGATACACATGTGCTTACTATGACAAGAACTTACCAGTGACTAAATTTGAGTAGTATGAGGAGCGACCCTCGTATTCAAGGGACATGAGATTTTCAACTACAACTTGTCAAGCATATCTTCACATTTGATCACTTTAACCTTAACCATCTAAAGATGCTTATGATAGGGGCAATGAGAGTTGAAAGCTAATAAGTATCATAATTGGAAGCTCTTTATGAAACTTGAAATCCCTGCTTCCCTTTACAAAGGGCCTTTAGTTTACTTTTTAGTTGAGTCAGTAAACCTATTCCTTTCTATCTCAGCAAGTATTTTGAGTTGTTGTGTTTCATTCATCATATGATGATTTATTCAATCATGTTTTTTATGTTCCTTGTTTTACAGTTTGCTCTTATCTTGGTGTTTACTAGTTTGAAAGGTATCATTGAAAACCAGTTACTTGTGAACTCCAGCAAATTGTCAACTATTCTTCGACCAAGAGCTAGGTTTGCCATTACCAATTATGATTTACTTTATGTATCTTTATTGTGTTTCCGTTACCTATTGCAAGTTAAGTTATATAATAGTGAGTTGTCTTCTATTATGATCTATGTATTGATGAATGTGATGCTTCTTGTCCATATTATTTTATCGACTCTTCACTCCATAAATCTGAGGTCATGTTTATTGAGATCAGTTTCGCTTAGGGACAAGCGAAGTCTAAGCTTGGGGGGAGTTGATTCGTCCATTTTGCATCACTATTCTATATCATAATTTACTATTATTCATTGATATATTTCATATTAAGAGATGATACTTATGTTATTTCATCTGTTTTTGCATGGTTGATGACTTTTGGAGCATGGACTGCTACAGTCAGGATTCTGATGGAAAAGGTGCTATTTGGAGGCGAAAATCACGAAGATCAGAAAATCCGGGAAAATACATGGAAAATCCTATTTTTCCAGAAGAAAAAGATAGCCAGAAGGAGGAGTGGAGATGGGCCACAGGGGGCCCACACCACCCCCTGACGCGAGCCACCCTGGGCCGCGCCACCAGGTGGTGTGGCCGCCTTGGTCCACCTCCATATCTCCCCTCTGGCGTATATTATCTCCATGGAACCCTAATACCGGGAGAGCGACCACAGAAAGATTTTGCCACCTCTGCGGGGAGGAAAACACCGAGAGAGAAAGATCTCTCCGGTAGACATATTTCTGCCGGGGGAATTCCTTCCTAGAGAGAGGAGATCATCGCCATCAACACTACCATCAAGCTGGACTTCATCGGGATCATCATCATCACCATGATCATCTCCATCAGCACCATCATCACCACCATCATATCGTTGTAACAATTGGGTTGAATCTTGGATAGTTCTTAGGGGAAACATTCCCGGTGTTGATTACTCTTTGTAGTTGATGCTATTGAGTGGAACCACTGAATTATTGTTTATGTTCAGATTGTTATACATCATTATTCCATATCTGATCATGATCCATATGATGTCTTGTGAGTAGTTCGTTTTGTTCTTGAGGACATGGGAGAAGTCATGTTGTTAGTAGTGGAATTGTGTTGAGAAAGATTCAATGGTTTGTTAATTAAGTTGTGGTGTACTTATTCTAGTGGTGTCATGTGAACGTCGACTACATGACACTTCACCTATATGGGACTAGGGGAATGCATTGTGTATTTGGCTACTAATCGTAGGGGTTGCCGGAGTGACAGAAACCTGAACCCCCGTTAGGAAACCATTGCACAAGGGATGTAAGGGTCTTAGAGTTTAAAGTTGTGGTTAGGTTTCTACCTTAATTACTTTCTTGTACTTACGGATGTTTGCAAGGGGTATAATCACAAGTATGTATTAGTCCTAGGAAGGTCGGTACATTAGCACAGGTTCACCCACACAACACTTAGCAAGCTAAAGAAGATTAATCAACTATATGAAGCGAAAGCACTTGACGATATTCCCATGTGTCCTCGAGAACGTTTGGTCATCTTAAGTAATACAACCGGCTTGTCCTTTGCTGCATAAAGGATTGGGCCACTTGCTGCATTTATTCTTATTGTCTTTTATTTACTCGTACTTTATTTACTTGCATTATCAAGACCCCCTAAAAATCCGTTTGCTAAGTATTTGTAGAGAATTCCTGATCCATACCACTAGCCAGCACCTTCTGCTCCTCGTTGGGTTCGACACTCTTACTTATCGAAAATACTGCGATACACCCCCTATACTTGTGGGTCATCAGGATACCGCGACACTCCCCCAAGCTTGGAACAAACCAAGGGGATGCCAAACCTGATGACGAATTACTCCTTCGGTAGTGGTGGTATTCTCTCGATGAGCTTTTTGATCAATTTCCCCAAGTCCTCAATCTCGAAGGTGAGAGTACGAATCAACTCCGAGTTTTTCTCAATGTGGTTCATGATCATGTCGGGTTGTGGATCCCAGCTCTTGCGATTCTTTCCCCACTCTACCTCCTTGAAGTCTTCTTTTCCTGCATGGCTAGAACGAGGAAAATCCCAATTGGAGGGTAGTTTCTCCTTGGGTATATTCTGGTATTGATGCTCATGGATAAGGGTATGGATAGGATTCTTGGTGCATGGAGGAAGTGACCATGGATCCGAACAGTGACGAGGAGGCTTCCCTCCAGTTGACATAATCCTGGCAGGGTTTGCCACCACTCCAATGCTTGCAATGGTAGTGTCGGTGTGCCTTGCCTCGTCTTCATCTTCACTCTTGATCTCCTTCTCTTTGCCCGGGGTCTTGGAGATCTTCCTCCATAGGCTCCTTTCCTTTATCCTTGGCGGACACCATTGTGCTTCTAAACTTTTAAGAATAGTTCCTGGCAGAAACAGATCGAAACGAAAACACAGCGATAACACAATATACGAACCTCGGGGGATCCGGGGGATTAGATATTACGAAGTTTTACAACGACAGGAAGGTACTGGGAGAAAACGGGTCAGAGACGGAGTCCGAGGTGGCCACACCACCTGGTGGCGCAACCAGGGGTGGGCCCGCGCCATAGGGTGGTGTGAGCCACCCTGGCTCCATTTCCGTCTCTCTTTCGCTTCGTAGCTTTCCTTGTTGGATAAAAACTGCAAAAATATAATTGGACATATCTTTCACGGAACTTTTCTTACCAGAACTGTTACCTATTTGAAAACGGACTCTGCAGGTCTCTGAATTTGGTCTTTAGTAGATCTTCCGGAGTCACAACTTTAATAACATCAATATCTTCGTCTTCATACTCTTATTGCTTGAGTCATGAAACCTTTCACTTTCTTATGACACCATTTTCTCCACTAACCTGAAAATTTCTTTCACACAAAACTTCACACAATTCTCATTAGCAACATTAGTGCATACGAGGTAATAAACCTTTTAAGTTCAATTTCAACTGAAATCCATCAAAACATAAGCTACTGAAACAACTCCTTCCGAAAATCCAAAAGAATTCAAAAAGGAGATCGATTTAAGAGGCAAATGTAAGAGTGGTCTAAATCTGTCAAAACAGTATAAGAAGCAAAGATCAAATTTTTAGAAAATCTTCTGTTGCTCAAATAAAAAAGTTCAAAACTAACGAAAGTTAAATAACAACCTGGGGCAGAAGCACAAACAATTACAGCTTAATCCGACATACAGAGATCTCTCAGGAATTTTTACGGTGAGGCACAAAAATCTGTTTCGGGAAAGCAACTTCCCCAAATATTACTTCTCTCTCATTTGGGGTTGATATTGACACAAAAACCAAACAAAAAGGATAAAGGGAGGTTATTACCGAAGTAATAACTTCCAAGACTCAAAGAAACAAAAACAAACTGAAAGCAAGAATAAATTGGGTTGTCTCCCAAAAAGCTCTTTCTTTATAGCCATTAAGATGGGCATGATAATTTTAATGATGCTCACATAAGAATATGAATTTAAGTAAACGGGAGCATTAGGAAGAAAAAATACACATGATTAAGTCTAACCCACTTCCTATGCAAGGGAATTTTGTAAACAAATAAGTTGTTGAAACCAGAGGCTGCTAGCATAGGAAGGCAAAACAAGTGCAACATAAAGACTTTAAGCATAAAACGAGGAAACTTGATATTATTGAGATGCATAAGAACACTTTTCCCTCTCTCATAATAACTTTCAGTATCATTCATAAACTTAACAATATAAATGTCACAAGGACCATCATAGCAATGATGACTTACTCTAACAGAAATCATAGGAACACTAGTTTTATAACACTACTTTGTTAAACAATATTAGAGGTATCCTTACAAAGGATAGTCTGTCCCTCTTCTACATATTTAGTGACAAAGTCTTTCACATTTGCAATTATAGGGTCATCATCCATTTTTTTATCAAGTTCAACGGCTTTATTTGTACTTTCACTAACCATACTAGCTATCATAGAATGTTCCTTTATCTTAACTGGGAAAGAAATTTTCTCAATCTAAGGCTCAGGTGAAACATGATTAGCAGTATAAACTTCAGTATTTCTTGCAGGAGCACTCTTAGCAACATCTTTATATGGTTCATGATACTTATTCCACTTCTTTTTAGGCACTTCAATATAGGAAGCAAAAGCCTTAAAATAAGTTGCAATAGCTTGAGAGTCTAGACCATAGGCATTTTTAATATTTTGAAAGTCATCAGTTCCCATAAAAGATTCAGTGCATTCATAATCATAATTTATACCTGACTTTCTTCCTTGGTCATTCTCCCATGCTTCAGCATTGTCTTGAATACGGTCTAGAAGATCCCGTTTAGCTTCTTCTTCCATGCGAGTGAATGATCCAACACAAGAAGCATCCAATAAATCCTTATCATGAAGAGAAAGCATTGCATAAAAGTTATTGGTAATAATATTGTTGGGGAGCTCATGGATGGGACATTTGAGCATTAGTAATTTCAATCTCCCCCAAGCTTGAGTTGTACTCTCTCCATCAAGAGGCCAAAAGTTATATATTTGATTCCGATCTTTATGAATCTCACTAGGAGGATAAAACTTTGAATAAAAGAGAGGTACCATTTCCTCCCATTCAAGAGCTTGACCATTCTTCAACAGCTTATACCATTCTTCAGCTCTTCCTTTTAGTGATAATGAGAATAACTTCTTCTTGACTTGATCTGTTGTAATACCTGCACACTAGAACAACCCGCATAATTCGTGTATAAAGAGCAAATGATCACCAGGATGGACAGTTCCATCCCCAACATAGTAGTTATCCATAACATGATCAATAATTCTTGTAGGTATTTTAAAAGCATCATTCTCAGCAGGTGGTGGTTCATCTACTACCTTAGCAGTGGTAGTAGCATTACAAAATAAGAAACTTAGCGAATTATCCATAATAAAGCAACTAACAGAAGTAAACAATACTCACAGTAGAAGTTTCCTTTACCTGTTCCACTTTCAAATAGCACTTCACTCCCCGGCAACGGCGCCAGAAAATAGTCTTGATGACCCACAAGTATAGGGGGGTGTATCGCATTATTTTCGATAAGTAAGAGTGTCGAATCCAACGAGGAGCAGAAGGTACTGGCTAGTGGAATGGATCAGGAATTCTCTGCAAATACTTAACAAACGGATTTTTAGGGGTTTTTGATAATGCAAGTAAAATAAGTACGAGTAAATAAAAGACAATAGAAATAAATGCAGCGAGTGGCCCAATCCTTTATGCAGCAAAGGACAAGCCGGTTGTATTACTTAAGATGACCAAATGTTCTCGAGGACACATGGGAATATTGTCAAGTGCTTTCGCTTCATATAGTTGATTAGTCTTCTTTAGCTTGCTAAGTGTTGTGTGGGTGAACCTGTGCTAATGTACCGACCTTCCTAGGACTAATACATACTTGTGATTAAACCCCTTGCAAGCATCCGCAAGTACAAGAAAGCAATTAAGGTAGAAACCTAACCACAACTTTAAACTCTAAGACCCTGACGTCCCTTGTGTAATGGTTTCCTAACGGGGGTTCAGGTTTCTGTCACTCCGGAAACCCCTACGATTAGTAGCCAAATACACAATGCATTCCCCTAGGACCATATAGGTGAAGTGTCATGTAGTCGACGTTCACATGACACCACTAGAAGAAGTACACCACAACTTAATTAACAAACCATTGAATCTTTCTCAACACAATTCCACTACTAACAACATGACTTCTCCCATGTCCTCAAGAACTAAATGAACTACTCACAAGACATCATATGGATCATGATCAGAGATGAAATAAGGATGTGCAACAATCTGAACATAAACAATAATTCAATGGTTCCACTCAAAAGAAGCAACTACAAAGAGTAATCAACACCGGGAAAGTTTCCCCTAAGAACTATGCAAGATTCAACCCAATTGTTACAGTGGTATGGAGTGGTGATGATGGTGCTAGTGGAGATGATGGTGGTGGTGATGATGATGATGATCCCGATGAAGTCCAACTTGATGGTGGTGTTGATGGCGATGATCTACCCTCTCCGGGAAGGAATTCCCCCGGCAGAATTCTGTCTGCCGGAGAGATTTTTCTCTCTCGATGTTTTCCGCCCCGCAGATGCGGCAGAATCTTTCTGTGGTCGCTCCCCGAGTCTTAGGGTTTCGGGAGGATAATATACGCCAGATGGGAGAGGCTGGAGTGGACCAGGGCGGCCACACCACCTGGTGGCACGACCTAGGGTGGCCCGCGCCAGGGGGTGTGATGTCTACGCACTTCTATTCTTGTAGACATTTGTTGGGCCTCCAAGTGCAGAGGTTGGTAGAACAGCAGCAAGTTTTCCCTTAAGTGGATCACCCAAGGTTTATCGAACTCAGGGAGGAAGTGGTCAAAGGTATCCCCTCTCAAGCAAACCTGCAATCAAGATACAAGAAGTCTCTTGTGTCCCCAACACACGCAGTACACTTGTCAGGTGTATAGGTGCACTAGTTCGGCGAAGAGATAGTGAAATACAATTGGTATAGACAATTATAAGTGGTAATGGTGATAGAAAATAGCTTGATGGCGTGAAAAAGACTAAAGGCAAACTGAAATAAAGATGGAAGCAAGCAAACATGTAAGATCTAGTAGCAAATGGTGTTTTAATGCTTAGAAACAAGGCCTGGGGATCATAGTTTCACTAGTGAACACTCTTATATAAATATCTTCTCTTTATGATACTACTCTTAACTACTCTCTGGTTGAACACTCTAATCGATGGTAGGGCTATAACAACACACCTCAAAGTAAGCCTTTCCCATCTACATAACCCCACACTGTCACCTTGAGTACTAGATGAGTCCAACAAACATCACAATTTCATAAAGACATCCAACTCCAAATATAACTCATAACAAGTATTTTTAATCTCTAGCCTAAGTGCCACCATGGTGTGCACGCTGTCACTTTCACACACATGGGGAGAGCAGAGATCTAATAAAGCACTTGAGTAGCAAGGTAGATCTACTTGATTACAAAGCTCATGATCACAATATGATCATGCATAGAGAGAGATGAACACATAGCTACCGCTAGAACCTTAGCCTCGAGAGAGAACTACCCCCTCCTCATCATGGGAATCAGCAACAGTGATGGAGATGGTGGTGGAGATCGATGGAGATGGCTCCGGGGGCACTTCCCCATCCTGGCAGGGTGCCGGAACAGAGACTTTCTGTCCCCCGAATCTCCCCTTCGGTGGCGGCGGCACTGCGGAACTTTTTGTGGCTGGAGGATTGACTTTTCAGGGTTTATGCCTCGAGAGGCTTCTTATAGGCCAGAGGGCAAGGTCAGTGGGCGTCCAGGGGGCCCACACCATGCCCTGGCGCGGCCTAGGGGGACTCACGCCATGGGGTGGTGTGGCGACCCTGTGGCCCCTCTCCGACTCTCCTTATGGCTCCGTGAGTCTTCTGGGAAAATATCAACTTTGGCTTTTGTCCGGTGCAATTCCAAGAATATTGATTTTCTGACTTTCCTGGAACCAAAAACAGCAGAAAACAGACAACTGGCACTGTGGCACTTGTTAATAGGTTAGTCCAAGAAATCATATGAAAAGTACTCCAAAGTGTGGACAAAACATAAGAAAGTAGATAAAACCAAGCATGGAACTAGTGGATCTATCTAGTTCTGGGCTATATATAGTCCCCCACCCCATTGTAAACCCTAGGCATGATATTTGGAATTAGTGGAAACCCCTTGTGGATCTATCTAGTTCTTGCCTCATGCTCCTTTGACAAAGGAGCACACCAAATATCCCAAACCTCATTGGAGTTTGCATTGTGCCTCCTCATTGTACAAGGCCTAGGCATCGGAGTCCCTTTGCCTAGACGTCAAGATCTCACCTAGTCTCCCATCTCGCCGTGCCGGTTCGAGAGAGATTCCTCCGCCCGACGCTGATCCTAGGGATTGCGACGGACCGGTCACCGCCGGCGTGAGCTATTGGTGTGTATCGTGGTTTTGTGTGTGTGTGTTCTTCGCATTCTTTGTACGTGCGTTCATCGTGTTCATCCTTCCCTCCCCTCCCCGCACTCCATCCTCGATTTGAGTGGGATTCGTGAAAGATCGGGCCACCCTAGAGGTTTGCCCTCAACAACTATAATCATATTTCATAAAGTTTATAATTAAGTTTTATATCATGCTATAACTGTATTGAAAGGAAACATCAATACACGTGTGATATATAAACAACCAGGGGTTCCCGGTGAAACTCTAATCACTGGTTCATTGGTCAATAGATGATCAAGGTTTCCTAATCATGTGGCATTTATGCCAGTTGGAAATGGAGTCATCTCATTCTGATAATACGATGATGAACCAATAGCAAACCCAAACATCGTGACCTAATCATGTCACGAAGTTCAAGTTATGATGATTAGAATAGACCTAGTAGACTATTCTTTAGACCATGAGGCTATATCTATCACTGTCTCCCGAGGGTGCTTTGATAGCATCAAACGTCACTTGGTAATACAGTGATCATAAAGGTGCGTTCAGGTATTTGGAGGAACTTTTGAGGCAATATATGTCGAGAGCGGGATTTGTCCATCCACGTGACAGAAAGATACTCGAGGGCCCACTCGGAGAAGTTATATCCAATAGTTGCGCAGCGTCTGATTTGATCATAGGGATATCACTTGTCGAAACAAGTCAAGTAGCATTTGTCGGTAACGAGATTGAACATGACATGGTGATGTCAATTATTAGATCTCGGGCAATGCAAGTATCAAGATACAAAAGGAATAAGACACGACGGTTCAAACGACGAAAGATCTTCGTGGAATGCACAAGGGTCACATGGCCATCTAGGTCCATCTATCGATCATTGGTACGGAGTGTCCTGACCATGTCTGGAGTGTTCCCAAGCCTTGGGGTATCACGCTTAAGGGCTTGGTGATTCTTAGAGAGTATTTACAGGATCGGTAGAATCACCGAAGAAGAGATGAGAGAAAGGCGGAAGGGTTTTGGTGAGTCCGGAGGATGTCCGGAGTGGAGGTGGAAGGTGTTCCATAGACACGGAGATTTAATGCTATGTGAATAAATGTTAAATATTGATTTCATAATTTATTCATAATTATTTAATAAATAGAAAATCAATTAAAAGGTCAAAAGGCTTAATGGGCCAAATCTTGGAGGGGAAAAGGCCCATGAGGGGCGGGGGGGCTGAATCCCTAGGAGGAGCCAAGGGGGTGGCCGGTGCCCTAGTGCGCCAGCCCCCAGGTGGGGCCCATGGGGGTGGCCATCGGCACCTCCCCCCCTCTCCCATGATTAGTCCCACCCCGGGACTTTGAGGGAGGGTTTACCTCCCCTTCCCCCTATGTATAGTGGGGTATTTTGACCAAATAATACACACAATATTCAATAAAGGTTTCCTCACTTTTGGGGAGACCTCCAGTTGATATCTCCCTCTCTCTCTCTCTCTCTCCCGTGACTATGGTCCCAAGTCCGGACTACACGAATGAGAGACATCTTCACCGCGAAGCGCCATCGTGCTGCGGGACTTAGATCCAGGAGCCCTACTTCCGCAACTGCTGCTGGATCGGGGAAGCGGGAGTCATCTCCAGGCACCAAATGCATGTAACTCCCTGCGAGGTGCAACATTTGAGGCACTAGAAGTCATTGGAGCCAAAGGAGCGCAAGGACTTCATCACGACCTTGAGGTCGGCTTCGGCTCATCTACATCAACCACGCTCCCCTGAGCGTTGACAATGTTTTTCGTTCTTCAAGGGTAAGTTTGCGAAAATCCCCACCCGTTAATGCATTACTAATAGATAGGTTTTGGCAGCATCAGGGGTTCAGGGGCGTAGGGTAAAATTTTATTATTGTCATACATGAACCCCTACAGTGGTATTAGAGCGAGATATATGCGTAGTATTGCTAGTACGGGTAGAACACATAAGATGTAGCGTGTGGGCGTTGATCTTTTAGTTGTTTGATACCTTCGATCTGGATTACGGATGTAGTATAGCTTCTTTTTCCCTAGTATACCTAGGTTATTGAATCCTCGGGAAGCAGATGTGTAGTGAAGTTACTTTAACGGACCTTCGGGAGTTTTAGAATTCCTTTTGTGTTTTTACCGGACCAAGAGTTTCCGTCTTTTTGTTGTTGTCGATGATGGAGATAGAGGGCCTAGGGCGTTCAGTTTCACCTGTATCTGTGCGAAACATCTGATGGGAATAAAAGATAAAGATAAAGTATGTATATAACTATTAGAGCAAGATAAATTATATGTGGATAGTGCATCCATAATTGCTATTGCCTCCGCAATCGCTTATAGCAATAACCTACTAGTATCATCCACAGAAGAAAGAGAACCAATGATATGCATAGTGATGTCACCGTTAATCCCAAGTGAATCCCTCACATACAACCGTACTACCCTTTCTGTCACTAGGGTTCCCAACCTACAGATTAGTCATTACTCATACTCCCTATACCTGGCTCAATCCTTGGGGTCTTGGGTACCTGACAATTCCTTATATTGAGGCAATAGAGGATACAATAATCATCATGTCATACAAAGTAATACACGATCCCATCTATGATAAATAACATGCAGAAAAAGCTACATGGCTAGGCTGAATCCCTTAGCCCAAGGAGAATTACTCACACATAGAGATGAGATCAACCATCACAAACATTGTAATGGAAATCATAATATTGCTAGCAATAGTCTTACAATGTTGCCAATAGAAGAAGAGATCTACTATTACAAGTGGTGGAATATGGCTATGGAGACGGAGAAGGGTTTTGAGATCTGGAGGCGGCTGATGATCTGGGGCAGAGACTTTTAGGCGAGGCAGGAGGGTTTTCTCATCGCCCGAGGCTTCTTTCTATAGGGGTCCCTTCACGAAAGTTGTTCTGTTTGACCTAGCGATGGTGCCGCCAACTATACGACCGGAACTATACGGCTGTAATTTTATTCCGATCATATAGTTGGTCGTTAAAGCGTCTGCCTCCGCTTCATGGCTCCTGGTTTCTTCTGGTTGTTGGAAATCTCGTATCTTTGACTTTAATGTAGTGATTCCCATCTTCAAACGACATTATCTACGCAGAAAAAAATAGAAAGAAAGGATTGCATACCCCTTTGATTATTAGACATTAGTGGCACGGTTTAGAGAGATATTTCATAAAAATATGAATAATATCCAGTTTAAATGTGGACGTGGATGGTTATATTTCAGAGCCATAAACCTCCCCAAGCTTAAACTTGATCGTCCCCGAGCAAGAAAAACAAAATCAAAAAGGAACTCAACATTTAAATTAAAATAATGAGATGATGATCTTACTCATGATTGGTAGTCTCATATTTCCTCCACTTCATAAATCTGAAAAACCTCAGCATAGATAGAGTAATGGAAAGCATATCATACAGGTTTTATGCATCCTTATAGGGCAACAAAATTATTGTTAACATGGATGATTCAAATGAGTAAACTCTATTCCATGTCATGTAATCATCTCATAGGCTTGCCTTTGAATAATAAAGTATAATCATGTAAATTGAGAGTGTGAGAGTTGTCATGAAAAGCATATATACTAGAGTATCTCAATTCTCCCACATTAATAAATCAAGACTTTTCAAGCACTACTTTTCCATTCATTGCCCTTCAACAAGTTTAGTTCTTAAGTAATTGAGAGCATGCCAAAAAAATTAGTTTATCAGGCTGTGATGGACACTCGTGGCATCACTAAGGTTTTTGTTCCTTTTGCATAATGATTACTCATAACAGCCAGAGGAGTGATTCCATCATAATTGCAGCTACCCGGGAGTGCCAAGAATCTTACCCACTATAGCATTGCTGCTACATGTGTTTTAATCAACTCATAGCCAAAATCTAGGAGTTTCCTCTATGAAGATCGTTCGTAGGTCTGCGGAGTTGTTGGCATCCCATGAAGTTTGACACGCATAAAGCTATATCATTCTTATGATTAACAAGTCAAACTTTGGCATGCTCACAAAAACCTCTAAACATTAATTCAATTGAACAAATCCTTTTGAAGAGAGCTATCAAGTCAATCAACATTTTCAGTGGCGTTGAGTGTCTCTATAAATAATCCTTCAAGACTAAGCACTACAACATCCAAGCCTTCAATTGTGAGACTTTTTCTTATTACAATTTTTTAGCAATTTTTAGGCAAGACTTGGTTAATTACGAGAGCTAAAAAAAAGTACCCAACTAAATACCCATGCAAACAAAAATCTTACTACAATAAAAAGACTCACTCCACCAATATACCATCTCAAACTTTACTACTAAGTAGCATGGGTTTCTCAAACTTCAAAAGTTGGGAGTCATAAGGCATACCTCTCATGTTTGGTTCCACTTCTCTCTTCCTTTTTATTTGCTTCTTGGAAACTCGAAGTCAATCACTCTCCTACAAATATATGAGAACCTGGAGGCGGAAAGAAAAGAAAGAGGGAAAATAAGGAAAAATGGAGAAATATTTTTGTGTTTTTTAAGAGAGGGAGTTTAAAGGATAGAAAATTGGCGGCAAAGCTCGGCTAGAAAATCTCGAAAGCAAATAGAAAGAACTAAAAATAAAGTGTTGGAGAAACCAACACAAGTGCTTATAAACTCAAATTAAAAACACACCTCGAAATAAATAAAAGCAAATGAACGCCAAATAAAGATACATGAGGAAACTTCCCCAAGCTTAGGCTTTTGCAAGCCCTTCAAATCATTGTGGTGGCAGGAATAAGTCGTTACTCCAGTTCGCAAATTGAGTTGAGAGGTTAGTAGTTGTTCCTTGGAGGTTCAAAGAGAGGCTATGCATCCCCTCCACAGTCCCTCCAAGTTCTTGGAAGTCTTGGTATGTGGCGAACCAGGTTGTTGGCTGCTCCTCTTGATAAGAAACTTCTTCCTCCTCTTCTTGGTCCTCATCCTCCTCTAGAATATCCTCCTTGGGTTGGTGTTGTTCAACCTGCAAGTCCTCGATAGAGAAAAGACCATTAGGCATAGGAGCAGGGTAGAGACGCCTAGCTCCAGCAATATCCAGGTAATAAACACCACCACTCCTAGTGAGAATTCCACAAGCTTTCAAAGTAGAGACACCAACATGTCACTCACCTAGCACGGGTTGCAACTCACCTAGGTCGATACCTAGGGCAGTGGCAAGCACGGTGATGACGCCTCCACCTGTGATTGGTCCTTGGCTTTGGGAGGATTGGTGCTCCACGTAGCGCACAAGGATGGTGCCCAAGTTGAGTGACAAGCCGCAATTGATGTAAGCAGCCATTGCGAGGAATAAGATGTCCTCCTCGTTGAGTCTCGTGAACTCATTACGTTCCTGCAAGGTGTTAGCAATAACATAGAACAAATAGCGAATTGCAGGATGTTGAATATTCTTCCCCTTGCTCACTCTAGTAGTGAAACTCGTTCCATTATAATATTGTTCAGGGGAAGGTTCTAAGCTAGTAAAGGATGCGCGTAAGGCGTTGGCATCATTGTTTGGGAAACTAAAACATGCGCACCATTCATCTAGTTTTAAAGTGTAGTTGTTGTTCATAAGTTAGAAAGAAATAGTGTCCTCTCCTTGCCAGAGTTTAACGATGCTTTGCAACGAACATAGAAATTCAATGGTTAAGCGGCGATAAGTAGGCACATCATTGTACACAAAGTTTTGCAAGCCAGATCTATTGCAAAGTAAATTGAAATCATCAGAAATACCGAGTTGGTTCAATATAATGGGGCAAGCCCACTTGGTGGCCTTCACTTCGCGGTTCTTGATCTTGTTGAAGCGATCATGTTGGAGCTCATCCCTGAACCATATCCCCATGCGTTCTTTAGCGACAGCCCGAGAAGCGCTAGCGGTGGCACTAGCACAAGTTTGGATCCTTATGTTCATCATCTAAAACATTGAAGAAAGACAAAAATAAAACCTTTTGATCCAACAATAGTAAGTATAACATATTACTCATCATAGCACACTAAAGAATCCTCTCAAAATAATAATCTAGGCAAGAGAATCATGGCAATTAGTTCATAGTAGGTCTCACCCTATATTGATAATGACAATAGATTGAAGATGAATTTGCAAAAAGTAATTGGAGGAGAAACAATCGTAGATCACTTGTGTGCGAGGAAATCGAATGAAATTGAGTAGAGATGAAGATCTCTTGAGGTTTTGAGAAGGTTTGGAGGTAGAATAGAGAAAAAGGATTGAAGTTTGGGGGTTGGAGGTACCTTCCCGTGCAATTTTGTGGTCAGACGCAACTATACGGGTGGAACTATACGGCCAGAACAATGCGTTCCACCGTATAGTTGGCCTTCTGTCAAAATTTTAGGGTTTCCACCTGGCAGTGCAGCTATACGGCCAGAACTATATGGCCGGAACAATATGTTCCCACCGTATAGTTGGTTGTCAAACCGTCTATACCTGGTAAAAGAAATTATACAGAGGCATCGATATCTATACGACCGGAACTATATAACCGGAATTTTTATTCTCGTCGTATAGTTGGTCGTTAAACCGTCAGTACGTGGAAAAGAATTTGTACGAAAGCACCGATATCTATGCGACCAGAGTTATACGATTGGAATTTTTATTCCCACCGTATAGTTGGTAATTAAACAGTCAGTACACATGAAAGAAAAATTGTCGATGGCAAAAATATCTATACGACCGAAATTTTTATTCCCGCTGTATAGTTGGTCGTTAAACTCTTTGTATGCATAAAAAAATCTGTTTCTTCAAAAATTATTTCTTATCCTGTAACTTAGTGATATACCTTGTTTTTGATAGAAAATTGACAGTAAATATTGTCAACCAACAAAAGCATGAATAAAGCAGGATTTTTAGTACCACCGAACTTCTTCTCCTTAATTGGACTTTTCTAGCTCTCTTTCTTAAACATAAACTTAGACTAAAACTTAAAACTTAACTCAATCCTTTATTTCACATGGGTTGCCTCCCATGAAGTGCTCTTTTATGGTCAATAGCTTGACCTCATTGTTGCTCACTTAGGCCAGATGAGTGGAACACCCAATCCAAAATAGTTGGCCTTCAAAGTGATGGCCTCCTTTTCATCATACTTGGCTTTCTTCTACCTGGGGAAATGAATAACAAAAGGATCCCGCGAAGGCAATTGAAGCTTCATGCTCCCTTCATGTAGATTAATCTAAGTCTTAATAGTTTTTAAGAAAGGACGACCTAGTATAATAGGAGCTGTAGCATCTTCAGGCATGTCAACAATAAAAAAATCAATAAGAGCAGGACAACCTTTAATGTATACTAAAGTATTCTCCTTCATTCCTACGGCTTGTTTGTACGTAGAATCTGCAAGATGCAATTTTAACTCGGTGATCTCAAAGGAGCCAAGATTTAACTTGTTAAAAATACTCTTTGGAATTGTTGAGACGCTTGCACTTAGATCACAACGTGCAGCTATCTCATTGGTCCCAATTTTAATCTTAATAGTGAGCTGAAATATGTCATCAAGCTTCACAGGTAAATTTTCAGCAATTTGCTTATATTCTTCCTCAAGCTCACATACCTTTATTGCTACCTGATTAAAAAAGTGTTGGTACATAGATTCCTCATTTCCTTCACTTACCGGAATCTTAACATTGATCCTTTTACGAGATCTTCAACGGTATAACTTGGTGAAGTTGCATTACTATAATCAAGTTCTTCATGCTCCTCCCATTGGATTCTCATCATATTGAGGTCTTCAAAAGGATTGGGCTTAGGTTTACCTGCAAATTTAGCTAGAATGAGAGTTTGACTCTCGGTTATCTTACCTAGCTATGCCTAAACAATTCTCGTTCTTTCTTGGAGGGCCTACAAATCATTTCTCAAACTTATAGCTTGGTTACATAATTTACCAAGCATAGCATCATGGTTCTCCATTATTTTAACAAGAATATTGTTTTGTTCATTTTATGAGCCTATAAAAGACTTAAGTGTTTCTTGGAGACTACCATTACTAGTTCCCATATTATTATTAGAATTACATATAGGACTAGAATAGTGTTTCTGAAAATTAGGATTATAATTCTTCTTCCAAGCATGGTTATAATCATTATGAGCTATGAAGTCTATCTCTTCAATATTTGTTTCTAGGATGGCTCTTACCTGCGTTTCCGTACCTTTCACGGCTAGTATGAGCTCATCCAACTTAGCATTGAGTTCTTCATTTTCTTGTGGTGAGACGGAGTTCACCTTCTTCGTGTTTGATCTATCCACATGCCATTGGGCATGGTTGTCTTGCATATTGTCTAGCAGCTGCTTTACTTCGGTAATATGTTTACCCATAAATGTTCCTCCAGCTGTAGTATCAAGCATAGACTTAGACACAGGGTTAAGAGCATTATAAAATAGATGGAGAATTAACCAGTCTTCCATCCCATGACTGGGACAGTTTCTCATGCATTCTTTCATCCTCTCCCACGCAAGCTCTAGTAGCTCACGCTCTTCCTGTCTAAAACTAGTAATATTAGACCTGAGTTGCATAGTCTTTGCAGGTGGGAAAAATTTAGTCATGAATAAATAAGGGCATTCCACCCACAATGTAATAGTATTTTTAGGCAAAGATAGCAACCATTCTTTTGCTCTTCCTATAAGAGCGAAAGGAAATAAACGCAATTTAACCACATCAGGGTCAACGGCTTTTATACGCATCATATCACATATTTCAGTGAAAGTATTCAAGTGAATACCTGCGGCTTCAATAGCAGAGCCTCCAAATTGATTATGTTGAACCAAACTTAAATAATGGGGCTTAATTTCATAGTCATCAGTAGCAATTTTTGGCTGAGTAATAGGAGTATGCAAATAATCATTGTTGGGAGTAGCAAACTCCCCAACCTTCTTTTCAACCATAGTTCCTATGTTTTTGGGTTTTCTTAAACAGAGAATTATAATGGTAAAAGCAATAATTTAAAGACTAACTATTTTTTTGGTTTTTCAAATAAAGACTGAAAGCAAACTTAACAAAATTAAAAACAAGAATTAAAACTAGCAAGGTTCCTACTAACCTCACCAGGGTAGCTATTGCTTCCTCAGCAACGGCGCGAGAAAAAGGGTTGATACCTTCGATCTGGATTACGGGTGTAGTATAGCTTCTTTTTCCCTAATAGACCTAGGTTATCGAATCCTCGAGAAGCATATGCGTAGTGAAGTTACTTTAACGGACCTTCGGGAGTTTTAGAATTCCTTTTGTGTTTTTACCGGACCAAGAGTTTGCGTCTTTTTGTTGTTGTCGATGATGGAGATAGAGGGCCTAGGGCTTTTGTTTTCACCTGTAGCTGTGCAAAGCATCTGATGGGAATAAAAGATAAAGATAAAGTATGCATGTAATTGTTAGAGTAAGATAAATTATATGTGGGCAGTGCATCCATAATTGCTATTGCCTTCGCAACCGCTTATAGCAATAACCTACTAGTCTCATCCATAGAAGAAATATAACTACTGATATGCATAGTGATTTCACCATTAATCCCAATTAGATCCCTCACATACAACCATACTACCCTTTCTGTCACTAGGGTTCCCAACCTACATATTAGTCATTACTCATACTCCCTATACCTGGCTCAATCCTTGGGGTCTTGGGTACCTGAAAAGTCCTTAGATTGAGGCAAGAGAGGATACAATAATCGTCATGTCATACAAACTAATACATGATCCCATCTATGATAAATAACATGCACAAAAAGCTACATGGCTAGGCCGAAGCCTTTAGCCCAAGGAGAATTACTCACACATAGAGATGAGATCAACAATCACAAACATTGTAATGGAAATCATAAGATTGATAGCAATAGTCTTACAATGTCGCCAATCAAAGAAGAGATCTACTATTAAAAGTGGTAGAATATGGCTATGGAGATGGAGAAGGGTTTTGAGATCTGGAGGCGGCTGATGATCTGGGGCAGAGACTTTTGCGTGAGATAGGAGGGTTTTCTTGTCGCCCGATGCTTCTTTTTATAGGGGTCCCTTCACGAAAGTTGTTCTTTTTGACCTAGTGGTGGTGGTGCCAACTATACGACCGGAACTATACGACCAAAATTTTATTCCGGTCGTATAGTTGGTCATTAAAGCGTCTGCCTCCACTTCATGGCTCCTGGTTTCTTCTGGTTGTTGGAAATCTCGTATCTTTGACTTTGATATAGTGATTCCCATCTTCAAACGACATTATCTGCACAGAAAAATAGAAAGAAAGGATTGCATACCCCTTTAATTATTAGGCATTAGTGGCAGGGTTTAGAGAGATATTTCATAAAAAATATGAATAATATCCAGTTTAAATGTGGACGTGGATGGCTATATTTCAGAGCCATCATTGTTACGCTCCCACGTGTACTTGTGTATGCCGCAGTAATGCTTGATGAAGCAGCCCCAACCGACTTTACGCGTGCATTCGCGAGACTGATCCATGATTGACATACGACTTGTACCATATAAAGTGGCTTAGGGGGGTGTTTGTCTTTCTCGCATTAGTTGGTATACCACTTGCAATGGAGGGCCCCAAAAGGGGTGTAGTATAGACAACTACTTGATCAGCGTTGTGCTGAAAGTTCATAGGTAAGAACGATTCTTGTGCAAAAGCCCATTCAACCACGTAAAACATGCAAAGATAAAGTAGAGGTGTCTAACTTTGTTCTGTAGGGGGCATTATGATGTGATATGGTTGTGGAAGAGGTAAAGTACATACTTTATGTTGCTAAGTAGTAGTAGACGGTCACGGAGGTGACGGACTACCACGCCGGAAGGCACTCGTACCCAGGTGCCTACAGCGCCGGAACCCTGGCACCATAATCCGGAGGCGCGGGATGGAGATCACAGCGAGAAGGACCATATTGCATCACTCTTACATTAAATGTTTATTGTTTATATATATTATTATGTGCTAGTATTAGATACTTTGGTATGAGGCCTATTAAGATGATCCCTATTAGAAATTCCAATGATTGTGTTCTCCCTTAGTGTGCACCACCAAGAAAGTTCTTCGGTATGAGGCAGCACCATGATGATCGGGTGTCGGACATATCTACGTTCACATACAGTGGGTGTAAGCCATGTTGCACAACGAATACAGTAAGGTTGAGTTGGCGAGCCAAGCATGTGTAGACATGGCCTTGGAACAAGGATAGTCAAAATATCGAGCACGAGTCGCATGAATGATGTGATCGACGTTTAGGCGTCCACCCTAGCATCCACATTGATGGCCGTGACGATCGGGGGAGATGTGGGGAAAAGGGGTCGTGTAATCACTAGAACCCTTCAGGGGATATGTGTTTTTAGTGGAGTTATTATTAACTCATTTAATTATAAACTTAGTCTAAATTCCTTTTGCAATTATAAATGTAGAAAATGGTTCTCCCCAAGATTACCTTCCCTGTTGACGATTGGTTAAAAGGAGAAAATCTCAAGTTAGATGGATGCAACTTTTCTATGTGGGTCATGCGTCTCCATGATCTCCTTAGCAGGAACGACGTGGCCGACTACATGATCTGCAAGATGTATTTGGAGCTGCCCTATTTTCATGAGACCCTGGAGCAGCGGGATCACCGCTGCTGTCATCGTGTGATGGCCACATTCATATCAGTAACGATGCGCCTCAGGATGGATGATGGGCTATGGCCGATTGTGGGAAGTCTTAATCCTAGAACGGTTATGGCACAGCTTAGATCACATTTCGTGGAACAAGTGCGCATATGGGAGTATGAGATGATGGGAGATTTCCTCTCCATAAAGATGGAGGAGAACTCTTCACTTGACGATCACTTGGTACGTATATATGATGCATACATGAGTCTTGCATACTTCCTGGACAACTGGTTCACAAGCTCTTTTGCTATAGGCGTTGTGCTGCGGTCGCTGCCACCAAGCTACCAAGCACATGTCAGGATTTGCATCATGAGAGGCGATGCGGAAACACAGGATCTCCACAGGTTCATATCACATCTCAGGAATGTGAGGGTTGAAACCATTGCAGGAGAGGTCACCGATGACGAAGGTCCATCTGCATGAGAGCTTCTTGCTAGAGAGGAGGTGACATTGTGTGTTGATGGCGAGCATGATGATGTTGGCCAACGACACTCTCCCTTGACATTTATCATTTAGTTTATATTTTTGGATAGTTATTGTAATAGATGGATATATGAACTTCTTTAGTGTGTCTCACACTTCGTGAGACAGTTATTCATATGAGTTTCTAACAAACAGCTGTTCTACTTTTATGAATGATTTCTATTTTTATTCATATCTTGCTCGACTTTATGTGAATTATCTTGGTTTGAAACTAATTGATAATGCATGAACATTTGTAAAACATTCAAATGCCTTGAAAATACCCAACTTAATGATATATTCATTACTGAATGAAACCATTGTTTAAATTCAAAGTTATATTGATAATATGTGAAAGACATTTGTTTTCTTATCACATATAAATCATGCCTAAGTTCGGCAAAATAACTTAAACATCGTGTATTACATGAATACAAAGTCTTTGATGAATTGTTGAAAGAGAATACATATTCGATGTATTGTATTTCAACAAAATGGTAATTATCATTATATGATTGTTTAAATTTTTTTAAGAAGTTTACGAAAGGAAACATGAGTATGAAACTATTTGATATGATCAAAGTTTTTCGTTGACAAAGGGTATTAAAGATAAACGAGAATCTAATTACTATGATTTGATCAATAGTAATGAATTTCGACTTTATAAGATTGGCATAAACAAAATTGTGGAATGCAACGCGTTTGAAATGTCAAAATGCAAAGCATCACAATGTGATATTAGATATCAAAGTGGGTGAATAGATGGTGCCAAATAAATCGTTGTAGTGTAGATGTAAAGACCATTAGTTAGAAATAGTTATCACTCAATTAGCATATATAGTGAACCATATTAATTCACGAGATCGGCGCCATATCTAGTATGGATTGCCGTGAACGTTTTGGAGTTATTCGATATAACCAAAACAATAGCAAATAAGTCCTTGTAGAGTATTCATTGGGAACTTTGAATATGAAATCCATGGCTAGAACCAAAAGGAAAGCAAAACTAGTATTGCTTGGATTTTGGTGCATTCTCGAGAAAGTTTACAATCGGTGATATTTCTCGATTATGAAGCTAATGGAAGATAGTGAAAAAACATGATGAGGATTCAAAACCCTGCATCAGAGTGTTGAGAAGCGCAACCGAAAGCATTCCTAAACGATTAGCTTCACAAAGGAAAGAATCAATGATAATGATCATTGTGTTTTCCCCACTAGTGTTTTCACTACATGAAGTAGGATTCAAAATGTACCCCATATCTTGTATGAAGACATTTGAGAATCATTTGTCATGATTACAGGAATATGACATACCTATGAACTACTAAGGAAATAATGGTAAACTAAAATTATGAGAAATTCTAAAACAAAAATTCACTTAAGATTAGAAAGCAATTTGCTGCTGAATCTTAAAAAGTAAAAAGGGGTCACTTGGATTTTCCCAAATGACTGCAAAGCCATAGTGGAAAGGGGGTGAATGACAAAAGCACAATTTGTCAAGTATTGGACAAATTCAAATGAATTTGATTCAAGTGTGTTGAAAGTCTAGTGGATTTAAAACTAGTAATGTACTAGTGATGTCTACGCACTTCTATTCTTGTAGACAGTTGTTGGGCCTCCAAGCGTAGAGGTTTGTAGAACATCAACAAGTTTCCCTTAAGTGGATTACCCAAGGTTTATCGAACTCAGGGAGGAAGTGGTCAAAGGTATCCCTCTCAAGCAACACTACAATCAAGATACAAGAAGTCTCTTGTGTCCCCAACACACCCAATACACTTGTCAGGTGTATAGGTGCACTAGTTCAGCAAATATATAGTGAAATACAAGTGGTATGGATATAAGACAACGATGCCAGAAAATACTTTGATGGCATGGAAGAGACTAAAGGCAAACTGAAATAAAGATGGCAGCAAGCAAACATGTAACATATCTAGTTGCAAACGGTGTTTCAATGCTTAGAAACAAGGCCTAGGGATCATACTTTTACTAGTGAGCAGTCTCATATAAATATCTTCTCTTTATGATACTACTCTAAACTACTCTCCGGTTGGACACTCTAATCCATGGTAGGGCTATAATAGCACTCCTCAAAGTTCGCTTTCCCCATATAAGTAACCCCACACTATCACCTTGAGCACTAGATGGTTCCAACAAACACCCCAATTTCATAGAGACATCCAACTCCAAATATAACTCATAATAAGTATTAGTAATCTCTAGCCTAAGTGCCACCATGGTGTGCATGCTGTCACTTTCACACACATGGGGAGAGCCAGAGATCTATTAAAGCACTTGAGTAGCAAGGTAGATCTACTTGATTACAAAGCTCATGATCATAATATGATCATGCATAGAGAGAGAGATATGAACACATAGCTACCGGTAGAACCCTTAGCCTCGAGGAAGAACTACTCCCTCATCATCATGGGAATCAACAACGGCGATGGAGATGGTGGTGGAGATTGATGGAGATGGCTCCGAGGGCACTTCCCCGTCCCGGCAAGGTGCCAGAACAGAGACTTTTTGTCCCCTGAATCTCCTCTTCGGTTGCGGCGGCGCTGCGGAACTTTTCATGGATGGAGGCTGGATTCTTTAGGGTTTTTGCATCGGAGGCTTCTTATAGGCGAAAGGGCAAGGTCGATGGAGGCCGAATGGCCCCACACCACCTGGTGGCGCGGCCAGGGGGACCCGTTCCACCCTATGGTGTGGCCAGCCCCTGGCCCCTCTCCGTCTCGTCTTCTGGCTCCACGTTCCCCTCGGTAAAATATTGACTTTGGCTTTTGTCCCGTCCAATTCCGAGAATATTCATTTCCTGGTTTCTTCTGGAACCAAAAATAGCAGAAAATAGGTAACTGGCACTGTGGCATCTTGTTAATAGGTTAGTTCTAGAAAATGTGTAAAAATACTCGAAAGTATGGACAAAACATAAGAAAGTAGATACTAAACAAGCATGGAACATCAAAAATTATAGATACATTTGCAACGTATCAACATCCCCAAGCTGAACTCCTGCTCGTCCTCGAGTAGGTAAGTGACAAAAAGAAAGAATAACTTTTGAGGTGACATGCACCATCATAATCTTGATCAAGGTATTTATAAAACATTGATAGTTGGGATCATAGTACTTTAACATAGCATGAAAGATATAGCTCTAACAATAAGACATAGAAACTATGTTGTAACTTGAAAAGGTACAAACAAAAGATTCATGAATAACAATGCTTTGAAAGACGTTTGTTTGTTTCACATAAAGAAAACATAATGAGAATGGTATTCAGCTTGTCCCTCATAAAGTAGCAAAACATAAATGCATAGGACACCTTCAAAGTTTATAAGGGTGACTAGATAGAAATAGTTTAAGAACAAGTAATATCAGAGTTATGCATCAATCAACAAATCTTGGGACAATGCACATTAAACTAAGAATGGACACTATGCTCTCTCAATAGGTGCATAAAGATAGAAGATGGAGACTCAACATAAAAGTAAAAGAAAGGCCTTCATAGAAGGAAGCAGGGATTCAAGTCTCATAACGAGCTTCCAAAAATTATGGTACTTATTAGCTTTCAGCTCTCATTGCCCCTATCATAAGCATCTTGAAGTGATTAAAGTTAAAGTGAACAAACTATGGAGTATATGCTTGACAAAGTATAAGTTGGCAATCTCATGTCCCTTGAATACGAGGGCCGCTCCTCATGCTACTCAAGTTTAGTTACCGGTAAGTTCTTGTCATAGTAAGTATATGTGTATCACAGAGAACTGCCAACGGGGTACCCCTTGCCCGATGATACGGAAGAATCCCCATATCAAAATGACAAGGCAATTATACAATAAGCATCTCAACAATCTTCTTATTTACCATGGGAAAATGGTGCTTTTTTCTCTCTTTCCTATTTTCTCATCTTTTTTTTGTTTTTTTCTCAATCTCTATCTCTTTTTTATAAGAAGAATGCTTCATAGATTGCTCATTATGGTTACGCTGCAGGTTTCCACCATGACTAGGCATGGATTAGACCAGCTGCACAGGCGTTTCTCTAACACACATACATAACTCCATGGACTTAGAAGCTCCCCTTTCATTTCACACCGACGACATCCATAAACAAAAGAGCATGATATCAACTGGGTACAATATACAAGTGTAATGTTGAAAGCGTTCCCCATGACACCATGATTCTGCTAATCCCCAACATATAAGTGAAAGCATATACAACATAGATGACACAATGGTTCAAGTTTATCAAGGGCAAGAAAAGTAAAGTGTGCCATCAAGTTCGTGAGAGCTTTAATCACTAATTTTCACATAACAAGTTTAATTCGGAAGGTAGATAAAAACATGAATATACTTGGAATAGCAAATGCTAATAGGTAGGTATGGTGGACTCTTTGGAATAACTTGGTTTTATTTGGAGTTGGATACATGAGTGGAACTCATACTTGGTTATGGAGGCTAGCAAAAGACTGGGAGTGACCAACTAAGAGAGCAATAATGGAGATAATCATTCAAAGCGACAACACATCATTAATTAAAGCATAAAGTGATATTACAAGTCGAAAACTAAATGATCATCGAGGCTATGGTGACTTGGGATAGTCATAACATGGTGTGAGCATGCGCCAAGTCAACCCAAATAAAGCATCAAAGGATAATACCACAATACTATGCTTTAATATGCTAAAACAACACATGATTCTTTCAAGGCACATTAAGCAATCTCAATTGTTTATAACATGTCATGCTACAGCAAAAATCACTAAGCATAAAGCCAAAACAATATCAAGCATGACATGACAAAGCATAGGCCACCGTCAAAAACAAGCTCCTTTTACCACTTAAGCATGAACTTTCCTACTCTTTCCAAATCAAACGAACTTATTTGAAAACTAATGTATGAATACGGGGGTCCAACCAATTTATTCAAGAAAACTAAGCAAACTAAGAAAACAAAAACCAAAAACAAAAAACAAAAACGCTCCAAGAACAACACAACTATGCATGAAACAATAAAAATGAAGTGTTTGGAAGGACCTGAGATTTTAATTGATGAAGAAGGGGATGCCTTGGGCATCCCCAAGCTTTTACGCTTGTATCTCTTGAATATTTCTTGGGGTGACACGGGATGGCATCCCTAATCTTGAGCTTTTGTCCATTCTTCATCTCATTACATCATTCTTTCCCTACACCTGAAAATTTCCTTCATACAAAACTTCACACAATCTTGATTAGCAACACTAGTGCATTTAAAAGATAATAAACCTTTGGGGGTTCGTTTTAAAAACATCAAAACTTTCATTAAAAACACAAGCTACTGTAGCAATTCCCTCAAAAAGCTAAGTTTACCAAAAAGAACCCAAAAAGAAATCGATAAAGAGGCAAATGCAAATAATGGCAGAAATCTGTCAAAACAGACCACTCTAGGGATGAGGTTTGAGCTTCAGTCCTCCGGGGTGCACGGAGGGTTGAGCAAAGTCCGGTCCTTATTTGCGAGGGATGACCTTCTTTTCCTTTCCAGACTATATATCTCGAGGCTTAGACTGGGCAGACTATCTCGATGCTGAACTTCACGGGGTACTCGTCGGAGGATAGAATCTACAGCTGGGAGTACCTCTCTCTAAGGGTCCACGGCTCTTCCTTAGGGTCGTAGCGTATCCTATTTAACGATTTTAGGGTCGGGACTCCTGAGTTTGCTTCAGCGAAGGATTAACCTATTTTTGTGGGAAAGACGCAGTCTTTCCCCCTTAGGATTAAACTCGGGTATATTGGAGAGTTGACATAGTCCTTCCTTCTTGAAGTCATTGAATGGGGTTTCTGGGGATTGACGTCCACCTTTCTTCTAGAGTAGAGACCTTCGGAAGTCTTCCGGGGATTATGACTTACTGGGCTTATATACTACTATTATTCGTACTTAGCCTGCTGAAGCCATCGGAGACTTACGTCCTCTAAGCAATTGGAACCGAGGGGTTGGCGATGCTGTGGTCCTTCCGGTATGTCTGTAGCTGAGATAGCAGAGGGACTTCGTAGGATCGTTAGTTAGTTTCTCCTTTGATAACTCCCGGGTTGTTGTTTGGCAAAAGGGCGTCGGATCCCGAGATCTCTTCTGAAGTATCCTCCGATAGACAGTCTTCTGGAGATTGAGTTGGAAAGACGCAGTCTTTCCCCCTTAGAGATGCACTCAGGTCCTTCGATAATGGTATAGAGCTTCTGTCTTGAAGGACTGGCGAGGTGTTGCAGAGGTATGTATCTCCTTGGGTCTTGGGTTGAGCTCTCCGAGAGACGTTCTATTGCGGGAACCAGGTGAGGGTGGTTTTCTAACGCAGTCTTAGTGGTTAACTCTGGGTAGGTTAGTGGTTAGCGACACTTATTTTTAGCCTTCAGTTAGGTTAGAGACATTCATCTTCAGAGAGGTTATCCTTATTCAGACTTATTAACGTTGCTTCTGCTTGGTGGTGAAGTAGACTCGTTGCCTTCAGGCAGTCCTGTGTTCAGGATGTTGGAGTAATCTGGTCTTTCGGGGAGGAACTTCCTATTGATTTGGGTAGGGTCGACTAGAATAGCTTGTCTCCTGTGGTAGTTGGAAGGTGGGATATACTAGAGGTCAACGTGGTTAGGTCTTCACTTCTTGTCTTGGTTGACGTATCAGGTGGTTTCTTGTGGGTATTGGGGATCCTTCGGTGATTGACTTCCGGTTTCAACGGGATTCTTTATGTAGTAGACTAAGGCACAAGAGAGTGTGGTGCTATTGACGAGTCTTGCGAGGTGAGTTTGACGAGGTATGTTGTCCTGCTGGGGTGAAATCTTCGAGTTGATTCTGACTTGATGATGTCGAACTCCTGGGTCTTGCGATGCTTTTCCTCTCATATACTCTCGAGGTTAGTCTGGTTCTCATTACCGACATCTAACGTAGGGGTTTCCTGAGTTACTAGGTGGGTTATCTCCCCTCGAGTCACATTTTTAAGGAGGTCAAAGCAAACCAGAACATACAAACAAGGCGAACAGAGCGAGGGGATCGCAATGTCCTCGGCAGACAACACACATCAAGCAACACATGATGCACTTAGGCAAGCAAACATGGTCAACGTTAGGGACCAAGGAGTTAGCTACTCGCGATGTAGGGGAATCCTATTCTTAGGACTATTGACCCTAGATATCATCTTTCGTCCGTTCGGAGTCACTATCTTGCAGATGAAGCCTTCATCGTATCTCGGACGCTTCTTGATAGGGCAACACATGATGTCTTCTAATTATGGGGATTCCGCTGGTAGAGCGATATGGTAGTCTCCTTGTGTTTGCTGGTAGTTGCTTGTCTTCATCTTGTTCTCATTGTCTTCACCGGGTTCTAGATCCTAGTTATTTAAAATCCATAGGTTTGAAGTTTGGTCGTGAGTTAGAGGAAACCATTTTCGAAAGCATTTACTTAGAGTAAGAGAAGGAGTAGAACTTTTTGAAACTCATTGGGAAACTAATTTTCGAAAGCCGGGGTTTTCAGAATAAGGTTCCTATCTAATGACCATGCTAACTAAGGTTCTCCTACAGTCAGGATGGCTCTGATACCAAGTCTGTGGGCCCCTGGATTAATCCTCCGAGAATCCATGTTATGCATACAACCACGATCCCATGATCATTTAGTCGTGGCACATAACCGACAAGTATCATTACAACATCCGAGATATACCGAACTACAAGACTTACATAAATGCCATTATGGCTATGCCATCTTCAGCAGCGGAACAACATCATGCGCATAGCCCAATCATGCCTCAACCTACAGGCAACTGACTGGGAAGACGTCCTAGCTCGCATAGTCGTCCACTTCACCTCTTCTTGATATCTGAACAAGTTAATAGCCAGGGATAATGCCAGTGAGTACTTTGAATGTACTCGCAAACCACCTTAAGATAATAATAATAATAATAATAAGAAGAAGGTATGCAATATGGCTGTGGTAGTAGGAGGGCTCCAAGAGAGGTTCTTTTCTCACATAGTTTCTCTTGTAGATGTAGCATCTACATATCTTTGTTGAAAACTTTTGTAAACCATTTTGGAAACCGTTTTGAAATTTTTTGGAAAACCTTAGGACTGGGTCACCCATTTGTTTCTCCTTTACGGTCATCCCATGACCAAACTCCTTCCATCCCTTTCTGACCATCCCATGGTCAAAATAGGGATCCTTTCCGACCATCCCATGGTCAAAACATTTCCAAAAGCCATTTCTTTTTCGAAATCCTTTTTTAAAACAAAACCAGCACCGCTCTACAACAACCTTTCCAACCGTCCATGACCACGGACGCGGCTATTCGAATAGATTTACACTCTGCAGAGGTTGTACACTTTACCCACACCATCCGGATACACTACCCTGATCTTCACCGATCGTGGGTCGCGTAACTGATCAAGACTCTCCGGATGCCCACTCCAATATAAGTGCCTACCCTATGCGTGTTAATCCCCTCAAAATCGGGACGTCGGGTACCGAGGACCAACCGGAGCGCATTTTACACTTTACACAGTGGGCGCTTTCAATGAGGGGCTCATAGTAACGCGTGGAGGTCCGCAAACCCTTCGTTCCTTCTCCCGGTCGATGTTCCACATGGACCGTTTGTCCAGAGAAGGCTACCTTCCAGGGAGTTTCATCCCCTGTAGTAGTTGCGAGGCAGCTTATACCAGAATAGACAAACATCGAATCCAGCCCTGTCCCATACCAGAGTAATGTGGTTGCACGAGTTAATTGTTCTAGCAAAACTGCAAAGAACCATGTGCGTTTTTGTAAACCTTTTTCCTCCATCTTTCCTTCAGCATTTTGTAAAACAAAAACTTCTTATTTTTCAACATCTCTTGGGAGTTCCCACCTCATAGGGGTTTTATCATAAAACATTTTGTAAACTTTTTCCGGGATCTTCCCATCCTCTAGTTTTTGTTTCGGCTAAAACGGGGTCTCCAAAGGGTATGGTGTAATACGCCACCTATTCTTCTAGGGACAAGTAGGTGTCACCAAGGTGGTTGTACTTAGTAGTACACAAGTGTATTAGTTCGGAGGAGCCAAACCACTACCATATATACATCAACATATAGTAAACGATGCAGTTTTAATAAACAGTAGATAAAACATGCATAAGTAAAACAGTGGGATAGGGCTTATGAGCAAGAAGGTGGCTTGCCTGATGATCAGCAATATGGCAATATGTCCCTGGATTTCTTCTTTAGATAACCCAGAATACCAATAATAATAAGACCTCTTCTTCTCGGCGTCAATACAAGCGCAACTGTCGTCGTCACCGAGTATACATGCAAATAAGAGAGACCACAATCAAACAAGGCATTCAAGCATCAAAACCATACAGCAAGAAATTGACAATAGAAGAGTACAAATCATTAGTGGTGTTGAGGAAAGGGATTTGAATGATTGGGAGCATGTCTTGGAACATTTGAAGGAAACCACATGGGTTTCATAGTCTAGAAACTAGGGATGAGAGGGTTTTGGACCAAAGACTTATTCTATAAGGTACCATTGTGAAAACATGATACCAACAGATAGGTATTGATAAGATGAGACCAACAAATGTGGTTTCACTATTTTATCAATTACCAAGGATTTAAGTGATTTTTGTAGTGAATAAGACTCTAGTTTTAGGAAATAATTTACCAGAAAAGTTTTGGAGCTCCAAATATTATTTCCTTGGATGGTTCAGTAGGGTTTGATGTATTGGTTCACTGAGAGTTGGAATCATGTCAGGATGCTTACCAGAATGCCCTTAGGAAATTCCCGAAGGCAGTTTTGTAGAAAAATTGTCTTTTTCACCAGATTAAATCTACAGAGGATTTTGATATGATTCCAAGGGCACATCGTAGGAATTTAGAATACCTTTCTGTAGAAATTGGAATCAACCTATTTGCGGTTGCAGATCTACTGTGGTTAAATTATTGGTGAATTAACCATGCATAGAACAGGTTAATTTACAATAATTCAACTGAGGCTTAGAAAATTATGGGCTCCTGGTTTTTGATAGATATTGATGGTCCACTACTCTAGGAGTTGTAATTAGCCTAATAGGTGTTGTAGATATGCCTAGGGAATTTTCTAAAGTCAGATTGTGACTGTTTTTGTTATTTACTACATGAGAACAAAAGCTCCACTTGGTTTGAGGCCAAGGTCATGAGATAGGTACAGGTAATACCTACCAGGGGCACTTGGGTTTACCCCATTTGGAGTGGTGAAACTCACAGGGGGATTTTCTTAGTACAATAAGATATATTTTAGTAGCAGATTTAGTATAACTAATATGGGCAATACTTGAGGCAGCCAAAGGTACTGCATGATAGAGTAAACCTTCAATAACCCTAGGAAATTTAGATCTAGGCAATTGGAACAGGTTTCCATTTTCAAATCAATTTAATCTAAAGAGTCAAATTTCTGGGTTAACATATCTACTAAAAGAAAAAGAGCAAAGGGTGCGGTGGGCCGGATTTGCAAGGGAGTTGGGTTGCGGAGGGGGATTTGGCCCACCCAGTTGTGCCCAGTGCGGGACGTGGCGGTTTTGAAACCGACATCTAGGGCCCAGAGGTCAGTAGGAGTAGCGGTCGAAGAGGCATCTGCAGATCTGGGCCGTAGGGCTAAATAGGATCCGACGGTGCCGGTGCATCATCCACCTCCGCCACGGAAGGAGCTCGCCGGAACCCTAGGCGCAGCTGAGTTGGTCGGGGTGCTCACCTGGGGCACCGGATGGCGGCGGAGAGGAGCTAGGGCGACGTGGCGCACCGGGGCGAGCTCCTAGAGGGGCGACATGCACTGGTTCGGCGAGGGGGAGTCCCTCGCATGCATGCACCCGCGGCGCTCGCTCGGTAGCTCCATGGTGGCATCGTCTGGGGCCGTACCTGGAAGAAGGGAGGGCATGATTAGATACATGGGATCAAGGAGGGTCCATGAATGATACATGCAGAGGATGGGGGTCAAGGGAGAGAGAACCCAGGCCAAACCGTGAGAAGTGGCCAAAGGGGTGAGCCCTTCCTCTCCAGCGACATGCAGGCGCAGGAGCTCGGTGGGAACGTGCAAGGGAGCTCTATGGGGGCTGTGGAGGGGACCTGAGGCACTAGGGAAGGTCGGGGTCGACCCTGTACTCCACTACTCGAGGGAGACCGAGATGAGAGCTTGTTTTCCTCCATGGAGATGGGAAGTTCGAGATCTGGATCTGGGGCTTGAGAGGGGTACCAGGAGTGTGGAATGGGGAAGAGGGGGAGCCCTAGGTGGCCAGGGGCCTTCTTATCCGAGAGGGGCTTGGTCCATGGTAGTCTTGGTCCATTTTGGACATGAGCAAGGGAGGGAGCACGGGATAGGGAAGGAGGGGTGGTGGAGAGGTGATGTGGGGCCAAGGACACGACCATAGGGAGAGGTGAGGCGTGCTGCAGCTGTTGTGGCAATAAGACCAAGACTTAAATTTCCTAGGACTTGTCTCTCTCTCTTTCTCTCACTTACAAAGGCAAGAGACAAGGGAAATGGGAGTGCTACAGTGCATCTCGACCAGAGGGAGGGTGGTGGGGCTAGGTGGAGTGATGGAAGGACATGGTGATGATTTTAATTTGGTTTAGGCCACTAATTCCTTAGTTTGCCACATTTGAACAAAATGAGGCTTGTGAAGGAAGTTTGATATTTTGCATTAGACAAGGTGGGAAGATGGTACTGGTATATAGATGAGGTCAAAGTAGATATCCTAGAATTATTTGGGATTTTTCTGGGGATTTTAATTCCACTTACAATTATTTATTCAAAAAGTACAGAAGTAGTTTCTAGAAGATCATTTGATAATTTTACATTGGACAAGGTTGGTTTTTGGTTGGAGATGGTCCCAAATGTGAATACACACTTAGGGGAATTTTCCCAAGATTTATTGGGGCTTAAAAGTATTTAAAACATTTATTATTCCATTCAGCCATTTAAGAAAAAGGGCAAAAATAATTAATAAAGATCTTCGAAAATATTTATTTTTGAGGTGGGAAGATATAGTATGATATATGGATCTCAATTGAGCCAAAAGTTGGAGAGGTGTTTTGGCAAAAACCAAACTTTCCATTATGGGAGAGGTTTTGGAGGTTTTGCCTATTAAGGGAAATAAATAGTTTCGGTCCATAATAAATATGGATAATTATTGATGAATCTTGATGATCAAGGTAGATGATGTAGACAAGGTGTAGCAAGCATTTTCAACCTTGGTATTGGAGGATACAAGTTGATTTTGGTGAAATACCCTAGATTAAGTATCTGGGGTGATGTTAATTTTGTACCACCAAAACATGGTTGGATCTTGGAGTTCAGATCTCACCTTGATGCAAGGGATAGATGTATAGTTAGACCAAGTCATATAGATGATCATGGAAGAATGATTTTGGATTGGTTACCTTTGAGGTGGTCTAGAAGTGATTGCAAACTTTGCTGAAAATAAGGCTGCCATGCCAGATGAGTCATGATGCCTTATAAACCATGTGGTTTTAAGAAGCACAGAGATCCTCTTGGAACAAGTGAAGTAGATCTTGATATACCTAAATTATTATAACACAACCATGCAAAGAGTTGGTCCATAGTAGGTTGGATGATGGTGTGAGCTTCTGTCAAAGTAGGCATTTTGACAAGATTTGCAGGAAAAGTTATTTTCTTGCCTGCAAAACCATCAAGAACAAGTGGGTTGGAGGATGATATAACCAAGGTCAAGAGCGGGTCTTGGTAGTTCTTAGGATGGTTAACAAGATGGTTCAAGTTCATTTCCAAAAAGTCACAAGGGTTGGGAAAAGGAGGCATTCAAAAAGGTGACGTTGGAAACAGATTTCCAGACTTAGCCAAATTTGGCAGATTTAGGGTTTTTGACTAGAATAAGAGGGAGGATGTTTTTGATTGATTTCAAGGTACCAAAGCATAATCAAGTGGATGATGTTGAAGTGCAAATTGATTAGAAAGTATCCTTGCTTGATATTGGTCTTCATTGACTTGGAAGCTTCTAGAAGGGATATCTTCAGAATTGATCTGGTTATGGGTTTTATATGATCACCTGGTGGCTAGAGATTAGTTCCAGATTGTATCCTTGTTTAGGATTTGTTGATTTTAAAGTATCTTGATCCTAGTGTATGAGCTCCTAGAGTAGCTCATACTACTTCTAAGCAATCAAGTCAAACAGCAGATCAAGGCAATTCATCAGACAACAGATCAAGGCAACTCATCTTATACACTGAGTAAATCCACTACTAGGGTTACCATCAAGCCTAGCTTGAGGTAAGGTTGAGGCCTTTTGAAGAGGTTGGATTTTGAATAAGATGTGAGTCCTTGGTATCTCTACCAAGAGTAGAGTTCAAAAGCTTACTAAAAGGTTTTGGAGATCTTAGAGGTAAGAGTAGTTGAAGGTTCTGTCTTGAAAACATAAGGAGATAGTATTTTATAGCCCTCCATAGTCTGATCAATAGAAGCTACTAAAATTGTTGGTTTGCAACAGCTTCTTGGCTCAGGTTTTGAAATGCCAGAACATTTGCGTATATGGAAATTAAGCCAAGACAGTTTTGGGAAGTACTTTTGTCAACTGGTGTTGAGGTAAGGAGTATCATATGGTATACACTCACTGTTGGGGGGATACCCCGGGGTAGGGTCATGCCGGGGTATAAAGGCCTAGTTAGCCGAGGTACGACAAGGTCAAAGCAAGTGCTGGCTGAGTTACCTCAAGGCAGGCCGGATCACGGAGTAACCCGGACCAGGGGACGTCCACCTAACTTGGTCTCAACCGACTTAAGCCGTATGTTGGTAAGATGTATCTAACTTGTATGCAGGAACAGGTGTGGCCGGATCAACTTTGTGGGATCTGGGTTATATCAAGCTTGTAAGAGAAGGAAGGTATCTCGCTGGTCAAAGGTGACCACTGTACGCAGAGCATGAGCGAAGGGCACAGAGGCAGGACCACCGAGGCGTGGCCGACAAAGGTGACGAAGCCTATGTCAGATGACGCAGGCGCCGCTGAGGCTCACGTAGCCTCTGCATAGATGACACGGCGGAAAAGAGACCCGGTCGCCTTAATATTTTGGGAGGAGGCATATTCCATATTCTATGGAATATGCCTCCACGTATGCCCTAAGTAGAGACCTAGCCACCCCTATATAAGGAGGGCTAGGGCCTCTGTAGAAGGGGTTGGGCTTTACTGGGTTGAGCTCTAGTGTGTTGCGATTTACTAGTGAGTTCCTGAGGGCTAGCTAGTGGTGAGAGTAAGAGAGTCCCTTCTTCCTCCTCTCTCCAATACAGCTCAAGGAGCACTTGTAATCTGTGAAGGTGAATCAAATACAAAGCTTCCGTGTGTGGAATCACCACACTATCCCTCCCTGGATTCCCCTAGTGCATTTAGTCCCCACATTTAGCCTATCCATGGCATCTGCCGTGACACCACCACGACAGTTGGCGCCCACCGTGGGGCTAGCGGGGCTAGAAGGGGTGAAGATCCGGACGGGAAACCTCATCGACGCCGGCGAACACATCGTCTCCGGGCTCGTTCAGCGCTGGACTTTGTTAGCGACAACGCTGGCTGCTTCGGCAAGCGTCCTCTTCCGTGCAACGGCCTTTTCGTCAAGCTCGGTACGCACAAGGTCTACATTGATGTCGATGTGTCATGCGTTCATCCGCGGCACGTCGTCGAAGGAGGCGAGCCACCCCTTAGCGTGGTTCACGGGGCGCGTATCACTCGCTCCTCGGACCGTGCAGAGGTGATGATGACTGCGCCAGGTGCAGGCGCAAGCAAGGATCCGGCAGCAGATCCGGAGGTAACGCCCAAGGCACCGAGGAAAAGTAGAGGTCCTCCACTAGAGAGGCCAGAGAATGTGCTGGAGCAGGCGATGGATAGCTTGGCAAACCCAGTAGCAGCAGCAGTAGATCCGGCACAGGCACAGGCCGAGCTAGAGGAAACTAGGCAAAAAATACTAGAGGGTGCGAAAAAGATAGCCACGGCTCAGCAGTCGTTGAACATGACACTGCGTGAGTACGCAAAGGCAAATAAAGTAGATGCTGTAAAAGTGAAGGGGAGAAATCTCATGAGTGAAATGAACTGAGAGGGTGATACTAGGATTGAGGAATCAGAGAACTGTCTGTCCGTGGGGCTGCCGAAATACAGTACCCCGGCAAAAAACCTCAGAGTAGCAGATGCAGCTGCATCTGAGTTAGAAGGTCTAACGGGTGAAGCCCGTCAAAGACAGCAGGATAGAGTCAATGAGTTGGTTCGGATCGCGAACAGGCAAAATGAGGAATTGCTCAGGGTAAACCCGGAGAGAGCTGGGGCCTCCAAGATCGTTCATTCGGCGGTGGGTAACCCGGAGAAATCCGCTGGAGCCGCATCGTCTCCTCATGGTGGTCCTCGGAGAGAGGAGGTTGTAACTTCGGCCAGGAGGAATAAGCAGATAGTCCCATATGACCCGGCAAGGGCAGGGAAAGGAAAAGAAGTACAAAGAAATGAGGATTGAAGGAGTGTGAGCCGAGGTGAAGCTGGCCGAGGTAACCGCGACCAAGGCAATGCCGGTCAAGGGAACGTTGTAAACGGCAATGCTGGACAGCGTAATTCGGTAGGTGCAGGTCAACCGCAGTAGTGGAATATACCACGGCAAGAGCGCAGTGCCGGCCAGGGTATGCAACAGAGAGCAGCATCACAGGATCAAGATAGATACAATGATGTTGATTCGGAGATGGTGAAGCTGGCTATCCTAGACCGGACTATCATGTGATAGGGTCAAGATTGGGAAGCAGGAACTTGATGCCTGATGACGCTAGGTTAAAAGTGGATCGGCTGTATAGGTCGGAGCAAATTGAGTGTCAAGGTCCTCCGGGTCCAGCATGTTTTGGGCCCCAGATCATGAAGGAACCACCAGTACCTAACTTCCAGTTACCTAGAGGCACAAAGACGTATGACGGCAGCACTAAGCCGGAGGATTAGTTGATTAACTATGCGACTACTGTAAAAATTGCCACAGGCAACTTGAGGTGGGCTGTGAGATATGTACCCCAGATGTTGGAGGGGCTAGCAAGGGTATGGCTAAACAATTTGCCACCCGGAAGTATTAACTATTGGATCGATTTTGAGGAGATGTTTGTTAGCAATTTCTCAAGTACGTATCAGAGGCCCAACAGGCCACAAACCCTAGCAATGTGCAGGCAGAGACCAAATGAGATTGACCGGGAGTTCTTAACCCGTTGGTGCACTGTGCGAAACTCGTGTGAGGGTGTGATTGAGTCACATGCCATAGCTTGGTTTGCGCAAGGATGTAGATATGCAAGCATGCTATGGCAAAGGTTGCAAAGAGATATGCCAACCACCTTGGCAAAGACAATCCGGATTGCCGATTCATATGCCTTGGGTGATCCGACGCAGCCTAGGCTCACCTCAAACGAGTCAAGCGAGGAGTATTGTCAGCGAGATGGGACCGGGTCATCCCGAAGAAATGATTACTGAGGTAAAAGAAGAGATGACATACTGGATTATCGGTATAGTTCGCAACAAGTTGGAGCTGTGAATCAGGGCCAACCCAGAGAAGGAAGCAGTCAACGTCATAAAATCGGAGGACAGCAATGGACACCAAAGAATGATGGAAAGAAAACTTGGACGACCGGCTGAGGTACACCTATGAAGCAATGCTGGATCAGCCGTGTAAATTTCACACGCCTAATCCAAGTAACCCAGCGGGTCACACAACCAGACAGTGTGAGTGGATGCGAAAGATAGAACAAAGTGGTTCGGGGAATGCTCAGGCACCTCGGAATGATCAACCTCGGCAGGAGTTAACCCGGCAGTAATTGCTCTCCGGAGCGAACACGCAATAGTTAATGTTGCCTCCCCCTCCGTGGAGGTATGACAACCATGAGAGAAGGGATGAAGTGCATCATGTGGAGAACCAAAACCAGAAGGATCAGAGGTACCCCGGAAATGAGGGGAGAAATGAGTACAGAGAACACCATCAGAGTTACTGTGTGTTCACTACGGAAGAGACAGACAAAAAGAGCTTGGAGCACCGACATATGGAGGTGAATGCGGTAATGCCAGAAGTGACGAGGTATATGCCTTGGTCGGATCAGGAGATTACCTGGAGCATCAAAGATCATCCCAAGCTTATGCCAAGTCCTGGTTCATATGCACTGGTGTTGGATCCAACATTCATTGGGCCTAACATCAATGCGAGATTCTACAAGGTGCTGATAGATAATGGTAGTAGCATCAACATAATGTATGTGGACACGATGCGCAAATTGGGTATCTCGGAGAATATGCTCCAAGCTACAAGGACAACTTTCCATGGCATTGTACCAGGCATTTCTTGTGAGCCCATAGGCAAAGTTCAGGTCGACGTGTTGTTCGGCACAAGGGATAACTGCCGGACTGAGAATTTGGAGTTTGAAGTGGTGAACTTAGAAAGTGCGTATCACGCGTTACTCGGTAGACCAGCACTGAACAAGTTCATGGCAAGCTGTCACATCAGTTATCTGAAGATGAAGTTGCCTGGCCCAAATGGAGTGATCACCATAGCCGGAGATTTCCGACGTTCCATTGAGTGTGCGTCAGCCGGGTCAAACCTAGCTGAATCACTCATGATTGCGCAAGAAAAGAGAAAGATCCAAGAAGTGGCGGCATTGGCTCAGTCCGCGCAGCAGTATATGCCGGCGCTGAGTAACCCGCATGGTAGTGTCTCATTCCAAGCGACAAAAGATACCAAGAAGGTGCTTATTGATGATATGTTCCCTAAGCATACCGTAACAATTGGTGCCTGGTTAAGTGACAAATAGGAAAGCGAGCTCGTCAACTTCCTCCGTGAGAATCGGGATATTTTTGCTTGGTCTACACAGGACTTGCAAGGTGTTCCGAGGGAGTTGGCCGAGCACTCTTTGAATATCAGACCCAGAGCAAAGCCGGTGAAGCAATCTCTCCGCCGCTTCACCGAAGACAGGTGAAAGTTCATAGGAGATGAGATAGCTCGGTTGTTGGCTGCAGGATTTATCATGGAAGTGCTTTACCCAGATTGGCTATCTAATCCGGTGCTGGTGGAGAAAAAGAAAGATGATCCGAACGTGGCAGTGGTTTGGCATATGTGTATCGATTACACGAACCTGAATAAGGGGTGTCCAAAAGATCCATTCCCACTGCCAAGGATAGACCAAGTCATAGATTCCAAAGCTGGGTGTGAGTTGTTGTCGTTCATTGATGGATATTCTGGTTTCCATCAGATACCTTTGAACCCAAGCGATCAAATAAAGACTGCGTTTATCAACCCGTATGGGGCTTATTGCTATCGCACCATGCCTTTTGGTTTACGTAATGCAGGGGCAACGTACCAAAGATGTATGTAAAAATGTTTACATGACCAAATTGGTCAAAATGTGTAGGTGTATGTGGATGATGTTGTGATAAAGACCAAGGAAATCAAAACGCTCCTTGACGATATCAGGCAGACGTTCGCAAAGCTAAGGAGGCTCCGGATGAAGCTTAACCCGGAAAAATGTACCTTCGGTGTCCCGGCTGGAAAATTACTCGGATCTTGTCTCCAGCCGAGGTATCGAGGTCAATCCAACTAAAATCTGAGCCATAGAGCGAATGGAACTGCCGAAGTGTCTTAACGATGTCCATAAGTTCACTGGTTGCCTGGCATCCTTAAGTCGGTTGGGAGAAAAGGCACTGCCTCTCTATCAACTTATGAAAAAGTCGGATAAGTTCATTTGGACGCCGCAAGCCAATGAAGCCTTTATCCAACTAAAGAAGATGTTGGCCACCGCACCAGTGTTAGCCTCTCCACTATAAAAGGAGCCAATGTTGCTCTATATAGCCGCAACCAACCGAGTTGTAAGTGTAGTAATTGTGGTAGAGCGCGACGAAGAGGGTAAGTCAGTGCAAAGGCCAGTATATTATCTGAGCGAGGTATTATCAGCCTCAAAGCAGAACTATCCTCACTATCAAAAAGTGGCGTATGGCGTGTATATGGCAGCTAAGAAGCTGAAGCACTATTTCGAGGAACACCCAATCAAGGTAATTTGTGAAGCTCCCATATCCCAGATAATGAGTAACAAGGATGCAAGTGGCAGGATTGCAAAATGGGCAATTGAACTAGCACCTTATGCGCCACAATATGACAGAAGAGAAGCAATTAAATCTTAGGCTGTGGCGGACTTTTTTGTGGATTGGGCCGAGGTGCAATATGAGCCACCATTGCCAGATCCGAACTACTAGAGAATGCACTTTGATGGATCAAAAACAAAATCCGGGTTAGGTGTCGGAGTTGTGCTTACCTCGCCAAAGAAGGACCAGCTAAAATATGTGCTGCAGATCCACTTCACTTCATCAAACAATGTTGCAGAATACGAAGCACTTATACATGGGCTCAAAGTGGCAAAGGAGGTTGGAATACGTCGGATCCAATGCTTCGGTGACTCGGATCTCGTAGTCTAGCAGGTCTCTGGGCAATGGGATGCTTTGGACGCAAACATGGCATTATACAGATTTCATGTGCAGAAGATATCTGGTTACTTTGAGGGATGCGAATTTCACCATATACCTCAGGTGGAAAATGAGGCTGCGGACATATTGTCGAAGCTCGGTTCAACCCGACAAGCAATTCCACCAGGCGTAGCATTGGAGCACCTCATAAAACCATCCATCAGGCCATCCCCAGAGTCTGACTCAATTTTTATCCCGGAAAATCCGGAATCAGAGGCTGTGCCCATGGACATTGATGTAGGGAGTGGTTCGCGAAACCCGGGGACTGCCTTGGCAAAACTGGGGACTACCACGACAAACTCGGGGACTGCACAGCGTGATCCGGTAGAAGTTATGCCGGTGGATCTAATGGAAATTGATGAGGATGTGTTCCCAGTGAGAGCTGTACCAGCTTGGGCATTGCCAATATTCCAATTCCTAAAAGATGGAACCTTACCCACTGAGGAGGTACTTTCCAGGCAAACTTAGAGGAGAGCAAAAGTATACACGATCATCAATTCCGAGCTATACAAAAGGAGTGTGACTAATTTCCTCCAGCGATGTGTTGACCCGGAGGAAGGACTTGACATCCTCCATGATATACATCAAGGGGAGTGTGGGCATCATGCCTCATCTAGAGCCTTGGTAGCAAAAGCTTTCCGCCATGGGTTTTACTGGCCAAGTGCCTTAGAACAAGCAGAAAATCTGGTGAGAAAATGCAATGGCTGCCAGAGATATGCGACAAAAACACATATGCCAATGTCAGAGCTCAAGACCATACCAGTTACATGGCCGTTTGTCGTATGGTGCTTGGATATGGCTGGCCCATTTAAACCAACGAGGGGAAATATGACTCACATTTTGGACATGGTTAACAAATTTACAAAATGGATTGAAGTGAAGCCAATAAGAAAATGTGATGGAGCTACGGCCGTGACATTTCTCAAAGACATCATCTTGAGATACGGTTATCCTCTCAGTATCATAACAGATAATGGCATAAATTTTGCTGAAGGAGCATTTGCGTGTTTTTGCCGAGATAAGAAGATCCGGCTGGACGTTGCCTCGGTAGCCCACCCCTCATCGAACGGACAAGTGGAAAGATCCAACGGATTGGTGTTATCCGGGATAAAACCCTGGCTCATTGAGCCATTGCAAAGATCAGCGGGGTGCTGGATAGAAGAACTACCAGCGGTACTGTGGAGTTTAAGAACAACTCCGAATTGATCAACAGGCTATACGCCATTTTTTCTGGTATATGGAGCAGAAGCTGTATTACCAGCCGACATAGAGCATGACTCGCCTAGGGTCACCCAATAAACAGAAGCCAAAGTGCAAGAAGCCCGGCAAAATGATGTTGATCTGCTGGAAGAAGCGAGAGAATTGGCATTGTCCAGATCCGCCATATATCAGCAAAATCTCCGACGCTATCATAGCCGGAAAGTAAACCCCCGATTTTTCCGGGAAGGTGATCTGGTACTCCGGTTGGCACAACGTAATGCTGGCATGCATAAATTATCCCCCCCATGGGAAGGGCCATTCATTGTGAGCAAAGCATTGCACAATGATTCTTATTATCTTATCGATGCAAAACCACAGGAGAAGAACAAGGCGGACATGTCCGACGAGGAATCCAAACATCCATGGGATGTAGCTCTACTTCGTCCTTTCTACACTTAGCAGAGAAGTGTTTGTATCCGAGTCTCTCATATGTCGGTATGTTGCCGGCAATGAGCTTATCAATGAAATCTTGGCACCTCGAGCAGGAACTCGGGGACTGCCTTAGTAATTTTAGTTGTCTTCTATATTTATTATTTATATGTCAGCTGGAGTAAGTTGCTTCTACTTAGGCCGGATTAGTAGTGTGTGAGCACCAAAAACCTAACTCTTCGACTTGCTGCTGTCCAACAAGAAGTGGCTTCATGGCAAGCAAGAGAACAAGTTTGGAATTGCGCAGCACATGAAAAACGACTAAGGAAAGAAACTTAATCGAGCCGACGTTTGTTTTTCGGGCTAACCTTGTGCTTAATTTAAATTTATTATGTCGAATTATTTTGAGCTAAATCCTAAAGTTTCCAAGTATTGTTAAGTCAATTTTTGAAACTCGGACTCGTAAGTCAAAAACCGAACCAAGGTGGACATGAGCCGAGCCAAGAAATTGGAGGAACAAGAAAATGAAACTCGGGGACTACGCCCAAGTTAATTCGGCATAAAAACTTAGTGGCAAAACATAACTGATGTGCTTAATACAATTGCACCCGGCATACCGGGGATCTGATAAACGTTAAAGTTTTTTCGCTCAAGGAGCAGCAGGAGGAGGAAGTTCGGCGTCATCTTCACTGTCTTCGACGTCCGAGGCATCGGCCTCTTCATCCTCATCTGAGCCATCTTCAACGTTGTCAGCGTTTTCGGCGTCGGCGACATCTCGGAAGCTTGGTCCCTCGTTCCATTCATGAATGGGGGCATATTCAATGAGGCTATAGGCGCAAGCCTTGCGCCGAGCAATCCACTCCGGGTCGCTCGACCATATGGATCCGGTGCGCATGCGCGCTAGGAGGTTGACCTCGATCTTCTCGTACCACGTAAGCACGTAGTGGAGAACGGTCTCAGCTCCGGCACGTCCAGCGGATTCCCTCCAAAGGTCGAGCTGGGTCTCGCATTCCATCAACTTATCAACAAGAACTGCGGTCCCCTCCGGAGTATCTTCATCAGGCCAAAAGGCGTTGAAGATCCGGATTGCCACGTCAAGGATATCCTTGCCATAGTTCTTCACGATTTCCACGCGAGAAGACAAACTGACCAACAGGTCCTCCATGTCATAGGGAATTTCTTCAGCGTCAGGAGCAATGGGGGTACCCCTATCTCGGCGGAACTTAGCAATAGCGGTGCTCGCAATGGCGTTGCCCTCTGGAAATTTGCCTAAAAAAAGACAAGAGAAGCAAGTAAAGAAAAGACATGTGAAGTAACCCGGAGAAATATGCCAGATGAGGGAAAGGAACTTACATGAAATATGGCTGTGGATCCGGGTCAACTCCTTGGTACAGTCATCACGCCTTTTGCGAAGCTGCACAAGTTTCGTATTCACCGACTCAAGCTTGACGTCGGCCTCCTGGAGAAGTTCTTGGTCCTTGGAAATTTGGAGGTTGAGGCGCTTGCGCTCTTCAGTAAAGTCCTGGCCAGCCTTTTGAAGTTCGGATTGGTGCTGTGCTTTCAACTTCTTCATATCTGCCTTGAGCTTGGCAATCTCGTCATTTTTGGTTCGGAGGAGGGCAAGCTCGTCGTCTTTCTTTTTAAGTTCGGCCTGATGCTGCCCTGCTTGTTCGAGAAAATGCAACATCATATCAGGCACGGGTACACTATCTTCAAGAGATGCTGAAATAGTTTGTTGACCCGGCAAAGCCGAGGTATGAATGTTTGCTGAGCCAAGAAGGAAAGAGGATAGGGCGCAAAAAGAGATTGAGCAAAAATGACTCACCCTTGATTTGCTCCAAGTTTTTCCTTATGATGCTATTCTTCGCTTCCACCCCAGCTGCGAAAAACCGAATGATGAGTTAGCTTGGCAGAAAAAGATGAAAGAAGATAGAAAAATACCAAGGAAGAAACTTACCCCTTTTCTCGTGTTCAGCGAGAAGCGCATTATGTTTTGCGTGCAGCATCTTGTGAGTATAAAGGAGACGCTGAAACTCAGCACTCCGGCGGTTGGTGGTCACCTGAAAAGAGTACCAAAAGATAGCTTAGTCCTGTGCATATTCGAAGTGTACAAAATCCGGGCCAAGTGGAACTTAACCCGGCTCTAGGTGTGTGCATATTCGAAGTGTACAAGATCCGAGCCAAGTGGAACTTAACCCGGGTCTAGGTATGTCCATATTCGAAGTGTACAAAATCCGAGCCAAGTGGAACTTAACTCGGCTCTAGGTGTGTGCATATTCGAAATGTACAAAATCCGGGCCAAGTGGAACTTAACCCGGCTCTAGGTGTGTGCATATTCGAAGTGTACAAAATCCGGGCCAAGTGGAACTTAACCCGGCTCTAGGTGTGTGCATATTCGAAGTGTACAAAATCCGGGCCAAGTGGAACTTAACCCGTCTCTAGGTGTGTGCATATTCGAAGTGTACAAAATCTGGGCCAAGTGGAACTTGACCCGGCTCTAGGTGTGTGCATATTCAAAGTGTAAAAAATCCGGGCCAAGTGGAACTTAACCCGGCTCTAGGTGTGTGCATATTCGAAGTGTACAAGATCCGGGCCAAGGGGAACTTAATCCGGCTCTAGGTGTGTGCATATTCGAAGTTATCAAGGAGCTACGTCGGTTTTCTAAGGAGCATCCGGCCGAGTAACAAGTTACTCCCCCAGAGGCTCGGGGACTAATGGCTATATCAACAATATCTACAACGTGCTAAGGAAAAGACGAAGTAACGTACCTCCATCATCCGACCCACAAGGTTAATGGCCTTGGCGGCAGTATTCATCTACGCAGAAAATTCGGTGGGACCGAACTTCTCCGGGAGATCGTCGTTGTAGACAAACTCCGCCGTGTTCCAGTTATTTACAAACTCGATCAAGGTCGGAGGGTATCGTTCGCCACTAAGCATGTGTGGCGCCACTAAACCCTTGGCATGCGCCTCCCTCCTCTCAACTTGGGCAAGGCCGGGCTGGTGTGCAAAACAAGTTGCGCATCAGCTGGCTCAGCAGGGGCGTCCTTCGGTGGTGGAGTTTTCTTCGGAAGCATGGACGCAAGTGTGCGCTGTCTAGCCTCGATGGACGCTGCCCTGGTAGCATCAGGTGCCTTCTTGCCCTTGGGCTGCTGCTGAGAGGTTGAGGTTGATGCAACGGATTTGCCCTTGGGACCTACCTTGGCGCTTGCCTTGGTGCTACTGGTATCTTCTCGCCGAGCCTTAGAAGACTCGGACGAGGTAGAGGGGCTTGGTGCTGCTGCTGCTGTTTCTTTTGCTACTGGTGCTAGGGTTGGTGCTGGTACTAGTGTTGGTTTCTGCTTCGGCGGAGGTGCTGAGGGAACCTCGGTGGTAACTGGTTGCGGCGGAGCCGAAGTGGTGGTTGTTGCCTCGGCAGAGCCAGTCTCCCCCGCTCCGAAGTTGCCCTCCGGAATGGGGCTCAATGGGCGTGAATCATCACCACGAGGAGGAGACGGGCTGTGTCGGAGCGGCGACGCAATGCCGGAGCCACTCTGTGGGATCTCCACCGCGGCCCTGCCGAATGAAATAATGAATGATGAGAAACTATAACACAAGAAGAACAAGTGAATGGCAAAGGGAGAAGAGGCTTACTCATCCGAGGTCAGGGGCTCTTTGGGCTTTCGAGCCCTCCGGGCTGTGGCCTTGGTTGTGGGCTTGGTGGCAGTTTTGTCCCTAGACTTCTTCCGCCTTTTAGCCGGCTGAGAAGGTCTAGAGGAGGATACAGAGGCAGCTCCCCTTTTCTTCTTTGGCGCCACCAGTACAGGATCACCCACGGCAAGGGGAGGGTCTTCATGGATCTGCCCACCGGGGTTAGCTGATGCTGGAAAAGCATAAGAAAGGGGGACAGTGTCAAATGCTTCCATCACCTCAACATCCGAATCATCTTCATCGTCGGGCCAATCTCTAATAGAAGAGAGTTTACTGGTGGGTCGTTTCGTCGCATCCGCCATCGGAAGGAACATCTCCTGATCCGGTTCCTCCTTGTCCGAGGTATCCCGGTCAGGCGCCCATTTGAGGGAAGGCTCGGTGCCATCCTCGATGGTTTGCTGAAGAAACATCTAAGGGAAAGAAAAGGCAACAAGACTAAAACCTACAACAAATGACCAACATAAGATTTAACACAGAAAAAGTTTAGGGCACAAGACTTACCGAAGAAGGAAGCCTATCTCAGAAAAAATGTTCAATTCCCCATGTCCACTCAGAGGAGAAGTCCTTGTGGGTGGTGAAGAGGGCCTTGACCCGGCGGTAGATCTCTGTGTTGCTCAACTCGAAAGACGAGGTCCGGTTGGGGTCGCGGCCGCAGCTCATGTGACAGACTTTATGTGTGCATTTTTGGAGGGGGAGATCCGGTTGTGGACGAATGTGATCATGGCGTCTTCGTTGCGCAATCCGAGATCCTTCAGCTCCTTGAATCTCTTGTTGACCTGGTTTGCCAAAACTGTGGGCTTCTTGGGGATAACGTCCCACAAATCCGGGTTAGGAGGACCCAGAGTATAGGGGCGCAGCCGGATCAGAACTTCGGTGGTACTGTTCCGAACATAGAAGAAAGTCCGGGCCCATCCCTTGCAAGAGTCAAGCCTAGTGAATCGGGGGAAGACGGACAGCTTCCGGGGACAGATTGACGCAGCACCGAACTGCGTGAGCTGTTTGTCCTCCGGATGAGAGAGCGGTGATGGCGTTAGCCGAAAGATGGTGCAGTTGGAGCTCGTATGTGTTTATCCAGTCATGGAAAAAATCGCTAACTGGCAGACCGAACCCCCGTTGGAAGTGTGATAGGAACACAACATACTCACCCGGATTGGGTGAGGGGGAAAGTTCGGCGGAAGCCAGGTGCACGGCGACGCCCTCCGGGATGCGCCTGGTGCGGTAAAGCCAATCTAGGTCATCCTGGCAGACCCAGGATCCGGCCCACGCACCGCGTTCAGCGTGCACCGCGTCTTCTTCCATCTCCTGCTCGGCGACGGTGAGTTCCTCCTCAGTTATTTCTTCCATCTTCTTCCATCACTTGCGCTTGCGGCGGAGGGAGGCAACGGCCTGGACTAGCGGGGACCCGTGGCGGAGGAGATGTGCGGAGGTGGCGGCGGCGCTAGAGCGCGTGGAAGCAGTACGGCGGCGGCGCTGCTGCTCAGATGCGGTGGCGGCGGCGCTGTCGACAGAGAAGAAGAGGAAAAAGGCAGAGGCAGAGTGGCGCGGGAGCGGGGAAATGACCCAAGGGGCGCGCCCCTCCCCTATTTAACCACTCCCGTAAGGGGGTAGTGGGATCGCGTTTTGCGAGCGAGCCACACGGTGTGGCCGTGTATGGTCCGGATCAGCCGATTGGCGACGAGCCACACAAAGGTCCACAGGGCGCAGCGGATCCCATGACATGACATTATGATACAGTTAACGAGGAGGCAGGCGTGACGTGACATTTGCCACAGTAACTTCTGACAATTACTATGGCGGTTACTATAGCAGGCCCTTAAAATGAGGCAATGTTATGATCAGCCTCCATGTGGGGAAGCGTACAAGAGAAGGAAGAATGACCCGGATGAGCACGAGGTAAGCCGGCCAGCAAGTAAAAACTTGGAATGTGCCAAGGGAAAATAAACCCGTGAAATCCGGATTAGGAGGTAACTCGGAGAAGGAGCAAGAAGCTCAGTAAAATTGAACCCGTTGTGGCCTTAGCGGCTTAAGCAGCCAAGACCGCACCAGCTTCGGGGACTAATGTTGGGGGGATACCCCCGGGTAGGGTCACGCCGGGGTATACAGGCCTAGTTAGCCGAGGTACGGCAAGGTCAAAGCAAGTGCTGGCCGAGTCACCTCAAGGCAGGCCGGATCACGGAGTAACCCGGACCAGGGGACGTCCACCTAACTTGGTCTCAACCGACTTAAGCCGTATGTTGGTAAGATGTATCTAACTTGTATGTAGGAACAGGTGTGGCCGGATCAACTTTGTGGGATCTGGGTTATATCAAGCTTGTAAGAGAAGGAAGGTATCTCGCTGGTCAAAGGTGACCACTGTACGCAGAGCATGAGCGAAGGGCACAGAGGCAGGACCACCGAGGCGTGGCCGACAAAGGTGACGAAGCCTATGTCGGATGACGCAGGCGCCGCTGAGGCTCACGTAGCCTCTGCATGGATGACGCAGGGGAAAAGAGACCCGGTCGCCTTAATATTTTGGGAGGAGGCATATTCTATGGAATATGCCTCCACGTATGCCCTAAGTAGAGACCTAGCCACCCCTATATAAGGAGGGCTAGGGCCTCTGTAGAAGGGGTTGGGCTTTACTGGGTTGAGCTCTAGTGTGTTGCGATTTACTAGTGAGTTCCTGAGGGCTAGCTAGTGGTGAGAGTAAGAGAGTCCCTTCTTCCTCCTCTCTCCAATACAGCTCAAGGAGCACTTGTAATATGTGACGGTGAATCAAATACAAAGCTTCCATGTGTGGAATCACCACGCTATCCCTCCCTTGATGAAATTGGGATGTTACAGACCTTTCCCCCTTAAAAGAATCTCGTCCCGAGATTTCGGAGAGTAAAGTTAGGGGATTTTGAGTCGGGTTGATCCTAGGTGTCTTACGCGTACTATCTTATGGACTCCGTTTTTGAGAGTGACTACTCTGGGATGAGGTTTGAGCTTCAGTCCTCTGGGGTGCACGGAGGGTTGAGCAAAGTCCGGTCCTTATTTGCGAGGGATGACCTTCTTTTCCTTCTAGACTCTATATCTCGAGGCTTAGACTGGGCAGACTATCTCGATGCTGAACTTCACGGGGTACTCATCGGAGGATAGAATCTACAGTTGGGAGTACCTCTCTCTAAGGGTCCACGGCTCTTCCTTAGGGGCGTAGCGTATCCTATTTAACGATTTTAGGGTTGGGACTCCTGAGTTTGCTTCAGCGAAGGATTACCCTATTTTTGTGGGAAAGACGTAGTCTTTCCCCCTTAGGATTAAACTGGGGTATATTGGAGAGTTGACATAGTACTTCCTTCTTGAAGTCATTGAATGGGGTTTCTAGGGATTGTCGTCCATCTTTCTTCTAGAGTAGAGACCTTCGGAAGTCTTCTGGGGATTATGACTTACTGGGCTTATATACTACTATTATTCATACTTAGCCTGCTGAAGCCATCGGAGACTTACGTCCTCTAAACAATTGGAACCGAGGGGTTGGCGATGTTGTGGTCCTTCCAGTATGTCTGCAGCTGAGATAGCAGAGGGACTTCGTAGGATTGTTAGTTAGTTTCTCCTTTGATAACTCCCGGGTTGTTGTTTGGCGAAAGGGCGTCGGATCCTGAGATCTCTTCTAAAGTATCTTCCGATAGACAATCTTCTAGAGATTGAGTTGGAAAGACACAGTATTTCCCCCCTTAGAGATGCACTCAGGTCCTTCGAGAATGGCACAGAGCTTCTGTCTTGAAGGACTGGCGAGGTGTTGCAGAGGTATGTATCTCCTTGGGTCTTGGGTTGAGCTCTCCGAGAGACGTTCTATTGCGGGAACCAGGTGAGGGTGGTTTTCTAACGCAGCCTTAGTGGTTAACTCTGGGTAGGTTAGTGGTTAACGACACTTATTGTTAGCCTTCCGTTAGGTTAGAGACATTCATCTTCGGAGAGGTTATCCTTATTCAGACTTATTGACGTTGCTTCAGCTAGGTGGTGAAGTAGACTCGTTGCCTTCAGGCAGTCCTGTCTTCAGGATGTTGGAGTAATCTGGTCTTTCGGGGAGGAACTTCCTGTTGATTTGGGTAGGGTCGACTAGAATAGCTAGTATCCTACGGTAGTTGGAAGGTGGGATATACTAGAGGTCAACGTGGTTAGGTCTTCACTTCTTGTCTTGGTTGACGTATCAGGTGGTTTCTTGTGGGTATTGGGGATCCTTCGGTGATTGACTTCCGGTTTCAACGGGATTCTTGATGTAGTAGACTAAGGCACAAGAGAGTGTGGTGCTATTGACGAGTCTTTCAAGGTGAGTTTGACGAGGTATGTTGTCCCGCTGGGGTGAAATCTTCGAGTTGATTCTGACTTGACGATGTCAAACTCCTGGGTCTTGCGATGCTTTTCCTCTCATATACTCTCGAGGTTAGTCTGTTTCTCATAACCGATAGCTAACGCAGGGGTCTCCTGAGTTACTAGGTGGGTTATCTCTCCTCGAGTCACATTTTTAAGGAGGTCAAAGCAAACCAGAACATACAAACAAGGCGAACAGAGTGAGGGGATCGCAATGTCCTCGGCAAACAACACACATCAAGCAACACAGGATGCACTTAGGCAAGCAAACACGGTCAACGTTAGGGACCAAGGAGTTAGCTACTCGCGATGTAGGGGAATCCTATTCTTAGGACTATTGACCCTATATATCATCTTTCGTCCGTTCGGAGTAACTATCTTGCAGATGAAGCCTTCATCGTATCTTGGACGCTTCTTGATAGGGCAACACATGATGTCTTCTAATTATGGGGATTCCGCTGGTAGAGCGATATGGTAGTCTCCTTGTGTTTGCTGGTAGTTGCTTGTCTTCATCTTGTTCTCATTGTCTTCACCGGGTTCTAGATCCTAGTTATTTAAAATCCGTAGGTTTGAAGTTTGGACGAGAGTTAGAGGAAACCATTTTCGAAAGCATTTACTTAGAGTAAGAGAAGGAGTGGAACTTTTTGAAACTCATTGGGAAACTAATTTTCGAAAGCCGGGGTTTTCAGAATAAGGTTCTTGTCTAACGACCATGCTAACTAAGGTTCTCCTACAGTCAGGATGGCTCTGATACCAAGTCTGTGGGGCCCCCGGATTAATCCTCCGAGAATCCCTGTTATGCATACAACCACGATCCCATGATCATTTAGTCGTGGCACATAACCGACAAGTATCATTACAACATCCGAGATATACCGAACTACAAGACTTACATAAATGCCATTATGGCTATGCCATCGTCAGCAGCGGAACAACATCACACGCAAAGCCCAATCATGACTCAACCTACAGGAAACTGACTGGGAAGACGTCCTAGATCGCATAGTCGTCCACTTCACCTCTTCTTGATATCTGACCAAGTTAATATCTAGGGACGATGTCAGTGAGTTCTTTGAATGTACTCGCAAACCACCTTAAGATAATAATAATAACAAGAAGGTATGCAATATGGTTGTGGTAGTAGGAGGGCTCCAAGAGAGGTTCTTTTCTCACATAGTTTCTCTTGTAGATGTAGCATCTACATATCTTTGTTGAAAACTTTTGTAAATCATTTTGGAAACCGTTTTGAAAAGTTTTGGAAAACCTTAGGACTGGGTCACCCATTTGTTTCTCCTTTATGGTCATCCCATGACCAAACTCCTTCCATCCCTTTCTGACCATCCCATGGTCAAAACATGGATCCTTTCCGACCATCCCATGGCCAAAACATTTCCAAAAGCCATTTCTTTTCCGAAATCCTTTTTGAAAACAAAACCAGCACCACTCTATAGCAACCTTTCCAACCGTCCATGACCGCAGACGTGGCTATTTGAATAGATTTACACTCTGCAGAGGTTGTACACTTTACCCACACCATCCGAGTGCACTACCCTGATCTTCACCGATTGTGGGTCGAGTAACCGATCAAGACTCTCCGGATGCCCACTCAAATATAAGTGCCTACCATATGCGTGTTAATCCCCTCAAAACCGGGACGTCGGGTACCGAGGACCAACCGGAGCGCATTTTCCACTTTACATAGTGGGCGCTTTCAATGAGGGGCTCATAGTAACGCGTGGAGGTCCACAAACCCTTCGTTCCTTCTCACGGTCGATGTCCCACATGAACAGTTTGTCCAGAGAAGGCTACCCTCCAGGGAGTTTCATCCCCTGTAGTAGTTGCGAGGCAGCTTACACCAGAATAGACAAACATCGAATCCAGCCCTGTCCCATACCAGAGTAATGTGGTTGCATGGGTTAATTGTTCTAGCAAAACTGCAAAGAACCAGGTGCGTTTTTGTAAACCTTTTTCCTCCATCTTTCCTTCAGCATTTTTTAAAACAAAACCTTCTTCTTTTTCAACATCTCTTGGGAGGTCCCACCTCACCAAGGTTTTATCATAAAACATTTTGTAAACTTTTTCCGGGATCTTCCCATCCTCTAGTTTTTGCTTCGGCTAAAACGGGGTCTCCAAAGGGTATGGTGTAATATGCCACCTGTTCTTCTAGGCACAAGTAGGTGTCACCAAGGGGGTTGTACTTAGTAGTACACAAGTGTATTAGTTCGGAGGAGCCAAACCACTACCATATATACATCAACATATAGTAAACGATGCAGTTTTAATAAACAGTAGATAAAACATGCATAAGTAAAACAATGGGATAGGGGTTATGAGCAACAAGGTGGCTTGCCTAATGATCAACAATATGGCAATATGTCCCTGGACTTCTTCTTTAGATAACCCAGAATACCAATAATAATAAGACCTCTTCTTCTCGGCGTCAATACAAGCGCAACTATCGTCGTGACCGAGTATACATGCAAATAAGATAGACCACAATCAAACAAGGCATTCAAGCATCAAAACCATACAGCAAGCAATTAACAATATAAGAGTACAAATCATTAGTGGTGTTGATAAAAGGGATTTGAATGATTGGGGGCATGTCTTGGAACATTTCAAGGAAACCAGATGTGTTTCATAGTCTAGAAACTAGGGATGAGAGGGTTTTGGATCAAAGACTTATTCTATAAGGTACCATTGTGAAAACATGATACCAACAGATAGGTATTGATAAGATGAGACCAAAAAATGTGGTTTCACTATTTTATCAATTACCAAGGATTTAAAGTGATTTTTGTAGTGAATAAGACTCTAGTTTTAGGAAATAATTTACCAGAAAAGTTCTAGAGCTCCAAAAATTATTTCCTTGGATGGTTCAGTAGGGTTTGATGTACTGGTTCACTGAGAGTTGGAATCATGTCAAGATGATTACCAGAATGCCCTTAGGAAATTCCCGAAGGTAGTTCTATAGAAAACTTTTCTTTTTAACCAGATTAAATCTACAGAGGATTTTGATATGATTCCAACGGAACACGGTAGGCATTTAGAATACCTTTCTATAGAAATTGGAATCAACCTATTTCGGGTTGCATATATACTATGGTCAAATTATTGGTGAATTAACCATGCAAAGAACAAGTTAATTTACAATAATTCAACTGTGGCTTAGAAAATTATGGGCTCCTGTGTTTTGATAGATATTGATGGTCCACTACTCTAGGAGTTGTAATTAGCCTAATAGGTGTTGTAGATATGCCTAGGGAATTTTCTAAAGTCAGATTGTGACTGTTTTTGTTATTTACTACATGAGAACAAAAGCTCCACTTGGTTTGAGGCCAAGGTCATGAGATAGGTACAGGTAATACCTACCAGGGGCACTTGGGTTTACCCCATTTGGAGTGGTGAAACTCACAGGGGGATTTTCTTAGTACAATAAGATACATTTTAGTAGCAGATTTAGTATAACTAATATGGGCAATACTTGAGGCAGCCAAAGGTACTGCATGATAGAGTAAACCTTCAATAACCCTAGGAAATTTAGATCTAGGCAATTGGAACTGGTTTCCATTTTTAAATCGATTTAATCTAAAGAGTCAAATTTCTGGCTTAACAGATCTACTAAAAGAAACAGAGCAGAGGGTGCTGTGGGCCGGATTTGCAAGGGATTTGGGCCGCGGAGGGGGATTCGGCCCACCCGGATGTGCCCAACGCGGGAGATGGCGGTTTTGAAACCGACAGCTGGGGCCCAGAGGTCAGTGGGAGTGGCGGCCGAAGAGCCATCTGTAGATCTGGGACATAGGGCTAAATAGGATCCGACGGTGCCTGTGCATCGTCTACCTCCGACGTGGAAGGAGCTCGCCGAAACCCTAGGCGCGACTGAGTTGGTCGGGGTGCTCACCTGGGGCACCGGGAGGCGGCGGAGAGGGGCTAGGGCGACGCGGCGCACCGGGGCGAGCTCCTAGAGGGGCGGCATGCACTTGTTCAGCGAGGGGGAGTCCCTCGCACGCATGCACCCGTGGCGCCCGCTCGGTAGCTCCATGGCGGCATCGTCTGGGGCCGTACCTGGAAGAAGGGAGGGCGGGATTAGATACAGGGTATCAAGGAGGGTCCATGAATGAGACATGCAGGGGATGGGGTTCAAGGGAGAGAGCATCCGGGCCAAACCGTGAGAATTTGGGTTAGGCCACTAATTCCTTAGTTTGCCACATTTGAACAAAATGAGGCTTGTGAAGGAAGTTTGATATTTTCCATTGGACAAGATGGGAATATGGTACTGGTATATAGATGAGGTCAAAGTAGATATCCCAGAATTATTTGGGATTTTTCTGAGGATTTTAATTCCACTCACAATTATTTATTCAAAAACTACAGAAGTAGTTTCTAGAATATCATTTGATAATTTTACATTGGACAAGGTTGGTTTTTGGTTGGAGATGGTCCCAAATGTGAATACACACTTAGGGGAATTTTCCCAAGATTTATTGGGGCTTAAAAGTATTTAAAACATTTATTATTCCATTCAGCCATTTAAGAAAAAGGGCAAAAATAATTAATAAAGATCTTCGAAAATATTTATTTTTGAGGTTGGAAGATAGAGTATGATATATGGATCTCAATTGAGCCAAAAGTTGGAGAGGTGTTTTGTCAAAAGACAAACTTTCCTTTATGGGAGAGGTTTTGAAGGTTTTGCCTATTAAGGGAAATAAATAGTTTTGGTCCATAATAAATATGGATAATTATTGATGAATCTTGATGATCAAGGTAGATGACTATACAAGGTGTAGCAAGCATTTGAAACCTTGGGATTGGAGGATCGAAGTTGATTTTGGTGAAATACCCTAGATTAATGATCTAGGGTGATGTTAATTTCATACCACCAAAACATGGTTGGATCTTGGAGTTTAGATCTCACCTTGATGCAAGGTATAGATGGATAGTTAGAACAAGTCATATATATGATCATGGAAGAAGGATTTTGGATTAGTTACCTTTGAGGTGGTCTAGAAGTGATAGCAAACTTTGTTGAAAATAAGGCTGCCATGCCAGATGAGTCATGATGCCTTATAAACCATGTGGTTTTAAGAAGCACAGAGATCCTCTTGGAACAAGTGAAGTAGATCGTGATAGACATAAATGAGTATAACACAACCATGCAAAGAGTTGTTCCAGAGTAGGTTGGATGGTGGTGTGAGCTTCTATCAAAGTAGGCATGTTGACTAGATTTGCAGGAAAAGTTATTTTCTTGCCTGCAAAACCATCAAGAACAAGTGGGTTGAAGGATGATCTAACCAAGGGAAAGAGTGGGACTTGGTAGTCCTTAGGATGATTAACAAGATGGTTCAAGTGCATTTCCAAAATGCACAAGGGTTGGGAAAAGGAGGCATTCAAAAAGGTGATGTTGGAAACAGATTTCCAGACAGCCAAATTTGGCAGATTTAGGGTTTTTGACTAGAATAAGAGGGAGGATGTTTTTGATTGATTTCAAGGTACCAAAGCATAATCAAGTGGATGATGTTGAAGTGCAAATTGATTAGAAAGTATCCTTGCTTGATATTGGTCTTCATTGACTTGGAAGCTTCTAGAAGGGATATCTTCAGAATTGATCTGGTTAGGGGTTCTATATGATCACCTGGTGGCTAGAGATTAGTTCCAGAATGTATCCTTATTTAGGCTTTGGTGATTTTAAAGTATCTCGATCCTAGTGGATGAGATCCTAGAGTAGCTCATACTACTTCTAAGCAATCAAGTCAAACAGCAGATCAAGGCAATTCATCGGACAACAGATCAAGGCAACTCATCTTATACACTGAGTAAATCCACTATTGGGGTTACCATCAAGCCTAGCTTGAGGTAAGGTTGAGGCCTTTTGAAGAGGTTGGATTTTGAATAAGATGAGAGTCATTGGTATCTCTACCAAGAGTAGAGTTCAAAAGCTTACTAAAAGGTTTTGGAGATCCTAGAGGTAAGAGTAGTTGAAGGTTCTGTCTTGAAAACATAAGGAGATAGTATTTTATAGCCCTCCATAGTTTGTAGAACAGCAGCAAGTTTCCTTTAAGTGGATTACCCAAGGTTTATCGAACTCAGGGAGGAAGTGGTCAAAGGTATCCCTCTCAAGCAACCCTGCAATCAAGATACAAGAAGTCTCTTGTGTCCCCAACACACCCAATACACTTGTCAGGTGTATAGGTGCACTAGTTCGGCGAAGAGATAGTGAACACTGTCATATAAATATCTTCTCTTTATGATACTACTCTAAACTAATCTCCGGTTGGACACTCTAATCTATGGTAGGGCTATAACAGCACCCCTCAAAGTTCGCTTTCCCCATCTAAGTAACCCCACACTGTCACCTTGAGCACTAGATGGTTCCAAGAAACACCACAATTTCATAGAGACATCCAACTCCAAATATAACTCATAACAAGTATTTGTAATCTCTAGCCTAAGTGCCACCATGGTGTGCATACTGTCACTTTCACACACATGGGGAGAGTCAGAGATCTATTAAAGCACTTGAGTAGCAAGGTAGATCTAGTTGATTACAAAGCTCATGATCACAATATGATCATGCATAGAGAGAGAGATGAACACATAGCTAGCATTAGAACCCTTAGCCTCGAGGAAGAACTACTCCCTCATCATCATGGGAATCAACAACGGCGATGGAGATGGTGGTAGAGATTGATGGAGATGGCTCCGGGGCACTTCTCCGACCCAGCAGGGTGCCAAAATAGAGACTTTCTGTCCCCCGGATCTCCTCTTCGGTGTCGGCGGCGCTGTGGAACTTTTCATGGCTGGAGGTTGGATTCTTTAGGGTTTTTGCATCAGAGGCTTCTTATAGGCGAAAGGGCAAGGTCCGTGGAGGCCGGAGGGGCCCACACCACCTAGTGGCGCGGCCAGGGGGACTCGCGCCACCCTATGGTGTGGCCAGCCCCTGGCCCCTCTCCGTCTCATCTTCTGGCTCCGTTTTACCCTTGGTAAAATATTGACTTTGGCTTTTGTCACGTCCAATTCCGAGAATATTCATTTCCTGGCTTTTCTGGAACCAAAAACAACAGAAAACAGGGAACTGGCACTGTGGCATCTTGTTAATAGGTTAGTTCCAGAAAATGTGTAAAAATACTCCAAAGTGTGGACAAAACATAAGAAAGTAGATACTAAACAAGCATGGAACATCAAAAATTATGGATATGTTTGCAACGTATCAACTAGTATCTCATACTAAATTTCTCAGTTTAATAAATGATTAAAGGATTTTGAAGTTGTTCAAAATAGTGAGAGGATATACAATTTGCATGAAATTGAGTGGGACCTATGAAAGACTTCCTAAAACAATATGTGATTGACATATTTTTGAGTGGGAGCAAAGTAAGTCTCAGATTCAAATATGTAGGAACATATTATGAGTAGGAGTAATGACTCAAACTCAAATATGTTGGGAACATATTTTGAGTGGGAGCTTATGGAGGGATTCTTAAGTGTGTACACGACACATTAAGAATGAAAGTGCAAGTACCGATAAATAATTGTTTATAGGGAGTAGAAGTTGATAATACGTATATTATGATATTATGTAGTATTCCTAAAAGGATTCTGAAAAGAGTTTCGTAATTGGAATTGATTCAGGACTAGGCCTTGATCAATTCAAATTAGGAATAACATTAAATTTAACATCAATGGTTGGAAATAAAGAAAAGGATGATCACCATCCACTATGTTGAGACATAGGTTCTATCTTAAAAATAATGATGGCAACTTAACATAATATATGGTCCAAGAAGGAATGTTTGAAAAGTGATTAAGCACGAACCACGGAACGTTGAGCTAAGTTTGTCCGAAGTGTCTAATAGAGAACTGTAGACATAATTCCAAATCCATAAAGGATGACATATCTTAAAGCATAAAGGGTTATATTATAAGGGAATATGTTGGAAACTCCTGTAACGATAATACCGACTAAAGTCAAGTAGGAAGCGAGGTGAACAAAACATCAAAAGTTGCATAGGGTGCACTAGTGTTTTGATGATTACATTTATAATAATAGATAAGGGTACCATCGAAAGTGATGTATAATGTTATTGCGGGGCTAGTTCGCTTTTAACATAGAATGATGTGTCCCAGGGCACAGTGCCCATGAGAAATCCCATGAGGTTGATCTAAAGTCACTATAGACTCCTGGAAACCGGCCTCGTTCTGCTGCCAGACGATGATGCATACATAAAGATGTTATCATGTGATGATAAAGTATTAATGTCAATCAAGGTGACATTAATAAGTTGCAAAGGATTTGGGACTGTAAAGTACATGCCTAAGACTCAACCTCTTCCATGAGCAAGCATGTTTAGGGTACTAGGATATATGGTTCCAATGATTAAGAACAAATGCAGCTAGTTTATTTGTACTCTAGTGCAAGTGGGAGACTATTGGAAATATGCCCTAGAGAGAAATAGTAATAAGGACTATTATCATATTTCATAAAGTTTATGATTAAGTTTTATATCATGCTATAACTGTATTGAAAGGAAACGTCAATACACGTGTGATCTATAAACAACCAGGGGTTTCCGGTGAAACTCTGGTCACTAGTTCATTGGTCAACAAATGATCAAGGTTTCCTGATCATGTGGCATTTATGCTAGTTGGAAATGGAGTCATCTCATTCTTATAATGAGATGATGAACCAATACCCAACCTAAACATCGTGACCCGATCATGTCACGAAGTTCAAGTTACAATGATTAGAATAGACCTAGTAGACTATTCCTTAGACCGTGAGGCTATATCAATCACTGTCTCCTGAGGGTGCTTTGATAGCATCAAATGTCACTTGGTAATACAGTGATCATAAAGGTGTGTTCAGGTATTCAGAGGAACTTTTGAGGCAATATATGTCGAGAGCGGGATTTTTCCATCCGCGTGCTGGAAAGATACTCGAGGGACCACTCGAAGAAGTTATATCCAATAGTTGCGCAACGTGTGATTTGATCACATGGATATCACTTGTCGAAATGAGTCAAGTAGCATTTGTCAGTAATGAGATTGAACACGACATGGGGATGTCATTAATCAGATCTCGGGCAATGCAAGTATCGAGAGACAAAAGGAATAATACACGACAGTCACGGTTCAAACGACGAAAGATCTTCGTGGAATGCATAGGGGTCACATGGCCATCCAGGTCCCTCTGTCGATCATTGGTACGGGAGTCTCCTGACCATGTCTGGAGTGTTCCTAAACCGTGGGGTATCACACTCAAGGGCTTGGTGATGCTTAGAGAGTGTTTACAGGATCGGTAGAATCATTGAAGAAGAGAAGAGAGAAAACTGGAAGGGTTTTGGTGAGTCTGGAGGATGTCCGAAGTGGAGGTGGAAGGTGTTCCATAGCCACGGAGATTGAATGATATGTGAATGACTGTTAAATATTGATTTAATCATTTATTCATAATAATTTAATAAAGATAAAATCAATTAAAAGGTTAAAAGGCTTAATGGGCCAAATCCCGGAGGGGAAAAGTCCCATGAGGGGGGGGGGCGAATCCCTAGGAGGGGCCAATGGGGTGGCCGACGTCGTCGGATTTATGAAAAGTACGCCATGAGGGGGTCCTCGAGGCGTGCGGAAGAGAGGGGTGTGAGACATACGGTATACCGGGACGGTGAGCACACAAGTTTACCTAGGTTCGAATCCGCCAGCTTTGGACAGATCCTACTCTTGCTAGCAATCCAGTAATACGGCAGAGCCGGAATATGGGTTACAAGGGTTTCGCCTGTGCGAATTGAGATTGTAGACTATTGTGAGGTTACTGTCTAGTGCCCTAAAGGCTCTCCCTAGGATGGCTTATATAGATATCTGGCCTAGGGCTTACAGGAGAGACCTAGCCGGCTACAACTAAGAGTCCGTTACAAAGTACATCTTGAAATACAAGTAACGCTACATGCCTATGTCGGTAAGTCTTCTAGGCCTTCCTGTAGCCGGAGTGGACTCCGTCTCTTCTCCCTGACCGGGCCTCCCGTGAAGCAATGCTCTAACCCAAAGTGGGCCACCCTGGTTAGTAAGGCATAGTGAGGATACCCAGAAAGTATATCCCCAACAGCAGCCCCCGGAAGCCTCCAAGATCCAGAGTCGGATTTCATCATCGTTTAACTTGATCTTCGGCTTGCAGAATCTTGAAGGGTTCTTAAAACTTCAAAAGAAAAGATAGAATCTGAGTCTCAAAAAGGAGTCGGACCCATGAATATGTTATTTGGGTTTCCAGCTTGAAACTCAAACTAAGCCGGAACTTGGTCTCTGACATAACCTGACACCAGTCATGGTAAAGTCATGTCACTGCCAGACATTCCTGACACCACGCCATTGGTGGGTGCACTTCGCGTGGAACTGAGGTGCCATTTTAATGTGTGCGTGGAGATCAAGGCAGCATAATCCTCGTGAGAAGGTTGCCTAGCTCCTTCCACGATGCGTGGCATGTTTCACTGTTGCGTTTACACAAATCTTGGCGCAGCTAGAGGATATAAGTTATTAGGATTTCTTTCCATCTTCTTCACCAGCACTTACGGCCCTTCCTTCCTTCCTCCCAATGCTTCCCACGAGACAAAGTTCTTTCGCCTCCCAAACTCCCACAGCACCGCCCATCTGAGGTCACCGGAGCTCGCAAGATGGTTGAAACTTCATCCTTTGTAGCAGCGGTGGCGGCGGCAACGGAGAAAGAGAGCTTTCGCGGTGTTTGGATCCCCTGCGTCCTTGACGACGCCAAGCTCCGTATCATGGAGAACGAAGGACTCCTCTGCGCCGGCGAGTAGCAGAGCGGTTATGGATAAACCATCCCCAACCCCAACACCGGCGAGCGAGTGCATTTTGGCACCCACTTCGATAGAGGTTTGAGTTTTCCACCCTCAGATTTATTTTCTGAGGTCATAGATCACTACGGAGTTTAACTCCACCATCTCCCCCGAACTCTATTTTAGAGATGTGATGTTTTGCTTCTTTATGCGAGGGGTATCTCGGCATTAGGATGAGCCTTCTTATTTTCCGGTTTTACTTTGGTACCTGGAGAAATTCCATCACCACCGGTAATCCCTACATTCGGTACGCTCAGCTTTTCTGTTAGGAGAGAACGTCTCTATCCTAGGATTAAGGCTAGCGAGTAGGTTAAATAGTGGTCATCCATGTTGTTTTATCATAAGGACATGCTGGCTCTCGGCAAAGCCACTGCTTTGCTGACTTTTGTCGATGGCACCACCACGCCCCAAGAGTCCTGGGATGCGGATTCTCTAGCTCTCACGGACGATCTGCTTCTTGCAAAGAGGAAGATCGAATATTTGATGAAGCACAAGGATCTGAGAGGATCCGACTTAGTGCACTGTTGGCTGGCACGCCGGATTCAGCCTCTTCAACACCATGGAGACTGGCTTATGCACTCCATTACCAAGAGCAAGATGGACTCTCTCCGGATCTGCTCCAAGGCCTACTCGAATAAGGACTATGAGTGCCAAATCAAGTGGCTGATCAAGAGCGGATCGAAAGGAAAATTCTGGACTTGTCCTTGGACATGCATACAGCTGACGATCCTGTGACACCAGTAAGTTTTCCTATAGTAACTCGATATATGTGTTCATCTCATACATTGTTTTGCAATACTAAGATATTTCTTCTTTTAAGCTTGCGGACAACCCCGAGTCGGAGCTTGCTCCCCTCGAGGGATATCCTCCTGAGTTCTCTCAGGATGATGCGGAGTTGGTTCCTTTGCTGGAAGCCCTTACTCGAAAGCGTAAGGCTCCGATAGTTTCTATTGGCACAAAAGAAGTGCCCATTGTGAAGAGGTAAATTCCTTCACAAGGTCTTTGTGTTTTTATTCTTTCTGAAGCGTAACGATCTTTGTTCTATTACCTCTTCAGATCTTGACAGCTCACCAAGGGCAGAGGGAAAGGAGTCTCGTCGAAGCCGTTGCACCAGTCAACACTGAAGTTGACCTCTCCTGCCACAACACCTCCGAATCCTGCCCCACAGCCTTCCGCAGGCTGGAGATTATTCCATCTTCATCCGTTGCAGAAGATCCGGCTCAACCAGCAGAGCCAGCAATCCTTGGGTCACAAACTGACGTCACCATGGGTGACTCAGGTTTTGATATGGGTGTACCCGCTTCGGGTAATGATCCCTCAGCAGAAATCTTCGCTGACAACCTCCTCAGCAATCCGGGTCTTGCCAAACTTGGTATTTCTCGGAAATCTGTGGAGGAGATTCAATGGCTGGCCCAACAATGTCTGGAAAGCCAGAATATCACTGCCGAAGAAGAAGCACAAGAAGCAGAGGATGTGAAGTACTTCGAACTTCTTGAACAAGTTCGTCTTTGCAAGGAGAGATTGAGAACCGGTGAGCTTCCGCCACCACCAGTGATCCAATTAACCCTCGTCGAGAAGGTTACTACTGAGGTGAACATGAGCTTGAGCAAACTCACTCATGAACAACATGTAAGTCGGAATTCCAACTCACTTTCCTTACTTTATGTCATATCCTCTAGCCCCCAAGCATGAAGTTGGTCATATGATCTGGATTTATGCTTTCATAGCAAAGAATGAACTAGTGTAGCCCCCAAGGCTCGTGCTGATATTAGTACAAATATTAGCCTGAGTCTTCAATAGACTTTTGACCCTGGGTATTCTGACTTACAGAAAGTTAATTCATATAACCAGGAATTGTTGAAGAATATATGCAACAAGCGGAGAGATATCAGAGCCCTCTGGCTTGAAAATGCTCAACTAAAAGTGTCTAGGGATGAGGCTGAAGGTAAACATTTCAATCCTTAACTTTGGTCTTTATTTCATAGTCAAATTATTTATTCAATTGTTGTTCCTTTTCTTACATCATTGGTTAAACGATCATGTGGCATGATTGAAGAAGCCGAAAATCTTAAGACCCTGGAGGTGGAGAACTCTGACTTACGCCGAGAGCTGGATCAGCTCAAGGCGGATCATGAGAAGAGCATTGCTCAAGTTCTTGAATCCTCCTCCATGGCCACCGAAGAGTGTGATCGTAACATTGTGCTTCAGGATAAGAGAATCTCGGATCTCAATGATGAGCTATTCAGAGAGAAGGACATCACCGAGGCACTCCAGGCTGAACTCCAGAGCCTTATGGCGGAGAAGACCAAAATTGACGATGTCATCTTCGGTATATTTCCTTCTTTCTGACGTTCTGTTTTTCCGATTTGAAAAAGTCGAATATATTTTCCTGACCTTTGCTTTATATGCACAGGTCCTCTGAACTTACTGGATTCTTCCTCCACCGAGTCTCGCACCAGCCGGATTACCCAAGTCGGTGTTTTGCTTCACGATTTCCGCCAATCCTTGGAGTATATTGGCTAAGTACTCAAGGTTCCTGACATGGACAAAATGTCTGACTTTGAAGTGCGAGATAGAGCGAAGGAGATGCCCTAGCTTGGTCGGGACTGGAACATGTCCTATGCGTGCACCGCAACCCAGAATGCTCTCACAATGGTTATGAGCCACCATGGAAACATGGAAATCTAGCAAGTAACCAAAGGATATACAACTGTGGATGAAGACGGACAAGAGCAAGATATCAAGGCTATCATGGACTCCTGCGCCGGAGATGCATGTCACGTAGCTGATCTGACCAGCTACAACACTCCTTTCTTCACTCGCGTAGAGACGCCTCCTCCGCCTGCCAAAGAAACTGGTGAAGTTTCTGACGATGAACAAACTGTATCGGATTTGAACATCTCGGAAAGATATCAAGGCGAGGGTGATGTCTCTAGTGAGCCGGCAGCTTCTTCTTCTCCTCCTGCATCATAGAGTGCTAGAAAAACAATGTGTTATTCTGAAACAATTGGATTGTAAATAAGTAGTATAATGCTTTTGCTAGTGCTAAGATTTAATATTCCTATTTAGGACTTTTGGCTTTATTTGGTCGTTCCTGAAATGTTTACATAAGCACTTTTCATTTTTGTCTGTACTTATTGTTTATCTGGCTTTTCACCTCGTCCCTTTCATGAGCCAGCCAACCTTCCACATGGAATCTCTGCCGAGCAACGAAGCTCAATTGCTAAACCAGTTTAAACTCGGAAACAAAGCCGGCTTCCAGTACCAACAATTCACTACTCTGAAAATACCCGCATCTAGCAATCAAACAAATAACCAAAGTACAAACTAGAAAATTTAGAGTTATACCCGAAGGTAGCATTTTTAAAATCGGAAATCATAACCAGAACAAACATGAGGATAAAGTACTTTCAAGTATTCTGGGATTTTTGACTGTGACATGATCATTCGGAAATAAGATGGTAGTATAAAACTTCTCAAAAAAAATTGAGGTAACCAATACTTTTAATTCTCATTGAACATGTACACATATATGATTACAAAGAAAGATAATTTTAAGAATAAAAGGGACGTAGCTGAGAAATATTCCACGGTCTGTCTAATTCTTCCAGGTCTGTACTGCCTCCAGCTCTCTTTATCTTCTTGGTAGCAGGTCTTTCTTTGACTGGCCGCATATCCGTTAGATAGTAAGAACCATTCTACAATACTCGGCTAACTAAAAAGGTCCCTTCCCATACTGGGGAAAGTTTGTGCTTTCTTTTCTGCACAAGCCGGAGAACCAAGTCGCCTTTATTGAAAGACCGGTTTCTGACTCTCTGGCTATGATACTTGCATAACTTCTACTGATAGGTTGTTGATCTCATCTCAGCAACAACGTGAACTTCTTCGATTAAATCGAGATCATTTTGTCGAGAAATTTCGGCATCCTCTTCAATATACACAGCAACATGAGGAGAAGTATGAATCAAATCACTAGGAAGAACTGCCTCTGTACCATAGACCAAGAAGAAAGGTGTGTATCCAGTTGACCTATTTGGAGTTGTTCTCAAGCTCCATATCACAGAGGGTAATTCCTCTACCCAAGCCCCCATGGCACGACGTAGTGTTGCTTCGAGTCTTGGTTTTAGGCCTTGTAGGATTAAACCGTTTGCTCTTTCAGCTTGTCCATTAGCCTGTGGATGTGCGACTGACGCAATGTCAAGCCGAATATTTTGTTCATCACAGAATTCGGCAAGCTCTCCCATAGAGAAATTACTCCCATTGTTCGTAATAATGCTATGCGGATAACCGTATTGGATTATGACATCCTCAACAAATTGTTTGGTTGTTGCTCCATCACAACTTGTGATAGGTTTAGCCTTAATCCATTTTGTGAATTTATCCACCATCACTAAGAGGTGAGTAAATCCACTTGGAGCTCGTTTAAATGGTCCTACCATATCAAGCCCCCAGACCGCGAAAGGCCATGTTATAGGTATTGTTCTTAGCTAATCAGCCGGAACATGGGCTTGTTTGGCGTACTTTTGGCAAACTTTGCACGTCTTGGCCAGTCATTTGGCATCTGCCTTAGCTGTAAGCTAGAAAAATGCGTGTCTAAAAGCTTTTGCGACTAAGGATTTGGCTGCAGCGTGATGACCGCATTCACCTTTGTGGATTTCCCTTAGGATTTCCACTCCTTCTTTCGGAGATACACAGCGCTAAAATACCCCAGACACGCTCTGCTTATAGAGCTCACCATTTACAATTGTATAGGTTTTTGCTCGTCGAACGATCTGCCGGCTCAGAACCTTGTCTTCGGGTAATTTGCCATCTACCAAGTAATCAAGATAGGGTTCAGTCCAGCTGGGAATTACAACCAGAACTGCTATTAAAGGTGAGTCAGATTTGGTCGGATATTCCTCGTCTACTCCTTTTATAGAGGGAATTTTGAGGTGCTCTAAAAAAGCACCATCCGGGACCTTTTTCCGTGTAGAGCCTATCCGAGATAATGCATCTGCTTCCTCATTTTCTATTCAAGGGATGTGTTGAGCCTCAAACCCTTCGAATGATTTTGATAATTCATCCACGACAGCTCTATATGCTGCCATGTGTTTGTTTGCATTACAAATATCCGATACTTGTTGAGCAACAAGATCCGAATCTCCATAACACATTAATCGTCGGATGCCCATATCCTTAGCAATCCGGATTCCGTGTAGTAACGCTTCATATTCGGCAATATTATTTGTTGCCGTAAAATGAATCTACACATAGAAAAGTTTATCTCCTTGGGGTGACTTGAGTACCACGCCAGCCCCCGAGCGCCTTAGACCCGTCAAAATGCAAGGTCCAGTATTCCGACTCTGGGAGGTTCATGTTCTCCATTGTCTCTGTCCAATCAGCGACAAACTCAGCAAGGATTTGGTTTTTGATTGCCGTACGAGGTTTATACTCAATGTCGAAAGCTGAAAGCTCTATGCCCCCATTTTGCGACACGTCTTGTAGCATCGTTGTTGTTGACGATATCTCTCATGGGAGTTGTGCTCACCACGGTAATTGAATGTTCCTGAAAATAATGTTGTAACTTTCTAGATGCAAAGAACACATTGTAAGCCAGCTTTTGATAGTGCAGATACCGCTGCTTAGATTCAATTAGGACTTTGCTGAGGTAGTAAGTCGGACGCTGCACCGGGTGTTCCTAATTTTCCTCAGGTCTCTCCACCACCATGATGACACTAACGACCTTGTTTGTCATAGCGATATAGAGCAACATCAGTTCCTAAGGCTCCGGTGCTGCGAGGATAAGAGCAGACGAAAGTACTACTTTTAGGTCTTGCAGTGCAGCCTCAACGTCATCAGTCCACATGAACTTTTTCAGGCGCTTGTAAAGTGGTGCGGCTCTTTCACCGAGCCATCTTATAAACCGACTGACTGCGGTAATGCAACTAGTTAGTCTTTGAACATCCTTCAGGCGTGTAGGCCTGGAAATATTGAGTATAGCCTTGATCTTGTCACGGTTCATCTCTATGCCTCTTTGTGACACGATGAAACCTAACAATTTCCCGGCTGGTATTCGAAAGAAACATTTCTTCGGGTTAAGTGTTATGTTGTATTTGCGTAGATTGGCGAATGTCTCCTCCAAGTCAGAAATTAAAGTTTCCTTCTTTTTGGACATCACCGCAATGTCGTCCACATATGCATGTACATTGCGTCCGATTTGGTCATGGAGGCAATGCTGCATAGTGCACTGGTAGGTAGCTCCTGCGTTCTTGATCCCAAAGGGCATCGTAACGAAACAGAAGGTTCCAAAGGGGGTTACGAAATGAAGTTTTGACTTTGTCTGATTCCTTCATCCGAATTTGGTGATAACCGGAATATCCATCGAGAAAACATAGGAGTTCCGAGCCTGCTGTAGAATCGATGACTTGATCAATCCTAGGCAAAGCGAGTGTATCTTTGGGACAAGCCTTGTTCAAGGTGGTATAATCAACACACATCCTTAAATCAGTGGTGTCCTTTTTAGGGACCATTACAGGATTGGCCGACCAATCAGTATGGATGACATCTTCTATGAATCCGGCTAACTTGAGCCAGGCTAGTTCCTTAGCTATTGCTTTTTTGTTTTCATCGCCGAAACATTGTAAGGACTGTTTGACAGGTTTAGCATTTGGGTGTACATTTAGAGAGTGTTCGGCAAGTTCCCTAGGTACTCTGGTCATGTCAGATGCCTGCCATGTGAAGATATCTTGATTTGCTTTGCGGAACTCGACGAGCATGCTTTCCTATGCGCGATCTAAACCTACACCTATCTGGGTCACCTTGGAGGGGTCATCATCCTTCAACGATGTCGTCTTCGTCTCTTCTGATGCCTTAAACTCCAAAGTCGAATTTGTCACCTCCTTCTTCGTCGCGGGCATCTCGGACGGGTCGATGGTCTTCTTGATCTCCTAGTACTCTTGGGCGTGCATCACGGCTTCAGCAAAGGCGGCATTTCTGTCCTTGCACTCTTGAGCTTTCTTTGGGTCTCCCCTAATGGTGATCACACCGTTGGGACCTGGAATTTTCATCATATTGTAAATGTAACACGGACGAGCCATAAAAGCCCAGTAAGCCGGCCGGCCGAATATAGCGTGATAGGCGCTCTTGAATGGAACCACTTTGAAGGAAAGTGCCTCTGTCCGGTAATTCTTTGGAGTACCAAAGGTGACATCCAAAGTTATCTCTCCCAGGGAATTTGCTTGTCTTCCTGGGACAACTCCGTGAAAGATCATAGAGTTGTGATTCAGCTATGTCTCCGAGATCCGCATCCAGCGTAGCGTTTCGACATATAGGATATTGATGTTGCTGCCGCCGTCCATGAGAGTCTTGGAGAAACCATAACCTTCAATAAGAAGATTGATGATTAAGGCGTATTTTCCTCGCTTGTGCAACTTAGGCGGATGATCAGCACGGTCAAAGGTGATTGCCACTTCCGACCAGTCCAAGTATTGTGGGACAGCTAGAACAGTCGTGTTGAGTTCGTGCATTACTGCTTTCTTGACCTTGGCTGGTTGAGACCCAAGGAAAGTGACGTAGGTGTCTTTCTTTGTCGGGAACTTCTTCTTTCCATCCGACTTGGGATTTGAAGTATCAGCTTCCTCCATGTCAGAATCTTCCTTGGTCTCTTTCTCTTTTTCAGGATTCATTTTTCCCTTCTTCTGCTTAGCCCTATAGCCAGCGGTATCGTCCTTTTTGATGTCGTCATTGAAACGACAGTCGACGTTTGTGTGGGACGAGCCCCCGTTGGGATCTAAGTGATGCACGCACGGGTTATTGGCAATGTCGGCCCAAGAGTAGGTTTTGCCAGGTTGTTGGTCTCCTCTTCCTTGGACCCTTGATGTCCCATGACTACGTCCACGGCCACCGTCGCGCCCTCCTCGTCCTCCAGACCCGGAAGTAGCAACGACAACCGTTGTTTCCGCGTTGGGCTTTTCTTCTGAGGTGTTCTTGTGCTTCTGAGCTTGCTGCTTTAGTTATTTTGCCGACTGTGGCATAGCAAGGGCGTTCAGTAGTCCTTCTACATCGTCATCAGAATCTGCATACTTGCTCGTTGTTTCTATCATATCTCCCAAGTGAGTGACCTTGTCACACTTTAAACAGTGACACAGTAAACCAATTGGGAGTCCTGCAATGAAAGCTTCAATCGCAGTTTGGTCATTTATTCCTTCATAGGAGTTCTTGGTGTCGATCCATCGCCCGAGTTTCTCCGGCTGTAATCTCGGCAAGTTTCTCCGGCTTTCTAGGTGCAACGTTGCAGGTCTCCTACCGTACAGGGCTTCCGATATGTGCCTTCAAAATTCTAAAAGAACGCGCTTTGCATTTCATACCAATTGTGGATGGCGTTTTCCGGAAGTTCATTGAGCCAGGATCGTGTCGTCTTCCGCAGCATAAGTGGGAGATATCGGGTTGCGACCAAGCTATTTCCCCCTTTGGCGATGCAGCAAGACTGGAAAAAATCTTGGAGCCAAGTATCTGGCCTAGCTACACCATCATAGGCTTGAATGTGCCTTGAGATAGCAAATCCTTCCGGGAAGTGTGTTTGTCGTATGTGCGGTTCAAAGCATTTTGGACCCACATAGATATTGTCGTTCTCGTAGCGCCACGCCTCTATGTTAGAGTTGATCCCATGTCTCGCATCGCTTGGTGACAAGGATCGCCGTCCTGGTTGACGGCTGTGGCTGCGGTGCCTTGGAGCCGGACTTCTACTTCTGCCACCACCTCCTCCTCCATGGCGCCCTCCTTGAGACCCGTTGTGGTGGCAACTTGGTGGAGAGAGTGGTTCAGGTGGATTGTTTCCGGTTGATCGCCGGCCTCCATCCGGAGCGTCATTATTCTGGTTCAAGGGAGGGTCTTCGTTATGATGAGCCCCCTGCCGGCTTGACTCGGCAAGGTGTTCGTCATTACTTCGTCTGTTGTTCCCCGCATCTTGGTGAGGTTCAGTCGGACGGCTTGCATGTCTAGGAGGTGGTATCCTTTGATGGTCCTCCTCCCGACATTTCTCTTTGTCTTCTTCCCTGCGATTGTTTGACTCTCGCCAAGGAGGGTGTCTCGAATACAATGCTGCAACTGCGTCTCGCTCCGTGGCTAGTGTAACATCGCTCCAGTTGCGTGCGGTTCTATGTTGTTGGCCTAGAGATCCAGTTCTTGAGTAGTTGTCTTCCCGACGGTCGGAACAGTGATGCTGTTCCGGCACCCATTGGGGCATGATATCATCCCAGGTCGGATCCATGCGACATTTGTCGGATTGAGAGACCAGTTTTCTGCTTCCCGATTTCGCGACCTTCTGTTGCTCCAGACCCTTGGTAAGTAGCTTTATGCCTAAACGAACCTCTTCTGGGCCTAGGTTATTCGCCAAGATATCTCGAGCCGCAGCGGTGTTCTGCACTGGTGTTGAGTACACCAGATTTCCACTACTATCGAAACGAGGCATCCCTAGGTCTTGAAGGAGTTATGCCCTAGAGGCAAATAATAAAGTGTATTGTTTGATATATCTCCTATATGTTCATAATACATTTCATACTATGCTATAACTGTGTTAATACGAAACGTTAATACACGTGTGGTATGTAAACAAACCGTGTCTCTAGTTACCTCTAGCGAACTAGTTCATTGGTCATGAGGATGATCGGGTTTCAAGATCATGGGCATTTATCCCAATTGACAATGAGGTCACATCATTGGTTGAATGACGTGATAGACAAACATCCGATAGTTGTATCTCAATGAGATCTAGTTACAAAGTTCACCATTGATGATAAAACACATGAAACCTCGCAACCTAATCCTTAGACTGTGAGATAATGCAAATCACTGTTTTGGAGGGAGCTTAGATGGTTATGAAGTATCATATCGTGACTGGGTGATCGAAAAGGTGCCACTCAGGTTTCCTGAAGGAGCGCGTAGAGGAGTACATATCAAGACCAGGATTTGCGAGGTCATGTAACGGATAGATACATATGTGGCCATCTCGATGACGTTGCATTAACGAAGCTTGCAAGCGTGTGACTGGGTCACGAAATGCAACGACATGAGAATGAGTAAACAAGTTCATTGGCAACAAGATCGAACGAAGGTATGGAGACACCGAAGATCAAGTCTCGGATGAACTAGGTATGAAGTGCCAAAGGGAATGTGAAACGACTATTCAGGGTTCGAGTGATAAGATTCGTGGAATGCACGGGGGTCATCATGGGCATCCAGGTCCCGGTGATGATCATTGATGTGAGAGGATTCTCAATCATGTCCGGAGTGTTCCCGAACCGAAGGGTGCGGGCGCTTAGGGATAGATGAGGTACCGTAGGAGAAATAGAGAGAGAAACCGGAATAGTTCCGGGTAACATCCGATGGTGATCGGAAGGGGTTCAGAAGGAGTTCCGAAGTAAAGGAATATGATAATATATGTATTTGAATGTTAATTGGAGAATTAATATTAAATATATATTTTATTTTATTATTAAAGGCTACCTAATGCTAATGGTCCTCACCCGAAGGGAGGCCCAATAGGGCAAGGCGCCTAAGGGGAGGGGGCCGGCCAGCCTTGGCTTGGTGGGCCGCCCAAGTGGGGCCCACCTAGGGCCGGCGGCAGCCCCTAGGTGGCCGGCGGGTGTGGGGTTTAGTCCCACACCGCCTAGCCCCTAGGTGGTGAGCCCCCCCTCCTACTATATATAGGGGTCTCCTCCCAGCCCTTTGGAGGCATCCAATTCTCTCATTCTCTCTCTCTCATATTCCTCTGAGGACTTCTCCATAATATTGGGGAGGACCTCGAGGGATTTGAGTTCTCCACCTTCACACTACCGTCGTGTGATCTTTGGTCCGGCATTTTCTTCTTCCCCTGCTCGGCTGGATCGGAGCCCGGGAGACGCCGCCTACACCGGACGTGTGTAGTACTTTGGAGGCACCACACTTGGGGTGCTGCTCGTCTTCATCAATATATGCCTTCCTGCGTAAGGCGTGCCTCTGTTTGCAAAGGTATGAATATTGTATTCCTTCTCCGTTACTTATGTCTACATAGTCTAGATCCTGGTATTAGTGTTCGAGTAGATAGAATTTTTTTGTTTTCTGCTACGGAACCCTTCAGTGGTATCAGAGCGGGTCTATGGGTAGACATCTCATACGGATAGAACACATAGCAATATGTGGGCATTGATTCTCTAGTTGCTACCATGTTTAGTGTTATTATTCATATCGCGGCACTGTTTGATGAAGCGGCCCCCAACCGATCTCACGTGGTGATTCACGAGACTGGTCCACAAATCAAAGTGGCTTAGGGGGGTGTCTGTCTCTCTACAGTAGTTGATATGGCATTGACATTGGAGGGCCCTAAAAAGGGAAGAAGAACGACAATCATTGAATCCATGTTGTGGCTCGACGTTCATAGGTGGGAAGGGTTCTACTGCGAAAGCCCTAAAGCCGCGTAAAACATGCAATAGTTAATATAGAGGCGTCTATCTTCATTATTGCATAGGGGCAAGTGTTATAACATGGCATTGACAAGTTTGTGAAACATTAAGGCTGTTGATGATGATCATAATGCTGTAACCATGTCATAATGCTTTACTTTTGAAGTATTACTTATTGTGCTAGTATACTTACTAGACGGTAGCATAATAAGATAATCCCTCATAGTATTCCAGTTATCGTATTCCCCTTGTGTGTGCACCACCAAGAAAGTTCTTCGGTATGAGGCGATCCAGGGTTACAGGCCTGGGTGTCAGACATATCTACGTTCGCATACAGTGGGTGTAAGCCATGTTGCACTGCGAATACACACGAGTTAGAACTGGCGAGCCTAGCATGTGTAGACATGGCCTCGGAATACAAGAGACCGAAAGGTCGAGCATGAATCACATGGTTGATGTGATCGACATTGGGGAATGTCCACCTTTGAAACTGCACTGATGGCCGTGACGATCGGGGGAGGTGCGAATTGGGATCATGTGATCACTGAAATGAATAGAGGGATGTTCGTTTGAGTGGGAGTTATTTTAGTTAAAACTTGAACTCATTATTATGAACATAGTCTAAATACTTTGCAAATCCTTTGTAGATGTCTCGCCCACCCACCTTCAACCTTAGCACTTTCCTCGAGAAGGACAAGCTGAAAACTAATGGAACCAACTTCACCGCATGGTTCCGCAATCTTAGGATCCTCCTAGTCCCCTATAAGTTGACTTATGTCATCAAGGCTGAGCTTGCGGCTAAGCCTGCAGATTCCGCCACCCAGGACGAAAAGAATGTCTGGCAGTCCAAGGCGGACGATTTCTCCCTCATCCAGAGTGGAATGCTCTATGCCATGGAGCCGGAGCTTCAAAAGCGTTTTGAGAAGATGAATGCCTTTGAAATAATTGAGGATCTTAAGGCTGTCTTTGCTCCACAGGCTCGTGCAGAGAGGTATGATGCTTCCGAGCTCTTCTTCTCTGCTAAAATGGAAAAGCACAACAGTATTAGTGAGCACGTGGTCAAAATGTCTGGCTACGTTAAGCGCTTAAACGCCCTGGATTGCAAAATCCCAGAGGAGCTCGCTATAGATAGGGTGCTGCACCCGCTGCCCCTAGCTATAAGAGTTTTGTGATGAACTACAACATGCAAGGGATGAGTAAGACCCTTGTTGAAGTGTTCGCCATGCTCAAAACTGCTGAGGTAGAAATCAAGAAAGAGCACACGGTGTTGATGGTCAATAAGACCATTAACTTTAAAAGGTCGGGGACAAAGGGCAAGGGCAACAAGCCAAAGAAGGAAGGTAAAGAAGTTGCCAACACCTCTAAGGCTACTAGGCCCAGCCCTAGGTCCAATACCACGTGCTATTACTGCAAAGGGGATGGGCACTGGAAACGCAATTGCCCCAAGTACGTTGAGGACAAGAAAGCCAACAAGATTGCCGCCAAAGACAAAGGTATATGTGATATACATGTTATAGATGTGTTCCTTACCAATGTCAAGAGCAACACCTGGGTATTTGATACCAGTTCTGTTGCTCACATATGTAACTCCCAACAGGAGCTGTGGAGTAAGAGGCGGCTTGGAAAGGACGAGGTGACGATGTGTGTCGGCAATGGCACGAAAGTCGATGTGGTGGCCGTCGGCACGTTATCTCTACATCTGTCGTCAGGATTGATTCTAGTTTTGAATAAATGCTACTATGTACCCGCATTGAGTATGAATATTGTAAGTGGATCTTGCTTGTTGCAAGATCGTTATTCATTTAAATCTGGAACAAGTGGTTGTTCTATTTATATGGATGACGTCTTTTATGTTCATGCGCCTGTGAGTAATGGTTTATTCTTACTAGATCTTGATTGCAATACTCACATCCATAATATTGATGTTAAACGTTGTAAGCATAATGATGATAATTCCATGTTTATGTGGCATTGCCATCTTGGTCACATTGGTGTAAAGCGCATGAAGAAGCCTCATTCAGAAGGACTTCTTGGATCATTAGATTTAGAATCTCTTGATACATGTGAGCCATGCCTTATGGGCAAGATGACTAGGACACCCTTCTCCGGCACGATGGAGAGAGCTGCAGACCTACTAGGAATCATACATACGGATGTATGTGGACCAATGAGTGTCTCAACGCGCAATGGTTATCGTTATTTTGTCACCTTTGCTGACGATTTGAGTAGATATGGATATATCTACTAAATGAAACACAAGTCTGAAACCTTTGAAAAGTTCAAGGAATTTTAGAAGGACGTAGAGAATCAACTTAACAAGAGAATCAAGTATCTTCGGTCGGATTGAGGAGGCGAGTATTTGAGTTATGAGTTTAACATGCACTTAAAGGACTGTGGGATAATCCCACAACTTACACCAGCCGAAACACCACAGCGTAATGGTGTGTCGGAACGACGTAACCGTACTCTATTAGATAGTGTCCGGTCCATGATGTCTTTGACTGATTTGTCTGTATCATTTTGGGGATATGCATTAGAAACCGCTGCTTTTAAACCGAGCACCGTCCAAATCCGTGGAGACAACCCCATATGAGATATGGTATGGCAAGAAGCCAATGTTGTCATTTCTGAAAGTTTGGGGATGTGAGGCTTACTTCAAGAAACTATAGCCTGACAAACTCGAACCTAAATCGGAAAAATGCATCTTGGTGGGGTACCCAAGGGAAACAATTGGGTATACTTTTACAACAAGGCCGAAGGAAAAAACATTTGTCACGAAAGCTGGCACCTTTCTCGAGAAAGAGTTTCTCGCCAAAGGAATTAGTGGAAGGAAAATTGAGTTAGATGAAGTTGTTGACCCTTCTCTCCAAATTCCGAGTAGCGCAACGGAAGCTGTTCTGAACCCGCTCCCCAACATGGAGGAAGATCCCAATGATGATGATCAAAACAACAACGTCGAGACTCTTGAGGTTCGTAGGTCTACAAGAGTTCGTGCCAGTCTTGATTGGTACAGTACTCTTGTGATGTCTGTCATTCTAGATGAATAAGAAGAACCTGCAAACTACAAATAAGTAATGGATAGTGCTGATTCCGAGAAATGGCTAGAAGCCATGAAATCCGAAATAGGATCCATGTATGAGAACCATGTTTGGACCTTGGTAGATCTTCCCGAAGGTCGCAAGGCCGTGGAAAATAAATGGATCTTTAAGAAAAAGACAGATGCGGATGGTAATGTGACCATTCACAAAGCTCGACTTGTCGCAAAGGGGTTTCGACAAATTCAAGGAGTCGACTACGATGAGACTTACTCTCTCGTAGTGATGCTTAAGGCTATCCGGATTTTACTAGTAATTGCTGCCCATTTCGACTATGAAATTTGGCAGATGGATGTCAAGACTGCATTTCTCAATGGTCACATTGATGAAGAGTTGTATATGATGCAACTGGAAGGTTTTGTTGATCCTTAGGATGCTGGAAAGGTGTGCAAGCTTCAGCGGTCCATTTATGGATTGAATCAGGCATCTCAGAGCTGGAACCAACGTTTTGATCAAGTGATCAAGAGTTTTGGATTTGTCCAAAATCAACAAGAGTTCTGTGTTTACAAGAAAGCGAGTGGGATCTCAGTTGTATTCCTAGTAGTATATGTGGATGACATATTACTCATGGGAAACGATGTGGATCTTATGAGAGGCGTGAAAGCATATTTGAGTAGTCAATTTTCCATCAAGGATCTAGGTGAAGCTGCGTAAATATTAGGCATCAAAATCTATAGAGATAGATCAAGACGCCTAATTGCATTAAGTCAAAGTACTTACCTTGAGAAGATTTTGAAGTGGTTCAAAATGGAGGATGCCAAAAGAGGTTTGGCACCTATAACAAAAGGTAGCATACTGAGTTTATCTCGATGTCCAGTAACGGACGCCGATAGAGAAAGGATGTCTTACCTCCCCTATGCCTCAGCCATAGGTTCTATCATGTATGCAATGCTAAGTACTCGACCTGATGTGGCATTGGCTCTCAGTTTGGCGAGCCGATACCAAAGTAATCCAGGAATGGATCACTAGACAGGTGTGAAAAATATACTAAGGTATCTCAGGAAAACAAAGGATATGGTCCTAGTCTATGGAGGCAATGATGAAGCTCTAAACATAACTGGTTACGTGGATGCGAGCTGGCACTCAGATCCTGATGACTCGAATTCTCAGACAGGATTTGTGTTCTTGGTGAATGGTGGGGCGGTAAGCTGGAAGAGCAAGAAGCAACCGGTAGTTGCACAATCTTCAATGGAGTCAGAATACATCGCTGCTGCTGATGCGGCGAATGAGGCTGTTTGGCTAAGGAATTTCGTCATTGAACTGGGAGTTGTTCCAAGTGCACAAGATCACGTGACAATCTATTGTGATAACACGGGCGCTATTGCAAACGCAAAGGAACCAAGAACTCATTCCACAGCCAAACACATCAAGCTACGATTTCACGTCATCCGGCAGAACGTTGATGAAGGTGAAATCAAGATTTGCAAAGTACACACAGATCTGAATGTGACAGATCCATTGACTAAAGCTCTCATACAAGACAAGCACGAACAACACCGGGATGCCATTGGTGTCAGGTTCCTGCCTATTGTAAACTAGATTAATTTGTACTCTAGTGCAAGTGGGAGACTGAAGGAGTTATGCCCTAGAGGCAAATAATAAAGTGTATTGATTGATATATCTCCTATATGTTCATAATACGTTTCATACTATGCTATAACTGTGTTAATACGAAACGTTAATACACGTGTGGTATGTAAATAAACCGTGTCTCTAGTTACCTCTAGCGAACTAGTTCATTGGTCATGAGGATGATCGGGTTTCAAGATCATGGGCATTTATCCCAATTGACAATGAGGTCACATCATTGGTTGAATGACGTGATAGACAAACATCCGATAGTTGTATCTCAATGAGATCTAGTTACAAAGTTCACCATTGATGATAAAACGCATGAAACCTCGCAACCTAATCCTTAGACTGTGAGATAATGCAAATCACTGTTTTGGAGGGAGCTTAGATGGTTATGAAGTATCATATCGTGACTGGGTGATCGAAAAGGTGCCACTCAGGTTTCCTGAAGGAGCGCGTAGAGGAGTACATATCAAGACCAGGATTTGCGAGGTCATGTAACGGATAGATACATATGTGGCCATCTCGATGACGTTGCATTAACGAAGCTTGCAAGCGTGTGACTGGGTCACGAAATGCAACGACATGAGAATGAGTAAACAAGTTCATTGGCAACGAGATCGAACTAAGGTATGGAGACACCGAAGATCAAGTCTCGGATGAACTAGGTATGAAGTGACAAAGGGAATGGGATATTCACGGTTCGAGCGATAAGATTCGTGGAATGCACGGGGGTCATCATGGGCATCCAGGTCCCGCTGATGATCATTGATGTGAGAGGATTCTCAATCATGTCCAGAGTGTTCCCGAACCGAAGGATGTCACGCTTAAGGGTGGGGGCGCTTAGGGATAGATGAGGTGCTGTAGGAGAAATAGAGAGAGAAACCGGAATAGTTTCGGGTAACATCCGATGGTGATCGGAAGGGGTTCAGAAGGAGTTCCGAAGTAAAGGAATATGATAATATATGTATTTGAATGTTAATTGGAGAATTAATATTAAATATATATTTTATTTTATTATTAAAGGCTTCCTAATGCTAATGGGCCTCACCCGAAGGGAGGCCCAATAGGGCAAGGCGCCTAAGGGGAGGGGGCCGGCCAGCCTTGGCTTGGTGGGCCGCCCAAGTGGAGCCCACCTAGGGCCGGCGGCAACCCCTAGGTGGCCGGCGGGTGTGGGGTTTAGTTGTTGGAGATATGCCCAAGAGGCAATAATAAAGTGGTTATTATTATATCTTTATGTTTATGATAAATGTTTACATCCCATGCTATAATTGTATTATTAGGAAACACTAATACATGTGTGTTTTGTAAACATAAGAGAGTCCCTAGTAAGCCTCTTGTTGAACTAGCTTGTTGATTAATTGATGATCATGGTTTCCTGATCATGGACATTAGGATGTGATTAATAATAAGGTTATGTCATTAGGAGAATGATATGATGGACACACACCCATAGTAAGCGTAGCATAAGATCAAGTCATTAAGTTCGTATTGCTGTAAGCTTTCAAATGCATAGTAACCTAATCCTTCGACCATGAGGTTGTGTTAATCACCATCACCGGATGGGTACTTTGATGACATCAAACACCGCTTCATAACTGGGTGGTCATAAAGATGTCATTGGGTATTCTGAAAGTATGTGTTGAAGCGCATGGACCAAGATTGGGATTTGTCCATCCATATGACGGATAGATATGCTCTGGGCCCTCTCGGTGGAATGTCATCTAGTTAGCTTGCAAGCATGTGACTGGGTCACAAGGGATGACATATCACGGAACGAGTAAAGAGTACTTATCAGTAACGAGGTAGAACTAGGTATGGAGATACCGACGATCAAACCTCGGATAAGTATAGTATCGCGAGACAAAGGGAATTGGTTTCGTATGTAAGTGGTTCAATCGATCGCGAAGTCATCGTTGAGTATGTGGGAGCCATTATGGATCTCCAGGTCCCGCTGATGGTTATTGATAGGAGATGTGTCTCTATCATGTCTACATATTCACGAACCGTAGGGTGACACACTTAAGGTTCGAAGTTGTTTTAAGTAGATATGGAATGTGCGTTGGAGACCGAATGTTGTTCGGAGTCCGGATTGGATTCGGGACATCACGAGGAGATCCGGAATGGTCCGGAGAATAAGATTCATATATAGGGGATCATTTTTTGAGTTAGGAAATGTTCCAGAGTGTTTGTATGAGGATTCTAGAAGGTTTCGGAATGTTCCGGAAGGTTCTAGAAGATTTCTTGGAGTTTGCTTGAAAACCAAGGAAGGGATCAAGGAGTCCTGATGGGTCAAGACTAGGAGTCGTGGGGGAGGAGGACTCCTCCCCCCACTCCCCAACCCGCCGGCCATAGAGGAAGGGGAGTCCTACAAGGACTCCCCCTCCCCAAGGCGCCTTCCCTCCCTTAAATAGAAGGGCAGGGGCGCCCCCTCTTGCCCTGCTCTCATAACTCCCAATCTCTGCCGCCTCTCTCCTCCACCTTTCTTCTGCACAGGCATAGGCGAAGCCCTGCAGAATTCTCTATTCCACCACCACCACCACGCCGTCGTGCTGCTGGGATTCCGTGGAGAAGATCTACTACCTCCGCTGCTCGCTGGAACAGGGAGAGGAAGGTCTGCTTCGACTCCGCACGTGTGACCGACTACGGAAGCGCTGTCGGAACGCGGCGCCGGAAGGATCATACACTTGACCGACTGCGGAAGCGCTGCTGGAACGACGCCAGAAGGATCGTCCACACGATCTTGAGATCGGCAAGTGATCGACTACATCAACCACGAGATCTAATCTCGTTAACGCTTTCGGATCTACGAGGGTTAGTTCCTATCTATCTCGTTGCACATGTCTAATAGATTAGATCTTGGCTTTTATCTAGATTAGATCTGGGTTTTGTTCGTTCTTGCGGTAGAAATTTTTTGTTTTCCATGCTACGAACCCATCATTAGTCCCACACCGCCTAGCCCCTAGGTGGTGAGCCCCCCCTCCTACTATATATAGGGGTCTCCCCACCCCTTTGGAGGCATCAAATTCTCTCATTCTCTCTCTCATATTCCTCTGAGGACTTCTCCGTAATATTGGGGAGGACCTCGAGGGATTTGAGTTCTCCACCTTCACACTACCGTCGTGTGATCTTCGGTCTGGCATCTTCTTCCGCTGCTCGGCTGGATCGGAGCCCGAGAGACGCCGCCTACACCGGACGTGTGTAGTACTTCGGAGGCACCACACTTGGGGTGCTGCTCGTCTTCATCAATATACGCCTTCCTGCGTAAGGCGTGCCTCTATTTGCAAAGGTATGAATACTGTATTCCTTCTCCGTTACTTATGTCTACATAGTATAGATCCTGGTATTAGTGTTCGAGTAGATAGAAATTTTTTGTTTTCTGCTACGGAACCCTTCAGGTATCCCTCAAAGAGAACCTTGCGGACTTCCGAAATTTTTTCGGCCCGTATGTGGCCTTTCCGGGTATTCTAATGTTGTAGAGAGATGAGCTTCTCCGCAGTAGCCATGCGCTTCTTCTCTTCCTCGATGTTTTTGGCTTCATCCAGGAGTACTTCGCGACACACTTCTAGGGTCTGGGCCATTTCTTCCAATTCCGCAGCAGTAAGTTCTGCCGCTGTAGGGATAGGTGTGGTTAATGCAGCATCGATGAGCTTACGGGCACCAGCGGTGACCACGTGTCCATCCATTAAAGCTCCATCCGAGTGTTCGTTGTAATCCTCGGCAACCACTTCCTCCGCTGGAGGATCTTGTGTCGGGGTCTTGTTCTTCTTGTTCTTCTTCTTTGCCTTCTTGGCGGCACCGGTAGCAAAGACGGCTTTTGGTCCGTTTCCCGGAGTCAAGCTCTGATCGGTACTTTCAGACATATGGATATCGGGATTGTCTCCGAGATCCATATCATCCTATGCTTTGGGAGAGTTTTCTCCGGATCCTTCGCCCATGGCTTCTCCTTCTTCTACAGTTTTGGTTTTGTACTCCGCTTCATATTCCTCGGAGAACATTCAGAAATTTGCCGACGTCATGGAATCATCCGAAGATAATGGTAAGTCGGTGTTTGTTCCAATCGCCTCCAGCACTGAGTCTTCGTTATCTCCAGCATCGGCTGAGCCGGATCTGGATCCAACATATCTGACAAAGTGCGATGTGTGCATCCTGAGGTAGTTGCGGCTTTCCTCGTGGGCTTCCTCGAAAATTCTGATGGTTTCGAGAACTTCATCCACGCTTACGTCTTTCATCATCATGCGCCTCAACATATGCCTCACGAAGGGTTGATCTATTCTAGCGTTTGAAGAGCCGGAACCTGCGTTGTTGACTTGTTCCTCCTAGATTCCGACCTCGGCGGGTGGGTCGATCTAGGATTCGGCCTACTCAGGGAGATCCACTCCATATTCGACTTGTACCGCGAGATCTTCTTCAGGATTGGTTTTCTCCACTATCTCCGCAACAGGGGCGGGCTGGGTGGGATTAGGGTTTTCTGAGATCCGAAACTCCGCCACCTCCACAGACAAACGGGAGCCAGAAACTTCTTATGCCTCTATCATCACCGTTGGGGTGGGTGAGGTAGGATCAGCAAAGCCGATGTACACATCGATCTCTCCGAAAGACATGATGGTGTATGTAGTCACAGCCTCCCTATCCGGAATCCAGGTCTCATCGAGAACGATGAGAGGGATATCGCTAGCGTAGAGGATGTGACCGACGACGATGGTCTCTCCGATTCCGATTCTTGCAGATTTTGCACGGAACGCAGATCCAAAGCTCACTTGCCCCATGGTGGGCGCCAACTGTCGTTGGATTGATGACAAGTATGCCATGAGGGGGTCATCGAGGCTTGCGGAAGAGAGGGGTGTGAAACGTACGATATTCCTGGACGGTGAGCACACAAGTTTACCCAGGTTTGAATCCACCGGCTTTGGACGGATCCTACTCCTGCTAGCAATCTAGTAATACGACAGAGCTGGAATATGCGTTACAAGGGTTTCGCATGTGCGAATTGAGACTGTAGACTATTGTGAGGTTAGTGCCTGGTGCCCTAAAGGCTCTCCCTAGGACGGCTTATATAGATATCCGGCCTAGGGCTTACAGGAGAGACCTATCCGCTACGACTAAGAGTCGGTTACAGAGTACATCTTGAACTACAAGTAACACTACATGCCTATATCGATAAGTCTTTTGGGCCTTCCCGTAACCGGACTGGACTCCGTCTGTTCTCCCTGACTAGGCCGCCCGTGAAGCAATGCTCTAACCCGAAGTGGGCCACCCTGGTCAGTGAGGCATAGTAAGGATACCCGGAAAGTATATCTCCAACAGCCGGCGCCCTAGTGGGCTATCACCCCCCCCCCCCCCCCCCCCCACGTGGGGCCCATGGGGTTGGCCGGTGGTGCCTGCCCCTCCCCCTCTCCCATGATTAGTCCTACCCCAGGACTTTGAGGGAGGGTGTACCTCCCCTTCCCCTATATATAGTGGGATATTTTGACCAAATAATACACACAATATTCAATAAAGGTTTCCTCACTTTTGGTTAGACCTCCAGTTAATATTTCCCTCTCTCTCTCCCATGACCATGGTCCCAAATCCGGACTGCGCGAACGAGAGACATCTTCACCGCAGAGCGCCGTCGCACTGCGGGATTCGGATCTAGGAGCCCTACTTCCGTAACTGCTGCTGGATCGGGGAAGCGGGAGTCATCGCCAGGCACCGGATGCATGTAACTCCCTGCGAGGTGCAATATTTGAGGCACTAGAAGTCGTTGGAGCCAAAGGAGCGCAAGCACTTCATCACAACCTTGAGGTCGCCTTCGGCTCATCTACATCAACTACGCTCTCCTGAGCATTGACAACGCTTTTCGGTCTTCAAGGGCAAGTTCGTGAAAAGCCCCTCCTGTTACTGCATTACTAATAGATAGGTCCTGGCAGCATCAGGGGTTCAGGGACGTAGGGTAAAATTTTATTATTTTCATACGCGAACCCCTACAAGTGCTTATTAAAACCCTAGTGTGGAGGCCCCCGCATGATCTCATCGTCGGACCTCCCCATATTCCTTCTGCCAAGTGGTGTGTCCCCGATAGCATCAAGGTGACTGGCGATGTAGGCTCGACTACGGTGGAGATGACTCTAGACTTGATTGCTTTTAAATTTTATTTCTAGGGTCCTTTGTGTCCATGACTATTATCTCCAGCCACCCAACTACCACCCTCTTTATATTTGGGCTTGTTCGACTTGGTGAGAATTAAGAGGGATTAAATACCTTCCAAGTCAAAATCTCTCAAAACTACTTGTGGAGAGATTACCAAACAAGCACTTAAAATGGGTAATTAGCCAAACGGTGCAACATATAGGCAGCGGCAGAGCTCCAAGTAGGAAATGACAATGCATACGCCCTACCTTGATTTTTGACTCACGGTTTTAGATGCACATTTTTTCCCGAACAATTTGAGTGATCATATGTTGAATACGGCTTATTTTTAGCGACCACCGCGCAAAACTAGTTTCGAATTGAAAAAGGGACCATGTCTAGTCTAGTCGAAATCAACTCTTTATCTTTCCAATAGCTAATTCTTAATCTAACAAAACAATACTCTAAACAATATCATAGGCAGGGTATTGAAGGAGGACTCGAGGGTATTGGCCACTTATGGGGTGTGCCGGAAACCAACTCTAGATATGTGATCGATTATGTATTATGGTTGAGAAGTGATATACGAGTACGAAGTTTCTATATTATACATGTACGATACTGACATCCAAGCAACCATATGCAAAATAAATTTACGGCATGCCTTTGGTTCACTTGTTGGACATGGATTGAATAGGGAAATGTCTTATGCATAATAGTTCCGTTTACAGTTTTACTTTGGCTTTGTGTATTTTTTATTGATCTCAAATTTTAATTGTATTATCTCAATCAATATCTTCTGTTAAAGATGTGATGAAATGTTTGCTTAGCTGGACAAATGATGTTTGAGAGCCCCTCGAAAGATTTCAATTTGCACAGAAAATGATACCACAATCCTATATGGATGAAATGGTAACAAAATAGCGAAAGCAAGAATTGATTACTCTCATTGTTTAGACAATTCTATATTGCTATAGATTGTATTATCACGGATGGCCGTCACTTTACTGAGCTATCTTCAGAGTTACTTGAGAACTTCTCTTGTCTTCACTCAAAGAGACTCATTTTCTAGGTTCAATGTGAATAAGGTCGCTCGTTTTACATATATTTATCATGTGGATTTCCCTTATTATGAGCATGAGCATACATAACATAATTTTGAGTTATTCATTATTCATACATTGAAAACTGGATTTTTCATAGATTGTCTTGATATTTGAAAGGCATGTCACCTTCACGTGGTTTATCACCTTACTGAGGTGGCATTGCATCATTTTTTAGAGTTTCACCTATTCGGAATCCTTTCCGTTCTTCGCCACTGCCTCTAGGAAAATCTCGCATGGTTCCCTTCGTCACACGTGCCAACACGCATGTGACCATGCCGAGCGAAATTTTGGCCTCTTGATTTTTTCTGGTGCGAGACTTTTTAGTGTTCAGGTTTATTTATGCAACCAAATATGTGTAGCCAACTGTTATAAATGGAACAATCCGGAATCTCGGATTCTCAATTTATTAGCTTGTTACCCTAGTCTAATCAAGCAGAGCTGGTTTTTTAGTATCGTGGCCCAACAAGACAAACGTGAAAATAAAAACTAACAAATAAAAAATAAGAGGCGGAAGGTATGTTCCAAAGAGGATAGAATTATTAACTAGTAACGAACAAAAAGTAAAAGGTGAGGTACTATATCATTTATCACCCCTTGAATATAACTGCAAAAGCAACATGTATGCGCACGACTTATTTTTGAGGTGCAAAACTTTGACGCCTTGGTGTCTCGTAAAACGATAAAAAGATGAATATTCTTTAGTGGAATATGATGTCCCCATCAATAGCGAGGCGACCATGGTGATTTCGTTAATCTCAAGACCCACCGGAAATCGGAGATGCTGATACAGATAGGGTATGTGTGCGTGTACTCGTATGGATGAGTGTTTGTACGTATTTGTGAGCGTTTGTGTCTATATTGGGTTCTGGAAAAAAAAACTTTTTTGCAACTTTCGCAAAATGTTAGGTCCGTTGTGGACAACATAATCATCTTTCAGAGTCCAACCTACTCCCTCCATCTTAAAATAGATATCGCAAATTTATCAAAATTTAGATGAGTCTATATACTAAATAGTGTCTAGATTCATCCAAATTTAATGTATCCAAGACATCTATTTTGCGACGGAGAGAGTACAATTCTTTTAGCAAACTCTGTCCGTCACTTTATTGATTAACAAAATTTAAGGTGATAGTACAAATGGTCTGGCCTTTGAATGAGCCAGTATGACGACTATCTACGGATTGTTTTTTGCGGTCCAATACATTTTTAAACCGATTTGCCCTTCCACTAAAACCTAATTACCACCGCTGGCCTTGGCACTACCTTACCGATTCGAGTACATTAACTTCCTAGTCACGGACGTACACTAGTTGGACTCTTTGCAGCATCCAGAAAATTGGACTCTTTGGACTGTCCAGAAAATTACTCAACGTTCGTGACGGTTTAGGCTCTCGTTCTACTAGAATACAACTCCAACTCCTCCCCGATGCACGTTTCCTTGCTCTCACCCGTATATAGGAACCAAGACGATGGACCGAGATCGACCAAGACAAAAAGGCGAAGGAGCCTCGCCGCCTGCCGACTGCCTGTCCATGGCGTGGCAGGTCTACTAGGCGCAGGAGTAGCATCGTCCGCCCTCAAGCACGGGATGCACGCCCTCACAAGCCAGTCTGGCCCGCCCTCGTGAACGAGGCCGTCGTAACCACAAGGAGTATCAATTTTTTTCTGTCACAATACCAAGGAGGCCAGCGGTGGAACCGAGAGAGTACGGTATCGTAGGAGTAGACACAGAAAAAAACGCTCCCGCGACCCATCATCCCCGTGGACGACTGGGCCGTAGCGCTGCCACTCCAACCAGCTAGAGAGTCCCCGCCTCCTCCTCTCCCCCGGCGTCGCTGGCGTGCGCGTTGCTAGGCAAGGCCCGGGCGGCGTCGACGGCGCCGGCCTTCTGCCTCTCCCCTCTCGGCGGAGCCCACGCGGGGCGGGTATCAGCTGAGCGGTGCTCTCAAGCGGGCGACGGTCTAGCGAAGCGGCCGGACGACCTGGCGCGGGCTCGGGTGGCCATTGTCGCGGTGGTGCAACTCTTGGTGGCGGGGCGGCGTGGAGGTGATGGCTGGCGGCGGCGGCTGTGCCCATGAGGCCTAGATTTGGGTCCGTTCGGGTCCCAGATGGGCTTGTGCGGTCCGCTGGCGCTGACGCTCCTCCTTGGAGGAGGAGGTGGGGAGGTGGGTGTCCGGTTGTGGTGGCACTGTCGCCGGCTTGTTGCAACATGGCAGCGGGAGCTTTACAGGCCCGTATGGGTTCGGCCGGGCCAGGAGGCCTGGTGTGCTCCTGCTGCCGTGTCCGGTCGGCTACTGCTATGGCGGTGGAGGCAGTTCCCTCCCACACGGCTTCAGGGCTGTCGCACTAGTTTCCTTGTGCTCCCTTCGTCCGCCCTCTAGGCCTCGTGGCGGTGGTCGCAGTAAGACGACGTTGGTGGTGTCAAGACCATGTTAGCGCATGTTGGTGGGCGGCATTGTTGGGTGGCGGACTATGGAGCATTCGGGGTAGTGGTTCTTTGGGGGTCAGGAGAAATCTTGGTCGGTATTCCGATATTGATGGGTGACGCTGCGGGTGTCGCCATTCCTTCTTGGAGGTCGTCGAGTGTACCCCCTTCCCACTCACCTCCGCGTACGGGGGAAACCCTAGGACAGGTCTGGTCAGCAGTGTCGTCCTCGTCACTCTCCTTCTTGAAAGTGTTGCTTGTTATGCGATGCTTCAGAGTTCTAGGCGTGTGGTGGGACTTCTTCGGTGGGCGCAGCGATTGTGAACCATCTTCGTGTAGTTGATCTGCCGTTGTTGGCATTATTTTCTCTTTTGTTTCTCTTTGTTTTCTTGTACCGGTTTGTCCATTAGCGTTGTGTTGTCTGGTCCAGCAGCGGTCTCACATGTGTGCTTTATTTATAAAGCGGCATGAAAGTCTATTTCAAGGAGGAGGCCAGCGGTGGGCGCTGTCGTAGTGGTGGGTGCTGGCGAGTTCTTACGCCACCCAACCAGATAGTAGTTCTTTTATTTTCTCCAATCCCTGATCGAAGGAACTCAGCGTGACTCATCGTCTTCAACTAGATCTGGTCGTCGGTGTTGTCTTTCCTGTCAGCCGTCCACCAACGGAAGCAAGGCGGAGGGGATGGAGAGAGGCGCCATCCACCGGTAGGGAGGGGGCGACGGCAACGTCCACCTAGCACCCTGGCCGTCCTACCGGCTACCCCGCGTGGTCACCGTTGCGGCCACCGTATCCGTCAAAATCTCGGAAGACTAGGCTCGACCTGATCAGGCGGTCACCTTTCTACGGCGTACCAGCTCTATAAGGAGTAGCAGGAACCGATTCGTTCACCTCCGGTATCATGGATCGTGGCCGGGAGGAGGAAGCCGTAGTGCGGGCGCTGGGGTCGTCCACTGTGTGCTCTCCGGAAACGCCGGCTCCCACACCACCCTAACGCCAACATCGACCCTAAACTATGGCATGTTCTACGACTAGGTTGCCGAGCAGGGGATTTTTATTGTGCGGTCCGCTAGCATGGGCAGACTTTTGGCTAGGCAAGGACAAAGAGAGCAGGGGATCGTCCCGATGTAAATATTTTGGTCCAGTGCAACTCTGAACCGGGAACCTGAACTCTGAAGAGCATGGAAATACTAGAGAATATGCATGGATAATAGATTTCATGTCGCCGGATAGCCCAGCAGCAGCCGGCCAATCCAATCCAGTTAAACAAAGAACAGACAAAGCCGAAGTACAACAGTCCTGCTCAAGGCTATCTTTGCATAGAAATACTAGAGAACGCCAGAAGTGCAAGCAGTATTAGAGCGCGTTCATGGATTTCACGGCCAGAAGTGCATGCAAATACTAGAGGAGATGTCACATATACTAGCCAAGGGAGAAATCGGTTTGTTCACTGAATACTGTCCCATGCAACTAGGAGATGGCAACCTGGAACTGTCAATGTAAACCCGTATTTTCTCTTCTCTGCTATTTAAGAAGGAGGAATTTCTTCTTTTTCTTCCGGTCGTTTATTTCGTCAAACATTTTTAAGACTATTTTGCCCTCCCACCGAATCTCTACTATCTGCCGCTTCGTCGCATCGTCCGACTCCCCCGTCCCAACTCGGTTTTTCCATCGCACTTTTCTCCTCCTCCCGCACAACGTTTCCGATCCAAATCGCCCCTCTGGCGCCGACACCACCAGCCGACAAATCCCCATGTTGCCAGATCCTGATCTTCACGACGACTCCACTACCGCACTGGCCCTGCCCACCCCCTCCGCCTCTCCACCTTGTACGCGAGCTCCCTGTTAAGCTATTGTCGCCGTCTTCTGGTGCTGCCTTGAGGGGTCCAATGGGAAGGAGCGGAAGAGGAGCCACGCTCGGGATGCCCGCTTGTGGGAGGCCCCTGTCGTCAACGTGATGCCCGCCTACTCCACCACGCCACTCCCGAAAATCCACCTCACTAGGGCCGACCTACCTCAGGCGGTCTAATCTCCTTCTCGATCTGGGTAGGAGACCGAGGATCCGACCTCCACTCTATGGGAGGAAGATGACCGCCTACTCCACCACGCCACTCCCGAAAATCCACCTCACCAGGGCTGACCTACCTCGGGCGATCTAATCCCCTTCCCGATCTAGGTAGGAGACCGAGGATCCGACCTCCACTCTATGGGAGGAAGATGACCGCGGACCAGTCGATTCTTTGGTGCTAATTGCTCTAAACTCTGTCGGACTGCTAACATGTTGGTTTCATATCAACACTGTTGTAGCATCCCAATTGTCTAACAATGGTAATGCTACTTGGTCTAGTAATATAATGGCTACTTCTTATATATAATTGTGGCATCATAATTATATCATGCTCATGTCATCATGCCACCTTGCATTTGAGCATCATATAAAACCATTTTCCCATTTGGTTCTCTTCTCTCATACACATTATTAACTGTATTTGGTTCTTGATACATTGTATTTGAATCTTGATTAATGCTTGATGCCCAAAATGAGTTGGGGGCATATCTTTTATTCCACTCCATCACCTTTCTTTCACCACCTTACAATTCCACCATCCCATTATCCATGAGCTTGTATTTCTTTTTCTTTTGATATTCATTCTAGCTCATGTGGGTGGGATGGATCTAATTCTATAAATTCTTTTGCTTGGCTTTTATTCCACTTCTTGGGAATGCATAAGAATAATGCCATATCATTTTTATTGTTTTCACAAGGATAAAACATGGCATTAATTATTTTGCAAGGGACATGCAAGAGTACCACCACCTTTAGCCATTTGCTTTTCTCTTGGTTTAAGTGATTCTTCCTTTATGTAATCATCTCCATCTCTCTCCACCATCCCCATGATCTCTTCAACAACATTAATTTCTTCATGCAGGATCATATGAGAAACTATCCACATTACTTTTCTTTTCTCCTTTACACTTGCTCATGTCATGATCATGCCTCTTTTGGATCCCTACACTCCCTCACCCTTCATCTTGACTTGATCCATGAGCTTATGTTAAAAACCTAAAAATTCTAAACCGAACCCTAACACCTACCCTCTCTCCTCAAACCCTAATCTTTCTTAACTAAACCATCTCTCTCTCTCTCTCTCTCTCTCTCTCTTGTTTTGTTTCCTCACCAACAACTTGTGCTCATCCACCAAGTCCTCTCCTCACTCCATAGCTATCTCTGTTCTGTTATTCAAAAATTGCAAAAACTTCCAAAAATGGTTAATCCTTGGGCTTGTTTAAATTTGCAACAAAACAAAAATCAAAACAGTTAATAAAATAAAAGGAAATAAAAAGAGAGGAGCCTTACCTGCAGCCCAGCAGCAATAGCCCTTACTGGTCGCAGCCCAGCAGCACCCCGGCACGTTCCTCCTTTTTCCTCCTGGGCCAGTCCCTTCCTTCTCCCGGGCCCGTACCCCTTCGCCAACGCCACCCTCTGTTCCTCTTCTCCCCCGTCTGACGTCGTCTTCTTCTTCCTTTCTGCGCACAGACGGAACGCGGCAGCGAGCAGGTGGCCGTCCTCCGCCGTCAGCTCACGCCTCCCGCACGCCAGCCCCTCCTTCTTATCCTCGCGCCGAGCCGCACCTTTTTCTCTAACCCTAGCTCCCTGCTCCGTTCCCCTCTCCCTCTTCGCCGCGTGCCGCCGCCAGTCAGAGCAGCCACGACGCCGTTGCCGCCCTAGCCGGTGACCGAGGCCTCGCCGGGGAGCATCGCCGTGGTCCGAGGCGTCGTTTCCGCCTGCGAGGAGGAGCCGAACTCGCCCGCAACTGCCCCCACGTCAGAGAGCCGTGCACCACCGCCACGGCCTCGCCGTCCCTCTCCGCTCCGACCGTCCCTTCCTCTGAATTCCGCGGGAATCGGACGAGGTGAGCTCTCCCTCGACCCTCTTCCGTTTTCCCCCCTCTGCGTGCCGATCGCCGCCTGATTTTGGCCCCCGCCGGTGAGCTGCCCCGCCGACGCACAGACCCAGCCCGACGATCCCCCTATGTTCCCCGTTGCGCACCATCCAGTATAGCCCGCCGCTGACGAGCCTCCCTGAACGAGATCTGTAGCTGGAGCCTCCCTCTGCATTTTTCGTTTTTGCGGCAAGTGCTATCTCGCCGTGGTTGCGCCGTCATCCTCGCCGGAAAACCCTGTCGTCGTCAGGTTGTCGTCGCGATTCAGTTATCAGTCGCCAGATTTAGTCCAGGGCTCGGGCGCCGTTTCGCGAAAAGGCCCCCCTCACCTTTTGTCGACCACGCCAAGGTCCTTCGCAGCCCCAGCGACCCCACTCGCCAGCCCCGGTGCAATTTTGCAAGCAAGCCCCCGCAGTATGTAGTTCTAGACCCGCGCTCCCCTGGATAGCCCACGTGTCAGTCACCTGAGTATAAAAAGTATTTTCCAATTTCTGTTTTTAATTAAACTTTCCAGAAATTGTTTAAATTCAAATTCAAATCAGATTTTAAATAACTTTTAATTTATAAATCCAAACGACACATATAATATATGTTTTGGAATCAGAAAAATGTGAGAAATTCAAATATGCCATTCAAAATTATGTTTGAACACTTTAAAATTTCAAGATGATTAAAATTACAATAAAATGCCCTATTCTTAATAAATTAATAACTTTAATTCTATAACTCCGAATTTGGCAAATAATATGTCTAAATCGATCAGCGCGACGAGCCCGTTCTACCTATGCAGTCTTTGTTCTGAATTGAAACATGCATCATGCCATTATTAAAAATCTGAACCATTTATGGCAATAAAACTTGACTCAACAAATAATAAAATGCTTATTCTTGTACCCCACACCTCACCATGCCATGCTACTTTAATGCCATGTAAATTGTGCATCATTCATCATGGCATGCTTGTTTTCTTGTCATATTTTAATTCCTATGCTTGTGCACTTTATTTATGTTGGCTCTTGTCTGTTTGGTTCTTCTTCGAATAGACGCCCAGCAGGAGAATTACCAGGAATCACAGGAGTACTACCCAGATCCATCTCTCGCTTCAACTGAGCTGCCAGGCAAGCACTACCACATGCTTGCATACATATAGTACCTATTGCCTCTATCTTATTCTTGCATCATTGAGTCGCGATTGCATTAAATTGAATCCCAAGTACTGCATAGCCTTTACTGTTAAACCCCACCAAAGCTTGTTGCTCCATCCCATGAGCCATTACTACAGGAGTTGTTTGAGCCATGCGAGTCGTAGAAACGCATGTGTAGGGTATGTGAGTGTCTGATGGATAACGAGGTACCTAAACAACTTAACCTGAGTAGTAATGGGATAACTAATGAAAGAGGCACCGTTGAGCAATATCTGCTAATTGGTTTTTCATGCTCACTTGTGTCCCGTAGGACCCCGAGTACTTGATTCCTGTTCCTTGACTATTTGCACTATCCACATCCGGGAGGCCTTATGGACCCCCCTGAGCCAGAGCTTGATTCATTCTTATTTCTTGGGGCCACAAGTAGTTTGGGGCTTTATTACTATCCTGTACTTATGCCATGTTACTGCTTTCATAAGATTGTGCGTGGAGCACCTGTACTGTTTTGGATCGTGGAATGTTTTCGCGGTATCGACAAGCCCAGTCACATTTTAGGGTTCCTAGTCGTTTACAGCCATTGACACAAACCTTGGGTCCGTCTCGGAGCCGGCCAACTTCGTTGCGGGTATCTTAATGGGATGGCCCCCTGAAATATTTCTGAATCCTGTGATTGCTTTGTCGTGAATGCCTCGTTGGGTTTTGAGTTGATTTTTCCGAGGTTGATCGAGTGTGTGTTGCTATTCGTGCACCCCTGCAGGGTAAATCTTTCTGAAAGCCATGTCCGCGGTTATAGATGACTTGGAGCATAGTTTCTCGATCATAGACAAGTATAACTAAAGTACCGCTTTTAATTTGACTAAGTACTTGACTAGTAAATAGTGGAATACTCATGGAATGGTCAATAAAACTGCCAACGGATGATGGGGGTTGTTCGTCCGCTTCCTCGTTGGTAAGCGAGGAGGAGGATGGATCTGTTAATTATACCGTTATAACTGTTGTTCTTATTTCACGGACATCCGTCTATCATTGGTTAGGCGGATGGTTAGCGGGTATCTATAGAATTGTTAGATATTATCTTTTGCTGCAATTGCGTCACCCCAGGTTGTGTCCCCTTTAGTGGCATAAAGACTTGCTAAGTACCCCTAGGGTCTCACACGATAAATTATTTGATTCAGATGAACAGGTGTACCCGCAAGATGGATACTGGGTGGAAGAGACAGATGATGCTGGCAACGATCATTCGGTGTAGAGATTCCGGGAACGGGGATCCGTGAGATCTGTGGGCAGGATGTGTTTATTTATGTGGCATCTTATGCCGATTTGCTTCTTATCCGTACTCGGATCTTGTTTTCCGCTTCCGCCTGACACTCTGATGTTTGTTGTATGAGGAGCTACCCTATATTATTATCTCTATCTAGGATATTTGAATCTTGCTGTATGGCGTTGCAATATTTCTATTTCTTTTAGATGGAATGGCTCTGAGGACTGTTGTATGTGGCTTGCATACATACTCATTTGTGTATGTAGTTGATCCCTTCGTCTGCCGATTACGCCGCTCGTTCTTGTCCCGATGATCGGAAAGTGGTTAGGACGGCCGAAATGTCTACCGTGAGTGGCCCTGGGCCCCACCATACTATTTTAACCACTTTCGTTCATCCAGGCATGTAACTAAGAGCGTAATTCACCGAGGTAGTTACAATTGGTATCAGAGCCATCCCGCCCTTCAGGGTCTCAGCCAAAATGGTCGTTGTCAGTCTAGCAAATATTTTGGTAGTTATGTATACTAGGCAAAAAAGAACGTGAGAGTACGACGGCTTCCATTTTTCTTCTTACCCACCCACCCACCCTTTTCTGGTAAGGAAGTGTAACGTTTTCAATCCTCTTCTAAAATTCAAACTAGGATTCACGTGTTCTGGGTTCCGTAGTACCAGGTTGTGTGTCTGTGTGTGTGTGTGTGAATTCCCTGTCTATCTGTTGCATCCAAATGTTATCACTATCTGCCTTTTGGTTATCAACTGTTGGTACATTCCATACCGACAGGCCTTTGTAAACCGACGCGATCTATTCTGTTTCGTTGTATACCGATGCGATCTATCTTACTCTTTGTTATCCGACGTTATCTTGTTGGGGTGTTTTTTTCGTAGTTACCAATCTTTAGGTTCATCTTAAGAAGAAGGTGTTGGGATATGTGTTTTACTGATTCATGTGCGGAGTAATGATTTGAGTGCGGGATGGAGTCGCGACCATACCACTACTTTTATCATTAGCTCTTGTATATTGAACTAGTAGAGTTACTAATCTTGAATCGTTAAGTGGTTTGCACATATAGTGGTATTTTAATGCCGAAATTTGTGGAATTTTTTTTCTTTGTAGTTTGTGTACCACACTCCTTGTTCAGTCGTGTGCGTTATGCTTAATATCTTCTAGTTGCCTTGAACTTTGTTGATATTTTAATATCATCTCAGTGAATTGCATCCGTTAATCTTGGTTAATTCCATTTTGGTACTATTTTGGATTATTATCATTCTCCATTATAGTACTGACTTGTGTTTTATATCAATCAGAGGATGGCACCACCACGCCGTTCTGAGGAGGACATACCACCTGAACTTGGGGCTCCTTTGGCAAGTATTGCAAATGCTTTGGGCACTATGCAGCAGAACCAGCAGCGCTTCGAGGAAAGCGTGAGGAGGAATGAGTTTGTTCCGCTACCTCCACCTCCCAAGCGAGGAGACATCAAGTGTTTTCTCAAGTTCAACCTATGCCAATTTGAGGTGTCTGATCAGCCACTTGATGCGGATGATTGGCTTCGTGAAGTGTCAAGGTTGTTGATGACTGCGGATGTTCCCGAGCAAGAATGGGTCAAATGTGCCACTCACCTTCTGAAGGGAGATGCGGCTCTGTGGTGGGAAAATTACCTCAAGGAAGATCTCTCTGGTTTTCAACCTACTTGGGAGCAATTCACTAGTGCTTTCAAAGAGCAATATCTGTCAGAAATTGTCATGGAAAGGATGAAGGAAGTGTTTCTCAACCTCAAGCAGGGCACTGACAATGTCAACACCTACATCAGAAACTTCATGAACCTTTCTCGGTATGGTGGCGATGAGATCTCTGATGACAAGAAAAAGCAAAAGAGGTTTAGGCAAGGCCTCAACGCTGCCATCAAATATGCAATCACTCATGCAAGGCCGGCGTCTTTTCTGGAACTCCAACACACAGCCCTGCAGGAAGAAGGAAGTAGGGAAGTGTTTGAGGAGTCAAAGAAACACAGCTGTGATACAGCAAGCTCTTCTGCTATGACAGCTCCTTCTAAGCGTCGTGTCTGGGTTCCTAGCACCCCACCGTCGCTCCTTGCTCCACCAAGACCGTCAAGCTACGCAGCAAGGCCACCAAACTCCTTCACTGCGGCTCCCAGGGGCTACAACCACAACTACCCTGGAGCGCCTGGCGGAGCCCCTGGCTACGTTGCTCCATGTCCACCTGGTGCTTGCTATACTTGTGGAAACACTAGGCATCAGCACTGCAATTGTCCAATGAACAACAAAGCTCTTCCACCACCACCTCCAAGACCTGCGGCAAGTGATCCTATGATTCGTGCACCTCCACCTCGGGCTCTCAACATCAACACTAAGCCTGGGTCTACGGTTGCTCGTGCCAACTGTGTCAACGTCGCTCAAGCTGAGCATGCACCTGGAGTTGTCATGGGTATGCTTCCTGTTAACTCAGTTCCTGTATGAGTTTTGTTTGATTCTGGTGCTTCACATTCTTTCGTGCCTCACAAATTTGCAAATGAGCATGAGCGTGTTATAAACCAACTGGATAAGAAGTTAATGGTTCTTTCTCCCGGGGCAAGATTGTTATCTACCAAGATCAGCCATGGCAATCAAATTGAGATTGGTGGCTCTTCATTTCCGGCTTCTTTAATTGTTTTGGGCAATTCTGATATTGATGTTATCTTGGGCATGGATTGGTTAACAGCAAATGCAGCTGTGATTGATTGTGCTGAACGTTCGGTTTCTCTGAAAATTCCTGAAGGCCATATAGTCTATTTTCCAAGTCTGACTCCTACAATTCAGCTTTATTCTTTGGCGGCTCTGAATGATGATGCTATGGAAGGTATTCAGAGTGTTCCTGTAGTCTGTGAGTTCCTAGATGTCTTTCCTGAAGAGTTGCCAGGTATGCCTCCGGATCGTGAGGTTGAGTTTGTGATTGAACTTGAACCTGGTACCGCTCCTATCTCCAAGCGGCCTTATAAAATGGGTCCTGCTGAGTTGGCCGAACTCAAACGTCAGTTGGATGAACAAGAAAAGTTGGGTTTCATTCAGCACAGTACTTCTTCTTGGGGTAGTCCAACCATCTTTGTGAAGAAACGAGACAAGACTGATAGACTTTGTGTTGACTATCGGGCACTCAATGCTAAAACAATCAAGAATAAATATCCCCTTCCGCGGATTAATGACCTCTTCGATCAGCTAGCTGGAGCTGTGGTATTCTCTAAGCTTGATTTGAGAAGTGGTTATCATCAAATCAAGATCTGCAAGGAAGATGTTCCTAAAACAGCTTTCACCACTCGCTATGGCCTGTATGAGTACACGGTCATGTCTTTCGGTCTCACCAATACACCTTCCACCTTCTCGAGGCTTATGAACTTGGTTTTCATGGAGTATCTTGATAAGTTCGTTGTGGTCTATCTGGATGACATTCTAGTCTATTCTAAGTCAAAGGAAGAACACCTTCGGTGTGTCCTAAACAAGCTTCATGAGAACCGCCTGTATGCAAAGTTCTCAAAATGTGAGTTTTGGCTGCCTCAAGTCACCTACCTTGGTCACGTCATCTCTGCCAAGGGCATTGCCGTCAACCCAGAAACTATTAAGACAATTATGGACTGGCTCCCACCCATAAATGTAAAAGAAGTCCGAAGTTTCCTTGGTTTGGCAAGTTATTGCCGTCGCTTCGTTCAAAACTTCTCAAAGATTGCGAAGCCTCTTACCGATCTCCTCAAGAAAGGCAAGAAATACCTTTAGACTCCTGCATGTCAAGCAAGCTTTGAAACACTCAAAGAGAAGCTCACTTCCACACCAGTCTTGGTTCCTCCAGATACATCAAAGCCTTTCCAGATATTCTGTGACGCCTCATTGCAAGGATTGGGTGCGGTCCTTATGCAAGAAAAACAAGTTGTTGCTTATGCCTCTCGGCAGTTGAAGACGCATGAGATCAACTATCCTACACATGACCTCGAACTCGCAGTAGTTGTCTTTGCTTTGAAAGTATGGAGGCATTACTTGCTTGGTAACCGTTGTGAGATCTTTTCTGATCACAAGAGTCTGAAGTATATCTTCACACAGCCTGATCTCAACCTTCGTCAGAGGAGGTGGATTGAAACAATCAATGATTTCGATTTGACCATCAACTACACTCCGGGCAAAGCTAATGTCATGGCCGATGCTCTCAGCCGAAAATCTTATGTTAACAATCTCATGGTAGAACAACAACAACCTCTCTTGTGCGAGGAATTCCGCAAGCTAAACCTTGAAATTGTGGATCAAGGGTATCTTCTGAACCTTCTAGCAACACCTCTCTTGGAAGAAAAAGTTCGCTCTATTCAACTTGGTGATCCTTACACTAAAAAGATCATCTCCAACATTCAGCTTTCGAAGTATGAGTCCTTCCACGTCGACGACCAAGGCACTCTTTTCTTTGAGCACCGGATGTTTGTTCCGAACTACCCGGGTTTAAGAGAGCAAGTTCTCAAGGAGGCGCATGATTCTGTTCTTTCTATCCACCCTGGCAGCACTAAGATGTACATGGACTTGAAAACACAATATTGGTGGCCTAGGTTGAAACGATATTGTGCCAAGTATGTCTCGGAGTGTGATGTCTGTCGCAGAGTTAAAGTTGTCCATCAGAAACCTTCTGGTCTTCTACAGCTATTGAAGCCTCCGGAATGCAAATGGGAGAAAGTAGAGATGGACTTCATCACTGGTTTTCCAAGGTCGCAGAAGGGAAACAATGCAATCTTTGTTATCATTGATAGGCTTTCCAAAGTAGCTCACTTCTTTCCAGTCAAGGAAACAATTTCTGCAATTCAGTTGGCTGAGCTCTATATCAACAGAATTGTCTCTCTGTATGGAGTTCCTCTTGAGATCAGTTCAGATCGTGGAAGCATCTTCACTTCCAAGTTCTGGGGAAGTTTCCAAAATGCTTTGGGAACAAAATTAAACTTCAGCATAGCTTACCACCCTCAGTCGCAAGGACAAGTTGAAAGGATCAATCAGATTCTGGAAGATATGCTCTGTGCTTGCGTTATCTCTTTCGGCATGAAGTGGGAAGAATGTGTTCCTTATGATGAATTCTCTTACAACAACGGTTTCCAGAAAAGTCTAAAGATGGCACCATTTGAGGCTCTCTATGGTCGCAAATGCAGAACTCCGATTGGTTGGTCGGGCGCAGGTGAAAGAATATTGTTTGGCCCCGACATTGTAACTCAAGCGGAGGAGAAATTTCACATCATTCTTGAAAACCTGAAGATTGCTCAAAGTCGCCAGAAGAGCAATTATGACAGAAAGCACACGGACATGGAGTATGTCCCTGGTGATCTCGTTTACCTTCGTGTCACTCCCATGAGAGGCACGCACCGTTTTGGTATCAAAGGAAAGCTGGCTCCTAGATATATCGGTCCTTTCAAAATTCGTGGAAGAAGAGGAGAAGTTGCTTATGCTCTTGAGCTCCCTGAACAACTCAAAGTCCATGATGTCTTCCACATCTCTCAACTCAAGAAGTGCTTCAAAGATCCCGGCAGGACCGTGGACCATGAACTCATCAATCTCTAAGAAGATCTGTCTTATCAAGAACACCCCATAAAAATTCTTGAAGTCGCAGAAAGAAGGACTCGCAACAAGTCCATCAAATTCTACAAGGTGCAGTGGTCGCACCATTCCGTTGATGAAGCCACTTGGGAACGTGAAGATGAGCTCTATGCCAAGTACCCTACCCTCTTTGAATCTTCTTCTTCTTCCTAGAATCTCGGGGCGGGATTCCTGTTTAGTGGGGGAGAGTTGTAGCATCCCAATTGTCTAACAATCGTAATGCTACTTGGTCTAGTAATATAATGGCTACTTCTTATATATAATTATGGTATCATAATTATATCATGCTCATGTCATCATGCCACCTTGCATTTGAGCATCATATAAAACCCTTTTCCCATTTGGTTCTCTTCTCTCATACACATTATTAACTGTATTTGGTTCTTGATACATTGTATTTGAATCTTGATTAATGCTTGATGCCCAAAATGAGTTGGGGGCATATCTTTTATTCCACTCCATCACCTTTCTTTCACCACCTTACAATTCCACCATCCCATTATCCATGAGCTTGTATTTCTTTTTCTTTTGATATTCATTCTAGCTCATGTGGGTGGGATGGATCTAATTCTATAAATTCTTTTGCTTGGCTTTTATTCCACTTCTTGGGAATGCATAAGAATAATGCCATATCATTTTTATTGTTTTCACAAGGATAAAACATGGCATTAATTATTTTGCAAGGGACATGCAAGAGTACCACCACCTTTAGCCATTTGCTTTTCTCTTGGTTTAAGTGATTCTTCCTTTATGTAATCATCTCCATCTCTCTCCACCATCCCCATGATCTCTTCAACAACATTAATTTCTTCATGCAGGATCATATGAGAAACTATCCACATTACTTTTCTTTTCTCCTTTACACTTGCTCATGTCATGATCATGCCTCTTTTGGATCCCTATACTCCCTCACCCTTCATCTTGACTTGATCCATGAGCTTATGTTAAAAACCTAAAAATTCTAAACCAAACCCTAACACCTACCCTCTCTCCTCAAACCCTAATCTTTCTTAACTAAACCCTCTCCCTCGCTCTCTCTCTCTCTCTTGTTTTGTTTCCTCACCAACAACTTGTGCTCATCCACCAAGCCCTCTCCTTACTCCATAGCTATCTATGTTCTGTTATTCAAAAATTGCAAAAACTTCCAAAAATGGTTAATCCTTGGGCTTGTTTAAATTTGCAACAAAACAAAAATCAAAACAGTTAATAAAATAAAAGGAAATAAAAAGAGAGGAGCCTTACCTGCAGCCCAGCAGCAACAGCCCTTACTGGTCGCAGCCCCGCAGCACCCCGGCCCGTTCCTCCTTTTTCCTCCTGGGCCGGTCCCTTCCTTCTCCCTGGCCCTTACCCCTTCGCCAACGCCACCCTCTGTTCCTCTTCTCCCCCCGTCTGACGCCGTCTTCTTCTTCCTTCCTGCGCGCAGACGGAACGCGGCAGCGAGCAGGTGGTCGTCCTCCGCCGTCAGCTCACGCCTCCCGCACGCCAGCCCCTTCTTCTTATCCTCGCGCCGAGCCGCACCTTTTTCTCTAACCCTAGCTCCCTGCTCTGTTCCCCTCTTCCTCTTCGCCGCGTGCTGCCGCCAGTCAGAGCAGCCACGACGCCGTTGCCGCCCTAGCCTGTGACCGAGGCCTCGCCGGGGAGCGTCGCCGTGGTCCGAGGCGTCGTTTCTGCCTGCGAGGAGGAGCCGAACTCGCCCGCAACTGCCCCCACGTCAGAGAGCCGTGCACCACCGCCACGGCCTCGCCGCCCCTCCGCTCCGGCCGTCCCTTCCTCTGAATTCCGCGGGAATCGGACGAGGTGAGCTCCCCCTCGACCCTCTTCCATTTTTCCCCCCTCTGCGTGCCGATCGCCGCCCGATTTTGGCCCCCGCCGGTGAGCTGCCCCGCCGACGCACAGACCCAGCCCGACGATCCCCCTCTGTTCCCTGTTGCGCACCAGCCAGTATAGCCCGCCGCCGACGAGCCTCCCTGAACGAGATCTGTAGCTGGAGCCTCCCTCTGCATTTTTCGTTTTTGCGGCAAGTGCTATCTCGCCGTGGTTGCGCCGTCATCCTCGAAACCCCGCCGTCGTCGGGTTGTCATCGCGATTCAGTTATCAGTCGCCAGATTCAGTCCAGGGCTCGGGCGCCGTTTCGCGAAAAGGCCCCCCTCACCTTTTGTCGACCACGCCTAGGCCCTTCGCATCCCCAGCGACCCCACTCGCCAGCCCCGGTGCAATTTTGCAAGCAAGCCCCCGCAGTATGTAGTTCTCCATCCGCGCTCCCCTGGATAGCCCACGTGTCAGTCGCCCGCTGGCCGCGCACGCGTGTGGTCCCATCATCACCCAGACCCACCAGTCAGCCTCAGTGGCTAGCTAAGGCAGAGGTGAGAAAAACCTTTTTTCCGCGTGCGTGGCCCTAGACAGCAGCGGCCCACCCGTCAATGGCTGGGTTGATTTCGCCTGAGTATAAAAAGTATTTTCCAATTTCTGTTTTTAATTAAACTTTCCAGAAATTGTTTAAATTCAAATCCAAATCAGATTTTAAATAACTTTTAATTTATAAATCCAAACAACACATATAATATATGTTTTGGAATCAGAAAAATGTGAGGAATTCAAATATGCCATTCAAAATATTGTTTGAACACTTTAAAATTTCGAGATGATTAAAATTACAATAAAATGCCCTATTCTTAATAAATTAATAACTTTAATTCCATAACTCCGAATTTGGCAAATAATATGTCTAAATCGATCAGCGCGACGAGCCCGTTCTACCTATGCAGTCCTTGTTCTGAATTGAAACATGCATCATGCCATTATTAAAAATCTGAACCGTTTATGGCAATAAAACTTGACTCAACAAATAATAAAATGCTTATTCTTGTACCCCACACCTCACCATGCCATGCTACTTTAATGCCATGTAAATTGTGTATCATTCATCATGGCATGCTTGTTTGCTTGTCACATTTTAATTCCTATGCTTGTGCACTTTATTTATGTTGGCTCTTGTCTGTTTGGTTCTTCTTCGAATAGACGCCCAGCAGGAGAATTACCAGGAATCACAGGAGTACTACCCAGATCCATCTCTCGCTTCAACTGAGTTACCAGGCAAGCACTACAACATGCTTGCATACATATAGTACCTATTGCCTCTATCTTATTCTTGCATCATTGAGTCGCGATTGCATTAAATTGAATCCCAAGTACTGCATAGCCTTTACTGTTAAACCCCACCAAAGCTTGTTCCTCCATCCCATGAGCCATTACTACAGGAGTTGTTTGAGCCATGCGAGTCGTAGAAACGCATGTGTAGGGTATGTGAGTGTCTGATGGATAACGAGGTACCTAAACAACTTAACCTGAGTAGTAATGGGATAACTAACGAAAGAGGCACCGGTGAGCAATATCTGCTATTTGGTTTTTCATGCTCACTTGTGTCCCGTAGGACCCCGAGTACTTGATTCCTGTTCCTTGACTATTCGCACTATCCACATCCGGGAGGCCTTATGGACCCCCCTGAGCCAGAGCTTGATTCATTCTTATTTCTTGGGACCACAAGTAGTTTGGGGCTTTATTACTATCCTGTACTTATGCCATGTTACTGCTTTCATAAGATTGTGCGTGGAGCACCTGTACTGTTTTGGATCGTGGAATGTTTTCGCGGTATCGACAAGCCCAGTCACATTTTCGGGTTCCCAGTCATTTACAGCCATTGACACAAACCTTGGGTCCGTCTCGGAGCCGGCCAACTTTGTTGCGGGTAGCTTAATGGGGTGGCCCCCTAAAATATTTCTGAATCCTGTGATTGCTTTGTCGTGAATGCCTCGTTGGGTTTTGAGTTGATTTTTCCGAGGTTGATCGAGTGTGTGTTGCTATTCGTGCACCCCTGCAGGGTAAATCTTTCTGAAAGCCGTGTCCGCGGTTATGGACGACTTGGAGCATAGTTTCTCGATCATAGACAAGTATAACTAAAGTACCGCTTTTAATTTGACTAAGTACTTGACTAGTAAATAGTTCAATACTCATGGAATGGTTAATAAAACTGCCAACAGATGATGGGGTTTGTTTGTCCGCTTCCTCGTTGGTAAGCGAGGAGGAGGATGGATCTGTTAATTATACCGTTATAACTGTTGTTCTTATTTCACGGACATCCGTCTATCATTGGTTAGGCGGATGGTTAGTGGGTATCTATAGAATTGTTAGATATTATCTTTTGCTACAATTGCGTCACCCCAGGTTGTGTCCCCTTTAGTGGCATAAAGACTTGCTGAGTACCCCTAGGGTCTCACACGATAAATTGTTTGATTCAGATGAACAGGTGTACCCGCAAGATGGATACTGGGTGGAAGAGACAGATGATGCTGGCAACGATCATTCGGTGTAGAGATTCCGGGAACGGGGATCCGTGAGATCTGTGGGCGGGATGTGTTTATTTATGTGGCATCTTATGCCGATTTGCTTCTTATCCGTACTCGAATCTTGTTTTCCGCTTCCGCCTGACACTCTGATGTTTGTTGTATGAGGAGCTACTCTAAATTATTATCTCTATCTAGGATATTTGAATCTTGTCGTATGGCGTTGCAATATTGCTATTTCTTTTAGATGGAATGGCTCTGAGGACTGTTGTATGTGGCTTGCATACATACTCATTTGTGTATGTAGTTGATCCCTTCGCCTGCCGATTACGCCGCTTGTTCTTGTCCCGATGATCGGAAAGTGGTTAGGGTGGCCGAAAGATCTACCGTGAGTGGCCCTGGCCCCACCGTACTATTTTAACCACTTTCGTTCATCTAGGCATGTAACTAAGAGCGTAATTCACCGAGGTAGTTACAATTGTACCAGGTAGGTATCTATGATAAGCAATTTTCCATGTTCGGTTAGCTGCAGTGCCGGATCCATGTTATGGCTCTCATATGAAATTTACATGTCAAAGACCCCCGCTTATGGCTGAATGCAAAAGCACTAGATAATTGACCACTCAGACCCACTTTTCATCTCCCCAATCATTTTGCTCTTAAATCGATTTGTATGCCTAATTGGCCATGACGCCATGGGGAGGAGCAAATCAGAACGACCAGTAGTAACACCGAGTCCGAGAGATGAGGCCACCCTGCCAGCTGAATTCGCTGGTCGGACCACCTCCGGCGAGAGGCGCACATCCATCTCAGCGGCCTCCGGTCAGGCAAGTTCGTCTGTCCACATGTTCGTCGATGGGCGATTGCCCGATCGACGCACCATCGAGTTCGTCTGTCCACATGTTCGTCGATGGGCGATTGCCCGATCGACGCACCATCGAGTTCGTCTATCCACATCCACTTCAGCACCACTACCAGGCCCTTCCCTTTTATTGTAAGTTTTGTTTTCCTTCTCTTCAAATTTTCAGACTATTAGTGTAGTTTATAAATTCATAATTCTTGTTCTATGAAATCTATCGTTTTAGCTTGAAAACAAGAATTGTTGTTCTACCGTTTCAGGAGTAATATAATACAAGGCAAAGAATTTTCTTTCTGCAAGTGTTATCTGTACTACTGTTTTTTTTGTATCAGTAGCTTTTTATTGCCAAGTCTAAAATTTGGTAAATGGATATATTTGTGAAGAAGTGGTGGTCAGATTCCAATATTGCAAATTCTTCACAGTGATCAGCTGAAAACAAGGAACTTCTTTTCTGATATAAGTAGTTTTTTTGTCAGATCTAAAGTTCGGTAAATGTATAATGTGTGAAGAGTGTGTTCTAATTTTTTTTTTGCTTGACATCACAGAGTTCGGATCCTGACTCCTCCAATGGTTAGCTGATGTTCTGAATGGGCTAACGTGTATGATGCTTCTGCAGAGGGGACGAGCTTAGAATTTTCTATCATCACACGTACATGATATATATGACAAACTTGCATGGTTCCCCATGGTTTTTATTTATGGTGTCAGTAAAACTTGAGCATTGATCACATGTGTCAATAATTTGATCGATGTGTATTTTTGCAGCCAGCACACCGTTAGTTACGTAAGCGAAGACGTGAGAACAAATGATCTTTAACTATTACAGGTTAATTTTCTTCAAATCTCTTCTGTTTTATCACTTTGAACATAATTTAATCAAGGACTGCACTGGAGATAGAGCTATTGGTTTCTGCATGCAAAACTGCTTATTTTTTGTTCATTTGAATTGGTATTTGCCGTCAAGTACCCCATATACATGTCCAAATTTAGTGTCATCTCGTTGAGCCATTCATGTGATTGGTTTATCACCTGTTAAGATAACGAAGGTCATGTTTTGTACTTGATATTGGTAGCACGATATCAATTTGCCTCTTGTGAAGCAAATAACCCATATTTCTTATGGCATGACAACATATATTCTCTGCACAATCTTTATGTTTCTAGGGCCTGTTTTAATTGGAACTGGTCGCAAAGATGCAAACTGTCTATCGCTTCTAGGCAGCCAAGGATCCTGTGAAAGTACGAGACCAACTCAGGGAAGATACTATGGAATGAGAAGCACAAGGTTTTTGTCTGATCTATTTCATTAATTTCTTTGAACACCAATAACCTAATAAAATATTTAGAATGTGCAAACCTGGAAAATGTTTTCAGAGCATCGGTGCAGAGGTCGACAGGGTGAAGAAGGAGAAGGAGAATGATAACATGTAGATCGAGCTCAAGAAAGTGTTTCAACATCTAGCTTCAATTTTCTTCAATTTACCTGCGGCACTTCAACGTTTTAACAATGTGTGATCCTCAGTAAGTACACAATGATTACTGTTTCTATATCACCTGCAGTTAGTTATTGATCATTATTTGTTTTGTTGGACAAAAGTTTTGAGATTAGTAATTGTGTGTATTCCTTGGTCTGTCTAGGAGGAAGCATGCCAGTGCCCATCAGTAGCTCTGGACCAAACCCGACAGGTAATAGCTCAGATGTCGTCGCACAATACTATTGTCCTTGGCATCTGATCCCTGTCCATAAGTATCAGTAGTCAACAAGTTTTTCTGGCCTTTTACTTATAGGCATGCCATGCTCGGGTGGAATTCATGAACTATGTGACTAATTTCTTAACACCTTCTTACATAACCTATACTACCAAACAAAAGAAATTGTCAAGAAACCACATATTCATCCTACTACATGCTACTGTCTTTTCCATATGGCTATGAGGACAAAGTACTCTTGGTTTCAATATTGGATGGAGAGATTCAGCTAGGCCCTTTGAAAAATTATTTGATTTTCTTTGTACATATGTACTAGAATGCTAATGTCTTATCACCAAAAAGGGGTGGTCGGCATCTAATCTAGCAGCAACACAATCACCGCAATACGTTTTCGTTCGATAAATGAACAAATAAAAACCAGCAATTCAGTTTAGTCTGAGGTTTATATTTGTATGCATATGATGTCTATATTTTCTATTGTTTCTTTAGAGTACAGGCTAATCTGTTATTATATGTATGGCATATCTACTCACTATGCCTTTTTAGTGTTAAATCATATTTATGAGTTGTAGGCTTCCAATGCTTTCCTAGAGTTATACAAGCTTCACATGTTTTTGACTATATCATGCATAATTGTTTTTTCATTGTTTCTTTATGAGATCTGTACAAATTTTAAAAAGTTATCATCATACTTAAATTATGCTACCTTCATCAAGAACTTGAGTTACATAGGTTTCTATGCAGAAGATTGTCAGAGCCAACATACAAGAGAAACAGAACACATACTATTTCAGACGTAAATTTTTAAAAATAAATGTTATTACGTTTCCTAATCATTTTTAGGAGAGGTGTACTAAAGATTCATGCGTGTTGTCAGCATCTATATCTTCATGATCAGGTAGCTTGTAACCAATTTGTTTCGAACCGTCGGTTTAATACCCACGTGGTCCATGGTTCACTATGTCAATGTCATGCACGCAATTTTCTATAACTCATGTAGAATTGTTCTATATGTATTATGCATATGCATGTATGTTAAATGAATTAGTGTTTTCTGAGTGATGTCTTAACAATGGATATTGTAGCTATTTCTTTGTTGTGCTTGTTGTGATAGTTTGCAGATTCACTCATCGTTCTCTTTGCCTTTTTAATGGCTTCTAACATCACATTTGTCTTGTACATATACTATGAAGTGACGGGTCAAAGCATACAGACATTCAAATTTATTTCACGCTTTAAAGAGAAACTCAATCTATAGGTTTCCTATTATTGACAGATCATCATGTGATCCAAGCATTTATTTCTTTAAATTTTTGGAATGTACTATCCTAAAAGAGTTTGATGTTGTAGCATGCATGAGTTTTTACTCCTCAAACAACCTGCACCAGTTTTACATTGGACTTGTAGAAGATTTTTTGCCCCCAAATATGTATATATATATATATCTGATGTACCTTTTTAGCATCTAGGATAATATGCTTGTATTTAACTATTGATCATTGTTATCTTCTCTTTATTCTCCACATCGTATGCAATATACGAGATATTTCTAATACATGACTGTAGAAGTATAGGTGTCATATGAAAAAGATGCAATAAGGCTGAATAAGGCAATTGCAATTGTCATTAACATTTTATTTGCCTAGCTTTGGTAAAATATTTGTTAGATCATTATTTTGAGAACCAACATTTTCTCTATTTGAATGGTGTTATTATTGTACTTCGTAGTTCTATTATTGATCAATTTGCTTCTTATCGTTCAAAGGGGAAGCTAGAAGGACTCGTAGTGGATGGTGGAGTGGGTCGAAGTGGGAGCAACACCCAAGTCTTACACAACATGGTCGAAAACATCAAAATTTTAGACAATGCATAAATGTATCCATGCTGAGTTTGTCAAAGCTCTAGATACAATGATTCTTGATGTCAATGAGAGTCCTAAATTACATGTTTCACATAATTAGTGAAAAAATTATGTCCCGTTGCAACGCACGGGCTAGTTTTTTTTTAAAAAATTCAACTTGATGGTCAGCCCCGTGGGCGAGGCGTTCGTCTTCGTGTTTTCAAAGCGGAAGGTGGATGTTGCAAAAGCACGACAGCGATGCTGTTGCAATCTAATGCGGCACGGTCGAGGATGACAGAGTGACATCCATCTATTTCTCTCTCATTGGAATGCACGGGCATTTGTGCTAGTAGATTCTAAATAAGCAGAGATAAGTTTTTTTTTAATAAATAAGCAGAGCTACGTGTTAGACCTTCGGAGCAACTGGTTTTTATCTCCCTAAAAAACTGGTTTTTATCGAACACGGGACAACGGCCCAAATAGAGCCCACCAACCGTCTTCTTTTTAGATGAAAAACAGAAAATAAAACAGAATTAACTCTTGTGCATATCTCATATCATCTTCTAACTACATGTTTCGTTCTAAAGAAACTCAATGATTTTTAGCAAATTTCGTTCGTCACTTCATTGATTATAAATTGTTTTAAGGCGATACAGAGGGTCTGGCATTAATGAGTCAGTTATGGCAACAAGATTCTAAACAAGCAGAGCTACTTTTTTTAGACAAAAAACTGAGCTACGTGCTAGATCTTCGGAGTAACTGGTTTTCATCGTACACAGGCCAACAGCCCAAATAGAGCCCACCAACCCCTAATACAGAACCATCTTCTTTTTAGATAAGAAAAAACTAGAATAAACTCTTGTGCGTATCTCATATCATCTTCCAACTCCATGATTCCTTCTTAAAAAATCCATGATTTTTCTCCTCCATCGGGCTTTGCTCGCAACCATGCATCGCTAATCCGTGTGGACACTACTCTTTTTTTGGCAGAATGCAACAAATAAGCAAAAGTTCAAAGCTAAACCAATGTGTCGCGGACGATTTTCCGGCTCATCATAACTCACGACACAACTACTACGGACGCCTTTGGTAGCAGGCAGACCTACGGAGGACGGGTGACTGGATATAAATTCGGCATGATTGGTTGGATGGGGCCCCTCCGCATTGTGGCCCGTTGGATGTAAAAAGGGGTCTCGGACCAAGCCACAGGGGGCGATCGAATCGACCGTTTCTTCCAGCCTACTTGTGGGGAGCTCCATCGAGGGAATCGTTACACCCGAGGGAATGTAAGGGTGCTTTCGCCCACTCTCCTAAATCTACTTCACCAGAAGCCCATCTTATTAGTACAATCATGCCTCGATAGAAAATCTGTTCTGCACATCGACGAGGTGATTCCATTCTGGCAATAAGTACCGAGTTTCGTTAATCGCATCTCCTTAGTTTTGTGTTCATGTTTTTTTCGAAATGGGAGGGGGGGGGGGGGAGATCGCCCCGACCTCTACATCCAAGAGATGCACACAACCTGTTTTATTTGATTATTCTCAAAAACCTTACAAGAGGGATTACAAAGATCAAACCGGTGCTCACCAAAACAAGCGACAACTCGCTAATCCTACAACCTTGATTAAGGGCGTGTCTATGAACAAGGCCAATATCACTGACATCCCACCAACACGCATCATCTAAACCGAAGGCCTCGATAAGTCGCCCAATGGCGAGCAAGTGGCACAACCGATCTGACAGACCCTCAACGCGTACCAGCATACACGCTTCGGGAAGTCCTAGCCTCCACGTTCTTCCGCAAACCCAACTTCTAGAAAGATCAATGCACTAACCTTGCAAGGCCTTCCATCGACGCCACCATGACGCCAGACGGCGTCACCGCCTTGCGCGTATCCATCCAAGTACGCGTGATCGCCACCGAAACCTCTCGGCACCATGCCGCTAGGTCCCGTCAACGGACGCAAGTAGAGACCCCCGAAAGATCTATTGTGCGTAGTACCTACCGAACCAGGCATGACTGAGCGCATCACCAAGGGTTAGGCATGACTTGACATCTACGCCGAAGACTCCGTGCAAGATGAAGCCGCTCCATTACCTGCCTACCCTCCAGCGTTTATCCACAAATGATGCTCCCAAAAGAGAATGCAAAACAGTAGCGCGGCCATTGCCCGACCCAAAGTTCTTGTAGATCCACGCAGAGATGAACAAAACGTTTTCCTACGTGGTAATCCCAAGATCTAGCTGGGGTAGAAGGCCACAAGATTTACCACTAGACGCCCAGGTACGGATTATCGATGAAGCGCGTCATTTTATGAAGTGCAGAACGATTCCATGAACAACACCTTCGGATCCGCCACAAACTCCTTTGTCTTCAGTGTGACACATGCAATGTCTCTACTAGTATCAACACGTGCGGGGAGGAGCTTCGGGAGAGGATTGCTAGATCTTGTCTAGCCCGAAATGGGAGTGGAGAAAGTGACAGATAGGTTAGGGAACTATCCCTTGTCCCTCCAGTTATATACACTCCTAGTTGGGCTCAACGCTTGAGGCCCATATAGGTTGTACCCCAATTTCCACATGGATCTAATCCACATGGGCTCCTTTCCCTTAAGTGCGTGACCATGTAGGTTCACGTGCACCTAGACACGACACGAGTCACCACTCCGAGTCGATAGCTGGTAGCAGCCTCTAGCAAGAAGTGCCAACTCCCAAGCACCGTAAAGTTAGAAGACAAACCTTTCCAATGTGACTTTCGTCCAAGTCCCTTTGTCTCACGATATACCTGTCAAGATATAGGTGAGTAGTTGCCATCCCTAAAATAGCTCAACTCTCTTCTCGTTCTGTGATATACGATTAACTAGACTAACACTTAGTCCGACTACTTAGTTAACACTTAATGAAGTCACGCATGACTATGCTTCCAAATCATATCACACGAGAGGGACCATAGAATATCTCTCCATTATGGAGGGGGAAATCCCATCTTGGTAATCCATGTCACGCAACTTGATTCACAACCAACCCGAAATCTACCTTTATAACTGTCCATTTACGAAACAATGTTTGATAGAACCTAAGCTAGCGATCCACAACTTGGATCATGTGATCACCTCAGGTCAAAGGATTCCATTGCTTGAGACTACAAATGACAACATGCTCGTTGCATCTCAAATGTGGGTCAGTCCGACTCGCTAAACTCTTTAACTGAGTCCGTGTAAGTCAGAATAGCATCACCATGCCCATGAAAAATTGAACCTAGTCATCAGCCAACTTTCACATTAGTATAAGTTGTGTGTCCAGCACAACTTCAACGACCAAGAACATCTAGTATGAACAACATGAATACATAGTTCCACAACCGAATCACATATTCAATGATATATATCAGATGTTCATGCTAGGAAAACTTAATAACCTTATGAATATATTGGGAATTACATCATACGTGATTGCCTCTAGGGCATATTCCCAACATTCTCCAACTTGCACTAGAGTCAATCATCCCGGCATCACATGTCTAGGCATTTAATTCCCATAGCTCTCATGTACGCCTCATTCTTACGCTGTGGTAGTGGCTTTGTCAACGGATTATAAACGTTTGCATCTATTTGTATCTTGCATAAATTGATATCACCTTGATCGACAAACTGGCAAATATGGTGCTAACACATGAGTATATGTTTGTTCTTCTGGTGTTGTCTAGGTTTCTTGGCTTGTGCAATAACACCATTATTGTCATAATACACGTCTAACAGATTGTACGAGCCCAGAACCACACCAAGATCCATCAGGAAGTTCCTGATCCAAACAGCTTCATTTGCCGCCTTCGAGGCAGCAATATACTCATTACAGTCTCTTGCTTGGAACTCTTCCAGCTCACAGCCCCTCTGTTCATTACAAACACGTACCCAAATTGCGAATAAGAATCATCTGAGTCAGTAAGATAACTTACATCAGTGTAACCCTTGACACCGAGTTCAACCTCACCTCCATAAACTAGTAATACATCCTTAGTCCTTCTCAAGTACTTAAGGATGTTTTTAACCGGTGCCTAGTAGATTTCTCCAGGGTCAGCCTGGTATCTGCTCACAACACTCAGAGCATAGGAAACATCTGGCCTAGTACAAATCATAACATATATGATGGATCCGACTACCTAAGCATATGGAATCACACTCATTTGACTTTGCTCATCAGTTGTTGAAGGAAACTGACTCTTGCTAAGTTTTACACCATGGGACATCGGTAATAACCCCTTCTTAGACGATTCCACATTGAACTTCTTCAACACTTTTTCCAAACATCTACTATGACTCAATCCAATGAGCAGCCTTGATCTATCCCTATAGATCCAGACTCCTGATATGTAAGTTCCCTCACCTAGGTCCTTCATCGAGAAACTCCTTTCCAATGATTCTTTGGTTCCTTCGAACCTATGGACATCATTTCCAATCAGTAGTATGTCATCCACATATAAGATTAGAAAGTTTACTTTTCTCCCACTGAACTTCTTGTATAAACAAGTATCATGATCACTCTTGATGAAGCCAAATGATTTGACTACCTCATCAACATGAATGTTCTAACTCCGAGATGCTTGCTTCAACCTATAAATGGATTTCTGAAGCTTGCATACCTTGTCAGCATTAGCTAGATCGAAAAAACCCTTGGGTTGTATCATATACACGTCCTCAGTTAAATTTCCATTAAGGAAAGCCGTCTTGACATCCATCTGCCATATCTCGTAGTAGAAATAGGATGATATAGGTAACATGATGCAAACTGACTTAAGCATCGCTACAGGTGAGAAAGTCTCATCATCGTCGACTCCTTTAACCTATCGGAACCCCTTCACGACAAGCCATGCTTTATAGACAGAAATATTTCCATCCATATCAGTTTTCTTCTTAAAGACCCATTTGCACTCGATGGGTCTTGCACCGTCTGGCAGATCAACCAAGTTCCAAACTTGATTTTCATCCATGGACTTTAACTCGGATCTCATGGCTCCAAGCCACGACTCGGAATCGATTCCCACCATTGCTTCCGAATAAGTTGTTGGCTCATCACTGTCCAATAGTAATACATCACGAACACTTCACAATCTGACCGATCTTCGCAATGTGGGTGTAGGTGCCAACTCATCTACCATGACTGGCTCAACCTCCATGGTGACTTTTGACTCGCTACTGGTTGGTTCCTCTCGAATTTCTTAGAGTTGCATCATGCTCCCGCTGATTTCCCGACTGAAAAACTCTTTCTCAAAGAAGACACCATTCTAAGCGATAAACACTTTTCCCCCTTCTCGGTTGTAGTAGTAGTAACCCAAGGTTTCCCTCTGATACCCCATGAAAATACACTGATCCAACTTGGTCGCGAGCTTGTCTGACTGAAGTCGCTTGAAAAATGCTTCACAACCCCAAATCTTAATAAAAGACAAACTTGGCTTCTTGCCATTCCACATCTCATGCGGTGTCTTCTCTACCGACTTTGATGGTACTATATTTAGTGTGAACGCTTCCATTTCTATACAATAACCTGAAAATGATAAAGGCATATATGTCCGACTCATCATTAATCGTACCATGTCCAATAAGGTCTGATTCCACCTTTCCAACACACCATTTCTCTGTGGCGTTCCTGGCGGAGTGAGCTGAGGAACTACTCCACGACTCTTTAGATGGTCATCAAACTCATGGCTCATGTACTCGCCTCCTTGGTTCGACCGAAGAAACTTTATTTTCTTGCCTAGTTGATTTTATACCTCATTCTGGAATTCCTTGAACTTTTCAAAGGCTTCCGATTTGTGTTTCATTAAATAGATATATCTATTGGGGATCGGTGCGGAAAACAAAAAATTTCCTACGATGTAACCCCAAAACTGCCTAGGATCTATCTATGTAGTAATGCGGTAACGGCCGACGCGTATAGAATACATACCCTTGTAGACCGTACGCGATTAACGTTCCGCGGGGAATGTGGTTTAAGTAGTCGTACTCATAGCCAACCTTAAGGTACCGAAGCTCCTCGCAGATCACCCCTTGCTCCTTCCTGATCTTCATCGTGCCACAACTCTGGCTCACGACATTTAAGCGCCCCAAGTGTTGCACCACGTGTCTTCATACACATCCGATGCACGATGAGACCTCCGGCTCCCCAATCCCGCCGAGAGTGTGGAAGTTGATATCCGGCTAGGAATCCTTGCAGCGCAACGGCATAATGCAGGTGTGCCTCGATCGCACAGCCTAGACTTGGGGCCATGGTCACGAGGTATAGAGAGAGGGAGGAGGAAAAAGTCAACCAAATGACTTCTCTAATTGTGTGTTTAATCCTACCCATGGGCACCCCTTTATATAGGAGGAGGGGGTGTGCTCTCCCCATTGGGTTAGCCATGTGGGACTATTCATAAAGGAAAATAACAGGTATTTTCGTCTGGCCGGATGGGCCAAAAGAACTAAGCCCAATAGCCAAACAGAAAATAAACAATAAAAAGAAAAGGGGCAGCAGACAGGGGTTAGCCGGGTGGGCCTTGGCGCGACCCACTCCGCGCCCAGCTGTTCCCGCCCACGGCGGCCTAGTGCCAGTGGCCCGAGCGGGCCTGCCCGGCGCGGCGGCCCGCGAATGGTGGCTAGAGGAGGCAGAGCCCAGGTGGGCCGGTACCGCCCCCATGGCCCAGCGCCCTGCGCGGCAGCTGACGGCTGGCGCCCGGGTGGGCCGGCTCACGGTCGCGGCCCAGTTACCTGCCGTCCTGTGTGGTGGCGGTTATCTGCTGCCCTGTGCGGTGGCGGTTATCCGCCGCCCACGGGGCTGGCTATTTTGCCTTTTTCCATTTCTTTTCTTGCAGTTTTATTTCTAGGCCTTTTCCCTCTGGGATTTGGCCTAATATAAAAGTTGCTTTTATAAATCTTAAATTAAATATTATTTAGAATATATTAGTTCATAATTAACATATAATAAATATATATTTAAATTCCCATTTATCCGAAAACACTTTTCCGGTCTTTTTCTTTATTCTTTCTCCAAACAACTTCAGATCTCTTTGCAAAACGATTCTGGCTTTCTCTTTCTCTACTGTGATTCTGTGTTACGAATGATCACTCTCATCGTACCATTAAGTGTATCCTCTCACGGCTAGGGAATGCTCTAGACATGATCTTAATCAATGATGAATAGAGGGACCAGGGATATCCATGTGACCCCTATGCATTCCTGATGACAATGTCATTTGAACCGCTAAATGTAGCATCCTCTTCCTTTTGTTTCTCGATACAACTTGTATGAGATCCAATCACTGGTATCCCATACCTTGTTCAATCTCGTTCACAACAAGTTCTGTTTTCTTGTTACTGTGATATTACATCCCCATGACCTAGTCACATGTTTCAACATTTATGGATGTAATCTCACCAAGCCGGCCGTATGTATCTTTACCCGTCATGTGGGTGAACAAATCCCGGTCTTACAGTCACATGTCATCTACTGTTCCTTCGGAATACCCAACATACACCTTTATGGCCACTGTATAACCAGATGACGGTTGATGTAGTCTAAGCAGCCTCGGGAAACAATGAGTAATATGAGCTCACGGTCTAAGGAGAAGGAGTCTAGGTATAGATGTTGCAACAATGAACTATATGACTTGATCGTGTTGTAATCCTTTGAGGAATGTCCAATCACATCATTCTCCAATGATATGATCTCGTTGTCAGTCGGCATAAATGCCCATGATCTTGAAACCCAGATCATCTTCGTGACCAACGAACTAGTATGAATAGAGGCTACCAGGGACTTTGTTGTTTCATACCACACCCGTACCAATGTTTCTACTTGGCACGATTATAGCACAATATGAAACTATTATAAACTAATTGAGATATGACAATAAAAAGCTATTTATTATTTGCCTCTAGGGCATATCTCCTTCAATATCCATACCTACTCTTCATCAGTGAAGGTAATGAAGTACACATAACCACCTCTGGCTATCATGCTCATTGGTCCACATACATCACTATGTATTTGTCCATGTTTTGGGAAACGTCATGTCCATGTTCTGTTTTACCAGATCATGCATGCTTATGGGAAACGTCATGTCCATGTTCTGTTTTACCAGATCATTATGTCTTTTGCAAATCGTTAATGTCTTCCTAATTTTGACATTCACTCCATTATCTTATAATGGGTTGAAGCATTTGTATGGCAACAAAGTGAGACTTTGTTTCTAATGTTTATGATGACGGTCATTTTCACCGTTGTCATCTAAACTTCGAAACACACTTTGCCATCCTTTGTGCATATACTATAGTCATGTCAGCAGAACAAGGCCGGATTCCAGGAACTTACAGTGACTTTAGATCAACCTCGAGGGGTTTCTCATGGGCATTGGGCCCTAGGACACATCATTCTACGTTAAAAGCGAACTAGCCCCGCCATAACATTATACATCACATCAGATGTAGCCTTTATACTTCTATATCTATGTAGATCCTAGTGCATGAAATGCAACTATGCCACTTATATTACTTCTTGCCATTTATGTTCAAAATTAATTCTGGTTCAGTGATCAACTCAGGAATCACTTAAAGACATGTTCTTACGGTTAAGACTTTGTCCTACCAACCAGAACTTCGGGTCACACTACGTTGAGTATACAACATGGTTATATGGAAGAACCTACGACTTAGGCATAGAGATGCAACGCGTCTCTTTCTTTCAACCATAGTTGCAATACTAACTCAATGCTTCATACAGTAAGAACTTCTTTCTTACCTTGTTCCAATCTGAGCTACTTCAGAATCCTGTCTTAGGACATTCTGAACATCTTTCAGAATCAAGTTCAGGAAGCATTCGACATTCAGTGTTTATTAAACTCACCAATCTATCTCGATAGATCTTCTTGTTTAATAACTTCAACTTCATCCTTATTTACCAATCACATCATTCATATATGTCGTCCACATATCCTAGAATGATTTCACGCTCCCACTCAAATATGACATTCATATTTGAGATCCATGGATTTCACTTAGCTCCCACTCAAAAATATGTCATCTACATATTATGAATTAGCCAAGCTAATTTGCTTCCACTCAAATCCAGGTCCTCTCGATAATCTTGGACATTCCAAAATTCTTTGATCACTATCAAATTGAGAATTCCACAAACGAGATTTCAATGACCATTCATTTCTCGTACTTAGGTCCATCACGCTTCTTTGTATTTCGTAGGTATGTCTCGTTCAAAACATGACAAGTGAATCAACAACATAATTCCACAAACTTGTAGAATATATTGTTAAATCCTACTTTCTTTAGTAAAAGTATTTAGTTGAAACTTTATGATCATTATCATTGGTTTCTTCTCTATATGTAGAGTTTGGTTTCACGAAACAAATTCCGCTGCGCCACTCAACAATTCGAAGGCAAGGTCGAATACGTTGTTTTGATCTTTTACTTTCTTCCACCTGTATCTTCATCAAGACATGTTATTTAGACAACAGCAGGTTTGCCCCTCTTGGATGATGCATTCATAGCTTCCTAAGAATGTTCTACAAAGACTTGTTTATTCGCCACGACTTTGACTTACCGAAATCTCCAGAAACTCGAACGTGCCATAACACTTATGGTGTTGTTTCCACGAATCTTTTTGGATGTTCCTTTGTATTTCAAATGAGTGTTTGCTTATTTTGATCTCTAACTCTAAATGACAACTATAACCCTGATAAGAGATAATATTATATCATATGTTTGAATTTGTCCAATTATCATAATTTGTGAAACATCTTTCACAAGTTCCTTTTATGCTAAAGTTAACATGAATACTTTAGTCGTGTCGATCAAATCGAAGAGACTTCGTATTCTTGTTAATTTCAATATCCTCCTTTGTTGTGAACTCATTTGAACAATTCAAATCATTTCAAACTTCATGTTTCATTAAGTAAATACACTTATTCACTTAAGTCCACAATTAATGATTTCCACTACTTGTTGAAAATACGATACATCATTATGTATAAGTTTCAACATTTCTTCGCATATGACCGTTTTACCAGAATGCGGAGTTTTAGTCATTCTGCCCAAGAGGCATGGTTTTGCAAAGTCTCTAGATTAAACATCTAGCACCCTGATCTTTCACAAAGAACATGCAATAACCAAAATGACTTAAACTATAGTGTCATTTGATTATTAAACTTTGGATATCTTTTTAGCATTCTAATTCTTTATAAATGTTTGAACTATTATCATTAACATAGTGGTGAGAATAACTTATTTACAATCGCAATGTGACCATAAGGTATTGTTCATAAGAATAGTACAAACTGGTTTGTAACTTGTTCATATGAATAATTGTCTCGCCAAAAGCAAGACACACAAACAAGGATTACAAATTATATTCAAGTCCACTAATCCAAATGACAAACTTTGAAGGAAGAGGTGATGTCGTCCATCAACTGTTTTGCTTGCCGTCATCAAGTCACGTTGCCTCAAAACCAGCAATTCTCAAGCAGATCCTCCTGTTTTCATAAAATGGGACAAGTATCAAATACTTCGCAAACTGCAACGAGTTTTGCAAGAACCACATTTATAATTCGTATATCTTATATATACCTTTTCATCCATGTCCTCCATTTTCAATCAAGCCCTTCCAAGAGTTCTCAACTCTAATGCAAGATTGCTAAGTGTTTCTCCAAACATTCCGTAGTCATCGGATTATCTCCTAATGGTTATTGTATCAAGAAGATAAGATCACCTTTTACGAGGTTATACCTCGGGCGTGGGTGTTAATCTATGAAGTTGGACCCTTTTGCTAAGTTCCAAATTAAGCAATATATTCCCATGGTCGCAAAGGACCTCAATGGGATAGGCCAAGATCTACTAAGATATTTGCAAACAAACATCTAGACTAAGTTTATAATAAGAGATCAATTTATAATTGGTCTCCACTAAAATTGTCATCTCCTGGACGATCTTAGTGATCGCATAATCCCTATCCTATGCACCTCCCCCGATCATCACGGCCATCAGTGCAGCCTCAAAGGTAGACATTCAACAATGTCAATCATATCATTCATGTGACTCATGCTCGATATTTCGATCTCTTGTGTTCCGAGGCCATGTCTGTACATGCTAGGCTCGCCAAATCTAACTTGTGTGTATTTGCTGTGCAACATGGCTTACACCCACTGTATGCGAACGCAGATATGTCTGACACCCAGGCCTGTACCCTGGATCACCTCGTACCTAAGAAATTTCTTAGTGGTGCACAACCAAGGGGAACACGGAATATTGGAATTAAATAGGGATTATCTTATTTGCTACTGTTGAGTATCTAAATACTAGCACACAATAAGATGTAAAACAGGTATCATATGTATAATGTGATATGATATGGTCTTTCTTGCGCCTTGATCTCCATCGAGCGCTCCGGCATGATCTCCATCTTGCCCTTGGTTTGACGCCAAGTCCATGACGCCTCCACCAGGTCGCTTACGGAATGATGATTATTACTATACTACTTAGTAATAGAAAAAGTAAACTACTTTACCTTCGTAACGACCATTGACATATCATAATCACATGCCCCCTACAAAATAAAGTTAGACGCCTCTACTTTATCTATTGCAAGTTTTACGTGGTTGTTAGGGCTTTAGCAATAGAACTATTTCTAAACTATGAACTTTCCATCCACAACATTGATTCGACAGTTGTCTCTACTACACCCCTTTCGGGGCCCTCCGTTGTAAATGCTATATCAACTATCGAATGAGAGACAGACACCCACTAGCCACTTATACGGTACAAGCTGTATGTTGAGCGTGGAACCAGTCTCGCGTACGAATACGCGTAAGGTAGGTCCGGGCCGCTTCATCAAACAATACCGCGATATAAACAAGTACACGTTAGAGGGTAACAACTAAGGGATCAATGCCCGCACAATACCTGTGCGTACTGGCCGTACATCACTCCTACGCATAGATTGGCTCTGATACCACTATTGGGCATCGGTGCGGAAAACAAAAAATTTCCTACGATGTAACCCCAAAACTGCCCAGGATCTATCTATGTAGTAATGTGGTAACGGCCGATACATATAGAATACATACCCTTATAGACCGTACGCGGTTAACGTTCCGCGGGGAACATGGTTGAAGGAGTCGTACTCGTAGCCGACCTCAAGGTCGCGAAGCTCCTCGCAGGTCACCCCTTGCTCCTTCTTGATCTACATCGTGCAATAGCTCCGGCTCACGACATTTAAGCGCTCCAAGTGTTGCGCCCCGTGTCTTCGTACACATACGGTGCACGATGAGACCTCCGGCTCCCCGATCCCACCGGGAGTGCGGAAGTTTATATCCGGCTAGGAATCCCTGCAGCACAACGGCATACTGCAGGTGTGCCTCGATCGCACAACCCAGACTTGGGGCCATGGTCACGAGGTATAGAGAGAGGGAGGAGGAAAAAGTCAACCAAAGGACTTCTCCAATTGTGTGTTCAATCCTACCCATGGGCACCCCTTTATATAGGCGGAGGGGGTGTGCCCTCCCCATTGGGTTAGCCATGTGGGACTATTCATAAAGGAAAATAACAGGTATTTTCGTCCTGGCCGGATGGGCCAAAATAACTCAGCCCAATAGCCAAATAGAAAATAAACAATAAAAAGAAAAGGGGCAGCAGACAGGGGCTTGCCGGGTGGGCCTTGGCGCGGCCCACCCCACGCCCAGTTGTTCCCTCCCGTGGCGGCCTGGTGCCAGTGGCCCGGGTGGGCCTGCCCGGCGTGGCGGCCCGCGAACAGCGGCCAGAGGAGGCAGAGCCCGGGTGGGCCGGTACGCCCCCGCGTCCCAGCACGCCCAGCGCCCCGCGTGGCAGCTGGCGGCTGGCGCCCGGGTGGGCCGGCTCGCAGCCGCGGCCCAGTTACCTGCCGCCCTACGCAGTGGCGGTTATCCGCCGCCCACGGGGCTGGCTATTTTGCCTTTTTCCATTTCTTTTCCTGCAGTTTTATTTTTAGACCTTTTCCCTCTGGGATTTGGCCTAATATAAAAGTTGCTTTTATAAATATTAACATAAATATTATTTAGAATATATAATTCATAATTAACATATAATAAATATATATTTAAATTCCCATTTATCCGAAAACACTTTTCTGGTCTTTCCTTTATTCTTTCTCCGAATAACTTCAGATCTCTTTGCAGAACGATTCTGGCTTTCCCTTTCTCTACTGTGATTCCGTCTTACGAATGATCACTCTCATCGTACCCTTAAGTGTATCCTCTCACGGCTCAGGAATGCTCTAGACATGATCTTAATCAATGATCAACAGAGGGACCAGGGATATCCATGTGACCCCTATGCATTCCTGATGACAATGTCGTTTGAACCGCTAAATGTAGCATCCTCTTCCTTTTGTTTCTTGATACAACTTGTCCGAGATCCGATCACTGGTATCCCATACCTTGTTCAATCTCGTTCACAAGAAGTTCTATTTTCTTGTTACCGTGATATTACATCCCCGTGACCTAGTCACATGTTGCAACATTTATGGATGTAATGTCACCAAGCCGGCCGTATGTATCTTTACCCGTCATGTGGGTGAACAAATCCAGGTCTTGTAGTCACATGTCATCTACTGTTCCTTCAGAATACCCAACATACACCTTTATGGACACCGTATTACCAGATGATGGTTGATGCAGTCTAAGCTGCCTCGGGAAACAGTGAGTAATATGAGCTCACGGTCTAAGGAGAAGGAGTCTAGGTATAGCTGTTGCAACAATGAACTATATGACTTGATCGTGTTGCAATCCTTTGAGGAATGTCCAATCACATCATTCTCCAATGATATGATCTCGTTGTCAGTCGGCATAAATGCCCATGATCTTGAAACCCAGATCATCTTCGTGACCAACGAACTAGTATGAATAGAGGCTACCAGGGACTTTGTTGTTTCATACCACACCCGTACCAATGTTTCTACTTGGCACGATTATAGCACAATATGAAACTATTATAAACTAATTGAGATATGACAATAAAAAGCTATTTATTATTTGCCTCTAGGGCATATCTCCTTCAATATCCATACCTACTCTTCATCAGTGAAGGTAATGAAGTACACATAACCACTTCTGGCTATCATGCTCATTGGTCCACATACATCACTATGTATTTGTCCCAACAAGCCGGACACCTTTTCCAACTCTTTGCAAAAGGTGTGTTGGTCATCTTGCCGAGTAGGTATCATTCTCATGTCTTGAACGACTCCAAGTTGAGCGAAGTTAGGAGTTTATCATCATGGAGCTTCTTCATGTGTTTCAAACTTATATGACCAAGATGACAATGACAAAAGTAATTCATATTCAGATCATTTAGTTTTAACTTTTTCACATTTATGTTATATACCGATTAACCATCAAGATCCAAAATAAATAACACGTCCTAGACGGGTGCAAGGCCATGAAACATATCATTCAAATATAAAGAATAATCATTATTCTTAATATTAGACTCATAGTCTTGTCTCATCAAACATGATGTAGAAATAATGTTTTGACTAAGCACTTGAACATAATAACAATTATTTAGCTCCATTAAGAATCACGAAGGTAAAAAAAGTTGCATCGTGCCAACTTCGAACAAAATGACTCTTGCTTTGTTGCCGACTCAAATGTCAACCTTGCCTCTCGCCACGCTCCTATTTCTTACAAGTCCCTGCAACGAGTTGCATATGTGAATTACTGAGCTGGTATCATATACCCAAGAACTGTTAGGTGCATTGGCAAGATAAAATGTCTATAACATTGCATACATGTGTACCTGAGTTGGAAGTCGCACCTCCACTCTTAGCATTGTCGGTAAAATACTTGCTGCAATTCCTCTTCCAATGGTCACCCGCCTTGCAATATAAGCAAGTGGATCTAGCTGAAGGAGATGGCTTAGTCCTTGAAGAAACGCTTGGGATCAAATCCTGAGCATTACCTCCTAACTTAGTTTTCTTCTTCTTAGTCCAAGAAATCTTCTTGAACTTAGCCTTATTATGTACCATCAACACTTGACTGGAAACCTTCTTGAGATCAGACTTTCCCTACTTGAGAATCCCATGTAATTCAGTGAGCTTATTATCCATACCATGAATGTGGTAGTTTGATATGAACTGACCATATGCACTAGGAAGAGAGTTCGGAATTATATCCGCAATGAACTCTTCGCTAATTATCGTTGTATTGGGAACAACAGTACCTGAAGAGGTTAGATAGAGGTGTGGGGACTAGCAGGGAAGCTATCAATAGCGTCCGCAGGCGGAATTGGATACAAGCGAGCGTAGCTGGACGCAGGAAGTACCCAGGTTCGGAGCCCTCATGATGAGGTAAAGCTCCTACTCCTGCCGGATCTGACTAAGTGGGATATATGAACTACAAGTGCTCCTCGAGCTGTATTCACTAGTTACTTCCTTAAATGCTATGAGACCAACCCTTTCTACTGAGGCCTTCCCTCTCCTTATATAGGCAGAGAGGTAACGGTCTCACTGGCCAGTCCGACTGGCGGGCCAAACAGGCGGGTCCCAGCCGGCTGGTCATCTACATTATCCAGTATGGCATGTCACGTCGGAGTACGAGCGGCATGGCTGTCGTGGGCACAGTGGATGCCGTGCGAGCCCGTCGTCAGCATCGGGCCACTGTTCCCGCGTCATCCCCACAAAGTCTTCGGTATGGCCGGGTAGTTGCCGGTCTTCTCATCCAACAGGGCGTACCGTGCACTGATACGCACGTCGTCCTGTCTCACTGATTGGTTCCGGCTATGTCACCGTAGCCGGCTACTTCTTGCTGATCCGGCTATCATGCGATTGCCGACCTGTCTTGCCTTGTCCGGCTGCATCTGGCCAGCCGAACACCATCCAACTGTCTTGTTTCTTGTCCAGTTGGGGTACCTGGGGATCATCCCCCTGACACTAGCCCCCGAGCGCGTGTGGATTCCGCCCTTAGGCGAAATGTGCACGCCACCCGCGTTCTCCCATCGTCGGAGGAGGTGGCGGTGCGGTTGGCGCCGGTGGGGGAGGTGTCGCCGCACCTGGCGGAGGGGGAGCGCGTCATCTTCCTCTCCTATCTGGCGTGCGGGTTTGCCTTCCAGAGCACCCCTTCTTCTTGACCTTCCTTGCCTTCTTCAATCTCCGCCTCCACCACCTCGGCGCCAATGCAATCGGGACGTTGGCGCACTTCATGGCCTTCTGCGAGAGCTACCTCAGGATCCAGCCGGATCTCGGGCTCTTCTGCCGGCTCTTCTGAGTTCGGCCGCAGGTGTAGTTCATGCAGGGGCCACTAGTCGTCTGCGGCGGCGCCTCCATCTACTCCCGCTCGCAGACCAACTACCCCAAATTTCTTCTTCACGACACGGTACGACTGTGGCAGCAGTCGTACTTCTACGTGAAGAACCTCACCAACGTTGACCGGATCAATCTTCCGGCCTTCCAGGATGTCGAGTCCAGCCGGCAGAACTGGGACTTGAAGTTCCACGGCGACAAGGCGAAGTCAGATGAGATGCTGAAGCGCATGCGCTCCCTTGTCCACTATCGGCTGACCGGCCTGGACGTCACCCTTAGCTGGATGTCCCGGCTGATGATGCCGTTGCAGCAGCGAGCGCACAAGATGTGCTATTACTCCGGCCGGCTGGACCTGACCCGGCTGTCACGCCGCGATCCCCGCTACCACAACCTGAAGGAGTGGGTGTGGACGATCACCAAGGAGCGAATTCTGGAGAACTGGAAGTTAAGCCTGGCGCCTTACAGCCGGGAGAACCGCGTGCCCTGGGTAAGTTCTTCTAGCCGGATGTTTCTTTTATATTTCTTGCACTTCTTCCTTGTTTTGTCTGACTGATCTCCTGTATTTGGCAGATGTTCCCTTGCATCATTCGCGAGGAGGGTGAGGCTCCCCTTGAGGAGTTCACGCCTGACTTGCCCGAGCCGCGCGCTCGGCGGTCTGGCGAGGAATCGAACGGGGATGGGGATGCCTTCCCCAGCCAGAACGACGAGCCGGCTGCCGACCCTCACCTAGAGGTTGTTGAGGAGGAGGAGGCCGCGCCGACCATCGACCCGGCGTCGCGCCCTACGACGGACGGCGAGGCTGGTGGGAGCGGCTCCCGCCATTCCGACTCCTGCTGGTCTGCCGTGGAGGAGCCGGCTCCCAAGAGGAGCCGGACCAGCACCCTGCCGCCGAGTCGCCTTGGCCGGAAGACGGGCCGCCTCCAGTTGTGCCAGGGTACGTTTCTTCCCCCTTGTCTTCATCATTTTCTGCTTGTTTCCTTTTCTCCTTTTCCGCCTTCGGCTTACTTGCCTTTCTTTCTTCTGTCCTCTTAGCACGTTGGTCTCTTTTGGAGCTGCGAGCCCGGCACGAGCATCGACCGGGTCGCCGCCCGCAGCTCCGACTGTGCCTGCCAGCGCCCCTCCTTCATCCGAGGCGCCGCCTCCACCTCCACCTCGAGCTGAACCGGCTGCCCCAGCCGGACCGGAGGGTTCTCAGCCGAAAGTGGAGTCCTCGCAGCCGGATGGCTCTTCCGCGGGCGCGCGGGGGGCTGCCGGCAAGGAGCTCGTAGTTTTCAGCGATGACAACTCCGACGAGGAGCCGGGGGAGGAGTGGAGGACGGCGGTGGTCGCTGCGAAGGAGTCCTTGGCCGTCAACGCCGTGGATGATGATGCTTCCTTCGCCGCCTCGCTAACGGACCTCGCCGCCACGCTGGAGCTGACGGTGAAGGAGATCCGGCTACTAGAGGCCACAGCCGGCGGGAACCGGTCCCTGGAGCAGAAGCTTGCCGCTGCCAACGGGACTTCCTAGAGTAAGTTCGCTTCATCTGTCTTGCTCCTCTTTTATTTTTACTGATAGCCGGTTTTTTTGTAGCCATCCTCGTGTGCGCTCAGCGCAAGATTGATCGCTTGAAGAAAGCGAACGACCGGCTGAGGAAGTCCAACTCTACTCTGCGGCTACAGAATAAGGATTGGCACGCGAGGGTAGACGGTCTGGAGGCCACCATCAAGGAGCGCGACGCCTCGCTCGCCAGTCGGACCGAAGCCTTCAACCTTCTCGAGGCCTAGAACAAGGACCAAGAGAAGGAGATCAAACGGCTGGTGATGAAGGAGAAGGCTCTGGTGGAGGAGCTGATGCAGGTCGGCCACACGGCTAAGGGTAAGTTCCCTTTTCCGCCTTCTTTATTTCCGGATCCGGTAGCCAGATCTGACCCTTTTTCTGACAGCATTTTATCCCGGCATAGACCTGCTGGCCTACAACCGGCTACAGGAGAACTGGCCGAGAGCGCAGCCGATGGCTCAGGAGCTCGTCGTCCTTCTTGGCGAAGAGGCTGCCAAGCTTCGCCAAGCGGCGCGGGACGTCTTCTCCTTTGTGTGGCCGGAGGGTCTGGTTCCAGAGACGATGGCGCAGCTGGCTGCGAAGGTGGGAGAGGTGCCGGTTGCGGTGGACCGGCTGCGGGACTTGGCGGCGCGAGCTGGAGCAGAGATGGCTTTGGCCCTCATGCTCTCCTAGTACAAGGACGCCCGCGTCGAGAAGATCGACGGAGGCTTCCGTGCCGGCGCTGATCTTGCCGCCATACGCCAAGCCCATCAGGAGCTCCGCGGATCCGCCATTAAGATCGCCGACTACGTGGATCCCGACGAGGTGCTCACCGACTCGGAGTCCGTCGATACTCCTGATGCGGAGGGCCAGATGCCGCCGCCCACAGGCTCCGGAACCGGATCAAGCTCCGCACCACCTCCTCCGCCCGAAGCTTCTGCTGGCCAAGATCTTCCTCACGGCAAGGGTCCTGCCGCTTAGTCACTGCCGGGGTGCCGGGTGTATTTGTCTTGCTTCAGATATATGTGAAACTTGCCTGTCTGTACTGGTTATCTCTGATGCCGGGTAACTTATGGGAGCTTCGCCTCCTTTTTGCTTGTTAATAATGAATTTGCCTGGGTTCCTTCAACTTGTGTGCTTTGAATTTTCTTTCGATATTTTGCCGGTTGATTTTATCCAGCTTACTTCGTCTGGCTACACTCCTCTAGCCGGAGGAACTACACCTCCAGTGGGGGCGCGCTAGCGCACCCACTGGGTGTAGCCCCCGAGATTCGGAGTAGCTGGCGTAGCCAGGTGCTTCGAATCTTCCTTGTTTTTTCCAAGTCTTCTAACTTTATCCGGCTAGACTCGTCTTAGTCGGCTGCTTTCGCTGGCTGAACACCTTCAGCCGGAGGGACTAACATTCCAGTGGGGGCGTGCGAGCGCACCCACTGGGTGTAGCCCCCGAGATTCAGAGTAGCTGGCGTAGCCAGGTGCTTCGAATCTTTCTTGCCTTCTCTTCACCTGCCCTTGCCCTCACCTGGGCTCCGAACGGCCGGCTAAATGCCTTTAGCCGGTCAGGAACTACAAGATTCCACTGGGGGCGCACGAGCGCACCTAGTGGGTGTAGCCCCTGAGATTCAGAGCGCTTGATGAAGGCAAGGACTTCGAATCTTCTTCCTCATTCCTTCCTGAATTCCGACTCGCTGTAGTCGGACAAGAATATACATACACATACACATATGTCCTCACAGGTTAATAGGTTAGTCTGCCAAATTGTAGCCGGAAAACGACTTGTTTTTTTCGAAAACTAGCTTGTGCCTCTCTAGACACTTGGTCGCTTTCCCGTGTGCTCTGTTGTTTTCGCTGCGTCCTTGCCGGGCAGCCGGATCGCGGTCTGCAGCCGGAATCAAAGGGAGCTGACAGTACATTGCGCACAGTACTAACGGCCTAGTAGCTGGATTGGTTCGAGCTAGTTGCAGGGCTGGGACGCCCGGTCTGTCGCGTCTCCTCCCCGTTTTTCGTGTGGGATGCCTCGGGCTTTTGCTCTTGCTAGCCGGACAGCCGGTTTGCGGTCTGTAGCTGAGACGAAGAGTGGGCCTCTGACATCGTCGCACACTACTTAGTAGGTTTGTTGACTTAGAAGGCCGGGCCAGCCGGCTATCCCCCGGGTAGGGGTTGCCGGAGCCGGGAAATCAGAACCGGAAAACAGATGCATACACATTTCTCGCAAGGAGCCCCTGAGATTCTCGTAGGGGTCGGCATTTTCATTCATAGGGTTTTTGAGATATATACACTATCTGGCGACTAGGTGTAAAACGGGCGTAGCAGGGCCGCGTTCCAGGGACGCTCGGTTTCCTCGTCTGATTTGTCCATCTTGTTCTTGCGCGACTGCTGCGCGTCGATGAGGTAGTAGGAGTCGTTGGGTAGCGCCCGGCTGATGATGAAGGGGCCCTCCCAGGGTGGCGATAACTTGTGCATGCCCTTCGTGTCTTGCACCAGCCGGAGAACCAGATCGCCCTCTTTGAATGTGACTAGGCGGATCCGGCTTGAATGGTAGCGACGTAGTCGCTGCTGGTACAGGGCTGATCTGGATAGGGCCAGCTCGCGGGCCTCCTCCAGGAGGTCTACTCCGTCCTCCCACGCCTCCTGGTTGGCTTTTTCGTCGTATAGGAGCTTGCGCGGGGAGTCGAACTCGATGTCGGCGGAGAGGACGGCTTCTGATCCGTAGACTAGGAAGAACGGCGTGTAGCTGGTTGATATATTCGGCGTGGTGCGGAGGCTCCACAGCACAGCCGAAAGTTCTTCGATCCAACATCCGGGTGACCGCTCCAACGGCTCGATAAGGCATGGCTTGATGCCGGCTAGCAACAAGCCGTTTGCTCTTTCGACTTGCCCATTGGACTGCGGGTGCGCGACGGATGTCAGGTCCAGCCGGATGCCCTTGTTGCTGCAGAACCGGGCGAAGGCCCCCTTGGAGAAGTTCGTGCTGTTGTCGGTGATGATGCTGTTGGGGTAGCCGAAGCGGTTGATGATGTCAGTGAAGAAGGTAACGACTGTCGCCCCATCCAGCTTTCAGATAGGCTTGGCCTCGATCCACTTCGTGAACTTGTCCACCGCCACCAGCAGATGGGTCATGCCCGCGTGTGCTCGCTTGAAGGGACCGACCATGTCGAGGCCCCAAACCACGACGGGCCAGGTGATCGGTATGGTCTTGAGTACCAAAGTTGGCATGTGCCTGAGCTGCCCGAAGCGTTGGCACCCATTGCACGCGCGGACCAGCTTCTCAGCATCCTCGAGGGCGGTGGGCCAATAGAAACCATGGCGGAACGCCTTGGTGACTATCGCCCTTGACGAAGCGTGATGCCCGCACTTGCCTTGGTGGATGTCCCTAAGTAGCCGGTAGCCCGTGTCTACATCGACGGATCTTTGGAAAATGCCGGATACGCTGCGCTTGTACAGTTCGCCATTGATGATGGTGTACGTGTGCGCGCGGCGCCGGATTTGCCTGGCCTCCACCTCATCATCCGGAAGTTCTCCATTGGCGATGTAGTTCATGAAGGGTTGTGCCCAGGATGGCACTTCCCGAATGACGAGGATGCTCCCGCCCTCCGGTTGACGGATGTCGGGGGGTCGTCCGGGTGGCGTACTCGGGACGGCAGCCCCTGAGCTGCTTGACGAACCTGCAGCCCCCGGGCCTTGCGGGCCGGAGGGCACTGCTTTGCCGGAGTTGGTGCAGGTCTTCTTCTTTGGCGGCTCTGTCGGCTCCGCTTCTGCCGCTCCGTCAGCCAGAGCGCTCCCTGCCCAGATGATGGAGTCCGATTCTAGTGACGGGTTGATGGAAGGCTTGCGTAGGTGCTCCAAGGAGACCCATGGTGGGATCGCCTGCCTGGTGGATCTGATTTTGGAGAGCGAATCGGCTGCCTCGTTGTTGACGCGAGGGACGTGGTGGAATTTGCATCCGTCGAAAGAGGCGCTGAGCTTCTAGATGTGGAACCAGTAGAGGGCCATGTTTGCATCTCTGGCGTCCCATTCTCCAGACACTTGCTGCACCACCATATCCGAATCACCGAAGCACAGAATCCGGTTGACACCGATCTCCTTGGCTAGCCGGAGTCCGTGCGCTAGTGCCTCGTATTCGGCTACGTTGTTGGAGGCCTTGAAGTGGATCTGCAGTACATACTCCAGCCGGTCTCCCTTGGGCGAGGTGAGCACGATGACGGCTCCCAAGCCCCCGAGCATCTTCGACCCGTCGAAGTGCATCTTCTTGTGGTCCGAATCCGGAACTAGTGGGAGATACTGGGTCTCAGCCCAGTCGACGAGGAAGTCCGCCAATGCCTGCGACTTGATCGTGAGTTGGGGCTCGTACTGGATGGAGTAGGTGGCGAGCTCGATGGCCCATTTGGCGACTCGACCGGTGGCGTCTTTGTTGCCGATGATTTCTGAAAGGGGTGCAGTGCACACGACCTTAATCGGATGCTCCTGGAAGTAGTGCTTGAGCTTCTTGCATGCCAGGTACACGCTGTAGCACATCTTCTAGTAGTGGGGGTAGTTCTGCTTGGAGAGGGAGAGAACCTCGCTGAGGTAGTAGACAGGCCTCTAAACCGGCTGAGCCTTGCCTTCCTCAGGGCGCTCCACCACCAGGACGACGCCGACGACCCGGCTGATGGCTGCTATATAGAGCAACATTGGCTCCTTGCTAGCCGGTGTGGCTAGAACCGGTGGTGTGGATAGCATGCGCTTGAGGTCATGAAATGCGGTGTCGGCTTGCGAAGTCCAGGAGAACTTTTCCGTCTTCTTCATTAGTTGGTACAACAGAAGTGCCTTCTCCCCCAGCCGGCTGACGAAACGGCTGAGGGAAGCCAGGCATCCGGTGAACTTTTGGACTCCAAGAAGGCTCCTGGGCAGCTGCATCCTCTCGATGGCTGCGATCTTCTCCGGATTTGCCTCGATGCCTCGTTGTGATACGAGGAAACCGAGGAGCTGACCGGATGGCACTCCGAAGACGCACTTCTCCGGGTTCAGCTTCATCCGGTACTGGCGGAGGTTGCCAAATGTCTCTCCCAGATCCTCTAGGAGGGTGCGCTTCTCCTTGGTCTTGATGACCACGTCGTCCACATAAGCATGCACGTAGCAGAAAGGCCCGTAGGGGGTGATAAATGATGTCTTAATCTGATCAGCCGGGTTTAGCCGGATCTGATTGTACCTGGAATAGTAATTTAGAAAAGACAACAAATCACAGCCGGCCGTGGAATCGATAACTTGATCGCTACGGGGCAAGGCGAAGGGGTCTTTCGGGCACGCCTTGTTCAGGCTGGTGTAGTCGATACACATGCGCCAGGTCTTGTTCTTCTTCAGCACCAAGACTGGGTTTGCCAACCAGTCCAGGTGGTATACTTCCATGATGAACCCGGCTGCAAGGAGCCGGGTGATCTCATCACCGATTATCTTCCTCTTCTCCTCTGTGAACCGGCGTAGAGGTTGCTTGACCGGCTTGGCATCCGGACGCACATGAAGTGAGTGCTCGGCGAACTCCCTCGGCACACCCGGCATGTCCTTGGGGGACCATGCGAAGATGTCCCGATTCTCACGGAGGAAGTCGACGAGCGCGCCTTCCTATTTGCTGTCCAAGCCGGCTCCAATGGTGACGAACTTGGTCGGGTCGGAGGGGTCGAGCAGGATCCTCTTCATCTCCTTTGCCGGCTGGAAAGCTCCTTCTCCAGCCGGTTTGCTGCTGGCCGGTATGTCCTGCTGGGCCATGGCCACGTTGCGCATGATCACGCGCTTCTCTTCGGCTATGATGAGGGCCTCTGCCAGTTTGGAACCGGCTGAGGCGCACTCTATCGACCGCCTGAAGCAGCCGGCAACGGTGATCACGCCGTGGGGTCCCGACATCTTCGTCTTGAGGTACGCGTAGTAGGGGATGGCCATGAACTTGGCAAGGGCGGGGCGCCCGAGGAGAGCATGGTAGGAGATCGTCAGGTTTACCACCTCGAACTAGATTGGTTCGCGGCGGAAGTTCTCCTCGGTCCCGAAGATGACGTCCAGCTGGATTTTCCCCAGTGGGGCGCAGCTGGCCCTGGCAGTACGCCGCGGAAAGTCATGGTAGTCGGGCGCAGGTCGCTGATGACCCACAAGTATAGGGGGTGTATCGCAGTATTTTCGAGGGAAGTGAAACCCAATTTATTGATTCGACACAAGGGGAGCCAAATAATATTTATCAGCCTTAACAACTGAGTTGTCAATTCAGCTGCACCTGGAAACAATCTTGCTCACAGTAGTTTATCAGTAGCAACAGTTTTGTAGTAGGAATAGTAAAGTAACAGCAGTAGCAAAACAAAGATAGTAGTAACAAAAGCAGTAAACAGTGGGATTCGAGTGCGGTAGGCATAGGGATGGATGGACGGGCATTGCATGGACAAGACAATTCATATAGCAATCAGAACATAGGGAAATTGTAGATAAATAAGATAAAACACCCAAGTACTAGACAATCCTAGGCATGTGTTCCATATATAGTCATACGTGCTCGCAATGAGAACTTGCACAACATCTTTTGTCCTGCCAGCCCGTTTGCAGCGGGGCCTCTAGGGAACTACTGACAATTAAGGTGCTCCTTTTAATAGAGCACCGGAGCAAAGCATTAACACTCCGTGAACACATGTGATCCTCACATCAAAGCCTTTCCCTTCTGGTTATCCCGATTTCTGTCACTTCGGGGCCATAGGTTCCAGACAACAACGTGTGTATACAACTTGCAGATAAGACCAAAAAGAATACTATCATGATGAGTCAATAATAAGTTCAGATCTGAAATCATGGCACTCGGTCCCTAGTGACAAGCATTAAGCACAACAAGTCGCAACAAAGTCATAAAGCACTAATAAAAGATACTAGGCACCATGCCCTAACAATCTGATGCCATTACATGCACGATCTCATCCAATCCCTACCATCCCCATAGCCTACAGCGGGGGATTACTCACTCATAGATAGGAGAAACATGGATGATCGATGGAGATGATGGTGGAGATCGATGGAGATGGCTCCAGGGGAACTTCCCCGTCCCGGCAGGGTGCCGGAACAGAGACTTTCTGTCCCCCGAATCTCCCCTTCGATGGTGGCGGCGCAGCGGAACTTTTCGTGGAAAAACGTGGAACCCCCTGAAGTTTTTAGGTCAGAAGGCTTCTTATAGGCGAAGAGAGAGGTCGAGGGGGTGCCTGGGGCCACCACACCAGGCCCTAGCACGGCCAGGCCTAGCCCGCGCCTGGGGGTATGGCCAGCCCATGGCCCTCCTTCGTCTCGTATTCTGGCTCCGTGAGTCTTCTGGAAAAATAGGCACTTTGGCTTTTGTCCCGTCCAATTCCGAGAATATTCATTTTTTGACTTTCCTGGAACCAAAAACAGCAGAAAACAGGCAGCTGGCACTGTGGCTCTTGTTAATAGGTTAGTTCAAGAAATCATATGAAAAGTACTCCAAAGTGTGGACAAAACACAAGAAAGTGGATAAAAACAAGCATGGAGCATCAAAAATTATAGATACATTTGCAATGTATCAGTCGCTTTCGTGAATGCCCAGCTTCTCCAGCGAGGACTGGTAGAGGAGGTTGAGGCTGTTGCATCCGTCGATGAGGACGTGCGAGAATCGGCAGGTACACGCGTTGGAGACGATGAGGGGGTCGAGCACCATGGCGTAGCCCTCGGGAGTCGGCATATGCTCCGGCTGGTCTGCACGGCTCCAGGTGATGGGGGTTTCCGACCAGTTTAGGTACTGGGGGACCGGAGAGACGATGGCATTGACCTCCTTGGAGCGTCGCCTGCGGCTGTGCTTGTCGTCCTGCTCCGTCTCGAAGATGTGGTAGGCGGCGTGCGGCTGGGGGTAGCCGTTGTTGTTATTGCCGCCGTGCCGCCGTTACCATCATTGCCGGCCCCCTAGCCGGTGGTGGAGGTCCACCAGGAGGTGGAGGGAGAAGACGAGGCTGGGTACCCTGGTCTTTTAGCTGGCGGGTCCAGCTGCAATTCCGGGTGGTGTGCATAGCCGGTTTGAGGGGACTGCTATGCCACTTGCACGGGCCGTCAAACATCTGGTCAAAGGTGAGCCGTGGCTTCTGCCTTCTTGCCTCATTAGCCGGCACGTCGGGCGCACCCTCCACTGCGTTGACCTGCCACGCGTGGTAGTGGGGCTTCTGTTGTCCGGCTTGGCGGTCCCCATGGAACCGGTTGTCGTGGCCATGGCATCTGGAGGATCCGGCTTCGCCAGCCGGATTGCTCGGTGGGTCGCGGGCCGGCTCCGTAGGAGTCGGACGCCCGTCCGCGTTTACTCGGAGGGCCTTCTTCATGGCGGCATCCGCCGTGGCGTACTGGTCCGCAACCGTCATGAGCTCCGCCATGGTTTTCGGGTCGTCACACAGTAGCCGGTGGCGAAGCATGGTGCCTTCTCGGCAACCCTCGATCAAGAAACTGATGGCCTGGCTCTCCAAGATGCCCTCACAGGTGTTGCGTAGCTTTGTCCACTTGGCGAGGTACTCGTGGTCGGTCTCACGGTCACCCTGGACGCACAAGGCCAGGTCGCGCGGGCGTCCTGGGCGCTTGTACGTGTTGTTGAAGTTGCGGACGAACACCTTCTCGAAGTCAGGCCAGGCATTGATGCTATTGGGCGCAAGGCTGTTGAGCCACGTCCTTGCCGATCTGGTTAGCATGAGGGGGACATAGCGCACGGCTGTGCGCTTGTTCCCATGGGCGATGCCGACTGCCGTAGCATAGTCGGTCAGCCAATCTTCCGGTTTCATGCTGCTGTCGTACTTGGGGGTGTCCCTGGGCAGGGAGAACTTACCCGGAAACGGCTCGTTCCAGATGCGGGGTCCGAAACAAACTGGACCGGTAGAATCTTCCTCCTCCGTGTCGCGCTCTTGAGCGAGGAGCTCGATGCGGTCACGGGCATCCGGACAATCCGGGTTGGGCGCTCCCACCCGGCCCGAGAGACGGGAACCGGCTGGTCTGCGTGCTCCGGTTGGTGGAGGGGGAGGCGGTGGGTTGTTGTTCACCATCTGCTCTTGGTGCGGCTGGCCCCTGTTGCCAGAGCTGCGACGTCTGCTGCGGGCCTTAGCCGGCTGAGGGGAGGACGCCTTCTGGGTGTCGCGCGGCGCGCCCCTGCTGTTGGCAGGCAGCTTGGTCCCTCTAGAGTAGTTGGGGTCCTCCTGCATCTGCCGATTGGCGTCAGCCTGCTCGTCCGCGATGCGGAGGAGCTCTTGCATGCGAGCATGCTTGTGAGCTCGCTCCTCGCCCTCCAGACTGGACAGTTCTTCTGCCGCGGCTCCTGCCGCGCGCAGGTTCTTGATGGGCGTGCTGTAGGTGGGCCGGATGAGGGCGGGTGCGGGATCTGGCTCCCCATCCTTTTCCATCCTACCGCCTAGCTCGCCGCCCCGGCGCTGCACCTGGCCACGCCGGCTCGACTCCGCGGTAGCCGGAGTGAAACCGTGTGCTCGGTCGTACTCACGCCGGGTGATCTCGAGTTGCTTGCGGGCTGCCGCCAGCTCCATGGCCTCCTGGAGGAGGATCTGTCTCTCCATAGTGAAGTTGGCCTCCGCTTCCTCCGGGTTATTCCCGAGGTTAATCGGCGTCAGGAGCCGATCAATGGCATCCTCCACCGGGTTCCGAGGCTGTGGAGGAGCAGAAGTTCCGACCACGTCTGCGCCCCATTCCCGTGGCTGGCGGGGGTGAGAGCTGGAGCCGGCCATCATGACCTCCATGACGTAGGATGCGACGGAGGCGCTACCGCCTGGACGCGGCAGCCCCGCGACAGAGACGATTTCCCTAGGGAAACGCTCCGGCACGGTGGCGACGTAGACAGGGAGGTCGCCGAATAGCAGGACGGTGCCGTTCGCCGAGAAGGAGGTTCCGGCGAAGCAGGAGGCATTGTCGATGACGCAGTCGAATTTGCCGAGCGTGAGCACCAGGCCGGAGGCCACGTGCTCACCGGCTGAAGTGCGGGGTCCCATGCGAAACATGACTCCGATCGAAGCCATTTTGCCCCACGGTGGGCGCCAACTGTCGTTGTATTGGGAACAACAGTACCTGAAGAGGTTAGATAGATGTGTGGGGACTAGCAGGGAACCTATCGACGGCGTCCGCAGGCGGGATTAGATACAAGCGAGCGTAGCTGGACGCAGGAAGTACCTAGGTTCGGAGCCCTCGTGATGAGGTAAAGCTCCTACTCCTTCCGGATCTGACTAAGTGGGATATATGAACTACAAGTGCTCCTTGAGCTGTATTCACTAGCTACTTCCTTAAATGCTATGAGACCAACCCTTTCTACCGAGGCCTTGCCTCTCCTTATATAGGCAGAGAGGTAACGGTCTCACTGGCCAGTCCGACTAGTGGGCCCCACAGGCGGGTCCCAGCCGGCTGGTCATCTACAGTATCCAGTATGGCATGTCACGTCGGAGTATGAGCGGCATGGCTGTCATGGGCACAGTGGACGCCGTGCGAGCCTGTCGTCAGCATCGGGCCACTGTTCCCGCGTCATCCCCGCAAAGTCTTCGGTATGGCCGGGTAGTTGCCGGTCTTGTCATCGCATAGGGTGTATCGTGCACTAATACGCACGTCGTCCTGTCTCACTGATTGGTTCCGGCTACGTCGTCGTAGCCAGCTACTTCTTGCTGATCCGGCTATCATGCGATAGCCGGCCTGTCTTGCCTTGTCCGGCTGCATCTGGCCAGCTGGACACCATCCGACTGTCTTGTTTCTTGTCCGGTTGGGGTACCTAGGGATCATCACCCTGACACTAATGGGTACCCCATCCTTTCTAGAGATTTCACATGACCAACCATCTTGATCACATGTGGACTCAGTGGATCGCCATCCTTAAGCTTACAACTCAGCAAATCTTGAGAGACTTGATACCTCTCGGTCTTTTCCTAAGCCCGAAACATACTTTTGAGGCTTTCGATCATATCGTAGGTCTCAACATTCTTGAACTTCTGCTACAAGTCTGATTCCATGTGAGCAAGCATAAGACAGCTAATTTCTATGGACTCATCCATAGTCCTACAGTTGGCATTGGTTGCAGTGACACTCGCATTCTCATTCAGCTCATCTGGAAATGGGTTTATCTAGAACATGGTCCTTCTTTTCTTGTTTGAGAACAATTACCAGATTACGATACCAGTTAGTAAAATTAGTTCCGTTAAGCTTATATTTCTCTAGGATTGTTCTCAACGCAAAACTAGACATCTGAGGAACACTGCTTCTAGGTGCCATTGATCAACAACAAAAATATGCAAAACACTTAAGAAATGTATCCATAAAAGAGAAAGCATATTAAACATTTTAATACTTATGCTCCCACTAGAACCAACACCCCTCCGATGGTTGCTTAGTGATTCAGGATCCTAAATAAGCAAGCCGACTAGTGAGCTTTAGCATCACCGATAGTCGTCAAGTGATCTAGGTAGACAACTCGGTGTCAATCGTATCTCATGCGACTCCTATTTGTCAGGTGGCAGGACATGCCCGGCTCCCGACCAACCTCTCCCTGAGTCCCATAACCATTGTGATAGACCTATCTAACTTACCAAGTGCTTCCGCTGTAAGAGTCCGACTCAAACCCATCTAGTCGGACAGTATTGATAGAACCTCAATTGTATGAGCCCACTACCAAGAATGTCCGACTTGTGATGGTGCAACACCAACGGGGAGACCGACTAGACCTTCTTTGAGGGATTAAATTCTACCAACTATCTAATAGAGGTAAAACCAGAGACATAACAATAACACAAAATAAAGCAATTATAATATGAAATGGTATGGCTGTCTTCATGGTGATCTCCATCTCCACGAAGCTTTTAAGTCGACCCATGCCAACTCTTGTCACGTGCCTTCTTACTTGATGTCACCGACTTGTACGTTGACTTGCATGCCATCTGGGTTCTCCAAAAAGATACACTAGCTTAGTAAATGGAAATTACATAGAGAATCCGACACACGGGTCGTTATACAATAAAATGATAGCACATAAGGTCCAACCGGCTGACAAAAACCGTAATATGTAGATCACGTATGGATTACACATATCACATGCACATAAGCCATACCATTCACAATATCATCTTGCAAAAACAAGTTATGCATAGATAAGATATCTACCAATGTTGTGAAACTCGTAACAACATCTAAGGATCTATGACAGGATGAAGCCAGTGGTCTCGCTAGCCGGATAGCAGGCATGGATCAAAGGGGCAGTACCCCTCGCGGGTGCAGGCATCGCCCAACGATTTTTCAGAAAAAAGCATATCTCGTCTACATTCCGAACATGGATTTCTTCATCGGATAAAACAATTTTACCAAATCTGATCTATAGTCCGATTTGATCAAACCCCTTTGATCTTCCATCTACGCATCTGGATTTACGTGCACAGTCTACCCCGATGGCGAAAGCCGACCGATAGGGGGATGTCGTTCCATGATCTCAACAGTATGATCATGGAAACCAGATCATCCATTTCCCCAAGTACAATTGACCCAATCAACATTGTACAAAACCGATCTATCTCATAGATCGACCACCAAAGCAGCAATTAGATCCAACCTAATGCCTACCGCATATCATATATGCAAGATATCGAGCCTAAACCAGAAGCTATCTCTCTGGTATCACTATAGGGCTATGTAGGGATAAACAAAACCTTTTCCCTACGCGGTACTCCCAAGATCTATCTGAGGTAGAAGGCCACAATATTTACCACTAGGCATGTAGGTGCGTTAGTTGATGTGGTGCAGAATGATCCCACGAACATCACCTTCGGATCCCCCCACGAACTCCTTCGGATCCACCATGAACTCCTCCGTCTTCAGCATCACACGTGTAATGCCTCTACCGGTATCCACACATGCAGGGTGGAGCTCCGGGCAGAGGATTGCTAGATCATGTCTAGCCCAAAATGGGAGTGTAGAAAGTGATGGCTAGGTTAGGGGACTATCCCTTGTCACTCGACTTATGTACACTCCTAGTTGGGCTCAACACTTGAGGCATATCTAGGCTATACCCCAATTTCCACACGGATCTAATCTACATGGGCTCCTTTCTCTTAAGTATGCGATCCTGTAGGTTCAGGTACACCTGGACATGACACAGGTCACCACTACGAGTCGATAGCTGGTAGCAGCCTCTAGCAAGGCGTGCTAACTCGCAAGCGTCATAAAGTCAGAAGACAAACCTTTCCAATGTGACTTTCATCCAAATCTCTTTACCATGATATACATGTTGAGCTATAGGCGAGTAGTTGCCATCCCTACAATAGATCAACTCTCTTCTTGTTCCACGATATATGATTCACTGGACTAACACTTAGTCCGACTCCTTAGTTAACACTTAACTAAATCACGCATGGCCATGCTTCCGAATGATATCACACGAGAGGGTCCAGAGAATATCTCTCCATTATGGAGGGCAAACTCTCATCTTGGTAATCCATGTCACGCAGCTTGATTCACAACCAACCCGAACTCTACATTTATAACTGCCCATTTACGGAACAACGATTGATAGAACCTAAGCTAGCGATCCACAACTCGGATCATGCGATCACCTTAGCTCAAAGGAATCCATTGCTTGAGACTGTAAATGACAACATGCTCGTTGCATCTCAACTATGGGTCAGTCCGACTTGCTAAACTCTTTAGCCGAGTCCGTGTAAATCGTTATAGCAGTGCCATGCCTATGACAAGTGGAACCTACTCATCAACCGACTTTCACATTAGTCTAAGTTGTGTGTCCAACACAACCTCAACGACCAAGGGCATCTAGTATGAACAACATGAATACATAGTTTCACAACCGAATCACATATTCAATGATACATATCAGATGTTCATGCTAGGACAACTTAATAGCTTTATGAATACATTGAGAATTACATCATACATGATTGCGCCTAGGGCATATTCCCAACAGATCTTAGGGTTTCCCTGGAGCAACACGATTGAGGTTGACACTAGTTGCACGACGATGCCTTCATCAAGGTAACGACGTAGTAACGCCGCCATCGCCCGCCAACGGCACGATTTTCACCAGCACCTAGGTCTCCCCACCATGCTGTCGGGACTAGATGACGGATTCCGAGATCCATCAAACCAGCCTTAGGCCAACCACCTCCGGCGAAGAAGAAAGCCACCTCTACCATCATACCTAGGGCTACTGCCCTAGGCATCCTCGTGCTGCGGGAGAAACCCTGATTTCTCGTGCCGTCGTCCAACGGGAGGTCACCGGGCCGCCGCCTCCCCACAACGTGCCTCCACCGAAACATCCGGATCTCGCGGCTGCCTAGCCTCCGAAGCTGCCGCCTCTGCCTAGGCAACACAAGATCACACCGCCATTGAGGGCCGCCGCCAGCACCACCGGTGGGGGAGTGCCACCATGGCCACGCTGCCGAGGCAAGATAGGCGCCACCATGGGGAGGATCCGTGCCGCCGGGGGAGGGACATGCCACATCTTCGGGGAGAGGCCAACAGCGGCCGAGGGAGGCCGCCGCCACCGCCACGTTGTCTGGGCTTTGCCTGGCGGCGCCTCCGACGGCGGCGGCGGGATCTGGGTTACAGTAGGGGTTCTTTCGTGTTCATGTTTGAAGCTGGTTATGTGAATTTTGTCAAATTGATCGTACATGGTCGACCGTTTGAAATTTTCTTTGAGGAGTAGCTTGACCTTGTTGTTTCACACACTCTCATGTTGGAAGTTTTTCATTTAGGTAATAATAGACGAGTAGATATGCATCTCTCTAATATGCTAAGGTGTTCACGTGTGCTTCTACCGCAACTACTGAAGTGTTGTTATATGTCTTTCCTGTAACCATTGTCTAACCTTAATCTATAATATTGTCATTTAGCTCTTGATAATCTATGTTGTCACTACAGCTGGTCTGCTCACGCTTATTTTGAGCAACACACAATCTATATGGGCAATACTCACATGAACATGCACACGTAAACGCCCTTGCATTATACTGTAACACTATTGCATATGCTTGTTCGTCTCCTCTCGAACACTCTCCCTCCCTCGTCCTCTCTCGGCTGGTAGGAGACCTTGCTGCCGCCGCTCATCTTTTCCTTGCTTCTTCTCACATCGGCGAGCCTCTGCCTACCTCAGGGTTGACCCCGTCCTCTACTGCCGCCTCTGCTTCTGCCGATGCCCACCTCTGCCTCCTCGCCACTCAAGCATAACCACGTCGTTCGAGATAATCCCGTCAATCACTTTGCGTGCATCGACTCTGTTACAAGTGTGGTGTTGTGAGTTAAGCTCATCACATGGATAAGAGATGGAGACTACACTTGAATACCTAGCCAACCAATCAAAGTAGCTCGAGCGTTGCCCAACGACGCAACCAGGTATACCAAACAAAGTCCATAACATGGGTTTAGTGTCGTTTCTACATGGTGATGCTCCCCTAGGAGTTCCAAAATCGGCCCAGTCAAGCAATCACGCCCTATGTCAGTGCACAGGCCATCCATAGAAAAGGAAAGAAATTTAATGGAAGTGCTTTTCGCGAGAGAGAAAAAAAATGTGAGTCACAATGCTAATCTCACCGTTGCACCAGCCTTTCCATGTTCAGTTAAGACAATTTCATCAACAATAAATAAATAAACAGTTCACCTTCGCGCCATTGCCTCTAGGCTCTAGCATTATTTTCTTCTGCTAGCTCATATGCATGACAGGTCCCAGCCATAGTTCTAGAGATTACTGAGTCTCACTGACGACGACTATGAAATGTTTTCAGCGTACATGCATATATATAAATCAAGTATCAAGTAGTAGTATCAACAAGGACCAACCATAGAAGCACAATATATAATGCAAATCCTAGCACAACACCTAATACTATGTCCAAAGAATCAACTCAGCAACAATTTCCATGTAAAAGTTAAGCAGCACGGATGAACTCAACATGCTCAACTCTCACAACAGGAGCATCATCAGGCCACCGGAGACACCAGCCGCCAGGTAGCTAACGACACTGACGCCGACGCGGTGCGACGCGCTCTTCGACCCCGCCCCCTTCGACTTCGCGCTCGCGGCCTTCCCCGACCCCGGGCTAGCCGCGTCGTCTGAGGCCTTGGCGTCCACCGGCGCCGGAGCGGGCGCCGGAGCCAGCGGCGGGTCGCTCTTGAAGATCTGCATCGGCAGGAGCACCTTGTCGACCTCGTAGACGGCGACGGGGCGCGTGGAGTAGACGCTGCTGCTGATCTTGGGGTTGGACCACATGGACTTGACCCTGATGCTGCCCATGTTGTCTGTCAGGTTGAGCGTGTACTGCGACCCGGCGAATGTGGCCACCGGGTTGAGGCTGCTCAGCTTGTTGAACTCGGCCAGGGAGTAGTACTTGGGCAGCGCGTGGTACAGGAGCAGCGACTTGAGCTGGTCGCTCGTCAGGTTGGCGAACGTCGTGGTCCGCAGCGCCGCGAACGCAGAGTCCTTGGGCACGAACATGGTGATCCCCTCCTTGGTGTCGTTCGCCTTGCTCTGAAAGGTCTCCAGCACGTCCGTCTGCTTCAGGTACTCCAGGAAGGTGTGGAAGGGACCGGCCACGCTCAGGAGGTCCGCCAGGTCCACGTGGCCCGGCGCCGGCGCTGGAGCCGGGGATGGCGGGAGGATGTCCGCTGGCGGAGCAGGGGGGCTCGTGGCCTTCTGCGCCGCGAATGCGGGGCAGGAGAGCACGGCAATGGCGACCATGGCCGCGGTCAAAAAGCTTGCTCTGAACTCCATCATCAAAGGGAGGCTGCCCCCAAATCCCTGAGGTCACGCAACAACAACCAAGACATTAATTCAGTACTCGTTTTCTCTTCGCGAATTTCATAAGAATCTGAATTAGCACCTATCGTGCAAATTCCGCACTGACAAAAAACACAGCGATTACTGAATTTACTGACGGGGACAACAGGAGATCTCAAAATTGCGGTTCATGGCCGAATGTGCAAGAACACTAACTCATTGTTACTGCTTCGGATTTCTAAACTTTCTGGAAATCAAGGCGTTTCGTAGTACTAGGGACTAGTAAGATTTCAAAAGCTTCACGATCTGAAAGGAGATGTGTTTAACTAGATCTTTCTAGTGCAGAATTCATATCACTAGGAGTGGACACGATTTCAGAAACCAATTACTCTGCCTTTCGCTGTCGCCATGAAAGACAAATATAGATAAAGAGGGGAAGAAAACATTCCAGCCCGGATCTAGCAGAATTGACCAGCATTATAGTTAAAAAAAGATAATAAAGATGGCAAGAACAAACTATACATGAGCTAAATACTACTCCTAGCTACCTCCTGCAGATCTCAGCAATTCAGCACCATGGAATCCAATGCTAGAAAGAATGCCCGGAACAAGGAAAACCATCAAATTGAGCATTCCTGAGTTCAGAAGCCGGGCCAAAATTACACAGCATTTGCTTCGGCTTATAGAAAGAGACTCGAAAGTACAAAACACGAACACAAAGATCTGTTCTTCCTTGGGCCAAGAACTGGGAGAACAGATCCAAATGCAGCACGCCTAAGCGGCTGTAAACTGTTTCTTGTTTTCAAAATTCGAGCGGCTCTAAGCTAACGCAAGAAACCCCAGATTGCGAACACATGGTGAACCAAAAAGGGCAAGAAAATTAGAGCATTTGCGGCACGGCATTGGATTGGGATGTGAAAGGAAGGAAGACATTTTGAGGAGAGGAGACTGACCTGAGCAGTGCAGTGCAGAGAGCTGGGGAGCAGTGAAGGCAGGAACAGGATGAGGTAGGAAGGAATGGTGGAGGAGAGAGTTTAAGAGAGTGTGCGTTTATATAAAGTTAGTGTTATGGGGAAGTGTAAAAGATAATGAGATCATGGGTGGCAGCTGTTGATGAGTTAGTGTGCGAGGGAGAGAGGTCAGCAGGTGTCGGCGTGTAGCCTGAGATAAAGAGATGCACGGCTCAATGAAGCTTTGGCTAAGAGCATCTCCAGCCAATACGGATCCAGAGCACTACCTCCGTTTCAAAGTTTAAGATTTATATTTTTCTCAAAATATCAAACTAAATAAAGTTAGATAAAGTTTTTAAAAAATATATTAATACTTACAATATAAAATCCATACCTATATATCATGAAACATAATTTTATATGGTATCTATATAATATCATAGTTCTCAATAGTTTATTTAAGTTTGATCGAACTTTGTATAGCTTGACTTTTTCAGAAAAATATAAGCCTTAAGCTTGAAACGGAGGTAGTATTTGGTAGACAAAAGTTCGGGCAGAACAACACCAAATATCTTAAAAGATAGTTCATTGATTGAGGTAGTTCATGACTACATTTGGATACAAGCCTAGAAAGAACTTCCGTTTTTTAGATAATAATAGCGAAAACGCCCGACCTTAAATTAGTAAAGCCCATACGGCTGGAGAGTACAGATGCTAAGGAAATCAGCTTACGAGAAAAGGAACAACAAGCAAACAGAAAAGAAAGCAAGGCACGCCGCTTGAGAAGCTCCAAATCCTTATGAGCCGCAACGATCATTGACTGGAGGTGACACGAGTGCAGGATCTTGACGACGAAGCAACCGAGCCGTTGAAGAGAATGTGGTCACATCTACTACTTGGGGGGCTTCCCGTTGTCGAGTCGCCATCCATCTCCACGTCCGAAGAGGGGGCCTGTCCCCTCGCTCGGTTTGAAGAGCGTCGTACGACAGACTTGGAGAAGCTCACCTAGAGCACGCGGAAGGCAGGGAGACAACAAGGCAACCAAGGGAGATTAAGATCACAGCCCACCCACGGAACCGAGACTGTGACGAGAAGGGCACCGCTAACGCCCGCATACCACCCACACCATGTGAACCGGCAGACACTAGGCTCCAAAGACAATGCCTTCAAAAAGGTAACGACGCCAAAGCGTCACCGCTGCCTGGTCCAAGCGGGACCGTGGATTTTCATCCGGAGCCCGACGATAGAGAGACCTGGTCCCTCGACAACGCCCCCGAGAAGGAACATGGCGCCCGAAAGTGTCACCGTCGCCGGCACCAGCAACGTCGGGCAAGGTTTTCACCTGGGAACCACCTCTAGTGTCGAAGTCTCGCCAACCACATGGGTTGAGACTGTTGGGTTTGCAGCATAGAAAATTAAAAGATTCCTACGATGGGAACTATACGCCAAGATCTATCTACTAGATACAAGCAACGGGTGGATATACATCCATGGATAACTTACCCTCGAAGACAACAAAGCTTTGTTAACGAGTTGGAACTCGTGGATGATGTAGTCGAACGCTTGGCGATCTCAAGATCATGTGGAAGTCCTAGCACCGCAAATCAGCAGCGCATCCGTCCTCGCACACACATTCAGGCCACCGAACAACCTCTACCTCCTCGCTCCAACGAATCAGCGGAAGCAACAACTCCTTCCAGACAAAAAGCCACTGGAACATGCATCTCGCTAATCCGAGACCATGGGGAATATATCTAGAGGGAGAGAGAGATCCTTCACGAGTGAAAGGATATAGATGCCGCCTAGAGGGAGGTGAATAGGCGGTTTAAAAACTTTTCCGAGAGTGGCTCAACAAAGGTGGAATTAAACTAGCGTTTACTTTGTTAAGCACAAAACCTAGAACAACTAGGGTTCACCTATTTGCACTAACAACTTATGCTAAGCAAGACAAGCAACTATGTGATAGCTAGATATATACTTCAAGCACGAAGGCTATCACAAAGTAAAGTGCATAAGTAAGAGCTCGGATATAGAGATAGCCGAGACACGCGAAGACGGCGATATTTTACCGAGTTCCTCCCAACATGGAGTACGTCTCGTTTGGAGAGGGGGTGGTATCAAACCACCAATGCCACAAAAGGCCTCCCTTGTTCTCTTGTGAATCTCACCCCAACGGGATCGATCCACACTTCCACTATCGGTGCACTTGTCGGTGGCAATCCGGAACCTCTCACAAGGTTGGGCACTTCTCCACAACTTAATTGGAGGCTCCCAACAAACAAGCTTGGGGAAAGCTCCACAACTTAATTGGAGGCCCCAAGTAATCCACAAACCTGCAAAACCACCAAACCGTCTAGGGTTCCAATGAACCCAAGAGTAAAAAGCTTCTCACCTTTCACCCAATCGAATCCTCACCGAGAACTCAAACCGATGCACCAAATGCAATGGCAAGAACACAAGAAGTGCTCAAGTCCTTCACTCCCAAATTCCACCAAAGCTATAAAAGCTTATGGGGGAATAAGAGAGGAAGAACAATGGAGGAAATCCACAAAAGACTCCAAGATCTAGATCCCAATATGTTCTTCTCACTTAGAGGAGAGATTGATTGGTGGGATTGTAGATCTAGATCTCCTCTTTAAAGTCCCTCAAGAATATGCAAGAATCATAGGAGGGATTGAGAGGGAAGCAAGCTCAAGAGATCAACAATGGTGGCTCAGTTTTAGGGTTCTTGAGGTTGGAAAAACCGCAGCAACCAAGGTAGAAGAAGGGGCCTATATATAGGGCCCCTGGAAATAGAGCCGTTGGGAGCCACTTACCCCGGACAGTCCGGCCTAGCCGGACACTCCGGGCGACAACCACCGGACACTCCGGCCTAGCAAAGTTTCCGGCAAGTGTCCGGGTGATGTCCGAAATGGCACACAGAATGTCCGAGCAGGTCGACGAAACCCCAGGGCCGGACAGTCCGGCGAAAATCAGCTGGACATTCCGGCCGGACCGAACACTCTGGCCGAAAACGGCCGGACATTCCGCCCAAGGCAAAACTGACAGAAATAGCAAAACTGAAACGACCGTAACTTTTGCATCCGGACTCCGATTTTGATGATCTTGGGCTCGTTTCGAAGATAGTAACGATATCTACAAGATCATACAGAGAACCATCATAGTCCAGCAATGGAGGATAGAACCAAATGATGAAAGTTTTAACCTATCTAGAAAAGACAAACCGGAAAATTCTCCAACCTAGAACACGCGATAGAGAATGTATATGAAATCCGTTTTCGATGAACTTGGGCTTGTCATGAAGATTATCACAAGATCTAAACCCTCTCATGGATAAGAACCAAATGATGTAAGGTTTTACCAATCTCAAAAAGACAAACCGGTAAAACCTTCAATATCGAAAACACAATAGAGATTGCATATGAAATCCGTTTTCGATGAACTAGAGCTTGTTATGAATATTACCACAAGCTCAAGAACCTCACATGGATAAGATCCAAATAACAACCAAGAAAGGATGATGCCAAGTATGCAAAGGTTTGAGCTCTCATGAAGGATATGATCAAGTTACTCACTCGAGAGATAGTACGGCTATCTATCCTATAAACCGGTCTCCCCAACTAACACCATGAGACCAGTAAGAAAGAAACCCTATCAAGGACATACCTTTGCCTTGAGCATATTCCACTTGAGCTTGATGATAGCGATCTTGTCCACCTCAAGATGGAACACCTTTCTTGATTGCACTAGCTTGGTGAAGACTTGCAAATTGCTCTCCCATACTCCACTATGGTAGAGCTTCTCTCTTGAGCATATCATCTTCCCATATCCATGATAACCATAGGATGGCAAGCTCCAAGCAAATGATATCTTCGAGATAGCTCATATTGAACTTGCACATCATTTCTTCTTTCTTCATTATGTTGGTGTCTTGAAGGAACATAAGAGATATCACCCCAACTTTAGTCTTCAAGACACACTTGCTATAGGCTCAACTCTCACTTGACCAATCTCCAGATCACTCATTGAAACCTTGGTCAACACTTAATCTTCTTCACTTTCTTCTTCTCCCAACCTTGAAGGCAACATATGGTTCAAGCATTGCCTATGGACAAATCCTACAGGTAAAAATCAATGCAAACATAAGTCCATAAAGATTGTCATTAATTACCAAAACCACACATGGGGGCACACATGCACTTTCAACGAGGAGGTGTGCTTTGTGAGAGAGGAGAGGGGGGCCTTTTATAGGAGAGGGGGGATCCTCCCCTCCCATGGACGCCGCCCATGGGGGGGTGCCCCCAACTCTTCCTCATTCATGTGGTGGAAGCTCCACTCACATCAATTTAGCCTCCACTCAAAGTTCCACTCACATGCATTAAATTTCCACCAAATTTAATGCAACTCTCATTTAATAAAACTCTTTTATTTAGTTTATTCAGAATTTTGTTAATTACTTTAATTAACAAACATTCACATAAAACCCCTTGCAACATTTCAATATCACATGTAGAACCAGTTTCTGCAATTTCACCCGAAACAATTCCGGTTTCCATCGAAATGATTCCAACGCTTTGCAATTCTTTCGTCTGAAACATATATGCTCCAAATGGTGTTTGGAAACCCTTAAGTGTGTCACCCTACAGTTCGCGAATAATGCAGACATGATTGAGGCTCCTCTCAAATCAATAATCAGAAGCGGGACCTGGAGATCCATTCTGACTCCTGCACATTCAACGATGACTTCTGTGATCGTGAGAACCTTTAACGCTAGTAACTTAATCCCTTTGTCTCACAATATATTACATATCCAAGATTCGACCATCGGTATCCAAATACCTAGTTTGATCTCGTTACCGACATGCACTCTTTTCTCGTTCCCGTGATATAACATTCTAGTGACCACATCACTTGCTTGCAAGCTATTCTCAATGTGATATCACCGAGAGGGCCCAGAGTATATCTATCCGTCATCGGGATAGACAAATCCCACTCTTGATCCATGAACCTCTACATAATACCTTTGTAGCACTGAACTCATCTTTATAGTCACCCTTTTACGGTGTGACGTTTGATGTTATCAAGATACTCCTCTAGTGTTAGTGATTAACATGATCTCATGGTCTAAGGACTAGGATTACTTCGTTTGATGTTATAGCAATATAAACTCAATTACTTTGATCGTAATGCTATACTTCGGATGAATGTTCATCACATCATTTCCCCAATCTTGTGACCTCGTTATTAACGACATCCAATGTCCATGATCAGGAAACTTTGATCATCTTGTTAATGAGCTAGTTTAAAGAGAGGCATAACTAGGAACTTTCCATTTGTTTATTAAACACACATGTATTAACATTTCTGTATTAATACAATTATAGCATGTAAAATAAACATCTATCATATACTTGGAATATACACAATAACAACTTTATTATTGCCTCTCAGGGCATATTCCCTTCAGTCTCCCACTTGCACTAGAGACAATAATCTAGTTACATAGTGATAAATATAACACCCACAGAGTTCTGGTGTTGATCATGTTTTTCCCTAGGGAGAACTTTAGTCAACGGATCAGCAACATTGAGATCTGTGTGTACTTTACAAATCTTTATATCTCCATCCTTAACATGCTCTCGAATGGAGTGAAACAGGCGCTTAATATGCTTGGAATTTTTGTGAGACCTTGGTTCCTTGGCATTGGCTATGGCTCCATTGTTGTCACAATAGATAACCATTGGGTCCAACGCATTAGGAACCACACCTAGTTCGGCTATGAACTCCTTCATCTAAACCGCTTCCTGCGTCGCTTCTACAGCAGCAACATATTCCGCCTCCATCGTTGATCCAGCCACCATAGGTTGTTTGGAACTCCTCCAACTAACTGCTACTCCGTTCAAGAGAAATACGTATCCGGATTGAGAGTTAGAGTCATCCGGATCGGTGTCAAAGCTAGCGTCGACATAACACTTGGCAACCAGCTCTTCTTCACCTCCGTATACAAGAAACATATACTTAGTTCTTCTTAAGTACTTAAGGATATTCTTGACCGCTATCCAGTGTTCCATACCTGGATCAGATTGGTACCTACTAGTTAAACTAATAGCATGTGCCACATCCAGTCTTGTACATAGAATGGTGTACATTATAGAGCCTATAGCTGAAGCATAGGGGATTTTATCCATTATCTTTCTTTCTTTCGCCGTAGCTGGACTTTGAGTCTTACTCAATGTCTTGCCTTGTAACATTGGTAAGAAACCCTTCTTACTTCCGTCCATTTTAAACTTCTTTAAAATCTTATCAAGGTATGTAATTTGTGATAGCCCTATCAGGCGCCTTGATCTATCTCTATAGATCTTTATGCCTAATATGTATGACGCTTCACCTAGGTCCTTCCTCAAAAATTTCCTGTTTGGATAACTTTTAACACTATTTAAAAGATCTATATCATTTTCAATCAATAATATGTCGTCCACATATAATATTAGAAATGCCACATTGCTGCCACTCACTTTATTGTAAATACAAGCCTCTCCATAAGTTTGGATAAATCCAAACTCTTTGATCCCCTCATCAAAGTGGAGATTCCAACTCCGTGATGCTTCCTTCAGTCCATAGATGGATCGCTGAAGCTTGAACACCTTGTTAGCATCCTTAGGATTAACAAAACACTTTGGTTGTGTCATATACAATTCTTCTTCAATGTTTTCATTGAGGAATGCAGTTTTGACATCCATCTGCCATATCTCATAATCAAAATAAGCAGCAATTGCTAGCATAATCCTAACCAACTTTAGCATCGCTACGGGAGAGAATGTCTCATCGTAGTTAACCCCTTGAATTTGTCGAAACCCCTTTGCAACAAGTAGAGATTTATAGATGGTTACATTACCATCAACATCAGTTTTCCTTTTGAAAATCCATTTATTCTCAATGGCCTTTCGGTCATGAGGTAAGTCCACCAAGGTCCAAACCTGGTTTTCGTACATGGATTCCATCTCGGATTTGATGGCTTCTAGCCATTTGTTGGAATCCGGGCTCATCATCGCTTCTTCATACGTCGCCGGTTCATCTATTTCATTGACCATGAAATTCATAACAGGATTGCCGTATAGTTCAGAAGCTGCACGTGTCCTACTCGACCTGCGAGGTTCAGTAGTGTCCTCTTTCGGAGTTTCATGATCATTATCATTAGTTCCCTCTTCATTCGGTGAAGTCAACTCTGGAACAATTTCCGGCGCTTTGCTACTTGATGTTGCATGAATAGAAGGTTCAATGACCTCTTCGCGTTCTACCTTCCGACTACACATGCCTTTCACGAGAAACTCTTTCTCTAGGAAGGATCCATTCTTGGTAACAAAAACCTTGCATTTGGATCTGTGATAGAACGAATACCCAATAGTTTCCTTAGGGTATCCTATGAAGACGCATTTTTCCGCTTTGGGTTCGAGTTTATCCGGTTGAAATTTCTTCACATAAACATCACAACCCCAAACTTTAAGAAACGACATCTTAGGTTTGTTTCCAAACCATAATTCATACGGTGTCTTTTCAATGGATTTAGATGGTACCCGATTTAGAGTGAATGTAGCAGTTTCCAGTGCATAGCCCAAAAATGATAGTGGCAAGTCAGTCAGAGACATCATAGATCAAACCATATCTAATAAAGTAAGATTACGATGTTCAGACACACTATTATGTTGTGGTGTTCCGGCAGGTGTGAGTTGTGAAACTATTCCACACTCTTTCATATGCGTGCTAAACTCGCAACTTAGATACTCACCTCCACGGTCAGACCATAGAAATTTGATCTTTCTATTATGATGATTTTCCACTTCATTCTGAAATTGCTTGAACTTTACAAAGGTTTCAGATTTGTGTTTCATCAAATAGATATACCCGTATCTACTCAAATCACCCATGAAAGTAACAAAATAACAATAACCACCAAGCAACGAAACACTCATTGGACCGCATACATAAGTATGTATGATTTCCAATGAATCCGTCGCCCGTTCCATTGAACCGGAAAACGACGTTCTAGTCATCTTGCCCATAAGGCATGGCTCAAATGTATCAAATGATTCAAAGTCAAGTGATTCCAAAAGTCCATTAGAATGGAGTTTCTTCATGCGTTTAACACCAATATGACCTAAACGGCAGTGCCACATATATGCAGATATATCGTCATCAAGTTTAATTCTTTTAGCATCAACATTATGAATATGTGTAACACTATTATCGAGATCTAATAGAAATAAACCATTCATCACAGGTGCATGACCATAATAGATATCATTCATATAAATCGAACAACCATTGTTTTCGGATTTAAACGAATAACCACATCGCATTAAACAAGATACAGTATAATGTTCATGCTCAGTGTAGGCACCAAATAACAATTATTTAAGTTTATAACTAATCCCGATGGTAGGTGGAGAGGCAGCGTTCCAACGGCGATCACATCGACTCTTGATCCATTGCCGACACGCATCTTGACCTCGCCCCTTGCTAGTGGTCGCTTGTTCTGCAGCCCCTGATTCAAGTTACATATATTAACAACCGATCAAGTATCAAATACCCAGGTGCTACTGCGAGTACTAGTCAAGTACATATCAATAACATGTATATCATATATACCTTTGTTTGCCATGCTGGCCTTCTTGTCTGCCAAGTACTTGGGGTAGTTGTGCTTCCAATGGCCAGTCCCCTTGCAATAGTAGCACTTGGTATCAGACTTAGGGCGAGCTTGGGATTTCTTTTCAGGTGCGGCAACAAATCTGCCGCCCTTCTTTCCCTTTTGCTTACCCTTCCTGTCTTTCTTGAAACCGGTGGTCTTATGGATCATCAACACTTGATGTTCTTTCTCGATCTCTGATGTCTACACACTTCTATTCTTGTAGACAGTTGTTGGGCCTCCAAGTGCAGAGGTTTGTAGAACAGCAGCAAGTTCTTCCTTAAGTGGATCACCCAAGGTTTATCGAACTCAGGGAGGAAGTGGTCAAAGGTATCCCCTCTCAAGCAACCCTACAATCAAGATACAAGAAGTCTCTTGTGTCCCCAACACACCCAATACACTTGTCAGGTGTATAGGGGCACTAGTTCGGCGAAGAGATAGTGAAGTACAAGTGGTATAGATAAGTATAAGTGGTAACGGTGATAGAAGATAGCTTGATGGCGTGGAAAAGACTAAAGTAAAACTAAAATAAAGATAGAAGCAAGCAAACATGTATTAGATCTAATTGCAAACGGTGTTTCAATGTTTAGAAACAAGGCCTAGGGAGCATACTTTCACTAGTGAACACTCTCATATAAATATCTTCTCTTTATGATACTACTCTAAACTACTCTTAGGTTGGACACTCTAATCCATGGTAGGGCTATAACAACACTCCTCAAAGTCCGTTTTCCCCATCTAGATAACCCCAAACTGTCACCTTGAGCACTAGATGGTTCAAACAAACACCACAATTTCATAGAGACATCCAACTCTAAATATAACTCATAACAAGTATTTGTAATCTCTAGCCTAAGTGCCACCATGGTGTGCACACTATCAACTTCACACACATGGGGAGAGCAGAGATCTATTAAAGCACTTGAGTAGCAAGGTAGATCTACTTGATTGCAAAAGTCATGATCACAATATGATCATGCATAGAGAGAGAGATGAACACATAGCTACCGGTAGAACCCTTAGCCTTGAGGAAGAACTACTCCCTCCTCATCATGGGAATCAACAATGGTGATGGAGATGGTGGTGGAGATCGATGAAGATGGCTCCGGGGGCACTTCCCTGTCCCGGCAGGGTGCCGGAACAGAGACTTTCTGTCCCCTGAATCTTCCCTTTGGTGGCGGTGGCGCTGCAGAACTTTTTGTGGATTTCTGATTGACGATTTAGGGTTTTTGCATCAGGAGGCATCTTATAGGTGAAGAGGCAAGGTCGGTGGGCGGCCAGGGGGCCCACACCACCTAATGGCGCGACCAGGGCTAGCCCGCGCCACCACATGGTGTGGCCACCCTGTGGCCCCTCTCCGTCTCGTATTTTGGCTCCGTGAGTCTTCCGGGAAAATACCAACTTTGGCTTTTGTTCGGTCCAATTCCGAGAATATTCATTTTCTGACTTTTCTGGAACCAAAAACAGAAGAAAACATGCAACTGGCACTGTGGCATCTTGTTAATAGGTTAGGCCAAGAAAGTGTATAGAAATACTCCAAAGTTGGAACAAAACATAAGAAAGTAGATAAAACCAAGCATGGAACATCAAAAATTATAGATACATTTGCAATGTATCAACATCCCCAAGCTTAAGTCTTGCTCGTCCTCGAGTAGGTAAGTGATAAAAAGAAAGAATAATTTTTGAGGTGACATGCACCATCATAAAATTGATCAAAGTATTTGTAAAACATTCAAAGCTGGGATCATAGTACTTCAATCATAACATGAAAGACAAAGTTCTAGCAATAAGACAAAGAAACTATGTTGCAACATGAAAAGGCACAAACAAAAGATTCATGAATAACAATGCTTTGCAAGACGTTTGTTTGTTTCACATAAAGAAAACATAGCATAATAGCATTCAGCTTGTCCCTCATAGAGTAGCAAACATAAATGCATAGGACACCTTCAAAGTTCATAAGAGTGACTAGATACAAATAGTTTAAAATAAGCAATATCAAAGCTATGCATCAATCAACAAGTCTTGGGGCAATGCACATAGAACTAAGAATGGCCACTATGCTCTCAAAGTAGGTGCATAAAGGTAGAAGGTGGAGACTCAACATATAGTGGAAGAAGGGCCTTCATAGAAGGAAGCAGGGTTTCAAGTCTCATAAAGAGCTTCCAAACATTATGGTACTTATTAGCTTTCAGCTCTCATTGCCCCTATCATAAGCATCTTGAAGTGATTAAGGTTAAAGTGAACAAACTATGGAGTATATACTTGACAAAGTATAAGTAGGAAATCTCATGTCCCTTGAATACGAGGGTCGCTCCTCATGCTGCTCAAGTTTAGTTACCGGTAAGTTCTTGTCATAGTAAGTACATGTGTATCATAGAGAACCGCCAACGGGGTACCCCTTGCCCGATGATACGGAAGAATCCCCATATCAAAATGACAAGGCAAGCAGACACCGAGCATCTCAGCAATCTTCTTATTTACCATGGGAATATGGTGCTTTTTTCTCTCTTTCCTCTTTTCATAGTCTTTTTTTATTTTCTCTTTTTTCTCAATATCTAACTCTTTTATAAGAAGAATGCTTCATAGACAGCTCATTATGGTTACGCTGCAGGTTTCCACCATGACGGCATGGATTAGACCAGCGGCCCAGCTGTTTGTCTAACACACATACATAACTCCATGGACTTACAAGCTCCCCTTTCATTTCACACCAACGACATCCATAGACAAAAGAGCATGATATTAACTAGGTACAAAGTACAGGTGCAATGTTGAAAGCGTTCCCCATGACAGCATGGTTCTGCTAATCCCCAACATATAAGTCCAAGCATATACAGCATAGACGACACAATGGTTCCAGTTTATTAAGGGCAAGAAAAGTAAAGTGTGCCATCAAGTTCGTGAGAGCTTTAATCACTAGTTTTCTCATACCAAGTTTAATTCAGAAGGTAGATAAAAACATGAATATACTTGGAATATCATAAGCTAATAGGTAGGTATGGTGGAATCTTTGGAATAACTTGGTTTTAGGAGTTGGATACATGAGTGGAACTCATACTTTGTTGCGGAGGCTAGCAAAAGACTGGGAGCGACCAACTAAGAGAGCAATAATGGTCATAATCATGCAGAGCGACAAAACATCATTGATCAAAGCATAAAGTGATACTACAAGTTGAAAACTAAAGGATCATAAAGGCTATGGTGACTTGGGATAGTCGTAACATGGTGTGAGCATGCACCAAGTCAACCCAAATAAAGCATCAAAGGAGAATACCACAATACTATGCTTTAATATGCTAAAACAACGCATGATTCTTTAAAGGCACATTAAGCAATCTCAATTGTTTATAACAAGTCATTCTACAACAAAGAATACTAAGCCTAAAGCCAAAACAATATCAAGCATGGCGTGACAAAGCATAGGCCACAGTCAAAAACAAGCTCTCTTTACCACTTAAGCATGAACTTTCCTACTCTTTTCCAATCCAAACCAAACTATTTGAAAACCAATGTATGAAAGAGGGGGTCCAACCAATTTATTCAGCAAACTAAGAAAAAAAAGCAAACGAAAAAGAAGACGCTCCAAGAACAACACAACTATGCATGAAACAATAAAAATGAACCGTTTGGAAGAAACCTGGGATTTTTATTGATGAAGAGGGGGATGCCTTGGGTATACCCAAGGTTTGACCCTTGTACTTCTTGGATATTTCTTGGGGTGACACACGTGGCATCCCCAAGCTTGAGCATTAGTCCATTCTTCATCTCATTACTCATTCCTTCCATACACCTGAAATTTTTCCTTCATACAAAACTTCACACAATCTTTATTAGCAACATTAGTGCACTCAAGATAATAAGTCTTTAGGTTCAGTTCCAACACCAATAAAACCTCCATTAAAACACAATATACTGTAGCACTTCCCTCAAAAAGCTCAATTCCCCAAAAGAACTCAAAAAGGAACCAACAAGAAGCAAATGCAAATAATGGCAGAAATTTGTCAAAACAGACCAGCAGGTAAATACGATTTTTTTTCAAAGACCTTCTGTTGCTCAAATCGAAAAGAGTTGAACTAATGAAAGTTAGATAACAACCCGGGGCAGAAGCACAAAAATTACAGAGATTTTACACGAATTTTTATGGTGAAGCATAGAAATCTGTTTTGGGACAGCAACTTTCCCAATCATTACTTCTCTCTCATTAGAGGTTACTCTTGGCACAAAAAGAAAATAAAAAGGATAAGAAGCGGTTATTACTTCCAAGATTCATCTAAAACTTTTGGGTTATCTCCCAATAAGTACTTTTCTTTAACGCCTTTAAGTTAGGCATGATAGTTTGGGAGGATGCTCACATAAGAAATATGAACTGAAGTAAAAGAGAGCATCAAGAAGCAAATTCAAAACACATTTAAGTCTAACCCACTTCCTATGCATAGGAATCTTGTAAAGAAACAAGTCATGAAAGCACAAAGCAACAAGCATAGGAAAACAAAACAAGTGCAACTTCAAAATTTTCAACATAAAGAGGGGAAACTTAATATTGTTGAGACACATAAAACCATGTTTCCCTCTCTCATAATAACTTTCAGTAGCATCATGAACTATCATGAGACACATGAATAAAAGAATTAATACTCCCCAAAAAACATAGTCATTCTTATTGATTGTAGTGGGAGCAAATTCAACAAAATAGCTATCATTATTATTTTCATCACCATAATCATCAAATATAGGAGGCATATTGTAATCATAATTAATTTCCTCCTAAATAGTAGGTGGACTGAAAATATCATATTCATCATTGCAATCATCATATATTGGAGGTATAGTATCATCATAAGCAATATAATAGTTATCTTCCAAAGTGTGTTCATTTGTAAACATATCATCATTGGAAGGATCATGGATAGCACTAATAGTATTGAAATTATTAATATCATCATTTTCAGAATTGGTACCGAAGAGATTTTCAATATCAAAGGTAGTGTGCTTTTCCCAATAATGATCACTACTATAGGTAATAGGCATAGGAACATCACCGAGTTCAGACTCATCAAAAACTATAATAGGAGCAACATGCTTAGGGGGAAATACCATTTCCTCTCTTCTTTTACTCCTCCTCTTCTTATTTTCTTCCTCTCTTTAGGAGGGAGAGGCTTAAAAGGAAGCTTCTCCATATACCCTGGTTCATTGTTAGAGACAATAGAAGAATCTTTGGAGGATTCCTCCTTTTCATTAATAAGAACAAAACACATATTAGTCCTGTCATATTTTGGTAAAACCTCATGTTTTATAATATTTTGTATGTAAGTATTTGTGTGGCAATTATCAACACAATAAAGATGACAACATGCATGACACTATTCATATCAAAACCACCCATATCTACCAAAGAGGTTTTTCTTGATAACTCTTCACATCCCCAAAATAATGTAAGTTCATCATGCTGATTAGGAGTGATCATGTCATCACAATACAAACTTGCAGTACTCATTGGATTAGAAGGGCTATTATTATGGCCTGAGCATTGAAAATTGAAATGACCCACTTCAAAGCAAAGTTCACAAATAAAAGGATAAATGGCACAAACTTTTTTACCAAGATCATTTAAAGCCCTATACCACATTCTAGTTTTTTCATTCCTGTGGGTGATACAATATTCTTCTTCAATTTGATTATTCTCACAAGGTCTATGTATTCCACAAAAATTAACATGCTTATAAGAAATAGTACTTTCAGAGGTTCTAGCATGTTTATTGCTATCATTAATAACAATTTCATTTTCCATGCAAGTGTCTTTATAAGGCCCATGATACATGTCCCAATTTTCTTTAGGAGCATTAATATGAGAAGCAAAGGTTCTATAACAATCAACAAGAATTTGAGGATCAAGACCATATTTAGCACTAAGCTCTTGAAAATCAGCAGTTTCAGCGAAAGACTTAATGCAATCATACTCATAGTTTATACCTGGTTCTTTACCTTTGTTGTTATCCCAATCTTCGGTATTGATTTGAATTGTTTCAAGAAGATCCCACTTAGCTTTGACCTCCTTAATTGTGAAGGATCCCTCTAAACAAGTATCTAGATAGTCCTTGTAATGTCTTGAAAGCCTTGCATAGAAATTGTTTATAACAATATTATTGGGGAGCTCATGAATGGGACATTTGAGCATTAGTGACTTCAGTCTCCCCCATGCTTGGGCAATACTTTCTCCATCATGTGGATGAAAATTATAAATGTAATTCCTATCTTTATGAATTTCATGAGGAGGATAAAATTTGGAGTAAAAGAGAGATTCAAGTTCCTTCCACTCCAAATGATGAGGATCATCTAGTAGCACATACCACTCCCTTGCTTTGCCCTTAAGTGGCAAAGGGAATAGCTTCCTCTTAACTTGGTTCATTGAAATACCTGCACACTTGAACAACTCGCATAATTTGTGTATAAAGAGTAAATGATCACCAAGATGGACAGTTCCATCTCCCAAATAACAGTTGTTCATAACACGTTCAACAATTTTTATAGGTATTTTAAAAGAGATGATTTTAGTATGTGGATTTAAAATATCACAAGTATCATTAGAATTACCACATATGGGAGATAAAGTATCATCAGAGCAATTTTTCTTCTTTAAAGCTGGGGAATTAAAAAGATAATTTCATAAAAACTAACTTCCCCAAGCTTAGATGTTTCCATAGCATTAGTAACAAAGGTGTTCAAAAGATTCATACTAATAAAATTGCTATTAGCATGCAAAGAAAGTTCCATGGGGTTTTTAATTTTCTTTTCAGACAATTCATGTTCTATATTAGGAAAAATACTAAAAAGCTCTCTAATTTTTTTGTTATTTTCCATTAAGCCTAACTAGTGAAAATAAAATCAAGAAACAAAAAGACAAAATTGCAGAATCTAAAGGAAATAACTTCAAGCACTCACACCGAAGGATGTGAGTACCTTTTACCTTACCTCCCCGGCAACGGCGCCAGAAATTAGCTGCTGGCACGTGGTTGATGTGGGAGTTTCTTCTTGTTCTTCAGTCCCCGGCTACGGTGCCAGAAAATAGCTTGATGTCTACGCACTTCTATTCCTGTAGACAGTTGTTGGGCCTCCAAGTGCAGAGGTTTGTAGAACAGCAGCAAGTTTTCCCTTAAGTGGATCACCCAAGGTTTATCGAACTCAGGGAGGAAGTGGTCAAAGGTATAACCTCTCAAGCAACCCTGTAATCAAGATACAAGAAGTCTCTTGTGTCCCCAACACACCCAATACACTTGTCAGGTGTATAGGTGCACTAGTTCGGCGAAGAGATAGTGAAATACAAGTGGTATAGATAATTATAAGTGGTAACGGTGATAGAAGATAGCTTGATGGCATGGAAAACACTAAATTAAAACTGAAATAAAGATAGAAGCAAGCAAAGATGTAATAGATCTAATTGCAAACGGTGTTTCAATGTTTAGAAACAAGGCCTAGGGAGCATACTTTCACTAGTGAACACTCTCATATAAGTATCTTCTCTTTATGATACTACTCTGAACTACTCTCCGGTTGGACACTCTAATCCATGGTAGGGCTATAACAACACTCCTCAATGTCCGCTTTCCCCATCTAGATAACCCCACACTGTCACCTTGAGCACTAGATGGTTCAAACAAACACCACAATTTCATAGAGACATCCAACTCCAAATATAACTCATAACAAATATTTGTAATCTCTAGCCTAAGTGCCACCATGGTGTGCACACTGTTAACTTCACACACATGGGGAGAGCAGAGATCTATGAAAGCACTTGAGTAGCAAGGTAGATCTACTTGATTGCAAAAGTCATGATCACAATATGATCATGCATAGAGAGAGAGAGAGAAATGAACACATAGCTACCGGTAGAACCCTTAGCCTCGCGGAAGAACTACTCCCTCCTCATCATGGGAATCAACAATGGTGATGGAGATGGTGGTGGAGATCGATGGAGATGGCTCCAGGGCACTTCCCATCCCAGCAGGGTGCCGGAATAGAGACTTTATGTCCCTCGAATCTCCCCTTCGGTGGCGGCGGCGCTGCAGAACTTTTCATGGATTTCTGATTGACAATTTAGGGTTTTTGCATCGGGAGGCATCTTATAGGCGAAGAGGCAAGGTCGGTGGGCGGCCAGGGGGGCCCACACCACCTAGTGGAGCGACTAGGGATAGCCCGTGCCACCACATGGTGTGGCCACCATGTGGCCCCTCTCCTTCTCGTCTTCTGGCTCCGTGAGTCTTCCGGTAAAATATCGACTTTGGCTTTTGTCCGGTCCAATTCCGAGAATATTCATTTTCTGACTTTTCTGGAACCAAAAACAGAAGAACACAGGTAACTGGCACTGTGGCATCTTGTTAATAGGTTAGTCCAAGAAAGTGTATAGAAATACTCCAAAGTTGGTACAAAACATAAGAAAGTAGATAAAACCAAGCATGGAACATCAAAAATTATAGATACATTTGCAATGTATCAATCTCAACCTCTGCAGTCTTAAGCATTGACAGAAGCTCGCGGAGAGACTTCTTCATGCCCTGCATATTGTAGTTCATCACGAAGCTCTTGTAGCTAGGTGGGAGAGATTGGAGAACACGATGTATGCCTAAGTCAATGGTAATCATTATTTCCAAGGACACAAGCCTATTAGCGTACCCAGACATATTGAGTACGTGCTCGCTAATGGAGTTGTTCTCTTACATCATGCAGCTAAAGAACTTTTTAGAAGCATTATAACTCTCTACGATAGCATGGGTATTGAAAATCATTTTCAATTCGCCCATGGTATCAAAGGCATTGCCGTTTTCGAAACGCTTTCGAAGTTCTAGCTCAAGCCCATAAAGTATGCCACAATGAACTATTTGTGGTCCTCCTGACGAGTCAGATAAACGTTGTTTTCCTTGTCAGGGGCATCAGGAGCTGGTGGGGGGCCTAGCGACGCTTCTAGCACATACACCTTGTGTGTAGCATTGAGGAGAATGCTCAAGTTCATGACCCAGTCGATAAAGTTCCCACCATTTGTTGCAAATTTCTCTTTCTCTATGAACACATTGAAATTAAAAACAGGTGGTGCCATCTACAACAGAATTTGTAAAGTCTAGACTAAGTTTATGATAGATCGAGTTCAAATAATCCAAATTACAAATGAACTCCCACTCAAAAATAACATCCCTCGTGTCTTTTTGGTGATTACATGAACCAAATCCACTATACCAAGTCCGATCATCACGTGAGACGGTGTAGTTTCAAAGGCGAGCATCAATATGGGCATCATATCAATTATATGACTCATGCTTAACCTTTCGGTCCGTGTTTCGAGGCCATGTCTGTACATACTAGGCTCGCCAAGTAAGAACCTTAGTACTTGCATGTGTAAAACTGTTTTACACCCGAAATATGATCGTGGATTCAAGTAAACTCGATCATCACGTGATGTCTTGAAGCGACGAAACATAAACGGTGCATACTTAAGGAAGAACACAATTTTATCTTGATATCTAAATGAGGTATCATCTTATAATGCTACTTAAAGCGCCAAACTAGCAATATGAGATGCGAACATCATATGTGTAAAGTGGGATGATATGGACCATCCATTTGATCACCATCATATGCATCGTGGTATGATCTCTATCATTCCTTTGTGTGTAAGGCCAAGGTCTATGGAACTTACACGTTAAGTGTGTTTTAAGGGTATCTACCATACATCAACTTACAACATTACCATATCATGACAGTAGCCCAACAACAATCTAAACTAGACGCCTCTAATTTATCCATTGCAAGTTTTACGTGTCTTAGGGATTTCGGAGATAGAACCGGTCTTACCTACGAACATGGAACCACAACAATGATAACTAAGTTATTAGCAACTCGTTGTAAATCAGATATTGACTATAGTAGGAGAGACAGACACCCGCCAGCCACCTATGCACAACTAGTTGCATGTAAGTCATGGAACCGGTCTCATGTGCGATGACATGTAAAGTTGGTCTGGGCCGCTTCATCCCACTATGCCACCAATATCCAAAATACATGAAAGAAGCAATAACATGACCATCATCGCCTACATATAAACATATGTGTACTACCTGTGCAAAGCACCTACAAATAGATCAGGCTCTGATACCATAGTTGGGTTTGCAGCATAGAAAACAAAAAATTCCTATGATGGGAACTATACGCCAAGATCTATATACTAGATACAAGAAACGGGTGGATATACATCATGGAGAACTTACCCTCAAAGACAACAAAGCTTTGTTAACGAGTTGGAACTCGTGGATGATGTAGTCGAACGCTTGCAGATCTCAAGATCGTGTGGAAGTCCTAGCGCCGCAAATCAGCAGCACATTCTTCCTCGCACACACGTTCAGGCCACCGAACAACCTCCACCTCCTCTCTCCAGCGAATCAGCGGAAGCAGCAACTCCTTCCCGACGAAGAGCCATCGGGAACATGTATCTTGCTAATCCGAGACCATGGGGAATATATCTAGAGGGGGAGAGAGATCATTCACGAGGAGGTGTGCTTTGTGAGGGAGGATAGGGGGGCTTTTATAGGAGAGGGGGGCTCCTCCCCTCCCATGGCCAGCGCCCATGGGGGGGTGTGTGCCCCACCTCTTCCTCATTCATGTGGTGGAAGCTCCACTCACATCAATTTAGCCTCCACTCAAAGTTCCACTCACATGCATTAAATTTCCAGCAAATTTAATGCAACTCTCATTTAATAAAACTCTTTTATTTATTTTATTCAGAATTTTGTTAATTACTTTAATTAACAAACATTCACATAAAACCCCTTGCAACATTTCAGTATCATATGTAGAACCAGTTTCTGCAATTTCACCCGAAACAATTCCGGTTTCCATCGAAATGATTCCAGTCCTTTGCAATTCTTTCGTCTGAAACATATATGCTCCAAATGGTGTTTGGCAACCCTTAAGTGTGTCACCCTACGGTTCGTGAATAATGCATACATGATTGAGACTCCTCTCAAATCAATAATCCGAAGGACCTAGAGATGCATTCTGACTCATGCACATTCAACGATGACTTCTATGATCGTGAGAACCTTTAACGCTAGTAACTTAATCACTTTGTCTCACGATATATTACATGTCCGAGATTCGATCATCGGTATCCAAATACCTAGTTTGATCTCGTTACTGACATGCACTCTTTTCTCGTTCCCGTGACATAACATTCTAGTGATCACATCACTTGCTTGCAAGCTATTCTCAATGTGATATCACCGAGAGGGCCTAGAGTATATCTATCCGTCATCGCGATGGACGAATCCCACTCTTGATCCATGAGCCTCTACATAACACCTTCGGAGCACTGAACCCATCTTTATAGTCACCCTTTTACGGTGTGACATTTGATGTTATCAAGATACTCCTCTGGTGTTAGTGATTAACATGATCTCATGGTCTAAGGACTAGGATTACCTCGTATGATGTTATAGCAATATAAACTCAATGACTTTGATTGTAATGCTATACTTCGGATGAATGTTCATCACATCATTTCCCTAATGTTGTGACCTTGTTATTAACGAAATCCAATGTCCATGACCAGGAAACTTTGATCATCTTGTTAATCAATGAGCTAGTTTAAAGAGAGGCATAACTAGGAACTTTCCATTTGTTTATTAAACACACATGTATTAATGTTTCCGTATTAATATAATTATAGCATGTAAAATAAACATCTATCATATACTTGGAATATACATAATAACAACTTTATTATTGCCTCTCAGGACATATTCCCTTCAGAGACCAGTGCGGTAGAGACACCAAGGTCTACAAGAGAGCAAGAGAGCTCCCGAACATGATTGACCCCGTTGACAACCTCACCACCCTCGCGGTGAAGGAAGTCGTACAACACCTAGCATAACGGTGCCTGCTGCCACGCCCACCGCCTTGACGTACCAGATTCACCAACCTCAACCACCGGAGAGCAATGATCAACCAATGCGAAACTGTCCACCCCAGCTACCACGACCAGCACTCCTCCAAGAACATATCCCATGCCATCCCCAAGCTAGCACCGTAAGACTAGAGGTCAACCCGACAGCCACGCGTGAGAAACCTAGATCTGAAGAACTAACCGAAGGGGAAACCGAACGTCTACCTAGAGAAACTAGCGTTGGTGACAGACTCCGTCCAACCACTAGAACAAGTGGTTGATCCTTTGTACCCAAGCATGGGTTTCCGTGGTGGAGCCAAACTCGTTAGATCAAGGTGAAATCCACCTGATTTGCATGAAGTTTCTTAGGACACGGGCAGCCGGAGCTCACAGTAGAACACCCATGTCCCTCTGTCGCCACCAAGGCCCTTGGAGGTGCTAGAAACCCTCGAACGTCCGCTCGGTGCCGGGGATAGACCATAGGATAGCGGGGAGATGGAACGGGTCATGGTTGTGGAGGAAGATGAGGCAGGGTGGCCTCACCGCTGCCGCGGGCTGGCCGGAAGCCATCGGCAACGACAACAGGGGAGGGAGAGGCCGAGGAGGGGATGGTCGGTGGCTTGCAGCGGCGTCGCCTCGTGAGTCACAAGAGCGGATCATGAGACACGTTTTTTTGTTCACCGACTCGGCTGTTCAGAAACATCCTAGAAAAGACTTCTCCCGCCATTGTAAACTAGTATAAGATAGTTTAGCCTTTTTCTGAAATGTTTGTATCTACTCCCTCCGATCCAAATTAATATTCTCAGATTTGTCTAGATTCATATGTATTTAGTGATGTTTTAGTACTATGTACATTCGAATCTAGACAAATTCGAGAAGATTAATCTGGATCAGAGGGAGTTTATGTTTTTAGTGCGTAGGTTCGGAGCAAGATAAGTGAACCTACAAACTAAAGATGTCTAGATACATATGTTTCAGAAAAAAAGCTAAAACATCATATGTTTTTTGGATGGAGGGAGTAGATACTCAGGGAATCCTCTAACCGAACTCGTATCGAGTTACAAGACAAAAAATTTAGGGTTGGCCTACTCGAATCCTACTTTTACTCCTTCGAGCAGTGGAGGAGTAAAAGATGCCTTCCCCTTTCCCCATTCACATTACCCTCCTCATTGACCTCTCCTCCACTTCCAGCGACCACCGATGCCCCTGCCTCCACCCTAGCCACCACCATAGCCCCGTGATGGCCAGATCTTCTTGCTGGCTATCTCCACCTCCCATTCTAAGTGCTCGCTGCCACCGCATACCCTCCTTCCTCGCCGCAGCCCTCTGTCCACTACAAGAAATATTTCCTTCCACAATGACTTGTCCCGACGGTTGTTGTACAAGGTGCGTCTTCCGCGACGAAATTCTCGGCTTGATCGTGGCCGATGGAAAACTTTTTTTTCTGGTTTCCCAGCCCTCTACTATGACGGGACCGCTAAAAACATGGAGGAAGCTCGGCTGGCGCGTGGCAGAAGCAAGATTTTCGGTTCCTCACGCGATGTTGACTCACCAAAGTCTTTTGAGGCGTGTGGGTCCCGAACGTTAGTGTCTCTAGCGGACCATACTTTTCGGTCGCACCTCCCTTATTTGAACTCGATAACTTTGCTCGATGCGTTTGCTGTTTAGTCAGGCTGCTGGGTCCCACATGGTAGCCTCTCATTAGCAGAATCATGTGTATGATGGAATTTTTTCTTCGCTCACTCTACCCTGTTCCGAACTTGATAGTGTTGCTCGATGCATGTGCCATTTAATCAGGTTGTTGGGTCCCACATGTCATCCTCTTATTAGAAGGAACGTGTGGATGATGGAATTTTTTCCTTGGCTATTGCCTCCATGATTTCAACTCGATAATGTTGCTTGATCTATCTGCCGTTTAGTCACGCTGATGGGTCCCCCATGTTAGCCTCACATTACAAGAATTGTGTGTATGATGGATTTTTTCTTGGCTCGCGCTACCCTGTTCCGAACTTGATAGCGTTGATCGATGCATCTACCGTTTAATCAAACTCTTGAACCCCACATGTCATCCTCTCATTCGAAGAAATGTATGCATGATAGAATTTTCACCCTCGGCCGCGCCTTTGTGTTCCAAACTTGATAGCATTGCTTGCTGCATCTATCGTTTAATCACGCTGCTAGGCCCGACATCTTATCCACTCATTAGAAGAAATGTGTGTATGACGGAATTTTTGCCCTCGGTCGCGCCTATGTGTTTCGAACCTGATAGTGTTGCTCGATACATCAGTCGTTTTTTCAGGCTGTTGGGTCCCCATGTGATCCTCTCATTAGAAGAAACATGTGCATGCTGGACTTTTTTCTCGCTCACGCCTCCCTATTTCGAACTTGACAATGTTGCTCGAGGCAGCACCTATATAAGGCCGCGCTACTGGGTCCCACATGTCGTTCTCTCTATAAATTAAACCTGCACATGGACTTTATTTTTAGCCGTGTCCGCTGTTTTGACCTTGGCAATGTTGCTCGATGCGAAAATCGTGTATGGTCTTGCTATTGAGCCCCCAATGTCAGCCTCTCTAGTATATTCGGGCTTGTGGATCTCCGATTCAGCCTTATATGTTCTGGCGGGTGGGTCCTCGATGACAGCCTCTCTAAGTATTTAACTGTTTTTTTCAAACCCGACCATTAAACTCGAGGGATGATGTAGGCTGGTGGGTCCGCGATGTTAGCCTTTCCATTATGTGATATTAAAATGTAAATCCTTTCTCAAAAAAATGTAAACCCAAGATATATATAAATACGTACACACAGGGGATTCGAACTAAAGACCATCAAATCAAATCACATAGACGTAAACTGAGTGCTTTGCCACTACACCAAAGATATTTATAGAAATTAAATCATTAAACATGTATTAGTACTACAACTTATGTATTAGTCTTCTAAAAAATATTTTGTATGTCTACATTTATCTATTTTATTAAAATATAAAATGACAATGCTCAAGCATCTCAATTTATAAAATGCCACATAATGGGGAAGTTTAAAACATGGGTAGGCGGAATTTTTTTATTTCCAGAGGTGGGGGCAATGCCCAAAAGTTCGAATTAAAAAGAGTTTGCCTATCTACATGGATGGCTCTACATAGGCTATAACTACATAGGCTATGCTCCATGGGCTCCTTTTTCAAATTTCTCTGGGTTTTGCTCAGCAGTCCACCATGTCTTTCTCTAAAAAAAAGTCTCCATGTCCCTCTTATTAGAAGAAAAGTGACCATGCTAGACTTTTTCCTCGCTCGCGTCGTCCTGTTTCAAACTTGTCAATGTTGCTCGATGCAACACCTGTATAAGGTCTCGCTACTAGGTCCCACATGTCAGTCTCTCTGTAAATGAAATGTGTATATGGTGGACTTTTTTTCGGCTGCATCTCCTATTTTGACTTTGGATATATTGCTCGATGCCACAGACACTTGTGGTCTTGATGTTGGGGCCCACATGCCAGCCTCGCTGGTATGTTCTGGCTTGTGCATCTTAGTATACCTGGTATGTTCTGGCTTGTGGGTCCCTGATGCCAGCCTCTCTGTACAAGTACTTAACTTGTTTTTTCATACCCACCCTTTAAACTCAAGGGACGCTCCAGGCTGGTGGTCCGTGATGTCAGCCTCTCTGAAACAGTATTGCTATATGAAAAAAAGTAAACCCAAATAAATATATCAAGCACATAGGATTCAAACTCAATATCTCAATAAATATAAACCGTATGTGTTGCTAGTACGCAAAAGAAATCAGACGAAAATTATCATTAAAAGTTTTATAGTACCTATAACTTATGTATTAGTCTTCTTAAAAATATTTTGTGTGTCCATGTTTATCTCTCTTAAAATAAAAGGGCAATGCTACTGGAACCTCAATTTATAAAAAGTCACATAATGGATTAGTTTCTTAAAAACATGGGTAGGCAGAGTTTTTTTAGATGTGAGGGCAATGCCAAAAAGGCCAAATTAAAATGTTTTTGGGCTATGGTCAATGGGCACCTATCTCAAATTTCACTAGGATGTTGCTTGTGGATTCAAACACAGACCTCACCGAGGGAGGAAAACAAAGGACAATTCCTTTGACATATATTCATGTAAAAGTATATAAAGAACACACACCACGTGTGCCAAAACAGGGCTGATGACTTCACTTGGTGAAATCACGTTGTATATATTTACCCTCTAATCTCTGTCCAAAACACATCCAACAGTTTCGATGACACATAGGCAAAATCTCTAGAGCAAGCAGCTAGTAGCAACAGAACTTTTGACAAATTCAGTAGCATCTAAAAGATTAAGGAGTACAAAATAATAAGACATGAAAAAACATGGACAGAATCCTAGTTCATATTCAGCAGCACTTGACCAATTTAGAAGTATTTCAAAGTGATTGATTCAGCAATATAGACACTAAAATTCAATAGTATTACAGAGAGAGCAAGTTTTTGCTTCAGCTCTAAAAACCATGCCACACGATCAATTTGCCCTTTTCTCCAAACACACTCGATCACTGGAACACAATTATTGTCATAGTATTTGGTCATATAGGGAACCATCATATAGATACATATATATCATACCAGTACGTACTACTCATAGCTCCAATCCAGCAAAAGGTTATCACAGTTTTACCACCCATATATGATCAGTGGAGATAAGACAACCACATAATTAATTACAATAGTATGCGACCAAAGAGCTAGACAACTAGGAAGTTAATGAATAGCATGCGGCATTCAGGATAGCCACATACATCGACGTTGACCATTCTTCCAATGGTAAGTTTGGTTGCTTTCCAGAAATTGATCCACCTAGAAGTAGCTGCTAAGCGCCCATCAATCGAGTTAATGACATAGCGTCCCTCGATTCGCAGTCCTCCGCTCTACATCATGAAGACTATTATGCCCTTTCGTCTGGCCTAGAGTTGCTTTGTGGAACTCTTAGGAAATTTTTGAGTCAAAGCAAGAGATAGACGCATAATTACTAAGAGCAATGCACTGAATCATGTGAAATTTGAGAAGACATTTGGAGTAGTTTATCTGCCGCCATATACTCATAAACATAATCCGGTGCGACCTTGTGATGACACAAGTGTAGTATATGCTCTGAGAAGGCACTATCCAGGGTGATGAAGGAGCTTGTGCCGGTGCATGTGCGGGGGTGGGTGCGGTAGCTGGTGCTGGTGTAGGAGATGGTGCCACTAATTGTAGAGGGGCTGGTGCAGGAGCCATAAGGCCCAGAACCGGTGCCGGTGCCCGCAACTTGATGCTAGATTCTTTCTAAGGGGTAGCTAAGCTGACTGTAGGGATGGTAGAGGCATATGAGATGTGTACAAGCAAAATGGTCTCTTATACAACAGTTACTCACAAGACAGTGATCAGAGGATATGATGAGTATTCAAGCAAATTAAGTTACTACCTCCATTCTTTCTCCTTAGGTCAATAGGCGCTGGAGCAGGAACTAGGGCCAGTGCCGGCGCGGGTGCCAGCAACTTGATGCTGGTTACCTTCTGCGGGGTAGGTAAGGGGACTGCAGAAGTGGTCAAAGAGGCATATGAGATGTGTACAAGTAAAATGGTTTCTTATACAGCAGTTACTCCTAGATAGAGATGCGAGTATACAAGCGAATTAAGTTACTACCTCTATTATTTCTCCTACTAAGGTCAACAAGTACCATTGCAGGAACTGGGGCCGGTGCTAGTTGCTTGATGTTGGCACCCTTCTAGGGGTACATAAGGGGAAGCAGACTACATAAGTGGTCAGGGTCATATGATGAGTAAAGACAATGGTGCAGAACAATTAGTCGCAAGAAAATCATTAGAGGTTGTGATGAGTACAGAAGCAAATTAATTAGTACTACCTCTGTTCTTGGTCCTTAGGTCAACAGGTATACGATGGCATGCAAGTATCTTCCCAGGCTTGCTAAAATCAAATGTTACCTCATCTCCCTGCTTCAGACCATTCTCATAGACATACTTGGACCAACCTCGGCCACCCAAATAGGTGGTGGCCATCGTCTGGAAGACATCCACATCATCATATAGTTGACACATGCCTTTAGGGACCTTGCTATACAGAGTTAGAACCTTGTCGTTTCCGAACATCTTGTTTATAATGGGGCGAGCGACACAAGGGACAGCCTTCATGAGAAAATTGATAAAGAAGTAAGGCGACAACAAAAAAAGTGAGATACAAGATCTTACATCAAGTCGGTCTAAACCACTTGGAATCCATACCTGATACCATGGGTACCCTTTGCGAAGGGTGGCCATGCACCATTTTTCTTCCCTCTTCCTTTGGAAGGGCATATAGGGCCCTCCTTTCAATACACAAGCTTGACACGAGGACAGTAGCTGAAAGGGCTGAGCAGCTGGTGCGTGGTACTGGTTGAAATTAAGTGGAAAGGTTAAATTATGTAAAGAGCAAGTAAATCTAATAATATAAGACAAAACCATTGCCTATAAAGCAAACATATTTGATTTTTGTGAAGTTCTGATGAGCATAAATATATAGTACAAGCTGATAACAATAAGACGGAAAATCATAACATGTGAAATTGTGGATTTCCAAATTATACCCACTTCTTAGAGAGGTCACTGCCCACCTGGGTACTGTGTTGGCGCTTCCTCGTAGTGTAGACGATGTCTTCTTCTGGTGCGGGCATTAGCAATCTACTAGCCTCTACAGCAGCCTCAGCCTCCGCACCAGCACCTTCAATCTGGGTTGTACAGTACATAGTAGTCATATATTGACTGTATGAGACAGTTAGACAGATCCAGGTCTGGATTCACATGAACATAGTGCCAAAATTAATAAAATCACACGTATGTTTCTGAACATCTGATAAGCATGCATGACACCAAGCGGGTAATAATTAAATCAGACTGCACCATGGTAATAAGGGTACTAAGAAAAAATACCTTTCTCTTTAAGCTGGGCCCTCCCAGCTGGTCAGTGGCCTTGCACTTGTTTGGTGAGTAGGGACACTGGCCGGATCCCGTGGCATGTGGGGGTACCATCCTGTTTATCGCACCTGGAGCACCGCACGTTCGCAGGTATGTACCACCGTGCTATAGTAAATAAAGAAGAGATGGTGTCACAGAGGCTTCCACAAAAACTGGATGCAGACAGAGACAACTTTTAGCATAGGGATACATCTAGGTTGCAGCCAACCACTTTTAGCATTGGAAAGAATGGAAGAACGCAACGAATATACTGCTACATTACCTTTTTAGGGAACTTTTAAGGGAATTAACGTGATCATCCTGTCCGTAGGAGTCGTGCGTGCCTGTGGTGACCCAACATACCACTTCACGTGTAGTACACTATAGTCGTTGACATGACATCCAGAGAACACCGTTCCGTAAATATCACATCCCTCAGAGTGGTAGAACAGAAATATTGCGGGTCCAAATTACAAACATACACACCATTATTATTACAATACTAGAAGTTCGAGACTTCAAGAAGTTCAAAGTTACAAACCAAATAACTTATTTCATAAGTTCAGCGGAAGAACGAAGAAAACACAATGGTAATAAAGACATGAGCTCAACAACTTATTCTATAGAGTTCGTGCTGCTCGGCTCAACCTAGGTAACTAAAGTACGGCCTGACAACTACTCTATTCGTTGTCTTCGGCTCCATAGTGTATCTCGTAGTCCACTCCTTCGATTCCACCAGATAGGTCCAGCTCTTCATAGTAGACATTGTTCTGGACCTCCGTAGCATACACTCGGTCCTCCTTCTGGCCCTCAAAGTCTAGCAAGGGGTTCAAAGGAAAGGGTGAGTAACAGCGTTACCCAGCAAGTTCACTATATGCAAGGTGGGAAGTTTGATGCTCTATCTACCACCTCAGACGATAAGTCCTTGGTACTATGCAGTTTTGGTAAACATTTCTTCAAAGATTGATTTTAGTTATCAAAACTATGCCCATCAGCCTTCATAGGTTAATTAGAACTTCATGGAGTTCCTTTCCTACCGCATTCGTAGCTCCTTCCTGGAACAGGGAGTAACATGTCACAATTCTTAAACTCTACAGAGGTGCGTCACTTTTCCCACAAGAGACCTTAAACTTTGTTGCACGGCCGGGAGTATGTACCTGTTCAAACTTCCATGATTTGAGGCCCAACCTAAGATCCAAGATAATCACTGCCCCCTTCATGACCCCGCATGTCCCCTTGGTGTACGCCATGCCCACATCTTGAATTACGGCAACGGTTGGTACAGACCATCAAATGCCATTACTATCGTGGGTCATTGAGGGTTCCCACCCATATGCTGCATATCCTCTACGAATTACCAATAAATGCATGATACAAGGATAACAACCACGATATGGCCATCCAGATGCATGCGATAGGAAGAAGATATAGCTAACTTCTCTGTCCCATTCCAAATCTTATGGTTAACGTGTAATATATGGCGCTAGAATCACTGATGTCATGGGTTATTAAATCCTAGTTGTTTTGCAATTGGAATCTTAGATTCCCTTGCAATTCTTAGTATTTATCATCACTTAGGATGATAATACCATTTCATTTGATTGGGAAAATACTTATTTTCTGTCTTCTTTAGAACATAGGTGATAACACACAATTTTCAAATACTTTCATAAAGACTCTTCAAAGGACATGAGCAAGTGATGAACTTGCCATGTGACTGCAAGGTAGTGGAGTCGGATATTTCCACCTGACCTTGAGCTCCGGTTGCTACAGAAAACCATTATTGCTCGGTAAGGACAATATTTCAAGAAGCAATATGCAATGCATAGTAATGTCATGCATTGCTTTATTTTCTCTCTTCTTTGCGTGTTTTACCCAGCTTGTATAGGTTTTAAGTTTATTTTAACTAATAAAAGAAAAACATTATTTAAGAAATCATCAAATTCATATTATTTTGGCATTTAGCAATTTTATAATAACTAGTGTTATTCTAAGAGTTTAAAAATGAGTTTATTTAATTTTTAAATCTTTTAAATATTTAACTAAAATTCCTTTAAGGAAATAAGACTTTATTTCCATTATACATGATTTACTTTTCAAAAATACAAACTAGTATTTTTCTTTAATAGTACTTCCTTTTAGAATCTTAAAAATGAATTTTAGTCAATTTTAAGTGTTTTGCATAATTTTATAAAATCCCAAAGGGAATATATCCAATTTTAATAATAGATCTATATTTAATTGCTGAAATTTACTATCTAGTATTTTTATTGGATAAAGGATATTTTTGTGGTTTCATATATATATTATTTGTATTTTTAGGATTTTTATTTTATTTTCTGGAGTTGATTTTGTTTCAGGGGTATATTTGTAATTATTTATTTTAGATTTGCCTTTTGAGACATGGCCCCGGCCCTTTGGGCTAGTGATACGTTGCAAACGTATCTATAATTTTTTATGTTCCATGCTTGTTTTATATCTACTTTCTTATGTTTTGTCCACACTTTGGAGTATTTTTACACATTTTCTAGAACTAACCTATTAACAAGATGCCACAGTGCTAGTTGCCTATTTTCTGCTGTTTTTGGTTCCAAAAAAGCTAGAAAATGAATATTCTCGGAATTGGACAGGACAAAAGCCAAAGTCAACATTTCACCAAGGGGAACACGGAGCCAGAAGACGAGATAGAGAAGGGTCTTGAGGGGGCCACACCCCCTGGTTCTGCAGCTAGGCTTGTCCCGCGCATCGGGGGGGGGGGGGGGGGGGGGTGCAGCCGCCTCGGGCACCCCCTCGGCCTCCCCTTTCGCCTATAAGAAGCCCCCGATACAGAAACCCTAAGTACCCGATCAAAATTCCACGAAAGAGTCGGTAGCCGCCGTCATCTCCATCCCTAGATTGGGAGGGATCTGAAGCTCTTCTTGGCACCCTACCGGAGGGGAGAGATCACCCTGTCGGCCTTCTTCATCACCATGCCTACCTCCGGTGTGATGCGTGAGTAGTTCATCCCTAGACTACGGGTCCATGTAGTAGCTAGATGGTTGGTTCTTCTCCTTTGTGCTACCATGTTTAGATCTTGTGAGCTCCGTTCATGATCAATATCATCTATTTGTAATCCTACATGTTGTGTTTGCGAGGATCCGATGGATATTGAGATGCTATTTCATATTGATTATTGATTCTATCATGTCTTTGTTGTTTGTGATCCTGCATGCTTTCCGTTGTTAGTAGCTATCTTGGCCAAGTAGATGCTAGCAACTCCAAGAGGGAGTATTTATGCTCGACAGTGGGTTCATGCCTCTAGTAATCTAGGGAAGTGACAGAAATCTCTAAGGTACTAGATGTGTTGTTGCTACTAGGGAGAAAACAACAATTTAGAACAATCGTATTGTTTAGTTTACACACTTTGCTTAATGTAATTATCTATTGCTTGCAACTTAATACTGGAGGGGGTTCGGATGATAAAGGTGGATTATTAGTCATAGATGTAGTTAGATTATGGTCTATTTATAATGTTATAATGCCCAATCAAATCTCATAGGAGCCAAGATGATTAGTATATGCATGTATGCTTTCTCGATGTTTTTCAATTTCCCCGCTGTAATTTGTTCACCCAACATGTCATCTATCTTAAGGAGAATCACCTCTAGTGAACTATGGACCCCGGTCCATTCTTTTACCATCAATCTACAAAGCTATTTACTTTTTCTGTTTACTTTCTACAAGCTATTACTCTCTTGCACACAATACGTTTAATCCTTTGTTTTCAGCAAAACCGGTGAGATTGGCAACCTCACTGTAAGTTGGGGGAAATGTTCTGTGGTTGTGTTGTGCAGAATTCCAAGTCGGAAACAACACCTTGGAGGTGTTTCCTTGCTCCTACTGGTTCGATAACCCTCGTTTCATAGCTGAGGGAAAACTTGCTACTATGCTCATCATACCTTCCTCTTGGGGTTCCCGAACAAGCTCGAATATATTTTGAGCCATAAAGCTCTTTTTATCGCGTCGTTGCAGGGGAGTCAAGGACATCTTCGCAAGGGGAGTCCCTCATAACCAATCTCTTTACTTTGTTGTTTTTGTTTTGCTTAGCTTATTTCTGCTTTATTTGCTTGTTTCTTTATAAAAAGACAAAAAAAATAGTTGTACTAGTTTGCTTTCTTTATTAAAAAACACAAAAAACGACTATTCTTGAAAACACTAAGTTGTGTGACTTCACTAGCACCAACAACAATGATTTCATGTGCACACCTATTGCTCCACCTGTTCCGGAAGCTACTTTCTTTGAAATTAAACCTGCTTTGATCAATCTTTTTATGAGAGAACATTTTATGGAATTGGTACTGAAGATGCTGCCGATCATCTTAATAACTTTGTTGAACTTTGTGAGATGCAAAAACATAGGGATATAGATGGGGATATTATTAAGCTTAAATTGTTTCCTTTCTCCTTGAGAGGAAAAGCTAAAGATGGTTGCAATTCTTGGACCAAATGCAAAGATGCTTTCATTGGAAAATACTATCCTCCTGCTAAGATTATATCTATGAGAAGTGAAATAATGAAATTTAAACAATCTTCTAATGAACATGTTGCTCAAGCTTGGGAAAGAATGAAATCTTTGGTAAAGAATTGTCCCACTCATGGACTGACTTCTTGGATGATTATCCAAACCTTTTATGTAGGACTGAATTATTCTTCAAGAAATCTACTGGATTCTGCTGCTGGAGGTACCTTTATGACCATTACTTTGGGTGCTGCAACAAATTTTCTGGATAATATGATGGTTAACTATTCTGAATGGCACATTGAGAGAGCTCCACAAGGTAGGAAGGTAAATTCTGTTGAGGACACCTCCTCCTTGAGTGATAAAATTGATGTTATTATGTCTATGCTTGTTAATGGGAAAGCTCATATTAATCCAAATCATGTTCCCTTAGGCTCTTTGGCTGCTCAAGAAGAGCAAGTTGATGTGAACTTTATAAGAAATAATAATTTTAGCAACAATGCCTACAAGAATAATTTTAGTAATAGTGATTATATGCCATATTCTCCCAATAATGGTAATGATTATGGAAATTCCTACAAAAATAATAGGAGTGCACCCTCTGAACTTGAAGTTATGCTTAAAGATTTTATTAGTAAACAAACTGCTTTCAATAAAACTATTGAGGAAAAAGTCTCTAATGCTGAAAGAAATATAGCATCATTGTCTGAAGCACAATCTTCTTTGAATAAAATTGTTGCCAAACCTGAAACTATTGAAAATCCTTTGCTGCTACTAATGCCATACAAGTTAGAATTGATGAAAATGTTAGACTGTTAGCCCAAGGTTTGAGCTATAATTGTTTGTGTTTCTGCCCAAGGTTGTTATCCAACTTTTGTTAGTTCAACACTTTTCGATTTGATCAACAGAAGGTCTTCGAAAAAATTGGTTTTTACTTGCTGGTCTGTTTTGATAGATTTCTGCCATTATTTGCATTTGCCTCTTAATCTCTTTCTCTTTGAGTTCTCTTTGATCATTTGAACTTTTTAAAGGAAGTGATATAGTAGCTTGTGTTTTAATGAAAGTTTTACTTGTGTTGAAACTGAACCAAAATACTTATTATCTTGAGTACACTAATGTTGCTAATGAAGATTGTGTGAAGTTTTGTATGAACGAAATTTTTAAGTGTAGGGAAGAGTAATGTGATAAGATGAAGTTGTTGGGTCCACATCATAGAAAAAAAATTCCTATGATGAGAACTATACGCCAAGATCTATCTAGTAGATACAGAGCAACAGGTGGACAAACATCCATGGAGAACTTACCCTTGAAAACAACGAGTTTTGTTAACGAGTAGGAACTCGTCATTGATGTAGTCGTATGCTTGCCGATCTCAAGATCATGTGGAAGTCCGAGCGCCGCAAATCAGCAGCGCATCCGTCCTCGCACACACATTCAAGCCACCGGACAACCTCCACCTCCTCGCTCCAGCGAATCAGCGGAAGTAGCAACTCCTTCCGGATGCAAGGCCACCGGGAACATGTATCTCGCTAATCCGAGACCATGGGGGAATATCTAGAGGGGGAGAGAGATCCTTCACGAGGAGGTGTACTTTGTGAGGGAGGAGAGGGGGGCCTTTTATAGGAGAGGGGGCATCCTCCCCTCGCATGGCCGGCGGCCAAATGGGGGTGCCCCCACCTCTTCCTCATTCATATGGTGAAGCTCCACTCACATAAATTTTGACTCCACCCAAAATTCCACTCACATGCATTAAATTTCCACCAAATTTAATGCAACTCTCAATTAATAAAACTCTTTTATTTATTTTATTCAGAATTTTGTTAATTACTTTAATTAACAAACATTCACATAAGACCCTTGCAACATTTCAATATCACATACAGAACCACTTTCTGCAGTTTCACCCGAAACAATTCCGGTTTCTATCGAAACAATTCCTGTTTCTATCGAAACATTTCCTGCGCTCTGCAAACCTTTTGTCTGAAACATATGTGCTCCTAAATGGTGTCCGGCAACCCTTAAGTGTGTCACCCTACGGTTCGCGAATAATGCAGACATGATTGAGACTCCTCTCAGATCAATAATCAGAAGCGGGACTTGGAGATCCATACTGACTCCTGCACATTCAACGATGACTTTTGTGATCGTGAGAACCTTTAACGCTAGTAACTTAATACATTTGTATCATGACATAATACATGTCTGAGATTCGATCATCGGTATCCAAATACCTAGTTTGATCTTGTTACCGACATGCGCTCTTTTCTCGTTCCCGTGATATCACACACTAGTGATCACATCACTTGCTTGCAAGCTATCTTAATTTGATATCACCGAGAGGGCCTAGAGTATATCTATCCGTCATCGGGATTGAAAAATTCCACTCTTGATCCATGATCCTCAACATAACACCTTCGTAGCACTAAACCCACCTTTATAGTCACCCTGTTACGGTGTGACGTTTGATGTTATCAAGATACTCTTCCGGTGTTAGCAATTAACATGATCTCATGGTCTAAGGATAAAGATTACTTCGTACGATGTTATAGCAATATAAACATAATGTCTTGATCGTAATGCTATACTTCGGATGAATGTTCATCACATCATTTCACAAATGCTATGACCTTGTTATTAACAACATCCAATGTCCATGATCAGGAAACCTTGATCATCTTGTTAATCAACAAGCTAGTCTATAAGAGAGGCACAACTAGGAACGCTTTTTGTTTATTAAACACACATGTATTGACGTTTCCTATCAATACAATTATAGCATGCAAAATAAACATCTATCATATACAAGGAATACATAATAACAACTTTATTATTACCTCTCAGGGCATATTTCCTTCAGTCTCCGACTTGCATTAGAGACAATTATCTATTTTACATAGTGATAAATCTAACACCCATGGAGTTCTGGTGTTGATCATGTTTTGCCCTAGGGAGAAATTTAGTCAATGGATCTGCTACATTCAGGTCCGTGTGTACTTTACAAATCTTTATATCTCCATCCTTGACATGCTCGCGGATGGAGGGAAACTGGCGCTTAATATGCTTGGAATTCTTGTGAGACCTTGGTTACTTGGCGTTGGCTATGGTCCATTGTTGTCACAATAGATAACCATTGGGTCCAACGCACTAGGAACCACACCTAGTTATGTTATGAACTCCTTCATCCAAACCGCTTCTGAAGCAGCAACATATTCCGCCTCCGTCGTTGATCCAGCCACCACAGGTTGTTTGGAACTCCTCCAACTAACTGCTGCTCCATTCAAGAGAAATACGTATCCAGAATGAGACTTAGAGTCATCCGGATCGGTGTCAAAGCTAGCATCGACATAACATTTAGCGACTAGCTCTTCTTCACCTCCGTATACAAGAAACATATCCTTAGTTCTTCTACTTAAGGATATTCTTGACCGCTATCCAGTGTTCCGTACCTGGATCAGATTGGTACCTACTAGTCAAAGTAATAGCATGTGCCACATCCGGTCTTGTACATAGCATGCCGTACATTATAGAGCCTATGGCTGAGGCATAGGGGATCTTATCCATTATCTCTCTTTCTTCCGCCGTATCCGGACTTTGAGTCTTACTCAATGTCTTGCCTCGCAACATAGGTAAGAACCCCTTCTTACTTCCGTCCATATTAAACTTCTTTAATATCTTATCAAGGTATGTACTCTATGATAGCCCAATTAGGCGTCTTGATATATCTCTATAGAATTTAATGCCTAATATATATGAAGCTTCACCAAGGTCTTTCATCGAAAATTTGCTATTTAGATAACTTTTAACACTGTTTAAAAGATCTATATCATTTACAATCAATAATATGTCATCCACATATAATATTATAAATGCCACATTCCTCCCCTCACTTTCTTGTAAATACAAGCCTCTCTATAAGTTTGGATAAATCCAAACTCTTTGATCACCTCATCAAAGCGGAGATTCCAACTCCGGGATGCTTGCTTCAGTCCATAAATGGATTGCTGAAGTTTGCATACCTTATCAGCATCCTTAGGATCGACAAAACCCTTAGGTTGTATCATATACAATTCTTCTTCAATATTACCACTGAGGAATGCAGTTTTGACATCCATCTGCCATATTTCATAATCAAAATATGCAACAATTGGTAACATAATCCTAACTGATTTTAGCATCGCTGCGGGAGAGAATGTCTCATCGTAGTCAACTCCTTGAATTTGTCGAAATGCCTTTGCGACAAGTCGAGCTTTATAGATGGTCACATTACCATCAGCATCAGTTTTTCTTTTGAAAATCCATTTATTCTCAATGGCCTTTTGATCGTGAGGTAAGTCCACCAAGGTCCAAACCTGGTTTTCGTACATGGATTCCATCTCCGATTTCATGGCTTCTAGCCATTTGTTGGAATCAGCGCTCATCATGGCTTCTTCATACGTCGCAGGGTCATCTATTTCATCAATCATGAAATTCATAACTGCATTGCCGTACAGTTCAGGAGCTGCACGTGTCCTGCTTGACCTGCGAGGTTTGGTAGTATCCTCTTTCGGAGTTTCATGATCATTATCATTTGCTCTGTCTTCATCAGGTGAAGTCAACTTCGAAACAAATTTCGGTGCTGCGCCACTCGCCAATTCATGAAGAGAAGGTTCAATAACCTCTTCGAGTTCTACCTTCCAACTACTCACACCTTTCGCGAGAAACTCCTTCTCAAGAAAGGATCCATTCTTGGCAACAAAAACCTTGCCCTCGGATCTATGATAGAAGGTATACCCAATCGTTTCCTTAGGGTATCCTATGAAGACGCATTTTTCCGCTTTGGGTTCGAGTTTATCCAGTTGAAGTTTCTTCACATAAACATCGCATCCCCAAACTTTAAGAAATGACAGCTTAGGTTTGTCTCCAAACCATAATTCACACGGTGTCGTTTCAACGGATTTAGATGGTGCCCTATTTAAAGTGAATGCACCGGTTTCCAGTGCGTAACCCCAAAATGACAGTGGCAAGTCAATCAGAGACATCATAGATCGAACCATATCCAATAAAGTACGATTACGATGTTCCGACACACCATTACATTGTGGTGTTCCGGAAGGCGTGAGTTGTGAAACTATTCCACAATCTTTCATATGTGTGCTAAACTTGTAACTAAGATACTCTCCTCCATGGTCGGACCGCAGAAATTTGATCTTTTTGTTACGATGATTTTCCACTTCATTCTGAAATTCCTTGAACTTTTCAAAGGTTTCAGACTTATGTTTCATTAAATAGATATACCCGTATCTACTCAAATCATCCATGAAAGTAACAAAATAACGATATCCACCTCGTGCCGACACACTCATTGGTCCACACACATCAGTATGTATGATTTCCAATAAATCTATCGCCCGTTCCATTGAACCGGAAAACGGCGTTCTAGTCATCTTGCCCATAAGGCATGGCTCACATGTATCAAATGATTCAAAATCAAGTGATTCCAAAAGTCCATCAGAATGGAGTTTCTTCATGCGTTTAACGCCCATATGACCTAGACGACAGTGCCACATATATGCAGATATATCATTATCAAGTTTAATCATTTTAGCATCAACATTATGAATATTCGTAATACTACTATCGATATCCAACAAAAATAAACCATTCAACACAGGTGCATGACCATAAAAGATATCATTCATATAAATCGAACAACCATTGTTTTTAGATTTAAATGAATAACCACTTTGCATCAAACACGATCCGGATACAATGTTCATGCTCAGTGCAGGCACCAAATAACAATTATTTAGATTTATAACTAATCCCGACGACATATGGAGAGGCAGCATTCCGACGGTGATCACATCAACTCTCGATCCATTGCCGACCCACATCGTGACCTCATCCCTTCCTAGCTGTCGCTTGTTCCGCAGCCCCTAAACCGAGTTACATATATTAGCAACCGATCCCGTATCAAATACCCAGGTGCTACTGCGAGTACTAGTCAAGTACACATCAATAACATGTATATCACATATACCTGTGTTTGCCTTGCCGACCTTCTTGTCCGCCAAATACTTGTGACAGTTGCGCTTCCAATGGCCAGTCCCCTTGCAATAGTAGCACTCGGTATCAGACTTAGGGCCAGCTCGTGGTTTCTTTTCAGGTGCGACAACATATTTGCCGCCCTTCTTTCCCTTCTGCTTGCCTTTCATGTCCTTCTTGAAACCGGTGGTCTTATTGATCATCAACACTTGATGTTCTTTCCTAATCTCCACTTCTGCGGTCTTAAGCATTGAAAGAAGCTCGGGAAGAGACTTCTTCATACCCTGCATATTATAGTTCATCACAAAGCTCTTGTAGCTAGGTTGCAGAGATTGGAGAGCACGATGTATGCCTAAGTCAATGGGAATCGTTATTCCCAAGGATACAAGCTTATCGGCGTACCCAGACATTTTGAGTACGCGCTCACTAATGGAGCTGTTCTCCTCCACCATGCAGCTAAGGAACTTTTCAGAAGCATTATAACTCTCTACGGGAGCATGGGTATCGAAAATCATTCTGAATTCTCCCATGGTATCAAAGGCATTGCCATTTTCAAAACGCTTTCGAAGTTCTGGCTCTAGCCCATACAGTATGCCGCAATGAACTAAGTTGTGGTTCTCCTGAGGAGTTATATAGACATTGTTTTCCTCGTCAGGGGCATCAGGAGCTGGTGGGGGGCCTAGCGGCGCCTCTAGCACATATTGCTTTTGTGCAGCAGTGAGGAGAATCCTCAAATTAATAGCCTAGTTGGTGAAGTTGCTACCATTCGCAACAAGTTTCTCTTTCTCCATGAACATATTGAAATTAAAAGCAGGTGGTGCCATCTACAATAGAATTTGTAAAGTATATTTAGACTAAGTTTATGATAGATTGAGTTCTACTAATCCAAATTACTAATGAACCCCCACTCAAAAACGACATCCCTCGTGTCCTTTTGGTGATTACATGAACCAAATCCACTACACCAAGTCCGATCATCACGTGAGTCGGTGTAGCTTCAAAGGCGAGCATCTATATGGGCATCATATCAACTATATGACTCATGCTTAACCTTTCGGTCCGTGTTCCGAGGCCATGTCTGTACATGCTAGGCTCGCCAAGTAAGAACCTTAGTATTCGCGTGTGTAAAACTGTCTTACATCTGTCGTATGAAAGCATAGAGTCGAGAACACCCGATCATCACGTGATGTCTCGAAACACGATCCATAAAACAATGCATACTTAAGGAAGAACGCATTTTATCTTGATATCTAAATGAGGGATCATCTTATAATGCTACCAAAAGCGCCAAACTAGCAATATAAGATGCAAACATCTAATGTGTAAAGTGAGATGATATGGTCCATGCATTTGATCTCTATCATTTGCATCGTGGTATGATCTCTATCATTCCTTTGTGTGTAAGGCCAATGTCTATGGAACTTACACGTTAAGTGTGTTGTAAGAGTATCTATCATACATCTATTTACAACAATACCATATCAAGACACTAGCCCAGCAACGATCTAAACTAGACGCCTCTAATTTATCAATTGCAAGTTTTACGTGGCTTAGGGCTTTTAGAGATAAAACCGATCTTACCTACGGACATGAACCACAACAAGGATAACCAATTTATTAGAAACTTGTTGTAAATAAGATATTGACTATAGTAGGAGAGACAGACACCCGCTAGCCACTTATGCAAAACTAGTTGCATGTCACTCGTGGAACCGGTCTCATGTACGATGACATGTAAGGTTGGTTTAGGACGCTTCATCCCACTATGCCACCAATATACAAAATATGTAGAAGATGCAATAACATGATCATCATCGCCCACATATAAACATATGTGTACTACCCGTGCAAAGAACCTACGCACAGATCAGGCTCTGATACCACTGTTGGGTCCGTAGCATAGAAAACAAAAAATTCCTATGATGAGAACTATATGCCAAGATCTATCTACTAGATACAGAGCAACAGGTGGAAATACCTCCATGGAGATCTTACCCTCGAAGACAACGAGTTTTGTTAACGAGTAGGAACTCGTGGTTGATGTAGTCGTATGCTTTCCAATCTCAAGATCATGTGGAAGTCCGAGCGCCACAAATCAGCAGCGCATCCGTCCTCGCACACACGTTCAAGCCACCGGACAACCTCCACCTCCTCGCTCCAGCGAATCAGCGGAAGCAGTAACTCCTTCCAGACGCAAGGCCACCGGGAACATGTATCTCGCTAATCCGAGACCACGGGGGAATATCTAGAGGGGGAGAGAGATCCTTCACGAGGAGGTGTACTTTGTGAGGGAGGAGAAGGGTCCTTTTATAGGAGAGGGGGGATCCTCCCCTCCCATGGCCTGCAGCCAAAGGGGTGTGCCCCCACCTCTTCCTCATTCATGTGGTGAAGCTCCACTCACGTAAATTTTGACTCCACCCAAAATTCCACTCACATGCATTAAATTTCCACCAAATTTAATGCAACTCTCAATTAATAAAACTCTTTTATTTATTTTATTCAGAATTTTGTTAATTACTTTAATTAACAAACATTCACATAAAACCCCTTGCAACATTTCAATATCACATGCAGAACCACTTTCTGCAATTTCACCTGAAACAATTCCGGTTTCTATCGAAACAATTCTTGTTTCTATCGAAACATTTCCTGTGCTTTGCAAACCTTTTGTATGAAACATATGTGCTCCTAAATGGTGTCCAGAAACCCTTAAGTGTGTCACCCTATGGTTCACGAATAATGCAGACATGATTGAGACTCCTCTCAGATCAATAATCAGAAGCGGGAGCTGGAGATCCATACTGACTCCTGCACATTCAATGATGACTTATGTGATCGTGAGAACCTTTAATGCTAGTAACTTAATCCCTTTGTCTCATGATATAATACATGTCCGAGATTCTATCATCATATCCAAATACCTAGTTTGATCTCGTTACCGACATGCACTCTTTTCTTGTTCCCGTGATATAACATTATAGTGATCACATCACTTGCTTGCAAGCTATCTTAATGTGATATCACCGAGAGGGCCCAGAGTATATCTATCCGTCATCGGGATTGAAAAATTCCACTCTTGATCCATGAGCCTCAACATAACACCTTCCTAGCACTGAACCCACTTTTATAGTCACCTTGTTACGGTGTGACGTTTGATGTTATCAAGATACTCTTCCGGTGTTAGCAATTAACATGATCTCATGGTCCAAAGATAAGGATTACTTTGTATGATGTTATAGAAATATAAACATAATGACTTGATCGTAATGCTATACTTAGGATGAATGTTCATCACATCATTTCACAAATGTTGTGACCTTGTTATTAACAACATCCAATGTCCATGATCAGGAAACCTTGATCATCTTATTAGTCAACAAGCTAGTCTATAAGAGAGGCATAACTAGGAACCCTTTTTGTTTATTAAACACACATGTATTGACGTTTCCTATCAATACAATTATAGCATGCAAAATAAACATCTATCATATACAAGGAATACATAATAACAACTTTATTATTGCCTCTCAGGTCATATTTCCATCAGAAGTATGGACAAAAGCTCAAGCTTGGGTATGACACCCGTGTCACCCCAAGAAATATCCAATAAGTACAAGTGTCAAAGCTTGGGGATTCCCAAGGCATCCCCTTCTTCATCAATAAAAATCTCAGGTTTCTTCCAAACACTTCATTTTTATTGTTTCATGCACGGTTTTGTTGTCTTGGAGCGTCTTCGTCTTCGTTTTTTGTTTTTGGTTTTCGTTTGCTTAGTTTGTGTAGTTTGCTTGAATAAGTTGGTTGGACCCCCTCATTCATACATTTGTTTTCAAATAAGATTAGTTTGGATTGGAAAAGAGTAGGAAAAGTTCATACTAAGAGGTATAAAAGGAGCTTGTTTTTTGACTGTGGCCTATGCTTTGTCATTCCATGCTTGATATTATTTTGGCTTTATGCTTAGTGATTTTTGTTGTATCATGACATGTTATAAACAATTGAGATTGCTTATTGTGCCTTGAAAGAATCATGCGTTGTTTTAGCATATTAAAGCATAGTATTGTGGTATTCTCCTTTGATGCTTTATTTGGGTTGACTTGGCGCATACTCACACCATGTTAAGACTATACCAAGTCACCATAGCCTCTATGATCCTTTAGTTTTCGACTTGTAATATCACTTTATGCTTTAATTAATGATGTTTTGTCGCTTTGCATGATTATGGCCATTATTGCTCTCTTAGTTGGTCGCTCCCAGTCTTTTGCTAGCCTCCATACCAAGTATGAGTTCCACTCATGCATCCAACCCCAAATAAAACCAAGTTATTCCAAAGATTCCACCATACCTACCTATTAGCATTTGCTATTCCAAGTATATTCATGTTTTTATCTACCTTCCGAATTAAACTTGTTATGTGAAAATTAGTGATTAAAGCTCTCACGAACTTGATGGCACACTTTACTTTTCTTGCACTTAATAAACCTGAATCATTGTGTCATATATGTTGTATATGCTTACACTTATACATTGGGGATTAACCGAACCATGCTGTCATGGGGAACGCTTTCAACATTGCGCTTGTACATTTTACCCAGTTGATATCATGCTCTTTTGTTTATGGATGTCGTCGGTGTGAAATGAAATGGGAGCTTGTAATTCCATGGAGTTATGTACGTGCTTTAGAGAAACGCCTAGGCGGCTGGTCTAATCCATGCTTAATCATGGTGGAAACCTGCAGCGTAACCATAATGAGCAATCTATGAAGCATTCTTCTGATAAAAAAATAGATAGAGATTGATAAAAAAAGAAAAAAAGATGAGAAAAATGGAAAGAGAGAAAAAAGCACCATTTTCCCATGGTAAATAAGAAGATGTTGAGATGCTTATTGTCTGCTTGCCTTGTCATTTTGATATGTGGATTATTCCGTATCATCGGGCAAGGGGTACCCCGTTGGCGGTTCTCTATGATACACATGTACTTACTATGACAAGAACTTACCGGTAACTAAACTTGAGTAGCATGAGAAGCGGCCCTCGTTTTCAAGGGACATGAGATTGCCAACTTATACTTTGTCAAGCATATACTCCATAGTCTGTTCACTTTAACCTTAATCACTTCAAGATGCTTACGATAGGGGCAATGAGAGCTGAAATATAATGAGTACCATAATTTTTGGAAGCTCTTTATGAGACTTGAATCCCTGCTTCCTTCTATGAAGGCCTTTCTTTTACTTTTATGTTGAGTCTCCATCTTCTATCTCTATGCACCTATTGAGAGAGCATAGTGGCCATTCTTAGTTTAATGTGCATTGTCCCAAGACTTGTTGATTGATTCATAACTTTGATATTGCTTGTTCTTAAACTATTTGTATCTAGTCACCCTTCTGAACTTTGAAGGTGTCCTATGTATTTATGTTTTGCTACATTATGAGGGACATACTGAGTACCATTCTCATTATGTTTTCTTTATGTGAAAAAAACAAACGTCTTTTGAAGCATTATTATTCATGAATTTTTTTGTACCTTTTCATGTTACAACATAGTTGCTATGTCTTATTGTTAGAACTATATCTTTCAGTCTATGTTAGAGTACTATGATCCCAGCTATCAATGTTCTACAAATGCCTTGATCAAGATTGTGATGGTGCATGTCACCTCAAAAATTATTCTTTTCTTTCTATCACTTACCTACTCGAGGACGAGAAGGAGTTAAGCTTGGGGATGTTGATACGTTGCAAACTTATCTATAATTTTCTATGTTCCATGCTTGTTTTATATCTACTTTCTTATGTTTTGTCCGCAGTTTGGAGTATTTTTACACATTTTCTGGAACTAACCAATTAAACAGATGCCATAGTGCCAATTGCCTATTTTCTACTGTTTTTGGTTCCACAAAAGCCAGAAAATGAATATTCTCGGAATTGGACGGGACAAAAGCCAAAGTCAATACTTCAGCGAGGGGAATACGGAGCTAGAAGACGAGATGGAGAAGGGCCTCGAGGGGGCCACACCCCCTGGTCGCGCGGCTAGGCCTGGCTCACGCATGGGGGGGTGTAGCCGCCTCGAGCACCCCATCGGCCTCCCCTTTCGCCTATAAGAAGCCTCTGATACAGAAATCCTAAGTACCCGATCAAAATTCCACGAAAGAGTCTGTAGCCGCTGTCATCTCCATCCCTAGATCGAGAGGGATCTGAAGCTCTTCCCGGCACCCTGCCGAAAGGGAGAGATCACCCTGGAGGCCTTCTTCATCACCATGCCTGCCTCTGGTGTGATGCTTGAGTAGTTCATCCCTGGACTACAGGTCCATGTAGTAGCTACATGGTTGGTTCTTCTCCTTTGTGCTACCATGTTTAGATCTTGTGAGCTCCGTTCATGATCAAGATCATCTATTTGTAATCCTAGATGTTGTGTTTGCGTGGATCCGATGGATATTGAGATGCTATTTCAGATTGATTATTGATTCTATCATGTCTTTGTTGTTTGTGATGTTGCATGCTTTCCGTTGTTAGTAGCTATCTTTTCCAAGTAGATGCTAGCAACTCCAAGAGGGAGTATTTATGCTCGATAGTGGGTTCATGCCTCTAGTAATCTAAGGAAGTGACAGATATCTCTAAGGTACTAGATGTGTTGTTGCTACTAGGGAGAAAACTGCAATCCTTTGTTCATAGAACAATCGTATTGTTTACTTTACACACTTTGCTTAATGTAATTATATATTGCTTGCAAATTAATACTAGAGGGGGTTCGAATGATAACCTGAAGGTGGATTATTAGTCATAGATGCAGTTGGATTATGGTCTATTTATAATGTTGTAATGCCCAATCAAATCTCACAGGAGTCAAGATGATTAGTATATGCATGTATGCTTTCTTGATGTTTGTCAATTGCCCCACTGTAATTTGTTCACCCAACATGTCATCTATCTTAAAGAGAATCACCTCTAGTGAACTATGGACCCCGGTCCATTCTTTTACCATCAATCTACAAAGCTATTTACTGTTTTCTATTTACTTCTGCAAGCTATTACTATCTTCCACACAATACGTTTAATCCTTTATTTTCAGCCAAACCGGTGAGATTGACAACCTCACTGGAAGTTGGGGGCAAAGTTCTGTGGTTGTGTTGTGCAGGATTCCAAGTTGGAAACAACACCTTGGAGGTGTTTCCTTGCTCCTACTGGTTCGATAACATTGGTTTCATAATTGAGGGAAAACTTGCCGCTGTGCTCATCATACCTTCCTCTTGGGGTTCCCCAACGAGCTCGAATATATTTTTAGCCATCAGCTGGCCTAGCCCACCCGACCTGGTCAAAGATCACCAGGTTGTACTGGGTAGCCCACCGGCCTAGTACCCCCCACGCGCACTCTCTCACCCCTATCTCTCGTGACCCTCCCTGGTTCCCGATGCCGCCGCTGCTACGCACGATTCCGGCCAAGTCCGGCCGCAGTGGCTGCCGCCACGGTACAGGACGACCAAGATGATGCCACTACACATCGTTGTCCAAGCCGATTCATCGCTAGTGCCCTCTTCTCTGGCCGTGTTGCCCTCTGCACGAGGCTAGGGTTAGGGTTTACCGTGCTCTGATACTCCCCCGCGGATGTTGTGGTGCTTCTCCTCCATGATCACCATTGTTGTGTGCAGGCGCGAGTTGCAGCGCCCCCTCGGGGTGCTCCCCGTGCCGCCACCCCTTTGCCGCCGGCCTCCTCTCTGCTTCATCTTCAAATAAATTTACGAGGACCTCGAGTAAGTTCTTCTACTTCTCCTCTATGTGCTCTCTCTTATCTCTAATCCTTGCCATGTGGTCACTAGTGATGGATTTCTCCGTTTAGGGTTCATCCCTAAATGTCTAGGGTTTGACCCTCCTTGTAGTGATGTTCAATTAGGTTTCTAGGGTTAATATGATTGTGTTAATATCCTGGATGTTAACCTACTAGTGGTGCATGTGATACTCTCTATTGAGCATGATCTATTGTTGTGCCTTTGTTAGTTAGCACTCTGTTGATCTTGTTGGTGTTACCCTGTTCTCTGTCAGAGAACACTTGGTTGAGCAAGTTTTTATTGGTGTGGCTATCTGTCTGGCTGTGATTGTGAGCTCACTCTTTTGGAGTGATGATGCCTTACTGTTGGCTGATATAGCTTTGGCTGATGCTTGTAGTGTAAAAAAATTATGATCAAAGGCTCTGCCTTATGATAGATGTTGAATGCTGTTATAGATGATTCCTAAATCACTTAGGAAAATGATTAAGTGTGTTTAAAACATGAGGCTTAGGCTTGTTCTCAAGAAGTGATGAACCTGTTGGTACAGAGGTGCTACCCAGTTGGGGATGTGCCCTGTACCAGCAGCTATGATGAGTATCATCTAGTTAAAACTAGATCCCCTAGTCTATGATGCTGGTCTGAGACCATCCTCAAGTAGAAACCTCTTGTTTTTACTTGATGGCTTATTTCTTATGTATGTATCATGTACTTGCATGATCAGATCCATATATAAACATGATTACTCATATGAATATGCTCTAGATTCACTACTGGATTGAAAATGTTGGGGATTACCCTTAGTAGCCTTGTGCTGGCCTATTGCTGCCTTCCTCTTTGGTCTTGGCTTCCTCCTCCTGGTGTTGTTGCTCCCGTGACCTTGCTGTCCACCAAATGCTTCCCCCTCCTCAAGTCACCATCTTGGCTAGTGATGCCTTCGTTTTTTGTAAGATCTGGTGCTATTCCTGTGCTATTCTCGGTTGTGCCGGTGAGAAACTGTGGTTGAGCTCGCTGTGAAGTGAGCAGCAGAGCTTGCTTTGCCCTATACGGCTGTAATTTGGGCTATCCCTTTGTTTTCTGCTGTTGACACCTCAATGCATGCATTTAGGTGTGTAAGCTGCTACTCTACTTGCTTTGGATGTGGATGATATCAAGTAATTGGACTTTTACTGTCTACCCTTTTACTGGTTACTTGCCCTGGTGAAACTTATGACTTCTCTATTTGGCTTATATTGTGATTCTGGAACTATTTACTTATAAGAACAAATACTGCACTTAGGTGATACTTTCCCCTTCAAATTACTCTATGATGTAATATGAACAACGCACTTCACTATTCACCACTGAGAGTAAAACTAACCAACTACATTTTTATTTCTTTGTTTAGTGGTTTATCTTATTTTGCAGGAACAAAGCCTGGATTGTCAAGATATAGTATAGGAACATATAGATAGGTTGTGTCGTAATTTCCCTTTATTCTTTTTGAAAAGAATCTTGTAACAATATTTCTATGATTTAATAAAGATTCATTTTATTGGAGTTTCTTCCTTGTAACTATTGTCTTGATGTAATGATCTCTATTTGTAATATTGATTATGGAATAAAGAAAAGAATAAGAATTCATTTCTTGTTTGAATTTACTTGTCTTAAATTCATATTGTTGTTTAATATATCTATAATATAATCAAACAATGTTAATACCTATTTTGAAAAATCACTTAAAGATTCTAACTTCTAATTTTCAGATATTATACAAATTATTTGAATTTCAAATGTGAATTCAAAATGTTCCCCCCAAAACACAGTAATGCCTAAAGGTCATGTCAAAATTTATTGCAATCACCTCATAGAGCTGTTCCTACCTCTAGATAGTGAAACAAACTCTGATCTCTTTAGGTTTTTGTTTGGCAAAAAATTTACCCCGATTTTATAGATGAATGCATGCATATGCACAAATTCCTATTTCTACGCTTCGTTGGTTCCTAAAAGCTGGGGTTTTACAGACTTCCCCCTTAAATTAAACTTCGTCCTAAAGTTTGCTGATGTGTACCGGAATAGTTCTGGATATGCTTCTTTTAAGTCATCCTCTTTCTCCCAAGTAGCTTCTCTCTCTGGGTGATGTTCCCATTGTACTTTGCAGTATTTGATTGCCCTGTTTCTCAACCTTTTCTAGTTTTCTTCCAGAATTTTACATGGTTTCTCCACATAAGTTAAATCTGCTTGTAACTCAACTTCTTGATGTGTAATTGCATCATCAGGAACTTTAAGACATTTCTGTAATTGCGACACATGGAAAACATTATGAATTTGAGCCAATCTTTTTGGTAACTCAAGAGCATAAGCTATTGTTCCGTTCTGACTCAGTATCTTAAATGGTCCAATATATCTTGGACTTGGTTTTCCTTTGACTCCTAATCTTTTAACGCCCTTCACTAGACTTACTTTGAGATATACCTTATCTCCCACTTCTGGATGCCATGATCTTCGACTTTGATCAGCATAACTCTTCTGGCAACTTTGAGCTATCTTCAATCGATCCCTAATAATATCGATGACATCTTGCTTATCCTTGATATAGTCTGGTGCAAATTCCTTGCTACTACTAGGTTCATACCAACATATTGGTGATCTACATCTTCTCCCATAAAATACTTGATATGGTGTAGCTTTCAGACAACTTTGATAGCTATTTTTATAAGAAAATTCTGCCAACGGTAGATGATCTTCCCACGAACCTCCAAAATCTAATGCACAAGCTCGAAGCATGTCCTCCAAGATTTGATTGGTCCTTTCCATTTGGCCTCCAGATTCTGGATGATAGGCGGTGTTGAAATCTAACTTTGAACCAAGTGCTTCATGTAATTGTTTCCAAAATGCTGAAGTAAACATAGATCCTCTATCTGATATAATTTTCTTGGGTACTCCGTGCTTACTTACTATCTCTTTGACATAGATTTCTACTAACTTCTCGGCATTATCCTTTTGATTTACCGAGATAAAATGTGCACTTTTTGTGAATCTATCCACAATCACCCATATCATATCCTTCCTCTTCTGTTTCATAGGTAATCCTGTGATAAAATCCATACCAATTTCTTCCCATTTCCATTCTGGAATTTCTAAAGGTTGAATGGTCGTGTTGGACTTTGATGTTCTGCTTTTACCCTTTGGCAAGTATGGCATTCAGATACATACTTTGCAATATCTCTTTTCATGTTATTCCGCCAGAATAATTCCTTAAGATCCATGTACATCTTCGTACTTCCAGGATGAATTGAATATGGTGTTTCATGTGCTTCTCGAAGTATTACCTCTCTGATCTCCGGTACATCTGGTACACAAAGACGGTTTTGGAACCATAAAGATCCATAATCTCCTAGGTGAAAAACTGATTTTTATCCTTCGGAAATTCTTCTGATTTCTTCAGTAATATATGGATCATCAAGTTGATGTCGATAGATCTCATGACGAAGATCACTGCTTTGCTCTTCTACAACACTCATGGTTGCTAGGCCCACACGAACTTCTTTTCTTAAAAACTGTATTTCTAACCTTTCCAAATCTATTTGCAACTCTTTTGGCAATTCTCTATTGATGGGTTGAATATCCATACTCTTCCGACTTAAAGCATCTGCTACTACATTGGCCTTTCATGGAGTATAGTTAATTGTAAGATCATAATCCTTCATCAACTCTAGCCATCTTTTTTGCCTCGTATTCAGCTCCTTCCGAGTAAAGAAATATTTGAGACTTTTATGATCCGTGTATAGTTCACATCTTGCTCCATAGAGAAAATGTCTCCATCCTTTTAAAGCAAAGACCACTGCTGTAACTCCAAATCATGTGTTGGGTAGTTGACTTCATGTGGTTTGAGTTGTCTAGACCCATAAGCAATTACCTTACGATCTTGCATTAGCACACATCCTAGTACTTCTTTGGATGCGTCACAATATACTGTGTAATATTTTCTGGTTTACGGTAAAGCTAAGATTGGTGTGGTTGTTAATCTGGTTTTTAATTCCTAAAAACTTGCTTCGCACTTACCATCCCATATGAATGGTGCATTCTTTCTTATCAATTTTGGTCATTGGTCCAGCTATCTTGGAATAACCTTCAATGAATCTCTGATAATAGCCTACCATGCCTAAGAAACCTCGAATTTGTTTCACATTGGTTGGTGCATTCCATTCCAATACTGATTGGACTTTGGACGGATTTACCACAATTCCATCCTTACTAATCACATGACCAAGGAATTCTACCTTGTCCAACCAAAATTCACACTTGCTGAATTTAGCATACAGCTTATGTTCTCTCGGGATTTGCAATGCTATCCTCAAATGATCAACATGCTCTTCTTTATCCTTAGAGTATATCAAAATATCATCAATAAACACTATGACAAACTTATCCAGATACGGCATGCAGAATGTTCATCAGGTTCATGAATATTGCCGGTGCATTGGTCAATCCAAAAGGTACGACGAGATACTCATGATGCCCATACCTTGACACAAATGCTGTTTTTGGATCATCTTCAGGTTTAATTTTTATCTGATGGTATCCTGATCTTAGATCAATCTTGGAAAACACTCCAGCTCCTTTGACTTGATCAAATAGATCTTGAATTCTTGGCAATGGATATTTGTTCTTGATGGTAACATTGTTGAGATTTCTATAATCACCACACATTCTTTGTCCTCCATCTCTTTTATCCACAAAAATTACCAGAGTTCCCCATGGGGATACACTTTCCTGAATAAATCCTTTTCTGGCTAATTCATCAATTTGCTCCTTAAGCTTTTTTAATTCTTTTGGTCCCATCTTATATGGTTCTTGGGATATTGGTGATGTACCCGGTATTAAATCAATGGTGAATTCTATTTCTCGATTAGGTGGCATTCCTGGTATCTCTGCTGGAAAAACAACTTAAAATTCCTTCACTACAGGAATATCTTCCAATTTAACCTCCTTATTTGAGTTCAATTGCAGATCCACCATCATATGGCTATGTTTATCCGCCTGATAGACTATCCTTTCTACACTTGGAGACTTGATTGAAATCGTTTTCTCCTCACAATTGATCTGAGCTCCATAGTCCGTCACCCAATCCATTCCCAACACTACTGCTATTCCCCTTAGTGGAATCACATAAAGATCTGCATAATAGGTTTGACCACAGATTGAGATAACTTGGTTTAATTTAATGGTTCTAACTACCACTATCCCTCTAGCGGTAACTACAGTCATAGGTTTTTCTAACGGTGCCCTTCTAATCCCAAACTTATCACAAAACTGTTCAGATGTAAATGAAGTAGTTGCACCGGTATCAAATAGAACTTTTCCAGGATTGGTGAGAATATTGAGCGTACCTATCACCGCTTGATCCGAGTTATCCACCTCCTCCAAGGTTACACAATTAAGCTTTCTAGTCGGCCTACCTCTCTTGCCATTACATTTTTGCCATAGCTTCAACCTCTGTTAGGCTGTCCACCTCCGCCTCTTGCTTGACTACCGCCTGTTGTAGGCCAACCTCATGGTGGGTTTCTTGGGCAGTCAAGCTTAATATACCCCTTCTGACCACAACCATAACATATGATTGCTAGTTTCTTACATTCCCTTTGGAAATGCCCTGGAATACCACAATTGTTGCATATAATATTCCCCCTGGGATTGGACTAACCTACACTGCAATTCTTGTTAGGATTATTGTTGTTATTGAAGGGTCGATTCCTGGGTTTGAACTCCAAATTAGGTTTAGGCTTACTTGCTTGAATGCTCTTAGTTTCCTTCTTTGCTCTCTTCCTTCGATCCTCTTGCACATTCTTATAATCATCCTCAAATGTGATTGCTGCATCTAGTAACTATTGAAAAGTTTCTTTATTGGCGAGCCTCAGCTGCATCTTCACAAATGGATTTAAACCACGCAGGAAACGTTTCTTCCTCTTTCCTCACTACTCACTTCATCCTCAGCATAACGAGATAGTTGACTAAATTCCCGGATGTACTTCATGACACTGGTATAACCCTGCTGAAGCTCTTCAAACTCCCTACGCTTCAACTCCATCACACTTTCTGGAACATGATACTCATAGAATCTTTTCGTAAACTCCTCCTAGGTATACTCCCTACCTAGAGGTTGCATTGCTAGTTGATTCTTCCACCAAGATGCTATAGGTCTAGTTAAGAGATGCGTTGCATACCTCAACTTTTCCTCATCATTGCATCCTACAATTTTCAACTTTTTCTGTGTATCTGCTAGCCAATCCTCTGCATCCATTGGCTCAAGGGCTGATGCAAAAGGTAACGGCCTTGTATTTTGAAAGTCAGAAAGACTCACACCACATCCTTCAGGTTCCCTCTGGTGTCCCACTCGATCCACTAATCCTTCCATGAACTTGTTCTGGAACTCTTGCATCATTTGCATGTGCTGCATAAAGTTCTTTTCCATCAACGGCCTCATTGGCGATGGTGGTAAATTTGCCTGCATTCTGGCGTCTTCATCCGCCTTTTCCTTAGTTTCGCGCTCCATGTGCTGCTGTTCGGTCTCGTCCTCTACACTCGTTTCCATACCCCCTAGTCCTGTAACATAAAGTGAACACTCATAATTACATCATGCATATGTGTTTTGAGCTCAACTTTATGCACAGAACTAGTCACACAATGGAAAGAAAAATCCAAATAAGAACTAAATATGCATTACATACCACATAGTTAGTACAACGTCATTACAATCCCATACCCTTTAGGTATAACAACTCATGTGGATACTATCCCACATATTTATTTACATCTAGTGCTCAGACTCTAACTCTCGTATCCTCATTGAGATATTCTGTCTCAAGGTCACGCTCCTAGAAGCTGTGCCGTTCAACGTACATTCCTAGAGTACAACCGTGCTAATGGGAAGTACGACGCACCTTATGTGGAACGACTTGCCTCTTCGATGGACGATACTTAGTATCAGAAGTATCTGGACTTGACCCATCATCCAGCTGAAGTGTGTCCATACCTTCCAACTCATCTGAGGTGTCTTCAGAATCATCCTCATCACTGTCTTCTTCAATCTCCTCCTGTATTTTGACTCCTGGGTTATCAAAAGAATATTCTGCTTCCGATGCTCCCCAAGTACTCTGCTAGGTACGATAGTCCTCAGCTATAATTGGATAATGCACGTTATCTGGAGTAGGATAATGTTCTGGTAACTCAAACACACTTTCTTCAGGATCTTCCTCATCGGACTCTAAATCCTCCACATGGACATCACTTCCATTAACGGAATAAGATCTCACTCCCATGCAACTAGTTTGCCCAGTTTCCCCAACTGAATCTTCCACAGGAATAGGATTCCCGCTAGATCCATCCATCGATCCGTACCTCCATCCTTCGGAATTTCTAATAGGTACTTCCAAGTCCTCAGTTCCCCAAGAACTCTGTGGTAATGGATGACTAGTACCCTCATCAGGATATCTAGTGGGTTCTAGCATAGGTGAATAAGGATATGGTGTAACAGATGCTGAATCTATAGGTATATCCTTAAAAATTGGGTTAACCCTATCCACTGCTTCATTCTCTAGTTTAGATACTAATTTCTCTCTTCATTCAGGATTATTTAAATCCTCTAGCATATCAATCCGATCCTCTACAATAACCTGATGTGTCTTATACAAAGACCCAACCATCAGTCGATACAGATCCATAAACTTGGAAGCTAGTTTTGGATGCTTCTTTACTAAAGTAAGATGATCTGGTTCTGGCTCCTCGTCTATGGAGTCATGAGGAATCACAGAATATGTGCTTACAGGTAACTCTTCTGCTTTGTGCTCCCGGACATTGGCTATCGCCTCCACAATAGCAACATGGTATGCTGCTAGGTGACTTCTACCTTCACCCATAGGTAAATCATGATATAAACCAAGATGCTTTGGTAGTTGGATGCTAACACGATATTTGGCTAACATTTGCCCATCATGGTTTGTCATGGTATTAACCGGAATATTAGTTGTGCAACCAAAAACACTCAGAAGTTCTCGAAGCTATTCAGTTAAAGCCCCCTGATAATCATCGAGAGTCTCTTCTTTCCTTGCCAAAGTATGTTTTGGAAACTTGGGTGCCATTTCCACTGTATCGAAAATATTCATAATTAGTAACCATTAATTATAATGATGCATCATAATAAAGAATTATCACACTAAAAAATATAACAAATTATTCCCAATAGAATATTCATCATATAATCTAGAGAACTCTTTATCGTTGTCCTAAGACTCCTACAGGTAGTCCCCTTTTCTAGGTCTCCAACCTAAGGTCAAATCAATTGATCTGATACTAGCTGCGGTGACCCAACATACCACTACATGTGTAGTACACTATAGTCGCTGACATGACATCCACAGAACACCGTTCCGTAAATATCACATCCCTTAGAGTGGTACAACAGAAACATTGCGGGTCCAAATTACAAACATACACACTTCATTATTATTACAATACTAGAAGTTCGAGACTTCAAGAGGTTCAAACTTAGAAACCAGATAACTTTATTTCATAAGTTCAGCGGAAGAACAAAGAAAACACAACGGTAATAAAGACGTGAGCTCAACAGCTTATTCTATAGAGTTCGTGCTACTCGACTCAACCTAGGTAACTAAAGTACGACCTGACAACTACTCTGACTCGTTATCTTCAGCTCCATAGTGTATCCCGTAGTCTACTCCTTCGATTCCACCGGATAGGTCCAGCTCTTCATAGTAGACGTCGTTCTGGACCTTCGTAGCATACACCTGGTCCTTTTTCTAGCCCTCAAAGTCTAGCAAGGGGTTTACAGGAAAGGGTGAGTAACAGTGTTACCTAGCAAGTTCACTATATGCATGGTCAGAAGTTTGATGCTCTATCTACCACCTCGGACGATAAGTCCTTGGTACTATGCAATTTTGGTAAACATTTCTTCAAAGACTGATTTTAACTATCAAAACTATGCCCATCAGCCTTCACAGGTTAACCAGAACTTTATGGAGTTCCTTTCCTGCCGTGTTCATAGCTCCTTCCCGGAACAGGAAGTAAAATGTCACAATTCTTACACTCTGCAGAGGTGTGTCACTTTCCCACAAGAGACCTTAAGCTTTATTGCACGACCGAGAGTATGTCCCCATTCAAACTTCCATGGTTTGAGGCCCAACCTTAGATCCAAGCCAATCACTGCCCCCTTCGCAACCCCGCATGTCCCCTTGGTGTACGCCATGCCCACATCTTGAATTACGGCAATGGTTGGTACAGACTGTCAGATGCCAGAACTATCGTGGGATGTTGAGGGTTCCTAGCCATATGCTGCATATCCTCTATGAATTACCAATAAATGCATGCTACTAGGATAACAGCCACGGCCTGGCCATCCAGATGCATGCGATAGGAAGAAGATACAGCTGACTTCTCCACCCCATTCCAAATCTTATGGTTAACGCGTAATATACAGCGCTAGAATCACTGATATCACGGGTTATTAAATCCTAGCTGTTTTGCAATTGGAATCTTAGATTCCCTTGCAATTCTTAGTATTTATCATCACTTAGGATGATAATATCATTTCATTTGTTTGGGAAAATACTTATTTTCTGTCTTCTTTAGAACATAGCGATAACACACAATTTTCAAATACTTTCATAAAGACTCTTCAAAGGACATGAGCAAGTGATGAACTTGCCTTGTGATTGCAAGGTAGTGGAGTCAGATGTTTCCACCTGACCTTGAGCTGCAGTTGCTACAGAAAACCATTATTGCTCGGTAAGGACAATATTTCAAGAAGCAATATGCAATGCATAGTAATGTCATGCATTGCTTTATTTTTTCTCTTCTTTGCATGTTTTACCCAGCTTTTATAGGTTTTAAGTTTGTTTTAATTAATAAAAGAAAAACATTATTTAAGAAATCATCAAATTCATATTATTTTGACATTTAGCAATTTTATAATAACCAGTATTATTCTAAGAGTTTAAAAATGAATTTATTTAATTTTTTACTCTTTTAAATATTTAACTAAAATTCAGTTAAGGAAATAAGACTTTATTTCTATTATACATGATTTACTTTTCAAAAATACAAACTTGTATTTTTCTTTAATAGTACTTCCTTTTAGAATCTTAAAAATGAATTTCATTCAATTTTAAGTGTTTTGCATAATTTTATAAAATCCCAAAGGGAATATATCCAATTTTAATAATAGATCTATATTTAATTGATGCAATTTACTATCTAGTATTTTTATTGGATAAAGGATATTTTGGTGATTTCATAAATATATTATTTGTAGTTTAGGATTTTTATTTTATTTTCTAGAGTTGATTTTGTCTTAGGGGTATATTTGTAAATATTTATTTTTCGATATGTCTTTTGAGACATGGGCCTGGCCCTTTAGGATGTCCCGGCCCAACCAGACCCGGCCCAACCAGACCCGGCCCACCCGGCCTGGTCAAAGACCACCTGGCTATACTAGGAAGCCCACCGGCCTAGTACCCCCCCACGCACACTCTCTCTCTCACCCTATCTCTCGTGACCCTCCCTGGTGCCCGATGCCACCGCCGCTGCTACGCATGATTCCGGCCAAGTCCGACCGCCGTGGCTGCCGCCGCGGTACAGGATGACCAAGACGATGCCGCTGCAGATTGCTGTCCAAGCCGATTCATTGCTAGTGCCCTCTACGCTGGTTGTGCTGCCCTCTCCACGAGGCTAGGGTTAGGGTTTGCTGTGCTCTCGCGCTCCCCCGCTGATGTTGTGGTGCTTCTCCTCCATGATCTCCATTGTTGTGTGCATGCGCGGGTTGCAGCGCCCCCTCGGGCTGCTCCCCATGCTGCCCCCTCTTCCGTCGGCCTCCTCTCTGCTTCCTCTTCAAATAAATTTATAAGGACCTCGAGTAAGTTCTTCTACTTCTCCTCTCCGTGCTCTCTCTTATCTCTAATCCTTGCCATGTGGTCACTAGTGATGGATTTCTCCATTTAGGGTTCATCCCTAAATGTCTAGGGTTTGACCCTGCTTGCAGTGATGTTCAGTTAGGTTTCTAGGGTTAATATGATTGTGTTAATCTCCTGGATGTTCACCTGCTAGTGGTGCATGTGATACTCTATGTTGACCATGATCTATTGATCTGTCTTTGTTAGTTAGCACTCTGCTGATGTTGTTGGTGTTACCTTGTTCTCTGTCAGAGAACACTTGGTTGAGAAAGTTTTTATTGGTGTGGCTATCTGTGTGGCTGTGATTGTGAGCTCACTCTTTTGGAGTGATGATGCCTTAGTACTGGATGATATAGCTTTGGCTGATGCTTTTAGTGTAAAACTTTTATGATCAAAGGCTCTGCCTTATGATAGATGTTGAATGTTGTTATAGATGATTCCTAAATCATTTAGGAAAATGATTAAGTGTTTTTAAAAGATGAGGCTTAGGCTTGTTCTCAAAAAGTGATGAACCTATTGGTACAGAGGTGCTACCTAGTTGGGGATGTGCCCTGTACCAGCAGCTATGATGAGTATCATCTAGTTAAAACTAGATCCCCTGGTCTATGATGCTGGTCTGAGACCATCCTCAAGTAGAAACCTCTTGTTTTTACTTGATGGGTTATTTCTTATGTATGTATCATATACTTGCATGATCAGATCCATATATAAACATGATTACTCATATGAATATGCTCCAGATTGACTATTGGATTGAAAATGTTGGGGGATTACCCTTAGTAGCCTTGTGCTGGCCTGTTGCTGCCTTCCCCTTTGGCCTTGGCTTGCTCCACCTGGTGTTGTTGCACCTGTGACCTTGTTGTCCACCCAATGCATCCCCCTCCTCAAGTCACCATCTTAGCTGGTGATGCCTGGGTTTTCTGTGGTGGAAAAATGGTTTGATCTAATGGTATTATGGTAAGATCTGGTGCTGTTCTTGGTTGTGCTGGTGAGAAACTGTGGTTGAGCTCACTGTGAAGTGAGCAGCAGAGCTTGCTTTGCTCTATACGGCTATAACTTGGGCTGTCCCTTTGTTCTCTGCTGTTGACACCTCAATGCATGCATTTAGGTGTGTAAGCTGCTACTCTACTTGCTTTGGCTGTGGATGAGATCAAGTAATTGGACTTTTACTGTCTACCCTTTTATTGGTTACTTGCCCTGGTGAAACTTATCACTTGTCTATTTGGCTTATATTGTGATTCTGGAACTATTTACTTATAAGAACAGATACTGCACTTTGGTGAAACTTTCCCCTTCCAATTACTCTATGATGTAACATGAACATTGCACTTCACTGTTCACCACTGAGAGTAAAATTAACCACTAACATTTTTATTTCTTTGTTTAGTGGTTTATCTTATTTTGCAGTAACAAAGCCTGGATTGTCAAGATATAATATTGGAATAGATAGATAGGTTGTGTTGTAATTTCCCTTTATTCTTTTTGAAAATAATCTTGTAACAATATTTCTATGATTTAATAAAGATTCATTTTATTGGAATTTCTTCCTTGTAACTATTTGTCTTGATGTAATGTTCTCTATTTGTAACATTGATTATGGAATAAAGAAAAGAATAAGAATTCATTCCTTGTTTCAGTTTACTTGTCTTAAATTCATATTGTTGTTTAATATATCTATAATATAATCAAACAATGTTAATACCTATTTTGAAAAATCACTTAAAGATTCTAACTTCTAATTTTCAGATATTATACAAATTATTTGAATTTCAAATGTGAATTCAAAATGTTCCCCCCCAAAAGACAATAATGCCTAAAGGTCATGTCAAAATTTATAGCAATCACCTCATAGAGCTATTCCTACCTCTAGATAGTGAAAGAAACTCTGATCTCTTTAGGTTTTTGTTTGGCGAAAAATTTACCCCGATTTTACAGATGAATGCATGCATATGCACAAATTCCTATTTCTACACTTCGTTGGTTCCTAATTGCTCGGGTGTTACAGTGCCACTGACCCATAGTTCTCCATACAGGTTCTGACGCAAAATCCACTACACATTACGAGTAGCAACTAAAGGTTACAGAAGTGAAGAACACCAAAATCGAACCCGACAAAATGCCCCAATTAGAACAGCGGTGAACATGCCCCGATCCCAAATCCATACAAAATTAGTACCCCCCAAACCCCAGCCCCGCCCCCACCCAAATGACCCAATCGATCAAAACAGAAGGAAAATATCCTGATTAGGTGATTCTGAGGTGAGCAATAAGCAAGAACTCCACAGTCAAAGCATAATGAATACTACTACTAGTACTATTAGTACCCCCAATGGCCCAATCAGAAGAAAATTAGACAAAGACGGATTTCGAGGTGAGCAAATACACCCACCTATTTCAGCAAGAACTCCCCAATCGGAGGTTGCACCAATTCCAACAGTTTCTTGCTAGATGGGAGCTAGCTAGTGGTGGTTTCTTGTATTGTCGTCGATAGAAAGGCATGGGCAGGGTAGTAGTAGTAGGGCTAGGCAGTACACTTTTTATACAGTAAGTATTTTTAAGTGGCAGTGGCAGGAACATTTTGTTGAGAGAGATTCCCGAATTTTTGATCCCACCTATCACGTGGGGCCTATAGCTGTTTCAAGCGAGACCCACGTCAGGGGTCAGTTTAAGGGCTCCCACATAAAGGGGTGAGATAATTGACCGAGCCAACCTCCTCCTTCCCTTGGTACTCTTTCCGAGGACCGAGAAAATTGCCCCTCTTCGAATCAAATTGATCCCAGCTTATACAGTATATCCTTTTGCTAATTCGTCTCACAGAGCATTGAGGGAGGGGAAGGGCAAGCAACATAGGGCACTAGCGCTGGGGCCTCAAATACCGTTTAGGAACCGATAAAAGCATAAGCTCGGATTTCTGACTAGAAGCACACACAAACACACATATATATATACTAATATACAAAATAGTTTCCAATTACAGGTCTACTAACAAAGGCCTAGAAATCATAAGATAGCTCCATATTACATAACTACGACAGTAGCGAACCAATCATGGGATAGCTCTACACCCCAAGAGTTTTGCAACTGGGCTAGTGGTCATGAGACTACCCAGACCGCACCAAAAGTACACCCATGATGACCAGCAGCCCTGCATCAAATCCATCTAGAAGAAGTGTACCCGATCCACAGCCTCAGGTGCAGGCTCATCAATGAACATGTCATTGTCATTACCATCAAAGTCCTCTTCGGTCGTCTGCTTCTACGATTAGTAGATTAACAGATATGTTTATAGAGAAATGTCAAAGACACACAACCTGAACATTTGTCGTTTTATAGATATACCTTGTCATTTGGCATAGTGGTAGTACCAGAAATGAAACCCATTTCATGCAGCTTGCGCATTTTTCTCTCCCCCTTTCCCAAGTTGATCTAGATGCTCAGGAGCTGCCTCTGTCAGTTGATCTAGTTGATCAACATCTGCTTCCCCTACTTGATCTTGATGATAAAGATGTGCTTCCCTTGGTTCATATGGTGGATCATATGGTTCACCATGAAATACCCATCTAACATATGTGCTTAGCATCCCAAATGTAAAAATATGGTCTTCCACTATACTTTGAGGCAGCACACTATGATTCACACATAACCGGTAGGGGCAGTGTACTTTTGAGTTGTTAGAATGAGCTCTAACAAACCCCATAAATCGTAGAACACCAAGGATATGTTTAGCGCTGCCTATTGGAGCAATCTCTATCCAAAATCTGCCCATCTGTTTAATTATGACATACAAGGTTGGTTATTATTAAAAGAAAAGCAAGAAACTTATAGATGGAGTACAAAAACTATATATGCCTATGCATTTCAGCAAACATATTTACGGCAAAATTCACCAAAGGTATTTAGGAACACAGATCGAGCGCAGAATAAACTATGACCATGCAGATTGAGGACAAATTAAACTATGTATTTGAGGAGGCAGATCGGGTGAAAGGGCAATAAAATGCCAACTAGATCGAGCTAGAGATAGAAGGACTACCGTGGGATCGACGTGCCCACCGGTGCGTCTCAAGAAGAGTGACGAGTAGAAAAAGCTTCTTTGTGCACGGTGGTGAGGAGTGGTCGTGAGCACTTCTTTTTTGTGGGCAAGGGGGTGAGGACCTAGGCGGCGGAGGGTGGAAGTTATTACACAGCACGAAGGCATGGGGAGGGATAACTTTGGAAATTCTGACCTACCCTGCTTTGGGCACCACCATATACGTGGCCCACCTGCCAGTCACCATAGATCAAAATTGATCCAAAAGTTGTCAAAATACAAGTTTATGTTTTACCATGGAAACTAATGCACATAGCATTGCACTTTGCGAATGAATGGCTTTATTTCAACATATATTTAATTTCGTCCCTAGTTTTTTTGAAAAAGGGCCAAATTTGGAAATTCAAAAGTAAATTTCAAATTTTGAACCAGACAGATTGGTTGATTTGCCAAGATGCATCGATATACCAAATGCGGATACGTCATCATAAATTATGGCCATGACCTTGGTCACCTTCTTTTTTGATGATGGTCATCTTTTTGAAAGCCTTGAATTGTTCGATGACTTCAGCAAATGCCTCAAAACTCATTTAAATGTTGGAAAGCAACTCTCATTGGCATGCATGTATAGAGTGTAACAGCGCATCTGAGCAGCCCCACGTCGGAGCAGCATATGTTTGAATCTTTGACCTCAAAATTTTGGTACTACGCCCAAACATTGCACACATCTATTCCAATATCCCGCGCATCCATTAAGACATACTTTATGTTTTTTTAGAATGCATAATTCCTCTTACATCCCTTCTCCTCTTGTTTGAAAGCCTTGAATTAATGTTCATTAATTTCGGAAGATGTCTATCAAGTCATTAAATGCTTTAAAGCATATAGTCCTGTGGGTTTATTTCACGGGGACATCATCCCAAGTGGGAGTAGTGTACCTTAGAAGCTGCAACTTCAAAATTTCGATAGACCGCTGAAATATCTTGTCCACCCATTCAAACATCCCGCCCATCCATTCAAACATCCAGCCCCAAAAATTATTTTATTGCACAAATTTAGCCTGGAGCTTGAAAGGGCGTTATACATTGTGTGAAAAAGGGTGCGGTGGCATTTTGAGCCATCATCTTTGTAGTTTCTCCAGAACAAAACACAATTTTGTTACTTGGAAATTCGAAAACAAACTTCAAATTTGGAAACAGACATACTGGTTGATTTGCCAAGATGTACTGATCTACCAAATGCGGACACGTCATCATAAACTATTTCCATGACCTTCGTCACCTACTTTTTGGACGATGGTCATATTCTTGAAAGCCTAAAATTCACTACCAGGAAACAGCCTATCTGTGGCGTATGAAAAGGGGACTTCTGTGGCGCATATCTTTGTCGCCACTATTACCTCACCACTGATAACTACTTCCTGTGGTGCATATGGATATGCGCCACAGAAGTTCCAGACTTCTGTGGCGCATTCCTTTATATGTGCCACAAGAAGAACTTCTGTGGCGCATTTACGTGTATGCGCCACAGATATGCCATGCACCACTAACTATATAATTATATGCGGCACTGATTGTGTAACATGTATTCGAAGTAAAATACTTTCCTGGTGTATAATCAGGTATTTATACAGGATTTATACAGTATTTATCCAGATGAGTATAAAATACACTGCACAAGTAGTAGATGCATGAAAACCGACATATATATAATACAAACACTTAGAGCCCGATCGAGATACATATATAGTGTCAAGTGCCAAATTTTTACACAAGTGCCGAATACAAAGTTCATATCATCTCACATTACAAATATGAAGTGGCCACCGCCGTCTACACTAGGATCAAATAGAATACAACTGTGATAATGGTGAGCAAGAGCATTAGCCCGACCAATATCTTCATCCGGTTCTTCTTCCACAAGTGGTTCCTCCACTTGGCTATCGCCTCCTCTCTAGTCGCGTATCCTTTGTAGATGTTCCCGCTGAACTTGTTCACTTGTTTGTGGCAATCCTCCCACTCCTCGTAGACTCCTGGAACCCTACCCATGTACACCACATACCACCTCGTCGCCATCTCTATAGACGACAAGGCATATTAGTAAAAATACAACGAAAAGAATGAATAAAGGGTTCACATCCATATATATATGTTCATAGAATATAAAACAAAGGATCCATAAACCCAAAAGTTAGATCATCATAGAAGTAATAAGTTCAACGACAGCACGACCACAAGGTAGTTTAAGTCTAACAACAATGACCATTTCGACCACGAGATAGTAAAGTTTATGACACACACACTAATACAGCAGGCGTCCATCAAGAATATACACACACTGGATCATGCTAGAGGCACACATCGATCATGATGAAGACTTCCTCTTCTGGCACGGCTTCGGGAACGGTAGATAGCCCTCTTTCGTCATCCACGTCCTTGTGTCACCCTGCTTACAGAGGCGTTCTTCGATCTCCCTCTTACTCAACCCTCTGGCTTGTTGTAGGGCACCGCCCCTTGTGTTGACATCTTCAATGATGATTTGCGACAACTTCATCTGAATGCGATGGAAGTCTTCTCTAAGATCAGCATCATCGATTTTCGCCAAAGTTTCGGCCCATCCTCGGAGACTAGATGGCATCGTTAGGTTATGGAAATCCCGAACATAGCCTTTAAGGTGATGGAGGACGTAGAAGGCCTCCTTGGCACCAGCAGTCGACTGCTTGATGCAGGGGAAGTCGAGCACGTGCTTGAACACGTGGTTGCCATCCTTGATACATTCCCCCTATCTACGAAGGTGCATCCCTTCTTGGTGTAGCCCTCGAGAGGCTCATTGAGAACACCCCTTATTCTGGTGTAGTCTTTCTTCTTCGTCAAACTCCCTGAGTCGAAATACGTGGCTAGCGAATACCTCGGGGCAAGGACGATGAGTGTGCAGTATTTGTCTCTGTGCAACACAATTGGAATGGAATGTTGGAAAAAGAGGAAAGGAAAGAAATCTATAAGAAATGCATAAGTTACGGTGACGATGAGCAAGTGTGTGTACTTACTCGGGAAAGAAAGGCAAAAGAAGTGTGCCCTTCCTCTTGTTGTCCACCATGAACTTCTCGAGGTACGCCGTCGCCTTGGTCCGTGTCTCTGATCCTTCGACCAATTGGCTGTCCCGCATGGAGTAGGGATCCACTATCGCGATTTCTGGGGTACTTTCTCTCTTGATCGTGAGCGCCAGATTGAGAGCGTATAGGCGGACAAAGTTATAGTCCAGCTGTTTCATGAGAAACAACTTGAATATGTCCTCAAACGCTATGAAGAATATATCCGCAGGGGGTTCATCGACGAAGCCCACGTCCAATGGCACCTTGGCCGTGAAAACCGGGTAATTTGAATCATCCTCTTTAAGAAGGAGGGCCTCTAGTGTCTTGACACCCTCGTGCAAAGTTAACATGGCTCCAACCGCAATGTGGATTATATCCGGAGTCAATATCGGATCACCAGCTACATGCACTCGGGGCAAGCCAAATTGTGTGGATGGTATGACGACGGTGTCCTGACCCCGGATCCTCTTCAGAAGAGGCTGGCTCGCACCCTTCTTATTATTATTATTACCTCTCTTCCTATAGTGCTTCTTCTTCACAACAGTGTCAGCCACTGCCATCTGCTCATCAGTCGCCTTTCAGAGTGTGATGGGGCTGAAAACCAATCCCGGTTTCTCTTGTGGTGGATCGGCGGCCGGAGGCATCTCTTGAGAAAGACCATGGAAGACCAGGCGCTGCGTGCATGTATTGGGCCGACCAGCTTGATGGTCATCGCGAGCTGCGAAGGGTTCTTCATCCACATAAGGCATATACAATCCTTTGGCGGCGCCGGTGTTGATGAAGTCGTCAACGTTGACGAATTCATCATCATCTTCATGGGTGCCATCATGTGGTGGTGGTAGCGGGGGCGACGGCGGTTGCGGCACAACATCTTTGCCATGTGGCGGTGCACACGCTGCCAAGAGTTGATGGTGACGGCTGGTGGTGGCGACAACGGCGGCTACTGGCTTCCGAGGTGGTGGCCGGGCGATGATCGGTCGAGAGGTGGCGCCGGTGCTCCCCCCCGCAAGACAAATCTGGGTCTTCGGCCATGTCAAGGGCCAGTTGTAGCATTCCCCAAGGGTCTTGTGTTCGTCGGCTCCCTGAGGTTGAAAGGGGGGTCCATGTCGTCGCACCCTGGCAACACCCGAGCCAACCTGACCCTCATCACGTCATCATCCATTGGATTGTTGTGCATCGTGCGGCTCGCCGGTTGTATAAGCGTGCCCTTGGCAACATCCTTCAACTCATCGCCGACATCTTTAAGAAGGAGTACGCAAGAAGTGTCCTGAGGCAAAAACATGTTGTTGGGCGTCATGAGATGGCAACAGTCATGCATCAAAGGCATAAAGGAGCTGACGTGCACTAACTAATTAGTTACCTTGGTGATGGCGTGGATCTCGGCTAATGTAGAGACACGGCCGATGCCGGCGGCCGGCCTATCATCATCTGCAATCTCCCGCACGGGTGCCTCACGAAGCACCACCACCGTCGGCTGCGCCTTATTGGTATCTTTGGCGGGAGGGGGCGTCGGTGTGACCAAAACGAGGGGCTGCGTCCCGACATTGACGACCGGCGGGGTCACCAGGTCCGGCGACACGGTAACATTGATGCCCGAGTTGCTGCCGCTTAAGCTGGGCAGATGTATCGGCCCCTGTCGACCTCCCGCATTCCAAGTAGTAAGCCCCTCGAAAAACTCAGGGGGGGGGATCATCGAGCGGAGCTTCTCTTCCACTAACTTGTCCACCGTTTTCTGGTCCACCGCCTTCTCCTCCAGTGTCTGCACCTTCATCTTCAGCTCTGCAACAACGGCTTTATCCTGGTTCTTACTCTCCCTTCTTTTCTTGGCGTCCTCTTTGTAGAGCTCCTTGAACTTCATGCTCGTACCGAAGCCGGACACACGGCCAGCTGAGGACGGCGGCAACCCCTTGTCCCTCTTCTTGTAAGCATTGGTCGCCCTATTGAAAACCGTGTCCCACGGCTCCGTCGAATCCTGGGACGACTCTGTGGCAGTAGCGTTCAGTTCCTCCTCTTGCAGAGACAAGGAAAGGTGAACCCATTTAGATTCTTGGCTTCATTATCTTAATTAGAACGCAATAGACTTGAGATCGGTGATAAATTCCTTACCAGATTCTTCTCGAATTCCTTCACCTCCGGATCGTCGGTGATGAACCCCCGTGTTTCCTTGTCCAGGTAGTAGCGGGCCCGAACAAATTGCCTAAGCTACAAGTCCGTGATTTTAGGCCAAGGGTTGTCTTTACCAAGGCATTCAAGCTCGGCGTCCTCCTTGTCCCAAATGGCCTGTTTCCCCCTGTAACCGCCGCTTCCAAGGTGGTGGTTACCTATGTTCTGTTCTTGCATACCCCTTCCCCATTGAGTCCATTTTATAGCGTCAGCGGTAGCTATATCCGCCTTGAATATCCTAAACTCCTCTTTGTCGAGCATCGGATTTTTCTTACTAATAACCTCCCAGCTTTCACCTTTGTCAATGCTATTCTTCACCCGAGTTTTCCAGTTGCTCAAGGCGTTGCTCATCTTCGTGAGGGCTAGTCTGTTCATCGGGTTCTTATTTCTCTCGAGGTTTCTAAACTGCTCTAGGAATCTGTATCGCTTGTGAAGCTTCTTAAGGAGGTTATCGACCAAAGCTGCATGGTCAGCATGTCTGATGTACTTCGTGTTGATCGACATGCTTTCCCGGACGATGCACCCGAGTTGCAGGCCGTACCCTTTAGCAATCGCCTCTGGCACAATGGGTTGGCCTCTTTCTGTGACCTCACTGAACTCATCGCATACGGTGGCGAGCACTGGCACCTTCCGCTCCTTCTGTTCCTTCTTCTTCTTCTTCTGAGAAGCGGTCGGGTTGCCGCTACCGCCATCCATCCTCTCACTGCCATCGGTGCAGGCGCCGCCATCTGTGGTGTCATCCTCTTCGCCGCCGCCTTCACTAGTTCCATCGTAGTCGTCTTCGTCCCCCTCGTAATTAGGATCTCTGCCCTCATTGGCCCCAGCAGCTCTGGCAACGGCCGCCTCCTCCTCCGGTGGTGGTGTCATCCTCATCGCCTCCTCCTCCTCCTCCTGTTGGGACCCCTGCCAGAATGACTGGTTGGCCTATCTAGCTTGTTCTTCGACACTGATCATGTGCTTAGAAGGGCTAGACTCCTTGTTTCCTGACATGTTTGCACTACTCTATTTAAAAGAGGCAAAATGTTAGCACAAATCTCGGCCAAAAAATTCGGCATGACCTTTCCTAATTTTTTGACCTAGGAGTGCCCATTTCTCAACCGAAACGGAAGTGAATCGACACTTCGGGAGAAATGGGCAACTCAAATGAAATCCCTGCAAGACAAAACACCCCATCCCCATATTGACAGCCCCATCCCCATATAACAGCAGCACCATATAGCATATAACAGCAACATGCAACAGGAGCACCATATGACAACACCATATAGCATACAACAGCAGCAAGCACCAACAACACCAGCAAGCTTAGCAAGCAGTAGTAAGAACCAACAGCAGCAAGCACCAACACAGCAAGCAAGCACCAACAACAGCATACAACAACAGCAAGCACCAACACAACAAGCAGTAGAAGCATAGCAAGCACCAGCAGCACCAGCAAGCTTAGCAAGAAGTAGTAAGAACCAACAGATACAAGTATAAGAACTTAAAAAACTTTAAAATTTACTAGGGCATACCCCAAGTGAGCACAAGAATTAAGAATGCTATACAAATCATCAAATAGAAAATGGATAAGCTACCCTTGCTATATATACCTTGGGAAGTAAAGAAGAGATAACCAACGAGTGTTGCTTACACATGCCCGAGATGTGATAAATGAGAAACAACAAGGAAAATGAATAAAGTCACATGTGTATGCCTTATGTTGTGAAATGAGTTGGGAAAATTGTATGCCTTAAGTTTGAAATGGTAGGAAGTACCACCAAAGAAACGAGTGTTTCTTTCCCTTTCTTTTTTCTTCAGATTTCCTCTTTTTTTATTTTGTCTCTGCAAATGTTGGCTACGTGCAGTGTAGTGTCAGCCACTTGTTGATATAGGAGGTTTGTTTATTTTTTGTTGTTGTGTTTCTCTAATAAATCCAGTAATTTTTGATCCTGTAGGGTGATACTTGTGGGCTGGGCGGCAACAATGGCTCCACGCTCGGGTGATGCTTGTGGGCTGGTCCTGTCTTGAGGTAAGCGGAAAGGAAGCTAAAGTCGTGTACTAGTAGAAAATGCTTAATTTGTGAATGTCCTTCGAAATATGATGAGGAATGTCCTGCAGTCTTGAGGACAGTGGAAGGGAATCTAAGTCATGTAGAAAAAGGCAGAGCAACATGTGCTTTCTTATTAAAAAACACACAAAGGGAGTTCAAATGTCAAATGGTGTGCCATGATGTGATGATTGTATGGGTTAACATCTTCTGTTTTCAGAGATCTCCAGGTCAAGGGAAATGTTCCAACACTTTTATGTATAGTTCCTTTGTTGAATATACTCCAATTGGTTGTCCAGTAGCATATCATTTCTCTGACGGGGTTGAGTAAATTTGCAGGTCAGCCCAGACGACATTGTGTTCGGGGGCTGGGACATCAGCAGCATGAACATGGCTGATGCAATGACCAGGGCCAAGGTGCTCGACATCGACCTTCAGAAGCAGCTCAGGCCCTATATGGAGTCCATCGTTCCACTTCCTGGTATCTATGACCCAGACTTCATCGCTACAAACCAGGGGTCCCGGGCCAACAACATTATCAAGGGCACCAAGAAGGAGCAGATGGAGCAGGTTATAAAAGACTAAGGTATACATGCAGAAGTGCACATCAACTGTGCATTGATTTTACTTCTTAGTACTTGAAGAAAGTTTACTCTGAATTTGGATCAACAGAACACATGATTTGACACCATGGCTTTAGGAATGTGCTTATGGCAAATTTACTATACAACTGGTCACACCACTGAATCAAATCTTAAATAACAATGTTGTTTATAAAGTTTCTATTTTATTCTGGGTCTGGATTCATAGTTAAACCCCAAGGCTTATAGCAAAAAATGCTATACGACTGGTAGAACTACTGAGGTCAGTTCTTTAGCCATTTACTCATAAGAATGTTGTTTTTATAGAGGGCCCTCCTACTTTAATTGTCTATCTTGATTACCATAGTTAAACCTAGTGGCCTGTCAGTCTCATATGGCTTAATGAAATAGGGAGTTCAAGGAGAAGAGCAAAGTGGACAAGGTAGTTGTGCTGTGGACTGCAAACACTGAGAGGTACAGCGGAGTCTCTGTCGGGCTAAATGTCAGTTCTGGAAGGCAACAAATTATACCTCGAAATAGAACAGTGGACCATGAATTCTCTTTGTATTCTACATGTGTAAAGTGATCAACCACTGTGAGCATTAGAGGGGGGTGGGGGTGGGAGGGACAAACCGTGCTCCGGTGCTGCGGCTGCGGTGGTCGACGACGACGAGGGTGGCGGGCTCCGGCGTGGCGACTCCTCCTCCACGGGCTGCTAGGGCTCTGGCGCGGCGGTGGCTAGGGCTCTGGCAACGAGGGCGGCGGGCTCCGGCACAGCCACTCGTCCTCCGGCGACTCCTCCTGTGCTAGGGATCCGGCGCTAGGGTTTGCGACGACAGAGAGGCGATGGGGGCAGGCTCCGGCGAGATAGATTGGGGAAAAGAAAGTGGAAGGGGAAAGGAGAAGGGGCGAGCCGTTTTGGCTAAGTGCCAAGGTTCTGTGGCGCATTACTCCGAAATGCGCCACAGAACCTAGGCACTTAGCCAAATAAACGGCGCGAGGCTGTACTTGGACAACAAACACACACTAGCCTAGTGGTTAGATGCATATTCAGAGACCTGTGGCAGCCAGGTTTGAATCCTGGTTGGGTCAATTTTTTTTCTTTATTTAAATATGATATGTTACAAATATATTTAAAACCAAGCACATACACATGCATATTTATTCAAAAAACCCTCCCGAATCATATATATATATATTATATATATGTGTGTGCTTGTCACACATAAATGTGAATTTGTCGAATATCACATTATATGTTTTTGTCTCTAACTAATACCCCCACACTAATAATATCACATTATACCCACACGAATTAATACACCAAAAAGTCACACAATTGCTAGTGTCTCTTCACAATCTTCTTGCCCTTTTTCGTCGCGGTTGAATATTTTAGCCCGTGCACTTTGAGATTTGTTCTTCTGAATGGACAACCTTTACTAGGCAGTGTGGTCTTCCTTCTTACTTTAGTAGTAGTAGGCATGTCAAAGTACTTGTCGAATTCCTCTTCGATCTTCGGGTCGCTGTTTTTGTCGAAGTTTTGCTTGTTGGCGGCTCCTTCCATTCTGATGATGCTCCTCTTGCCCCTCCTAACTACAACACGGTTGGGCTTTGACGGGTCGGTAATAAAACGCATTGATCAACTTGGCTAGCGAGTACCCAAGGCTCATTTTTTGTGGAGGCGTTCTTTGTTGATTTGGCATCTGGTATAACCATTGTGGTGAAATAGCGGCCTTCTTTTTCCATGTTCTTGGCCCATCTAACACGGAACATCGGTACGATCTCTCCACAATAGTCGAGCTCCCATATCTCCTCGATCCTTACATAGAATCTTTCCATCACAGTAGTCTCGTCATCAGCAAAGGATAACATAGTTACTCCTGAGTTTTGATATTCACTATTCTTCCTTTTTCTCGGTGTAGAATCTGTAACCGTTTATGTTGTATGACTGATAGGTCTTTAGGTTGTGCCCTGGGCCCTGCGACAAGGAGAATATGAGTTTTTGATGTTCCGTAGAAGGCGTTTGTGGGGGATTGTCCAGTTGCCTTTTCTTGAACCAACCCGTGAAGCTGGAGTTGTGCTCTCTGGTTACGTCTCCCTTCTTCCTCGGCCGGCCCTGGTCGACGTACTCCTGCTCGATTAAGCTTCTGTGCTCTTCGACCCAAGGGCCGACCACTTCAATGTGTTGTAGCGCGACTTGGTGTGCCCTTTCAAAATCAGTGCGTCGACCATCAATGCCGACATGTAGTGAGCGGCAGCCCTCGCGGTGAACATATCCACCGAGCCTGCCGAGGTGCTTCTTTGTGGGTATTCCAACATCCTCGTTCTCGGTGGTTAGATAATTCTGGCAGAAGGAGATGCACTCGTAGATCAGAAAGCCCTTGGCTATGCTTCCATCTGGACAAGACCTGTTGCGAACAAATCCTTTGATGACACCGTTTAGCCTTTCAAACGGCATCATGTTGTGCAGGAATGTCGGCCCGAGCTGGATGTTGTCGTCCACGACATGTACAAGCAGATGCACCATGATGTTGAAGAATGCGGGCGGGAAGTAAATCTCAAGCTCGCATAGTATCATCACGATCTCTTCCTGTAGCCTGTCGAGCTGCTTCACACCGATCAACTTCCTAGATATGACGTCGAAAAAGTTACAGAGGCCAAACAACGTCTCACGGACATGCTCGTCCATTATCCCACGGATCGCAATGGGGAGTATCTGCGTCATCAGCACGTGATATTCGTGAGACTTCATACCGCTGAACCTCTTTTTCGCCACGTCCAGATATCTGCTTATCTTCCCCGAGTAACCGTGAGGAACTTTCACTCCTAAGAGGCACCTGAAAAACTGCTCGAGCTCCTCCAGACTCAGAGTGAAGCAGGCAGCGCGAAGCACCACCTCATTCTTCTTAACTCTTTTGTGGCGACCTTGAGTCCCTTCCTGATCATCATCATCATCATCATCATCACTATCAGGGTACTGAAGATCTTTCTTTATGCTAAGCAATTTAAGGTCCTTTCTTGCTTTCGGCCCATCCTTGGTCCTCTCCGGCATGTTCAGTAGAGTGCCAAGCAGACTCTCGGTAACGTTCTTCGTGATGTGCATTACATCGAGGCTACGGGGAGTGTGAAGGACCTTCCAATACGGCAGGTCCCAGAAAACAGACCTTGCTTTCCATACACCCAGCAGCGGCTTTGTCCTCGGTCGTTTTTTTCCAGGCGCAGGGCAATCTACCCAATTATTCAAAAGCTCCTCGATTTCTTCGCCACTCCTCGGACGTGGGGCTCTTTCGTGTAGGCGTCCCAGATGGAAATATTCTTTAGTGTAGGCGTCCCACGTACGGGCCGGCGTCTCCCACAAGCTGGCTAACTCCTCTCTCAATAGCCCGAGATACAGATGCATATCGATACCTGGTTGTTTCGGACCCTGAATAAGAATGCTCATGTGTACATACCTTTGCTTCGTGCATAGCCACGGGGGGAGGTTGTATGGCCATACAAACACGGGCCAGGTGCTATGCGTGCTACTCTGGTTTCCAAAAGGATTGAGTCCATCGGTGCTCATACCCAGCCTGACGTTCCTTGCATTGCCCCCGAACTCTTCGAACTCGATGTCTAATGCGTTCCACTAGCTAACGTCTGAAGGGTGTGAGGATGTTGCCCTTCTCTGGATCATCTTCGGGTTTCTCTCTTTCCGCGTGCCATTGCATGAGCTTTGCTTCCTTAGGATCTACGAAATATCACTGCAGACGAGGGGTGATAGGAAAGTACCATACCACTTTTCGAGGAACTTTCTTGTTCCCTCTCTTGTACCGTCCTTGGCCACACACGGGACAAGTGGTTCTATCCGCGTACTCGTTCCGATAAAGTGCACAATCATTGATTGATGTGTGGTATTTAATGTGTGGTAGGTCGAGAGGGCACACGATTTTCTTGGCCTCCTCGATACTTGTTGGCAATGTGTTCCCCTTAGGAAGTCGGTCGTGCCAGTATTCCATGTTCGCGTTGAAGCTCACATCGGTCCATTTGTGTTCGTCCTTCATCTCTAGAGCCTTGAGCGTTACACTCAAACGTGTATCCTCGGGGCAACACCCAGGATACAATGGAGTCATCCCGTCTACCTCCATTTGGGCCAGCTTGGCTTTCTCTCTGGTTGCAGCTTTGTCGTTGCTCGTCTCCTTGAGGAGCAGTTCTTGAACATGAGGGTCCTGCAAGATCGAAGTTAGCAGCGTCTGTGTGTTCGCGTCTTCTCCTTCTTCATGATCATGCCCGTCGTCATCTCCTTCTCCATGCTGATCATGCCCGCCGGCATCTCCTTCGTCATGATGATCATGCCCGCTGGCATCTCCTTCGTCATGATGACCATGCCCGGTAGACTCTTCGTCTTCTCGCCTGCCCACGTCTTCGTGACCACCACCATGTCCTGCCGGCGCCTCATTGAGGTCGCGCATGAAACCGCGCCTAACCAGGTGACCCTCCAATTGTCCAGATTCAGGGTCGATCTAGCGCTGCAGTTTGCATGTTCGACATGGACATCTTATCATGGTCTTGTTGTTCAGAATCATGTCCTCCTTTGCGCCTTTCTTGTACCTAGCAATTCGACCTTCGCTCATCGTGAGGACCATGGTTGCCTGAGCGGTCAAAACAGAGAGTATAGGTGAGAGCCACACCATATCAACACACACATGCATGAATCCTAGCCCGAAAAAATTCGGCATGACCTTTCCTAAAATTAGGACAAATGGGCAGTGCAAAAATTTGCTGAAATGGAAATGAATCAACATTTCGGCAAACATCCATGCAACCACACCAGCCGGGCCCGACAACAACAAGCAAACAACAAAAAACTTCCTCCCATTGCAAACATTCATGCACCACACACAAGCATCGTCTCACCATGGATCGCACACACACACCGCCCGCGCGACAAGCTTCACCTACATGTTCATGATGGCCAAGTACTCACCTATAGTAAACACAATAATAGCGAGACGAGACCGCGCGATGAGAGAGTGTGGACAAATAGATCTACAATGCAAGTTGGTGGAGAGGAAATTAGTAAACAAATAAAGAGATGTGAGAGAGAAAAGTAACGAACTTTTAGATCTAGAAGTTGGAGCGAAGCTTCTACTTACCAATCTATGTATTAAAGTAGGTTTAGATATAAGAAAATGGAGAAACTATGGGCAAGATCGGGTGTGAGGGACGAGGAAGACGAGTTGGGAGGAGGTAGAGATGTGAAATGGGTGGTGGTGGATAGATAGATAAGAAAGCTAGCTCTTGTCACCTTTTTAACATGGATCTGGACGCCCTCATCTGTGGCGCATATGGAGGAAATGCGCCACATATGCTAAAACTTCTGTGGCGCATAAGCCCATATGCGCCACAGAAGTGGGTGAATAAGATTACCTGTGTGGGGCCCACCTCCAAGTTCTGTGGCGCATGTTGGACTTATGCGCCACAGAAGTGCAACACATCTGTGGCGCATATGTCAACATGCGCCACCGAACTTGGGTGAATTAGATTCCATGGTGGGGCCCTCCTCCATGTTCTGTGGCGCATGAGGAAATATGCGCCACAGAAGTTGCCTCTTCTGTGGCGCATATTTCAGAATGCTCCACAGAACTTGGATCATCCCCCCGCCGGCGGGTCCCACCAATCTTCTATGGCGCATGCTCTGGAAAATGCGCCACAGAACTTCCAATGTTCTGTGGCGCATGCTTTCTGGTGTGCCACTAATGTTTTCCTGTGGCGGATAGTTTGGCATATGCGCCACTGAACATCTTGTCTATCTATAGGCTGTTTCCTAGTAGTGATTGTTCAAAAATTTCAGCAAATGCCTAGAAACTCGTTTAAATGCTGGAAGCAACTCTCGCTGGCGTGTGGGTCTAGACGATGACAGCGCATCTGAGAGGCCTCACGTAGAGTAGCGTATGCTAGAAGCTTCGACCTCAAAATTTTGGTATGTCAGCCAAACATCGCACCCATCCATTAAAATACCCCGTGCATCCATTCAAACATGGTTCACCTCTTTCTAGAATGCAAAATTCTTCTTCTATCCCTGCTCCAGAAACAAGAATCCGAGGAGCAATGCAATAACATAGGGATATAGGTGGTAAATTTGCGTTCTCCCAAGTGCATTACCCCATCAACGTTTCCCAGCCCTTCTACAATATTTACCTGCCCGCCCACTACGACATACACTAACTTTTTTGACCCACCCTGCAAGTGATCCACATGCTAGTGAGCCAGAATTACGGGAAGTAGAGAGTCCCATCGCTTGTTGTTCAAAATTCAAACATTTTTTGCTAAACTGAGATAAAATCATTAAAATCATCGAACCTGGCTCGGATGCTTGAAGATTCATGAAACTTGGGCATTATCCATCAAAATTCTTATACTTTGTGAGAAAATTGGTGCAAGTGAGATTTTGAACCACATATAGTCTTTGTATTTGCTTCACGACGGAAGCCATTGTTGTCACTTGGACAATTTAAATTAACTTTGAATTTGGATGCACCTTTTTTGTAAACATTGTATGAAATGCCAATATGCAATTATGCACCGATCTACCAAACATGGACATGTTCTCATAAACTATGGCAAACATATTGCCATGAACTTGGTCATCTCATTTGAAAGCCATGAATGTTCATACATGGTACGCCATATTGTGAAACGGGTTTCTTCGAAAGTTGTCAAATTTTAGCATACTTTTTCATGGAAACTAGGCACTGCACATAACAAAATAATCTACGAAAGAAAGACATTGCTTCAATTTATATATTTTTTATTTGGATTTTTCTTTCAAAAGGTCCTGAATTAGGCTGCATTATTAGCATTCAAAACAAGAAGTTGAGGGGTTGTTTGGTTAAGCTTATTTAATGCTTTTAGCTTTATTTTATAAGCCACTTTAGATTTTTGCTTTTGGATTATACCATCATTCAACTATGTCAGAGTAAAATCTAAAAAACAAAGCCAAAAAAATGTTGCTCGCTTTATAATCCCAAAACCAAAAGCCAGAATTAGAGCCCAACCAAACAACGCCTAAATCTCATAGATCTCTTGGTGTTTCTCCCTTGTTTTAGTACTTGGGTACAATTAATTTTATTTAACAAAAAAAATGACCAAGCAAGGTATCATCAACTTGTAGATCAAATTGTTAGATACTTTCATTAAATTGCGGTAACACCATTCTATTCCACTAATATATATAACCATAAAGATTGAAAATATTATTGAGAATTCACGGAATCCTAAATCATAAAATCTAAACCCATAAACCCTGACCAAGCAGGTATCATGCACTTATAGATCAAAATTTGAGATACTTTCGTTAAATTGAGTAACACCATTTTATTCCACGAATATAAGCATAAAGCTCGAACAATCCCTAGCTAAACCCCTAAAACCCAAACCCTAAACCCCTATAGCCCAAAACCTGTACAAGCACGTAGCATGCACTTATAGATCAAAATTTGAGATACTTTCATAAAATTGGGTAATGCCATTCTATTTGACGAATATAAGCATAAATCATGAGCATTATAAAAAATTCTCTTAACCCTAAACCCTAAAACCCTCAGCCCAAAACCCCTAACCAAGCAGGTGTCATGCACTCATAGATCAAAATTTGAGATACGTACTTTCATTAAATCAGATAACGTCATTCTATTAGATGAATATAAGCATAAATCCTGAGCATTACCGGAAATACGCTAAACCCTAAACTGGAAACAACCCATAAAACTAAACCGTAAAACCCTAAACCCTCGACCCATAAACCCTAACCAAGTAGGTACCGTGCACTTATAGATCAAAGTTTGAGATACTTTCATTAAATTGTGGTAACGCCATTCAATTCCACAAATATAAGCATAAAGCTTGAACATTATTGAAAATTCCGGAAACCCTAAACCCCTAAAACCCAAACCCTTACCAAACAAGTAACATGCACTTATAGATCAAAATTTGATATACTTTCGTTAAATCGGTAACGCCGTTCTATTTGACAAATATAAGCATAAATCTTGAGCATTATCAAAAATTCCCTAAATCCTAAACCCTAAACAACCCCTAAAACCTAAATCCTAAAACCCCGAACCCCCAACCCATAAACACTAACTAAGCATGTCTCATGCACTTATAGATCAAAATTTGAGATACTTTCAATAAATTAGGTAACGCCATTCTATTTCATGAATATAAGAATAAAGCTTGAGCATTATTCTAAATTTGCTAGACCCTAAACCCTATACAACCATATAAACTAAACTATAAAACCCTAAAATCCAAAATCCTCAACCCATAAACCCTAACGAAGCAGGTATCATGCACTTAAACCCTAACGAAGCAGGTATCATGCACTTATATATATCAAAATTTGAGATACTTTCATTAAATATGGTAATGCCATTCTATTCGACGAATATAATCATAAATCTTTGTGCATTATTGAAAAATCGCTAATCCCTAAACCCTAAACAACCCATAAAAGCTAAACCATAAAACCCTAAATCTTCGACCTATAAACCCTAAACCTAGCAGGTACCATGCACTTATAGATCAAAATTTGAGATACTTTCATTAAATTGCGGTAACGCCATTCTATTCCATGAATATAAGCATAAAGCTTGAACATTATTGAAAATAAAAAACCTTAACCCTAAACCCTAACCTCCTAATCCTAGAACCCTAACCTCCTAACCCTTGAACCCCAAACCCTTACCAAGCAGGTATAATGCACTTATAGATCAAAATTTGAGATACTTTCATTAAATTGCGATAACGCCATTCTATTCCATGAATATAACCATATATATAAAGCTTGAACATTATTATTGAAAATTCCCTAAACCCTAAAACCTAAACAATCATAAACCCTAAAACCTAAATCATTAACCCTTAACCCCTTTGAATTCAGAAACTTCCTTTGTAAATAATATTTTAAATGCCAATATGCACCATCTACCAAATATATGGATAGGTTATTATAAACTATAGAAAAGATATGGCCATGACCTTGGTCATCTGGTTTGAAAGCCATGCATATTCTTATATGGTACTCCATATATTGTGATACAATTTTTTTCAAAAGTTATCAAATTTTAAGATTATATTTTCCATGGAAAATACCTAGTGCACATAGTAAGACACGAAGAGAGAAAAGAATGGTTGTATTTCGTTTTATATTTTGTTTCTTTGTATTTTTTTAAAAATGGCCGAAATTTGGTGTCATTGCCATTCATATCAAAAAGTTGAATTTTGCAAAACTCTCGGTGGTTCTCCAATATTTGACTACTTGGTATCTTTGAATTATTTTTAAAAAGTCAAGAGGAAGGTATATCACACACTTTGTACTTCGAAATTAGACATACTTACTTTAGATTGTCATAAAGTCATTTTATTGCATAGATTTAGCTAGGAAGTTTGGAAATTCATGAAAGTTGGGCATTATCCACCAAATCTAGAATCTTTTTTTGAAATGCCAAGATGCAGCGATCTACCAGGTATGGACATGCTATCAGAAACTATAGCAGAGATATGGCCGTGACCTTGGTCATCTTGTATGAAAGCCTTCAAAATATAATGTTTATCAATTTTGGCAAATGTGTGGAAACTCATTTATATGTTGGTAAGCATACTGTCGCTGGCATGTCGGTCTAGACGGGGTCAGCACGTGAGAGCTGCCGTGTCGGAGTAGCGTACGTCGGAATCTTCAACCTCAAAATTTCCGCAAGGCGCCGAAACATGCCGTGCACATCTATTCAAATATCTCGCCCCTCTTTTTGCAAATGCAAAATTCCTCTTCTATCCCTGCTCCGGAAACAAGGACCGTGGGAGTACTGTAATAATATAGGGGTATAGGTGGTAAATGTGCATCATCCCACCTATAAACCCCATCGCCTCTTCCTCTCCCACACGCCTCCAACCTCGACCTTCCTCTAGCTGCTTCACCGCCGGCCCTTTCTTCCACACCGGAGCTCCTCCACTGCTGGCGCTCTTCATCGGAACTATTTCACCGACTCCCTTGCTGCACCGAATCTGCTTCACCAATGCCGTTGTCTACCCTATGGGGTTCGCTTCACTAAATCACTCGTCGTTGACCCCAAAATGCCGAGCCGCCGCCCTCGGTGCCCTCTTGCCCGTTTGCTATATTTTTGGTACTCGTAAGCTACTAAATCGTTAGAATGTTGCTCAATATCCTACATGCTATTGCCATTTCGTTTGCATCCCACATCTGGTAGGTCCAATCCACATCATTAGCTTCTCTATTTTATTCCCTTTCTTACTGACATGGGTATACCCTACAGGTACTCGAGTTTGGTATATATGGTCCGGATATGGCAGAAGCCCACGGTGTTGCCATGGCCCAATACAGAATTGGAGTGGCCGACGGACTCTCGATTGCTTGCAAGACAAGAAGAAGCTTAAGATAGAAAGTTCAAAGGGAAAAACCCTAATCTGTAACCGACTCGACATGCTACCCGAGACCTAGCCTATCTAAATAAAGGCTAGGAGGGGGCGGTGAGGAGGACACACACAACCCTAGTTTCCACAACTCTCGCCAGATTGCATCTGTGCGCCCCTATAATCTTCGATTCCTTCGTTACTTCCAAGAGCAGACAAGCAGGAGTAGGGACCTCTACGAGGCCTAAACCTGGGTAAACCTTGCGTCCCTGTGTGATTATTTGCTAGCCGACTGATGCCTCCAACGCTCCCTCCTTCTCCAAAACTCAAGTCCATAACAATGGGCATTGATGAGTTAAACCCTCATCAATTGGCGCCGTCTGTGGGAATTGGGAGTGCTGATGTCGCGGCTTCTTCGGCCCCATCAACCGCTATCTACAACTCCGCAAAAACGGAGATTCGCCAGCTCTTCGGCGAGTTCGACTTCACCATACACATGCCGGCCACTCGCCCGTATTTCGAGTCCGTAGGCGAGGGAATCAGTCTGGCGATTAGGAGCTTCCGCTTCCAAGTTGGTCAGATGGGCACGCTTCGCCTGCCTGACTAGCCAACAACATCCGTGATTGCTCCAGCATCGTGGTTCCCGCCACCAATCGACACCCTCAACGAGCTCAACACCTCAGCAGTAGCTGGGAGCACGGACAGCGACAATAGTCGTGGATCCGATCTGGGTGACCTAGCAACAGAAGATGGAATCTGCGGCTCCGGATCCGAAAGTTGCGGAAGCAACAGCTTCCCTAACCACTTCATGTCTGCTGTCATCAACGCTGGTGACACCGCCGCCAATCGCGAAAACGGTGGCAATGGATCTGGCACCGATCCGCCCAACGGCGGCATACTTAATGGTGGACCACCCAACGGCGGCCCCACCAACGGGGGCAATGCGCGCCCATCAACAACAGAGGGGCAGTCGAACCACCAACCATGGTGAAGGAGCACACTAGTGAACGTGTCGTGATTAAACTCAACGATAACGAGTGGGCCACTATTAAGAAGCTCTGCGAGGCAATCCACTGCCCCCCGGCACGCTGCAGGACATGCTGATGGGCTTCCATTGGCTACTAAAGGAGGAGTATAGACGCCAGCTGCATGCAATCACACAACTCGAAGTGCGTAAAAAGGCGGTAGGTGAGTCGAGTCTTCGTCGAGCTAGGCTCTCCTCCCACGGAGGATCCTCCTCCAAGGGCAACGAGTACGTGGCCAACAAGAGGCAATCTCGGATGGCCCATCTCACTGAGCAAGAATGCATAGAAGCTGCGAAAGTCCTCGACTTCATCTCTGTGACAGTCGACACGCGGGGCAACGTGGTCCCAAAGACACCGCAAGCCGCGGTGACAGCGACCACCATGTACCTCCTCAACAACTAGCCACCAGCTGGAGATCCATGAGCCGCCATGCACCAATCTATGATCACGAGCTTGGGATTAGTCGAGGACGCTCTCGACAAAGAGCCAATGCCCGAGCCGAAGAAGGGCAAAGCTCTAGCAATGCGCTATTCCACACCTTCATCCAGCGGCGACATTCACGATCTGTCCCGGCGTCGCCGCTCATGGCGGCATGATCGCGACTACGATGCGCGCGATGACCTCACGCAGCGCAAAATTGACAAATCAAGGGCAAGACGCGCTTGTTCGACTGACTCCGAAGAGGACTAGACTAAACTCTGCGGCGCTAGATGCTTTAGCAGGGCCATCAGGCAAAAGCAAATGCCTAAAGGGTTCAAACTCCCGTCGGAGAACCCAACGTTCGACGGCCTATAAGACCCAAAAATCTGGTTGGAGGACCACATCTCCTCCGTCAGGCTACATGGCAGGAGTCGAAGCACGGCCATGCAATGCCTGCAGCTACAGCTGCAGGGCGCCGCCCGCGCATGGCTCAACAATCTCCCGCGCGGATCCATTCGCAGCTGGGAAGAGCTGGTCTATAGCTTTGTACACAATTTCAAGGGAACTTACAAAAGGCCCGCATCAATCGAAGAGCTCAGGAGCTGCCATAAAAGATCGGGCGAATCGCTACGCTCGTACATCCAGAGGTGGTCCATCATCAAGAACTCCACAGAAAACATCTCGGAGGACCACACAATTGACGCATTCAACGGCGGTGTTTGCCGCATGGAGCTCAGGGAAGAGCTGGGCCGCTCGAATCCCAAAACAATCGACCACCTGATGGAAATTGCGAATCGGTGGGCCGACGGAGAGGATTTGGTAAAAACCCGCACCTACTCCGATGACGACGACCTCGGGCGCAGACGCGACCGCGAGGCAAGTGGCGGATGCGCGTCTACGATGACCATGACGATGTCAACATGGTCGTAGGCGGCTACGCCGTCAAACGCGATGACAACCGCAACAGCGGCTATCGCAGTGGTGGATACCGCGAGTCCAGGAAAACCACGCAGGTGTGGCAGCACCGCACTCGTGAAGAGGCACCCGCAACAACCATCGGGGACAAACTGTCCGGGCCATGCAACGTGCACTTCTACATTGACAAGCACGACGGCAAGAAAAAATCCAGCCACCTTCTCAAAGACTGCCATGAGTTTCTCAAGCTCCACGAGGGTCTGGCTAGGATGAATCGCGACGCAATCAACAAGGGCTATGGAGTCGCCCCAGGCGCCGTGGCACACGGAGCTCCTCCACCACCGCCCGGAATACCACCACCCGCGGCCGCACCGGTCCATAATCAGGGTGGCGAACCATACCCACGACCCGTAGGCAACATGGGGATGATCCAAAAGGGGCATCCCTCAAATCGGGTGTAGAAGGCCATCACTCGCCAAGTCAACTTGGCGATCAACTCTCCACCTTCCACCACTGAGTACCTCAGTGGAAGCAACTCCTACATCACCTTCGACCGGCATGACCACCCGCGCCTAGTCCCTCGTCCAGGCCACTGTCCCCTCATACTCGAGGCACATATTGGGGGCTTCGACATGAGCCGCGTCTTCATAGATGGCAGCAACAACATCAACCTAATGTTCGCGAGCACCTTGCGTGCAATGAGGATTCCTCTGACGTGTCTGGAAGTTTCAGACACAACGTTCCACGGCATCGTCCCAGGGAAAGGTGTATATCCCCTGGGTAAAATCAACCTCGACGTCATCTTCGGTACGCCACAAAAATTTCGGCGAGAGCGCATCGACTTCGAGGTCATCGACTGGCCTTCACAATATCACTGCATCCTCGGACGTGTCGCGTTCGCAAGGTTCATGGCGGTGCCACAATACGCCTACCTGCAGATGAAGATGCTGGGCCCAAACGGCGTAATCACAATCAACGGCAACTTCAAGAGGTCTGACAGTTGCGACAGGGAATTCAACAAAATCTCCAAGTCCTTCGGTATGTAGGAGGAACTCGCAAGATTAAAGGAGTCGACAGATAATAGTCTGCCTCCCCTGAGCCGCCAACTTCACCCGACCTGTCCTTCGACTCGTCGGTGCACACGAAGAAAGTCCAGGTCCACCCAACGGACCTGACTAAGACGACGCTCATCGCCAACAACTTGAGTTACGCATAGGAACTCTCGCTCATCGAATTCCTCCTTGAGCACTGGGAAATCTTTGCCTGGTGTCCAACGGACATGCTAGGTGTTCCTAGGGAATTCGCCGAGCACGCACTCAACGTCAACCCAGACGCAAGGCCGGTCAAGCAGACAATTCAGCGACTATCTGAACCAAGAGCAAAGGCCGCCGGAATGGAGATCAACAGACTCCTCGACGCCAAATTCATACACGAAATCAAGGAAAGTACTTGGCTCGCCAACACGGTGTTGGTGCCTAAAAAGACACGGATATCCTGCGGATGTGCATGGACTTCACCTCCTTGAATAAGCACTGCCCAAAGGATCACTTCCCACTGCCACGAATCGACCAAATCATCGACTCCACCACGGGATGTGAGCGTTGATGTCTACACACTTCTATTCTTGTAGACAGTTGTTGGGCCTCCAAGTGCAGAGGTTTGTAGAACAGCAACAAGTTTTCCCTTAAGTGGATCACCCAAGGTTTATCGAACTCAAGGAGGAAGTGGTCAAAGGTATCCCCTCTGAAGCAACCCTGCAATCAAGATACAAGAAGTCTCTTGTGTCCCCAACACACCCAATACAATTGTCAGGTGTATAGGTGCACTAGTTCGGCGAAGAGATAGTGAAATACAAGTGGTATAGATAAATATAAGTGGTAATGGTGATAGAAAATAGCTTGATGGCGTGGAAAAGACTAAAGTAAAACAGAAATACAGATAGAAGCAAGCAAACATGTAATAGATCTAATAGCAAACGGTGTTTTAGTGCTTAGAAACAAGGCCTAGGGATCATACTTCCACTAGTGAACACTCTCATATAAATATATTCTTCTTTATGATACTACGCTGAACTACTCTCCGGTTAGACACTCTAATCGATGGTAGGGCTATAACAACACACCTCAAAGTAAGCCTTTCCCATCTAGAAAACCCCACACTGTCACCTTGAGCACTAGATGGTTCAAACAAACACCACAATTTCATAAAGACATCCAACTCCAAATATAACTCATAACAAGTATTTGTAATCTCTAGCCTAAGTACCACCATGGTGTGCACGCTGTCACTTTCACACACATGGGGAGAGCAGAGATCTATTAAAGCACTTGAGTAGCAAGGTAGATCTATAGATTACAAGCTCATGATATCAATAAGATCATGCATAGAGAGAGAGATGAACACATAGCTACCGGTAGAACCCTTAGCCTCGAGAGAGAACTACTCCCTCCTCATCATGGGAATCAGCAATGGTGATGGAGATGGCGGTGGAGATCTATGGAGATGGCTCTGGGGGCACTTCCCCATCCCGGCAGGGTGCTGGAATAGAGCCTTTCTGTCCCCCGAATCTCCCCTTCGGTGGCGGCGGCGCTACGGAACTTTTCGAGGATTTCTGATTGACGATTTAGGGTTTTTGCATCGGGGGAGATATATAGGCGAAAGAGGCAAGGTCGGTGGGCGGACAGGGGGCCCACACCACCTGGTGGCGCGGCCAGGGCTAGCCCGCGCCACCTCTCCGTCTCGTCTTTGGGCTCTGTGAGTCTTCCGATAAAATATCGTCTTTGGCTTTGTCCGGTCCAATTCCGAGAATATTGATTTTCTGACTTTCCTAGAACCAAAAACAGCAGAAAACAGGCAACTGGCACTGTGGCTCTTGTTAATAGGTTAGTCCAAGAAAGTGTGTAGAAATACTCAAAAGTGTGGACAAAACATAAGAAAATAGATATAAAACAAGCATGGAACATCAAAAATTATAGATGCATTTGCAATGTATCAATATCCGCAAGCTTAACTACTGCTCGTCCTCGAGTAGGTAAGTGATAAAAAGAAAGAATAATTTTTGAGGTGACATGCACCATCATAAACTTGAACAAAGTATTTGTAAAACATTCAAAGCTGGGATCATAGTACTTCAATCATAACAAGAAAGACAAAGTTCTAGCAATAAGACAAAGAAACTATGATGCAACATGAAAAGGCACAAACAAAAGATTCATGAATAACAATGCTTTGCGAGACGTTTGTTTGTTTCACATAAGGAAAACATAGCATAGTAGCATTCACCGTGTCCCACATAGAGTAGCAAATGTAAATGCATAGGACACCTTCAAAGTTCATAAGAGTGATTAGATACAAATAGTTCAAAACAAGCAATATCAAGTTATGCATCAATCAACTAGTCTTGGGACAATGCACATAGAACTAAGAATGGCCACTATGCTCTCAAAGTAGGTGCATAAAGGTAGAAGGTGGAGACTCAGCATAAAAGTAAAAGAAAGGCCTTCATAGACGGAAGTAGGGATTCAAGTTTCATAAAGAGCTTCCAAAAATTATGGTACTAATTAGCTTTCAGCTCTCATTGCCCCTATCATAAGCATCTTGAAGGTGATTAAGGTTAAAGTGACACAACTAAGAGGATATGCTTGACAAGTTATAAGCTGAAATCTCATGCCCCTTACTTACGAAGACCGAACCTCATGCTACTCAACTTTAGTCACAAGTAAGCTCTTGTCATTGTAAGTACATATGTATCATAAAGAACCGGCAACGAGGTACCCCTTGCACATGATACAGGAGCTATCCCATAATCAAAATGACAAGGCAAGGAGACAATGAGCATCTCAGCGATCTTTTTATTTGCTATTTGCATAGGCTTTTGTTGAGGATGCTTCATAGAGTGCTCATTATGGTTATGCTGCAAGTTTCCACCATGATTAGGCATGGCTTAGGCTAGCGGCCCATGCGTTTCTCTAACACACATACAAAATCCATGATCTTACAAGTTCCACTTTTATTTCACACCGCTGGGATCCATAAGCAAAAGAACATGATATCAATGGGGTACAAAGTACAAGTGCAGTGTTGAAAGCGTTTCCCCATGATACATGGTTCTGCTAATTTCAACTTATAAAGCGCAAGCATATACGCAACAAAGAAGGACCCAATGGTTCAAGTTTATTAAGTGCAAGAAAAGTAAAGTGTGCCATCAAGTTCGTGAGAGCTTTAATCACTAGTTTTCTCATAACAAGTTTAATTTGGAAGGTAAACAAAAGCATGAATATACTTGGAATAGCATATGCTAATAGGTAGGTATGGTGGACTCTTTGGAATAACTTGGTTTTAGGAGTTGGATGCATGAGTGGAACTCATACTTGGTTATGGAGGCTAGCAAAAGACTGGGAGCGACCAACTAAGAGAGCAATAATGGCCATAATCATGCAGAGCGACAAAACATCATTAATCAAAGCATATATTGATATTACAAGTTGAAAAATAAAGGATCATAAAGGCTTATGGTGACTTGGGATAGTCATAACATGGTGTGAGCATGTGCCAAGTCAACCCAAATAAAGCATCAAAGGATAATACCACAATACTATGCTTTAATACGCTAAAACAACGCATGATTCATCCAAGGCACGTTAAGCAATCTCAATTGTTTATTACAAGTCATGCTACAGCAAAGAATACTAAGCATAAAGCCAAAACAATATCAATCATGGCATGACAAAGCATAGGCCACAGTCAAAAACAAGCTCTCTTTACCACTTACGCATGAGCTTTCCTACCCTTTTCCAATCCAAACCAAACTATTTGAAAACCAATGTATGAAAGAGGGGGTACAACCAATTTATTCAAGCAAAATAAGCAAACCAAGCAAACAAAAAGTAAAAACGAAAACGAAGACGCTCCAAGAACAACACAACTGTGCATGAAACAATAAAAATGAAGTGTTTGGAAGAAACCTGAGATTTTTATTGATGAAGAAGGGGATGCCTTGGGCATCCCCAAGCTTTGACGCTTGTACTTCTTGGATATTTCTTAGGGTGACATGGGTGGCATCCCAAAGCTTGAGCTTTAGTCCATTCTTCATCTCATTACATCATTCTCTCCATACACCTGGAATTTTTCCTTCATACAAAACTTCACACAATCTTCATTAGCAACATTAGTGCACTCAAGATAATAAGTCTTTGGGTTCAGTTCTAACACCAATAAAACTTCCATTAAAACACTAGATACTGTAGCACTTCCCTCAAAAAGCTCAATTCCCCAAAAGAACTCAAAAAGGAACCAACTAGAAGGAAATGCAAATAATGGAAGAAATCTGTCAAAACAGACCAGCAGGTAAAGACGAATTTTTTCGAAGACCTTATTTTGCTCAAATCGAAAAGTGTTGAGCTAACGAAAGTTAGATAACAACCTGGGGCAAAAGCACAAAAATTCGCGCCTCAAAAGCACATATAGAGATTTACACGATGTTTTACGGTGAAGCACAAAAATCTGGTTCGGGACAGCAACTTTCCCAATCATTACTTCTCTCTCATTAGAGGTTACTCTTGGCACAAAAAGCAAATAAAAAGGATAAGGAGCGGTTATTACAGAAGTAATAACTTACAAGACTTATCTAAAACTTTTGGGTTATCTCCCAATAAGTACTTTTCTTTAACGCCTTTAAGTTAGGCATGATAGTTTGAGAAGATGCTCACGTAGGAAATATGGATTGAAGTAAAAGAGAGCATCAAGAAGCAAATTCAAAGAACATTTAAGTCTAACCCACTTCCTAGGCATAGGAATCTTGTAAAGAAACAAGTCATGAAAGCACAAAGCAACAAGCATAGAAAATCAAAACAAGTGCAACTTCAAGACTTTCAACATAAAGAGGGGAAACTTAATATTATTAAGGTGCATAAAACCATGTTTCCCTCTCTCATAATAACTTTCAGTAGCATCATGAGTAAAATTAACAATATAACTATTACATGAAACATTCATAATGATCCACATGCATAAAAGAATTATTACTCTCCCTATAAGAATAGTCATTCTTATTAATTGTGGTGGGAGCAAATTCAACAAAATAGCTATCGTTATTATTCTCATCACCATAATCATCAAATATAGGAGGCATACTGTAATCATAATTAATTTTCTACTCAATAGTAGGTCGAATGAAAATATCATATTCATCATTGTAATCATCATATATTGGAGATTTGGTATCATCATAAGCAATAGAATAGCTATCTTCCAAAGCTGGGGAACTACAAAGATCATTTTCATAAAAACTAGCTTCCCCAAGCTCAGAATTTTCCATAGCATTAGCAATAATGGTGTCCGAAGAATTCATACTAACAACATTGCTATTAGCATGCAAATAAAGTTCCATAGGTTTTTTAATTTTCTCTTCAAACACTTCATGTCCTAACTCAAGATAAATACTATAAACCTCCCTAATTTTGTTGTTGTTTTCCATTAAGCCTAACTAGTGAAAACAACAAACAAAAAGACAAAATTGCAGAATCTAAAAGAAATAACTTCGAGCACTCACACCGGAGGTTGTGAGTACCTTTTACCTTACCTCCCCGGCAATGGTGCCAGAAAATAGCTTGATGTCTACGCACTTCTATTCTTGTAGAAAGTTGTTGGGCCTCCAAGTGTAGAGGTTTGTAGAACAACAACAAGTTTTCCCTTAAGTGGATCACCCAAGATTTATCGAACTCAGGGAGGAAGTGGTCAAAGGTATCCCCTCTCAAGCAACCCTGCAATCAAGATACGAGAAGTCTCTTGTGTCCCCAACACACCCAATACACTTGGCAGGTGTATAGGTGCACTAGTTCAGCGAAGAGATAGTGAAATGCAAGTGGTATAAATAATTATAAGTGGTAATGGTGATAGAAAATAGCTTGATGGCATGGAAAAGACTAAAGTAAAACTGAAATACAGATAGAAGCAAGCAAACGTGTAATAGATCTAATAACAAACGGTGTTTCAGTGCTTAGAAACAAGGCCTAGGGATCATACTTTCACTAGTGAACACTCATATAAATATATTCTTCTTTATGATACTACGCTGAACTACTCTCCGGTTGGACACTCTAATCGATGGTACGGCTATAACAACACACCTCAAAGTAAGCCTTTCCCATCTAGAAAACCCCACACTGTCACCTTGAGCACTAGATGGTTCCAACAAACACCACAATTTCATAAAGAAATCCAACTCTAAATATAACTCATAACAAGTATTTGTAATCTCTAGACTAAGTGCCACCATGGTGTGCATGCGGTCACTTTCACACACATGGGGAGAGCCGAGATCTATTAAAGCACTTGAGTAGCAAGGTAGATCTATAGATTACAAGCTCATGAACTCAATAAGATCATGCATAGAGAGAGAGAGATGAACACATAGCTACCGGTAGAACCCTTAGCCTCGAGAGAACTACTCCCTCCTCATCATGGGAATTAGCAACGGTGATGAAGATGGCGGTGGAGATCGATGGAGATGGCTCCGGGGGCACTTCCTCGTCCCGACATGGTGCTGGAATAGAGACTTTTCTGTCCCTAAATCTCCCCTTCGGTGGCGGCGGCGCTACGGAACTTTTCGTGGATTTCTGATTGACGATTTAGGGTTTTTGCATCGGGGGAGATATATAGGCGAAAGAGGCAAGGTCGGACTGGTGGCGTGGCCAGGTCTAGACCGGGCCACCACACCATGTGGCCCCTATCTGTCTCGTCTTCTAGCTCCGTGAGTCTTCCGGTAAAATATTTACTTTGGCTTTTGTCCGATCCAATTCCGAGAATATTGATTTTCTGACTTTCCTAGAACCAAAAACAGCAGAAAACAGGTAACTGGCACTGTGGCTCTTGTTAATAGGTTAGTCCAAGAAAGTGTGTAGAAATACTCCAAAGCGTGGACAAAACAGAAGAAAGTAGATATAAAACAATCATGGAACATCAAATTTTCTAGATACATTTGCAATGTATCAAGCATCTATGCTTCCTCGACGCCTACTCAAGCTATAATCAGATTCGAATGAAGGAGGAAGACCAAGAGAAAACAGTGTTTGCGATGCCTTTTGGTGTGTTCTGCTACTACACAATGCCCTTCGGGCTCAAAAACGCAGGAGCCACATATCAGCGGTCCATGCAGGCTTGCCTCAAGAATCAACTTAGTCACAACATCCAATTCTATGTTGATGACATCGTCATCAAAACAAAAGAGGAAGCCTCGCTAATCAACGACTTACGCGAGACCTTCGCCAACCTCGACCGCTACCGGATCAAGCTCAATCCGGACAAATGCGCCTTCGGCATACCATCTGGGCAACTACTCGGGTATCTCATCTCCGCGAGGGGGATTGAGGTGAACCCAAAGAAAATAAAAGCCATACTGGCCATGGAGAAGCCGAAAAACGTAAGAGGCGTCCAACAACTGGCTAGGTGAATCACGGCGCTCAGTCGATTCATCAGTTGAATGGGCGAAAAAGCACTTCCTTTCTACCAACTTCTCTGCAAAACTGACAAGTTCGAGTGGACCGACGAGGCGCAGGAATCATTCGAAGACCTCAAGCGTCTACTGTCTACCTTGCCAGTACTGGTGACTCCACATGAAAAAGAACCACTATTGCTCTACATCTCTGCCACCAACCAGGTGGTCAGCATGGTGCTCGTGGTGGAACGTGCTGAGGAAAACAAGGTCCACGGGGTGCAGTGCCCAGTCTACTATCTCAGCGAGGTGCGCACGCCAACAAAGCAGCGGTACCCGCACTACCAGAAGCTGGCATATGGCATCTTCATGACAGCCAGACGACTGCGCCACTACTTCCAAGAGCACCCAATCGTGGTGGTTAACAATGCCCTGCTTGGGCATATCCTCAACAACCCCGATGCCACCGGATGAGTCGCGCTTTGGGGAATCGAGCTGTCTCCACGAGACATTACATACGAAAAGTGCGACGCGATCAAGTCACAAGTCCTCCCTAATTTCCTCGTGCGCTGGATGAAGAACCAGCTCCCCGAAAAGCCAGATATGTCTTACCTCTGGACAATGCACTTCGATGGATCCAAACGAAAGGACGGGGCTGGCGCAGGTGTCATACTGACATCGCCCCAGGGAGACAAGCTGAAATACATTCTGCGAATGCAGCTCACTTCCTCCAACAACAAAGCTGAGGCCCTGCTGCACGGGATGCGAATGGCGAAAGCCTGCGGTGCCAAGAGGCTCATCATCTACGGCGACTCCAAACTGGTCGTCAACCAAACAATGCACGAGTGCGACGCGCTAAACAACAATATGATCGCCTACCGTGACCTCTACGACACACTCGAAGGGGACTTCGACGGCTGTGAGCTGCGACACGTAGGCCGCGAAAGCAATGAAGAGGCGGACCCACTCTCCAACATTGGCTCCACCTACGCCCCCATACCACCTGGGGTATTTCTCGAGCGTATCTGCGAATGCTCCATCAAGCCATAGGCCACAGAGAAGAAAACAAGCGCAACAATGGACTCGGGGGCTATGCCACCCAATGAGCCAATGGCACTCGATGACCTGGAGCTTGACACAGGACTCGAAGGACCAATGGGTGTCATGATGATCGAGCCATCTTGGACTCAACCCTACATCACATATCTTCTTAACAAGAGGCTGCCAGACGACATGACTGATGTGCGACACAGCGTGCGGTGATCCAAGGCATTCGCTGTCATCAACGGCAAACTATACAAGTGCAGCATCACAATAGTACTCCAACAGTGCATCTCCAACACGGACGGAATGGCCATCCTCCTCGACATCCATGAAGGGACCTGCAGGCACCATGCCGGCAGTTGCGCCCTCGTTGCCAAAGCTCTATGAGCTGGATTCTACTGGCCCACAGCCACGCGTGACGCCAAGGACATCGTCCAGCGATGCAACGCTTCTCAACGATTCGTGAACAAACCGCACACACCTAGCACGAAACTCCGGCCAATACCATTGGCTTGGCCCTTTTCACAATGGGGACTCGACATGGTTGGCAAGCTCCCAAAGTCCTCATGAGGGGGCTATGTCTACCTCCTAGTCGTAGTCGACAAATTCACCAAGTGGATAGAGGCCATGCCGGTGACAAACCAGTCAGGAGCCTATGCCGTCAAGTTCTTTGAGTCCATTGTCTATATCTTCGGAGTGCCACACAGCATCATCACGGACAATGGAACAAACTTCACCTCTAAGGAGTTCTAGGCTTTTTGCGAGAACCTGGGAATAAATATAAGCTATGCCTCCATAGCTCATCCATAGACCAGCGGTCAAGTCGAAAAGGCCAACGGCCTCGTCTGTGGTGGAATCAATAAGCGACTCCTCCGGCCACTCGAGCAAGCCGCTGGATGTTGGCCAGACGAGTTGTAGTCCGTACTTTGGAGCCTGCGCACAACCCCAAATAGCACCACGGGATATACACTGTTCTTCATGGTGCACGGCGCCGAAGCAGTGCTACCCGCAGAAGTACGCTTTAAAGCCCCATGGGTAGTCACCGTACAACGAGTAGGAGTCAACACACTCGAAGACTCCGTTGATCTCCTTCACGAGGCACGACATATCGCAGCAGAAAGATCGACGATCTACCAGCAAAACCTATGCAACTACCACAGTAGAAGGCTACGCCCCAGATCCTTCGTCGAAGGAGACCTAGTCTTGCGACTGAAGCAGCAAGGGAACCTCAAGCTCGAGTCCCCTTGGGAGGGACCATACATGATTACAGAAGTAATCCCAGGTGGCGCCTATCGCCTCAAAGATTTCGAGACAGAAGTCGCACACTCCAACCCCTGGAACGTCGCGCAGCTGTGGTGCTTCTACCCCTAGTAGTTCTTTTTTTCTTACATTACAAATAAGGCTATTCAGCCAGGCTACTTAGCCACACATTGTACCTCGTACTGTTCTACGAATAAAGCTAAGTGCCCCGAAACTCTGTGTTCTTCCTTATTTTTTTGGCAATATTATCACTCGAGGGCTACGCCACCCTTTACATATTCGTTCTACGAACAAGTCGCAGTATCCCGAGTAGCTGACACGATATCAATCAAACCCTTGATAAAATACCAACCTAGTTGCAACGCACCTGACAGGTTGGCAAGGTGCTGAGAAAAACAAGTCAGGCTAACGAAAAGGAACTACCGAATACAAATATACTCGCAAAACATATAAGCTAGCAAGCTCTTTACACATCAATATAAATTAATTACATACAATATATCCATACAAACTTTTACAACGCTGGTATACTTATGTGTAGGATACAAGTTAAACTACTGCTGTAGCAGAAGAACGTTTGTCTGTTCCTCAAAGAAGTCGACAATTTCTTCTGTTGGACGATACACCGCCTGGTAATGTGGAACCATGTTCCAGGTCGAACCTGCCGGCGGAGTCGACGGCCCAGCAGCAACAGCCGCAACGTCTACATCAAGCCTATGCAACCGCACCAGCGACAAAGCAGCCTTGGCACCAGCCACTAACTGCTGCCGCACACACTCGTGAACTGCACTCAAATCCTGAAACTTAGCCAGGAGAGCCAACAGGCTCGAAGGGATGGCGTCCATCGGAAACATCGTCTGGTAGATATTCCTTAGGGACGACTGCGCTTTCTTTAGAAAGTGGAGTACTCGAGAAGCATGATCCTGCAGGGTCGCAAGTGCGATCACACGATCATGGTCCACCCAGAAGTACCCACTTGCCTGAAGTTGTTCCTGGGTCTGGTCGTTCATTTGAATGGCGATCCCGTCTTTCTCATCCTGCCGATGACGAGCGCTGACAACTACACAAGGCAAAAAAGGCAAAATATGAAGACAAGGAACTACCGCGATTGGCTACAAGAAAAGATAAGAGAGCAGGAAGCTAACACTTGAACTGATCGCCCAGCCGTGTCACCTCCTCCAATAGATATTGCTCTCGGGCGGTAGCTTTCTCCGCCCTAGACTTCCATACGTCCGCGTTACCGCGGAGGATGGGCAACTCACGTTCCAGCTGCTTAACGCGATCGCGTAGTCGCGAAAACAGGGACAACTCATCCACCCTTGAACGCGACTGCGCCAAGGTCTCATCAGCGGGTGACGGATCCCGAGGATCACTCGAAGGACCACTCGAGGCACCCTATCACGAACCAAACAAAAGGAAAATAAGAGGCTGAAGATACACTGACGAAAGGCTTGGATACATTCAAACATAACAAAGTCTTGACTGGGATACCCCCATAAAAGCATTGTCTCACGAACACAAAAGGTCAGAAACTAGAGCTATTACATATATAACTAAGGAGCGGCGTGTTTCTTCGGCTTTCACTTTGGTCTCGGGGGCTTCATCGCATTCGTGGCAGTTTCCGACGCCACAGACTTGCTGGCGGGAGCCCTAGACGCCGCAGCCTTCGCAGCTTTCACTTGACGCTGCTCCTCGGAGTACTTGGCGAGTGTCTCGATAAGCTAGGGACCATAATTTTTGCATTTACCAGCAAAGGGAGCAAACACTACATGCTGGCCTCCAGCGTCGACCGGCATCGCCTTAGAGATAGCGGCAGGATCCATCTTCACACCATGGGACCGCACCATTGCGAGTGCCATGGTGGCGCCGACGGAGTGCTCCGAGTTCTTGAAGTCAACAGGGATTCCTCCGGCCAAAGACTCCACCAAGTCGCCAAGGTTGTCAATCAATCCGGCCTTGGGAGTTAAATCCTCACGGATGCGACTAAGCACATCCTTGGCCTTCCCAGCGTTTCCTAGAGGGACACGCTACGGTCCTCGACTGCGGTGATGGCACCAGCCAAAGCATTCGTGTGGCGCAGAGATTGGGCATCAAAACTCAAGCCGCTGGCATTTGCATATACAAAAGAATTAGTACAATAGTCACACGTCAAAGTGCAAAAGAGCAAGGCATATCCAGATGAAAAAGTCATACCTGAGAGGGACTTGGCAATCGAGAGAAGCTGCTCCTCGAACATCTTCTCCCTCTCAGTAGTGGAGGCAAGGAGATCTTGCTCTCGCTTCCGCGACTCCTCCAAGGCTGCGATAGCCTCGTCACGATTCTTCGTCACCGCGGACAACGTCTTCTCCAATGCAGCAGCATGGCAAAGTAATTCATTGTGCTCAGCTGCAACATACAGAGAGTGTTACCAAATCGAATCAATAATATTCACAAAAGACAAAGAAGAAGTCAAAACTTACTTTCGACAATGCGATGGCGATTGTCCAGTCGTGCATGCTGTCGACCCATGTTAAGGACCTGCTCCGCCAGGTGGGCGGCTTCCTTCATGATGAGCTGCATCAAAGACATTTGGAGTTCAAATAAAGCACGCCAAGAATAAATTCGACTACCAACTACAAGATACTTACATGATCCTCCACAGACTCCAAAGAAGGCTATTGCACAGTCATCCGGGTAACCATCTGATGCTCCCCAGCATGCGGGGAACCCGATCAATTATGCCCGGAGTGGGCCGCCCAATGGAGGAGAAGGAGACCGTGAAGCCACCTTCTTGGACTTGGAGTCTGCGACTCCGGACTCCTTCAAAAATTGGACGTCGTTAGAAGACGACGTTGCCGCTTGACTGAAACACAAAATCAAGTAAAAGCTTCAAGACAGATGACAACTCAAAGAAGAAACCAAAACAAAGTCGCGAATATAGAACTTACCAGTCAAATCTATCAAGATCGAAGGACTGCTCCTCCGACTCCGACGATTCCTTTGGTAGTCGAAACTTCTTCCGGGCAGGAGGAGCCATAGAGCGCACAGGAACAGCGGGAATCGGCTCCTCTGCACCGATAGATGGGCCCTCTAGAGTCAAAGGAGACGAAGCATTCGAATCCTCGATGCGAGAACGCTTGCGAGTGTCCGGGTCACTGGACTCGGGGGCTCCCTCCTCCTCTTCAAGTGGGATGACCGATTCGGACTCGTCCTCTTCATCCACTTTGTGAGGAATAACCCCCTCAGGAAGAGAGGGCAAACTTGGAGACACCTTCCAATCCTGCATTCAGAAAACAATGCATTATACGTCAAGAAATTAGAAGCAATCAACAAATAAAGCTACTTCGTAGCACGATTCTACCTCAGGAGGAGGGTTAGAGGCGTCGAAGGGAGGCACGCCTGGCTCGCCTGGGAGAACCTCCTTGGTGGTATACTTTGTCACCAGTCGCAACCTCTTATCTACTTCACCCGTGGAAATGCCATCGGCAGATACGCGGGTGGCATCGTCCACACCAGCCCATTGGAACATGGGGTGGACTCTGGCTTGCAGAGGTTGGATGCGACGGCGCAACCATGTACGAATGAGGGCGGCGCCGCCCTCTTGTTTACCCATTCAGCTCTCGAGGTCGCAGATGCCCTTGTACAGCACTTCCGTCTCCTCGGACTCGCCAGGCATCACTACGTTCTTCCAAGAACACCTCCTCTTGCACGACGTCGCAGGATCGAAGGGCGCGAGTCCGTAGTGCTCTCCATCGGCCTTCTGGTCATGGATGTAGAACCACTTGTCTCTCCACCCTTGGACAGATGCCATGAGTTTGATATCGAAATATGTGGCGGAGGAGTCGACATGGATTCCGCAGCCTCCTACGCCGTAGACTACAGAGCCAGATGCTGACTGCCGCTTCAGCTTAAAAATCCTCTTAAAGAGGCCAAAGTGTGGCCCGACTCCGAGCCAGCACTCGGAAAGAGTAATATAGCAGGCGATGTGGAGAATAGAATTTGGGGACAGCTGATGCAGTTGGAGCCCATAGAAGCAAAGGAGGCCCCTGAAGAAAGGATGCAGGGGCAGAGAAAGACCACAGATGATGAACGCAAGGAACATCACCCAGAAACCAGCAGGAGGACAAGGAGTTACCTCGCCACTTGGCACTCGCGACTCATCCTCCACGGGTGCAGAACTCCATCTTAATGCAGGAGATGGAGCTCAGAGGACTTGATAACGGATCCGCGCCATGCACCATTGGTGACGCGGGTACCCGCGCCCTTCTTCTTCCCAGCGCTGACGGCGCTGGTGCCCAGAGTGGCGGAGCCGCCCTTCTTCTTGGCGGTGGTAATGGCGGCGACGGACTCAGCGGCGGTGCCTCCCTTCTTTTTGCCCAACTTGTGATGGTGGTGCGAGCGGAGGAAGTAGCTCGGGAAGATGCGGAGTTGGTCTAGCGCCACGAAAAGGACGAGCTCAAGGAAGCATAGAGTAGCGGCAATGGCAATGGAAGCACAAGGAGAGAAAGGGTAGATGGGAAAATTACCGCAGATGCGCTGCTACTTAACCCCCTTGCGGATGCCATCCAACGGCCAGCAGAAACCCTACTAGATGCGTGGCGCACATCACTGTCGACACGTGGGGAGGCCAAAACACGAACCGTCCCCCACTATATCCATTACGCGTGGAAATGGAGGAGACGCAGTTAAAACGAAAGGTTACGCACACCCGGTTAAATCAAAGTCAGAAAGTGGGACCCACCGCTCATCACTTCCCATCAAAGCCGCTCACGCGGGCAACTGAGGTCATCACATCGTTAGTACTGATGTCATTAGGAGGAGCATCAGAAGATTTTGACTATTAAGTCCTTGCTTGAGTCTTCGACTCCACCAAGCACTATTAAGTCATGCACCCTACGATTCATGTTTATGCAGGAATTTGAACATTAAAAGCACACCCACCACTCGAATCTACGATTCGATTATGGATCATGGGTTACTCCCATAGGGAGCACCGGCAGCACATTCGATTGAAACAAGCAACAAAAGACGGCAGCAGTTACAAAAGCTCTTTAGTCCCTGCCTGAGTCTTCGACTCAACCAGGCACTCGGGGGCTACTCCCATAGGGAGCGCTGGTCGTGCACCCTATGATTATTTTTCCTTGCACAACGTATTGTGTTGATAACATCCACATTAGAATGCTATGGCGACTCCGCCTCATATTTTCCCTACAAAGAGATTACGTCTCTTGGGTTACCCGAATCATCTTCGCGATGACAAAAGTTCAGATGCCACGCTTACAGCGTGAAGATAAGACCTGAATAAGGCCTGGCAACGCATCTGCTGCGCACTACCAGAAACATATCCATGCCTATAGGTACGATGAACAAGCCTTGACGGACGCGTCGAGTGCTCACACCCATACACTGGAATTCAACTCATGTAAGACCTATGTGGCCTGAGTTGAATTACGCCAACACTTTTCCGAATTCGAGTCCGAGGACTCGAGTTTGAGTAGATTGCGTTGTTTTGCCCTAAGGCAGTTAACTGATACCCATACATCGGCTAAATCAGGCACGCACATCAATGATCCCTATGACATGAACTGAACACTCGAAAAATACTCAATCATGCACTCGAAAGGCTTCATAAAGTCCCCAGTCGAATCTGCGATTCCACTAGACACTCGGGGGCTAATGACATGGGTATACCCTACAGGTACTCGAGTTCGGTATATACGGTCCGGATACGACGGAAGCCCACGGAATTCCCAAGGACCAATATAGAATTTGAGTGGCCCACGGACTCTCGATTGCTTGCGAGACAAGAAGAAGCTTAAGATAGAAAGTTCAAAGGGAAAAACCCTAATCTATAACTGACTCGACCTGCTACCCGAGACCTAGCCTATCTATATAAAGGCTAGGAGGGGGCCGCGAGGAGGACACACACAACCCTAGTTTCCACAACTCTTGCCAGATTGCATCTATGTGCCCCTGTAATCTTCGATTCCTTCGTTAATTCCAAGAGCAGACAAGCAGGAGTAGGGACCTCTACGAGGCCTGAACCTGGGTAAACCTTGCGTCCCTGTGTGCTTGTTTGCTAGCCGACTGATGCCTCCAGCGCTCCCTCCTTCTCCAAAACCCAAGTCCATAACAATGGGCATTGATGAGTTAAACCCTCGTCACTTACATTCTCACTCTATCGGTTTAATCTTCCAACACCAACTCATAGATGCTATTCTTTCCGAGCACTCGCACGGGTCATGCAGACAGCTCATAGAGTATCCAACACTAACAATCTGATGCGTAGCAAGGCTGAAGTGTGAGGTTTCCTCATGTTACTTAGGCGAGTTTCTTGTCATGTTAATAAGTTGTATAACCTGCATTCCTAATAAGTTAATAAGTCATTCTACCTAAGACCTTCCCATGACATTTGAATTCATGTTCTATTGTGTTTCTATCTGCGAATGCTTAATTCAGAAAATGTCCATATAGTTTGAATCATTTATCTGTTCATTTTTAATGCTATGTTTTGGTGTTTTCACCTGCTTTCATCCTTCCAAACCAGCTATCTAGTTTGAATCATACATCTGGTAATTTTTAATGCTATGTTTTTGGTGTTTTTCAAGAGTTTTCATCCTTCCAAACCAGCTAATTGGGTTTTAAATGTCACGCCTTAATGCAGAGAAATGAAAATGGAGTACAAGGACCAGAGTTCCAACTGCTCGGCTCAGATTCTTCTTGCAGATTGACCAGGAGTTGCACCCGCTCGAGAAGGAGCTACTATCAGCCTGAACGTGCTAATGTAAGTTCATAATTACTTTAAATGATCTCTACTTTATATAAGACTACATGTTTCCCTTGTTCTTTGTTTAAACCTCTTTCACCATATTTTAGCAGGCTGCAGTTAAAGCCAAGCAGGAGTCCTTGGAAGGGAGGACTGAAAGTTGTGATCCCTCTTCCCATTCATCCTCCCATTGCATTTCTGAAGCAAACAACTTACTTAACAGTCCACCTAGAACAACTCCTGTAGGTGATAAATATATAAATGATGTATTGCATGCAGAAAGAAAGGGTGTAGCCGCTCTTAGATCTGTAGCTAAAATGTTGAAGAAGAGGAAAAATGATACATTGAAGCGAATCGCCATGTACCAATCTCTTATTGATGATACCGACACTTTGTAATCTTTCAGAATTTCGATCTTGTTGTATAACCTATTGTAATAATCTTTTATTGTTGTGTAATAAGTAGTTTTAATTTGTGCGTGTCTATTAATTGATGTGTTGATATTCCTCTATTCTGCCAAAATGTAGGCGCTAGCAAAAAAGGCCGAAAAGGTAACATGCCGAACGTTGAAACAACATGCGCATGGATGACCCAAAATGACCAGAATAGTAAAAGGCTAGCAGGGTAAAAGGCCAGAATGGTAGAAGACCATAACAATAAAAGACCAGAACAGTAAAAGGCCAGTACAGTAAAAGGCCAGAACAATAAAGACCTAAACAGTACAAGACCATAATAGTGAATGTCTAGAATAGTAAAAGGTTAGAATAGTAGAAACCAGAGCAGAGAAAGGCCTGAACTATGAAAGGACTGAATAGTGGAAGACCAAAACCGTGAATGGTCTCGATAGTAAATGGCCGGAAGAGTAAACGGCCATAACAGTAAAAGGCCAGTACGGTGGCAGGACACTACAGTAATAGGCCGAACAGTACCGGCCTAAATAGGAAAAGCCCAAACTCTAAAGAGCCTAAATAGGAACGTGGGAAAATTCCTAAAAGGCTGGAACAATAACATGCCCGAACAGTAAAAGACTAGATTGGCAACAGGCTTGAACAGTATTGGGTCGTCTTGGTGCAGGGCTCAAGTGGCAGCACAATGTTGGGCTAACTTGGGCCTTAAATAGGCCGAGACAGTGTTGGGCCCGAAAGTGTATGGGCTGCTACTGGCTGTAGTACTAGGCTGATTCTAGACATTGCAGGACAAAACAGTAAGGGGTCATATTCCTATTGGGCTCTCCACATGGGCTGGCTCATTCAATTATTAGCAGGCCTTGGTTGGGCCTAGCTTATACCACGGTTTCTGTGACCGTTAATGGCGGTAACCGAATGTTAATGACGGCTGCCACATGGCAGTTTGCGTGATGTCAGCAGTTAGCGCGGCTGGCGAATAGATCTATGAAGGAAAAAGTTTTCATAACCGAAGGGTGCAATCCGCCACGGTCGGAAAAAATCCGTTGTTGATTCGTTTGTGATGGGTCTTTTACCATGAAGGCCATCCGCCACGGAAGACTTTTTACCCACGAAAAACGGGCCTTCAACCACGAAAATCGTCTGTTGTAAAAGCCAACTTTTCTTGTAGTGGTCGCTTCTTCTTCCCGCCGTCGTTCCCCTCCATGATTAGCGCCACCCAAGCATCGGTGGCAGCCCTGCCGCTCCCTTAGCCTCCTTGACCTGTCGGTGCCACCAACATCGGTCTAACGCGGCATACAACAACAGTAGTGGGGCTCGTGGGTGGCCAAAATCACCAACCATAACACTCGTCAGAAGGTGGGATCGTGATCTTCCAATCGGCGAAGCAGGAAGTGATAGCATACAATGTGAGGAACGTCAAGCTCCATCGCTTGGACTGCACCAAGCTCAATTTCCTGCTCGAGGCGGGAGGACCGGTGCCTTCGTTTTGTCTCCAACCATGAGCGATGGGAGGTCCAAGAGGCATGTGAATGCCTCGATGCGGAGCGCCATGACGCAATGATGGTGGAGCGGCTCGCCATCTCCAACATGGAGCTCTTCTAGGAGGAACAACGATGGCTTGAGGCATTTTCCAATGTGAAGCGGAAGGCAGACACAGCGAGGATGAAAAAGGAGGTCCTTGACGATGTGGGGCCATCAGCATCACCGACACCAGTGAGGGTGAAGGAGGACGACATCGGTGATGGCGTGTGACCATTGATGGTGTTGGCGGTCATCGACCTCGACAGTCATTGCTCCCCCTGCTACAATTGAGAGGGGATTAGGTCGGTTTAGGCGAAATTCAGTCGAACTAAGCGAAATTGCACTTAGTTTTGGTTGTAATGTGTACAAATTTAGTGAAATGAATTACTCCCTTCGTCCCAAAGCTTAATGCTTATATATTTTTTCAAAAGTCAAACTATGTAATGTTTGACCAAGTTTTAGAAAAAATATTAATATTTACAATATGAAATCCATATCGTTTGATACATCATGAAACATAATTTCACATGGTATCTATATAATATCATAGTTCTTTATAGTTCTTTCTAAACGTTTGTTGAAACTTTCCTTAACTTGACTTTTTAAAAAAAAGCCTTAATCTTTGGGATGGAGGTAGTAGTATGTTTCAAATTTCGTTCGAATCATCCAAAATTCTGTTGGATTTGAGTGAATTGTGATGCGATTTAGGTTTTACTCCTCTAAACTTTTGGAGATTGGCTAGGAACCATTTCCATTAGAGGAGTATTTTTACCCCTCTAACTTTTAGGGAATCATTTTGCTCCTCTGACTTTTGTACTTCGGTTAGAGATGCCCTTAGCTAGTTCTTGGATAACCAAACCCTAGATCTACCTCTGAGGAGCTTTGACAATGAAGTTTGGGAGCTAGACGATCGTTCTTGCCTTGTTTAACACTACCTAGAACGCATCCATGTTGTGGGGGCTCATCGAACCTAGGCCATTGAGCATGTAGTCCTCGTTGATGGAGTTTAGGATGGAGGTTGCTTCGAGAGAGGGTGTCACGGCTACGTGATGGGGTCACATGCGAGCGGTCTAGCATGGAGCTCCTACCTCCACATTGTGGAAGCGAGAGAGAAGGTTGTTGCCCACTTCCGCTGCCACGACGATGCGGAACGGAACCACCATTCAAAGGGCGCTCTGCGCCATGCGGATGTGGTGGGATTTCTCATCGAGCTTGAATGATGGTGCAGCGGAGGAGTAAGGAATGCGATAGAGGGGGTCAAGGAGTGTATCCCTAAATCCCCCTTTGACCCAGGTATATCGTAGAGTGAGGAATGTAGCGAAGGGGGTAGGGGAATGAAGCACTAAATCCCCATCGAGCCGGGTACAAAATTATCCAGGCTAACCTAAATCCAGAGCCGCTATAGGGTACCCTTGATAATTTTATACAAGCAGGGTCTTATTAGTGGATCTGTTCGAGGCACAAAAAACCCAAAACCGAAAACTGACAAAAACTAGTTTTGGGCTATCATCTAGCCGCTCATTTCCATCCTTGATATGTTGTTTCCTTGAGAAATTTTATAGTTCTACATTTTGATTGTGATTACCAATACAATTAGCATAAGTAAGCTTCTGCATGGCATTTTGTCAGCACTAAACTTTGCATCAATAGGCTAGAGGTCTCTATAATTTGTTCTCATCGTGTATAATATCTTAACCTTAACTCAAGTCCCTCCCCCGTCTTCGCGTCATCGCCATTGAGGCAGCTCATGTGGGAATCTTAGATCCCGTCGTCACCCCTTCTCCACCTCCCCCTTTGTTGCCAACATACGTCATTGAGAAAAGCTCGAAGGAGGCTAGTGGCATCGGGAATCGTTTCTCTCATGTTTGGTCATCATGTATCTCCCCTCCTATTCACTTCATAGCCCCACTTTGTGATGTTGATGCGCGGTGGATGCACGCTTGCTCCAGGCTAGGTCTTCCATGTGGCGTTTGACTTATATCCCTCCCTGCTCCCCCACATGCTCGTTTTTCGGGTGTGACTTGTTTCACTAGATCCACCGTGATTGTGATATGCGCTCGCCCTATCGTGGTGTGTAGCCTGCTGCAATTTATCTCGGACATGATGTTTCCATCGTGTCCGCTTGATATGCACAACCTCCACCTGTGTGGCTCGGTCTTGATGGCTTGTAGTGAGGCGCTTCAGTCTGGGAGCAAGTACTTTGTGGCCCCCATCAGATTGCCGCTTTGGCACTCCACCTCCCATATCCATGCACGAGTGAGGTGTTGTAGACATTCATGTCAGGCCTCTTGAAGTTGAGCTTATTCCGAGCGAAAGCTCAATGACAATGTTGTCTCACGACGTCATTTTCCTACCCAGAGGCATCGCATTGGAATCCCAATCATTGATGCTACGCTTTAGTATCGTTTGAGGCTCAGCATGTAGCCAAGGGCATTTGGGTTTGAGTGAAATCTTTGTTGTGACATGTGTTAGTGTAGACGACGGTGTTGCATGAGGGCGTGTTCTCTTCCTTGGAAGCATCATCAAAAACCCTTTCTCCCCTCTTGAATATGGCGCATGTGGCATCGGTGAGCCCTGCTTAGCCCAAAATATATCGATCCCGTTGGGGAACCCCAAGAGGAAGGAATGATGAGCACACCAGCAAGTTTAGTAGGAGCAAGGAAACACCTAAAAGGTGTTGCTAGCTGAACTTTGGCAGGGCGCACTACCGGTGCCAGCAGCAACGTGGATACCTGCACAACACAACCATAGAACTTTGCCCCCAACTTGCAATCAGGTTGTCAATCTCACCAGTTTTGCTGAAAACAAAGGATTAAATGTATCGAGTGGAAGAAATTAATAGTTTGCAGAAAGTAAACAGAAAACAGTAAACTGTTGATTGTAGATTGATGATAAAAGAAAGGACCGGGGTCCATAGTTCACTAGTGCTGGCTCTCCTTAAGATAGATGACATGTTGGGTGAACAAATTACAGCGGGGCAATTGACAAACATTGAGAAAGCATACATGCATATACTACTCATCTTGACTCCTTTGAGATTCGATTGGGCATTACAACATTATACATAGACAGTAATCCAACTACATCTATGACTAATAATCCACCTTCAGGTTATCATCCTAACCCCCTCCAGTATTAAGTTGCAAGCATCAGATAATTGCATTATGCATTGCGTGTAAAGTAAACAATACGATTGTTCTATGAACAAAGGATTGTTGTTTTCTCCCTAGTAACAACAGCACATCTAGTACCTTAGAGATTTCTGTCACTTCCCCAGATATTAGAGGTATGAACCCATTATCGAGCATAAATACTAACTCTTGGAGTTGCTAGCATCTACTTGGCCAAGATAGCTACTAAATACGGAAAGCATGCAAGATCACAAATAACAAAGACATGATAGAATCAATAATCAATCTGAAATAGCATCTCAATATCCATCGGATCCCCGCAAACTCAACATGTAGAAGTACAAGTAGATGATTTGATCATGAACGGAGCTCACAAGATCTAAACATGATAGCACAAAGGAGGAGAACCAGCCATCTAGCTACTACATGGACCCGTAGTCCAGAGATGAACTACTCACGTATCACACCGGAGGCTTGCATGATGATGAAGAAGGCCTCCAGGGTGAATTCTCCCCTCCGGCAGGGTGCCGGGAAGAGCTTCAGATCCCTCCCGATATAGGGATGGAGATTACGGTGGCTACAGACTCTTTCGTGGAATTTTGATCGGGTACTTAGGGTTTCTGTATCAGAGGCATCTTATAGACGAAAGGGGAGGCCGAGGGGGTGTTGGAGGCGGCCAGACCACCCCCTTGCACGGGCTAGGCTGGGTCGCGCGGCCAGGTGGTGTGGCGTCCCCCTGGCCCCTCTCGGTCTCATATTCTGGCTCCGGGTGTCCCTCAGTGAAAAACTGACTTTGGCTTTTATCCTGTCCAATTCCGAGAATATTCATTTTCTGACTTTCCTAGAACCAAAAACAGCAGAAAACAGGCAGCTAGCACTGTGGCTCTTGTTAATAGGTTAGTCCAAGAAATCATATGAAAAGTACTCCAAAGTGTGGACAAAACATAAGAAAGTAGATAAAACCAAGCATGGAACATCAAAAATTATGGATACGTTAGCAACGTATCAACATCCCCAAGCTTAACTCCTGCTCGTCCTCGAGTAGGTAAGTGATAAAAAGAAAGAATAATTTTTGAGGTGACATGCACGATCATAAACTTGATCAAAGTATTTGTAAAACATTGATAGCTGGGATCATAGTACTTCAATCATAACATGAAAGACAAATTTCGAACAATAAGGCAAAGCAACTAGGTTGCAACATGAAAAGGTACAAACAAAAGATTCATGAATAACAATGCTTTGCAAGACGTTTGTTTGTTTCACATAAAGAAAACATAGCATAGTGGCATTTAGCTTGTCCCTTATAGAGTAGCAAACATAAATGCATAGGACACCTTCAAAGTTCATAAGAGTGACTAGATACAAATAGTTTAAAACAAGCAATATCAAAGCTATGCATCAATCAACAAATCTTGGGACAATGCACATAAAACTAAGAATGGCCACTATGCTCTCAAAGTAGGTGCATAAAGATAGAAGGTGGAGACTCAACATAAAAGTAAAAGAAAGGCCTTCAAAAGAGGAAGTAGAGATTCAAGTTTCATATAGAGCTTCCAAAAATTATGGTACTTACACAATGTGCATCTCAACGATCTTTTTATTTGCTATTTGCATAGGTTTTTATTGAGGATGCTTCATAGAGTGCTCATTATGGTTATGCTACAAGTTGCCACCATGATTAGGCATGGCTTAGGCTAGCGGCCCAGGCGTTTCGCTAACACAAATACAAACTCCATGATCTTACAAGTTCCCCTTTTATTTCACATCGTCGGGATCCATAAGAAAAATAACATGATATCAACGTGGTACAAAGTACAAGTGCAATGTTGGAAGTGTTCCCCATGACCGCATGGTTCTGCTAATCCCCAACATGTAAGTGCAAGCATATACAACATAGACGAAACAATGGTTCAAGTTTATTAAGGGCAAGAAAAGTAAAGTGTGCCATCAAGTTCGTGAGAGCTTTAATCACTAGTTTTCTCATAACAAGTTTAACTCGGAAGGTAGATAAAAACATGAATATACTTGGAATAGCATATGGTAATAGGTAGCTATGGTGGACTCTTTGGAATAACTTGGTTTTAGGAGTTGGATGCATGAGTGGAACTCACACTTGGTTATGGAGGCTAGCAAAAGACTGGGAGCGACCAACTAAGAGAGCAATATTGGCCATAATCATGCAGAGCGACAAAACATCATTAATCAAAGCATAAAGTGATACTACAAGTTGAAAACTAAAGGATCATAAAGGCTATGGTGACTTGGGATAGTCATAACATGGTGTGAGCATGCGCCAAGTCAACCCAAATAAAGCATCAAAGGAGAATACCACAATATTATGCTTTAATATGCTAAAACAACGCATGATTCTTCCAAGGCACATTAAGCAATCTTAATTGTTTATAACATGTGATGCTACAACAAAGAATACTAAGCATAAAGCCAAAACAATATCAAGCATGGCATGACAAAGCATAGGCCACAGTCAAAAACAAGCTCTCTTTACCACTTAAGCATGAACTTTTCTACTCTTTTCCAATCCAAACCAAACTATTTGAAAACCAATGTATGAAAGAGGGGGTCCAACCAATTTATTCAGCAAACTAAGCAAATCAAGCAAACGAAACACCAAAACGAAAACAAAAAATAAGATGATCCAAGAACAACAACGGTGCATGAAACAATAAAAATGAAGCGTTTGGAACGAACCTGGAATTTTTATTGATGAAGAAGGGGCTGCCTTGGGCATCCCCAAGCTTTGACGCTTGTACTTCTTGAATATTTCTTGGGGTGACCCGCGTGGCATCCCAAGCTTGAGCTTTAGTCCATTCTTCATCTCATTACTCATTCCTTCCATACAGCTGAAATTTTTCTTCATACAAAACTTCACACAATCTTTATTAGCAACATTAGTGCACTCAAGATAATAGGTCTTTAGGTACAGTTCCAACACCAATAAAACTTTCATCAAAACACAAGCTACTGTAGCACTTCCCTCAAAAAAGCTCAATTCCCCAAAAGAACTCAAAAAGGAACCAACAAGAAGCAAATGCAAATAATGGCAGAAATCTGTCAAAACAGACCAGCAGGTAAAGACGAATTTTTTCGAATACCTTCTGTTGCTTAAATGGAAAAGTGTTGAACTAATGAAAGTTAGATAACAACCTGGGGCAGAAGCACAAAAATTCGTGCCTCAAAAGGACATACAGAGATTTTACACAAAGTTTTACGGTGAAGCACAGAAATCTGTTTCGGGACAGCAACCTTTCCAATCATTACTTCTCTCTCATTAGAGGTTACTCTTGGCACAAAAAGCAAATAAAAAGGATAATGAGCGGTTATTACAGAAGTAATAACTTCCAAGACTCATCTAAAACTTTTGGGTTATCTTCCAATAAGTACTTTTCTTTAACGCCTTTAAGTTAGGCATAAGCAGCAAGAAAAATTATCAAGTGTTCCCAAATGAAGAAGCATTAAGATTAATACCAGAAATATCTTCAACAAGGCAAGGTATCTCATCCAAATAAGTTCTAGAGGATCCTATCTCAATGCTTTTAGGTTCACTACTTTCATCAAACGGGTTTTCAGGAACAATCCAATCAAGATTCTTTTCTATGGCTTCATGCATTGCTACAAGTTTGAAAGGTATTGGTATCTTAATTTCCTCCCCATTAGGTTCGGTTTTGTTCATCTTTTCTCGTGTACCAATAACATCTACACATGAGCCTAACATATTAAAATGTTCAAATACTTTTCTAGCTTTCTTGGCAACATCATAGAATTCCTTAAGCAAAGTTGCCAAAATAAAATCTCTCTTTTTAGGGTCATCAATTTCTTTAAGTTTAAGAAACATTAGTTGCATTAAGGGGTTAAGGTTAACAAACCTAGCTTCCAACATGTGAACTAAAGAAGATGCATCAATTTCATAATTTGGAGCTAGTTGTGTGAGGGATCTATCCTCAATATCCTCATGTTTACTAACATGATTAAAGAATTCTTCAATATTATCTTTTCCAATTATATAGCCACTACCTATTGAAAGGTCTTTCAGGGTGAATTTAGGGATCAACATGGTGAGCTAAGAAAGAGGTAACAACTATAGAAAGACTTAATTTTTTGTGTGTTTTTAATAAAGAAAGCAAACTAGTAAAACTAATTTTTTTGTGTTTTTGACAAAGAAACAAGCAAACAAAGCAAAAGTAAACTAAGGAAAACAAAAACAACAAAGTAAAGAGATTAGTTATGAGGGACTCCCCTTGTGAAGATGTCCTTGACTCCTCGGCAACGGCGCCAGAAAATCAGTTGCTTAGTCCAAAATATATCGAGCCTGTTGGGAAACCCTAAGAGGAAGGTATGATGAGCACAGCAACAAGTTTTCCCTCAATTATGAAACCAACATTATCAATCCAGTAGGAGCAAGGAAACACCTCAAAGGTGTTGCTAGCTGAACTTTGGCAGGGTGCACTACCGGTGATGAGGGTTTAACTCATCAATGCCCATTGTTATGGACTTGGGTTTTGGAGAAGGAGGGAGCGCTGGAAGCATCAATCGGCTAGCAAACAAGCACACAAGGACACAAGGTTTACCCAGGTTCAAGCCTCGTAGAGGTCCCTACTCCTGCTTGTCTGCTCTTGGAATTAACGAAGGAATCGAAGATTATAGGGGCGCGCAGATGCAATCTGGCGAGAGTTGTGGAAACTAGGGTTGCGTGTGTCCTCCTCGCCGCCCCCTCCTAGCCTTTATATAGATAGGCCAGGTCTCGGGTAGCAGGTCGAGTCGGTTACAGATTAGGGTTTTCCCCCTATTCTATCTTTAGACTTCTTGTCTCGCAAGTCATCGAGAGTCTGTGGGCCACTCGAAGTCTTCATCAGGCCGTGGCAATGCCGTGGGCTTCCACTGTATCTGGACCGTATATACCAAACTCGAGTACCTGCAGGGTATACCCATGTCAGTAGCCCCCGAGTGTCGAGTGGAATTGTAGATTCGACTAGGGACTTTATGAAGCCTTTCGAGTGCATGACTGAGTATTTTCTCGAGTATTATGTTTATGTCATAGGGATTGTTGATATGCGTGCCTGATTTGACCGATGTATCGGCATCAGTTAACTGCATTAGGGCAAAACAACACAATCTACTTGAACTCGAGTCCCCAGACTCGAATTCGGAAAAGTGCTGGTGTAATTTTACTCAAACCGCAGAGGTCTTACAGGAGTCGAATTCTAGTATATTGGTGAGAGAACTCGACGCGTCCGTCAAGGCATGTTCATCGTACATGTAGGCACGGATATATTTATGGTAGTGCGCAACAAATGTGTTGCCAGGCCTTATTCAGGTCTTATCTTCACGCTGCAAGCGCGGCATCCGAATTTTGTCATCGCGGAGATGATTCGGGTGGCCCAGGAGACGTAGTCTCTTTGTAGAGAAAAATATGAGGCGGTGTCGCCATAGAGTTCGAGTGTGGATGTTATCAACACATAGTACGACGTAAAAATAATCATAGGGTGCGCGACCATTGCTCCCTATGGGAGTAGCCCCCGAGTTCCTGGTTGAGTCGAAGACTCATGTAGGGATTAAAGAACTTTTGCAACTGTTGTCGTCTTTTGTTTGCCTGTTTCAGTCGAATTTATTTCCTACACTGCCTATGGGAGTAACCCATGATCCATAGTCGAATCATGGATTCGAGTGGTTGGGTATGCTTTGAATGTCTATATTCTTGCATAAAAAAGAAAATCATAGGGTGCTCGACCAGCACTCCCTATGGGAGTATCCCCCGACTGCTTGGTGGAGTCGAAGACTCGAGCAAGGACTAAATTAGTCAAAGTCTTCTAGTGCTCAATTTGATGACATTAGTGCTGACGATGTGGTGATCTCAGTTGCCTGCGTGAGCAGCTTTGATGGGACATGACGAGCGGTGGGTTCCATTTTCTGACTTTGATTTGACCGGGCGTGCGTAATCTTCCGTTTTAACTGTGCCTCCTCGATTTCCACGTGTAATGGAGATAGTGGGGGACGGTTCGTGCTTTGGCTTCTCCACGTGTCGACCACTATGTGCGCCACGCGTCCAATAGGGTTTCTGCTGGCCGTTGGATTGCATCCGCAAGGAGGTTAAGTAGCAGCGCACCTACGGTAATTTTCCCATCTTCTCTTCTGCTTGTGCTTCCTAGAGCTCTTCCTCTTCGCGGCGCTGGACCAACTCCGCTAGTTCCCGAGCTATTTCCTCCCCTCGCACTGCCATCGCAAGATGGGGAAAAAGAAAGGAGGCGCCGCCAATGGGTCTGCTGCCGCCACCGCCATCACCAAGAAGAAGGGTGGCTCTGCCACCGTGGGCACTAGCGCCACCGGCACCGACAAGAAGAAAGGTGCGGGCACTCGCGTCACCAATGGCACGTGGCGCACATCCACCATCAAGGCCTCTGAACTCGGTATTTTGCGCCAAGATGGAGTTCTTCCGCACGCCGAAGACAATTCACGTGTTCCTGGTGACGAGGTAACCCCCTGTCCTCCACTAGGTTTCCGGGTGATGTTCCTCGCGTTCGTCATTCGTGGCCTGTCTCTGCCCCTGCATCCCTTTGTCAGGGGCCTTCTTTATTTCTATGGCCTCCAGCTACACCAGCTGTCCCCAAACTCTCTTCTTCACATTGCGTGCTATATCACGCTTTAAGAGTGCTGGCTCAGAGTCGAGCCACACTTTGGTCTCTTCAAGCGGCTTTTCAAGCTGAAGCGTTAGTTAGCTTCTGGTTCGTTAGTTTACGACGTAGGTGGCTGCGGGATTCATGTCGACTCCTCCGTTACCTACTTCGACATCAAGCTAACGACATCCGTCCAAGGGTGGAGAGACAAGTGGTTCTATATCAACGACCAGAAGGCCAACAGAGAGCACTTCGGACTTGTGCCCTTCGATCCCGCGACGCCGTGCAAGAGGAGGCATTCTTGGAAGGACGTTGTTATGCTTGGCGAGTCCGAGGAGACGGAAGTGTTGTACGAGCGCGTCTACGACCTCGAGAGTCGCATGGGTAAAGAAGAGGGAGGCGCCGACCTCATTCGCACATGGTTGCGCTGTCGCATCCAGCCTTTGCAGGCCAGAGTCCACCCCATGTTCCAATGGGCTGGTGCAGACGATTTCACTCGCGTATCTGCTGATGGCATTTCCACGGGTGAAGTAGATAAGAGGGTGCGACTGGTGACCAAGTACACCACCAAGGATGTTCTCCCTAGTGAACCAGTCGTGCCTCCCTTCGATGCCTCTAACCCTCCTCTTGAGGTATGATTGTTCTACGAAGTAGCTTTATTTGTCGATTGCTTCTGAGTTCTTGATGTATACTGAATTGTTTTCTATATGCAGGATTGGAAGGTATCTCCCAGTTTGACCCCTCTTCCTGAGGGGGTTATTTCTCGCGAAGTAGATGAAGAGGACGAGTCGGAATCGACCGTCCCATTTGAAGAGGAGGAGGAAGCCCCCGAGTCCAGCGGTCCGGAAACTCGCAAGCGTTCTCGCAGCAAGGATTCAGATGCTTCATCTCCGTCGACTCGAGAAGGCCCATCTATTGGTGCGGAGGAGCCAATTCCCACTGTTCCTGTTTGCTCCATGGCGCCATCTGCTCACAAGAAGATGCGGCTGCCGAAGGAGTCATCGGAGTCAGAGGAGCAAACCTTCGACTTTGATAAATTTGACTGGTAAGTATATAACTCTTATTTTGGTTCCTTTTAGAGTTGCATTTCCTGATGCTGGATTTTATTTCATAGTCAAGAGGCGTTGTCGTCGTCTTGCGACGTCCAGTTTTGAAAGGAATCTGGAGTCGCGGACTCCAAGGCTAAGGAAGTAGCTGAACGATCTTCCTCTCCCCCATTGGCGGCCCACTCTGGGCACAACTCATCGAGTTCTCCACATGCTGGGGAGCACCAGATGGTTTCCCATACAACTGCGCGGCAATCGACTTTAGAGTCTCTGGAGGAGCATGTAAGTGTGACTTTGCTTGTTGCAGTCGAATTTGTGATCCATGCCATCTTTTGATGCTTTATTTTTCTGAGGTAGCTCGTTGTGAAGGAAGCTGCTCGTTTGGCAGAGCAGGTACTTGCGATGGGTCGACAACACGCAATGCTGGACAATCGCCATCGCGTCGTCGAAGGTTAGCATTTTTGCTTCTTCTTCTTTTGCTCTTGCGGGATTTTGTACATTCGATTGATGGTCCATCTTTTATTTTTTTATAGCTGAGCACAACGAACTTCTTCGTGATGCGGCTTCTCTTGAAAAGACGCTTGCCGCGGCGGTGAAGAGTCGCGACGAGGCAGTCGCTGCACTTGATGAATCGCGGAAACGTGAAGAAGATTTGCACGCCTCCATCGCTGCGAGGGAAAAGTTGTTCGAAGAACAGCTCTTCTCGATTGCCAAGTCTCTTTCAGGTATTTTTCTTCTGGATCTTGATTGCTTATTTCTTTGATATCTTGTTATTGTGTTGATGTTTTGCTCTGTGTAGATGTTGGCGGTTTGAGCTTCGATGCCCAAGCGCTTCGTCGTAATGATGCTTTGGCGGGCGCCGTCGTGGCAGTCGAGGACCGCAGCGCTTCCATTTAGGGGACGCTAACTAAGGCCAAGGTTGTGCTCAGTCGTATCCGTGAGGAGCTGATGTCGAAGGCTGAGCTGATTGAGAACTTGGAGGACCTGGTGGAGTCCCTCACTAGAGGTATCCCCGTGGACTTCAGGAAATCGCAGCATGCGGTTGGCGCTTCCATGGCACTCACCATGGTGCAAGCCCATGGGGTGGAGGTGGATCCAGCTGCGGTCTCCAAGGCGATGCCCGTCGGCGCAGATGGTCAACAGGTAGTTTTTGCTCCCTTTGCAACTGTCTGCGGCAAGTACGGGCCACAACTCATCAACACAGTCGCCAAGTATTCCGAGGAGCTACAGTGAGCCAAGAAGGCGGCGAAGGCTGCGGCGTCAGGGGCCGGCGGGAAGTCTGTGGCGTCTGATACTACCACGGACTCGATGAGTCCCCCGAAGCCGAAGTCCAAGTCGAAGAAGCAAGCTGATCCTCAGTAGTTATATTTGTAATAGTTGATAGTTTGACTCCTTTTGTTGAAAACATGCCGCTGGCTTAGTGTCTCCGTTGATACTTTTGTCATGTTTGAATGCACTTGAGCTTTGGTCCAGGTGTTGCTTGGTCCCTTATTCTCTCTTGCTTGGCTTGTGATAGGGTACATCGAGTGGTCCTTCGGGTGATACTCGGGACCCTCCATCCGTTGACGAAACTTTGGCGCATTCGCGTTCTAGGGTGGATGAGTTGTCTCTGCTTTCGCGACTGCGCGATCGTGTTAAGCAGCTGGAACGTGAGCTGCCCGTCCTTCGTGGTAATGCATATGTGTGGAAGTCAAGGGCGGAGAAGGCTACCGCTCGAGAGCAATATCTACTAGAGGAGGTGATGCAGTTGGGCGATCAGTTCAAGTGTTAGCTTCCTGACCTCTTATCTTTTCTTGTAGTCAGTCGCGATAGTTCCTTGTCTTCACATGTTGCCTTTTTTTGCTTGGTGTAGTTGTCAGTGCTCGTCATCCGTAGGATGAGAAAGATAGGATCGCCATCCGAATGAACGACCTGATCCAGGAACAACTTCAAGCAAGTGGGTATTTTTGGGTGGACCACAATCGCGCGATTGCACTTACGACCCTGCAGGTTCGTGCCTCTCGAGTGCTCCATTTTCTGAAGAAATCGCAATCATGCCTAAGGAATATCTACCAGATGATGTTTCCGCTGGACGTTGTCCCTTCGAACCTGTTGGCTCTCCTCGCAAAGTTTTAGGAATTGAGTGCAGTTTGCGATTGCGTGCAGCAGCAATTGGCGGCTGGTGCCAAGGCTGCTTTGTCGCTGGTGCGACTGCACAGGCCTGATATAGACATTGCAACTGTTGCTGCTGGACCTCCGACTCCGCCGGCAGGCTCGACCTAGAACATGGTTCCCCATTATCAGGCGGTGGACCGTCCAGCAGAAGAAATTGTCGACTTCTTTGAGGAACAGGCAAACGTTCTTCTACTAAAGCGGTAGTTAACTTGTATCCTCCACATAAGTATACCAGTGTTGTAAAGTTCGCATGTGTGTGCTGTATAAAATTGATTGATATTGATATTGATATGTAAAGAGCTTGCTAGCTCATGTATTTTTCGAGTGTATTTGTACTCTGCAGTTCCTTTTCGTTAGCCTACTTATTTTATCTCAGCGCCTTGCCAACCTGCCAGGTGCGTTGCAACTGGGTTGGTGTATCAAGGGTTCAATTGTGTCAGCTACTCGGGATACTGCATATTGTTCGTAGAACTAGGGTGTAAAGGGTGGCGTAGCCCCCGAGTGATATAATTGCTAGAAAGATGAGAAAAACATAGAGTTTCGGGGCACTTAGCTTTATTTATTCGCAGAATCAGTACGAGGTATAATATGTGGCTAAGTAGCCTGGCTGAATAGCCTTATTTGCAATGTAAAAAAGACGACTATGGGTAGAAGCACTGCAGCTGTGCGATGTTCGAGGGGTTGGAGTATGCGACTCCTATGTCAAAATCTTTGAGGCGATAGGCGCCACCTGGGATTACTTCTGTAATCACGTATGGTCCTTCCCAAGGGGACTCGAGCTTGAGGTGCCCTTGCTGCTTCAGTCGTAGGACCAGATCTCCTTTGACGAAGGATCTGGGGCGTAGCCTTCTACTGTGGTAGTTGCGCAGGTTCTGCTGGTTGATCATCGATCTTTCTGCTGCAATGTCCCGTGCCTCGTCAAGGAGATCGACGGAGTCTTCGAGTGCAAGAGTTGACTCCTGCTCGCTGTAAGCGACCACCCGCGGGGCTTTGTAGCGTACTTCTATGGGTAGCACCGTTTCAGCACCATGCACCATGAAGAACGGAGTGTATCCCGTGGCACTATTTGGAGTTGTGCGTAAGCTCTAGAGTACGGATTGCAGCTCGTTTGTCCAGCATTCGGTGGCTTGTTCTAGTGGCCGAAGGAGTCGCTTCTTGATTCCGCCGCAAACGAGGCCGTTGGCCTTTTTGACTTGGCCGTTGGTCTATGGATGGGCTATGGAGGCGTAGCTTACGTTGATTCCCAGGTGTTGGCAGAAACCCTAGAACTCCTTAGAGGTGAAGTTTGTTCCGTTGTTCGTGCTGATGTTGTGTGGCACTCCGAAGCAATAGACAATGGACTCGAAAAACTTGACGGCACTGGCTCCTGACTGGTTTGTCACCAGCATGGCCTCTATCCACTTAGTGAATTTGTCGACTATGACCAGGAGGTAGACATATCCTCCTCGCGAGGACTTTGGGAGCTTGCCGACCATGTCGAGTCCTTATTGCACAAAGGGCCAAGCCAATTGTATTGGCCAGAGTTCCGCGCTAGCTGCGTGCGGTTTGTCCGCGAAGCGCTGACAAGCGTTGCATCACTAGACGATGTCCTTGGCGTCGCGCATGGCCGTGGGCCAGTAGAATCTAGCTCGTAGAGCTTTTGTGACGAGGGCGCGACTGCTGGCATGGTGCCCGCAAGTCCCTTCATGTATGTCGAGGAGGACGGCCCTTCCGTCTGTGTTGGAGACGCAGCATTGGAGTACTCCTGTGATGCTGTGCTTGTATAGTTCGTCGTTGATGACGCCGAATTCCTTGGATAGCCATGCGATGTGTCGAGCGCTAGTCGGGTCGTCCGATAGCATCTTGCTGAGAAGATATGTGATGTAGGGTTGAGTCCAAGATGGCTCGATCATCATGACCCCCACTGGTCCCTCGAGTCCTGTGTCGAGCTCCAGGTCGTCGAGTGCCATTGGCTCATTGGGTGGTGTAACCCCCCGAGTCCATTGTTGTGCTTGTTTTCTTCTCTGCGGCCTTTGGCTTGATGGAACGTTCGCAGATACGCTCGAGAAATACCCTAGGTGGTATGGGGGCGCAGGTGGAGCCAATGTTGGCGAGTGCATCCGCCTCTTCATTGCTTTCACGGCCTACGTGCCACAGCTCACAGCCGTCGAAGTCCCCTTCAAGTGTGTGTGTCGTAGAGGTCACGGTAGGTGATCATATTGTCGTTCAGCGCGTCACACTCGTGCATCGTTTGGTTGTCGACCAGCTTGGAGTCGCCATAGATGATAAGCCTCTTAGCGCCGCAGGCTTTTGCCATCCGCATCTCGTGAAATAGGGCCTCGTATTCAGCTTCGTTGCTGGAGGCGGTGAACTGCATTCGCATAATGTATTTTAGCTTGTCTCCTTGGGGCGATGTCAGTATGACACCTGCGCCAGCCTCGTCCTTACGCTTGGATCCATCGAAGTGCATCATCCAGAGGTAAGACATATTTGGTTTTTGGGGAGCTGGTTCTCCATCCAGTGTATGAGGAAATCAGGAAGGACTTGCGACTTGATCGCGTCGCGCTTCTCGTATGTAATGTCTTGTGGAGACAACTCGATTCCCCAGAGCGCGACTCGTCCATTGGCGTTGGGGTTGTTGAGAATATGCCCAAGTGGGGCACCATTGACCACCACGATTGGGTGCTCCTAGAAGTAGTGGCGCAGTCACCTGGCTATCATGATGATGCCGTATGCTAGCTTCTGGTAGTGTGGGTACCGCTGCTTTGTTGGCGTGAGCACCTCGCTGAGGTACTAGACTAGGCGCTGCACCCCGTGGACTTTGTTTTATTCGGCTCGTTCCACCACAAGTACTGTGCTGACCACCTAGTTGGTGCGGAGATATATAGCAGCAATGGTTCTCTTTCGTGTGGGGTCACCAGTACTGGTGAGGTAGATAGTAGATGCTTGAGGTCTTCGAATGCTTCCTGTGCCTCATCGGTCCACTTGAACTTGTCAGTTTTGCGGAGGAGTTGGTAGAAGGGCAATGCCTTTTCACCCATTCGATTGATGAATCGATTGAGCGCCACGATTTGTCTAGTTAGCTGTTGGACGCCTCTTATATTTTTCGGCTTTTCCATGGACAGTATGGCTTTTATTTTCTTCGGGTTCGCCTCAATTCCCCTCGCGAAGATGAGATACCCGAGTAACTGCCCAGATGGTATGCCGAAGGCGCACTTGTCCGGATTGAGCTTGATCCGGCAGCGGTCAAGGTTGGTGAAGGTTTGGCGTAAATCATCGATTAGTGAGGCTTCCTCCTGTGTTTTGATGACAATGTCGACGATGTAGACTTGGATGTTGCGACCAAGTTGATCCTTGAGGCAAGCCTGCATGCACCGTTGATAGGTGGCTCTTGTGTTTTTGAGCCCAAAGGGCATTGTGTTGTAGCAGAACACACCAAAAGGCGTTGTAAACGCCACTTTCTCTTGATCTTCCTCCTTCATTCGAATCTGATTATAGCCTGAGTAGGCGTCGAGGAAGCAGAGGTGCTCACATCCCGCGGTGGAGTCGATGATTTGGTCGATTCGTGGCAGCCGGAAGTGATCCTCTGGGCAGTGCTTGTTCAGGAAGGTAAAGTTCACGGACATCCGTAGGATATCCGTGTCTTTTTTAGGTACCAGCACCGTGTTGGCGAGCCAAGTGCTTTCCTTGATCTCGTGTATGAACTTGGCGTCGAGGAGTTTGTTGATCTCCATTCTGACCGCCTTTGCCCTTGGTTCGGACAATCGCCGAATTGTCTGTTGACTGGCCTTGCGTTTGGATTGACGTTGAGTGCGTGCTCGGAAAATTCCCTGGGAACCCTTGGCATGTCCGCTGGACACCAGGCAAAGATTTCCCAGTGCTCACGGAGGAATTTGACGAGCGCGAGTTCCTATGCGGAACTCAAGTTGTTGGCGATGAGGGCCGTCTTGGTCGGGTCCGATGGATGGACCTGGACTTTCTTCGTGTGCACCGACGAGTCGAAGGACAGGTCGGGTGAACTTGGCCGGCTTAGGGGAGGCAGACTGTTGTCTGTCGACTCCTTCAATCTTGCGAGCTCCTCATGCATGCCGAAGGACTGGGAGATTCTGTTGAATTCCCTATCACAGCTGTCGGACCTCTCGAAGCTCCCGTTAATTGTGATGACGCCGTTTGGGCCTGGCATTTTCATCTACAGGTAGGCGTAGTGCGGCACTGCCATGAACCTAGCGAACGCGACGCGTCCGAGGATGTAGTGGTATTGTGAGGGCCAGTTGACAACTTCAAAGTCTATGCATTCGTGTTGAATTTTTTTTGGCGTGCCGAAGATGACGTCGAGGTTGATTTTGCCCAGGGGATATATGCCTTTCCCTGGGCCGATGCCGTGGAATGTTGTGTCCGAGACCTCTAGACACGTCAGAGGGGATCCTCATTGCTCGCAAGGCACTTGCGAACATGAGGTTAATGCCGCTTCCTCCATCCATGAAGACGCGACTCATGTCGAAGCCTCTGATCTGCGCCTCGAGTACGAGGGGACAGTGGCCTGGACGAGGTACTTGGCGCGAATGGTCGCGCTTGTCAAAGGTGATGCAGGTGTCGCTTCCACTGAGGTACTCAGTGGTGGATGGCAGGGAGTTTGTCGCCAAGTTGACTTGGTGAGTGATGGCCTTATGCAACCGATTTGAGGGGCGCCCCTTTTGGATCATCATGTTGCCCAAAGTCGGTTGGTATGGCTCGCCGCCTTGATTCTGGACCAGTGCGGCGCGGTTGGTGGTACCCCAGGTGGTGGTGGAGGAGCTCCATGTGCTACAGTGCCTGGGGCGACTCCATAGCCCCTATGGACTGCGTCGCGATTCATCCGAGCCAAACCCTTGTGGAGCTTGAGGAACTCGTGGCAGTCCTTGAGAAGGTGGCTGGATTTTTTCTTGCCGTCGTGCTTGTCGATGTAGAAGTGCACGTTGCACGGCCCGGACAGTTTATCCTCAATTGTTGTTATGGGTGCCTCTTCGCGGGTGCGGCGCTGCCATACCTCTGTGGTTTTCCCGGAGTCGCGGTGTCCACCGCTACGATAGCCGCTATTGCGGTTGTCGTCGCTCCTGTCAGTGTAGCCAGCTGCGACTATGTTGACGTCGTCGCGATCATCGTAGATGTGCATTCGACGCTTGCTTCGGCGGTCGCGTCTGCATTCGAGTTCTGCTTCATCGTCGGAGTGAACGCGGTTTTTCACCGAATCTTCTCCATCTGCCCACCGATTCGCGATTTCCATCAGGTGGTCAATTGTTTTAGGCTTCGAGCAGCCTAGCTCTTCCCTAAGCTCTTTGCGGCGAACGCCGCTGTTGAATGCGTCGATTGCGTGATCTTCCGAGATGTTTTCCGTGGAGTTCTTGATGATGGACCACCTCTAGATGTACGAGCGTAGCGATTCGCCCGACCTTTGCTGGCAGCACCTCAGTTCTTCGATTGATGCGGGCCTTTTGTAGGTGCCCTTGAAGTTGCGCACAAAGCTGTAGACCAGCTCTTCCCAGCTGCGAATGGATCCACGCGGGAGATTGTTGAGCCATGCTCGGGCGGCGCCCTACAGCTGTAGCTGCTGGCATTGCATGGCCGTGCTTCGACTCCCGCCGTGGAGCCTGACGGAGGAGATGTGGTCCTCCAACCAGATTTTTGGGTCCTGTAGGCCGTCAAATTTTGGGTTCTCCGATGGGAGCTTGAACCCCTTGGGCATTCGCTTCTGCCTGATAGCCCTGCTGAAGCATCTAGCACCACAGAGCTCCACGTCTTCATCCTCTAAGTCAGTCTAACAGGCGCGCCGTGCCCTTGACTTGTCGATTTTGCGCTGCGTGAGGTCATCACGCGCATCGTAGTCGTGGTCGTGTCGCCGTGAGCAGCGACATCGAGACAGATCGTGGCTATCATCACTGGACGAGGGTGAAGAATAGCGTTTTGCTAGGGCTTTGCCTTTCTTCGGCTCCGGCGATGGCTCTTTGTCGAGAGCAGTCTCGATTAAACCCAAGCTCGTGATCATAGATCGGTGCATGGAGGCTCGGGGGTCCCGAGCCGGCGGCTGGTTCTTGAGGAGGTACATGGTGGTCGTTGTCACCGCCGCTTGTGGCGTCTTTGGGACCATGTTGCCCCGTGTGTCGACTGTCATAGAGCTGAAGTCGAGGACTTTTGCAGCTTCTATGCGCTCCTACTCGGTGAGGTGGGCCATTCGAGATCGCCCCTTGTTGGCCACGTACTCGTTGCCCTTGGAGGAGGATCCTCCGTGGGAGGAGAGCCCGGCCCGTCAAAGACTTGACTCATCTGCCGCCTTTTTACGCACTTCGAGTTGCGCGATCGTTTGTAACTGGCATCTGTACTCCTCCTTTAGTAGCCAATGATAGCCAATCAGCAGATCTTGGGGCGTGCCGGGGGGCAAAGGATTGCCTCGCAGAGCTTCTCGGCAACAGGCCCACTCGAGATCATTGAGCCTGATCACGACACGTTCACTAGTGTGTTCGTTCACCATAGTTGGAGGTTTGACTGCCCCTCCATTGTTGACGGGCGCGCCATTGCCACAGTTGTCGGGGGTCACCATTGGTGGTCCGCCGTTAGGTATGCCTCCGTTGCGTGGATCAGGACAGTTGCCACCGTTTTCGCGATTGGCGCTGGTTTCACCGGCATTGATGACGACGCACATGAAGTGGTTGGGGAAGCTGTTGCTTCCGCAACTTTCGGATCCGGAGCCGTAGGCCCCATCTTCCGTTGCTAGGCCACCCAGATCGGATCCACGACTGCTGTCGCTGTCCGTGTTCTCAGCTGCTGCTGAGATGTTGACCTCGCTGAGGGCGCCGATTGGTGGCGGGAACCACGATGCTGGAGCAATCGCGAATCCTGTTGGCTGGTCAGGCATGCGAAGCGTGCCCATCTGACCAACTTAGAAATGGAAGCTCCCGATCGCCAGGCTGATTCCATCGCCCACGGACTCGAAAACCGGGCGAGTGGCTGGCGTGTGGACGGTGAAGTTGAACACACCGAAGAGCTGGCAAATCTCCGATGTTGTGGAGTTGTAGATCGCGGTTGATGGGGCCGAAGAAGCCGCAACATCAGCACTCCCAATTCCCACAGATGGCGCCAATTGATGAGGGTTTAACTCATCAATGCCCATTGTTATGGACTTGGGTTTTGGAGAAGGAGGGAGCGCTAGAAGCATCAATCGGCTAGCAAACAAGCACACATGGACGCAAGGTTTACCCAGGTTCAGGCCTCGTAGAGATCCCTACTCCTACTTGTCTGCTCTTGGAATTAACAAAGGAATCGAATATTACAGGGGCGCGCAGATGCAATCTGGCGAGAGTTGTGGAAACTAGGGTTGTGTGTGTCCTACTCGCCGCCCCTCCTAGCCTTTATATAGATAGGCCAGGTCTCGGGTAGCAGGTCGAGTCGGTTACAGATTAGCGTTTTCCCCTTAAACTTTATACCTTTAAACTTCTTCTTGTCTCACAAGTCATCGAGAGTCCGTGGGCCACTCGAAGTATTCAATAGGCCGTGGCAATGTCGTGGGCTTCCACCCTATCTGGACCGTATATACCAAACTCGAGTACCTGCAGGGTATACCCATCTCAACCGGAGCCAGTAGCAACGTGGAGACCTACACAACACAACCCCAAAACTTTGCCCCCAACTTGCGATGAGGTTGTCAATCTCACTGGTATTGCTGAAAACAAAGGATTAAACATATCGAGTGGAAGAAAGTAATAGTTTGCAGAAAGTAAACAGAAAGCAGTAAACATTTGATTGTAGATTGATGATAAAAGAAAGGACCGGGGTCCATAGTTCACTAGTGGTGGCTCTCCTTAAGATAGATGGCATGTTGGGTGAACAAATTAGAGCGGGGCAATTAACAAACATCGAGAAAGCATACATGCATATACTACTCAACTTGACTCCTTTGAGATTCGATTGGGCATTACAACCTTATACATAGACCGTAATCCAACTGCATCTATGACTAATAATCCACCTTCAGTTTATCATCCGAACCCCCTCCAGTATTAAGTTCCAAGCAACAGATGTTTGCATTACGCATTGCGTGTAAAGTAAACAATACGATTGTTTTATGAACAAAGGATTGTTGTTTTCTCCCTTGTAGCAACAACACATCTAGTATCTTAGAGATTTCTGTCACTTCCCCAGATTACTAGAGGCATGAACCCACTATCAAGCATAAATACTAACTCTTGGAGTTGCTAGCATCTACTTGGCCAAGATAGCTACTAACAACGGAAAGCATGCAAGATCACAAATAACAAAGACATGATAGAGTCAATAATCAATCTGAAATAGCATCTCAATATCCATCGGATCCCCGCAAACACAACATGTAGAATTACAAATTGATGATCTTGATCATGAACGGAGCTCACAAGATCTAAACATGATAGCACGAAGGAGGAGAACCAGCCATCTAGCTACTACATGGACCCGTAGTCCAGAGATGAACTACTCACGTATCACACCGGAGGCTTGCATGATGATGAAGAAGGCCTCCAGGGTGAATTCTCCCCTCCGGCAGGGTGCCGGGAAGAGCTTCAGATCCCTCCCGATATAGGGATGGAGATTACGGTGGCTACAGACTCTTTCGTGGAATTTTGATCGGGTACTTAGGGTTTCTGTATCAGAGGCATCTTATAGGCGAAAGGGGAGGCCGAGGGGGAACTAGAGGTGGCCAGACCACCCCTGGCGCGGGCCAGGCTGGGCCGCGTGGCTAGGTGGTGTGGCGGCCCCCTGGTCCCTCTCCGTCTCGTATTCTGGCTCCGGGTGTCCCTCGGTGAAAAACTGACTTTGGCTTTTGTCCCGTCCAATTTCGAAAATATTCATTTTCTGACTTTCCTGGAACTAAAAACAGCAGAAATCAGGTAGCTGGCACTGTGGCTCTTGTTAATAGGTTAGTCTAAGAAAGTGTATAGAAAGTACTCCAAAGTGTGGACAAAACATAAGAAAGTAGATAAAACCAAGCATGGAACATCAAAAATTATGGATACATTTGCAACGTATCAAGCCCTGGTCTTCGTGTTGTGCTCTATGATTACGCAAGCTAAGTTCTATGTTCACCATGCCCCAATGGTCAACCTCATTGTAGGGATGTTTGTGTTGGTGGTGAGGTTTCGGCGGATCGAGGTCCTTCGACAATGTTTGTTGCATCATATTGCAAGATCCTTGTGTTTCTTATTTGGTGATGGTTGTTAAGCTAAGAGGAGGCATAGTGGTTGTCTTAGTGGAACATTGCCCTTCGATTGCATCGGCATATTTCAGTGTGGTGATCTACCTCGGCAGTGTGACACTGTTCGACGATGTTTGTGGCTCTCTTAGATCTGAAAGGTGTAGAGTAACCAATGGGATAGCGCGTGATATATATAGGTGTTGTATTGACAACGAGAGGCCCATTGACTAAATGATAAACACTTGTGATCTTCTTAGGCTATTCCTATGGATCTTGGTGCTTTGTCTTAAGCTTGGTGATGTTGTCTAGGAGCTTGCTCATTTCCCCCTTTTATATTTTTTTGTGTTCTCTCTTGTGTATTTATTAGCATCTCGGTTTGATTTCTAATGAAAATGGTCTAGGTTTTCTAACGCTAGCCATATTTACCTAAAAATGGCATAAGTAGGCTATAAAAACATGAAACACAGTTCGCTCCCCTATCACTCGTCGGGCAGCATTGGGGTACCCCCAACCAAGCCGCTGATGGTATCCTGCTTCCTCTCTCCACATGTCATCACCAACAGGTGATACGAGCGAATCCCTCGCAGCACGGCGGTGGAGAGGACTCCTAAAGGAGATATGTCCTAGAGGCAAATCATAAATGGGTTTTATTATCATATCTCAATTAGTTCGTAATAGTTGTGTACTGTGCTATAACTGTATCAAGTGGAAACATTGATAAAGGTGTGGTGTGAAACAAACTAAGTCCCTAGTAGCCTCTATTTATACTAGTTCGTTGGGTAACCGATGATCAAGGTTTCGTGATCATGGAGCATTTATGCCAGTTGACAATGAAGTCATATCATTAGTGAATGATTTCATGGACATTACCCAAAGATAACTATTGCGACACGATCAAATCACATAGTTCATTGTTGCAATAGTTAGAAGCATAGTATCCTTCTCCTTTGACCGTAAGATCATATTAATCATTATCACCCGAGGCAGCTTTGAATGCATCAAACATTATGACCCTAACTGGGTGACTATAATGATGTATGTTGGGTATTCCAGAGGAGTAGTTGAGGCCTATGTATCAAGATCGGGATTTATTCTCCCGCGTGATGGGAAGATACACAAGGCCAACTCGGTGAGATTACATCCATAATGTTGCAACATGTGACTAGGTCACGGGAATGGAATATCACGGGAACAAGTAAAACAGAACTTGTCGGTAACGATATAGAACAAGGTATAGTGATACCAATGATTGGATCTCACACAAGTCAGTATCAAAGTAACCAATGGAATTGGACTCGATGTTTACGGCTCAAATGACATTAAACATCGTAAAATGCATGTCGTGGTGGTGTCACGGCAGATGCCACGGATAGGCTAAAGGTGGGGACTAATACACGCTAGGGGAATCCAGGGAGGGATAGTGAAGTGATTCTCCACACAGAAGTTTGTATTTGCTTTGATTCCAAGATTACAAGTGCTCCTAGAGCTGTATTGGCGAGAGGAGGAAGAAGGAGCTCTCTTACTCCCACCCACAGATCGCACCTAAAACCCTAGCCAAAACAGAACAGCGGAACCCCCTCTACTGAAACCCTAGCCCCTCTTTTATAGAGTGAGCTCGGTCTCTACCTAGGGCATACGTGGAAGCATATTCCTAAGAATATGCTTCCTCCCAAAGTAGTAAGCCGACCAGGGTGCTTTTCCCCCGCGTCACACATGTAGAGGCTACGTGAGCCTCTGCGGCGCCCACGTCAACCGACATGGGCGTCGTCACCCTTGTCGGCCACGCCCCGGTGGTCCTGTCCTTGCTTGCTTCGCTCAGGTAGTGCATACCGGGGCTTCTTTTGACTAGCGAGATTCCTTCCTTCTCCTAGAAGCTAGACATGACCCGGACCATAGTTGATCCGGCCACGCTCGTTCCTGCATACAAGTAAAACATGCACTTCCGACTTACTGCTTAAGTCGGTTGAGACTTAGTTAGGCGAACGCCCCCTGGTCCGGGTTACCCCGTGATTCGGCCTGCCTTGAGGTGACCCGGCTAGCATCCGCTTTGGCCTTGCCAAACCTCGGCTAACTCAGCTTTTATACCACGGCGTGACCCTACCCAGGGGTATCCCCCCAACATTAGTCCCTGAAGCTGGTGTGGTCTTAGCTGCCTTGGCCGCTAAGGCCACATCAGGTTCAATTCTGTGCTCCGTTCGTTATTGCCGAGTTACCTCTTTACCTCGGATTATATGGATTTACGTTCCCTTCGCACATTCCAAGTTTTCACTTGCCGGCCGGGTTACCACTTTAACTCGGACTTCATGGTTTTACTTTCCCTCTGCACATTCCAAGTTTTCACTTGCCGGCCGGGTTACCACAGTTTCATCCGGGTCTTGTTTCCTTCTCTCGTACGCCAACCCATGCGAAGGGTAATCATTATGTTGTCTTATTTTAAGGGCTTGCACAGTAACCGCCGTAGTAATTGTCAGTTATCACTGTGCGCGGGTCACGTCATGCCTGCCTCCTCGTTTATCGCATCACAGTGTCACGTCAGGGGATCATCTCCGCTCTGTGGCCCTCCGTGTGGCTCCCCACTGATTGGTCGAGGCAAGTGATACACGGCCACTGCGTGTGGCTGATCCGCAGGATGCGATCCCACTCACCCCTTGAGGGGGTGGTTAAATAGCGGAGGGGCGCATCCCTTAGGATTTTTCTCCTTCCGCACCCCTCTGCCTGTTGCTCTTCTCCTTCGTCCTCCTCGCGACCGTGCCACCGCCAGTGCTCCCAAATAGCAGCGTCGCTGCCGTGCTTTTCCCTCACACTTCTGCACCGCCTCCACCGCTACGCAACTCTCTCGCCACGGGTCCTCGCCAATCCAGACCTCTGCCCCCCGCCGCCGCTAGCGCCAGCGAGGGCAGCAAAGACCAGATGACGGAAGAGGAGCTCATCATCGCTGAGCAGGAGATGGAGGAGGACGCCGCGGCGGCGGACCGCGGTGCGTGGGCCGGGTCCTGGGTCTGCGAAGATGACCTAGACTGGCTCTACCGCACTAGGCGCATCCCCGCCGGTGTTGCGGCTCGTCTTGCCTCCTCCGAATTGGCCCCCTCACCCAATCCGGGTGAATACGTCGTGTTCTTGTCCCACTTCCAACGGGGCTTCGGCTTGCCGGTGAGCGACTTTTTGCAGGACTGGCTTAGTACATACCAACTCCAGCCGCACCATCTTCCAGCCAACGCCATCACTTCTCTTTCTGCCTTTGCTTCCACGATCGAAGGCTATGCCGGACTGTGGCCCATGAAGGAGCTATGGATCCGGTTTTTCGGCCTTCGTCGCAACGTCATCCCAAACATCCACGCGGATCCGGAGGACAAGCAGCTCACTCAATTCGGAGCTGCTTCCATCTCACCCCGGAGGTTTTCCGTTTTCCCCCGGGTCACCAGGTTAGAGTCCTGCAAAGGGTGGGCCCGGACTTTCTTTTACGTCCGAAATACAGGCACCGAAGACTTAATCCGGCTACTCCCCTATACTCCGGGTCCACCTAACCCGGATCTGTGGGATGCCGTTCCCAAGAAACCCACGGCCTTGGCCAACTAGGTCAACAAAAGGTTCGCAGAGCTGAAGAAGCTCGGGCTGCGCACGAGGATGCTATGATCACTTTCGTGCGCAACCGAATTTCCCCCCTCCAGAAGCGCACCCACAAGCTGTGCGACATGAGCTTCGGCCGCGACCCCAACCGGACCTCATCCTTCGAGCTGAGAAACATGGAGATATATCGCCGGGTTAACGCTCTCTTCACCACCCACAAGGACTTCTCCTCCGAGTGGACTTGGGGAATTGAGCATTATTGCCGTGATAGGATTCCTCCCGCGGTAAGCTTCATGTTGCAAACTTACCCCGGACTAATTACATGTCGGTTATTTTTGCATTTTTGACTCTTTTGTTCATTCCTTTCCTCAGCAATTTCTTCAGCAGACCCTCGAGGATGGCACCGATCCGACCCTTAAGTGGGCGCCAGACCGGGAGACTCTGGATGAGGAAGAGCCGGACCAGGAGATGTTCCTCCTAATGACCGACGCCACGAAACGACCCACGGGTAAATCCTCTTCTATTAGAGATTGGCCCGATGATGAAGATGACTTGGATGTCGACGTGATTGAACCTGTTGAGGCTGTCCCCTTTCTTTTGCTTTTCCGGCATCAGCTCACCCCGGTGGTCACATCCACGAGGATCCTCCCCTCGCTACGGGCGAACCTGTCCCGGTAGCGCCGAAGAAGAAGCGTGGGGCTGCTCCAAGTTCCTCCTCTGGACCTCCTCAGCCTGCTAAAAGGCGAAAGAAGTCCGGGGACAAGACTGCCCCCAAGCCAGCAGGCAAGGCCCCAACATGAAGGGCTCGGAAACCCAAGGAGGCCCAAACCTCGGATGCGTAAGCCATTTTTCCTTCTATAACTTGCTCTTCCTTGCATTGTTGTGACTTCTCTTCTGACATTATTCTCTTTTGCAGGGCTCTGGTGGAGGTCCCTCAAAGTGGACCTAGCCCTTCTCCCCGTCGTGACGATGAGTCACGTCCGCCGAGCCCTATTCCAGAGGGTTCTGCGGCTGCTCCGGGTTCCGCTCCACCTCGGCAAGAGGAAGGTAACCTTGGAACGGGGGAGACCGGCCTAGCCGAAGCGACGACATCCACCACTTCGGTTTCGCCACAACCAGCAGCTACCGAAACTACCTCGTCACCAGCACCAACTCCAGCACCAGCGACCAGACCAGCACCAATACCAACTCTGGCATCAGCACCAACTCCGGCTGCAAAAACATCAGTAGCGGCACCAAGTCCAGTGACAAGAGCACCAGCGCCCAGCTCCTCTGCCTCGTCCGAGTCTTCTCAATCTCGGCGAGGAACTACCCCGGCAACTCCTAAGGGGAAATCCGTTGTGACGACTTCCTCTTCCCAGCAAGCCAAGGGCAAGAAGGCTCCGGATGCTACGAAGCCAACATTCGTCGAAGCTAGGTAGCGTAGCCTCACGTCAATGCTTTCCAAGAAAGCACCAGCAGCGAAGGACGCCCCTGCCGAGCTAACTGATGCACAGCAGATGGTTCTGCACACCAGCCCAGCCCTTGCCTTGATTGAAAGGAAAGAAGCGCATGCGAAGGGCTTGGTGGCGCCTCATATGCCCACCGGTGAACAGTACCCTCCAAGCTTGATTGAATTTGTCATGAATTGGAAAAAGGCAGAGGTAGTTCAAGACGCTGATCTCCCGGAGAAATTCGGCCCCACCGAGTTTTCCGCCCAAATGAACACAGCCGCAAAGGCAATTAGCCTCGCCGGGCGGATGATGGAGGTACGTTGCTTCCCCTTTACGTGATGAAGATAATAACCATTAGTCCCCGAGCCTCCGGGGGAGTAACTTGTCACTCGGCCGGATGCTCTTTAGAAAACTAACGTAGCTCCATGATAACTTCTAATATGCACACACCTAGAGCCGGGTTAAGTTCCACTTGGCCCGGATTTTAGTACACTTCGAATATGCACACACCTAGAGCCGGGTTAAGTTCCACTTGGCCCGGATTTTAGTACACTTCGAATATGCACACACCTAGAGCCGGGTTAAGTTCCACTTGGCCCGGATTTTAGTACACTTCGAATATGCACACACCTAGAGCCGGGTTAAGTTCCACTTGGCCTGGATCTTAGTACACTTCGAATATGCACCAAGCTAACTTATGTTCATGTACTCCTTTCAGGTGACCACTAATCGCCGGAGTGTTGAATTCCAACGCTTGCTGGATACCCACAAGATGCTACGCGCAAAGCAGGCTGCACTTATCGCAGAATACGAGAAGAGGGGTAAATTTCCTCCTTAGCGCTTCTTCATTTTTCTTCATCTTCCTTTGCCAAACTAATCTCATCATTCGGTTTCCGCAGTTGGGGTGGAGGGTGAGAACATTATCATGTGGAAAAATCTAGAGCAGATCAAGGGTAGGTCATTTCTGTCCGACCTTGCAGTGCTTTCCACTTCCTCTTCTCCTTGGCTCGGCAAACATTCATACCTCAGCTCTGCCGGGCCAACACACTATTTCAGCATCGCTTGAAGATAGTGTGCTCGTGCCTGATATGATGCTGCATTTTCTCAAACAAGCAGGGCAGCACCAAGCCGAGATTAAGAAGAAAGATGCTGAGCTCGCCCTCCTCCGGACCAAGGACGATGAGATTGCCAGGCTCAAGGCTGAGATGGATAAGATGAAGGCCCAGCACCAATCCGAACTTCAAAAGGTTGGTCAGAATTACACAGAAGAGCGCGAGCGCCTCAATCTCTAGATCGCCAAGGACTAGGATCTTCTCAAGGAGTCCGGCATCCAGCTTGGGTCGGCGAACGCTGAGCTTGAGCAGCTTCAGAAGAGACGTGATGACTGCACCAAGGAGCTGACCCGGATCCTTAGCCATATATCACGTAAGTTCCTTTCCCTTTTCCGACCTACTTCTCCGGGTTACGTCATATGTCTTTTCTTGACCTTCTTCTTTTGTCTTGTTTCCAGGAAAATTTCCAGAGGGCATTCCTATTGCGAGCGCAGCAGTTGCCAACTTCCACCGAGAAAGGGGTACTCTGGCCGCTCCTGATGGTGAAGGGATTCCTTATGACCTGGAGGACCTGTTGGTCAGCTTGTCATCTCGCGTGGAGCTCATCAAAAATTACGGCAGGGACATCCTCGACGCTGCAGCTCGCATCTTCAACATGTTCTGGCCCGGCGAAGATGCCCCGGAGACCACCGCACTTCTCATTGAGAAGTTAATGGAAACCGAGACTCAACTCGACCTCTGGAGAGAGTCCGTTGGACGTGTCGCAGCTGATACCATTCTTCACCACATACTCACATGGTATGAGAAGACCGATCTCAACCTCCTGACACGTCTGTGCATAGGATCCAGATGGACCAATGACCCGGAGTGGGTAGCTCGGCGCCAGGCTTGCGCCCATAGCCTCATCGAATACGCTCCCATTCATGAATGGGTTGAGGGGGCGAGCTTCCTGGAAGCCGCTGCGAACGAAGAGGTTGAGAATGATGAGGATAGCTCGGACGGTGAAGGAGAAGATGACACCTCGGATATTGAAGGCGGCGAAGATGATGCCGAACTTCCTCCTGCTGCTCCTTGAGCGAAAAAACTGGAAAATTTATCAGATCCCCGATATGCCGGGTGGAGTTGTATTCCAGACACATGTGATATTTTGCTACTAAGATCTTATGCCGAATTAACTTGGGCATAGTCCTCGAGTTTCTTTTTCTTGTTCGTTCAATCTCTTGGCTCGGTTCGTGTCCACCTTGATTCGGTTTTACGACTTACGAATCCGAGTTTCAAAAATTGTCTTAACAATACTGGGAAACTTTTAGACTTAGCTCAAAAATAAAACTTCATAATAACTTGAAAATAAAGACAAGGTTAGTCCGAAAAACAAACGTCGGCTCGAATAAATTATTTTCCTTAGTCGTTTTTCATGTCCTACGCAATTCCAAACTTGTTCTCTTGCTTGCCATGAAGCCAATTCTTGTTGGACAGCAGCAAGTCGAAGAGTTGGGTTCTTGGTTCTCACACATTACTAATCCGAGTTAAGTAGCATAACTTATTCCAGCTGACGCACAAAAAACAACAAACATTATTAAGGCAGTCCCCGAGTTACTACTCGAGGTGCCAATATTTCATTGATAAGCTCATTGCCGACATACATACCAACATATGAGAAGATTCGGATACATACACTTCTTAGCTAAGTGTAGAAAGGACGAAGTAGAGCTATATTCCATGGTCGCTTGGATTCCTCTTCGGACCTGTCCGCCTTGTTCTTTTCCTGTGGCTTTGCATCTATAAGATAATAAGAATCATTGTGCAATGCCTTGCTCACGATGAACGGCCCTTCCCATGGGAGGGATAATTTATGCATGCCAGCAGTACGTTGTACCAACCGGAGCACCAGATCGCCTTCCCAAAAGACTCGGGGGCATACTTTCTGGCTATGATAGCGTCAGAGATTTTGCTGATATATGGCGGATCTGGACAATGCCAGTTCTCTCGCTTCTTCCAGCAGATCAACATCATTTTGCTGGGCTTCTTGCACTTCGGCTTCTGTGTATTGGGTGACCCTAGGCGAATCATGCTCTATGTCGGCTGGTAATACAGCTTCTGCCCCATATACCAAAAAAAAAGGCGTATAGCCTGTTGATCGATTCGGAGTTGTTCTTAAACTCCACAGTACCGCTGGTAGTTCTTCTATCCAGCACCCCGCTGATCTTTGCAGCGGCTCAATGAGCCGGGGTTTTATCCCGGATAATACTAATCTGTTGGATCTTTCCACTTGTCCATTCGATGCGGGGTGGGCTACCGATGCCACGTCTAGCCGGATCTTTTAATCCCGGCAAAAACGCGCAAATGCTCCTTCTGCAAAGTTTGTGCCATTATCAGTTATGATACTATGAGGATAACCGTACCTCAAGATGATATCTTTGAGAAACATGACGGCCGTACCTCCATCACATTTTCTTATAGGCTTTAGTTAAATCCACTTGGTAAACTTGTCCACCATTACCAAAATGTGAGTCATATTTCCCCTTGCTGGTTTGAACGGGCCAACCATATCCAAGCACCATATGGCAAATGGCCAAGTGATTGGTATGGTCTTGAGTTCCGACATCGGCATATGTGTCTTGGTAGCATACCTCTGACAAACATTACACTTCCTCACCAGATCTTCTGCTTGCTCTAAGGCACTTGGCCAGTAGAATCCGTGCCAGAAAGCTTTTGCTACCAACGCTCGGGATGAGGCATGATGCCCACATTCCCCTTGATGTATATCTCGGATGATTTCAAGCCCTTCTTCCGGGTCAACACATTGCTGGAGGACATTGGTCACACTTCTTTTGTATAGTTCGGAATTGATGATCGTGTACGCCTTTGCCCTCCTCTGTGTTTGCCTGGACAGCACTTCCTTAGTGGGTAACGTTCCATCTTTTAGGAATTGAAATATAGGTAGTGCCCAAGCTGGTATTGCTCGCACAGGGAACACATCCTCATCAATCTCCATCTGATCCACCGGCATAACTTCAACGGATCACGCTGTGCAGTCCCCGGGTCTTGCGAAGTAGTCCCCGGGTTTAGCGAAGCAGCCCCCAGGTTTGCCAAGGCAGTCCCCGGGTGTCGCGCACCACTTCCCATTTCAATGTCCATGGGCACAGCTCCGGATTCCGTGTCCTCCGGGACATAGATTGAGTCGGTTTCTAGGGAGGGCCTGATGGATGGTTTCCTGAGGTACTCTAATGCTACACCCGGTGGAATTGCTTGTCGGGTTGACCCGAGCTTCGACAGCATGTCGGCAACCTCATTTTCCACCCGGGGTACATGGTGAAATTCGCATCCCTCAAAGTAACCAGATATCTTCTGCACATGAAATCTGTACAGTGCCATGTTTGGATCCAGTGCGTCCCACACTCCCGACACTTGCTGCACCACCAAATCCGAGTCGGCAAAGCATACGATCTGACGTATCCCAATCTCTTTTGCCACCTTGAGCCCGTGCACAAGTGCTTCATACTCAGCGACATTGTTTGATGCCGCGAAATGGATCTGCAGCACATATTTCAACTGGTCCTTCTTTGGCAACGTGAGTACAACCTCGGCACCTAGCCCGGTTTTGGTTTTTGATCCGTCAAAGTGCATTCGCCAATAGTTCGGATCTGGGAGTGGCAGCTCGTATTGCACCTCGGCCCAATCCACGAAAAAGTCCGCCACAGCTTGAGATTTGATGGCTTCTATTCTATCATATTGCGGAGCGTAAGGAGCTATCTCAATTGCCCATTTTGCAATTCTGCCACTCGCATCCTTGTTACTCATTATCTCGGATATGGGGGCCACACATATGACCTGGATGGGATGCTCCTCAAAGTAGTGCTTCAACTTCTTGGCGGCCATGTACACGCCATACGCCACCTTTTGATAGTGTGGATAGTTCTGCTTTGAGGTTGACACCACCTCGCTCAAGTAATACACTAGCCTTTGCACCGACTTACCTTCCTCATCGCGCTCCACCACTATCACTGCACTTACAACTCGGTTGGTTGCGGCTATATAGAGAAACATTGGCTCCTTTGATAGTGGTGAGGCCAACACTAGTGCAGTGGCTAACATCTTTTTCAAGTGGGCAAAGGCTTCATTAGCCTGCGGTGTCCAAACGAACTTATCCGACTTTTTCATGAGTTGGTAGAGAGGCAATGCCTTTTCTCCCAACCGACATACAAACCGACTTAACGAGGCCAGGCAACCTGTGAACTTCAGGACATCGTTAAGACACTTCGGTAGTTCCATTCGTTCGATGGCCCAGATTTTGGTTGGATTAACCTCGATACCTCGGCTGGAAACAAGAAAACCAAGCAATTTCCCAGCCGGGACACCGAAGGTGCATTTTTCCGGGTTAAGTTTCATCTGGAACCTCCTTAGGTTCGCAAACGGTTGCCTGATATCGTCAAGGAGCGTTTTGTTTTCCTTGGTCTTGATAACCACATCATCCACGTACACCTGTACATTTTGACCTATTTGGTCGTGCAAACATTTTTCCATACATCTTTGGTACGTTGCCCCTGCATTACGTAAACCAAATGGCATGGTGCGATAGCAATAAGCCCCATACGGGGTAATAAACGCAGTCTTTATTTGATCATCCGGATTCAGAGGTATCTGGTGGAAACCAGAATATGCATCAATGAATGACAACAATTCACATCCAGAAGTTGAGTCTATGACCTGATCTATTCTTGGCAGCGGAAATGGATCTTTTGGACACCCCTTGTTCAGGTTCGTGTAATCGATACACATGCGCCAAACCACCGCCATGTTCGGGTCATCCTTCTTCTTCTCCACCAGCACCGAATTAGACAGCCAATCCGGGTAAAGAACTTCCATGATAAATCCAGCAGCTAGCAACCGAGCTATCTCATCCCCAATGACTTTCCTCCTATCTTCGACGAAGCGGCGGAGAGGTTGCTTCACCGGCTTAGCTCCGGGTCTCACAGTTAAAGAGTGCTCGGCCAACTCCCTCAGAACACCTTGCAAGTCCTGTGTGGACCAAGCAAAAATGTCCCAATTCTCACGGAGGAAGCTGACGAGCTCGCTTTCCTATTTATCACTTAACCCGGCACCAATTGTTACGGTGCGCTCTGGGAACATGTCATCTACAGGGACCTTCTTGGGATCTTTTGTGGCCTAGAAAGAGACACTTCCATGCGGGTTACTCAGCACCGGCATATACTGCTGCGCGGATTGAGCCAATGCCGCCACCTCTTGAATTTTTCTTTTTTCCTGCGCAATCACAAGTGACTCGGCTAAGTTTGATCCGGCCGACGCACACTCCATGGAACGTCGGAAATCCCCAGCAATGGTAATCACTCCGTTCGGTCCGGGCCATTTCATCTTCAAGTAGCTAATATGACAGCTTGCCATAAACTTGTTCAGCGATGGCCTTCCGAGTAATGCGTGGTACGCACTTTCCAAGTTCACCACCTCGAACTCCAAATTTTTGGTTCGGCAGTTATCCCTCGTGCCGAACAAGACGTCAACCCGGACCTTGCCTATGGGCTCACAAGAAACGCCGGACACAATGCCATGGAAAGTTGTCCTTGTGGCCTGCAGCATGTTCTCTGAGATACCCAACTTGCGCATTGTGTCCGCATACATGATGTTAATGCTACTGCCATTGTCGATCAGTACCTTTGAGAACCTTAAGTTACTGCTAGGTCCAATGAGTGTCGGATCCAGCACCAACGCATACGAACCAGGGCTTGGCATAAGCTTGGGATGATCCCTGATGCTCCAGGTGATTTCCTGATCGGACCAAGGCATGTACCTCGTCACTGCAGGCATTACTGCATTCACCTCCATATGCCTACGCTGCAAGCTCTTTCTATTTGTTTCCTCAGTGGTGAACACACCATAGCTCTGATGGTGCTCTCCGTACTCGTTTCTCCCCTCATTTCCGGGGTATCTCTGATCCGGCTGATGCTGATTTTCCACTTGATGCACTGCATCCCTTCTCTCATTGTTATCATACCTCGGTGGAGGGGGAGGCAACATTAGCTGTTGCGTGTTCGCTCCGGAGAGCAATTGCTGCCGGGGTAACTCCTGCCGAGGATGATCATTCCGGGGTGCCTGAGCATTCCCCGAACCACCTTGTTCAATCTTGCGCATCCACTCACATTGCCTCGTCGTATGACCTGCTGGGTTGTTCGGATTTGGCGTGTGAAACTTACACGGCTGGTCCAACATCGACTCATAAGTATACCTCGGACGGTCTTTCCTTTCTTGCCACTGCTTCTTTTGCTCTGGTGTCCAAGTCTTCTTGCCATCGTTTCTCGGAGTCCACTGCCCTCCAGTTTTTTGGCGTTGACTGCCCCCTGCTCTGGGCTGATCTTGATTCACAGCTGCAACTTGGTGCGAACCGTATCGATGATCTGGTCTGTCATCTCTCCTTTTTCCTCTGTAGTCATTCCTCCGGGATGATCCGGCTCCATCCCTCTGATAGTACTCATCATTTGACTCGTTTGATGCGAGCCTAGGTTGAGTCGGATCACCTAAAGCATACGAATCTGCGATCCGGATCATCTCTGCCAACGTAGTTGGCATTTTCCTTTGCAACTTCATCCATAGCTCACTTGCATATCTGCACCCTTGTGCGAACCATGCAATGGCCTGTGATTCTATCACGCCCTCACACGAGTTTCTCATGGTACACCACCGGGTCAAGAACTCCCCGTCTGTCTCATTAGGTCTTTGCTTGCACATAGCTAGGGTCTGTGGCCTCTGATATGTACTCGAGAAATTGCTGATGAACATTTCCTCAAAGTCTATCCAGCAGTTGATGCTTCCGGGTGGCAAATTGTTCAGCCATACCCTTGCCGGTCCTTCCAACATCTAGGGTACATATCGTACAGCCCATCTCAAGTTACCAGTGGCAATTTTCACAGCCGTAGCATAGTTTATCAACCAATCCTCCGGCTTGGTACTGCCGTCATACGTCTTCGTGCCCCTGGGTAGCTGGAAGTTGGGTACCGGCGGCTCCTTCATGATCCGGGGTCAAAAACACGCCGGATCCGGTGGACCTTGACATTCGATCTGTTCCGACCTATACAGTCGATCCAGTTTCAACCTGGCATCATCCGGCATCAAATCCCTGCTTCCCAATCTTGATCCTATCACATGATAGCCCGGTCTTGGGTATCCCGCGTTTGCCATTTCTGAGTCACCGTCGTTGTACCGGTTTTGCTCTTGTGGCGCACCTTTCTGTTGCATACCTCGGCCGACACTTTGCTCTTGCCTTGGTATATTCCGCTGCTGCGGTCCAGCCGAGTTTCGTTGCCCGGCATTGCCGTTGACAACGTTCCCTTGACCGGTATTGCCTTGGTCGCGGTTACCTCGGCCGGCTTCACCTCGGCTCACACTCCACCGATCATCATTTTTCTGTGCTTCTTTTCCTTTCCCTGCCCGCGTTGGGTCATACGGGACGATCTGTCTGTTCCGTCTGGGTGAGGTTACTACCTCTTCTCCCCTTGGACCACCATGAGGGGACGATGCGGCTCCAGTAGATTTCTCCAGGTTACCCATCGCGGAATGGACGATCTTGGAGGCTCCAGCTCTCTCCGGGTTAGCTCTGAGTAGTTCCTCGTTTTTCCTGTTCGCAATCCGAACCAGCTCATTAACCCTATCCTGTTGTCTTTGTCGGGCTTCACCCATCAGACCCTCTAACTCGGACGCCGCTGCATCCGCTGCTCTGAGGTTCTTTGCCGGGGTACTATACCTCGGCAGCCCCACGGATAAACAGTTTTCTGATTCCTCAATTCTAGTATCACCCTCTTTGTTCATCTCACTCATGAGATTTCTTCCCTTCACTTTTACAGCGTCAACTTTGTTTTCCTTTGCGTACTCCCGCAGCGTCATATTCAACGACTGCTGAGCCGCGGCTATTTTCTTTGCGCCCTCTAGTTTTTTTGCCTAGTTTCTTCTAGCTCAGCCTGTGCTCGAGCCGGATCTACTGCTGCTACTACAGGGTTTGCCAAGCTATCCATTGCTTCCCTCAACACATTCTCTGGCCTCTCTAGTGGAGGACCTCTACCTTTCCTAGGTGCCTTAGGCGTTATCTTCGGATCTGGCACTAGATCCTTGCTCACGCCCGCACCTGGCGCGGTCATCATCACCTCTGCATGGTCCGGGGAGCGAGCGATACGCGTCCCGGGAACCACGGTGAGGGGTGGTTCCCCCGCCTCGACGACGTGACACAGATGAACACACGACACGTCAACAGCAATGTAGACCTTGTGCGCGCCGAGCTTGACGAAGAGGCCATTGCGCGGAAGAGGGCACGTGCCGAAGCAGCCAGCGTTGTCGCTGACAAAGTCCAGCGCTCCAAAGCGCTGAACTAGCCCGGAGACGATGCGTTCGCCGGTGCCGATGATGTTTCCCGTCCTGATCTTGACCCCTGCTAGCGCCGCTAGCCCCACGGTGGGCGCCAACTGTCATGGTGGTGTCACGACAGATGCCACGGATAGGCTAAAGGTGGGGACTAATACACGCTAGGGGAATCCAGGGAGGGATAGTGAAGTGATTCTCCACACAGAAGTTTGTATTTTGCTTTGATTCCAAGATTACAAGTGCTCCTAGAGCTATATTGGCGAGAGGAGGAAGAAGGAGCTCTCTTACTCCTACCCACAGATCGCACCTAAAACCCTAGCCAAAACAGAACAGCGGAACCCCCTCTACTGAAACACTAGCCCCTGTTTTATAGAGGAAGCTCGGTCTCTGCCTAGGGCATACATGGAAGCATATTCCTAAGAATATGCTTCCTCCCAAAGTAGTAAGCCGACCGGGGTGCTTTTCCCCCGCGTCACACATGTAGAGGCTACGTGAGCCTCTGCGGCGCCCGCGTTTGCCGACATGGGCGTCGTCACCCTTGTCGGCCACGCCCCGGTGGTCCTGTCCTTGCTTGCTTCGCTCAGGTAGTGCATACCGGGGCTTCTTTTGACCAGCGAGATTCCTTCCTTCTCCTAGAAGCTAGACATGACCCGGACCATAGTTGATCTGGCCACGCCCGTTCCTGCATACAAGTAAAACATGCACTTCCGACTTACTGCTTAAGTCGGTTGAGACTTAGTTAGGCGAACACCCCCTGGTCCGGGTTGCCCCGTGATTTGGCCTGCCTTGAGGTGACCCGTCCAGCATCCGCTTTGGCCTTGCCGAACCTCGGCTAACTCGGCTTTTATACCACAGCGTGACCCTACCTAGGGGTATCCCCCCAACAATGCACATGGGTCATTATGGACATCCTGGTCATGCTAATGATCATTGATATCAGAGGTGTCTCAATCATGTCTGTGATGTTCCCGAGTCGTTGGGGTAACATACTTAAGGGTACAATGATGCTCGGAGATCAGGATGGAGTTGTTGGAATCATAGGATGAGAGAGAAGAGAAAACCGGAAGTGATCCATGAGAGAACCTAAATCGTTCCGGCAGGATTCGAAGATGTTCGGAGTGAACCTAAAGGTGTTTTGGGTAAATGAGATTTGATAATATGTATTTTATATTAATTAATGGAGTTAATATTAAATATATATTTAAAACTGAATTTGGAGGGTAACTTCCACTAATGGGCCAAATTTCCGAGGGAAAGGGCCCATGAGGGAAGCCACCCAAAGGAGGGAGGCCCAACCACCCAAGGGGGCAAGACGCCGCCCAAGGGAGGCCCACCCAGCCATCCTAGGGCTATGCGTGGGGTGGGGCCCACCTTGCCTCGGCCGGCTGGCCTACTGGCCCTTGGTGCCCCTCCCTTGGCTCCTCCCACATCCTCCTTATTTAGTCCCACACCGGGACTTTGGGGGAGGATGTGCCCAACTTTTTCCTATATAAAGGAGGGCATAGCGGTGCGAACAACACACCAATAATTCTCTGAGGCATTTTCCTCAGGGAATAAATCTATCTCACTCTCATTACCTTATTGAGATGGCGTGATCCCTAAAAGGACTGCACACGCAAGAGACGACGCACTTGCAGCACGCCGTTGCGTTACAAGGATTCCAGCCAGAAGATCTACTTCCGCACTCTTGGTAGGGATCAGAGAACCAGAGGTTGTCATCATACACCGTATGTGTGCGAAACCACAAGGGTGCTGCCATTAGTGGCACCTTGGATGTCGTGAGCCGGACTGTTGCACGATGGAGCAAGGGGTAACTTGCGAGGAGCTTCACGAACTTGAGGTCGGCTACGAGTATGACTACGTCATCCACGTTTTCCTCGAAATGTTAACTGCTTTTAGACTACAAGGGTATGTATCCAAAACCTGTTGGTTACAACATTAGTCCTAGATAGATCCTGGCAGTTAGGTGTGTTCGTGTAGGAAAAAGTTGTGTTTTCTGCCCCGAACTCCTTCATTGGTATCAAAGCCCATCTATGTGTAGTAATGCTTGTACGGCTAGAACGCATGTTGATTTTGCGGACATTGATCCTATAGTTGTTACCCTCTAACGTGTACTTGCTTATATCGTGGCATTGTTTGATGAAGCGGCCCAAACCGACCTTACGTGTAATCTTACGCGAGACTGGTTCCACGCTCAACATACGGCTTGTGTCGTATACATGGCTAGTGGTTGCATATCTCTTATTCAATAGTTCATATGGCATTTACAAAAGAGGGCCCCAAAAGGGGTGTAATAGAGACAACTATTTGATCCATGTTGTGGTTGCAAAGTTCGTAGATAGGAAATGGTTCTATCGCGAAAGCCCTAGCAGCCACGTAAAACTTGCAAAAGATAAAGTAGAGACATCTAACTTTATTTTGCAAGGGGCATGTGATTTGATATGGTCTTGGTCGTAATCAAGGAAAAGTAGTTTACTTTTATGTTACTAAGTAGTATAGTAATAGTCATCATGTCGATGGATGACCAACTGGCGGCGTCGTGGACTTGGCACCACACCTGTGGCAAGATGGAGGTCGTGCCGAAGCACACGATGGATGCCATGGCACAAGAAGAAGGACCATATCATATCCCTAATGTACATGTGATGTTGATACCTTTAATACATCTTATTATGCACTAGTATTAGCTAGATACTCAACGGTAGCATTATATAAGATGATCCCTATTAATACCAATATAATGTTCTCTTCTTAGTGTGCACCACCAAGAAACTTTGTCGTTATGAAGGAGGTCGTGATGATCGGGTGGTAGACATCTCAGCGTTCACATACGGTGGGTGCAAGCCATCTACGCACTACGAATACACTAAGATTGGATTGGCGAGCCTAGCATGTACATGCATGTCCTCAAAACACAAGATATCGAAAGATCAAGCACAAGTCACATGTATGATGTCATCGACTGGTTTTGTCCACCCTGGCATCTATATCAAAGTCCGTGATGATCGGGGATGATATAGTGTAAAGGGATTGTGTGATCACTAAAATCGTCCAAGGGATGACAATTCTAGTGGGATCTCAATTATTAATTTAACTCATATTATGAACTTAGTCTAGATGTATTTGAAAATATCCTTGTAGATCAAGGCCTATCTCATTGAGGTTCTTTGCAACCCTGGGAATTTTCTTGCTTGATGTGAGACTTTAGAATGGTCAACCTTCATAGATCAATACCCACGCCTGAGGGATATCCTCAATATAGATGATCTTATCTTCTTGATACAAAAACCATTAGGAGATATTCCAATGACTTCACAATGTTTTGTGTTTCCTCCATTGGAATCCAATAAGATACACTCCATTCGATGGAAGCTGGACTGAGATTGTGTTTCTTCAACACCGACACATACGAGATGGTCGATGAAGAAGATACTCTTCGCAAGTCATACTCATTGAGTATGAGTCCTTGGATGAGTTCTTCCAAACAAGATGGAAGAAAATGGTTGATTGGAGAATCACTTAGCAATCATGCATGCACGTTATGAAACGCCACATATGCGATGTGAATTACTTCATTGACGGACAACTTTGCGATAGATTAGGCGTTGCACTCACTTCCCCCAACTACAAAGACATCGTCATGGCCGATATCATGATAGATGAATCATGAGTTCGTGCTAGAGTTGAGAACTCTCAAAGTAGACTTCATCACAGTGGAAGTCATGGATGAAAAGGGTATATAGCTAATATACAAATTATAAATGATATTCTTGCAAAACGCTTATAACAGTTTACAAGTATTTTGATACTTCTTCTTTTTTATGAAAAAATAGGATGGTCTGCTTAAGAATTTCTGAAAGAAATGAGGCGACATGGTATGATGATGGCAATCAGGATAGTTTATGCTGACATCACTCCTTCCCTCAACATTTATCATTTGGATTAGTGGTTTTGAATAAAATTTTGTAATTGTTGAGTGTGTGAACTTTATTAGTGTGTCTTGCTTTAGCGAGACTATAATTCATATAAGTGAGATAGAATCCATTTGTACCACTATTATGAACAATATCTTTTATGGTCACATTACTATTATGAATGAGTTATTCTCATCGTTATCTTAATGATAATAGTTTAAGAATTTATAAAGGATTGGAATGCTAAAAGATATCCAAAGTTTAATAATGACATCATTTTGAAGGTCACTATTGTTTAAATTCAAGTTTGTGTTTAATGCATATTTCCATTCTGATGAAAATAAAGTCTTTAGATATATGATCTTTTGACTTATGCAAAACAATGCCTGATTAGGCAAAATGACTAAAACTCCATATTCTAGTAAAATAGTTATGTGCGGAGAATTTTTGAATCTTATACATAATGATGTATTGTATCAAAAAAATAGTGGAAATCATGATTTCATAAACTTCATTGTGATTTTGAGTGAATATGTGTATTTTACTTAATGAGACACAAGTCCAAAACTATTTGAGTTATTCAAATGTTTTTAGAAAAGTAAGGTATTAAATTAACATAATACAAAGTCTAAACGATTTGATCGATATGACTAAGTATTTAAGTTAAACTTTGGTACAAAAGGACTCACAAAAGGAGTTTCACAAATTGTGATGATTGGACAATTCAAAGTGTATTGATATGTATGAACATCATAATCATATTGTATTGGATACATATGGTCTAAAATTATTTCTTATCTGGTTACCGTTATTGTTTAGAGTTAGAGATAAAATAGCAAACACCCATTTGAAATATAAAGGAACATCTAAAGATTCGTGGAAACAACACCAAAAGAGTTATGGCATGTTCGAGTTTCTGGAGATTTCGATAATTTGAAGTCATGGCAAATAAATCATTATAGTGTATACTTAGGCAGCTATGAGTACATATTCCATAAAGGGCAAACCCGTTGTTGCCCTAGGTATTGTGTTTTCTCAAGAAATGGTTTCTCAATAATGATGATGGTGGAAGAAAGTGAAAGTTCAAAAACAAGGTATTTGACCTTACCTCCAAATGTTGAGTGGCGCAACATAATATGTTCTAGAAATCAAAATCTAAAAATAGAGGAGAAACCAATGATAAATGATCATGATGTTTCGTCTCATACTTTTTCCTAAAGAAAGTAGGATTCAAGAATATATTCTGCAACTTTGCGGAATTATATTTTTAATTCACTTGTCATGTTAATGAAACAAGACATACATACGAACTATAGAGAAGCGTGATGGAACTACATACAAGAAATGACTAGGAGTCATAAAATCCTATATTAAGTTACATTTAAGATTGAAAAGTAATATGTTACTTGTTCCTATTAAGTAAAGACGTGTACTTTATCTTTTTCATTGACTACAAAGTCATATGGAAGAAATGAAACTTAAAAAAAGACTTAAAAGCTCGATTTGTCACAAAGTGTGACAAATTCAAAGGATTGACTACGATATGTAGCGATTCTTGAGTCTATTGGATTTGCACCAGCAATTAGTCCAATTTTCATAATTAGTAAAAGGTTGTCAAAAATGCGTGTTCTTCAATGATAAGATTGAAGACATGGTTGTAATTGGTACAACAAAGCAGATTTTGTCAAACCATGTGGATGCTAGAGTCTCGTAACTGGAATTCTCGATTTGATGGATGACCAAAGGAATTTTGGAATTACCAAAATATTGAGAAAACCTAATTTGAGTGGGAGCTAAAAAGATTTTCTAAATCTTAATATGTAGACAACATATTTTGAGTGGGAGCTAAGTAAAATCCTAGGATCTCATATATGGATGCCATATTTGAGTAGGAGCCTAACAACATTCGTAAATATGTGAATGACATATAATGAATGAATGCTATTTAAATTATTAAATATTCTATGGATGAAGTTGAACAAATATTAAACATTTAAATCTATCAAGATATATTAGTTCGTTTAATAAACATTAGAGTCGAAATGCTTCCTAGATTTGATTCTAAAGATGTTCAGAATAGCCTAGATAAAATTTTGAAGAAGTTCAGAATGGTACAAGGTAAGAGTAGTTCTTACTTGTATATCTAGATGAAGCATTGAATTGATCTCATTATTACAACCATGGTTAAAAGAAAGAAAAGAGATGTGGTGCATCTCATATGCCTTAGTCATAGGATCTTCCATGTAACCGTGTTGTATAGTCGAGGTAATGTGACCCAAGTTTCTAGTTAGAAAATAAGTTCTTAGTTGTAGGAACATGTCTAGAAGCGATCTCTGACTTAATCGCTGAACTAGAATTAAGTTTATCCTTAAATTGTAAGGAGCGAGATTAGGCAGCATAGTTGCATTTTATGCATGGTCGATTAGGTTCTACATTAATATAGAAGTATATGGCTACTTCTGAAAGTGGCTAGTATAGAAAGTTGGCTAATGAAGTTTGACTTCTACTTAGTGTGTTTTGGAGTTTACATGACAATAGTGAAAGTCCAATCGATTGATCGACCGTCATTATAAACACTTGAAACAAAGTCTCACTCTATAGCAAAATGAATACTTCGACACATTATATGAGAATGGTATAAATGTCAAAATTAGGAGACATTTAATGATTTGCAAAATATATACGGATCTGATAAAACAGATCAAGGACAGGACGTTCCCCATGAGTGAGCATGATCAATAAGCGCATATATGATATGGTTTATGATTAGTAGCAAATGCAAGCTAGATTATTTGTAATCTAATGCAGGTAGGAGACCGAAGGAGATATGCCCTAGAGGCAAATAATAAATGGGTTTTATTATCATATCTTAGTTAATTCGCAATGGTTTCATAATATGCTATAACTGTATCAAGTGGAAACATTGATACAGGTATGGTGTGAAATATACTAAGTCCCTAGTAGCCTCTACTTATACTAGTTCGTTGGGCAACCAATGATCAAGCTTTCCTGATCATGGAGAATTTATGGCAGTTGACAATGAAGTCATATCATTAGTGAATGATGAGATGGACATTACCCAAAGATAAGTGTTGTGACACGATCAAGTCACATAGTTCATTGTTGCAATAGTTATAAGGTTGGGTATTCTAGAGGAATAATTGAGGCCTATGTATAAAGATCGTGATTTTTTCAACCGCGTGACATGAAGATACACAAGGCCAACTCGGCGAGATTACATCCATAATGTTGCAACATGCGACTAGATCACAAGGATGGAATATCATGGGAACGAGTAAAACAGAATTTGTCGGTAACAAGATAGAGGAAGATATAGTGATACCGATGATCAGATCTCAGACAAGTCAGTATCAAAGTAACAAAGGGAATTGGACTCGATGTTTATGGTCCAAACGACATTAAACATCATGGAATGCATAGGGGTGATTATGGGCATCCTAGTCCCGCTAATGATCATTGATATGAGAGGTGTATCGATCATGTCTGTGATGTTCCCGAGACGTTGGGGTAACATGCTTAAGGGTACAATGACGCTTGGAGATCATTATGGAGTTATCGGAATCACATGATGAGAGAGAAGAGAAAACTAGAAGTGTTCCATGAGAGAATCGGAATCGTGCCGGGAGGATTCAAAGATGTCCAGAGTGATCCTAAAGGTGTTTCAGGTAAAATGAGATTTGATAATATGTATTTTATATTAATTAATGGAATTAATATTAAATATATATTTAAAATTGAATTTGGAGGGAAACTTCCACTAATGGTCCAAATTCCATAGGGGAAAGGGCCCATGAGGGAAGCCACCCAAAGGAGGGAGGCCCAGCCGCCCAAGGTGGCAAGCCGCCGCCCAAGGGAGGCCCACCAGGCCAGCCTAGGGCTGTGCATAGGGTGAGGCCCACCTTTCCTCGGCCGTCTGGCCTACTGGGCCTTGGTGCCCCTCCCTTGGTGCCTCCCACCTCCTCCTTGTTTACTCCCACCCCGGGACTTTGGGGGAGGATGTTGTTGGGTTCACATCATAGAAAACAAAAATTTCCCTATGATGGGAACTACTAAACATCAAGATCTATCTACTATATACAAGCACTGAGTGGATATACATCCATAGAGATCATACCCTTGAAGACCGACAAATCGTAATGAGATTTGACTCGTGGATGATGTAGTCGATCGCTTGTCGATCTCAAGATCGAGAGGAAGTCCTAGCGCCACAAATCAGTAGTGCATCCGTGCTCACACACATATCTGGTACAATGAACAACCTCCGCCTCCTCGCTCCAGCGATGCAGCGGAAGAAGCAACTCCTTCCAGATGAAAATCCACCGAGAACATGTATCTCGCTAATCCGAGACCATGGGGGAATAATTCTAGAGGGGGAGAGAGATCCTTCACGAGGAGGTGTAATTTGTGAGGGAGGAGAGGGAGGCCTTTTATAGGCGAGGGGCATCCCCTCCCATGGCTATCGGCCATGGAGGAGCCCCTCCACCTCCTCTCAGTCATGTGGGTGGAAGCTCCACTCACATAAACATGCCTCCACTCAAAATTCCACTCACATGCATTAAATTTCCACCAAATTTAACGCAACTCGCATTTAATAAAACACTTTTATTTATTTTATTCAGAATTTTGTTAATTACTTTAATTAACAAACATTCGCATAAAACCCCTGCAATATTTCAATATCACATGCAGAACCAATTTCAGCAATTTCACCCGAAACAATTTTTGGTGTCCATTGACATAATTCCAGCGCTTTGTAAATATTTTATCTAGAACACATTTGCTCCAAATGATGTTGGTATCCCTTAAGTGTGCCACCCTATGGTTCACGAATAATGCATACATGATTGAGACCCTTCTCCAATCAATAAACAGTAGCGGGACCTGGAGATCCATACTGACTCCCACACATTCAACGATGACTTCAGTGACCGTGAGAACCTTTAATGCTAGTAACTAAATACCTTTGTCTCGCTATATATTACATGTCCGAGATTCGATCATCGGTATCTCAATACCTAGTTTGATCTCATTACTGACATGCACTCTTTTCTTGTTCCCATCATATAACATTCTAGTGATCACATCACTTGCTTGCAAGCTATCTCAATGTGATATCACCGAGAGGGCCTAGAGTACATCTATCCATCATCGGTATGGACAAATCCAACTCTTGATCCATGAGCCTCAACATAACACCTTCGGAGTATCTGAACCCACCTTTATAGTCACCCTGTAGCGGTGTGACGATTGATGTTATGAAGTTACTCTTCTAGTGTTAGCAATTAACATGATCTCATGGTCTAAGGACTAAGATTACTTCGTATGATGTTATAGCAATATAAACACAATGAATTTGATTGTAATGCTATACTTTGGATGAATGTTCATCACATCATTCCAGCAATGGTGTGACCTCATTATTAACAACATCCAATGTCCATGATCAGGAAGCCTTGATCATCTTGTTAATCAACGAGCTAGTTTATAAGAGAGGCATAACTAGGAACCCTTCATTTGTTTATTAGACACACATGTATTGATGTTTCCAATCAATACAACTATAGCATACAAAATAAACATTTATCATATACTTGGAATACGATAATACCAACTTTATTATTGCCTCTCATGGCGTATTCCCTTCAGTCTCCCACTTGCACTAGAGACAATAATCTAGTACATAGTGATAAATCTAACACCCATGGAGTTCTGGTGTTGATCATATTTTGCCCTAGGGAGAACTTTAGTCAACGAATCTGCTACATTTAGGTCTGTGTGTACTTTAAAAATCTTTATATCTCCATCCTTGACATGCTCACGGATGGAGTGTAACCGGCACTTAATATGCTTGAAATTCTTGTGAGACCTTGATACATTGCAAATGTATCTATAATTTTTGATGTTCCATGCTTGGTTTTATCCACTTTCTTGTGTTTTGTCCACACTTTGGAGTACTTTTCATATGATTTCTTGGACTAACCTATTACCAAGAGCCATAGTGCCAGCTGCATGTTTTCTGCTGTTTTTGGTTCCAGGAAAGTCAGAAAATGAATATTCTCAGAATTGGACTGGACAAAAGCCAAAGTGCCTATTTTTACGGAAGTCATCAGATGCCAGAATACGAGACAGAGAGGGGCCAAAGGGCGGCCACACCACTTGGCCGCACGGCCAGGCTTGGCCCGCGCCAGGGGGTGGTGTGGCCAGCCCAGGCACCCGCCGGCCTCTCCTTCCGCCTATATATTGTCCTCGGGACGAAAACCCTAACGGCCCGATAAAAAATCCACGAAAGAGTCTGTAGCCGCCATCATCTCCATCCCTAGATTGGGAGGGATCTGAACCTCTTCACGGCACCCTGCCGGAGAGGGGAATTCACCCTGGAGGCCTTCTTCATCATCATGCAAGCCTCCGGTGTGATGCGTGAGTAGTTCATCCTTGGACTACGGATCCATGGAGTAGCTAGATGGCTGGTTCTCCTCCTTTGTGCTTTCATGTCTAGATCTTGTGAGCTCCATTCATGATCAAGATCATCTATTTGTAATTCTGCATGTTGTGTTTGCGGGGATCCGGTGGATATTGAGATGCTATTTCAGATTGATTATTGATTCTATCATGTCTTTGTTATTTGTGATCTTGCATGCTTTCCGTTGTTAGTAGCTATCTTGGCCAAGTAGATGCTAGCAACTCCAAGAGTTAGTATTTATGCTCGATAGTGGGTTCATGCCTATGGTAATCTGGGGAAGTGACAGAAATCTCTAAGGTACTAGATGTGTTGTTGCTACTAGGGAGAAAACAACAATCCTTTGTTCATAGAACAATCGTATTGTTTACTTTACACGCAGTTCATAAAGCAATAATCTGTCACTTGCAACTTAATACTGGAGGGGGTTTGGATGATAACCTGAAGGTGGATTATTAGTCATAGATGCAGTTGGATGGCGGTCTATGTATAATGTTGTAATGCCCAATCGAATCTCAAAGGAGTCAAGATGATTAGTATATGCATGTATTGCTTTCTCGATGTTTGTCAATTGCCTCGCTGTAATTTGTTCACCCAGCATGTTATCTATCTAAGGAGAGCCACCTCTAGTGAACTATGGATCACGGTCCTTGTCTTTTACATTCAATCTATAAATTGTTTACTACTTTGTGTTTACTTTCTACAAACTTTTACTTCCTTCCATTTGATACGTTTAATCCTTTGTTTTCCGCAAAACACGGTGAGATTGACAACCTCATCGCAAGTTGGGGACAAAGTTCTGTGGGTGTGTTGTGCAGGTCTCCACGTTGCTACTAGCAGCGGTAGTGTGCCCTGCCAAGGCTCAGCTAGCAACACCTTTGGGGTGTTTCCTTGCTCCTACTGGTTTGATTAAACCTTGGTTTCATAACTGAGGGAAACTTGCTGCTGTGCTCATCATACCTTCCTCTTGGGGTTCCCAACAAGCTCTACATCAACATCGCACCAGCACTTTTCTAGCGCCGACACTGAGCCATCAAGAATTTTTCTGGCGCCATTACCAGGGAGTCAAGGACATCTTCACAAGGGGAGTCCCTCATAACCAATCTCTTTACTTTGTTATTTTTGTTTTGCTTAGTTTCTTTTTGCTTTGTTTCCTTGTTTTCTTTATTCAAAAACACAAAAAAATTAGTTTTACTAGTTTGCTTTTTTATTTGAAAACACAAAAAAATGACTACTCTTGAAAACACTAAGTTGTGTGACTTCACTAGCACCAACAACAATGATTTTATGAGCACACATATTGCTCCACCTATGCCTGAAGATACTTTCTTTGAGATAAAACCTGCTTTACTCAATCTTGTTATGAGAGAACAATTTTCTGGTATTGGTAATGAAGATGCTGCTTCCCATCTAAATAACTTTGTTGAACTTTGTGAGATGCAAAAGCATAGGGATATAGATGGTGATATTATTAAGCTGAAATTGTTTCCTTTCTCTTTGAGAGGAAAAGCTAAAGAATGGTTGAATTCCTTAACTAGGAATAGTATTGATTCTTGGACTAAGTGCAAAGATGCTTTTATTGGAAAATACTATCCTCCTGCTAAGATTATATCTATGAGAAGTGAAATAATGAAGTTTAAACAATCTGATAATGAACATGTTGCTCAAGCTTGGGAAAGAATGAAATCTTTGGTAAAGAATTGTCCCACTCATGGACTGACTGCTTGGATGATCATCCAAACTTTTTATGCAGGATTGAACTATTCTTCAAGGAACCTATTGGATTCTGCTGCTGGAGGTACCTTTATGACCATCACTTTGGGTGCTGCAACAAAACTTCTGGACAATATGATGGTTAATTATTCTGAATGGCATACTAAGAGAGCTCCACAAGGTAGGAAGGTAAATTCTGTTGAGGAAACCTCCTCCTTGAGTGATAAGATTGATATTATTATGTCTATGATTGTTAATGGGAAAGCCCATATTGATCCAAATAATGTTCCTTTGGCTTCTTTGGTTGCTCAAGAAGAGCAAGTTGATGTGAACTTCATAAGAAATAATAATTTTGGCAACAATGCTTATGGTAATAACAATTTTAGGCCCTACCCTCCTAATAATACTTATGGCTATAATGGTAAACCTGGATTACCTAGTGAAGGAAGAATTTTAGAAGTTGAAAGAGCCACTAAAAACTTCATGCAAATGCAATATGAGCAAAATAAACTATTCACTAAAACTATGGAGGAACAATCTACCATTTTGAAGAACATTAGCCATCAACTTTAGAGTCTAAATAGGGAAATTCCTAGTTTATAATTGAAAATCTCTAATACTGAAAGGAATATACCATCTTTTCTGAAGCTCAATCTTCATTGATTAATAAAATGGCTGCTAAACCTGAAACTAATGATAATCGCTTTGCAGCTACTAATGCTATACAAGTAAGAATTGATGAAAATGTTAGACTATTAGCTGAATTACATGCTAAGTGGGAAAGAGAAGATGAAATTGCTGGAAACATTAGTGTTTCTACTATGAACACAACTAGTGTTGAGGCTAGTAATAGTTTTACTACTTTAGATGATAAATTTGATTTTGATCTTGATGGTTGCAATATCTCTGAAGTTATTAAGTTCCTACAAAAGCTTGCTAAAAGTCCTAATGCTAGTGCTATGAACATGGCCTTTACAAAACACATTACTGATGCTCTCATAAATATTAAAGAAGAAAAGATGAAACATAAAGCTTCTATTCCTATAAAACAAGAAGATGGTTGGGAACCCATCATTAATATGAAAGTGAATGACTTTGATTTCAAAGCTTTATGTGATCTTGATAGTAGTGTTTCTATTATGCCTAGAAGGATTTATGATATGCTTGATTTGCCTCCTCTTGAAGATTGTTATTTGAATGTCCCATTTGATGATAATGCTAAAAAGAAACTCATGGGGAATCTTAATGACGTTCTTATTATGGTTAACAATGCCTATGTCCCTATTGATTTCTATGTTTTGGATGTTGAATACAATGCTTCTTGTCCTATTACTTTGGGGAGACCTTTTCTTGGAACTGTTGGTGCCATTATTGATATGAAAGAAGGCACCATTAAATATCAACTCCCACTCAAGAAAGGTATTGAACACTTCCCTAAGAAGAGAGAGAAGATTTCTTTTTTTCCTCCTATGAAAACAAAATTTGGTCTTAATGCTTCTTCATTCGAGAACACTTGATTCTTTCTTGCTTCTTATGTCTAACTTAAAGGCGTTAAAGAAAAGTACTTATTGGGAGATAACCCAAAAGTTTTAGATGAGTATTGGAAGTTATTACCTCTGTAATAACCGCTCCTTATCCTTTTTATTTGCTTTTTGTGCCAAGAGTAACCTCTAATGAGAGAGAAGTAATGATTGGGATAGTTGATGTCCCGAAACAGATTTCTGTGCTTCACCATAAATATTCGTGTAAAATCTCTGAACGTCTTTTTGAGGCGTGAATCGTTGTGCTTCTGCCCCAGGTTGTTATCTAACTTTCGTTAGTTCAACACTTTTTGATTTGAGCAACAGACGGTCTTTGAAAAAATTCGTCTTTACCTGCTGGTCTGTTTTGACAGATTTTTGCCATTTTCTGCATTTGCTTCTTGTTGGTTCCTTTTTGAGTCCTTTTGGGGAATTGAGCTTTTTGAGGGAAGTTATACAGTATATAATGTTCTAATGGAAATTTATTTGGTGTTATAACTGAACCTTAAGACCTATTTAGCCTAAGTGCTATAATGTTGCTAATAAAGATTGTGTGAAGTTTTTTATGAAGGAAAAATTTCAGGTGTATGGAAGGAATGAGTAATGAGATGAAGGATGGACTAAAACTCAAGCTTGGGGATGCCACGCGTGTCACCCCAATAAATATCCAATAAGTACAAGCATCAAAGCTTGGGGATGACCAAGGCATCCCCTTCTTCATCAATAAAAATCCCAGGTTTCTTCCAAACGCTTCATTTTTATTGTTTCATGCACAGTTGTGTTTTTCTTGGAGCGTCTTCTTTTTTGTTTTCGTTTTGGTTTTTCGTTTGCTTGGTTTTCTTAGTTTTCTGAATAAATTGGTTGGACCCCCTCTTTCTTACATTGGTTTGCAAATAGTTTGGTTTGGTTTGGAAAAGAGTAGGAAAGTTCTTGCTTATGTGGTAAAAAGAGCTCATTTTTTGACTGTGGCCTATGCTTTGTCATGCCATGCTTGATATTGTTTTGTCTTTATTCTTAGTATTCTTTGTTGTAGCATGACTTGTTATAAACAATTGAGATTGCTTAATGTGCCTTGGATGAATCATGCGTTGTTTTAGCATATTAAAGCATAGTATAGTGGTATTCTCCTTTGATGCTTTATTTGGGTTGACTTGGCGCATGCTCACACCATGTTATGACTATCTCAAGTCACCATTGCCTTTATGATCCTTTAGTTTTCAACTTGTAGGATCACTTTATGCTTTGATCAATGATGTTTTGTCGCTCTGCATGATTATGGCCATTATTGCTCTCTTAGTTTGTCGCTCCCAGTCTTTTGCTAGCCTCCACAACCAAGTATGAGTTCCACTCATGCATCCAACTCCCTAAACCAAGTTATTCCAAAGAGTCCACCATAACTACCTACTAGCTTATGATATTTCAAGTATATTCATGATTTTGTTTACCTTCCGAATTAAACTTGTTATGAGAAAACTAGTGATTAAAGCTCTCACGAACTTGATGGCACACTTTACTTTTCTTGCCCTTAATAAACTTGACCCATTGTGTCGTCTATGTTGTATATGCTTGCACTTATTTGTTGGGAATTAGCAGAACCATGCTTTCATGGGGAACGCTTTCAACATTGCACTTGGTACTTCTACCTAGTTGATATCATGCTCTTTTGCATATGGATGTCGTAGGTGTGAAATGAAAGGGGAGCTTGTAAGTCCATGGAGTTACATATATGTGTTAAAGAAACGCCTGGGCCGCTGGTCTAATCCATGCTGACATGGTGGAAACCTACAGCGTAACTATAATGAGGTGCCTATGAAGCATTCTTCTTATAAAAAAAGAGTCCTATTGAGAAAAAAGAGAAAAAAAGAGATTATGAAAAGAGGAAAGAGAGAAAAAAGCACCATATTCCCATGGTAAATAAGAAGATTGCTAAGATGCTTGTTGTCTGCTTGCCTTGTCATTTTGATATGGGGATTCTTCCGTATCCTCGGGCAAGGGGTACACCGTTGGCGGTTCTCTATGATACACATGTACTTATGATGACAAGAACTTACCGGTGACTAAACTTGAGTAGCATGAGGAGCGGCCCTCGTATACAAGGGACATGAGATTTCTAACTTATACTTCGTCAAGAATGTACACCATAGTTTGTTCACTTTAACCTTAATCACTTCAAGATGCTTATGATAGGGCAATGAGAGCTGAAAGCTATAAGTACCATAATTTTGGAAGCTCTTTATGAGACTTGAATCCCTACTTCCTTTTAAAAAGGCCTTTCTTCCACCATTATATTGAGTCTCCACCTTCTACCTTTATGCACCTACTTTGAGAGCATAGTGGCCATTCTTAGTTCTATGCGCATTGTCCCAAGACTAGTTGATTGATGCATAACTTGATATTGCTTGTTTTGAACTATTTGTATCTAGTCACTCTTATGAACTTTCAAGGTGTCCTATGCATTTATATTTGCTACTCTATTGAGGGACAAGTTGAATACTATTATGCTATGTTTTCTTTATGTGAAACAAACAAACGTCTTGCAAAGCATTGTTATTCATGAATCTTTTGTTTGTGCCTTTTCATGTTGCATCATAGTTTCTTTGTCTTATTGCTAGAACTTTGTCTTTCATGTTATGATTGAAGTACTATGATCCCAGCTTTGAATGTTTTACAAATACTTTGATCAAGTCTTTGATGGTGCATGTCACCTCAAAAATTATTCTTTCTTTTTATCACTTACCTACTCGAGGACGAGTAGGAGTTAAGCTTCGGGATGTTGATACATTGCAAATGTATCTATAATTTTTGATGTTCCATGCTTGGTTTTATCCACTTTCTTGTGTTTTGTCTGCTTTAGCCAGCTGCCTGTTTTCTGCTGTTTTTGGTTCCATGAAAGTCAGAAAATGAATATTCTCGGAATTGGACGGGACAAAAGCCAAAGTGCCTATTTTTCCGGAAGTCATCAGATGCCAGAATACGAGACGGAGAGGGGCCAGAGGGCAGCCAGACCACCTGGCCACGCGGCCAGGCTTGGACCGTGCTAGGGGGTGGTGTGGCTAGCCCAGGCACCCCCTCGGCCTCTCCTTCCGCCTATATATTGCCCTCGGGACGAAAACCCTCAGGGCCCGATCAGAAATCCACGAAAGAGTCTGTAGCCATCGTCATCTCCATCCCTACACCGAGAGGGATCTGAAGCTCTTTCCGGCACCCTGCCGGAGAGGGGAATTCACCCTAGAGGCCTTCTTCATCATCATGCAAGCCTCCGGTGTGATGCGTGAGTAGTTCATCCTTGGACTACGGATCCATGTAGTAGCTAGATGGCTAGTTCTCCTCCTTTTTGCTTTCATGTCTAGATCTTGTGAGCTCCGTTCATGATCAAGATCATCTATTTGTAATTCTTCATGTTGTGTTTGCGGGGATCCGATGGATATTGACATGCTATTTCAGATTGATTATTGATTCTATCATGTCTTTGTTATTTGTGATCTTGCATGCTTTCTAGATTACCAGAGGCATGAACCCACTATCGAGATTACCAGAGGCATGAACCCACTATCGAGCATAAATACTAACTCTTGGAGTTGCTAGCATCTACTTGGCCAAGATAGCTACTAACAACGAAAAGCATGCAAGATCACAAATAACAAAGACATGATAGAATCAATAATCAATCTGAAATAGCATGTCAATATCCATCGGATCCCCGCAAACACAACATGAAGAATTACAAATAGATGATCTTGATCATGAACGGAGCTCACAAGATCTAGACATGAAAGCACAAAGGAGGAGAACCAGCCATCTAGCTACTCCATGGATCCGTAGTCCAAGGATGAACTACTCACGCATCACACCGGAGGCTTGCATGATGATGAAGAAGGCCTCCAGGGTGAATTCCCCTCTCCGGCAGGGTGCCGTGAAGAGGTTCAGATCCCTCCCAATCTAGGGATGGAGATGATGGCGGCTACAGGCTCTTTCGTGGATTTTTTATCGGGCCGTTACGGTTTTCGTCCCGAGGACAATATATAGGCGGAAGGAGAGGCCGGGGGGTGCCTGGGCTGGCCACACCACCCCCTGGCGTGGGCCAAGCCTGGCCGTGCGGCCAAGTGGTGTGGCCGCCCTTTGGCCCCTCTCTGTCTCGTATTCTGGCATCTGATGACTTCCGTAAAAATAGGCACTTTGGCTTTTGTCCAGTCCAATTCCGAGAATATTCATTTTCTGACTTTCCTGGAACCAAAAACAGCAGAAAACATGCAGCTGGCACTGTGGCTCTTGGTAATAGGTTAGTCCAAGAAATCATATGAAAAGTACTCCAAAGTGTGGACAAAACACAAGAAAGTGGATAAAACCAAGCATGGAACATCAAAAATTATAGATACATTTGCAATGTATCACTCTTCGACATTGAAAGTCAGGTCTTTGCGTCTCTTGTCAGCATAACTCTTATGTCTAGATTGGGTGGTCTTGAGGTGCTGACGGACTTTGTGAACCTTCTCTTTGGCTTCTCGTAGGATGTCAGGTCCAAAAATCTGACTCTCTCCTACTTGCGACCAATTCAAAGGGGTATGACACTTTCTTCCATATAAGAAAAATGGAGCCATTTGCAAACTGGCTTGATAATTGTTGTTGTATGAGAATTTTGCGAAGGGCAGACAATCTTCCCATTTTGATCAATACTCTAACACACAAGCTCTCAAAATATCTTCTAAGATTTGGTTGACTCTTTCAGTCTGTCCATCGGTCTGCGGGTGATAAGCTGTGCTGAAATTCAACTTGGTTCCTAATCCTTCTTGGACTTTCTGCCAAAATCTCGAGGTAAATTGGGTTCCTCAATCCGATACTATGGTCTTGGGGGTTCCATGCAAACTGACGATTCTAGAAATATACAGCTCTTCTAGCTTTGAACTCTGGTAGGTTGTCTTGACAGGTATAAAATGGGCTACCTTGGACAGTCTATCAATGATGACCTAGATGGAGTCATTTCCCCTACTAGAAGTAGGAAAACCGGTGATAAAGTCCATTCCGACGGAATCCCATTTCCATTCCGGAATCTGCAATGGTTGCAACTGTCCTGCGGGTCTCTGATGTTCCGCTTTGACTCTTTGACAGATACCACACTTGGCGATGTAGCTTCCGATTTCTCTCTTCATCTTGTGCCACCAAAATTGCTCCTTCAAATCTTGATACATCTTCGTTCCTCCGGGTGGATAGAATAATGAGTATCATGAGCTTCCTGCATGATAACTTGCTTTAGCTCCAAATCTGCTGTTGGGGGGATACCCCTGGGTAGGGTCACGCCGGGGTGTAAAGGCCAAGTTAGCCGAGGTTCGGCAAGGTCAAAGCGGATGCTGGCCGGGTCACCTTAAGGCAGGCCGAATCACGGGGTAATCCGGACCTAGGGGCATTCGCCTAACTAGGTCTCATCCGACTTAAGCAGTGAGTCAGAAGTGCATGTTTTACTTATATGTAGGAACAGGTGTGGCCGGATGAACAATCATCCGGGTCATAGCAAGCTTCTAGGAGAAGGAAGGAATCTCGCTGGTCAAAAGGAGCCCCGGTACGCACTGCCTGAGCGAAGCAAGCAAGGACAGGACCACCGGGGCGTGGCCGACAAGCGTGACGATGCTCGTGTCGGCTGACGAGGGCGCCGCAGAGGCTCACGTAGCTAAAGCATGTGTGACGCGGGGGAAAAAGCACCCCGGTCGGCTTACCACTTTGGGAGGAGGCATATTCTCAGGAATATGCCTCCACGTATGCCCTAGGCAGAAACCGAGTCTCCCCTATAAAAGGGGGGCTAGGGCTTCTGTAGAGGGGGTTGGTCTTTCTACTATTCTGTTTTGGCTAGGGTTTCAGGTGTGATCTGTGGTTGAGAGTAAGAGAGCTCCTTCTTCCTCCTCTCGCCAATAAAGCTCTAGGAGCACTTTGTAACCTAGGAAGAAAATCAATACAAACTTCTGTGTGGAGAATCACTTCACTATCCCTCCGTGGATTCCCCTAGCGTGTATTAGTCCCCACCTTTAGCCTATCCATGGCATCTGCCATGACACCACCATGACAGTTGGCGCCCACCGTGGGGCTAGCGGCACTAGCAGGGGTCAAAATCTGGACGGGAAACATCATCGGCACCGGCGAACGCATCGTCTCTGGGCTCGTCTAGCGCTTTGGAGCGTGGGACTTCGTCAGCGACAACGCTGGCTGCTTCGGCACGCACCCTCTTCCGCGCAACGGCCTCTTCATCAAGCTCGGCGCGCACAAGGTCTACGTTAGTGTGGACGTGTCAGGTGTTCATCTGCGTCACGTCATCGACGCGGGAGAGCCTCCCCTCAGCGTGGTTCCCGGGACGCGTATCGCTCTCTCCCCGGACCGCGCAGAGGTGATGATGACTGCGCCAGGTGCAGGCGCGAGCAAGGATCCGGCGCTAGATCCGGAGGTAACGCCAAAAGCACCAAGGAAAGGTAGAGGTCCTCCACTAGAGAGGCCAGAGAACGTGTTGAGGGAAGCAATGGATAGCTTGGCAAACCCTGTAATAGCAGCGGTAGATCCGGCTCGAGCGCAGGCCGAGCTGGAAGAAACTAGGCTGAAAATCCTAGAGGGCGCAAAGAAAATAGCAACGGCTCAGCAGTCATTGAATATGATGCTGTGTGAGTACGCGAAAGCGAACAAAGTGGATGCAGTAAAAGTGAAGGGGAGAAATCTCATGAGCGAGATGAACAGAGAGGGCGATACTGGAGTTGAGGTATCAGAAAACTGTTTGTCCGTGGGGCTGCGGAGGTACAGTACCCCGGCAAAGAACCTCAGAGCAGCGGATGCAGCAGCATCCGAGTTGGAGGGTCTAACGGGTGAAGCCCGGCAAAGACAGCAAGATAGGGTTAACGAGCTAGTTCGGATTGCGAACAGGATAAACGAGGAACTACTCAGAGCTAACCCGGAGAGAGCTGGAGCCTCCAAGATCGTCCATTGGGTAGTGGGTAACCCGGAAAAATCCGCTGGAGCCGCATCATCCCCGCATGGCGGCCCCAGGAGAGAGGAGGTAGTAACCTCGACCCGACGGAACAAACAGATCATACCATATGACCCGACGTGGGCAGGGAAAGGAAAAGAAGCGCAAAAAAATGATGATCGACGGAGTGTGAGCCGAGGTGAAGCTGGCCGAGGTAACCGTGACCAAGGCAATGCCGGTCAAGGGAACATTGTCAACGACAATGCCGGACAGCGAAACTCGGCTGGAGCAGGACAACCGCAGCAGCGGAATGTACCAAGGCAAGAGCAAAGTGCCGGCCGAGGTATGCAACAAAAAGGCGCTCCACGAGAACAAGACAGGTATAATGATGGAGACTCGGAAATGGCAAACGCGGGATACCCGAGGCAAGACTATCATGTGATAGGATCAAGATTGGGAAGCAGAGATTTGATGCCGGATGATGCCAGATTGAAACTGGATCGACTGTATAGGTCGAAACAAATTGAATGCCAAGGTCCACCGGGCCCAGCATGTTTTGGACCCCGGATCATGAAAGAGCCACCAGTACCCAACTTCCAGTTACCCAGGGGCACGAAGACATACGACGGCAGTACAAAGCCAGAGGATTGGCTGATAAATTATGCCACAGCAGTTAAAATTGCCACTAGCAACCTGAGATGGGCTGTACGGTATGTACCCCAGATGTTGGAAGGCCCAGCAAGGGTGTGGTTGAACAATTTGCCACCAGGAAGCATCAACTGCTGGATAGATTTCGAGGAGATGTTCATCAGCAATTTTTCGAGTACGTATCAAAGGCCGAACAGGCCACAAACCCTAGCTATGTGCAAGCAAAGGCCAAATGAGACGGATCGGGAGTTTTTAACCCGGTGGTGCACTGTGAGAAATTCGTGTGAGGGCGTGATTGAATCGCAGGCCATAGCATGGTTTGCACAAGGGTGCAGGTATGGAAGCGAGTTGTGGATCAAGTTGCAAAGGAAAATGCCAACTACTTTGGTAGAGATGATCCGGATTGCGGATTCGTATGCTTTGGGCGATCCGACTCAACCTAGGCTCGTATCAAACGAGTCAAACGATGAGTACTATCAAAGAGATGGGGCCGGATCATCCCGAAGGAATGACTACAGGGGAAAAAGGAGAGATGATAGACCGGATCATCGATATGGTTCGCACCAAGTTGCAGTTGTGAATCAAGATCAGCCCGGAGCAGGGGCAGTCAACGCCAAAAAACTGGAGGGCAGTGGACCCCAAGAAACGATGGCAAGAAGACTTGGACACCAGAGCAAAAGAAGCAGTGGCAAGAAAGGAAAGACCGTCCGAGGTACACTTATGAGTCGATGTTGGACCAGCCGTGTAAGTTTCACACGCCAAATCCGAATAACCCAGTGGGTCATACCACGAGACAATGTGAGTGGATGCGCAAGATTGAACAGGGCGATTCGGGGAATGCTCAGGCACCCCGGAATGATCAGCCTCGGCAGGAGTTACCCCGGCAGCAATTGCTCTCTGGAGCAAACACGCAACAACTGATGCTGCCTCCCCCTCCGCCGAGGTATGATAACAATGAGAGAAGGGACACGGTGCACCAAGTGGAAAATCAGCATCCGCTGGACCAGGGTACCCCGGAAATGAGGGGAGAAACGAGTACAAGGAGCACCATCAGAGCTACTGCGTGTTCACCACTGAGGAAACAAATAGAAAAAGCTTGCAGCGTAGGCATATGGAGGTGAATGCAGTGATGCCTGAAGTGACGAGATACATGCCTTGGTCCGATCAAGAAATCACCTGGAGCATCAGGGATCATCCCAAGCTCATGCCAAGCCCTGGTTCGTATGCGTTGGTGCTAGATCCGACATTCATTGGAGCTAGCATTAACGTAAGATTCTCAAAGGTGTTGATCGACAATGGCAGCAGCATTAACATCATGTATGCGGACACAATGCGCAAGTTGGGTATCTCGGAAAACATGCTGCAGGCCACGAGGACAACTTTTCATGGCACTGTGCCCGGCATTTCTTGTGAGCCCATAGGCAAAGTACGGGTCGACGTCTTGTTCGGCACGAGGGATAACTGCCGAACCGAAAATTTGGAGTTCGAGGTGGTGAACTTGGAAAGTGCTTACCATGCATTACTTGGAAGGCCAGCCCTGAACAAGTTCATGGAAAGCTGTCACGTTAGCTACTTGAAGATGAAGTTGCCCGGACCAAATGGGGTGATAACCATTGCAGAGGATTTCCGACGTTCGATGGAGTGTGCGTCGGCCGGATCAAACTTAGCCGAGTCGCTGGTGATTGCGTAGGAAAAAAGGAAAATTCAAGGGGTGGCTGTGTTGGCTCAGTCCGCGCAGCAGTATATGTCGGCGCTGACTAACCCGCATGGAAGTGTCTCCTTCCAGGCCACAAAAGATACCAAGAAGGTTCCTATTGATGACATGTTCCCAGAGCGCACTGTAACGATTGGTGTCGGGTTAAATGATAAATAGGAAAGCTAGCTTGTCAGCTTCCTCCATGAGAATCGGGACATTTTTGCTTGGTCCACACTGGACTTGCAAGGTGTTCCGAGGGAGTTGGCCGAGCACTCTTTAAATGTGAGACCCGGAGCTAAGCCGGTGAAGCAACCTCTCCGCCGCTTCGCCGAAGATAGGAGGAAAGTCATTGGGGATGAGATAGCTCGGTTGCTAGCTGCAGGATTTATCATGGAGGTTCTCTACCCGGATTGGCTATCCAATCCGGTGCTGGTGGAAAAGAAGAAGGATGACCCGAACGTGGCAGTGGTTTGGCGCATGTGTATCGATTACACGAACCTGAACAAGGCGTGTCGAAAAGATCCATTTCCGCTGCCAAGAATAGACCAGGTCATAGACTCAACTGCTGGATGTGAACTGTTGTCGTTCATTGATGCATATTCAGGTTTTCACCAGATACCTCTGAATCCGGATGATCAAATAAAGACTGCATTTATTACCCCGTGTGGGCTATCGCACCATGCCGTTTGGTTTATGTAATGCAGGGGCAACGTACCAAAGATGTATGCAAAAATGTTTGCACGACCAAATAGGTCAAAATGTATAGGTGTACGTGGATGATGTGGTTATCAAGACCAAGGAAAGCAAAACGCTCCTTGACGATATCAGGCAGACGTTTGCGAACCTAAGGAGGTTCCGGATGAAACTTAACCCGGAAAAATGCACATTCGGTGTCCCGGCTGGAAAACTGCTTGGTTTTCTGGTTTCCAGTCGAGGTATCGAGGTTAATCCAACTAAGATCCGGGCCATCGAGCGAATGGAACTGCCGAAGTGTCTTAACGATGTCCAGAATTTCACAGATTGCCTTGCCTCGTTAAGTCGATTTGTATGCCGGTTGGGAGAGAAGGCATTGCCTCTTTACCAACTCATGAAAAAGTCGGATAAGTTCATTTGGACGCCACAGGCCGATGAAGCCTTTACCCACCTGAAGAAAATGTTAGCCACAGCACCAGTACTAGCCTCACCACTATCGAAGGAGCCAATGTTGCTCTATATAGCCGCAACCAACCGAGTTGTAAGTGCAGTGATAGTGGTGGAGCGCGACGAGGAAGGTAAGTCAGTGCAAACGCCGGTGTATTACTTGAGCGAGGTGCTGTCAGCCTCAAAGCAGAACTATCCACATTACCAAAAGGTGGCATATGGCGTGTACATGGCCGCCAAGAAACTAAAGCACTACTTTGAGGAGCACCCTATCCGAGTCATATGTGAGGCCCCCATATCCGAGATAATGAGTAACAAGGATGCGAGCGGTAGAATTGCAAAATGGGCAATTGAGCTAGCTCCTTATGTGCCACAATATGACAGAAGAGAGGCCATCAAATCTCAAGCTGTGGCGGACTTTTTCGTGGATTGGGCTGAGGTACAATACGAACCGCCACTTCCAGATCCGAACTATTGGTGAATGCACTTTGACGGATCAAAAACCAAAACCGGGCTAGGTGCCGGAGTTGTACTCACCTCGCCAAAGAAGGATCAGTTGAAATATGTACTGCAGATCCATTTCACCACATCAAACAATGTCGCTGAGTATGAAGCACTTGTGCATGGGCTTAAGGTAGCAAAAGAAATTGGGATACGTCGGATCATATGCTTTGGCGACTCAGATTTGGTGGTGCAGCAAGTGTCGGGAGTATGGGACGCCCTTGATCCAAACATGGCACTTTACAGATTTCATGTGCAGAAGATATCTGGTTACTTTGAGGGATGTGAATTTCACCATGTACCCCGGGTGGAAAATGAGGCTGCCGACATGCTGTCGAATCTCGGGTCAACCCGACAAGCAATTCCACCGGGTGTGGCACTAGAACACCTCAAGAAACCATCCATCAGGCCATCCCCAGAATCCGAGTCAACCTACGTCCCGGAGGACACAGAATCAGGAGCTGTGCCCATGGACGTGGACATGGGAAGTGGAGCACTGAACCCGGGGACTACTTCGGCAAATCCGGGGACTACTTCGGTAAACCCGGGGACTGCTTCGCAAGGCCCGGGAACTGCTCAGCATGGTCCGGTTGAAGTTATGCCAGTGGATCAGATGGGGATTGATGAGGATGTGTTCCCTGTGCGAGCAATACCAGCTTGGGCATTGCCTATATTTCAATTCCTGAAGGACGGAAAGTTGCCCGCTGAGGAGGTGATTTCCAGGCAAACACAGAGGAGGGCAAAGGCCTACACAGTCATCAATTCCGAACTATACAAAAGGAGTGTGACCAATGTACTCTAGCGATGTGTTGACCCGGAAGAAGGACTTGAAATCATCCGAGATATACATCAGGGGGAATGCGGGCATCATGCCTCATCCCGAGCCTTGGTAGCAAAAGCTTTCCGGCACGGATTCTACTGGCCGAATGCGTTAGAGCAAGCGGAAGATCTGGTGAGAAAATGTAATGGTTGTCAGAGGTATGCCACCAAGACACATATGCCAATGTCGGAACTCAAGACCATACCAATCACTTGGCCATTTGTCGTATGGTGCTTGGATATGGTTGGCCCGTTCAAACCAGCAAGGGGAAACATGACTCACATTCTGCTCATGTTGGACAAGTTTACGAAATGGATTGAGGTAAAACCTACAAGAAAATGTGATGGAGCTACGGCCGTAACGTTTCTCAAAGATATAATCTTGAGGTACGGTTATCCCCACAGTATCATAACTGATAATGGCACAAACTTTGCGGAAGGAGCATTTGCGCGTTTATGCCGAGATAAGAAGATCCGGCTGGACATAGCCTCGGTAGCCCACCCCGCATCGAACGGACAAGTGGAAAGATCCAACTGATTAGTATTATCCGGGATAAAACCCCAGCTCATTGAGCCGCTGCAAAGATCAGTGGGGTGCTAGATAGAAGAACTACCAGCGGTACTGTGGAGTTTAAGAACAACTCTGAATCGATCAACAGGGTATACGCCGCGCTTTCTATTATATGGGGCAGAAGCTGTATTACCAGCCGACATAGAGCATGATTTGCCTAGGGTCACCCAATACACAGAAGCCGAAGTGCAAGAAGCCCGGCAAAATGATGTTGATCTGCTAGAAGAAGCGAGAGAACTGGCGCTGTCCAGATCCGCCATATATCAGCAAAATCTCCGATGCTATCATAGCCGAAAAGTGTGCCCCCGGGTCTTTCGGGAAGGCGATCTGGTGCTCCGGTTGGTACAACGTACTACGGGCATGCATAAGTTATCCCCCCCATGGGAAGGGCCGTTCATCGTGAGCAAAGCATTACACAATGATTCTTACTATCTTATAGATGCAAAGCCACAAGAAAAGAACAAGGCGGACAGGTCCGGAGAGGAATCTAAGCGACCATGGAATATAGCTCTACTTCATCCTTTCTACACTTAGCTAAAGAAGCGTATGTATCCGAGTCTTCTCATATGTCGGTATGTATGTCGGCAATGAGCTTATCAATGAAATGTTGGCACCTCGAGCAGTAACTCGGGGACTGCCTTAATATTGTTTGTTGTTTTTCGCGCATCAGCTAGAATAAGTTATTCTACTTAACTCGGATTAGTAATGTGCGAGCACCAAGAACCCAACTCTTCGACTTGCTGCTGTCCAACAAGAATTGGCTTCATGGCAAGCAAGAGAACAAGTTTGGAATTGCGTAGCACATGAAAAACGACTAAGGAAAAGAATTTATTCGAGCCGACGTTTGTTTTTCGGACTAACCCAGTATTCATTTTCAAGTTATTATGCTCTTCTATTTTTGAGCTAAGCCTAAAAGTTTCCCAGTATTGTTAAGACAATTTTTCAAGCTCGGATTCGTAAGTTGTAAAACTGAACCAAGGTAGACACGAACCGAGCCAAGAGATTGAACGAACAAGAAAAGAAACTCGGGGACTACGCCCAAGTTAATTCGGCATAAGCACTTAGTAGCAAAATATCACATATGTTTGGAATACAATTCCACCCGGCATACCGAGGATCTCATAGGTTTTCAAGTGTTTTTTTCACTTAGAAGCAGCGGGAGGAAGTTCGGAATCATCTTCGCCCTCTTCGGTATCCGAGGCAGTGTCCTCTTCGTCCTCACCCGAATCATCCTCAACATTCTCGACCTCTTCATCACCAGCGACTTTTAGGAAGCTTGGACCCTCAGCCCATTCATGAATGGGGCATATTCGATGAGACTGTGGGCGCAAGCCTAGCGCCGAGCGACCCACTCCGGGTCATTGGTCCATCTGGATCCTGTGCGCACGCATGTAAGGAGGCTAAGATCAATCTTCTCGTACCACGTAAGAATGTGGTGAAGGATAGTATCAGCTGCGGCACGTCCGGCGGACTCTCTCCAGAGGTCGAGCTGGGTCTCGATTTCCGAAAGTTTTTCAGCGAGATGTTAACTCACTCCGGAGCGTCATCAGCGGGCCATAACGTGTTGAAGACTCGGACTGAAATGTCAAGGAGATCTTTGCCGTAGTTCTTAATGATTTCCACGCGAGAGGACAGGCTGACCAATAGGTCTTCCATGTCGAAGGGAATGCCCTCACCGTCAGGAGCGACGGGAGTACCCCTCTCTCGGCGGAAATTGGCAACAGCAGCACTCGCAATAGCAGTACCCTCTGGAAAGTGGCCTGAGAAACAAGGCAAAGGACGAAGCTGAGAAAACAAGACGTATGACGGAGAAATAAGGAGGATAAGGGAAAAGAAGTTACGTGAGATGTGGCTATGAATCCGGGTCAGTTCCTTGGTACAATCATCACGCCTCTTCCGAAGCTGCGCAAGCTCAGCATTCGCCGACTCAAGTTTGACCTCGGCCTCATGAAGAAGCTCACGGTCCTTTGCAATTTGGAGGTTGAGGTGCTCACGCTCTTCGGTGTAGTCCTGGCCAGCCTTTTTTAGGTCGGTTTGATGCTGCGCCTTCGTCTTCGCCATCTCAGCCTTCAGCCTGGCAATCTCATCATCCTTGGTCCGGAGAAGGGCGAGCTCGTCATCTTTCTTCTTCAGCTCGGCTTGGTGTTGTCCTGCTTGTTCGAGAAAATGCAGCATCATGTCAGGCACGTGCACACTTTCTTCAAGCAATGTTGAAATCGTGTGTTGGCCCGGCAGAGCCGAGGTAGAATATTTGCCAAACCAAGGGAGAAAGGAGACAGAAAGCACGGTGAAGGCAGACAAAAAGGATGTACCCTTGATCTGCTCCAAGTTCTTCCGCATTATCTTGTTCTCAGCCTCCACCCCAGTTGCGGAAACCGAACAATCAAATTAATTCGGCAAACGAAATTGAAGAAAAATAAGGAAAGGATAAGGAAGAAATTTACCCCTTTTCTTGTACTCCTCGATGAGTGCAGCCTGTTTTGCGCGAAGATTCTTGTGCGTATCCAGCAAGCGTTGGAATTCAGCACTCCGGCGGTTGGTGGTCACCTAAAAGAGATATAAAAACTTAAATCAGCCTAGTGCATATTCGAAGTGTACAAAAATCCGGGCCAAGTGGAACTTAACTCGGCTCTAGGTGTGTGCATGTTCGAAGTGTACTAAAATCCAGGACAAGTGGAACTTAACCCGGCTCTAGGTGTGTGCATGTTCGAAGTGCACTAAAATTCGGGCCAAGTGGAACTTAACCCGGCTCTAGGTGTGTGCATGTTCGAAGTGTACTAAAATCCGGGCCAAGTGGAACTTAACCCGGCTCTAGGTGTGTGCATGTTCGAAGTGTACTAAAATCCGGGCCGAGTGGAACTTAACCCGGCTCTAGGTGTGTGCATGTTCGAAGTGTACTAAAATCCGGGCCAAGTGGAACTTAACCCGGCTCTAGGTGTGTGCATATTCGAAGTGTACTAAAATCCGGGCCAAGTGGAACTTAACCCGGCTCTAGGTGTGTGCATATTCGAAGTATACTAAAATCCGGGCCAAGTGGAACTTAACCCGGCTCTAGGTATGGGCATATTTGAAGTATACTAAGATCCGGGCCAAGTGGAACTTAACCCGGCTCTAGGTGTGTGCATATTCGAAGTTATCATGGAGCTACGTTAGTTCTATAAGAGAGCATCCGGCCAAGTAACAAGTTACTCCCCCGGAGGCTCGGGGACTAATGGTTATTATCTACAATTTGCAAAGGAGAAACGACGTACCTCCATCATTCGTCCAGCGAGGTTAATTGCGTTTGCAGCGGTATTCATCTGAGCGGAAAACTCGGCAGGGCTGAACTTTTCCGGGGGATCAGAATCCAGAACTACCTCTGCCTTATTCTAGTTCATGACGAATTCCATCAGGCTCGGGGGGTACCATTCTCCAGTGGGCATATGGGGCGTCACCAAGCCCTTTGCATGTGCTTCCTTCCTCTCCACCAAGGCAAGGGTGGGGCTAGTATGCAGGACCAATTGCTGGGCATCGGTTGGCTCGGCAGGGGCGTCCTTTGCCGCTGGTGTTTTCTTAGGAAGCATCGATATGAGGGTACGTTGCCCAGGCTCGACGGCACTAGGCTTGGCAGCGTCTTGAGTCTTCTTGCCCTTGGCTTGCTAGGAAGAAGAAGCCGTAGCAGCGGTTTTCAGAGATTGAGAAGATTCGGAAGATGCAGAGGAACTGGGCGCTGGTACTCTCTTTGCTGGACTTGGTGCCGACGCTGATGTTTTCGCAGCCGGAGTTGGCGCTGATGCCGGAGTTGGAGATGGTGCTGGTTTGGCTGCTGGTACTGGAATGGATGCTGAGGTCGAGGTAGCCTTAGTGGTTGCTGGTTGTGGCGTTTCCGTGGTGGTGGGTGCCGTTGCTCCGGCTGGGCCGGTTCCCCCCGCTCCAAGATGACCCGGAGTAGCCACAGAGCCCTCCGGAATAAGGCTCAGCGGACGTGACTCGTCGTCGCGACGGGGTGAAGGGATAGGCCGGAGAGGTGAAGAGATGCTAGATCCACTTTGAGGGACCTCCACCGGAGCCCTGCAAAATCAAGCAATGTCAGAAGAAAAATTACGACGAAGTAAGGAAGAACAAGTTACGGAAGAAAGAATGACTTACGCATCCGAGGTTTCGGCCTCCTTGGGTTTCCGAGCCCTTCACGCTGGGGCCTTGCCTGTTGGCTTGGATGTCGTCTTGTCCCCGGACTTCTTTCGCCTTTTGACGGGCTGAGAAGGTCCGAGGAAGAGCTTGAAGAAGCCCCGCGCTTCTTCTTCGATGCCACCGGAACTGGCTCGCCCGTAGCGAGGGGAGGATCCTCATGGATGTGACCACCGGGATGAGCTGATGGCGGAAAAGCAAAAGAAAGGGGAACAGCCTCAAAAGGTTCAATTATCTCGATATCCGAGTCATCTTCATCATTGGGCCAATCTCTAATAGAAGAGAATTTACCCGTGGGTCGTTTCGTGGCGTCGGTCATGGGGAGAAACATCTCTTGGTCCGACTCCTCCTCATCCGGAGTCACCCGGTCCGGTGCCCACTTAAGGGTCGGATCAGTGCCATCCTCGAGGGTCTGCTGAAGGAATAGCTGAGGAAAAGAACGAACAAAAGAGTCAAAAATGCAACAATAACAGACACGTAATTAGTCCGGGGTAAGTTTGCAGCATGAAACTTACCATGGGAGGAAGCCGGTCACGGCAGAAATGCTCAATCCCCCAAGTCCACTCAGAGGAGAAGTCCTTGTGAGTGGTGAAGAGATCCTTAAACCGGCGATAAGTCTCCGTGTTGCTCAGTTCGAAGGATGAAGTCCGGTTGGGATCGCGGCCGAAGCTCATATGGCACACCTTGTGGGTGCGCTTCTGGAGAGGGGAGATCCGGTTGCGCACGAAAGTGATCATTGCATCCTCGTTGCGCAGCCCAAGCTCCTTCAGCTCCGCGAACCTTTTGCTCACTTGGTTGGCCAGGGCTGTAGGTTTCCTGGGAACGGCGTCCCACAGATCCAGGTTCGGTGGACCCGGTGTATAGGGAAGCAACCGGATCAAATCTTCGGTGCCTGTGTTCCGGACGTAAAAGAACGTCCGGGCCCACCCATTGCAGGATTCTAGCCTGGTGACCCGGGGGAAAACAGAAAACCTCCGGGGAGAGATGGAGGCCGCTCCGAACTGAGTGAGCCGCTTGTCCTCCGGATCAGTGTGGATGTCGGGGATAACATTACGACGAAGGCCGAAAAACCGGATCCACAGCTCCTTCGTGGGCCACAGTCTGGCGTAGCCTTCGATCGTAGAAGCAGAGGCAGAGAGATAAGTAATGGCATTGGCTGGAAGATGGTGCGGCTGGAGATGGTAGGTACTGAGCCAATCCTGGAGGAAATCGCTCACCGGCAGTCCGAAGCCCCATTGAAAGTGAGACAGGAACACGACGAACTCCCCAGGATTGGCGAGGCGAGCGGTGACGCCGACGGGGATGCGTCTGGTCCGGTAGAGCCAATCTAGATCGTCCTGGCAGACCCAGGAGCCGGCCCACGCACCGCGGTCCGCCGCAGCGGCGTCCTCCTCCATCTCTTGTTCAGCAACGGAGAGTTCTTCTTCTGTCACCTGCTCCTCGAGGCCCTCGCTGGCGCTAGAGGCGACGGGGGACAGTGGCCTGGATTGACGAGGACCCGTAGCGAGGGATTTGCGTCGCAGCGACGGTGACGCAGAGGTGCAGCAGAGAAGCGCGGCGGCGACGCTGCTTTTTGGCAGTGCTGGCGGCGGCGCGGTCGCGAGGAAGACTAAGAGGAATAGCAACGGGCAGAGGGGTGCGGAGGGGGGAAAATCCTAAGGGACGCACCCCTCCGCTATTTAACCACTCCCACCGAGGATGAGTGGGATCGCGTCCTGTGGACCGGCCACACGCAGTGGCCGTGTATCGTCTGTCTAGACCAATCAGCGGGGAGCCACACGGAGGGCCACAGAGCGGAGAGGATCCTATGACGTGATGATGAGATGCGAAAAACGAGGAGCCAGGCATGACGTGACCCGCGCGCAGTGATAACTGACAATTACTATGGCGGTTACTGTGCAGGCCCTTAAAATAAGAAGACAAAATGATTACCCTTCACATGGAATGGCTTACGAGAGAAGGAAACGAGACCCGGATGGAACTATGGTAACCCGGCCAGCGAGTAAAAACTTGGCGTGTGCGAAGGGAAAGTAAAACCATGAGATCCGAGTTAAAGTGGTAACCCAGCCGGCAAGTGAAAACTTGGAATGCGCGAAGGGAATGTAAATCCATAAAATCCGAGGTAAAAGAGCTAACTCGTAAATAGCGACCAAAGCTGGAAATTGAACCTGGTGTGGCCTTAGCGGCCAAGGTAGCTAAGACCGCACCAGCTTCGGGGACTAATGTTGGGGGATACCCCCGGGTAGGGTCACGCCGGGGTGTAAAGGCCAAGTTAGCCGAGGTTCGGCAAGGTTAAAGCGGATGCTGGCCGGGTCACCTTAAGGCAGGCCGAATCACGGGGTAATCCGGACCTGGGGGCATTCGCCTAACTAGGTCTCATCCGACTTAAGCAGTGAGTCCGAAGTGCATGTTTTACTTATATGTAGGAACAGGTGTGGCCGGATGAACCATCATCCGGGTCACAACAAGCCTCTAGGAGAAGGAAGGAATCTCGCTGGTCAAAAGGAGCCCCGGTACGCACTGCCTGAGCGAAGCAAGCAAGGACAGGACCACCTTTCATGTACCAATACGATGCTTGATACTTGCATTTCCCTTCTGGGCTTCCTTGATTTGACTGATCAAAGTGGGTTGAAGTTCAATGCTAGCTAAAAATCCTTTGCTAACTAGCTCAGTTCTAAACTGCTCCAACTCTTCATGAAAACTTGGCTGGGCTTCTTTAATCATGGTGTTTAACCTACATGGCAATCTGCTAAGAGCATCCGCTACCACATTGGCCTTGCCGGGGTGATAGTGAATGTCAAGGTCATAATCCTTGATTAACTCTATCCATCTCCTTTGCCTCATATTCAGCTCCTTTTGAGTGAAAGTATACTTCAAGCTCTTGTGATCTGAGTAAATCTCATAGCGGTTACACATAAGGTAATGACGTCATGTCTTCAAAGCTAAAACTACAGCTGCTAATTCAAGATCATGGGTGGGGTAGTTTTGCTCATGCTGCTTGAGTTGTCTGGACAGATATGCTATGACTTAGACTTCTTGCATCAACACACATCCGAGACCAATCTTGGATGCATCACAATACACGTGAAACGGCTTCTTGATATCTGGCATGATCAATATTGGGGCTCAAATCAATCTCTTCTTGAGCTCTTGGAAACTTTCTTCACATTTGTCGGTCCATTCAAACTTCTTGTCCTTCTTCAACAATTGGGTCATGGGTGTGGCGATGCTCGAAAATCCTTCTACGAACTTGCGGTAATATCCCGCTAATCCGAGAAATACACGGACTTGGGTTTGAGTGGTTGGGGCTTCACATTCTTCAACATCTTTTATCTTGGCGGGATCAACAGCTACTCCTCCCGCGGACACAATAGGTCCGAGGAATCCTACTTCTTTCAGCCAAAACTCACATTTGCTGAACTTGGCATACCACTGATGCTCTCTAAGGGTTTCAAGGATGATCCTCAGGTGTTGCTCATGGTCTTCTTCTGACTTGGAGTAGATAAGAATATCATCGATAAACACAACGACAAACTTATCCAGAAAGTTCATAAAGATCTTATTCATGAGATTCATGAAATAAGCGGGAGCATTGGTTAATCCAAAAGACATGACCGTATACTCATACAATCCATATCTGGTGGTAAAGGAGGTCTTTGGAATATCCGTTGCACGAATCTTAAGTTGGTGATAACCAGTCCTAAGATTAATCTTAGAAAACACTCTGGCACCAGTCAACTGATCAAACAGATCCTCAATCTTGGGCAATGGGTACTTGTTCTTGATGGTGACATCGTTCAGCTTCCGGTAATCTGTGCACAAATGGTTGCCTCCATCTTTCTTGTCGACGAACAACATGGGCGATCTCCATGGCGATGCGCTTGGTTGAATCAAGCCTTTCTCCAGCATAGTATCCAGTTGCTTCTTCATCTCCACTAACTCTGATGGGTTCATGCTATAGGGTCTCTGAACTATGGGTCTGGTTCTAGGAATTAGTTCAATAATGAACTCGATATCCCAATCTAGGGGCATACCAGGCAATTCATCTGGGAATACATCGGGGTATTCACAGACTACTCTGACTTGGTCTATGGTTGGTAGGGCTAGACTCTTGTTGCATTTGAATTGACGGGGCAATGTTTCAGATATATGCTCTACTTATACTCTAGAGCTACTAGTCATGGTGATGGATTTCTTGGCACAATCGATCAATCCTTTATGCTTCGACATCCAATCCATTCCTAGTACTACTTCCAAACCTTTGGTTCCAAGTACTATTAGATTGGCATAAAAAACTATCCCATGTATTCTGATAGGCATAGCCTTGCAAATTTTTCTAGCTTTGGTGGTTGAACCAGGTATTTGAACTAGCATAACATGCTTCAAGTTGGTTGGGTGAATCTTACTAGTGCATGCAAATTCTTCAGTAACAAACGAGTGTGATGCTCCAGAATCAGACAACACTCTTGCTAATACTGAGTTAACAAAAAACATACCCAGCATGACATCTAGCGCTTCTTGGGCTTCTTCGGCGTTCATGTGGAAGAGATGGTCGTTGCGGTTGTGAGGGTTCCTGGGGGCGAGTCTTCTTCCGGGCTGAACACGGCGCTACTGCTGAGCTTGGGCATTCACATTGGCAGTGGCGGCAATCTTCTTGGGACACTCATTGGAGTAGTGACCCTTCACTCCACACTCAAAACAAGTAACCTGAGACTTGTCTTTGGCTACAACGGGCACGGCATTGCTACTAGTCCGTGGGGCAGTGTTGTTGTTGTTGTTGTTGTTGGACTTGAGCGGTGCACGGTGGAAGTTGTTGGAGTTGCCGGGGTGGTTGTTGTTGTTCCCTCCGGTCTTCACATTTCCTTCGCTACGGTTGGGGTAGCTTGGGCAAGACATTGGGGGTCTATTGTTCCACGGGGCATATCTTGCAGACGGGTTAGGGCGATACTTCTAGGCACTGTGGGACCCATCTTGGTGCATCATCCGATGTTTGTGGTTACCATTCTCTTGGTTGATCTTCCCTTCTATCTGGATCGCAGAGTCGACTAGCTCTTCGAGATCATCAAAGCGGATGTTGACTAGCACCGTCTGCATCTCATCATTCAGTCCGTTCAGGAATCTCTCCTTCTTGTCCTCAGTGTTGATTTCATCAGGTGCATACCTGGCGAGGGACAAGAATCTGTCACGGTACTCTACTACAGTCATTCTGCCTTGCTTTAGTTCTTTGAATTCATCTCTCATTCTGGTGACTAAACCCTGTGGCACATGGTGCGGCTAAACTTGACCTTGAAAGCTTCCCACATCATCACTTGACCGTGGTTCATTGTGCGGGTGCTGTTCCACCATGCTCCTGCATCTCCTGCCAGATAGTGGGTGGCAAAAAGAACTTTCTCGTTGGCATCCACTCCTGGGACTTCTAAGTTATTCTCCATGGTATGTAACCAATCATCAACATCCATCGGGTCTTCAGACTTGCTAAAGATAGGGGGATTGGTATTCTGGATGTTTTTGAGTTTGGATCCATGATGATCTTGATTTTCATGGCCTTCATTATTGTGGGCCATCTGGGCGATCTGTTGCAGGGTGGCTAGGTTTGCTTGGCGCTCTGCTCTACTAGCTTCGCGGTTCGAAACTAGCATCTGCAGAATCTACAGCATCGGGTCCTGCGATGAGCTGCTCCCTCCTTGGTTTCCACGAGTCATATGAAGATTGAGATAGATAAAGGGGTAAGAGGGAAAGTTCTAAGGTTCATGGTTTTGGTTTCAAAGCTAAAACTTTGAGTTTGAACTCAGTTTATGCAACTAACTTCTTCTCATTCATTCATGCAATCAAAGCACACGATACAAACACACACACCACAACATGAAAGGAAAAACAGATGGTTTTAAGATCCATTATGTAAGCTAAGATACAATGGGACCGATACTTCTCACTCCTACGATAGTGCTCTAGTGCATCTACTCATCATCGGAGTCGGAGTCATCATCGTCGATGTAGCAGTCCATGTCATCATCCTCCAGATAGTCATTGTCATCACTGAGGTATGAGTGAATATCCCCCTGGATGTCTTCACCTTCTTCTTCTTCTTCTTCTTCTTCTTCTTTTGCTGCAAGCTAGCTTCTTGCTCCTGGATGGTCTTCTCGAGGTCGGCCACCTTCTTGTGAAGACGAGCGATGGTGCGATCCTTCTTCTCGTGTTGCTCGCGAAGTGATTGACGATCCTTGACGAGCAGTGGGAAAGTTTGGGCCTTCTAGGCGATAATGGCAAGCGTAGGCTCGAGCATTGTCCAATTCCTTCTATCTGTCATACCGTAGGAAGTTGAGGTTCTCCACTTGGCGCTTCATCTCCGGGTGACTTGGCATCTCCAGAGGCATTCCCATAGAATCACGCCTTGCATAGTGAGCAAAGTGAGTTCCCTGGATCAAGTTGACATTCTGTCCACAAAGACGGGCGAGAGCTTCATGCATAGCCCTGGCTAATCCATCTAGCCAGTTGTTCTCTCACGGTGAATTGAATCTTCTTGGAAAGTGGTGCTTCCATCTTTCCTCGAAGATCAGCAACTATCAGCCATTGTAAATCTCCTCCTGGGTGGTCATTGAGTTGAGCTCCAAAGAATTCCGGATGCAGGCGCTCAAGGTACTCAGACAGTGCATCAAGATCCCTCTCGAATATCAGTTGGCCTCCATTGCCCAACTGGTAGAACTTGCAGTACTGAACTTCCATCTATAAGAATTTAGGATGAGAAGTTAGTGAGGTGATCAAGTGTGTCAAATATTATGTAGCAATGTAAGAATTTTTGAGGAACATGAATCTTTTTGAAAGAATCTCAAGGGTAAGAGGGGAAATAGATTTTCACAAATACTCACTTCTTTTGTTTTGAAACAAAGTTTTGATTTGGACGTCCATTCTAACTAGGGTCTCCTATGGTCAGGATGGCTCTGATACCAACTTGTCAACACCTAGATTTTTAATCCCAGATGCCTGTTATGCCATAAATCGCAATCCCAGGATTACCATTTTTGCGAGACATAACAGATTGGATATCACAGTACATCATCCATTACAAACCATAATAAGGTCTTACACAAATAAAGGATCTCATGATCTAGTCTTAATACAAACAAGTAGCAGAATAAATAGCATAGTGGTGGGCTCCATCTTCCGTGTCATAGGCAATGCTGATGATGGGAGATGATCCTAGTTGTCGTAGTCGTCCTGCTGTCCTTTTTCCGGATAGTCCTCCTCATAGTCTGGCCACGGGAATAGCCAGGGACAAAGCCATGAGTACTCTTTAAGTACTCGCAAACTATCACTAACAAGTAAGGTAGTTCTAGTAGGAATGCTAAGTTCTAAGTTTATTTGTAAAGTTAAGTTTGAAACCTAAGCTGAGTTCAAAAACAAAGAAAGATAAAATAAAGTTCTAAATCACCTAAGTGGGAACTTAGTTTTCATAGTCACAACCATGTTGTGGTCAAGTAATGTCACAATTCATTTCATAAGTCATTTGGAAAACATCTAGCAATGGAACAGTATGGCCACTCCAACTGTCCATGACCGCGGACGCGGCTATTCGAATAGTTTGACACTCTGCAAAGGTGGTACACTTTCACCACAAAATTCGATACATGCGTCAGGGATAACCCTGAATCATCATACTTAGTATGCGGATAATCAGTCATAACCTTTCCTTTACACACTCTAGTATAAGCACCTCTCCTATGAGCTTGGCCTCCCAGCCATGGCCATCTTCCTTCCTAGGCACTGCATAGGTGGACAACATCAAGAGGTAGCCTCAGCTCAAACCTCTTCCACGAGGGAACCCATACTAATGCATATAAACTTCCGGCTAAGCCCTACCCAATTCAGGTATCGTGGTTGTATGATAAAATTGGAATGGTATCGCATCCGAACCCAACCATCAGTTTTTATAAAGGGGTAAGGCTCATGCCTCAACATTTTCGTCATCATAAACCATTTGTGTTTCTCAACACATGTCAAAACATCTCAACAGAATGACTCATCATTCCAAGGTTTTCATAAGCATTTTCACCAAGTATTCCCATCTAGATTGATCAAGTTTTTGGTTTAGCTCTAACCACAAGTTAAGAGTGTTCACTAAGGTGGGATGCTAATCTCAATCTCATGCCATATAATGACATCTAGTATAGGCCAAGTTTTATACTCTTTATGCTATCTAAACTACTTTCTAAAATCTCACAAAGCATTACTAGAAGTAAAGAAACTTTGATAAGGCAAAAGGTAAAGCTTGTAAGTAAAACTTGGGATTGGTAATAAATCAAGGGGTATAACCAAAGCATGCCTAATGCATCTTGCTTAGGTTAACTTGTATAATTCTAGCTTGCTAACAATAGCTTGCCAATAATAGCTTGCCTTGGTTGGTGCAGTGGTTGAAATTCTCCTCGTCTTCTTCGGGGTAGAACTCCTCCTCCTCGTTGACTTGGTCGGTACTATTGTCTATAAATACATACGGGATACACAATCACTAAACAATACTTAACTAGTCTCTTTAGCACACTAAGGCACACACTTGATGATCTAGTATCATCACATTCATCACAAGATTTAATGAACTAGTTTCATTTATTTTATTTGAGAAAAGTAATTTCTATTCATTGAAATTAATTAAGATTTAATATTGTCCAATTAAAATATGGGATCATGTGGACACATGTCATCACCACATATTCTAATACATGGTAATGTGATTTAAATGTTGGATTATATTTCAATAAGTTTAATTTTAATATTTAAATGATTTAAAGTGACTAGAAATGCCTATATAGCATTATTTTGGTACTAGTCCAAAGTCACTACATGCAAACCTAAATATTATTACATATTTAGATATGTATTGTCAAATGTGATTTTTGAGAGTTGGAATCAACTCAAAAGCTATTATGGTTGATTTTTGAAAAATGTTTGAATGTACAAAAGTTTCTGTTTTGTTATTTTTTCCATAAGTGATCTATAACTCTAATTGATTTAAATCCAATGGGCTTGGATAGATATTTTAATTATCTTTTTAACAAAATTCGAACCATTCATTTTGGTTTAGTGGAACTCTCTGAATTGATTTTTAAACAAGTGGACAGAACCTAATTTAAACTTAATTAGCAAAATCTTTATTTGAATCTGCGGGTTAAGGCGGGAAACTAAATGGGCCGGCCCAAGGACGCTCCACGGCGTAGAGGGCAACTGATAGGGGGGTCCACACGTCAACGGCACTTAAAACCCGAAACGGTATCTGCTAATCTAGAACGTTCGATCAAATTCTAATCTAACAGCCAGAATTCATCGTCGACGAAGAACTGGTCGCCGGCGAGAACTAACCCTAGCGGCTTGGTGGGGGTCGATTGGGGGCTTACCAAGGCTCCAGCTAACCTGGCGATGAGGGCGATCAAACTGGTGGGCAATGATGGACTCAGGCGTGGTCGCGGCGGCTCCATGGGTGGTCGCAATCGATGACCCCCTTTCTCCTTTGTTGTGGCGAGCTCTGACACAATTCCAGCGACTGAGGGCTCGAGAGGCTCCAGAGAAAAGTGAGGAATGATCAGTGGCGAGAGGGGAGGTGAGTGTTGTGCAGAAATGGGACTGGGGAGGTCTCCTTTTATAGCCCGATGAGGGGACCGTGAGGTGCGACGGTGAGCTTGTCGGTGACGATGGTACAGGGCTAATGGCATGGGTGAGGTAGGCGGATGGTGCTCTGCCTCCTATCGGTCATATACAGCGTAATGGCGTGGCTAGGGGCAATGGAGTTTGGTTGGGCGTGGCCGGCGCTCTGAGCGGGAGCGGCGGCGTTTGATGCGGTTCACGGCGGGTGCTGGTCGCGCGGCGAGAAATGGGCATGTCCGGGAGTGTGCTGGGGTCAAGGCGAGGCGGCGCGCGCGGGCTGTGGTCGCGGGGCGGCGTGTGCTACCTTGTCGGGCGCGGCGCACTGGCGCGGTCCATGCACAGTGTAGAGGCGGAGAGCATGGGCGTGCCTCGGTGGTCCAGTGCCTGGCTGGGCTTGGGGAAAGGACAGGGTGCAGCGGTGTGGTCTGGCCTACCTCCTAGACACGGTGAGAGAGAGGGGCAGTCTCCTGCGGCTTGGGCAAGGTTGGTCGGCGGCGACCATTTTTGGGTGGCGCGGTACTGGCGCTGCGGTGAAGGAGGGGTGTAAGGTTAAATGGGGGACAAGAACTTGATTAGCAACAGTATTAGTTAGGCCAGATTATCTCTGCCTGCCAACTGTTCGACACAATGGCCGCAAGAGAATTATTTTTGAATTTTGAAAAGATTTTTGGTGTGGGTGTTAGTCATAAGCTTGATCATCTGTGGTTGCTTGGGATTGCCAAGGTGAACTCATTTGGGTGGTTTTTGAAAAAGTGGAATCTATGCATATGACATGGATTCAAATTTCAAATGTCATTTAAAATTAGTGTTTAAATGTTTTTGTAAGATTTCAAAGTGGGCCTTGGTAGATCTTTACTTGTACTAGCAAGGGGTGAAAAGAGTTAGAATTATTTCTATTAAGAATTTACTTCTAGGAATACCTGAAGTGACCTAGTGGGTTAAAATGGCCAAAGTGACCATTTGGTCTTTTTATTCTTATTTGATTTCTTTTTCTTTGGATTTTGTTTTTGAATGATCCAGATGATGTGGCATTCACCTTTGAATCATTTCACAACCATTAGAGCAAACAAACATGGCAATTTCAAACAATTCTATATTAGTGCAACACACATGCATTCATAATTGTTTTTAATAATAAAAAGGTTTTGTTAACCCTAAATTGGGTGATTTGGATCTTGATAACCTTGATTAAAGTTTTGGGATGTTACACCCTCTCTCTCGTTGCCTTCTTGTGATGGCTCGATCCCTAGAACGACTGCACACGCAAGATATGACGCACCTGTAGCAGTCCTTGAACTACAGAGATTCCAGCCATAAGATATACTTCCACACTCTTGGCAGGGATCAGAGAGCCGGAGGTTGTCATTGTACACTGTATGTGTGCGAAACCACGAGGGTGCTTCCATTAGTGGAACCTTGGATTTCATGATCTGGATAGTTGCACGATGAAGAAAGGGGTGACTTGCGAGTTGCTTCGGACTACAAGGGTGACTTGCGAGGAGCTTAGGACACAAGGTCAGATACGATTACGACTATTTCATCCATGTTCACATTAACCGCTTTTGGACTACAAGGGTATGTATGTGAAACCTCTTCATTACAACATTACTCCTAGATAGATTCTAGCAGTTTGGTGTGTTCACGTAGGAAAAATTTGTGTCTTCTGCCTTGAACCCCTTCAACTCTATGGTGGTTTGCTAAGGCACTGAAGGTGGGGCGAATGAGATGCATATAGGCAGCTCCAATGGGCTTTCGATCTCGATCTGAATGAATCCCAATAGAGAGAGGTGAAGCCGTTGCGATGCATGGTCGCTCTCATATCTTTGTGGCGACTGAACAAGCACATGCTCACTCTGGTGGTGGCCTCGTGCCCCTGGTTGGGACTGAACACGGACTCTTTAGGCTGTCCTCCAAACGATCCTCCCGACTGCTAGGTGTCGTAGTGGCAAGGTAGAAAACCCTAGCGACTCCAGATCCTAACATGGTTTTCGTCGGTCATGTCAATCCAACTTTACTTAGTTGACAGGACCGGTGTTGGGGGCTTGAAGGTGGTTGGTCCTAAAGTATAGGACAAAGCTTTCATCAAGCAGATCCAGGTGCAAACCCTACTTTCATCTGATGGATGGAGTAGGCGATGGCGATGCCGAAACGTCGCTTCCTTCATGAAGGTTTTGTCGAGGTGACGCTTTGCACCTCCTATCGCTACCTCTAGGGGAAACCCTAGATCCATGGATCGGATGATGGCATCGATCATGTTGGAAATATGCCCTAGAGGCAAATAATAAAGGATGTTTATTATCATATTTTATTAGTTCATAATAGTTTTATACCATGTTATAACTATGTCAATTAGAAACATTGGTACAAATGTCGTATGTAAACAAATCAAGGTCCCTAGTAGTCTCTATTCAACTAGTTTATTGGTCAATTGATGATTAAGGTTTCCGCATCATGGGCATTTATGTCAATTAACAAAAAGGTCACATCATGAGTGAATGATGTGATGGACATATACCCAATATAAGTATTGCGACATGACCAAGTCATTAAGTTCATCATTGCAATAATTAGAAACAAAGTTTCCTACTCCTTAGACTATAAGATCATATCTAATCACTATCACCCGAGGCTGCCTTGATTACATCAATTGTCACACCATAACAGGCTGATCATAAAGGTGTCTATAAGGTATTCCACATGGATATGTTGAGGCGTACACATCAAGATCGGTATTTGTTCACCCGTGTGATGGGAAGATACACCAGGCCCACTTGGTGACATTACATCCATAAGTTGGGATGCGTATGACTAGGTCATGAGGATGGAATATCACAAGAACGAGTAAAGCAGCACTTTTCGATAACGAGATCGCACAAGGTATAGTGATACCAATGATTAGATCTCAAACAAGTTAGGTATCAAAGTAAGAAAGGGAATTGGACTCAATGTTTATGGTCCAAACGACATTGATATCGTTGAATGCATAGGGGTCATTATGGATATCCAGATCTTGCTAATGATCATTGATACTAGAAGCCTCTTGATCATTTCTATGATGTTCCCGAACTGTAGGGTAACACACTTAAGGGTTCTACGATACTTGGAGATCATTTTGGAATCATCAGGATCACCGTAAGAAAGAGAAGAGAAAGCCGGAACTGTTCCATGAGACAACCAAAATCATTCCGGGAGGATCCGAACTAGTTGGGAGTGATCCAAAAGGTGTTTCAGGTTAAAGGGAATTTAATAGTATGTATTTTATATTGATTATTGGAATTAATACTAAAAATTATTAAAAATTAAATTTAATGGGGAAGCATACCTTAATGGGACAAACCCCGGAGGGAAGGCTCAAGAGGTCAAGACGCCCAAGGGGCTGGCCACCACCGCCTAGGGATGGGCACGCGGGGTGGAGCCTACCCTGAATGTTGGCCTCCCATGGGCCTGGTGTGTGGGGCCCACTTGGTCACCTCCCCTCCTTGGAGCGCCTCCTCCTCCCTCTCGTTTTGTCCGACCCTGGGACTTGGCATGGTGGAGTTCCCTCCCTTCTCCTATATAAAGAGGGGCCTATGGGAGAAAAACACACAATAACAAAATACATATTTCCTAAGGCAATTTCCTTAGGGAATATCTCTCTCTCTCTTTCTAGCCCTTGTGTGCACAGTTCCAAGAAGAACTGCACGCATGTGAGACAATGTTTCTCATGTACGTTATCATGCTCATGGATCCCTGGTTCTAGAAGGTCTACTTCCGCAATCCCGACTGGATTAGGGAGAACAGGAGTCGTGGTTGAGCACCAGACATGTGGGAAACAACGAGGGTGCTGCCTGATGAGTGCATATTTGCATCATATTTTATATTATTATTTTGCATTGTAGATATAGGATCTTGGTATTTTACGGCGTTCGCGTGCACATTTTATGTTTATTTTCACCAGGATTGGGACAGATGATGGATACAATGGACACAATTCTTGGAGTAGTTGTATTGGGGAGAAAAGGAGTCAAAAACAACGTAAATCGCTTATTGGGAAATATCAATAACACCAAAAGAAAACCCAAAACAAACAAAGCATACAGACGGTTTAATGACCAACTATACGACGTGAATAAATTTTTCGGGCGTATAGTTCTCACTGTATAGTTGGTGCTGCTACCACCTACTTAAATATGTTCACCCTGTGCAACTGGATCAGAGAGACGACATACGAAACAACCAGAAATCACCGAAATCTCACCTCCGGAAGGCATCTGGAGGGGGGACTCGTCCACCAGGGATCCATCTTCGCCTTACACAGATCCAGGAGGCTAAGGCATTGATCTTCATCGTCAACCGCTGCATCACTGATACATTGCGAACGTATCTATATTTTTTGATGTTCCATGCTTGCTTTTATCTACTTTCTTGTGTTTTGTCCACACTTTGGAGTACTTTTTATACACTTTCTTGGACTAACCTATTAACAAGATGCCATAGTGCCAGCTGCCTATTTTTGCTGTTTTTGGTTCTAGGAAAGTCAAAAAATGAATATTCTCGGAATTGGACAGGACAAAATCCAAAGTCAGTATTTCACCGAGAGGGACACAAAGCCAGAATACGAGACGGAGAGGGGACAGGGGCCACCCACACCACCTGGCCGCACGGCCAGGCCTGACCCGCACTAGGGGGTGGTGCGGCCACCTAGGGAACCCCCTCGGCCTCCCCTTTCGCCTATAAGATGCCTCCGATACAGAAACCTTAATTACCTGATCAAAATTCCATGAAAGAGTCTGTAGCCACCGTCATCTCCATCCCTAGATCGGGAGGGATCTGAAACTCTTCTCGGCACCCTACCGAAGGGGAGAATTCACCTTGGAGGACTTCTTCATCACCATGCAAGCCTCCGGTGTGATGCGTGAGTAGTTCATCCTTGGACTATGGGTCCATATAGTAGCTAGATGGTTGGTTCTTCTCCTTTGTGCTACCATGTTTAGATCTTGTGAGCTCCGTTCATGGTCAAAATCATCTATTTGTAATCATACATGTTGTGTTTGCGGGGATCCAATGGATATTGAGATGCTATTTCAGATTGATTATTGATTCTATCATGTCTTTGTTATTTGTGATCTTGCATGCTCTCCGTTGTTAGTAGATATCTTGGCCGAGTAGATGCTAGCAACTCCAAGAGGGAGTATTTATGCTTGATAGTGGGTTCATGCCTCTAGTAATCTGGGGAAGGGACAGAAATCTCTAAGGTACTAGATGTGTTGTTTCTACTAGGGAGAAAACATCAATCCTTTGTTCATAGAACAATCGTATTGTTTACTTTACACGCAATGCGTAATGCAATTATCAATTGCTTAAAACTTAATACTGGAGGGGGTTCAGATTGATAACCTGAAGGTGGATTATTAGTCATAGATGCAGTTGGATTACAGTCTATGTATAATGTTGTAATGCCAAATCAAATCTCATAGGAGTCAAGATGATTAGTATATGCATGTATGCTTTCTCGATGTTTGTCAATTGCCCAATTGTAATTTGTTCACCCAACATGTCATCTATCTTAAGGAGAACCACCACTAGTGAACTATGGACCCCGGTCCTTTCTTTTACCATCAATCTACAATTGTTTACTATTTTCTGTTTACTTCCTACAAGCTATTACTTTCTTCCACACAATACGTTTAGTCCTTTGTTTTCGGCAAAACCGGTGAGATTGACAACCTCACTGTAAGTTGGGGGCAAATTTCTGTGGTTGTGTTGTGTAGGATTCTGCGGTGACCCAGCATACCACTTCATGATGTAGTACACAATAGTCATTGACATAACACCAATGAAACACCGTTCACTAGTATTACATCCCTCAGAGTGGTACAACAGAAACATAGCAGGTCCAAGACATAACTATAGATTACAACTCAACTCTTTACAAAAGATCCAGAGAACACTCTAGGTTAAAGAGAGAGAAAGAACTTCTTACAAAGAAGAACTAGAAATAATAACTCAGAAATATCTAGCTAAAAACACTAATATTTGAACCATAAGGCTTGCAATTGCTAATAAAACAATACTCTATAAGAGTAGGTTTCATGGCTAGAGTATCTACTCCTATCTAAACAGAGACTTTACTTCACTTCAGCTGATGTATATGTTGACTTTGTTGACTTTATTGAAGAACTTGAGTTGTCGATGGTGGTTTCTTGAGCAGAAATTGATGTTGACATTGTCTTCAATGGCTTATAACCTAGCAAGGGTTAAGAAGGTACAGTTGAGTACGAGCGTACTCAGCAAGTTCACTAAAAAGGAGCGTATGATGCACTATGTCTATAGCCACAGACCAAAGGTCGTAGGCAATGCAGGTTTTCGTAAACATTTCTTCAAAGATTGCTTTTATTCTGAAAACTATGTCCGACAGCCTTCACAGGTTAACCAGAACTTCATGGAGTTCCTTTCCTGCCGCATTCGTAGCTCCCTCCCAGAACAGGGAGTAACATGTCATAATTCTTACACTCTTTAGAGGTGCGTCACTTTTCCCACAAGAGACCTTAGCTTTGTTGCATAACCGGGCAGCTTATTCCCATCCACAATTCCTTGATGTGGGGCCCAGTCTAAGATCCAAGTCAATCCCTGCCCTCTCCGCGACCCCATATGTCTGCACGATCCTCCGAGGCTGAGTCCACCTTTGTTAAGCCCCCAACTAGGGCAGGCTACAACCATGGTGAGTTCCCAAAGATTCTATGAGCTAGTGATGCCCCTGGAGGTCCGGCTATACCTCCGGCAGCCACACATAAATAATCTAGACACCAAAATCGTGGGGCCTAAGGGTGCCCACCCATATGTTGGATCCACACCGGGAATCCCAACATCACGATAAGGTCATCTTGCCTCCATATGAAAGGAAGAAGATACAACTGACTTCTCTGTCCCATTCCAAATCTCATGGTTGACGCGTAATATATGGCGCTAGAATCACTGGCGACATTGGTTGTTAAGTCCGAGATGATACATTACTGTACAATGGCGTTTCCATTGCCAGTTATTATAGATTAGCTGATCACCCTAGATCAGTAACCAATACTTCCAGTTAATTATGAAAATAGTGTTTTCGACCTTTTTAAAATGCAGGTGATGACACAGTTGAGTTACAAGCATAGAAGATAATCAAAGGACATGAGCAAGTTGTGAACTTGCCTTTTGTGATTGCAGGATTATGCACTCACGGTCTTTCGATAAGGACTAATGTATAAAGAAGCAAGATGCAACGATGCATAAGTAATGTAATGCAATTTGATAAATGTGAACCCCCGGAGTAGTCGTTTCTGAACTAGGGTTTGGAAACTAGAAATGGTTCTTTTGAATCTGTTTAACTTTTATATCAACTTCACACTTGTGCTTCTTATTAAGGCTTGTGAGAGTGTGTGTGAAACAATAAGTAAATACAACAAGCAATATGCAATACTAAAGCACTCAAATGGGTTATGGTATCTAAAATATTGCTTAAACAAGACGAAGATCAAGTAGAGCTTTTCAAGAAGTGTTCAGGGATCACTTTTAACGTTTCTTAAAACAATAACTTTTGAGGAAAATATTACTTTACAAAGTAAAAAGTATTGAAACTTAAGACTAACACTTTAAGGTTTTCTTATTAGCTAAGATTATTTAAAGATGATAAAAATTACTACATTAAATAATCATAGTATAAGTGGTGAAAATTTGCATGTATTGAATAAGGCATCATACTGTAGATGGTTTACTTCTTAACATTCCACAAGTTAGAATTTAAGAATTATTATTTGAATAATATGGTGTTTTATTAAGGTTATAAGTAAATAGAATTACTTTCTTATTAATGATTATATTTTCTAAACATAGAAGAGGCATTACTTAAACTACTTAGAAACTTGGTTTAATTCTTTAGGTGGATTCCTAAACCAGTAAAAGAATTAGTAAATAAGAGTTTGGTGATTTTATAAGTGAATAGAATTCTTGTATAAACAATATACCATTTTAGTTGACTTTATACTTGCTAAAAATCTTTTAGGAAAACTAAAATATCCTTAATTTGAGATGATAGTTTTAGTAGATATATTTTAAAATGGTTTTACCTATTTTAACTTCACTTAAACATTAATTGACTTGTTATTACATTTTTAGACTTCAAACAAATAATGCTAAAGGTAATAGTAAAGGTTTATATATATTTAATGAATTAAAATAAAAAAAAGTTTTAAATAATATTTATTAGACCTTTACCTTTTATTTTACTTCAGAAGTATGAGTTGATACTTTTAGTGTGTAGATTTCATTTTTGTGATCATTTTGGTATATTATAAGTATTTTTGTGATTTTTAAATAATAAGATATGATTTCTACAAGTTTTATCACTTTATAAACACTTAATAAATAATAAATATTAGTTAAATTATAGAATATTTGAAGTTTATATTTTTAATTGTTAGTTCTTATTTTTCCAAGAATTTTAGTATATTATTTATATTTTTATTATGTACTAATATTAAAAAATGAATTTGCAAAGTATTATTACTTATAAAACCTTTATTAAATAATAATTATTTAAATAGTTAACGAAATAATATTTGATAATAAGTTTATAGAAAAGATTTTATTTTTCTGAACATTTTTATATATTATATGTATTTTTCTAAAGTATAAAACAAAAGGTATCTATTTAATAAGATTTATTCATTTTCTAGAATTAAAAATAAATAAATAAATAAATGTATTTATTAGGTAATGATGATGTCAGCATGGGGTAAGGCTTTCCTTACCGGGCCTATTCCTAGCCCCAGTCACTGTCTGGTGGGTCCAATGGCCACGTGATATCCAGGGATTTAACTTTTACATAAAATGGAAAATAACAAAATAGCTTTGTGACATCAACATTATGTCATGCTGACGTCACCCGAGGATGATCTCCTCAGGTCACTGATCGATCTCTCAATCGAGAACGCGCGAGCGACCGAGAGCGGACGCATGGGATTCGCCTCGTTGCGGGCAACCTTAGAGTGGCGCTGCCGCTGATTTTGGTCACCGGAAACACAACGACGACGAGGTTGCGCGGCGGCAGACAGAGGTCAGCGACGACAAGGTGAACCAGAGCGAGAGGGAGAAGACGGAAAGGTCTACAAGCACGGTAGCTCACCCTAAAGCTGTTGAGGTGGTCGACGACGAGGATGGTGCCCTGATACGTGCCAATGGCCATGAACTCCGGCGACAACCGATGAAAGGAATCGGTGAAATTCTCCTTCCCCCGAGGTCCCCTTGTTACTGTGTTCCGCCCAGAGGATCTTCAGATCATGGTGCTTCTTCTGGACTACTCCATGGTCTCTGGGACGACCTCTACCGACGATGGTGGTTGGCTCCAGCCAGCTAGGGTTTCGGCCGTGTGGGGAATGAAGACAGAGAGATGGAGAGCAAGAAAGAGACAGTGGATGGGGATGAGGATGGACAGGGGTGTCGTCGTGGCCTCCTTATCCCTCCCGATCCACGGCGGTGAGCATCTTAGCACGGACGACGGTGGTGCTCCCGCCAGCAAGCTGCTTCGGCCGCCGTGCGTGAGGTGGGCGACGGAGATAGTCTGGACCTAATGGTATTTGGGCTGGGCCGGTGCTGGGCTGCGGTGGAGCGAGCGGAAGATGACTGCTGCTGCTCGCGAGCGTCGAATAGACCGCAGAGAATTGGGCCACGGGCCAGAAACTTTTGTTTTAGTCTTTTCCCCTTTTTCTGTCTTTTTATTCTGCCTTCTTTTCTATTTACAATTTCTTTTCCACTTTGATTTCTACAAGGTTTAAGCATTTGAAATTCTGGTAGAATATTCAGAATAGTGTAAGGATTCACTACAACCAATTCCCATGTATTATTATTTTTGTATCAAAAGAAACTACAACTATATGAGAGGTTCTTTTATTAAGTAAAGTCAATATAATTTAGGGTTTTAGGGATTTGTTTCTCATATGAAAATCTTATAGAAATGTTCTTGTTTTCACTATGGTAATTATACTTATAAAGATTTGAAATGGTGAATAATAAATAATATAGAATTCTAGTAATGCTTAACTTCATGAAGGAATTATGAATATTCATTAATAAGATTTTAATCCTTATGGTTCATAATATGATGATTTGGTTTTCACGGTCCTCCATATTTGGTGATTTGCCAAATCCAATTCTACTTGATTTGTAAAATTTAGAATTACCACACAACACTTTTGGTGGTAATAATGAACCAACAATAATCATTGGTCGAGAAATGCTATGGTTTATTCAAATATAGGTACATAGGTTTTGAGAGGTTTTAATAACCCATATTCAATTATAGGTAGGAACAAGGATCAAGGTTTAGGGCTACTACTTCTAAATCTATGAGTGGGTTTCATATCTCCACATAGAGTGAGATATTGGAATTACTTAGTAATATTATCATGACAATTCTATCATTCTAGGTTTTTGGACAATGAGGTACACATGGGTTTGTCATGGCTTGATAATATCTTGGTTAAGGCTTCTAAAGAATCCTTACCTTAATACCTCACTAAGCTTATCTTGAGATAAGGAATTCCTTTCCTAAATATACTCTATAAATCTCTCTTATCTTATTCACAAAGATCACATCTTCCTGAATAAGACAATCATCTGATTCCACCATATTCATCACCATATGATGACATAGTCATGTCACTTCAACAATACTCCATTCTTACTCCTAGTATATAACTCCTCTTAATTAACTACCATTGACGCACCTATCAATGTAGCTACTACTAACTCCATCTATTAAATTCTTAAATCCATCTTGCAACTAATTCCCAGGCTTGCAAGATTATAGTTCTCCATATCACATGTGATATCAATCCTCTGGAATAGGTATGGTACTACTCTCCACAATACAAGTTTGTTCTTGTATTACCTTGGGTAAACTATTATACTTCCATATACTCCTGTTATATACTTCGTCATACTCTAGCCTGACTTTTCTTGATCAAGCTAGATGATTCATCTTACTAGGGCTTTACCTAATTTGGTATACTCATAACCCTTCTTCATTAACCAGTCATCTATTCTCAAGTGGCTTGAGAATAATGACCACCAACCCTTGATCAAACAAAGCTTAGGCTTCTAATTATCTGATCAAGATCTATACTCAACTAAGTAGTAGACTTGTACTAGTGTCTCTAAAGGCTTATCTTGTTAAGGAAACCTACTTTAAGCTTATACGTACTTAATTTAACAAGAACATCTTTGGATTCTCTATTACTACTATATTTCTTAGGGCTCCTCAATTACTAGCTAAACTCTTGGGTTTAAGTACTTCTTCTAGTTAACTCATGAGTGAGTTAACTCCTCCAACATCAAATGGTTTGATCTCCACTAAGGATCACATTCCATTGATGATGGCACACTCTACCATAACTAGTTCCTTCTTCTTATTAACTCACTTAAGGTCTTTGGAAGGTTAATATAGTAGGTCAAAGGCTATGAGTTAATAAGTACTAGGTCAAGAATTGATCACACACATTGATGATCAGTAAACACTAGGACTTGGTTAAATAGGATTGTCATCTATTAACATGACACTAAGGGTATGTGATGGATGGTCTTGGTTTGACTTCCCTTTCTACTCTATTTGTAATAAGAGTTAATGTTTAAGAACTACCATGATACCCATGGTATAATTACCTATGGCAAACAAGTGTCTCAAGTTTTAGCTATGGAGTTTCTTTTACTTAAGTTATATCCTTGATGACCCACAAGTATAGGGGGTGTATCGCAATATTTTCGAGGGAGGTGAAACCCAATTTATTGATTTGACACAAGGGGAGCCAAAGAATATTTATAAGCCTTAACAACTGAGTTGTCAATTCAGCTGCACCTGGAAACAATCTTGGTCACAGCAGTTTATCAGTAGCAACAGTTTTGTAGTAGGAATAGTAAAGTAACAGCAGTAGTAAAGCAAAGACAGTAGTAACAAAAGCAGTAAACGGTGGGATTCGAGTGCGGTAGGCATAGGGATGGATGGACGGGCGTTGCATGTACAAGACAATTCACATAGCAATCAGAACATAGGGCAATTGCAGATAAATAAGATAAAGCACCCAAGTACTAGACAATCCTAGGCATGTGTCCCATATATAGTCATACGTGCTCGCAATGAGAACTTGCACAACATCTTTTGTCCTGCCAGCCCGTTTGCAGCAGAGCTTCTAGGGAACTACTGGCAATTAAGGTGCTCCTTTTAATAGAGCACCGGAGCAAAGCATTAACACTCCATGAACACACGTGATCCTCACATCAAAGCCTTTCCCTTCCGGTTATCCCGATTTCTGTCACTTCGGGGCCATAGGTTCCGGACAACAACGTGTGTATACAACTTGCAGATAAGACCAAGAACAATACTATCATAATGAATCAATAATAAGTTCAGATCTGAAATCATGGCACTCGGGCCCTAGTGACAAGCATTAAGCACAACAAGTCGCAACAAAGTCATAAAGCACTAATAAAAGATACTAGGCACCATGCCCTAACAATCTGATCCCATTACATGAACGATCTCATCCAATCCCTACCATCCCCATAGCCTACAACGGGGGATTACTCACTCATAGATGGGGGAAACATGGATGGTCGATGGAGAAGCGATGGTGATGATGATGGCGATGATCTCCTCCAATTCCCCGTCCCGGCAGGGTGCCAAAACAGAGTTTCTGGTGCTGTTTCGTGGAATCTGGTGGTGGCAGCGGAGCGAAACTCCTTCTGGAGAAACGTCAACCCCCCCCCCCCCCCCCCCGAAGTTTTTAGGTCAGGAGGCTCCTTATAGGCAAAGAGAGAGGCCGAGGGAGTGCCTGGGAGGCCCACACCACCCCTGGTGCGGCCTGGCCTGACCCGCGCCACCAGGTGGTGTGGCCACCCCCTGGCTCTTCTCCGTCTCGTATTCTGGCTCCTGGAGTCTTCGGGTGAAATAGGATTTTTGGCATATTTTCCGGGATTTTTCCTGATAGTTGGTTTTCTGCACAAAAAGTAGACACCAAGGCAATTCTTCTAAACACAGCGTTAGTCCGCATTAGTTGCATCCAAATCACACAAGTTTAGAGGAGAAACAATAGCAAAAGTGTTCGGGAAAGTAGATACGTTTTGGACGTATCAACTCCCCCCAAGCTTAGCTTATTGCTTGTCCTCAAGCAATTCAGTTGAAAACTGAGTGCGATAAAAGAACTTTCACGAACACATTTGCTTCATATGATGTAAATATTCTCAGCAATGTGATCAACTACTTGGACAATTCATAATAAAGAGTATGCAACCAAGTCTACTTAATAGTATTTGCAAGCTATGAAGAGATTCCAACTCAAGAATAATAAGTAGCATGAAGCACGAACATAAGCAACATTGCAATGCTCATAGAAAGGTATGATAGTGTGGTATCTCGCTTGCCTTTGATTATGAATGTCAAGGCACCTCTGAATTTCAAGTGATGACTATAAGTAAAGATATCAAGAATACAAGCATCAAAGTCATAACACAAATAATCAAGTAATGGAACAAACATAAAGAATGACAACTATGCTCTCAAGAAGGTGCTCAAAGAATATGTGGAGACTCAACAAGTAGAAGAAAAGGTTTTGAATAATTTGAAAGGCTTCCAAATGCTGAAAGTATGGTACTCGTTAGCTTTGAGCTCCCATTGCCCCTATCATAAGCATCTTTAACGTGGTTAAGGTGAAAGTGACACAACTAAGAGGATATGCTTGACAAGTTATAAACCGAAGTCTCATGCCCCTTACTTACGAAGACCGATCCTCATGCTACTCAACTTCAGTCACAAGTAAGCTCTTGTCATTGTAAGTATATACGTATCATAGAGAACCGCCAACGGGGTACCCCTTGCACATGACACGGGAGCTATCCCATAATCAAAATACAAGGCAAGCAGACAATGAGCATCTCGGCGATCTTTTTATTTACTATGTGCATAGATTTTTATTGAGGATGCTTCATAGAACGCTCATTATGGTTATGCTGCAAGTTTCCACCATGATTAGGCATGGCTTAGGCTAGTGGCCTAGGCATTTCTCTAACATACATACAAACTCCATGATCTTACAAGTTCCACTTTTATTTCACACCGTCGGGATCCATAAGCAAAAGAACATGATATCAACTAGGTACAAAGTACCTATGAAGCGTTGAAAGAGGTCCCCATGATACATGGTTCTGCTAACTTCAACTCATAAAGCGCAAGCATATGCACAACAAAGAAGGACACAATGGTTCAGGTTTATTAAGTGCAAGAAAATAAAGTGTGCCATCAAGTTCGTGAGAGCTTTACTAACTAACTTTCTCATAACAAGCAAACATTTTATTCGGAAGAAAACAAGGCATATTGAATATGCACGGAAGTAGCAAATGATGCTAATGGGTAGGTATGGTGGACACTTTGGAAATATTTGGTTTAGGGAGTTGGGAACTTGAGTAAAACATACTCAGTGAAAGTGAAGGCTAGCAATAGTAAGGAAGCGACAAACGAGAGAGCAATAGTTGCCATCATCATGCTTGCAACAAAACAGGACTACTCATGGTATGAAAGTGATTCAATATCCTCAAGGCAAAATAATTCATCGAGGCTTAACTGATTATTATAGTCATGTGCATGTGTGAGCATGTGCCAAGTCAATCAAATGAAACATTCAGAGGAGGATACCACGGTGTCATACCAATTTATGAATAGAGCAATGCAAGCAAACATTCATAAGACATGCTACCAACTATTAGCGAGCTGGAGCTAATCATAAGATAGCAAGAACTACTAAGCATCCAAAGAAAACATACACTCTACATGAACGGACTAAGCGTGCCCATAGTGATGAGTATATGTACAAAAATGAAAACAAATAGAGTTTGTTACCAGCCTCTTACCATGCCTCAAGTTGTCATTGATCCTCATTATTGCTCTTCATTTGTGTGGCTTGAATAATATGAAACCAATACCCACTGAGGAGTGCCGAACCCTGAAGCAGACACGCAAAAACCAAAGAAGAACAACAAATATTTTTGGTGTTTTCGATTTTTAAACAAGAACCAAAAGAGAAAAACAAGCAAAGCAAAATCTTTTTGGATTTTTCGAATAGTTCAAACAAAGCAAAAAGGGAAAAGCAAACCAAGGCAAAAAGAAGAAGCAAACCAAACAGAAACAACAGAAATATTTTTGGTCTTTTGTGTTTTTAGAAAGCAAAAACAAAGAAGAACGAAAACTAAAAAAGAGAACGAAAACATGAATATACAAAGTACCGACGCAGCATGATATGGAGATGAGTGCGGTGTTGGCGTACCTTCCCCCAAGCTTAGGCTTTTGGCCTAATTGGGTATCAATCCCAAGCTGGCCAGGATGAAATGTCACCCTGGTACGATGAAGAGGTCCCCTCATCCTGGTGCGAACTCGAGTACGTCCCTCCGTAATGCGTGGAGTAATCATAGGAGGGCACATCCTCCTGGTGCTGCTCATGGAAACCTAGCAAGCGAAGCTGCTCGTCCACCTCCTCCTTGGAGCGCGACCACGGTCTCATGTGAACACTAAACAAAGCAGGCTGTGGCAAAAGGATCTCCCTTTCATCCCCGTCAGTGAAAAGCATCCTATATACTAGATTGTTCAAATCAGAGGTAGTAGTGGCAAAGTGATGAGTTTTCATGGCAACAAGGTCAAGCCTCTATGGTGCCAGCATAGCATCATCGAGATCCACTTAAAGACCTAATGCATTGACTATGCACGATGCAATGATGCCCCCATAGATAGGCCCCCTAGCAGCTAGGCGGCGAGCAATGAGCGAGCCAAGATTGTACCGAGTATCATTGTTAAGCGCAGCAGCAAGGAAAGCTAAATGATAGTTGGAGATATTACTTGTGTTCTCCCTACCCAATACACTAGTAGCAAGATACTATGCAAAGTATCTAAGAGCAGGGAGTTGGATATTTCTTATCTTTCCGCGCTGCGCCACACAGTCATCATCATTGGTCACCCCTTAGTATAGCTCCAACAAATCAGCGGGTCGCCCTTGAATTTTCTTCACGGTCCCTGTCATATGCACACCTACAATACTACAAAATCTCTCCAAAGGCATGGTGAAGGGCATATCATAGATTTTAAAAGAGACAGTAGACTGATAGGGTGTGTTAGTAAATGTGAAGCTCTCAACAAAAGTTTTGGTGAGCACAGCGTATTGTGCGCTCTCATCTTGCATATATGAGGTCAAACCAACCCTCTCAATCAGTAGCAAGAAATCATCAAGAATCCCTGCAGCTTGTAAGAAAGTAAAACAAGGAAAAGAGGATGGGTGAGCATCCCCATCATCCCTCTCACTACCAATACGAGTTGCAATAAGATCTTGATTGTATGATGGCCTAGCTTGAGAGGCTGTTCTTGAGGGCCTCGACCTCCTAGGTGCATCACTCTCAAATATCTCTCCAAAAGTATGGTTGTTCATGCTTGGTAATCTGAAATTTAAACACCTATTAAACAAGTGATTGCAAAGTAAATATAATGAAGGATTCTACTCATAGAGACTTGCAAGAGGCCTAAACATGAACCAAAACTATATCTCTAAGCATCAAACAAGCTTACAATCTCTCATAACCAGTCACCTACAACAGCAAAATACTCAACATATAATCCACTAAACACAAATCTACTTGGACAAGGGGAGGAGTCACATACCAGGGAACAAATGCTCCAAATTTCAGCAAGAAAGATGGGCTGAGCAAGGAGATCGAAAAAATCGAGAGCAAGCACAGCAAGAACGCGATTTTGAGCTATGAACTGGAGCTTACTCAGGAGAGAGAAGAAATTGGCAGGTGAGAGAGGTAGTGGGGGGCCAGGGTGGCCCACACCAGGGCATGGCGCCACCCAAGGCTGGACGCGCCACCATGTGGTGTGCCTACCTGGTGGGCCCCCTGGTACCTACTAGGTACTCCTCTGCCCCTTTTTTCACGTAAAAATTTAATATGAATTTTCTGGAATTTTTCGAGACACTTTATTTTTGGGCATTTTTCTGAAATAGAAGAATGATTTTTCTGACAGACGGATTTTTTTTCTTTGGGAAACATGATGCAAGGACAAAACAAGGCTAGAACTATATAAGTTCTAACATGCAAGCAACTAACAACACAAAGAAAACTAAACAAAAGCAAAAACTAAGATGCAAAGGATAGAAATAAACAGAGATAATCATAATGAAAACATTGTTTTGTTCAATGGAATCCTTTTGTTAGCAAGGTTGATCAAGTCTTGCTACCAAAACTATTGCATATGAGACAAAACTTTGTACTCCACTAATGATTATGTTACCTTAACCTTGATAGCAATGGTCTCAATCATAATAGTTTCAAATTTTTCTCTTGGTATGGGACAATATATTTCTCCAACTTGAATGCCTTCAACATGTTCAATTGAATTTAAACCATAAGTCCTTTCAATCTTCTTGGGGAAATAGACAGTATGTTCCTTGTCATTAACATTGAAGGTCACCTTTCCTTGATTACAATTAATAACAGCTCCTGCAGTATTAAGATAAAGGTCTCCCAAGAATAATAGACATATTATCATCTTCAGGCATTTCAAGCACAACAAAATCAGTTAATATCAAGCAATTGTGAGCCACCTGAATAGGTACATCCTCACATATACCCACAGGAATAGTGGTAGATTTATCAGCCATTTGCAAAGATATATCAGTTGGTATCAATTTTTCAAGTTGAAGCCTCTTATAGAGAGAGAAAGGCATAACACTAACTCCAGCTCCCAAATCACACAAAGCAGTTCTAACATAACTGTTCTTAATAGAACAAGGGATAGTTGGAATCCTGGGGTCTCCAAGTTTCTTAGGAACCTTACCATTGAAGGAATAATTAGCAAGCAAGGTCGAAATTTCTTCATTAGGGATCTTCCTTTTATTCGAGACAATGTCCTTCATATACTTTGAGTAAGGAGGCAATTTAATAGCATCAGTCATAGGAATTTGCAAGAATAAAGGCTTCATCCACTCACAAAACTTATTATAGTGTTCATCTTCCTTTGACTTGTGTTTCTTATCAGGGAAAGGCATAGGTTTTTGGACCCAAGGTTCTCTTTCACTACAATGTTTCTTAGCAATAAAATCTTCTTTGGTGTATTTAGTATTCTTAGTGTGGTTTTCAGGTTCTTCTTCAACTTTTTCTTCATTAGGAACAACATTTTCTTCATTACCACTTTCAGTTTCAGCATCAGAGATAGATATACTATTAGGATCTATAGCAGGTTCAGAGGGTTCTACAACAGTTTTATGTTTCCTTTTCTTACAAGTAGAACCACTATTTTTAGCTTGTTGAGAATCCTTCTCAATTCTTTTGGAATGCCCCTCAGGATATAGAGGATCCTGGGTAGCAGCACCACTTCTAGTTCTAATTTCATAAGCATGTTTTTCTTTAGCAGCATTAACTAGCAAGTCGTTTTGCACTTTAACGAGTTGATCTATTTGAGTTTTAACCATTTGAAAGTGTTTAACAATCATTTTAACATCATTAGAGGTTCTTTCCACAATATCTTTCAACTCAACAATAGCTCTAGTGTTTTCCATTAGATGATTTTGCACCCTTTTATTAAAGTTATCTTGCTTAACAATAAAGATATCAAATTCTTCTAAGCATTGATCAGGAGGTTTAGAGTAAGGGATATCACCTTCATCAAAGTGTAGGAGAGAGTGTACCTCAATAGTGGGTGAGTAGGGAATAGGCTTACATAATTCTTCTATAGGAGGTAAATTCTTGACATATGCAGCTTTAATTCCCTTCTCCTTAAGACATTTCTTAGCTTCCTTCATCACTTCATCATTTAATTCAATAACTCCCCTCTTCTTTGATGTTGGAATAGGCACAGGAATAGATGGTTCAGGTACAATTACTTCAGGTATAGCTTGTTTAGGAGGAGTCCAATCTTCATAATTCTTGCTTATTTTAGCCATTAACTCCTCAGCTTCCTTTGGAGTCCTATTCCTGAAAACACAATCAGCACAACTATCTAGGTATGTCCTAGATTCCTCGGTTAGTCCATTATAAAATATATCAAGAAGCTCATTCTTAGGTAATGGACTTCCAGCCTGTGCATGAATCAAAGCACAAAACCTTGCCCAAGATTTGGGCAATACCTCTTTTTCTCCCTGTTTAAAATCAAAAAGTTCCTGCAAAATAGCATGTCTAGCACTAGGAGGAAAATATTTCTGCAGGAAAGTACTAATCAAGCACTCGGGGCTATCAATAGATCTAGGAGGTAAATTACTAAACCAAGTTTTAGCTTCTCCTTTCAGTGAAAAGGGAAAAATATTGGCAACAAAGTAAGTACGCATCTTAATATCATCAGAAAACAAGCCACTCATGGTAGAAAGTTCATTCATATGTGCTACCGCACTTTCATTCTTAGTCCCACAAAAAGGTTTTTTCTCGACAATAGCTATGTAAGATAGATCGAGAGAGAAATCATAATCTTCATTTATAATGTTTATGGGAGAACCAGCAAACTTAGCAGCAGGATATAATTTCGGTCTAATAGTACGCCTCTCAAGGAGACTCTTAGCAGCGCTCCTATCATGGGTGTTCTTCCATTCTTTAATAAACTCATCGATCATCTCAACATAACCATCTTCAATATCATAACTCTCACTAGACTCAGGTGAGCTAACAGGTGTGGTAGTGTCTTCATTAGGAGTTTCGGTATTTCCAGCTATAGTTCTAGCAATCGTAACATCTAGGAAAGGACCTAATGAACCACTCTTATCGAGCAAAGTAGAAGCAGTATCATAAGCATCATAAGTTTCAGATTCAGTAGTAGTAGCAGTGTGTGTAGCATGTGTATGTGGTGGTGTAAGGAACTTACTCAAAACAGACGGTGAATCAAGAGCAGTAGAGGTGTTCAGAACCGTACCTCTTCGTGTAGTGGATGGTAAAATAGGAACCTTGCCATCACGAGACTTACCCATGATGGATGGATAGCAGCGAACAATAGAGAATCCAAGTGAACTTGATAAATAAAGCTATGCTCCCCGGCAACGGCGCTAGAAAATAGTCTTGATGAGCCACAAGTATAGGGGGTGTATCGCAGTATTTTCGAGGGAAGTGAAACCAAACTTATTGATTCGACACAAGGGGAGCCAAAGAATATTTATAATCCTTAACAACTGAGTTGTCAATTCAGCTGCACCTGGAAACAATCTTGCTCACAGCAGTTTATCAGTAGCAACAGTTTTGTAGTAGGAATAGTAAAGTAACAGCAGTAGTAAAGCAAACACAGTAGTAACAAAAGCAGTAAACAGTGGGATTCGAGTGCGGTAGGCATAGGTATGGATGGACGGGCGTTGCATGGACAAGACAATTCACATAGCAATCAGAACATAGGGCAATTGCAGATAAATAAGATAAAGAACCCAAGTACTAGACAATCCTAGGCATGTGTTCCATATATAGTCATACGTGCTCGCAATGCGAACTTGCACAACATATTTTGTCCTGCCAGCCCATTTGCAGGGGGGCCTCTAGGGAACTACTGGCAATTAAGGTGCTCCTTTTAATAGAGCACTGAAGCAAAGCATTAACACTCCATGAACACACGTGATCCTCACATCAAAGCCTTTCCCTTCTGGTTATCCCGATTTCTGTCACTTCGGGGCCATAGGTTCCAGACAACAACGTGTGTATACAACTTGCAGATAAGACCAAGAACAATACTATCATAATGAATCAATAATAAGTTCAGATCTGAAATCATGGCACTCGGGCCCTAGTGACAAGCATTAAGCACAACAAGTCGCAACAAAGTCATAAAGCACTAATAAAAGATACTAGGCACCATACCCTAACAATCTGATGCCATTACATGAACGATCTCATCCAATCCCTACCATCCCCATAGCCTACAGCGGGGGATTACTCACTCATAGATGGAGGAAACATGGATGGTCGATGGAGAAGCGATGGTGATGATGATGGCGATAATCTCCTCCAATTCCCTGTCCCGGCAGGATGCCAGAACGGAGTTTCTGGTGTTTTTTTGTGGAATCTGGTGGTGGCGGCGGAGCGGAACGCCTTCTGGATAAACGTCGAACCCCCCGAAGTTTTTAGGTCAGGAGGCTCCTTATAGGCGAAGAGAGAGGCCGAGGGGGTGCCTGGGGGGCCCACACCACCCCCTGGCGCGGCCTGGCCTAGCCCGCGCCACCAGGTGGTGTGGCCACCCCTGGCTCTTCTCCGTCTCGTATTCTGGCTCCTGGAGTCTTCGGGTGAAATAGGATTTTTGGCATATTTTCCGGGATTTTTCCTGATAGTTGGTTTTCTGCACAAAAAGTAGACACCAAGGCAATTCTGCTGAAAACAGCGTTAGTCCGCATTAGTTGCATCCAAATTACACAAGTTTAGAGGAGAAACAATAGCAAAAGTGTTCGGGAAAGTAGATATGTTTTGGACGTATCAATCCTTAACTTGGTATTCAAGGTTTGTGGTAGGTAATATCTTGATATCATCTTTAGAATATTAAGTATTTATCCTTGAGTTGTGGTATGGAATACCATGTAATGATCTCTAGAATATCAAGTACTCCTTATTAAGTAGTCCCCGAAGTAGTCGTATCTGATCTAGGGTTTGGAAACTAGAAATGGCTCTTTAGAATGTGTTTCACTTTTATATCAGCTTCACACTTGTGCTTCTTATTAAGGCTTGTGAGAGTGTGTGTGAAACAATAAGTAAATACAACAAGTAATATGCAATACTAAAGCACTCAAATGGGTTATGGTATCTAAAATATTGCTTAAACAAGATTAAGATCAAGTAGAGCTTTTCAAGAAGTGTTCAGGGATCACTTTTCATGTTTCTTAAAGGAATAACTTTTGAGGAAAATATTACATTACAAAGTAAAAAGTATTGAAACTTAAGACTAACACTTTAAGGTTTTCTTATTAGCTAAGATTATTTGAAGAGGAAAACATTAGTACATTAAATAATCATAGTATAAGTGGTGGAAATTTGCATGTATTGAATACTGTAGATGGTTTAATTCTTAACATTCCACAACTTAGAATTTAAGTATCATTATTTGAATAAGATGGTGTTTATTAAGGTTATAAGTAAATAAAATTACTTTCTTATTAATGATTATATTTTATAAACATAGAAGAGGCATTACTTAAACTACTTAGAAACTTGGTTTAATTCTTTAGGTAGATTCCTAAACTGGTAAAATAATTAGTAAATAAGAGTTTGGTGATTTTATAAGTGCATAGAATTCTTGTGATAAACAATATACCATTTTAGTTGACTTTATAATTGGTAAAAATCTTTTAGGAAAACTAAAATATCCTTAATTTGAGATGATAGTTTTAGTAGATATATTTTAAAATGGTTTTACCTATTTTAACTTCACTTAAACATTAATTGACTTGTCATTACATTTTTAGACTTCAAACAAATAATGCTAAAGGTAACAGTAAAGGTTTATATACATTTAATGAATTAAAATAAAAGAAAAAGTTTTAAATAAGATTTATTAGACCTTTACCTTTTATTTTACTTCAAAAGTATGATTTGACACTTTTAGTGTGTAAATTTCATTTTTGTGATCATTTTGGTATATTATAAGTATTTTTGTGATTTTTAAATAATAAGATATGATTTCTACAAGTTTTATCACTTTATAAACACTTAATAAATATTAAATATTAGTTAAATGATAGAATATTTGAATTTTATATTTTTAATTGTTAGTTCTTATTTTTCCAAGAATTTTAGTATATTATTTATATTTTTCTTATGTACCAATATTAAAATATGAATTTGCAAAGTACTATTACTTATAAAACCTTTATTAAATAATAATTATTTAAATAGTTAAAACAATAATATTCGATAATAAGTTTATAGAAAAGAGTTTATTTTTCTAAACATTTTGATATATTATATGTATTTTTCTGAAGTATAAAACAAAAGATATCTATTTAATAAGATTTATTCATTTTCTAGAATTAAAAATAAATAAATAAATGTATTTATTAGGTAATGATGATGTCAGCATGGGGTAAGGCTTTTCTTACTGGGGCTATTCCTAGCCCTAGTCACTGTCTGGTGGGTCCAATGGGTCTGATGGAGAGCAAGCGAGAGAGAGTGGATGGGGATGAGGATGGACATGGGTGTCGTCGTGGCCTCCTTATCCCCTCCCGAGCCACGGCGGCGAGCATCTTGGCGCGGACGATGGTGGTGCTTCCACCAGCGAGCAGCTTCGGCCCCCGCGCGTGAGGTGGACAATGGAGATAGTCTGGACAAAACGGTATTTGGGCTGGGCTGCGCTGGAGCAAGCAGAAGATGACTGCTGCTCCTCGCGAGCGTCAAATAGACACGCGAAGAATTGGGCCACGGGCCAGAAACTTTGGTTTTAGTCTTTTCCCCTTTTTCTATCTTTATATTTTGCCTTCTTTTCTATTTACAATTTCTTTTCCACTTTTATTTCTACAAGGTTTAAGCATTTGAAATTCCGGTAGAATATTCAGAATAGTGTAAGGATTCACTACAACCAATTCCCCTGTATTATTTTGTTGTATCAAACGAAACTACAACTATATGAGAGGTTCTTTTATTAAGTAAAGTCAATATAATTTTGGGTTTTAGGGATTTGTTTCTCATATGAAAATCTTATAGAAATGTTCTTGTTTTTACTATGGTAATTATAATGATAAAGATTTGAAATGGTGAATAATAAATAATATAGAATTCTAGTAATGCTTAACTTCATGAAGGAATTATGAATATTCATTAATAAGAATTTAATCCTTGTGGTTCATAATATTATGATTTGGTTTTCATGGTCCTCCATATTTGGTGCCAAGTCCAATTCTACTTGATTTGTAAAATTTAGAATTACCAGAGAACACTTTTGGTTAGGTAATAATGAACCAATAATAATCATTGGTAGGGAAATACTACGGTTTATTCAAATATAGGTACATAGGTGTTTAGAGGTTTTAATAACCCATATTCAATTATAGGTAGGAACAAGGATAAAGGTTTAGGGATACTACTTCTAAATCTATGAGTGGGTTTGATATCTCCACATAGAGTGAGATATTAGAATTACTTAGTAATACGATCATGTCAATTCTATCATTCTAGGTTTTTGGACAATGAGGTAGACATGGGTCTGTCATGGCTTGATAAGATCTTGGTTAAGGCTTCTAAAGAATCCTTACCTTAATACCTCACTAAGCTTATAGTGAGATAAGGAATTCATCTCCTAAATATACTCTGTAAATCTCTCTTGTCTTATTCACAAAGATCACATCTTCCTGAATAAGACAATCATCTGACTCCACCATATTCATCACCATATGATGACATGGTCATGTCACTTCAACAATACTCCATTATTGCTCCTAGTATATAACTCCTCTTAATTAACAACCATTGATGCACCTATCAATGTAGCTACTACTAACTCCATCTATTAACTTCCTTAAATCCATCTTGCAACTACTTCCAAGGCTTGCAAGATTATAGTTCTCTATATATCACATGTGATATCAATCCTCTGGAATAGGCATTGTACTATTCTCCACAATACAAGTTTGTTCTTGTATTACCTTGGTTAAACTATTATACTTCCATATACTCCTGTCATATACGTCATCATACTCTAGCTTGACTTTTCTTGATCAAGCTAGATGATTCATCTTACTAGGGCATTACCTAATTTGGTATACTCACAACCCTTCTTCATTAACCAGTCATCTATTCTCAAGTGGCTTGAGAATAATGACCACCAACCCTTGATCAAACAAAGCTTAGGCTTCTAATTATCTGATCAAGATCTATACTCAACTAAGTAGTAGACTTGTACTAGTCTCTCTAGGCTTATCTTGTTAAGGAAACCTACTTTAAGCTTATACCTACTTATATTAACAAGAACATCTTTGGATTCTCTATTACTACTATCTTTCTTAGGGCTCCTCCATTACTAGCTAAACTCTTGGGTTTAAGTACTACTTCTAGTTAACTCATGAGTGAGTTAACTCCTCCAACATCAAATGGTTTGATCTCCACTAAGTATCACATTCCATTGATGATGGCACACTCTACCATAACTAGTTCCTTCTTCTTATTAACTCACTTAAGGTCTTTGGAAGGTTAATATAATAGGTCAAAGGCTATGAGTCAATAAGTGCTAGGTCAAGAATTGATCACACACATTCATGATCAGTAAACACTAGGACTTGGTTAAATAGGATTGTCATCTATTAATATGACACTAAGGTTATGTGATGGATGGTCTTGGCTTGACTTACATTTCTACTCTATTTCTAATAAGATTTAATGTTTAAGAACTACCGTGATACCCATGGTATAATTAACTACAGCAAACAAGTGTCTCAATTTTTAGTTATGGAGTTTCTTTTACTTAAGTTATATCCTTAACTTGGTATTCAGGGTTTGTGGTAGGTAATATCTTGATATCGTCTTTAGAATATTAAGTATTCATCCTTGAGTTGTGGTATGGAATACCATCTTGATATCCAATTCCCCGTCCCGGCAGGATGCCAGAACGGAGTTTCTGGTGCTATTTCGTGGAATCTGGTGGTGGCGGCGGAGCGGAACTCCTTCTGGAAAAACGTTGACCCCCCCGAAGTTTTTAGGTCAGGAGGCTCCTTATAGGCGAAGAGAGAGGCCGAGGGGGTGCCTGGGGGGCCCACACCACCCCCTGGCGCGGCCTGGCCTAGCCCGCGCCACCAGGTGGTGTGGCCACCCCTGGCTCTTCTCCGTCTCGTATTCTGGCTCCTGGAGTCTTCGGGTGAAATAGGATTTTTGGCATATTTTCCGGGATTTTTCCTGATAGTTGGTTTTCTGCACAAAAAGTAGACACCAAGGCAATTCTGCTGAAAACAGCGTTAGTCCGCATTAGTTGCATCCAAATCACACAAGTTTAGAGGAGAAACAATAGCAAAAGTGTTCGGGAAAGTAGATATGTTTTGGACGTATCAATCCTTAACTTGGTATTCAAGGTTTGTGGTAGGTAATATCTTGATATCATCTTTAGAATATTAAGTATTCATCCTTGAGTTGTGGTATGGAATACCATGTAATGATCTCTAGAATATCAAGTACTCCTTATTAAGTAGTGTGTTGCGACTTTTATTACATTTGATCTACCCTTAGATCAAATTATATTACCCAAAGATAAGGTTTTAGCAAAGGTCACACCAAAACTTATCGCAATCAACTTGATGATCTACTTCAGTTCCACCAAGTTAAAAGAAGCTTCAATATCTTTGACAAGTTTTATTTAAAAGCGCGAAAATTATCCGGATTTTCTATGCATGAATGCAATGCACACACATGTGTTCAGCTTATTTCTAAGCTCTAATGCTGGGGTGTTACAGATTCCAAGTTGGCAACAACACCTTGGAGGTGTTTCCTTGCTCCTATTGGTTTGATAACCTTGGTTTCATAACTGAGGGAAAACTTGCTGTTCGGCTCATCATACCTTCCTCTTGGGGTTCCCCAACGATATCGATGTGTTGAGCCGATCATCAATAACCACCATCTCCATCCATCCCATCTACATCTTGTCTAGATCTTGTTGTAATTCCCGTACTCGTTGTGGATTTATACAAGTATTATTCATCTATGATAGATTCCGTTGTTATTGCCATGATGTTGATTGCCTCCATGTCTGAGTAGATCATTAGTTCTTGGGGAGATGGATAAACCCTAGTATGATATTGAAATAAGATAAAGTTTATTATGAAATTCATCGATGTGACCTTGTGTTAGATTGTCTTCATCTTGATGTTGAGAGAAGTCAACCTCTCAATATTTTCCTCTCATGGGGACTTGATGGAGGGAACTACTTGTTGGTAGACGGAGGTGTGTTAGCACTTATAGTGACTATAAAGCTGTTGGCACCCCTTACGTGTCAACTTGGGAACCGAGGAAACTCACGGAACACTATCCATGCCATGGGATATGTCCTACGGGATTAAGTCCGTTAATGGCGCAGTAATTCGATTGATGTCAATTGCTGACTGTTGTGGTATGAGGATGATGTGAGCAGTAGTTGCTGCCTATTTGTCCAAATACGGAGTTCTTCCCACACATACATAGTTGAGAATGTTCATGATAATAATCTTTATTTTAGCTCTTTATAATGATAGTGGTGTATCCACTACTCCCTGAGAACGCTTTTTCTATATTGTAGTTCCAAATCTCTTTTACATATGCGATACTTACTTTCTGTGTTTAGTTACTTTACTTTACTATTGTTCTCTTATACTAAAAACCCAAAAACACATTTTTACACAATACTCGCATTTTATCTTGTTACTTAGAACTTTATTTAGCATTTCTATTGCAATATTTAATTCAAGAGTTATTAGACTTTAGACTCCTGCTCCTTGTGTGATCGATATCTTTATTTGGAAACTAGCTACAAACGATCTGTGCACTTGCCGTCATCAAGATATTTTCTAGCACCTTTGCTAGGGAAGCTACGCGATGTAGGTCTTTTAGTTTTTGCTTATTTATTTTTGTCTTGCTAAGTTTTGTTTTGAGTTACAGGTTTCCACCAACATGATGGAGTTTGAGAATATGGCTAGTACTAAACCACTCACCCCTTTTGGAAGCCTTATGATATTAATAAAAGAGACAACTCCAATGAGAAGACAAGGGGGTTTGATATAAATCCTTTATTACTTGGTATTCTACACAAGAAGCAATTTACCGGAGATGAAGAAGATCCTGATCCATATGAGCACATTGCATGCTTCAAAGATATATGTGGCACTTTCCAGTTAACGAGATATACTGCTAATGAGGTAAGGGTTAAACTTTTTAGTTAGACTTTTACTAGTACAGGTCTCTCATGGTATAGATCTCTTCCCCAAGAAGCCACTACTACTTGGGATAATTTATCCTATGAGTTTCTAGCAAAATATTATCCATTATCAAAATCTTAGGGAATCAGGCATCTTATAATGACTTGGAGTAACCATCCTAATGAAGAACTAGTAAGAGCTTATATCATATTTAAAGATTTACTTCGTTTATGTCCTCATCATGATTTGCCTAAATGGTATTTATTGCATATCTTTTATGGCGGTTTAATTGAACCTAATAAAATTGAACTAGATTCTTTCGCGCAAGGAGCCTTTATGAATCTTCCTATAACTAAAGCTTGGGCTTTACTTAATAGAATTAGCGATCATAGAGTTTCATGGAATTTTGGTCTAGGAAGTGAAGGAGGTGTAGAAATAGATCATGATTGTATTCATGGCTATAATAAAAAGGGCCATGTTAAAGAATTATCTAAAGAACTTTATCTGGACTCAGATCTTGTGTTGCAAGTTGTAAAAGCTTTTACAGAACACATCAAAGCTCCAAAAGAGGGTTTGGTCAAGTACGATCCGCCACCTGAACCTGAGAAGAAAAGATAAGTTAAAGCAACACTGGCCTCCCTAGAACCAACATATGAGATACATTTCCCTAACACTGCAAAGAAGCATATTTTTTATGAGCAGGTTAAAGCAGTACAGGAGAAGAAGGAAGAGGAAAGTATGCTAGAAGTTGACGAACATCTGGAAGAAACCAAACATGAAGAGGTAAGAAAGGAAGCAAATATGGCTATGTATGCACATTGTAACATCGTTGAACTTGATGAGACTTCTGTATTGGTTGAAGGTAAAGCAAAGGTAAAAGATGTGGGTAAGCCTATTCTTCCCTGCATATTTAAAGAAACCTTGCATTATGGTTTATGTGATCTTGTCACCAAAGTTAATGTTATATCTTATGATTTCTATTTAGAAATAAAAGAAGAAATAGAACCTGCTACAATTGAAAATACTGATATGACAATCATGTTAGCCAATAAAACTCTTAGAATTCCAATGGAAGTAGTTGAAGATGCAACTATCACAATTGGCAATAAAAAATTCCTATCGATTTTGTAGTTGTTGATATGTCAGCTGACACTCTTTGCCCAATTATATTTGGAAGGAACTTTTTGAGTGATGTAGGTGCCAATGTTGATTTCAAAAAAGAGATTGTGTCTCTTAAGCTTGGGGGAGTGGAAAAAGAATTCCAATTTTCCAAATTTAAAGACAAACCTCCACAAATGCAAGAAGAAGAGAAAGAAAAGACTATTGAGGAAATGGCAACTCTCTTCTTTAGTAACCAAGAAGAAGAAATAAATGAAGACTTAAATTATGAAGAAATACTTATGGAGGATAAGTCCCTAGAAGAACTAGAAGGTGAATTCGATTCACTTCCCATTATAGGGCCTCCAACTAATGAGGCTTTCGAAGAGCCAGAAAAGAGAGGAGACGAAGAATTACCACCCCTAGAGTTGAAGACTCTACCAGATATTCTTAAATACAGATTTTTAGATGATACAAATAAATTTCCTGTTATTATTAGTGCTAAACTTTCAAGGGATGAAGAAGAAGAACTCATGAAAATACTTAAGGAGCATTGCAAGGCCTTTGGGTACTTAATGGATGATTTGAAGGGCATTAGTCCCATGATAACCGTTCATCGAATATTCATGGAGGAAGGTGCTAAACTAGTTGCAGAATTTAATAGGCGACTGAAGCCCGAAATGAAGGAAGTGGTAAGAAAAGAAATAGTACGCCTACTGGACGCAGATATAATCTATCATGTAAAAGAAAGTGAATGGGTAAGCCATGTTCATTGTGTCCCTAATACGTCCATTTTGCATCACTATTCTATATCATAATTTACTGCTATTCATTGATATATTTCATATTAAGAGGTGATGCTTATGTTATTTCATCTGTTTTTGCATGGTTGATGACTTTTGGAGAATGGACCGCTGCAGTCAGGATTCTGATGGAAAAGGTGCTGTTTGGAGGCAAAATTCACGAAGATCAGAAAATCCGGGAAAATACATGGAAATTCCTATTTTTCTAGAAGACGAAGAAAGCCAGAAGGGGAAGCAGAGATGGCCCACATAGGGCCCCACCCCTGGCGCAGGCCACCCCAAGTCGTGCCACCAGGTGGTGTGGCCGCCCTGGTCCACTCCAGCCTCTCCCCTCTGGCGTATATTATCCTCCCGAAACCCTAAGACTCGGGGGTGACCACAAAAAGATTTCGCCGCCTCTGCGGGGTGGAAAACACCGAGAGAGAAAGATCTCTCCGGCAGACAGGATTCTGCTGGGAGAATTCCTTCTCGGAGAGGGGAGATCCTCACCATCAACACCACCATCAAGCTAGACTTCATCGAGATCATCATCATCATCACCACCACCATCATCTCCACCAGCACCATCATCATCTCCATAACAATTGGGTTGAATCTTGCATAGTTCTTAGGGGAAACTTTCCCGGTGTTGATTACTCCTTGTAGTTAATGTTATTGAGTGAACCATTGAATTATTGTTTATGTTCAGATTGTTATACATCCTTATTTCTTCTCTGATCATGATCCATATGATGTCTTGTGAGTAGTTCGTTTTTTTCTTGAGGACATGGGAGAAGTAATGTTGTTAGTAGTGGAATTGTGTTGAGAAAGATTCAATAGTTTGATACTTAAGTTGTAGTGTAGTTCTTCTAGTGGTGCCATGTGAACGTCGACTACATGACACTTCACTTATATGGGCCTAGGGGAATGCATTGTGTATTTGGCTACTAATCATAGGGGTTGCTGGAGTGACAGAAACCTGAACCCCTGTTAGGAAACCACTGCACAAGGGACGTCAGGGTCTTAGAGTTTAAAGTTGTGGTTAGGTTTCTACCTTAATTACTTTCTTGTACTTGCGGATTCTTGCAAGGGGTATAATCACAAGTATGTATTAGTCCTAGGAAGGTCGGTACATTAGCACAGGTTCACCCACACAACACTTAGCAAACTAAAGAAGATTAATCAACTATATGAAGCGAAAGCACTTAACGGTATTCCCATGTATCCTCGAGAACGTTTGGTCATCTTAAGTAATACAACTGGCTTGTCCTTTGCTGAATAAAGTATTGGGCCACTTGCTGCATTTATTCTTATTGTCTTTTATTTACTCATACTTTATTTACCTGCATTATCAAAAACCCCTAAAAATCTATTTGCTAAGTATTTGCGGAGAATTCCTTCTCCAAGCACTAGCCAGCACCTTCTGCTCCTCGTTGGGTTTGACACTCTTACTTATCGAAAATACTGTGATACACCCCCTACACTTGTGGGTCATCAAGACTATTTTATAGAGCCGTTGTCGGGGAGTGAAGCACTATTGGAGAGTGGAACTGGTAAAGGAAACTTCTACTGTGAGTATTGTTTACTTTTGTCCGTTGCTTTATTTCAATATGGATAATTCTCTGAGTTTCTTATTTCGTAATGCTACTACCACTGCTAAGGTAGTAGATGAACCACCACCTGCTGAGAATGATACTTTTAAAATATCTACAAGAATAATTGATCGTGTTATGGATAACTATTATGTTGCAGATGGAACTGTCCATCCCAGTGATCATTTGCTCTTTATACACGAATTATGTGGGTTGTTCAAATGTGCAGGTATTACTACAGATCAAGTCAAGAAGAAGTTATTCTCATTATCACTGAAAGGAAGAGCTGAAGAATGGTATAAGCTGCTGAAGAATGGTCAAGCTCTTGAATGGGAGGAAATAGTACCTCTCTTTTACTCAAAGTTTTATCCTCCTAGTGAGATTCATAAAGATCAGAATCAAATATACAACTTTTGGCCTCTTGATGGAGAGAGTACAACTCAATCTTGGGGGAGATTGAAGTTAGTAATGCTCAAATGTCCCATTCATGAGCTCCCCAAAAATATTATTATCAATAACTTTTATGCAAGGCTTTCTCTTCATGATAAGGATTTATTGGATGCTTCTTGTGCTGGATCATTCACTCGCATGGAAGAAGAAGCTAAATGGGATCTTCTAGACCGTATTCAAGATAATGTTGAAGCATGGAAGAATGACAAAGGAAGAAAGTCAGGTATAAATTATGATTATGAATGCATTGAATCTTTTATGGGAACTGATGACTTTCAAAATATTAAAAATGCTTATGGTCTATAATCTTGATCTATTGCAACTTATTTTAAGGCTTTTTCTTATTATATTGAAGTTCCTAAAAAGAAGTGAAATAAGTATCATGCACCTTATAAAGACATTGTTAATAGTGTTCCTGCAAGAAATACTGAAGTTTATACTGCTAATCGTGTTTTACCTCAACCTTACATTGAGAAAATACCTTTCCCAGTTAAAGTAAAGGAACATTCTATGATAGCTAGTATGGTTAATGAAAGTACAAATAAAGCTATTGAACCTGATAAACAAATGGATGATGAACCTATAATAGAAAATGTGAAAGATTTTGTCACTAAATATGAAGAAGATGGACACACTATCCTCTGTAAGGATATCCCTAATATTGTTTCACAAAGTAGTGTTATGAGAGCTAGTGTCCTGTGTTTTCTGTTAGGATAAGTGATCATTGCTACCATGGTTCTTGTGATAGTTATATCATTAAGTTTACACATGACACTGAAAGTTATTATGAGAGAGGGGAGACTGTTCTTAGGCATCTCAATAAAATCAAGTTTCCTCGTTTTATGCTGAAAGTTTTTATGTTGCACTTATTTTGCCTTCCTATTCTAGTAGCCTCTGGTTTCAACAACTTGTTTGTTTACAAAATTACCTTGCATAGGAAGTGGGTTAGACTTAAACAGGTGTATTTTTGCTTCTTAATGCTCTCTTCCACTTCAGTTCATATTCTTCTGTGAGCATCATTGAAATTATCATGCCCGTCTTAATGGCTATAAAGAAAGAGCTTTTTGGGAGACAACCCAATTTATTCTTGCTTTTAGTTTGTTTTTGTTTCTTTGAGTCTTGGAAGTTATTGTTTCGGCAATAACCTCTCCTTATCATTTTTGTTTGGTTTTTGTGTCAAGATCAACCTCTAATGAGAGAGAAGTAAGATTTGGGGAAGTTGCTGTCCCAAAACAGATTTTTGTGCTTCACCGTAAAAATTCGTGAGAGATCTCTATACGTCGGATTGAGCTGTAATTTTTTGTGCTTATGCCCCAGGTTGTTATTTAACTTTCGTTAGGTTTGCACTTTTTGATTTGAGCAGCACAAGATTTTCGAAAAAAAATGATCTTTACCTGCTGGTCTGTTTTGACAGATTTTGCCACTCTTGCATTTGCTTCTTTAAATCAATTTCCTTTTTGGGTTTTTGGAAGGAGTTGCTACAGTAGCTTATGTTTTGATGGATTTCAGTTGAAATCGAACTTAAAAGGTTTATTACCTTGCTTACACTAATGTTGCTAATGAGAATTGTGTGAAGTTTTGTGTGAAAGAAATTTCCAGGTTATTGTAGAAAATGGTGTAATAAGAAAATGAAAGGTTTCATGACTCGAGAAATTTGTGTATGAAGATGAAGATGTTGATGTTTTTCAAGTTATAACTCTGGAAAAATTTATCAAATACTAAATTCAGAGACCTGCAGAGTCTGTTTTCGAATAGGTAACAGTTCTGGTAAGATAAGTTCCGCGAAAATTCTGTCCAATTATATTTTTGTAGTTTTTATCTAACAAGGAAAGTTACGAAGCGAAAGAGGGACGGAAACGGAGCCAGGGTGGCTCACACCACCCCCTGGCGTGGGCCCCCTGGCCGCGCTAGCAGGTGGTGTGGCCTCCTCGGACTCCGTCTCCGACCAGTTTTCTCCCAATACCTTCCTTTTGTTGTAAAACTTCATACTATATAATCCCTCGGATCCCCCGAGGTTCGTATATCGTGTTATCTTCGTGTTTTCGTTTCGATCTGTTTCTGCCAGGAACTATTCTTGAAAGTTAGAAGCACGATGTTGTCCGCCAAGGACAAGGGAAATGAGCCTATGGAGGAAGATCCCCAAGACCCCAGACAGGAGGAGGAGGTCAAGAGTGAAGATGAAGAGGAGGCAAAGCAAGGCCAACATTCGCACACCGGCACTACCATTGCAAGCATTGGAGTGTTGACAAAACCTATCAGGGTCAGAAGGACTGCACGGATGTTGACTGGAGGGAAACCTCTGCGTCACTATTTGGCTCCACGGTCACTTCCTCCACGCACCAAGAACCCTTTCCATACACTTTATCCATGAGCATCAATACCAGAATATGCCCAAGGGGAAATTACCCTCCAATTGGGATTTTCCTCGCTCTAGCCATGCAGGAAAAAAAGACTTCAAGGAGGAAGAGTGGGAAAGAATCGCAAGAGCTAGAATTCTCAACTCGACATGATCATGAGCCGCATTGAGCAAAACTCACAGCTGATTCGTCATCTCACCTTCGAGATTGAGGACTTGGGGAAACTAATCAAAGAGCTCATCGAGAGAACACCACCACCACCGAAGGAGTAATTCGTCATCAGGTTTTGGCATCCCCTTGGTTTGTTCCAAGCTTGGGGGAGTGCCACGGTATCACATCACTATCTTCTATCTTTTTACCTTTTTAGTAGAGTCATATCATGAATAGAGAAGTTATCATGTAGGATGGTTTAAATTATGGAAGTGTCCCCCCTCTCATTAGATATCTGTGTATCCCTTGGTGTGAGTTGCCGTTATGGTTTATTAATGAGAAGTTCTATCATTTACTCTTTTGCATATCTTATTTTAGTTTTCAATTCATGGTTATATGATTGATCTTGTCATTAGAATTGGTATCACTTTGGGATCATGGAGTTAATTTAGTTGGTTTAGGCAAACCTGGCTCGGTCAGTAGCAACAGTATTTTTGAGAGTTGAATGAAAAGATAAAAGTACTCTAAAGAAATATAATTTCATCATCTTTCTTTCTTAATTTGCTCATAAGTTTAGTATTCTATAGTTAAGATCTTTTGTGCTTCCAAGGAAGATTGCATGTTTGTTTTTTGTCACTTGTATGTTTGTTTGTTTCCTTCAACTCTTATACTTGCTACTCAGCCTTGCTATCCAAAAACCTGTACTAAGAGGGAATTCTTCTTGTGCATCCAATCCTTAAACCAAAACCTATGCCATTTGTGTCCACCATACCTACCTATTAGCACTATTGCTATTCCAAGTAAATTCTTGTTTTTATCTACCTTCCAAATTAAACTTGTTATGTGAAAATCAGTGATTAAAGCTCTCACAAACTTGATGGCACACTTTACTTTCTTGCATTTAATAAACTTGACCAATTGTGCCCATCTATGTTGTGTATATGCTTGCGCTTTGTAAGTTGTGAATTAGCAGAACCATGCTGTCATGGGGAACGCTTTCAACATTGCACCGGTACTTTGTACCTAGTTGATATCATGTTCTTTTGTCTATGGATGTCATCGGTGTGAAATGAAAGGGGAGCTTGTAAGTCCATGGAGTTATGTATGTGTGTTACAGAAACGCTTGGGCCGCCGGTCTAATCCATGTTGTCATGGTGGAAACCTGCAGCGTAACCATAATGAGCATCTATGAAGCATTATTCTTATAAAAAAGAGATTGAGATTGAGAAAAAGAAAAAAAATGATGAAAAAATAGGAAAGAGAGAAAAATCACCATATTCCCATGGTAAATAAGAAGATTGCTGAGATGCTTGTTGTCTGCTTGCCTTGTCATTTTGATATGGGGATTCTTCCGTATCATCGGGCAAGGGGTACCCCGTTGGATGTTCTCTATGATACACATATACTTACTATGACAAGAACTTACCGGTGACTAAACTTGAGTAGCATGAGAAGCGGCCCTCGTATTCAAGGGACATGAGATTTTCAACTTGCAACTTGTCAAGCATATCCTCATATTTGATCACTTTAACCTTAATCACCTAAAGATGCCTATGATCGGGGCAATGAGAGCTGAAAGCTAATAAGTACCATAATTTTTGGAAGCTCTTTATGAAACTTGAAATCCTAGCTTCCCTCTGCGAAGGGCCCTTCTTTTACTTTATAGTTGAGTCAGTAAACCTATTCCCTTCTACCTCAGCAAGCATTTTGAGTTGTTGTGTTTCATTCATTCATATGATGATTTATTTAATCATGTTTCTTATGTTCCTTGTTTTGCACTTTGCTCTTATCTTAGTGTCTACTACTTTGAAAGCTATCAATGAAAATCAGTTATTTGTGAACTCCAACAAATTGTCAACTATTCTTCGACCAAGAGCTAAGTTTGCCATTACCAATTATGATTTACTTTATGTATCTTTATTGTGTTTCCTTTACTTATTGCAAGTTAAGTTATATAATAGTGAGTTTTATTCTATTATGACTTATGTATTGATGGATGTGATGCTTCTTATCCGTATTCTTTATCGACTCTTCAATCCATAAACCTGAGGTCATGTTTATTGAGCTCAGTTTTCGCTTGGGGGCAAGCAAAGTCTAAGCTTGGGGGGAGTTGATACGTCCATTTTGCATCACTATTCTATATCATAATTTACTATTATTCATTGATATATTTCATATTAAGAGTTGATACTTATGTTATTTCATCTGTTTTTGCATGGTTGATGACTTTTGGAGCATGGACCGCTGTAGTCAGGATTCTAATGGAAAAGGTGCTATTTGGAGGCAAAATTCGCGAAGATCAGAAAATCCGGGAAAATACATGGAAAATCCTATTTTTCCAGAAGACGAAGAAAGCCAGAAGGGAAAGCACCCCCTGGCGCGGGCCACCCCAGGCCGCGCCACTAGGTGGTGTGGCCGCCCTGGTCCACTCCAGCCTCACCCCTCTAGCGTATATTATCCTCCCGAAACCCTAAGAATCGGGGGCGACCACAAAAATATTCCGCCGCCTCTACGGGGCGGAAAACACCGAGAGATAAAGATCTCTCCGGCAGACAGAATTCTGCTGGGAGAATTCCTTCCCGGAGAGGGGAGATTGTCGCCATCAACACCACCATCAAGCTGGACTTCATCAGGATCATCATCACCACCATCATCTCCACCAGCACCATCATCATCATCTCCATACCGCTATAACAATTGGGTTGAATCTTGCATAGTTCTTAGGGGAAACTTTCCCGGTATTGATTACTCCTTGTAGTTGATGCTATTGAGTGAACCATTGAATTATTTTTTATGTTCAGATTGTTATACATCCTTATTTCATCTCTGATCATGATCCATATGATGTCTTGTGAGTAGTTTGTTTTGTTCTTGAGGACATGGGAGAAGTCATGTTGTTAGTAGTGGAATTGTGTTGAGAAAGATTCAATAGTATGATACTTAAGTTGTGGTGTACTTCTTCTAGTGGTGTCATGTGAACGTCTACTACATGACACTTCACCTATATGGTCCTAGGGGAATGCATTGTGTATTTGGCTACTAATCGTAGGGCTTGCCGGAGTGACAGAAACCTGAACCCCCGTTAGGAAACCACTACACAAGGGACGTCAGGGTATTAGAGTTTAAAGCTATGGTTAGGTTTCTACCTTAATTACTTTCTTGTACTTGCGGATGCTTGCAAGGGGTATAATCACAAGTATGTATTAGTCCTAGGAAGGTCGGTACATTAGCATAGGTTCACTCACACAACAATTAGCAAACTAAAGAAGATTAATCAACTATATGAAGCGAAAGCACTTGACGGTATTCCCATGTATGCTCGAGAACGTTTGGTCATCTTAAGTAATACAACCGGTTTGTCCTTTGCTGAATAAAGGATTGGGCCACTTGATGCATTTATTCTTATTGTCTTTTATTTACTCGTACTTTATTTACCTACATTATCAAAAAACCCTAAAAATCCGTTTGCTAAGTATTTATAGAGAATTCTAGCTCCAAGCCACTAGCCAGCACCTTCCGCTCCTCGTTGGGTTCAACACTCTTAGTTATCGAAAATACTGCGATACACCCCCTACACTTGTGGGTCATCAGTCCCTAAGAAGGGCGGTCTTACCGTTGTTCCTAATGAAAACAATGAATTGATACCTACTAGAACTATTGTTGGACATAGGATGTGTGTAGATTTTAGGAAATTGAATAAAGAAACTAGGAAAGATCACTATCCTTTACCGTTCATAGATCAAACTTTAGAGAGGTTGGCAAACCACACTCATTTTTGCTACTTGGACGGATACTATGGTTTTTCTCAAATAGCTTTTCATCCTGATGACCAACTTAAAACAACTTTTATCAGTCCTTATGGTTTACATGCTTACCGACATATGCCTTTTGGTTTATGTAATGCTCCAGCTACTTTTCAAAGATGCATGACTGCTATTTTGCAGATTTTATAGAACTGATAATGGAAGTATTTATGGATGACTTTTTTCTGTCTTTGGAACTTCGTTTACTAGTTGCTTGGATAATCTCAAAAGAGTTTTGCAACGTTGCAAAGAGACCAATATTTTTCTAAACTGGGAGAAGTGCCATCTTATGGTCAAAGAAGGTATAGTCCATGGACATAAGGTATCAGGTAAGGGAATTGAAGTGGATAGAGCTAAGGTTGAGGCCATAGAGAGAATGCCACAACCTAGGGATATAAAAGGTGTAAGAAGTTTCCTTGGTCATGTGGGTTTTTATAGAAGGTTCATTAGAAATTTCTCTGCAATGTCTAAACCTTTGACTAACCTTCTGCAAAAGGGAGTAAGATTTAATTTTGATGATAAATGTCTTGTAGCCTTTGATAAACTTAAATATGCTTTATCCCATGCTCCCATCATTAAACCACCTATCTGGGATATAACTTTTGACTTAATATGTGAATCTAGTGATGATGCTATAGGAGTAACTCTAGGACAACATATAGGTCACAGATTTAATATTATACATCATGCTAGTAGAACTCTTAATAGTGCTCAAAAGAATTATCCTAAGAAAGAAAGGGAAGTTTTTGCTGTATTTTTCTCTTGTGATAAATTTTGTTCTTACATAGTTGATGCAAAAGTAAGAACTCACACGGATCATGATGGTTTAAGAGAACTCCTTGAGAGGAAAAATCATAAGCCAAGACTGATCTGTTGGATCCTTTTACTTCAAGAATTTGAGTGGTAGATTATGTAGAGGCAAGAAATAAAGAGGTTGGATGCAGTGTCCATATTTGCCCAGTAACACACAACTCTTATTGGGAGGAACTTTAGTCCTAGTCATTTTCTCTTATGAGAATTATTAAATGAACTAAGGTCAATTTCTCCAAAAGAGAAGAAGTCTTTGTTGTTGGAGGAGCCTATCATCCCCGACTAAGTAAACGGTAAGTGCAAGGTAAGTGTTCTTACTCAAATAAGTGATTTGTCTTCATAGGTTTTACTTCTGAAATTTTCGCCTTTAAATTCCTCGTGTGTTTTTTGAAGTTTCTGAAGGTTTTTACCAACTATACGGGCGCAACTATACGACCAGATAAAAATCTCCTGCCGTATAGTCGTTTGTTAAACCCTCTGTATCTTCTTCGAGAAATTCTTTTCGACTGGATCTATACGATCACAACTATACGACCAGAGATAAAAATCCGACCGTATAGTTGGTCGTTGAACTCTTAGACACTTTCGATTTTTGATGTATGTATCTATACGGTCACAACTATATGACCGGAGATAAAATTCCGGTCATATAGTTGGTTGTTGAACTCTCAGACACTTTCAATTTTTGATGTTTGTATCTATACGGTCGCAACTATACGACCGAAGATAAAATTTTGGCCATATAATTGGTCATTAAACTTTCAGACATTTTCGTTTGCTTTTTTGTTTTTCCCCCAATAAAAAACGGTATTGTCGGTTCTGAGTCGTAACTTAATCGACCTGGACTCGGGATATTTGGAAATATCTTCCCGGAACCAACTATACGGCTGGAGCTATACGGGCCGCGCACGTATAGTTGGTTGTTACGCGGCAGGACTCCTCCAAATCCGTGATTTCTTTCCCTTTTTGGTTAAGATTCTTTTCTCGGGCAAGAATTTGGTGTTTCTCGCGAGTTTTATCGACCTTTGACCCCCCTTATATACTGCCATTGTCTCTCTCTAATCATAATCTCCAGAAAACAATCCACCTTTTTTTCACATGTGAGGACACGCAACCAAGGGCTAGAAGCCAAGAAGAAAGGTTCCTATGGAGATCGGGAGCAATAGCAAGTAAGGCAAGCAGATCAATATCGTCCCTATGGAGTTCCTCGATGCTGGCAATGCACGCCGGAAGAGGGAGTTGAATGCCCTCGAGTTGAAGATTGAAGAGATGGACAAGGAGGCACCGGGGACACCCAAACATCTTCGGTTGCTGTGCCTTTATCTTGATAAACTTGATGAAGATATTAAGCAGACAACTGAAGCATGTTTTCTATGAGTCTTAAGGCGATACAGACCCTTCAAGTTAACAATGAGTTTATTAAAGAACAAGTGAAAGTGCTAGAGAGGAATAATCTTTTCTACAAGCTACAAGTTAAAGAATTAGAAGATGTTAATCAATCCCTCCGTCTCAGGCTGGCCCGTGAGGAGAAGATAACGCGTGCAATGGCGCCACAGTGATCTAGAAAAATCACATATCAAATAATCGCAAGGGATTATTTGATCCTGCCTGGCTTGATTCGAAGCTTGGGGAGATCTTTAAGACCTTGTAATCTATCTTATAAGTTTTACATTACTATTTTAGTTTTGCATTAGTTCAAATTAGAAATAAAATTTGTATCATTAGAATTCCCTTCAGGAATAGCCGATCCCTTTTATGAAATTTCGAGTTTATTATCATATATGGAGCAATATTGAGTTTGTGCTTGTCTTATTGGATATATGAATGGCTTGAGTATAATTTTACTTGCACTTGATGATAGAAATAGGAGTCTTCCACACCATTGGTGTTTATAGAACATACAAAGATAATTTGGTCAATATGTTGTAAGTCTATGGTTTGATTTACAAAAGAATAAAAGAATCTAATAAGTTAAGTTGAAAAAGAAACCTTGAACAAAGTAAAATAAAAAGTGTTATCAAATTAGAGTGAGATCAAGACGAGGTAGAATCTTCAACCTATGAAGATTGCTTCATATACAATTGGAATTTGGTAATTGAGATCATTAAACTTTGAATTCCTACATGAAGTGGAATGTATGGCTAGCTCCTTAGCATAGCACTTAAACAAAAGTGTGAGCATATATACAAAAGAGAAGAAAAGAAACAAGAAAAAGAGTGAATGTGCAAAGAGCAAATAGGCATACACCACTATATTGTAGTATGACAAAGAAGTGTTTGAGATTTTAAATCCCAAGTGAATATGTTAATCCAAAAACACTTGGGACTCGGTTGAACCAGATACTTTTACATTACGTTGAGATTCATCTTTTGTGAACTGTTGATCACTAAGGTCTGAAAGCCTACTAATACTATTCAGATGGTTCGAGTAAGGTACTATTCATGAATTTATTCTCATGTATCATATATGATAAACACATGCTGCAACTGCCTAATTTATTTTATCGACTCAGCTTCATGAAAATGAGGATCACATCCATTGAAGCTAAACTTTCTTGGGACGAGCAAGAGTCTAGGCTTAGGGAAGTTGATGAGTGCATATTTGCATCATGTTTTATATTATTATTTTGCATTGTAGATATAGGAACTTGGTATTTTACGGCGTTCACACGCACATTTTATGTCTATTTTCACCAGGATCAGGACAAATGATGGATACAATGGACACAATTCTTGGAGCTATTGTATTAGGGAGAAAAGGAGTAAAAACAACATAAATCGCTTATTTCGGAAATATCAATAACACTAGAAGAAAACCTGAAGCGAACAAAGCATACAAATGGTTTAATGACCAACTATACGGCGAGAATAAATTTTCTGGCCGTATAGTCCCCACCGTATAGTTGCAGCCGCCACCGCCTCCTCAAATAGTTTCACCATGTGCAACTAGACCGGAGAGACGACATACAGAACAACCATAAATCACCAAAACCTCACCTCCGGAAGGCATCTGGAGGGGGAACTCGTCCACCAGGGATCCATCTTCGCCATGCGCAGATCCGGGAGGCGAAGGCATTGATCTTCATCGTCAACCGATGCATAACCACCATCTCCATCCATCCCATCTATATATTCTATAGATCTTGTTGTTATTCCCGTAGTCATTGTGGATTTATACAAGTACTATTCATCTATGATAGGTTCCATTGTTATTGCCATGATGTTGTGCCTCCATGTCTGAGTAGATTATTAGTTCTTGGGGAGATGGAGCAACCCTAGTATGAGATTGAAATAAGATAAAGTTTATTATGATATTCATCTTGTGACCATGTGTTAGATTGTCTTCATCTTGATGTTGAGAGAAGTCGACCTCTCAATGTTTGCCTCTCATGGGGACTTGAAGGAGGGAACTACTTGTTGGTAGACGGAGGTGTGTTAGCACTTACAGTGACTATAAAGCTATTGGCACCCCTTACGTATCAACTTGGGAACCGAGAAAACTCACGGGACACTATCCATGCCATGGGATACGTCCTACAAGATTAAGTCTCATAATAGCGCAGTAATTCGATTAATGTTGATTGCTGACTGCTGTGGTTATGAGGATGATGTGAGCAGTGGTTTCTGCCTATTTGTCCAAATACGGAGTTCCTCCCACACATACATAGTTGAGAATGTTCATGATAATAATCTTTATTTTAGCTCTTTATAATGCTTGTGGTGTATCCGCTACTCCCTGAGAACACTTTTTCCCTATTGCAGTTCCAAATCTCTTTTACATACGCGATACTTACTTTCTGTGTTTAGTTAATTTACTTTACTTATTGTTCTCTTATACTAAAAATCCAAAAACACCTTTTTACACAATACTCGCATTTTATCTTGTTACCTAGAACTTTATTTAGCATTTCTATTGCAATATTTAATTCAAGAGTTATTAGACTTCAGACTCCTGCTCCCTGTGGGATCGATATCTTTATTTCGAAACTAGCTACCAACGATCTGTGCACTTGTAGTCATCACTCCCAGTTGTGGCACTTGGATTGTCGTACAAGGCGCAACGTGGCCTTGAGGACGGCTACGTCGTTCGAATACATTATCCATGTTCTCATGAATGTTAAACGCTTTCGTTCTACAAGGGTATGTCATTGAAGCCTTCTCTGTTACAGCATTACTCCAAGATAGATCCTAGAATTTGGCGTTGCACTAGTTAAGAAAGATATTGTTTTTCTGCTATGAACCACTTCAGATCATTTGTGGTCCCTTCCTTGGGAGCATCATCCTTGGAGATGTACATCACTGGTGGATAGCTTCAATGGTGGAGCGGTGTGGCATCTACCACGCTGATGAAGGCTTGTCTCGATTGCATGGCGCATCGAGGTATCAACGGATGGTCGATGTGCGCAGGGCAATGACATTATCTAGCATCGTGGTGGCATCAACAATAGGCCTGGTAAGTTCAATGCATTGGTCCATGTCCTGAAGATGAGTTTGCAAAAGATGGTGGCAGCTACTTCTTGAGTGTGTGCATGTGGTGTGTGTTGAGGGTCTGTTGAACCGATTGTGCTCTAAGCTTTCTGTTGCACAGCTTGATGAGGTCTTCAGTTTTTAGATTATGCACGTAGGTATGAGTTCAAGGCACATATCCCTGAGCATGAGCACCCCATTCGTCAATCTTGTAGGTGTAGCGACAACTGTCGTTAGGATGGTGGCTTCAGATTGATTGTTTGTATTAGTATTGTAAGGCTTTGTTGAGTAATAAAAATGGTTGTGTGCATCATTTTTTGCAGAGTCCGGGGGTCTCAACCTTCATTTCAAAAAAATTAGGCTAGAACTAGCATTGCAATGCTTAAAAGTTACAAGTTCGGATGTTCTTTAGGTAATCTAAAAATGAGGTCGTTTGCATCATTTTGTGAGTGTTTTTTAGAATGATATATGGACTCATGTACATCACACTCACTCGAGTGTAAGTTACAAAAGGAAAATGAGCCTCTCCTTGTAGTAAATCAATGACACTTATTATGAATCCGAGTGGTAAAATGTGATGACTCAAAAACTATATGCTTTCTCAAATACATCATGGGTAATGCATCTAACGGCCCCTATAGTTCCACCATATGGTGTTCAGTTTACTAACAGTTAGCACCCATAGTTTCTTTTAGCATAGCACTTTGTGCTTTCCTACAAGGCTACAACTAGTGTTCCAATGCTTAGAAGTAAGTATGCGTTTGCCTTTGTTTCACTAATTTGTTTCTTATTATGTTATGTGGCTACATTTGGTTCACCAAAAGTGCACCCGCTTCCTCCAAAAATGCAGGTAAAAATCATAACCATAATTCCTTTCAAGTTCTTTTCTCTAAAAATTGGGTTGAGGTGGCGAATACTTTAGGTGTTGACTTACCTTCAGTGCATCTTAATGATTACATTCCTCCTCCTAGTACTGCTTTTAATTCTGCTTTTTTTGTTCTTAATTCTATTATTGATGTTTCCACCAACACTATGGGTGAAGGTGTGCGGTCGTTTTTTCCTAGTGTTGGCTTGCTCTGTAGATGATAGGCTAAACCTAGGGTCTTCTGGCCATTTAGTTTCTTTTGTTTAGGAAGCTAATTTTCCATCAACTCCCATAAACCCTAATCATCTAAAGGATGTGGAGGGTTTTGAGATTGATGATTTATCTATTTGGACTAAGGTTGGAAAATATAGATGGGGCAAGCACTCCAAGATTTTTTTTAAATGATTTATGCTTCCTAGAATATTGGAGGTGTGCAAGGTGATGGCAAGAAAACTACAATCACTAATACTTTCACTAAACATAGGCCAAATATTATTGGTTTTTAGGAAACTAAAAAGGATGTTATATCTGATAACTATCTTAATTATCTAGTTGGTGATATGATGTTCTCTTGACATGCCTTGCCATCCAAAGGATCTACAAGAGGCATTCTGATTGGCGTTGACTTAGACATGATTGAGACTATTAGTTGTGATATTAAGGATTTTTCTATATCTGTTATTGTTAAGCACAAATCCTTAGGCATGGCAATCTGGTTCACTAATGTGTATGGTCCTACTTACACAATGTTTTTGTGAGCAGAAAGATCTTTTTATTTCAGAGTTGCACAATCTTTTTGTTGATTTCCAGGGTCACACTATTATAGGTGGTGACTTCAACTTAGTTAGAGACCGGTCTGATAAAATAAATGGCATTTTTGATCACATATGGAGTGATAAATTTAATGTCAGGGCTAATACCTAGTGTATATTAGAGGTTAAGCTCAGGTGTAGGAGATTTACTTGGCAAAATAATCAGGAAACTAGATAATGTCCACTATAGATAGATTCTTTTGTAGTCCTGACCTTGGCAATTTTTTCCTTTAGCAAATATTGGGGCCCTCCCTAGACTAGCTAGTGATCACACTCCCCTTTTTTGGGATGCTGGTCTAAATGAGGCTCCCAAATGTTCTTACTTTTAGTTTGAAAAATGGTGGCTCGTGAGAGCTGACTTTAAAGATGCTGTCTTCAAATCCTAGAATAAACCTATTGATGGGAGAAATTCATTGATGTCCTGCAACAGAAAATTGAAAAGACTTATGAGAGACACCAAAGGGTGGAGTAGGAATATAGAAGATGAGCTTAGAAATCTAAATACAAATCTCAGGGAGGAGTGTGATTTTTTTAGATATAAAAGTTGATAATGATGAGCTTAGTGTAGAAGAGTAATCTAGTCTAAAAGAAATCTATGCTGAAATGCATAGTCGTTGGATTAAAGAAGAAGCCAAAGATAGAAAAAGGTCTAGAGATAGAGACATTAAAGAGTGATATATAAGCGCTTCCTATTTTCATATGTGGCTAATCAAAGGAGGAGGAAAACTGTTGTTCACTCTCTTGATGGCCTAGATAGGCATGTGACTAAAAATCCCAAAATATTTTATGTAGCTACTGCTTTTAATAAGGATTTGTTTAAGAAATAAGATAGCTCTAGTTTTTCTATTAGATATGATTTCTTCTCTCCCCAAGAGAAAATCACTCCTCAACAAAATGAGGGACTGGAGGCACTTTTTCTATAGAGGAAGTTAATCAATGTGTTTTTTGATCCTATGTTGATGGTGCACCTAACCCAAATGGTAGCCCTTTTTGTTTTACCAGAATTTTTGAGAATTGGTTAGTTTTGACATTATGAATATGTTCCTAGATTTTCATGTTGGTAATTTATACATATATAGGCTAAACTTTGTTGTCTTGAATCTGATTCCAAAAGAGCCAGGTGCTTCCTCAATGAATTTTTTTAGGCCAATTAGTCAGCTTCCTAAGTTTTAACAAATAGACTTGATGTCATCAGATCCATTAACAAATATGCATTCATTAAGGGTAGATAAATTTTGGAAAGTGTAGTGACTGATCGTGAGGTTTTAAATTCAGTTGTTAAAGCTAAAAGTAAAGGTATTGTCCTTAAATTAGACTATGCAAAGGCTGTTGATAAAATTAGTCCTAAATTCTTGCTGGATCTCATGGCCAAGAGAAGCTTTTGCAAGAAATGGATTGAGTTAATTAGCTCTAAAATGTTTGGTGGCTCTATGGTAGTCAAATGAAGCAATGTCATTGGTAACTTTGTTAAAAAATGGTATGGGGCCTTAGGCAGGGTGATTCCTTGTCACCCCTGCTATTTTATCAAATTGTAGATATTCTTACTAGGATGCTTATCAAAGCAGCAGAGGATGATCTAATCAGAGGACTCTCTTTATATGTATGCCCTAGAGGTGTCATATGCCTCTAGTATGAAGATGAAACCATCCTTTTTTCCTAACAATGATCCCTCACTTGCTTCTAATTTGAAATATGTTCTTGTCTGCTTTGAGCAAGTTTCTGATATGAGTATCAACTATAGTAAGCGTGTGTTGATTCCTTTAGGTCTAGAATCTATAGAAGTAGATGTCTTAACTCGGGTTCTTGGGTGTTCTGCTGGAAATTTACCAATCAAGTATCTTGGGATTCCTTGCATTATGATAAGCCTAGGAGAACTAACATGCAACCTCTTATTGATAAGATCCTTAAGAGGATTTCTAGGTGTAGAGGGAAGCTCCTCTCCTATGATGCAAGAGTAGATTTAATCAAAGCATTCCATCCCAACATTCCCATTTTATCTCATGTACTTTTTAAAATTCCCAAATGGGCTCATTAATTTGGGAATGGCCAGTTGTCTTTGGAATTACTTTGAAGGTCATATGAAGATTCACTTGGCTAGTTGGAAATTAGTCTTCTAGAGGAAAGACTTTGGTGGTTTAGGCATACCTAATCTTGACAATGTTAATCTATGTCTTTTGAGCTCATGGATTATGAGATACTTTAATAATGATGAAGGTAAACTTTGGAGGAATATGGTAGATAGCAAGTATATTACCCTAAAACCCAACATTTTCTCCGGTGATGATCTTGGGACTTCCCAATTTTGAAAAGAGGTAATGTGGGCTATAAAAGCCATTAAATTTGTTTATAGATGGAAGATTGGGAATGACAGAAGTGTTTGTTTTTGGGAAGAGACCTAGTGGGGAACATCCCCACTAGCTATCTAATTCTTCAATCTTTCCATTATTTGCAATGAGCAAGGAAAACATGTTAGTCAAATCAGGGAGGATTCCTAGCTCAAAATAACTTTTAGAAGGAACTTTGACCCTCAACAATGATTTTTTGGTATGAATTAGAAGGATTATCTTAAAAAAATTGCTATTCTGATGAAAGTGATGCTCTCATCTAGCAATACACTATAGATGGAGTCTATTATTTTTCAACACTAATCATTAATTTTGGGATGTGGTTCTAGTCTTTGTCCCTGCTATTTGGCAGCTTCATATGCCCCCAAGGATCCATATTTTCCTATGGGTTTTAGCTCAAAACAAACTAATGAGTAGGGATAATCTAAATAAAAGAAATACACACCAACCTAAAAATGTACTTTCTATCCTGAAGTTGAATCAGTACACCAATTCAGGTTTGGCCTTGCATTTCTGATTTCTTTAGTTTGCTTGTTCGTGACACTTATGAGTTTGTTGCCAGAACCTGGGTAGATAACAAAAGGCATGCCCTGCTAAATTTAGTTTGTGCTATTGTTTTATAGAGCCTATGGTAAGTTAGGAATGACCAAAATTTTAACGGTCACTCTTGGTTGGATATCAAGTTGGTGTGGAGGCTGATTCTTTGGTCGATCAAGCAACAGGGGCTCCTCTTCAAAGAACATATGTTGGAGATGACAGAAAAGTTCTGCTTGTTTGTCGTGGCAAAGCTTCACTCCTTCCCGGTGCTGAGTGGCTGAGGCGAAACACTGTTGTTGGGACAATCGACTTGGAAGTTCCCCGGAACCGAATCGGATTGCTGGTCCATGCATCTGGTTGACTTAGAAAACAGTGTTGGGAAAGCTCCAATTCACTACAAAGAGCTAAGCTGGTGTTTGATGCACCGGGAGCTTTTGTAATTCGATCTTACTCTCAGTCAAAAAACTTCCTGCCTTTTTAGCTTCTATCGTCACTCTATTATTTTTGTTTTGAATGAAGACGCTTTTGGTTCTATTTTTTTGACAAACAATACCACATATATTCATAGTAACAAATAGTACATGGTAAAGATACATAAGCTATCTTCAACGACTACAAAATAAAGTCTAAAAGAAAATGAACAAATCTCGAAGGTCTTCAAAATCTTCTTCTTCCATGACACAATCTTGCACTTGTCTGAAGATAGCCCAATAAACATGACACAAATGTCAAACCATAGACCTGTAAATACCAACGAGAGTTCTCCCATAATTTTAATTTGAGCCGCAATGCCAAGGCTACGTGCACGCGCGCATCATTAGAGCAATCTATCAACATCGGCAAGAGTACCACCACCAGTATTTCAGGAAAAAGAAACCGAATAGCCTAGCCGACATCGCAGGGGAGTCGATAATATGAATCTCCATTGTCGAGGACATAGAAACCGATACAAATATTGCGAGGATGATACTCCTCCTGGCAACCATGAGAAAAAATCCAAGATCAATCTGACGAATCAATATCTGAAAAAACGTATCTATAGAAATTTAATCTTACAACACCACCATTGACGCAGGAAAGATCTCACGTTCGAAAGAAGGACTGAAGATCATTTATTGCGGATGATACTAACTCCATTTGTGTAGACGTCAATAAGAAGATGTCTACGAAAATCCTAACCTAATCTTGTGGAAACACTAATAGATCGGGTTTCCCACCCCTCCCAACGCCGACGAGATTGACTGGAGGAGGGGGAACCGATGTATGGAGGAGACGGAGGTGTTGGCGGCGGCTTGGTATAAGAGAGGTGGTGGTGTGGTTTACCCTTTTGGTTCTGTTTGTTGGCTTATCCAATGAAACAATGTATCAAACATGCTCATAGGGTTTTATTCTATGAATGGAACCGGGGACGGTGGTTCCTATTGTTCTTAAAACATCCAGTGCGTGTTTGCTTGCTCGTAGGCCTTTATCCCCACTGGTGCAACTTGCACGCCGTTGATCAGCCTCTAGGACAAAATCTCCCAATTATTTGGTAGCATGCATGGACACTATTCGGGAGTTGGGAAGAAATGAGGCCCATCGATTGGCGGACTGTATTAGGCCTGGGAGAAACGAAAACTTGTGTTTGGTTTCATCTTGATCGTGTGATCCGATAATATCTTCCCCAGATGGTGAGCTTACCACACATCAACAACAAGAAGATAAACCCCAAGAAGCATTGATAGACATAACATAGTTAACAATAGTGCAAGACAGAAATAACATAGTTAGCATGACAGTATGATAAGGTTCACAATAAACACAAACTGATTACACTCATTTCACTCGTTTATCATGGAAATGGCTGGATCATGCTGGGGGCACCTCATGATCATTTCGCACACGGTGTAATAGAACATGGTGACCTTGAACAGCTCACCCTTCAACACCTTAAAGGTCAAGAAGTACCAAATCTTGACCTGGTGGGAAATGGCGAAGCCAGGCCACCCCTGGTCAAGGCAAATCTTGCCGCTAACATCTCGGAGCTTCACCATCCAGTTGCATCTGGTGTTCGTCTTGAGCACGATCGTCCTCAGCACAGTGCCGAGGAAAGGCCTGAAGCCATCAGGGATTGGCAGCAGGTCCAACCCAGGTGCCAAGATCACCTTGGTGAAATGGGTTGGACCTACATGGAAGTGCCCAATCTTGGGAGGCCTGCCCCTCGACCTCTTGGCTCCGCTGTCCTCACCACCATCGCTGGCCCTCTTGGAGGCACTACCCTCACCGGCGTTCTTGAAGCATCCTCCTCCATTGATGGGAAGAGAACCTTCGATCAGCATCTTCGAGCACTGAATAAAGAACCAACACATGTAAGCACATAAATTTTGGTGATCAGACATGAACAATCAACATGGCCTCATATGCAATAGCACAGATGCAAAGGGATTCTTCTCATGAACAACACAAATGAACAATGAATTTGGTTAGCACACAAGTTTGTTCATGAAGAGGATCCCCTTGCATTTCATTGTGCTACTTTTTAATCATCAGCCAAAGGAAGCAAAACACAATGACCTAACCACTCCTCAGCTTCACAAATTACTAGCACACACAAGGTAGAGCTGGTGCTACAGGAATCTAGAGGAGGTGAACAATCAATTTAGTTATGCATACCATCGGGTTCCTATAGCACCAGCTCTATGAACGAATTGTACTAAGTGTCATCATAAGTTGAGTTCACAACATTTACAATATTTGCCTCATAGTTCACAACTTTTTACAACATAAATAGATATTCCTACCGAACCAAGTTCTATCAGGTTGAATAGATGGCAGAACAAGATTCGAAAGGATCATCGCTTCCAATACGTTGTGGTGCATATGCAATCATCGATAGTCGGAAAAAATGAACAACTAATTTTTATGTCTCATACTAGACATTGTGTGTCCAAGATCAATCAGAACAGGCATACTATGTAGCAACCTATTGGAAACTTGGCCACAGAATGCGAAGTAATCATCGGCCTATGAGAAGACCATGAGCAGTGAAAAATCCCCAATTTTCCAGTGTCAAGGAAACGCTAAACAACGCATCTGCCTAGATCTAGCCACTAGCAAGTATACATGAAACCAAGGTATTGGTAGATCTATGCTTACGAAGGCACCACTAGAATAGCAAAGACCCTAACCTAACAAATCGATGAAAACAAACACAAATCGGTACCAATCTACTGTGCATGTCAATCATACGCACAGGATCGGACGCTAACACATAGATCTGCGGTGCTAAGGCTTAGAGAGGGTGGTTCGAGGCCTTACCGGCATTACTATAGCTTTGGAGCTTCCGGTTTGCCGACGAAGAAGAAGCCGCGCAGTCGTAGACCCCATGCAGCTGGGAGAAACGGAGTGCTCACCTCGATATACCCGCCGTATGTTGCCCTTGTGGTGGTCTTTGATCTGCCGATGGGAGAGAAACCACCGACGGTGAGATGGGAGGAAGGAGGGGTTGTGAATGAGCAGAGTGAGAGTGGTGAGCGAGCGGTGAGAAGATTTATGGCGCACGTTCTCGATGCGTCGCGGGCCCTCCAGCGTGTCGGGTTTTGGCTCGCCAGTACCTATCCCGCAAAACGTCCAATTTCGGCGTTCAAACGGGCCAAGATTCCGAGTGCTTTAAAACTCGTGCAGTAGGAGTTCGGCTAAGCGGTCTTATTTCTGCCGGCAAGGTGCGAGAAACGGGGCCCAGCAAACACTCCCCAGTTCACGCTCTGCAGGAAAACTCCAGGTTCGTTTTCCTTTCTCTTGCAAGTGGAGTAGACGTGTAGTCCGTTAAAAGATTACTTTGGTGAAAAACGAGGTAAAAAATTAGTCCCAAATTCCAGGAATAAAAAGTTAAACCCGTACAGCAACCTAGTACTACTAGTGCACATGTACCGCGAGCGTTTCCTCTGGCTCTGGACTTTCAGGATTCCTCAGATTTGACATGTTTTCACTCTGGCCAAAAGACAGCTCCCAGTAATTAACTCATCGTTTTGTTGCTGTGTTGCCTGCTGTTTTCCATTGTTTGGTGCAGAGAATTTTAGTCAGAGGTGTGAAGCACTGGAGGTGAAGCTCCGAGACAGAATCTTCAGTTTTCTGGAAGCTGCACATGCATTAGCAACAACCATAGATACTTCTTTTTGTTAACTATACTACAGCCATTAGTACTAACTAACAATGTAAGACTTGCGCGGTGGTATGCCTACACTAAATGACTAAACCTTAAGCAAAAATAAAATTGCAAAGATTCACATGTGCTCCTGTTTATTTTCTTAATCTCGTCGCAGTTCACATGGCAGTGCATGTTGGTCTGAACACGACATCTCTGCGCTATCACTACTTGCAATAATCTGTAGTAGTAGGAGGAGGAGCACAACTGAACCGGAGCTTTAATAAGGCACAAACCGATCGATGTGGTGTGTGATTGCGTGAGCTCGTGGCCAATGATGAGGCGGAGACGGGACGTGTCGGTGCGGCCGGCCGGCCGCCATTTGGACCGTGGCCGGGGCAACTCGTGTATCGCTGCAACGGAAACGCCGAAACTTAGCTGTTCCGGCGGTAGGTGCAGAAGGCTTGATCATGAGGTAGCTGTGGCGTCGGAACAGTTTTTGCGCTGTCAAGCCGCGCTGGCCATTCGGCAATCTGGCATCTGGTGGTGCTTCACGTCGAGTACTCCAGTGAAAGCGTGCGGCGTGCCAATGCCAAGTTTTGGATGCCAGAATTGAAAAGGTCTATTTTAAATCCTGAACTTATAGTGTTCCGGCGGTTTAAACCTCTACGTCGAAATCCCTGTCGATTGTATCCTGAACTTTGCAATCCCGGTTTGCAAACTGAGTTGAAGCACAAGGATGAACATCTAGCTGCAATTAAGTGCAAATATGAAAGCCTTGTGCTCGTGGTAGTTATGTTTATGATAGGTTTAGTTGCAGGGAAGTTGTTCTTTCCAGTGAACTAGTTAGTGTCAGGTTTAGTGGGCAAGTGAACTATTGTAATGGCAACTATGTAATGCATAAATTCTGCAAGAATGTATGCCTTTTGTTTGTGATGTTTCAAATTCTACAAGAATATATGTGACATGGGTATACCTTACAGGTACTCGAGTTTAGCCTATACGGTCTAGTTTAAGGAGTCCGCGATACGAACGTAGCCCATCAAGAATTCGGGTGGCCCACAGTAGTTCGACTTCTTGAAGGACACGACAAAGTGTAGATAGAAATTTAAAGGAAAAACTCTAATCTGTAACCGACTCGACATGCTATCCTGAGACCTAACCTCCCTATATAAAGGCTAGGTGGGGGCGGCCAGGAAAACAATCCACACACCCTCGCATACACCTCGCCATATTACATATGCGCACCCTTGTAACTTTTGACTCCCTCGTAATCAAGAGCAGATAAGCAGGAGTAGAATCTCTACGAGGCCTGAACCTAGGTAAAACCTCGTGTCACCTGTGTGCTTGTTTGCTAGCCGATCGATGCCTCTAGGGCTCCCCACTTCCTCAAACCTAAGTCCATCAACGATAGACATTGATGAGTTAACCCCTCGTCAATTGGCGTCGTCTGTGGGAAACGGGTGTGCTGATGTTGCGGCTTCCTTGGTCCCATCAACTGCGATCTATGACTCCGTTGCAGTGGAAACTCGCCTCCTCTTTGGTGTCTTCGACTTCACCGTCCACGCACCGGCGACTTGCTCGGATTTCGGGTCCATGGGCGATGGGATCAGACTGGCGATCGGAAGCCTACGCTTCCAGGTCGGCCGGATCGGCACGCTACACCTCAGTGATTAGCTGCAGGCTCCCTCGATTGCCCCTACTTCATGGTTCCCACCGCCGATCGGTACCTTGAGCGAACTCAACGCCTCAGCATCAGCCGAGAGCACGTATGGCAACAGCAGTTGCGAGTCCGATCTAGATGATCTGGCATCAGAGGATGGAGCCTACGGTTCTGGATCTGAGATCTGTGGGAGAAACAGCTTCCCTAGCCACTACATGTGCGCCATCATCAACACCAGTGATGGAGGCACTCAAAGGGACAACGCCAACAGCGGACCCACCAACAATGGGCCAACCAATCGACCCCCTACCATCAGCCCCGTCGAGGATTATCAACAGCCGCCCAATCCTAAGGGCGAACGCGTCAATGGGCGGCAGAAGATCCAACTCAACGACGTCGAGTGGGCGCGATGCAGGGAGGCCCTACAGGGCAACCCCTGCCACCAAACTCATCACAACAGATGTTGATGGGTTATCATTACCTACTCATCCAGAGTACAAGCGCTAGCAGGCGGTGAGCGCTCGACTCGACGAGCGCAGGAGGGCTGTGGACGAGTCAAGCCTTCGGCGAGCGGCACTCTCTTCCATCGAAGGATCGTCCTCCAAGGGCAATGACCATGCATCCGCCAAAAGACGCTCTCGACTAGCGCAACTCAACAACAAAGAGCAAGACGAGGCCACTCGAGACCTCGACTTCTCGTTCATGACAGTGGACTCGCGGGGCAACGTGCTCCCGAAAACACCACAAGCAGCGTTGATAGCAACCACCATGTACCTGCTCAACAATCAACTGCCAACTGGGGATCCATGATCCGCCATGCACCGATCTACGATCGCTGGCCTTGGACTAGTCGAAGCTGTGATCACCAAAGATCCAACACCAGAGCCGAAGAAAAGCAAGGCTCCATCCAGGTACTACTCGCTTTCCTCCAGCGATGACGAGCATGACCTCCCGCGGCAACGCCGCTCACGTCGACACGATTGTGACTACGACGTACATGATGACATCACACAGCACAAAGTCGACAAAATGCGTGCCAAGCGCGCCTGCTCAACAGAGTCGGAAGACGAAGGAGCGGAGCTCTGCGGCATTGGCTGCTTCAGCAGGGCTATAAGGCAAAGACGAATGTTGAAAGGGTTCGAACTCCTGTCGGAGAACCCAAAGTTCGACGGCCTCCAAGACCCGAAGATCTAGCTGGAGGACCACATTTTCTCCGTCAAGCTGCACGGCGGAAACAAGAGCATAGCCATGCAGTGCCTCCAGCTACAAATGCAGGGCGCTGCCCGCACGTGGCTCAACAACCTCCCCCACGGGTTGATCCGTAGCTGGGAAGATCTGGTCTATAGCTTCATGCGAAACTTTGAGGGCACTTAAAAAAGGTCTACGTCAGTCGAAGAGCTAAAGGCCTACTATCAGAAGTCTGGCGAATCACTGTGCTCCTACATCCAGAGGTGGTCCATCATTAAAAACTCCACAGAGGACATCTACGAGGACCGTGCAATCGACTTGTTCAATGGTGGCGTACGCCATAGAGAGCTCAGGGAGGAGCTGGGTCGCACGAAGCCCAAAACAATCGACCACTTGATGGAAATCACAAATAGGTGGGCATATGGAGAGGACTCGGTGAAAAATAACGGCGTCCACTCAGACGACGAGGAAGACCTCGACCGCAGACGCTACCGTCGAGGAAAGCATCGGATGCACGGCCACGAGGACCGCGAAGAAGTCAACATGGTCGCGGCTGGCTACACCGACAAACGCAACGATAGCAACCGCAGCAGCGGGTACCGCAGTGGTGGCTACTGCGACAGCAGAAAACCACGTAGGTATCGCAACGCCGTACCCGTGATGAAGCCCCTGGAACGTCGATCCAAGATAAACTATATGGACCTTGCAACGTCCACTTCTACATCGACAAACATGATGGCAAGAATAATTCTAGCCACCTCCTAAAGGACTGTTGTGAGTTTCTCAATCTCCACGAAGGCCTCGCCCAGATGAATCGTGCCATGATAAATCATGGCTACAGAGCACCACCACCACCGCCTAGACCACCACCTCCTCCTTTTGTTTGTAATGTTTCAAATTCTGCATCTAATTAATCACTAAACCAAAAGAATAGAGAACACAGTTGACACTCTGAAATGACTGAACTTCTGGGACTTGTATATGCAACATTAGCTATTGAACCAAAAGAACAGAGAATACAGTTGATAGTTTGCAAAAGGACATAATCATTTGGTAGTCATTACATATTTCCTGGAGATAATCCTAAACCAAAAGGACATAACCCTGAACAAGAACACCATATTCCTGGCAATTAGTGCATCAACACCATCTAGTAGTTGCCACTACATGTGAAAAATGAATAGGTACTGTAAGATGATGATGGTGGCTTTTTTCCCTTTCTTCCTCTACTTAAAGATGCTCCAGGATGACCTTGAGAAGGACCAGCTTCAGATGCTGCAACTCTTTTTCTAGGTGGTTTAAACCTGGTAGCTCCTGGAGGTTTAGGTGATGTTGTAGCTTGAGAAGCTCTTGGTATTGGAGGTTTAGGTGCTATTGTAGCTTGAGAAGCTCTTGGCGCTGGAGGTTTCGGCGTTCTTGTAGCTTAAGAAGTTCTTGGTGCTGGAGGTTTAGGTGTTGCTGCACTACCTTCTGAACAGTTAAGAGAACAATTTAGTGAACAATTAAGTTATGTACAACTAAGTGAACAATTTAGTTGTGTAGTGACATGTACCTGAGCTGAACCTTTTTTGTTGATAGTCTTTGTAAGATGTGGATTTCTCTTCTTTCCTTTGTCTGGTGGATTAGCATTGCACCCTGACTTGTTGTGTCCAGGGTTACCACAAAGAGAACACTTCATTATGGTACCATGTTTGCTCATTTTCTTGCCCATTGGCTTCTCAGTTTCTTCTCTTTTCTGTGATTCTTTTTAGGCATGCCTGGCATTCTCACAAAACTAGGAGCTTGAGGCCTAGGGTGAGCAGACACTGTCCACATCTCCTCACCTTCTATAGGCAGCAAGCAATGAGATTTTTTTGAACACCTCAACATAGTAGCAAGGGTCCACATAATCATCTATATCCTTCTTACACTTGTAGTAGATTGCACTGATTGCATGATGGCAAGGATGACCTGCTAATTGGAAATAACCACATGAGCATGTTTTCTTGGCTAGATCAACTATGTATTGCCTGCCTCTTCCATTGATATGCTTTACTTCAAAACCATCTTCACCATTCCACAACACCTCCAGCCATTGTGTTCTTGCAATGAATTTCTTGAGCTTCTTAAAAATGCCAGGACATATTTTCCCTGTCATCTTCTCACCCTTCTCCCTTTGTTCTTGTATCATGACAAGTATCTTTTTCCTAATCTTCTCTAGCATGGAGATAACTGGATAAAATCTTGCATCAACTATTGCATGGTTGAAGGACTCACATAGGTTATTATCAACTGATTCACAATTTGCACCCAATAGGGGAAAATGCCCTAGCCCAATGGGCAGGCTCTATCTTCATCATGTCTTTTACCCCATCATGTGTCTCCTAGGCAAGTTTAGCTTTGTAATAATCAAAGTCATGCATGTTAGAAGCTTTTGCAACAGCCCAAAACTTCTTCCGCTAGTCATGAGCTTTGTGTTTCTTCCTCTAGTTGGCATATATGTGTCTTTCACACATCCTATGCTCTGCAGCAGGGATATAGTCCTTCATAGCATTGATTAAGCCCTTCTGTTGATCAGAGACAAACACCCAACCATCTCCATTATTCCTATGTCAAGGTCTTTAATTAGCATTCCACAAACCACTTCCATGTTAAGTTGGTTTCTTGCTCAACAACTTCCCAAGCCAATGGATACATCTAGTTATTTGCATCTCTGGCTATTGCGCAAAGGAGCTCACCTTTCACTGCCCCTTTGAAAAAACAGCCATCAATCCCTATGACCTTTCTACAACTAGCCTTGAATCCTTCCTTAAGTGCATTGAAACAAACATAGTAACTCTAGAAAATGTTTTGATCCCTGATTTTTGGGTCCAGGCATACAGCCATAATACTTCCTGGGTTACTTCTAAGCAGTTCCAACTGGTAATCAAAGACCCTAGTGTACTCATTCTTCATCCCACACATAAACCTGCCCATGACAATGCTTTTGGCATGCTTGCACTTTGAAGTAGAACGGTTGCCTTCATGCTTTCAATCTTCCACATTGGGTTCACTAATATGAAGTGCTCATATCTCTATGCAATAAGCTTTACAGTTACTAGCTTATTGCCTCTGTTAGGTGCACATTGATGCTCATCATTCAATGTAATTACTTGGAACCAAGATGTCCTGGACCTTTTGGCTGCATAAAGAAGCCATGGACAACCTTGCGACCCAGAGACTGCTCTCACCCTTTCATTCTCAGATTTAGCAAACTTTATGCTCCTCTTAGTGATTAGCCCATATCTCTCCAATGCTTTGACCAACTGGTTCTTGCTTCTGAAAACCATGGTCAATGCAAAGTGTGGTACTTCAGTGTCAATCTTATACCTTGGGAATTTGCTCTTCCTATTGATTTGTTCCCCATCTGAATCTTCACTATAGCTATAATCCTCATCAGATGAATCATAGTTCCAATCCTCTTCTTCTCCTCCCAATTGCTCTTCCATGTTGGAAATTAGATCAATTAGCACTACATTTGTACCATCTTTGCCAATCCAACTCTTAGTGTCTCTCATCCTTTTCTTGAACTTTCAGGCATGCATCCTGAGCTCCACCACCTCTGAATCCTCTCCAATGTCCTCACTATGTGGAACATATTCCAAATCCTCTTCTGAATCAGTGCTAGCCCCATATGAATGAACATTACCAGCAGTAGCCTGATCATTCCCTTCACTAGGATCATCATCAGGTAGTACCATAGTTATTGGTTCATAAGCTAGTTCTTGGTTCTATTCTTTCTCTTTAGTAGCATGGCTAGGATCATGGACCTGTGAGATATAACATTGGGTTGGAAGGCTGTCAACATCAACAACAACTACTGGCTTTGCATTCCTATCTTTCTTCTTCAGTGGGCTGCTCATAACCTGGGTCACAACACCTGTATCATCAGTTACCATTACATCAGTGTCTGACTCACCTGGTTCTGCTTCTGCAATAACAACATTTGGCACATCATCATCGCTCAATTGACAGAGTTCTTTCTCAAAATCACTCCCACTACTATTTTCTTGGCTGTCATTTTGACCATGGTACTGAATGAACACATCAACAACATCCCCAGGGCCAAAGTAATCAGCCATCTTCAAAAACTACTATCATCACCCAGTAAAAGCAGTCCATCGACCATGTTTTGGCCAGGAATCTGAAAGTAATACTTCATGGAATCCTTCACTACAATATAATCCTAGTAAAACCTATCACTTCCTGTAGAGAATCTCGCACATAGCCTCATCTCCTCTAACATAGTCCATGTTTGGACCAATGTGGACGAACTCTCCTCCGTAGTGAAATCGAACGAGCGGAATCTCTGTTGGGTCTATGATTTTACTAGAAAAAACAAGTGCGCAAGCATATAAGAAAGGAACAATCGGCTAAATCGCTCCAAAAAACCAAACTTTTCTGTGTACAAAAAAAACCCCAAATTTGGCGGCAAAACCGTAACCCTAACCAATCCTATGCTAATCAAGGAGGACATTGAAGGAGAGCATCGACGACATTACCTGCCTCGACGCCGCGTCTTCGTGTCGCCTCGATCGTCGCCGCCGCGCGGTTCAACCCCCCGTCGCCATTGCCGTCGCCAAAGAAGAAGGTGCATCGTCAGGGTAGAACGGAGAGCACGAGGAGGACTAGGGCTTCACTATGCCAGACCCGTGTTTTGATCCCTCTTGAGACACGCTAACGCTAAATGGGCCGGCCTCACTTCGCCTTTGTTGGACCAGCCTGTTTCCTTTCTTCGCTCGCGTGCGTCACGAGCACCGATCCCGGCCAACGCTTTGCCACGTCACCAATCTCCGTTTGGCAAAACACTCCAGGGTTTGATTTAGACCGGGATTGCAAAGTTCAGGGTACAATCGACAGGGATTTCAATGTAGGGTTTCAAACCGCCGGAGCACTATAAGTTTAAGGTTTAAAATAGACGTTTTCCGCCAGAATTCCACATTTCCACTGAATGTTGCAATTCAAAATTTCACCGCAAATTGTTTGATCTTGCCGGGCAAAATGAATAGTCTCGCGTTCTACAAACACATGGACAGATACGGTTGGAAAGCTCGCAAGTCACAAGGCAAATCAATCGATCAATCTGCTGCTGTAAAAGATGAGTGCTCACGTTCAAAGGGAAGCACGAGCTTCTATACAATCATCGCCGGCATCATTTCGCATGATCACCGCGTTCTTGGTTCCTTCGTTTCGAAGAATACCAAATTGTACCAGTACACTTTTAAGAGCTTTCACCTTCTTTTAATAACTCCTGTCGAGATCTTAAATAGAAATAGTACCAGTACAAAAACATAGACCACACCAACAGCAGAGACATGCTTGGTGCATTTGCTTTCCACAAGCCAAATAAGTTCTATCTAGGGTTCCGTCCCCTTCGTCGGTGACGCAGCCGGTCCGCTCCGTCTTCACTGGCCTTAGGGCCTTGGAGGTGTGGCGGACCAAGGGCTGGTTCTCGTTTCTAGACTGTTTTTCAGTGTCTCCTTTAGGATGTTGAAACGACGCCTACATCTTGAAGTTAGAATAAGGTTCTCCCCGTTCTATGCTCGCTCCGGTGGTGCGTCTAGCATCGGCGAAGGGCGCGTGGAGTCATATGTCCGGTGGATCTCTTGGGATCTGTCCGTATTTCATACTCATTGGTGTCGTTTAAGGTCAGTCTTTTCCGATCTACTGTTTTCATCTTCGGCGACGACTACTGCTCTGGTGCGCTGGTCCTTTGGGGCCTTAGCACGACGACTTCCCGTATGTCTATTACAACAAGCTCTATTACGACAAGCTTTGCATGACTCCTATGATGGAGGGGCGAGGACAGCGGCGCGTCTTCGGCTCGTGCTAGTGTTCGTAGTCGTCGCTAGGTGGTCCAATGTCCTATTTGTAATATTTAATACTTTTATGACTCTTTGTACTGCTCTGGATGATTATTAATAGATCAGTGGAGTTTTAAAAAAACCCAAAGAAGTTCTAAGGAACGGTGAAAAATAAATAAATGCATACACACTTGGTGTTATTTTCCAGGGGAAAAACAGGATCCATGTTCTCCCCTTCCGTACGGCCTGCACCGAATTTTTGTCGGTGCTACGAAAAGATACCGCTTCCAGGTCAAATTCATAGGCTCCAAAAGCAATCATCCCTCGCGTTGGAAAAAAAAACATGACAACCTTCGAAGCTTCTGTATTCTGCTGATGTTTTCCTGTCCTGCATTTCGGCACATGCATGAATTATTGGACCCGCATTGTTAGTTACAGTAGATGACAGGATTTCATGGTTCGGTAACAGCCACACGCCAAGAGATAAACCAGTGGCTAATTTCGACCCTGGTGGCCTACTTGCCACGTTCGTAACATTGGAGCTGGCGCGGTTTTTGCATGCACGTGTTTATTACACTTAAATATGGCCGTGAAGAGGACCTGAGGTGGCTTCCCCGATGGATAAACGAGTTAAAGCAAGTTCGATAATATAGCATGCCCGTTTACTTTACTGTAAGAAAGTGTCGTGTCATTTATAGTTAGCTTTACAATTGACACATACAATAGTTAGTTATGAAAATCTACCATCCTTAATTAATATAAATCGTCAAAATTTTACTCTCACAAAATGCTTAGGAGCATGTGCTCCTAGCCATCCCACACCGACAATCCCCAACGATCAATTTCACAACATATTTTGAATTTGTTTCATCATACATAATTCCTAAATTCTAGATACATTAGGGAAATCTACATGCCGGCGTCGAAGTCGGTTTAAAGCTTCGCCCGTAACTCCCTCTTACGGTCATGATAGGCGCGATGCCTCCTCTCTGCCGCGGCCTGGCGCCGCTGGTGCCTCGCCGCGACCATGTGCTCCTTGTCCTCGCGTGATAGCGTGTTGAGGTGGTTCATCTCCCTCCTTGCTGCCAGCTCCACCGCTATCGAGGAGGACTCAGGGCGGTGCCTGGCCGTTGCGCCTAGAGGCGTCGGGTGAAGCTCTTGGCGGCCTTGGCCCCGTTATTCGACGGTGGCACAGTGCGCTCGTGAGAGGGCGACCGCGTCCCTCAGATCATTGGCAGCGCGCCGCGCCGCCTGGGTGGACTTTTCGAGCAACTGTGGGTCAACGGGCGACTCGGCATGCGCGTAGTAATCGACGAAGTGGAAGTAGTTGTCATTGTCGCCGTCGACGGTGGCCTACTGCGCCTCCCTCCACTAGTACGATGTATGGATGTCGGCGAGGATAGCCCGCTGATCCACGAGTTCCTCTGTGGGCTCGTCGAGCCAGTAGAGGTCGTCGTCGTCCTTGTTGTCTCTGCCAGCTGTGGTTGCGCTGACCGCTCTAGTGTCGGGTAGCGAGCCCGAGCGACCGCAGTGAGCATCGCCCACGTGTTTGGATCACAACCAGGTATGGTTGGTCTCCAAAGGGGGGAGGGTGCACCGCTCCTCTGTGGTCTCGACCCACTTTTCATAGCAGGGCAACCGCTCTGGCAGGAAAGCTCGCGCGAAGCGGTGGGAAACCACTGCGAACAGCGGGAGACGTCTATAATAAGCGTGAAACAACGCTGGAACCGGCGGGAAGGATAAGGTTCGATGGAAAATGGTGGCGGCGACGCCACTACTCCGGCGCCGGGAGACGAGCCATCACGGGCGGGCGGTTTGCGTCACTGGCAAGAGGGCACACCGCTAGCTTTTCAGCGTGGCGCGTGTTGTCGGAAGCCCCAGCCTAGCCCCTGATTGCCGGGGGCAGGAAGGGGGTGCCGGACAGTTCCGTGCGTGGACCAAACTGTCAGCACCAGTTGGGGGCCTCCGCCCTCTGGTGTGGGCCCGTTTTTTGCCTCCACCCCCAACTCGGTTGGGGACCGGGTTGGGGGGCGGTGGCGATGCTCTTAGTCGTAATTGACCTGGCAACTACCAAATCACGCGCGAAGAGTGAGAGTGCAGACGTGGCAAAATGACACGATACTTTTTTTGACATAAGGTCATAGCCCGACATAAAATTAGTGATGCTAAATTGACGGAAAATACAAAGTGGTGAAGCAGCTAACATGGGTCAAGAGAAACGATCTAGGTCGCTAGATCTGGCTTCAATTAAGGGGCTCTGGTGGCCAGGTTCATAATCGGTGAGTCCAAATAGATGAATTCAGTGCCCCTATTGTTGATGTCGAGAGGTTAGTAAATTTGTTATTTTCAACAGAGAGATTAGTAAAAAAAATCAAAGTTCTTTGTTGTGAACACATTGGCATTGTATTGCACTTATTATGGAGTTTTCCACAAAGGGTTGAATGTATGTTGCAAATGTGTTTTTTTCTAGTGCCTAAACATTTTTGTATGTTGTATGCATTGGTTTTCATGATGGATGTGTTGTGACCATTTGAAAAAAGTAGTTGTAACAAATGTAGGTTTGTTGCATACCCAGAATTTTCCATTTCATAGATGTGGTCAAAATGCAGCAACATCTCCGGATTTTTGGTCTGATGTAGCCGGGGATTGTGAGGAGGGATGTTGCAACGATGTTCCGGGAAAAAGTTTGATGTTGTAATTGTAGGACTTTCTAAATTTTGATACTTGAACTAGTTTAGACCCAGGAGAGGTGGTCAACCAGGTGAAAATATCACGGACACCTAGCCTTGATCAAAATTTTCTTACGGAGGTCTCCCCTTTCTTTGGAAATATCGACAAACTGAATGAAGAGAATCAATACGTATCAGTCCTACCTTTTTTGACAGAAATATTATTTGATTTTATGTTCTTAATGGTAAATATATCTATATTTTTTACAAATCGTATGTTTAAGTAATTAGTAAAATGGCATATGACATGGAAGAATATTCCTAAAGAAACACAACAACACTATCCATGATCCTCAATCCATAGAATTTTGCATGCACTGGTTGTCAAAGGTCCAAACAATGACCACATGCATGATAATGTGAGGTCCTTTGGTATCCATCATTTAGGTCTGTAATCATGGTATACATTTTATAATTCCATCATTATGTTGTTTGGTTGGCACGAAATTGGGCCGTCATTTCATTTGGCAAATCCATCAAAATATCGCTATGTGTAAACCAGATTCCCGATTGAGACTCGTGAAACCCGTCATTTGCCAATCTCCTCTTCTCCGACTCCGCAGCACTGCCTCCTCCTCCCTCTGTCTCGCCACCTCCTCCTTCATCCGCCTCGTCTCCTCCTCCTCCCTCAACCTCGCCGCCTCCTCCTCCCACCGCATCGCCGCCTCCCTCCCCGATCCCATATGCTTGTCTACCCGATTCTCTCGTCGTCTTCCCGATGATGACCCGCCACCGGTAAGCGGCCGACAACCCCAGTCATTCTCCTCCACCGCAGGAAGTTCCCCTCCGTCCCTCCTCTTTTGCTCTCTCTCTCTCTCTCTCTCTCTCTCTCTCTCTCTCTTACTTTCCATGTAATTAAACCCTAACCCTTGCCAATCTTCTAGTTACTCAGCAGATCGACCTCAAGATCACAAGATCCAGACACATCGGGAGTAGATGACCATGTTTTGACCTCCCACCTCATCCCTGACTTCTCACACGGGCCCTCCACCTTGTCCCCACCTTGTCATCTTCATCTAGTACAGTAGCCACGGTATGGCCCTTCACACATCTCTCACACATTCTGACATGGGCATGACTTATCGGGTCCCCGTGATTAACTACCCTAGGCATATAAAAGCCTACAGCCCATGAAGCCCATGAAGAATAAGGGAATACGAGGAAGCATCCAAGGGACAGAAGTGTGTCTTAGCGATCAAGAAATAAATAGAAACCAACATAGTATTAGTGTTGTAATTGTAACTTATAACCTATATGTATACGACCTCGGGACCCAGCCTATTATATAAAGACTGGGAGGAGCCAACAGAGAGGTACCGAAGCTTTGAGAAATTTGTAATCATATTCTCCACAATAATCAAACAATCTTGACTCCCTTGTTTGTTTGATTAGTCGATGAAATCCCCTATGTTCTCTTTTCCACAAAACCCTAAGTCCATAACCATGGGCATTTCCGAGGTTACCCCTCGTCAATTGGCACCGTCTGTGGGAAATCTGAACACCAGAGTCATGGATTCGACGACCTCTTCTTCACCAAGAAACAACTCAACAACAGTGGAACCACACACGCCTTCCCACCCTTGTTTCGACTCCCGTCGACTTGAACGGGGAAACCGATCTCATGATTTGGAGCCTCCACTTACGCGTGGAGGAACCCTAAAACCTTTTCCTATTGGCCCCGATCTACACAGGTCCATCGGTCACAACAACAACACCCACGGCAATACCTTCATCCTCTATCCGCTCATTTGAAGAAGCCACACCTCAGCCAATGAGCAACGAAGAAAGTCACAGAAACTCTACAGATCTAGGGGATCTAGCCGATCTATATGATGGTCTCTCTTTCGAGTCAGATTCTCAGCTAATGCCACCAGGTGGCTCAAGCCCAGCAAACGTCGAACCCGACGAAACTAACGAAAGCATCGAATCCGGAATCAAAAAGGTTGAAACCTACCCAGAGAAGAATCCATGGGATTTCACTGGTTTCTGAGATAGTGTCTCCTACGGATCTGATGGTGACAACAGAAACTTGTACATGCAGCACCGTCAAGTGTGTGTGATTATCACCGACGGAACCTCAACACCGATCAACTCCAACGGTAACACGATTCTCGATCCCAATGAAATTCTATCAGATACTGATGCAGGAAACCACAGAAATGGAGGAGATCCCCCCCTAATAATCGCATCACACAAGGGAGAGACGGAACACGCGACGGCAAATGGATCACATTTCTGCTGTCACCAGAAACATGGAAAAATGCAAGAGACGCCATTTCGGCTGCGGTCCCAATGACAGCAGACACCATGCGTGAAGATCTAATGGCCTACCAGTACCTCCTCCAGGACAAAAAAGGGAGTTGGTCAGGCTGTAGAGGCAACTCGAGGAAAGGAAAAAGTTAGCCGATGAATCTAGTCTTCGGCGGTTGCAGATAAGCTCCACCCACGGATCTAGCAGCGTGATCGGGGGGATCACCGAGGAGAGGAACTTCGTGGCTATAGCATATATCAGAAGACGAAAGATACGAGCCAACAAGAGATCTAGACTTGTCCTTTATGTCAGTGGACCCAACGGGCCACATAAAAGCAAAAACAGCACAAGCCGCCATCATCGCCGCCCAAACCTACCTCCTCACAACTCAGCTAGCAGACGACGATCTCCGGGCAGCCCTCTATCGCTCTGCCCTCACGACCCTCAACATGGTGGGAGCATCCCTCGCACAAGGAGAACAAAGAATCATCCAGCAACCCAACAAATCACCATGTCGTCGCAACAACCCTCGGCACGTGGGGTATACCCGACGATCACGCTCACCGCATCAGGTGCAATTCTCAAATCTCGAACAACATGACAACACCAGAAACAACATTACACTGCGTACGTTCGACAGATCTAGGGAAGAGCGCAGTAGCCGAAGATATTATGACGGGGAAAGCGAGGATGAGTACGAATCATGCAGTGCTAGGTGCTTTACCCAACGGGTTCGCAAAACTCTGGTGCCCAAGGACTTCAAACTCCCTCACGGACACCAAAAGTATGATGGCCTCTAAGAATGTGAAGCATGGTTGGCTGATTACCTGCTACTCTATATCGCCGCCACCAATCAGGTGGTAAGTACAGCACTGGTCGTCGAGCGACCCAAAGAAGGAAAAACCCATGGCATCCAAAGGCCAATGTATTTCCTCAGCGAGGTCCTCTCTCCATCAAAACAAAGATATTTGCACTACCAGAAACTCGCATGTGGAGTCTTCATGAAAACGCGCAACCTGCGCCACTATTTCTTAGAGCACCAGATAGTAGTATCCAATGAAGCACCTCTATCCATCATACTCAACAATCTAGAATCCACAGGGCGTGTCTCTCTTTGGGACATCGAGCTATCCCCTCGAGACATCACATATGAGAAGCGAAAAACAATCAAGTCTCAGGTTCTGCCTGACTTCATTACTGAGTGGACAGAACTACAATATGCAACAAGTGAATAGAAGGGACCTCTCCAGCGCGTGGACGGTGTATTTCGACAGTTCCAAGTGAATAGAAGGGACATGAGCTGGAGTTATATTGCTGTCACCACAAGGCGATGAACTGCGCTACGTACTTTGGACGAGTTTCCCGAATGTGTCAAATAACGAAGCCGAGTTTGAGTCCATGTTGCATGGCATGCATATGGCTAAAGCCTGTGGCGCAACTCACCACAATATATTTGGTGATTTAAATCTTGTCTCACAGCAAGCAATGGACAAATGTGACACCATCTACAACAACATGATTGCTTATCAGGAATATACAATATCATGGAGGCCCACTTCAACGGGTGCGAAGTATCACACATAGGTATGGCAAGCAACGAGGAAGCCGACAATTTGGTAAAAATCGGATCCCTCTGCTTGCCCGTACCACCTAGAGTTTTGTGGGAGGAAATAATTGAGTGCTCTGTCAAAGCTAAAAATACCCCTGATGCAGCAACACCTAAGTCGCGTAAGAAGGTCAAACCTAAAGGTGACTTGGGGGATGCGCCCGCATCAGAGAGCGAAGCATACGCCCTAGACGAAGAATTGGAGCCCGAAGAAGTTATGATGATATAGCCAACGTGGATGGAGCCATATATAGTATACATGGTGAGAGGAGAACTCCCCAAAGATACAGTCGAAGCACGCCGGATGACACGATGGTCCAAAGCCTTCAGAATCGTAAAAGGGGAACTCTACAAAAGAAGCATCTCGGGTGTACTAAGCGATGCATCACATCCGAAGAGGAAAGGCACATCCTCAAGGATATACGCGAAGGAGTATGCGACCATCATGCCAACAGCCGAGCAATCGAAGCCAAGGCCTTTCGGGCAGGATTTTACTATCTCACAGCGGATAAGGATGCGAAAGATATCATGCGAACATGCAAGGCGTGCCAGCGTTTCGCAACAAAACCCAATGCACCTGCGGTAGAACTAGCCCCCATACCTCTAGCATGGTCGTTCGTGTAGTGGGGAATCGAAATGGTGGGCAAGCTCCACAAATCTTTTCCTGGACGACATGTCTTTCTGCTAGTCGCAGTCAAAAAAATTACAAACTGGATTCAAGCAGCGCCTGTCACTAGACAAGATGCAACTTTGGCTATGAATTTCATCAAATTGATAACGTTCCGCTTCCGGATGCCACATAGCATCATCACGGACAATGGAACCAACCTCACTTCCAATGAGTTCAAAGACTACTACAAGGAGATGGGCATAAAAGTAAGCTACGCTTCGGTTGCCCACCCACAAACCAACGGCCAGGTAGAAAAGGCCAATGGCCTCGTGACCAAAGGGATCAAGAAAATGTTACTGGTACTAGTCGACAGAGCTAAAGGCACCTGGGTAGATGAGTTACCCTCTACCGTATGGAGCTTACGCACTACCCCAAACAATGCCACGCAAGAAACACCCTTCTTTCTGGCCCACGGTGCGGACGTCGTCATTCTAGTCAAAGTAAGTCACGATTCTCCTTGGGTTGTTGAGTACGACGAAGAATCTTCCAGGGAAGCACTTGAAGATGACGTCGACGCACTTGCTGAAGCATGATACATTGCTCTACAAAGGGAAACCATATACCAGCAGAACCTATGCAACTATCAGTCGTTGATTGCGTCCTAGGTCCTTCATCATAGGGGACCTGGTCCTTCATCTCAAGCAAGACGGCCATCACAAGCTGGAATCACCATGGGAAGGGCCCTACATCGTCAAAGAAGTAATCCCTAGTGGAGCATATCAGCTTCAAGTCAAGAAGACCGGAGTCAAATACTCCAACCCGTGGAATGTTGCGCAGCTGTGGCATTTCTACGCTTAGGAATTTATTTTCTACAATTTATATTCAATAATGCCTACGACCAAGCTTCTCAGCCAAAAGACTTCACGCTTTACTTCCAATAAGGCCAACTTCTAGGCAGTTGCATCAAGAAACGTGTACCTCTGTATTTTGGCGATAAATAAGCTAAGTTCCTGAAACTCAGCCTCAGTTCCTTTTCCCGTTATTGTCAAGATTATACCCAATACTCGGGGGCTCCGCCAATTGAGCAACACAAATTACAGCTCCGCTGTGAAAACACAATGCTTGACCTGAATAGCTGCCTCAACCCCAGGGCGTCGGGCAGACGGAAGGGTCTCGCATAAAGCAATTGTGCATCAAACAAACATACAGAAGCAAAGGCTGACGAGTAAACGAATAATGGAGATCTATGTTTGTCTACACACCTTCAGAAAGAGAAGACGATACTTTGAGCCTATACTCTAGTACAAGCACCCGAACATAGCCTCGAGGGCTACTCCCATCGAGAGCGCTGGCTGCACACCTGATAAAATTTGAAAGCATTGGATTAATCAAGGTCTGAGTCGAGTGCCTACTCAGTTGAAGAAATTACTCTGAGCCTATGCTCCGGTGCAAGCACCCGAACATAGCCTTGGGGGCTACTCCCATTGGGAGCGCTGGCCGCGCACCCGATAAAAACTGCATAAGTCCCTTAATAATAATAATAACCTATGAGCATTACACTACTATATCCTCAAAATAGTTACTCCCATCGGGAGCGATCATATCACACCCGATAAAAAGAAGCTGACAACTTCAGCAATTCCAAAAGCCAAACAAGGCAGATGACGAATATTCAAAAATCCTCAGATATCGTCTACCACGATAACATGTATGAATGTCGTGTCCATGACATGAAGGTAAGACCTAATGATTCATCATGTGAGGCCTGGTAACTACACACAAATGCGTTCTACCAGTATGTTATCCGTATCTACGATATGATGAAAAATCCTAATAGACGCGTTGGGTACCCAAAATAAAGCACTGGAATTCAGTATTCGATAAGACCTCAATGGCCCAAACTAAATTACGCTAGCAAATACCAAGTTCGAGCCTCAGGACTTGAACTTGATATAGGTTCACGATGTTTTTCCCAAGAGAAATTAACTGATTCCCGATCCATCGGATGCATTAGACCCGTTATACCAAATCCCTACGATAATAGATACAAAGAACATTGAATTATTTGCCTACAAGAATCTTTGACTTAACAACTAAAATTGTCTTTGAGACTCAACCCAAAATCTTTGATTCAGATGGAGTCTCGGGGGGCTACTGACATGGATATGACTTATTAGGTCCACGTGATTAACTACCCTGGGCATATAAAGGCCTACGGCCCATGAAGCCCATGAAGAATAAGGGAAGATCAGGAAGCATCCAATGCATAGAAGCATGTCTTACCGATCAAGAAAGAAATAGAAACCAACATAGTATTAGTGTTATAATTGTAACTTGTTACCTATCCATATATGGCCTCGGGACCCAACCTATTATATAAAGGTTGTGAGGAGCCAATGGAGAGGTACCGAAGCTTTGAGCAATTTGTAATCATATTCTCCGCAATAATCAGATGATCTCGACTCCCTTTTTGTCTAATCAACCAATGAAATCCCTAACATTCCCTTTTCAACAAAACTCTAAGTCCATAACCATGAGCATTGTTGAGGTTACCTCTCGTCACATTCTTTCTCTCACTGTAAAATAGTTGATTGATTCTTGTCTAGGTGGTGTACTGACAGTTTGTTATGAGTGTAATTTATTTTATGTTGAAGCTTGTACATGGTGTTACCTACTTGATTCGTTAGCTACCTGCTTGATTCGGTAGCTCGGATTAAGGATAAATTTGCATTGCTATGATGCATGAACAGTCCTGACCATGCTGTTAATTTTGTCTTCTACGAAGCATGAACATTTGTTTGTTTGACAAGTTGTACTAAACCTGATTATGAAATAATGCATGCACGGCATTACTGCTCTGCAAGCCTCGATTTTTCTAGGAAAAAAGCACCCAGTGGTTCAATTAAACATGTGATATGAGTACTTTCCTGTTCTTGTCTCTACTCTTGTATAATTATAATATGTTCTTTGTTGTGTTTATTAAGAAACCGTCAAGTATGGATCTGAGAATAAACATAACAACCAACACTAATTATAATCTAAACTATTTCTTTTCTATGTTTATTGTAGATAGTTGATGAACAAGTAGAGTTATATCATGAGAAAAGGAAGAAAAGAAAGAGGGTAACAACTTTTTTTTGTTACTATAGTTGCGGTAGCACATCATATGTATTGTAGGAGATGGATAGTTGAGCTTGGTGATTTCAGTGAAGAAGAGGAAGAGATTAGAATTAGGAGACAAATGCTTAGGAATATTTATACGGGTCCAAATTTATATTGCTATGATACTCAAAGGTTTACCAAAAGGTCATTCTTTGATCTACGTGTCATCTTACGTGAAAGGGCTAGATTGAAAGTCACCTTTTACATGACTATTGAAGAAGTTGTGACCATGTACTACTTGTTCTTAGCCATGGCATGAAGTTTAGGTTGATCCATAGCACCTATAGGTTGACACTTGAGCCAATTAGTTGACATTTTAATGATGTGTTAGGAGCCATTCTTTCTTTACCTCATGAAATCATCAAGTTGCCAGACCCTGCTACTGAACTACCTGAGGATCACAAATGGAAGTGGTTCCACGATGGGCTTGGAGATTTAGATGGAACACATGTTGATGTTCATGTTCTGCTACACAAGCAAGGTAGATATAGGAATAGGAAGAAATCCATAACAACAAATGTGTTTGGCGTTTGTGACCACAACATGAAGTATGTTTATGTGTTGGCTGGCTAGAAAGGTTCAACATCATATGGCAGAGTGTTGAGACATGCAATGTTTAGAGAATACTCTTTCAAAGTTCCAAATGGTAACTCCTATATTAGTATGATACAACTTGCCACTAAATTTCTCAACTGAAATCTAATGTGATCTATTTTCATAAACCTTAGGAAAATACTACCTAGTAGATGTTGGGTACACAAATGGTCCAGGCTTCTTTGCTCCATTCAGGAATACATTGTATCACTTGAAAGAGTGGACTGCCAATGGAAATAATCCAAAAACTCCACAAGAGCTCTATAACCTGTAGCATGCAATTGCTAGGAACGTAATTGAGTGTATTTGGGATCTTTTAAAGATGAGATGGGCTACTCTCAGGGTTAGTTCATTTGTTGGAATAAAAAATCAGGTATCATCTAATTTTGTTAATTCAAACTATTTGGCTAGAATCTTTTGAGTTTTGTGTATTAACATGCCATACTAACTTAACAACAGATTTGAGTAATCAATGCTTGTTGCATATTGCATAACTTCCTAGATGATAGGCAAAGAGAGATGGATGATCTGATGTTGCAAGTAGTGGATAATCAGCTAAACAATGCTGCCATTGATGTGGATGAACCTGATATGATTACGCACATTGAGCTAACACATGAGTGGAATAACAGGAAATTGACCCTAGCTAATCATATGTGGACCGATTATCAAGCTAGGTGTGGACAAGCAAATGCTTAATTTTTCTTGAATGTTGTACAATCTTCTTTATGTACATATTTTCTTTTTGGTATGCTTCGTATATGTCCAGTTTGTTACTCTCTCTCATATACACACACTTGCCTTTTGCCACTAACTCATGGTAATCTTTATGTACATATAGAGATGCATTCGGGCTTGGATTCGAGGAAGAAAGGTAGAACTTACCTCAAGTGGACATATGAGATGGATAAAGCTATGCTAGATGTATTTCTGGAGTACTACAACAAAGGAAATCGTGCTCAAAATGGGTGGAAACCCCATGTATACACAACTACAGTGAAGAAAGTGAGAAAGAAGTGTCAGCTTGAGCTCACAAAGGATAATATCATCTATAGGAGCAAGACTTTTGAAAAACATTATGTTATAGTCAACAAGATGCTTTCTCATAGTGGATTTGGTTGAGATGACAAGAAGAATATGGTCACTATTGAAGATGATGTTAGGAACACTTATGTCAAGGTAACCAACTTGTGCTTACTACTGCTATGTCAAGCATGCCCATCTATCTATGTTATTCATCCATCCATGTATGTCCAGCAGTTGCTATGCAGAATCTTGTTTCTGATGTTCACTTTTGCTAGCTGGTCCATAACTATCTGATGTTTCTTCTCTGCTCACCACATACAAACAGCTCCTCTTATGTACTCCCATATTGTGCAAATGGAATGAAAACAAGTACTGAAAGAGGTGTTGAAATGCTGAGAACTAAGGTCTTTTCCTGCACTTTATGTGATATGTGTGGCTGGACTATGACTATTTTCTCATGCACTGATGTTTTCAGGGTGATTAGGGATACTAATTGCTTTCCTGGTATTTATTTGCAGGCCAACAAGGATGCTACTTCATATAGGTACAAGTCAATCAAATTCTAGGACATGATTAGCACACTATACTCCAGAGACCGTGCTACCGGCGTGGGTACAAGGACAACTAATGAAAGCGCAACTAAAATGGCAGAGGAGAATGGTAACACCACTGCCAACAATAAATATGCCAATTCATCAACTCAAGATGACGAAGATCGTCTGAAGTAGAGGTATCGATCGGATGACTCAATTGCAACCAGGCTTGGTGATAACTTAGATAACTGCGCTGCTGTGTTCAAAGATGATGCTCCTGAGCCTCCACCAAAGCCATCATTTCCTGAGGAAATCTGAGCTGTTCTTTATGGAATACTAGATCTAGACGATGATCATCAGTTGGCAATATATGATGTTCTTGTAGCCGATGATCACAAGTTCAAGTATTTGGTGGCACTGCTTGTACGAATGAAGAAGCGGATACCAAGCAGATAAATGCATGATTCAGATCTTCCTTTGTGTTGCAGTCTGCCATTTGGATCTTGTTTAACTTATTTAAACTCTGGAACTTGTATTTATTATGTTGATGCATCTATGTTTTATGGGCTAGAACTTTGGAACTTGTATGATATGTGGATGATAATCTATGTTTTAGTATTTTGATTTTTTTGGAAAGGAGCATATATTAATATCGCGAGATACCAATTACACCCAGCCTCTACAACAACGCATTACCCTAATGGTATTACGGATGCACACAGCCAACAAAATAAAGAAGAATTACAGAAAAAAGAAAGTCCCGCTTTAGAGATCTATGCCCTATAACAGCGACCAAACACCACTAAGGCAGCACCAGAAATCCATCCTCTCCAAAAGCGACGCCTTCAAGAAGGGAACAGTGCACTAGCGCCGTCATCGTCCTGATCATCGATCATAGGTTTTCAACCTGGAGAAAGTCCGCGCTGACAAAACAATGCCTTCAACAAGTTTATTGCCAGGCACAACCAATTAAGGTCAGACCTTGGATTTTCACCCTACAGCTTGAACTCTAGAAATCTTCTATACTGTCGCCCCCACCTTACAATGTCGATGTTCCAAGACCTAGAACGCCAAGCCAAAACCTCATCGTGGATAGGATTCACACCACCATTACCATTCTTCAAACCTTGGCTTTCATGTCATTCTCCATGACTGACTTCACCATTGGACTAATGGCATGTTGTTGATGGCAACAGTCTATAAAGATTCACAGCACTCCCTCTGAAACCAAACGGTCAGATAAAAACATGATTGCGCGCGACCGAGATCCATCCAATCTGGCGAACTCCGGCATGTCGTCCATTGGAGTTCACCAGCGGAATCTTCCGGAACACAACACTCCGACCAGATCGATGAAGTCATGGAGCAAGTAGATCTTTGTCCTCGTGCGAGAGGGATCCTAGGACCAACCCCTTTTATTCAAAGCCAGACCGGAAGCCCCCACACCGCCGGTCTTCACTGGCCACCAAGACCCACCGGAAAAGAACGGCAGATCCATGGTGACCCAGGCCGCCATGACCACTAGCTCGACGAAGAGACAACACCGCAGGTGGAGACTAGATGAGCGAGCACCGACCGCAGCCCACCGTCCCAGATCGGACCAGATGGGCCGCCAGATCGCCGTGCCGCCAACCGGATCTGGGTCGCCGCTCCACCCCAATCGCTGCCCCTCCACCTCGCCAAGAGCAGCCATGGCACATCACCTTACGCAGGCCCCGTCCAACGTCGGGAAATCCCTCCCTTCCACCACGCTGGGGTCGGGAGGCCGGATCCCCACCGCCCCCATCACCAGCGCCGTGCTCTTAGGCCGGCGGGCTTCTGAGGGCGATGAGGAGGGAAGGGCAAGGAGGGGCAGGGTGGCGGCGGTGCTAGGGGTCAGCCACCTCGATCGCCAGGAGGGGGCGACGCGAGGGGTCGAGGGGTACGTCCCCTCGGTCTGATGTGTGTTTTGAGGTCAAAAAGTTATGAGAAATACTCGTTGCAATCATTGATGCGTGTGTTTTTATTCTAGTCCATGGCAGCCATTTTGAATTTCAGAGTCATTTCCAAATTCCTGTGGCAGTCACATTAGTATTCATTTCATTTGGAAATGAATATTTGGGTGCCAAACGACCTCTCATATATATTTTAGGATGGAGAGAGTGTGTTTACATCCTAACGTGACTGCTGTGGAGAAATATGTTATGTGGTTCAGTGGTTATAAACATGGTTTTTAGTATCCCGATACGTATCGTAGTATCTTACGATTTTACGATATCACCATCGACAATTGATACATATCGTGATGGTATCTTAATCTAGTAGTATCTTACTTGTATCACGATACGTATCATAGTATCTTTAGTATCCCGATACAAATTCGATACCATACGATCCTACGGTTTAGTAAAAAGTAAGGACATAATGGCTTGGCAAGTTAAAAAAGATAAAATTGTTTTGTATTCGCAAAATGAACTAGGTACTTAAATAGTAAAACTTCCATTGTTTTGAGAATATAGAGTATAAAACATGAGTTTGTAGGTTGAAACAAAGCAGTCAACTGGTCATATTTGTGTAATAGCTTTAAAGTATATATGTGATCTTAGTTTTTGGTTTGTGGATACCTCTACAAAATACATGAAATATGTTTAAAATTAAAATCAATAATTAAATTTAAATGTTTTGAGGTATTTTTAATATATTCTTCCATTTTATTTAGAAAAAAAATCTCATAGTATCATGATACTACGATACGATACTACTGCCAAGAAAACGATACTACCTAGTATCCCGATACTAAAAACCTTGGTTATAAAACCGAAAGCAGCTCAGGTTTGGTACTAAGTACTAACACGAAGGGTGAAACAGAGTTGATCGATCAGCGATACAAAAGTGTAGCTAAAAGGGGCACATGTTGGTATATACGTACTCAGAGTTCAACTGTCTGTGTAATAAAGCTTCAGTTTCACGAAATTATAGTCCTTTAGCATAGCTGTGTATGTGAAAATTTAACTTTACATACAGAGAGTATAACCAGACCAGTAGTGTACTACGCCTGCTCTGTTCTTCCGTGTGCCAGGCAGCAGACCGAAGCAGGGCACCATGCGTTCCTTTTTTCTTCTCCTTGCCTTCGCGCGCGCGTGAGTTTCGCTCAGATCCTGGAGGGGATGAGGGGCGTGGAATTCGAGAGGTACGCCGCCGCGGCCGCCACGCCGCTGCCAAGCTTCACCGGGTACCCGATGTCCTTGAGCACCATCTCCACCCCGCTCAGGCAGCCCAGCAGTTGCAGCTGCAGGAAAGCAAAACAAGCATTGGTCGTTGCAAATTACACACGACATACATAGCAGCAGTCCAGGAATACCTCGTTGAGGTTGCCGAGGTGTCCAATCCTGAAGACCTTCCCGGCGACCTTGTTGAGCCCGAGGCCGAGGCTGAGGTTGTACCGCTTCCATGCGTGCTTGACGATCTCGGAGCTGTCGATGTACGCCGGCACAACGACAGCGGTGACCGTGTCGCTGAAGTTCTCCTCCTTCTGGGTGCAGTTCTTGAGCCCCCACGCCTCCACGGCCAACCTGTACGTATGTTTTAGATTTCCATTTCACATTCGTCAGGCTGTCATGGAACTGCAGCATGAGAAGAACTCCGAGTAGAGAAGATGTACGCCGTACGTACCTTGTTGCTGCGCCGAGACGCGCGTGCCTCTTGATGACGTTCTCGAGCCCCTCCTCGAAGATGAGGTCGAGTCCGGCGCGGAGGCCGTAGAGGAGCTGGATGGACGGCGTGTATGGCCAGTAGGTGCCCATCTTGTAGAACTTGAGGTAGTCCTTCCAGTCGAAGAAGACGCGCACGGACTTGGCCGTCTTGGCGGCCTCGAGCGCCTTGGGGCTGGCGCAGACGATGCCCAGCCCCGTGGGCAGCGACAGCGCCTTCTGCGACCCAGTGAGCGCCACGTCCACGCCCCACTCGTCCATGCGGAAGTCCAGCGCGCAGATGGACGACACCCCGTCCACCAGCAGCAGCGCCGGGTGCCGGTACGCGTCCAGGAGCTTGCGCACGGCGTGGAGGTCGTTGGTCACCCCCGTGGCGGTCTCGTTGTGGACGATGCACACGGCCTTGATGGTGTGGCCGGAGTCGCCCCGGAGCCTGGTCTCCAGCGCCGCCAGGTCGGCGCCGTAGCCCCAGTCGGACTCGATCACGTCCACGCTGAACCCCAGGCGCTGCTGCTGGTCGATCCACAGCAGGCTGAACTGACCCAGCGAGAAGGACACGATGCGGTCGCCGGGGGACAGCGTGTTGGTCAGCGCGCTCTCCCAGGCGCCCGTGCCCGTGGTGGGGAACATGAACGGGGTGCCCGTCGTGGTCTTGAAGATCTGCTTCACGTCCTCAAGGAGGGTCTTGGTCAGGGCCGGGATGGCCGGCGAGCGGTAGTCCTCGTTGTTCCGGCTCATGGCGCGGATCACAGGGTCAGGGATGTTCACCGGACCCGGGACGAACAGGTGGGTCCGCCCTGGCCCATACACGTAGTCCGCCATCTTTGCTGCGATTGTATGAACACAAACCACGTATGGGCTCTCCGGGTTAAAAACTCCAGAAAATCATGGTGCGGTACTGAAGGGCTCGATCTCTTATGAAGGTCTATGACAAGTTTTATGCTGGATAAGGGCCCATTGTCCATCCAGTAGAGTCTATGGCAAGTTGCTTCTCGATTTTGGTTGCTAAAAACTGGCTTATTGTTTTGTTAGTATCTAAAAATATAATATATTTTCCCCCAAAGTATAAGAATTTTGTAACTACGGAAAGTGTTAACCATCTGTCTGCTAAACAAATTATAAATATATCCAGCATAAACATAGCAGAACACAAATTACTCTACCTTAAAAGTCCAAGCATATACCAATTAAAAAACAAGAGTCCAAGCATAACTGCACTCTTGCTCTCCCAAAATAAGGAGATGGGGACTACTTGGCTACTCACGCAGAAGTGCTAACTGATCCACTACTCAAGGGAACTCCAGCTATTCTGATCGATCCTAGAACAAAAGAAGATTAAGATGCACACACTGCCGCACGCTTATCCGGACTATAATACTCTACTCTCCTCGGTGATGACAGAAACCGAAGAGCAAAACCGTCAAACTTTTCATGTGTTCTTCCTCACGACATGCTCTAGCAACTTCCTTAGCAGAATTCATGTACGCACTATACTAGCATCTATTGAACCGAGAAACCGGCGGAATCGCTAGAACTCTGATGGCCATGATCAGCGAATACCAAGTACACATGCTTCATCAGAGTAAACGAACTGTTAGATAAATGGAGTGTACCTGTTGTGGTCGGCGAGCGGGAGGAGCTGGGGTCGAGGGGATCCGTGCGAAGGAGAGGAGGATAGGATGGACGAAGGCTATATAGGAGCCACTGTGGCCAACGGGCAGGCCCTTCGTGGGGCCCGCACCCGTCCCGCGTGGCAGATAAGGCGACCTGCCATGAGGCCCTCAGAGCTCGCCCATGGAGTGGCACTCCTCCCTCCGCGCGGTGAAGGTGATGTGATCTCTAATCTGGGGACTCACACTCGACCACACGACCACGACATCTATGGCTTGTGAGATGACTCATCACACTCGGCTCGCGTTCATAAAAAATTAACAGAAATAGTACTTTCTCTGTTCAGAAATAATTGACTTGAGTTTTTCTAGAGTAGTATGAATCTATACACTAAAATCATCTAGATACATGCGAATCTAGTTAAATTCAAGTCACTTATTTCTAGACGGAGGGAGTAGTAGTTTCTTCCAACAGGGAAAATGAGGACTTCAAGAGCAAACTTGCTTTATCAAGCTCGTCGATCGAACTGTGTTGGTTAAATTGTCTTCGTAGAGCCCATACTCGTCTATCTCCACTAGTGAACTGAATTGTTCTAGTACAGAAAATATCTTAAGTCTTTTTTTACAGAGGAAAAATATCCTAGTATTTGTTCAGCGCATGGGGCTCTGGGATAAAATGACAGGTTAACTCAACTCCAACCGGAGCCAATCTGCTAGCCGTGGGTGCGGATGCGTCCACGTCGGCCTCTGCGCAGGATGTTATCGCCTCATCTCTACTTGCGGTGTCCCTGGAAACCTAACAAAAACTTCGTTTCTGTTAGTTTTCATCTTTAAAGACTAGAGACAAAGAGGAAAACTAATTGCATCAGCATGCAAGGGGAAAAAGAAAATGGGAGGGGAAGGTCGTAGCTAGGGCAGGTGAAGTGAGCTGTGTGAATGACTTGAGGTCGAAGCGCAAGATTGGAACTTAATTTGGAAGCATCCCTGGTGCTTCCTTGATCGTTTGTCTGCTCTGCCACAGCCCACAGGCGAAATAAAAGTCCATACTAGAACAAGATTAAACTTCCATATACACAGGTGAGAGTGAGATAGCTTTGCTGATTTGCGATTCGATAGCTTTGGTTGCCTGGCCGGACTGATGGTTGTTTAGTGGTGTTATGTATACCTTTGTGGCTTTGTTGTAGCCGGACGTGATTATGCAGCACACATTGTGAGTTCGTTGAGCAGTTTATTTTCCTAACTTTGACCATCCACAATTTTTTGGATTATTCAAGTGGAAATAGTATGATTAGTATCTACTCTAGTACTAGAAAACACTAGAAAAGCATTCCACCATGTTTGTCTAGTGTCTACATAACCTGTTAACACGTGCACCTAATTTATAGCAGTTGAGATTAAAGCGTAGTTATAACTAATCCGTCAGACAGTGATGTTCATATGCTGTAAAAAAGAAAAGGTATCCGTTTCCTAGAGCCGTTGTAGTCCTGCAATACATGTGATGACTTCATGGATGATGTCATCCATCATGAAATGCTATTCCTTCTATTTGGATAAAGCATACAAATTTAGTCGAAAGTCAATGTTCTCAGTACTTGACCAACATCATAGACAAAAACATTAACATCTATAATACGAATCTATATCAATAGATCCACCATAACATGTATTTTCATATATACCTAATGTTACTTTTAGATACATATTCAGTCAAACTTAGTACGCTTTGACTATTGACTAACAATACACACCTTGTTTTTTCGAGACACTACGAGAATGGGTTGTCTCTGGGTGCTTGTTTGACTCTGTAGTTTTAAGATGAATAAAAGAGGCATTGCTATAATGGGAATAAAAACATCTTAAGGGTCATAAAAGATATTTGAAGTAAAACAGGTTCCGTTTTAGCAATACTCAAATCAAACAATCATTTTGTTTGACAACAACAAAAACAACAAGTTTTCAAATATACTTGTACTTGTTAGAAAATTCAAAACACTAGGTAAATAAAGGATTTATAGATGCCTGGCAACTAAATATTTGAGAATTTACTAAGTTTCCATGAAACCGTATGAAATCAAATAGTGAACAACAAGGGGCAAGAAAACATCCACGCCATAAATAAGAAGATGATCCAACTGATAAGCCCCACCTGGCAGTGACACGGGGAACATTGAACGGGATGGATATGGGGGCGCTTAGAGTAACTCTAGCATATACCACAAAATAACCATTATTTCTGTTTTTGCACAAAAATAATGTCCGCATCAGATCCTGCAAAATGGATGAAGGGCATTTCCCTCTCTAAGTGTGTTTTGGGTGTTTGTCGACAACACGAGTGACCTTAGCAATGTGCAAAGTGTTTTAGGTACTACACATGAAAAGCACAAGATGGTGATCGACCGATCAAAAGTGAAAAGAGAAGAGAAGATTTCCAAGACTTTTTCCATATAGTTTGAGTCATAGGAAATTTGTACTATCAAGAGGGGTTGCTCTAGTGAAGGTTTGTGGGAAATCATGACCATTACACAAAACCATATTTGCACCCACAAGCCTACCTATTAACAATGGAGAAGAACCTCCCAAAATCTAACTGTTGTTGGAGCTCCTCGTTTGGAGACTCCGGTGTTAAAAGATCAGAGACTCAGTTGTGACCCGATCGGAGACTCCGAGAAAGTACCCGGACAAGTCACCGGAGTGTCAAAATCCTGAGCAACGCCAAGTGTGTTCCTCTCTAGTGTCTTTCCGGATATTGTGCAGAGATTCCTCTCGCACCTCTCTCAGTCTAGAGACTCCAGTCCTCCTAGAGCGGAGACTCTGGTGTGAGGCCACATTAGTCCGGAGACTCTAGTCTTAGATGCTTGTAACAATCAGATTTTCTTGGGAGGGAGGGCTATAAAGGCCTCCTTCCCCAAGGATAAGTTGTGACTTTCACTCTCTCTCCTCCATTGTTGCTAAGCTTATTTTCACTAGTTCTCTCTCTCTAGCCACTAGAACTTTATGCCCTTTTGGGAAACAAGGGAGAAGACCTAGATTTACACTCTCACCAAAGGGATTTGATCCCCCTCCCCCCCCCCACACACCACTCTACATTGAGAAACTTGTTACTCTCGAGTTGTTAGAACCCTAGACGGAAGAGGTTTCCCCCGAAGGTCTTTCTTGGTGTTTTGAAGCTTACTGTGTTGTAGAATTCAATTAAGTTGTGGAGAGTACCCTAACAAGTTTGTAAAGGTTTCGGTTTTCCATCTTGAAGGCCACCGCATAGTGGATCGTGTGCCCGCATTTATGGTGCGCATACGAAAGAATAAGGTGAGCCTGTATAGCATTGGTGGCTTTATGTGTCACCACACCTCTCCAACAAAGACGTACTTACCTTTATAAGGAAGGAATTTTGGGAATACATATTCATGTCTCCATTGCAGTTATCTCTACCCTATACCTCTGTATTGTTGTTACCTTGCTTGCTTGCCATCTAGGGAAATTCACTTAGTTCCATATCGATAGAATTTACCTTTATACCAAGCCTAAATTGAAAAGGAACTAAATTTTGGTTAGCACCTATTCACCCCCCTCCTAGTCACCATTGATGGCCTGCAAGTCCACAGGTTCGTCAGAGCATGTCTTCGCGGAGGTATTAATTCCAGTTTTTATATCGATCCCGATAAGGAGCCTAGGTAAGTGTCTTTATGCGGCGTTTCTGTCGCACTCAAGGTGTCATGTTGTCTTGAGTGAATTGACTATAATTGTTGTAAGTGGAAGGGGGTGAGTGAATAATAGAGGAAACTTGAGTAATGGAAAATGAGAGAAGTAAATAACATAAAAGTAAAACTGAGGAAAGTGCTCGAGGTTCCTGTAGATGAGAAGTTAGGCGCGGAGAGAAACAGTTCATGGTAATAGTGAATGTGCCAGATGGATGAAATGGAATAAGTGATTTTTATACTTCTTATTCATAGGTGAGTAGACAAGCAACCCATATACCGACTAGGAGTCCTCTTGGCAAATTCTTCCCAGTCCCAATGATCCATCTGCCTATTACCACATTAATGTCAGTACTTTAATTAAGATCTTTCAACCAGATCAAGGCTTTAATCTTGATGGTTCCTTGTTATCTTCGAGTAGTACTAGCTCCCTATTGATATCGGTTGTGTCACTCGGGGGTCGCCAATTCGTAGTATACAAGTTCATACCTATGAGGTCTCTAGATCATGTTGTCCGGGCCCTTAAATTGGACAACAAGCATTAGGCAAATATAGATATTCATTTTCACAATATAATAATCATGACAACAATCATAAATGGGTGAACACAAGGGAGGCACAATACATCTTACCAATCCCCTACATCTCCCACGCCTATGGGAATTTACTCAGACATGAGAGGGAGATAGATCAAAGGCATAATGATATTGCAAATAGGAATCATCTCAACTTTACCTTAGCAAGTCATAATATCGTTTGAGGATCAACTAAAATACAAACCAAGGTAGATCAAAGTATCAAACCGTAATATTACAAGTGCCAATTTCTCTCTCTCTCTCAGAGTACAGATGGGGATGATGGTGGAGTGAATGATTTAGAGGCTAGGGATCGTCGAAGAATGAGACGGTGTTCATCTCCTTCTTCATATCTGATCTCCTCTCTTCTAGATGTATTTGTGGCGGTTGTGTTGTGTTTTTGGTCTCCCCTCCTTCATGAAAGTTTCTTGTATTGACATAGCGGAGCCGAAAGAGGGTCGTACGGGCGGATGGTATGGGCGCGTCCCGACCGTACCAGTGGTCGTTATGGACCCTAGACACCTCTAATGAAAGGGGCTTCAATTGGGTATTTATTTCTTCAGGTGCAATTAGCCCATAAATGCTGTCAGATCTTCCAAAAGTGTTCATTACCTAAAAACCATCACAAGAAACCAAGGTTTCGCTAATTTACGATGTTAGCAGTAGTAAAAGGGTGAAATCCAGTGAAACCGGCAATAAACCAAAGGGAAATCAATGATAAAACATGTTAAAATTTGGAGCTATCAACCATACTTGTACTTTCAACGGGCGAAACCACTTTTTTGTAGTAAACTAATAAAGTGGCTTCCAAATTGCATATATACAGTGTCAGGGTGATTTTTCATAGTATACTGCCAATAGAAATTCCTTTGGTGGGAGGGAATGTTTACACCAAACTATCACCAAAACACGATAATTTAAATGCAAGGAGAACTTTGGTGAGACCGTGATGTGGATAGAGGGTGCGACTGTGTGGTAGAGCTATCGGTATCTGATCTAGAAGGTGGGGAGCATGTGCGCAAATGTGGGTTGAGCTACATGTGCAAGCGCAAGTAGCGGTGGTAGTGGTGGAGAGAGTTGGCTGGAGCAGGTATGATGATGTCTGCAAGTGCACACGTCGTAATAACTAGTTTCGAAGTAAGAGTATCGAACTAGGAAGAGATTTTGTAATGGACTTTGTGCCCCTCGTTATGAATTTGCCAAAGCGTACTTCCAAGTTGTATTTTATTCCAAGCAAGAATTTATCTAAAATGGTTTTGAATGAGAAGAAGAAATATTAAAAGACTAAACATGTAGAGGTCATAAATAGAGAATAATCAATGAAAATATGATGAAACTACAATAGATTTAAAGCGTGCTCGGGGAGTTTTGGATCCACCACTTGCATTTTAGTAGAACATGATTGGTCTATATATGTCTCGTATTTGTATTCGTGTGCATGGGCGGAACCCCATATAAAAGTGATCTCAAAAGTCTCAATTGTCTCACCCCTCATAACCATAACTGGTCCTCAATTGCAAGTTTACTTGATTTCACTAGCATTTAAATGTTAAATCATGGTTATGGATCTCCATTATCCCCTGTTGATGCATGGATTTTGAGATTAGCATTGTATCTCACTTAATGCCACCAACATCAACATACACCCACGTTAATCTCCTTTCAAGTCACCGAAGGGAAAATACTATGTAATCGACGTTCGCATTATATAAAGAGAGAAAACTGAATACACACTTATACAAGTAAAGGCACAAAAAATGTTTGATTCAGTTCATAGTGGTGCTCCATCTCCCTAAGAACAAGCAAAACTATTCACTAAAGAAAGCAATCCACATCATTATAATAACATAAATGAATAATAAAGGTATGAATGAATACATGTGCAATACATGAAAATCCACACTAGATTTGGAATTACAACGAGATGAATGATGAAATTAGTGATGGTGACGTTATTGATGATAATGGTGATGGAGATGCAATGGTTGATGTTGAAGATCGATGCCCAAGCCTCCAAGATCTGAGCACCAGTAGAGATGGATGCACTTAGTTTCTCTATAATTCTAGTCTTTGATCGAATCGTACAGTGTTGGGGGGATTCTCCCGGATAGGGTCACGCCGGGGTATAAAGGCCCAGTTAGCCGAGGTACGACAAGGTCAAAGCGCGTGTTGGCCGAATCACCTCAAGGCAGGCCAACTTATAGAATGACCCAGCCTGGAGGATGTTTGCCTAACAGTAGCCCGGCCGGCATAAAACATATGTCAGCTATGTTTGATCTACCTTGTTTGCAGGTACGTGCGTGGCCGAGTTAGCCGGGCGCGAGCCGGGTTATAACTTAGCTTCCGGGAGAAGGAAGGAATCTTGCTGGTCAAAAGGTGGCCTCTGTCCACTGTAGCGTGAGCGAAGTAGACAGAGGGAAGGACCAATAGGGTGTGGCCGACAGGGGTGACGTAGCTAGTGTCGGCTGACACCACCAGTGTCGGTGATGCAACGTTGTAGGGGCTTAGGGAGGCTTACACCCTGAGTCCGGACTAGCCATTTAAAGTGTAAAAAGAGGCATCTTACTTTACCAAAGGGCATATCAGAGAATATGCCTCCACGTTTGCCCTAGATTTGTAACATGGGCTTCCCTATATAAGGAGCAACAGGGCCTCCATAGAGAGGGATCGATCATTTTAGCCGAGGAAGAACCCTAGAGCATAGTAGTGGGCAGTAAGAGAACTAGTCTCCTTCTCATGAACAGCTCGAGGATCCCTTGTAATCCCACATCAACAATAGAGAAATACAAACATCCGCGTGTGGAATCACCACACTATCCCTCCCTAGATTTCTCTAGTGTACATTGACCGCATCTTTAGCCTATACATGGCATATGTCGTGCCACCACCATAATAGTTGGCGCCCACCGTGGGGCTAGCAGCGCTAGCAGGAGTAAAAATCCAGATGGGAAACATCTTTGGCACTGGCAAACGCATCGTCTCCGGGATTGTTTAGCACTTTGGTGCGCTGGATTACGTCAGCGACAACATTAGGAGCATCGGCGGGCGTCCTTCTCCGCTCAACAGCCTCTTCATCAAGCTTCGCACCCACAAGATCTATGCTGGCATCGACGAGTCCTACGTTCACCTACATCACGTCGTCGAGGGAGGTGAACCACCTCTCAGTGCGGCTCGCGGTTCGCGTATCACTTGCCCCGCTAGCTACATTGAGTTCATGATGACAGCGCCTGATGCGGGAGCAAGCAAGGACCCAACACCAGATCTGGACGTCACGCCGAAGCAGGCAAGGTCTAGATTCCCTCCAGTAGAGAGGCTAGAGAATGTACTGCAGCAGGCAATAAATAGCTTGGCAACACCCATAGCACCAGTGGTAGATCCGGCTTAGGCACAAGCCGGGTTAGAGGAAACTAGGCAGAAAATATTGCTAAAGCAAAAAAGGTAGCCGAGTTACATCAGTCACTAAACATCACTCTGTAGGAGTATGCAAAGGCAAACCATATAGATGGAGTAAAAATCCGAGGTAGGAACCTGCTCACTGAGATAGACAAGGAGTATGTGCCTAAGACAGGTCAGACAACTACTATAGTAACAGCAAGGCTAGAGAGGTATAGCACCCTGGCAAAAAACCTTAGGGCTGCCAATGCAGCTGCATCCGAGTTAGAGGGTTTGACCGGAGAAGCTAGAGAAAGTCAACAAGAGAGAGTTAACCACTTGCCGAGGGTAGCATGTCAGCAGAATGAGGAAATAAACAAGGCAAACCCGTCGCAACCTGGAGCTTCGCATGTAGTTTACTCGGAAAGGAATAACCCGGCAAAGTTCGTTGGAGCTGCGTCATCACCGCATGACGGCCCCAGAAGAGAGGAAATGGTAACCTCGGGGAGAAAAGACAAACAAATGGTCCTGTATGACCTGGTAAAGGCAAGGAAAGGAAAAGCATGCGAGTGGATGAGGACCGTCACAATGCCAGCCAGGGTGAAGCTGGCCGGGGTAACCGCGACCAAGGCAATGTTGGTTGAGGAAACACTGCCAACGGCTATGCTGGACAGCATAATCCGGCGGGAGCTGGACAAAATATACCTAGGCAACAGCAGCAATACACACCTCGGCAGGAGAGAAGTGTTGGCCCAGCAATGCAACAACAAAATACTCGTCTGGGTCAGGATAGATATAATGATGGTTACTCGGCAATGGCTGATGCCGGATTCCCTAGACTAGAGCATCATATAATTGGATCAAGATTGGGCAACGGGAATTTGCAGCCGGATGATGCAAGGCTAAAACTGGACCGGATCTATAGGTCGGAAATGATTGAGGTACAAGGTCCTCCAGGTCCAGCAGGTTTTGGACCCCGGATCATGAGGGAACCGCCAGTGTTGAACTTCTAGTTGGCACGAGGAACAAAGACGTATGACGGTAGCACCAAGCTAGACTATTGGCTCATGGATTATGCAACTACAGTCAACATAGCTGGAGGAAATTTGAGATCGGCAGTGAGGTACGTACCTCAAATGTTAGAAGGACTAGCTAGGGTCTGGTCAATAACGTGCTGATGATCGACTCAACATGTATCGAGCTCGTTGGGGAACCCCAAGAGGAAGGTATGATGAGTACAGCAGCAAGTTTTCCCTCAGTTATGAAACCAAGGTTATCGAACCAGTAGGAGCAAGGAAACACCTCCAAGGTGTTGTTTCCAACTTGGAATCCTGCACAACACAACCACAGAACTTTGCCCCCAACTTACAGTGAGGTTGTCAATCTCACCGGTTTTGCTGAAAACAAAGGATTAAACGTATTGTGTGGAAGATAGTAATTGCTTGCAGAAAGTAAACAGTAAATAGTAAATAGTTGTAGATTGATGGTAAAAGAATGGGCCGGGGTCCATAGTTCACTACAGGTGATTCTCCTTAAGATATATGACATGTTGGGTGAACAAATTACAGTGGGGCAATTGACAGACACCGAGAAAGCATACATGCAGATACTAATCATCTTGACTCCTATGAGATTTGATTGGGCATTACAACATTATACATAGACTGTAATCCAACTACATCTATGACTATAACCCACCTTCATGTTATCATCCGAACCCCCTCCAGTATTAAGTTGCAAGAAACAGATAATTGCATTAAGCAAAGTGTTTAAAGTAAACAATACGATTGTTCTATGAACAAAGGATTGTTGTTTTCTCCCTAGTAGCAACAACACATCTAGTACCTTAGAGATTTCTGTCACTTCCCCAAAAATTATAGATACGTTTACAACGTATCACTTGCCAGAAGGAAGCATCAAATGCTGGATAGACTTTGAGGAGATGTTTGTTAGTAACTTTGCAAGCACGTACAAGAGGCCGAATAGTTCACAGACCCTAGCACTACGTAAATAGAGACCGAATGAGCCGGACGGAGAGTTCTTGACTCGGTGGTGTAATGTGCACAATTCTTGTGAGGGGGGTGATTGAATCACAAGCATTGCGTGGTTTGCCCAAGGTTGTAGGTATGGGAGTATGTTGTGGCAGAGATTGCAGGGAGATATGCCAACTACCTTGGCTGAGACGATCCAAATCGCGGATTCGTATGCTTTGGGAGATTCGACCCAACCTCGGTTGATGTCAAGCGAGTCAAATGAGGAGTACTATAATAGAGATGGTTTCGGGTCATCGCGGAGAAATGACTTCCGGGGAAAGAGGAGAGATGATCGTCAGGATTACAGGTACAGCTCGCAGCAAGTGGCGGCTGTAGATCAAGATCAGCCCAACGTCGAAGCTAGCCAACGTCAGAAAACTGGAGGGCAACAGTGGCAACAAAAGAATGAAGGCTAGAAACCTTGGACGCTGGAACAGAAGAAATAGTGGCAAGAAAGAAAGGATAGGCCGAGATACACATTCGAGTCTATGTTGGATCAGCCGTGTAAGTTCCACATGCCTAGTCCGAATAATTCGGCGAATCATATGACCCGGCAAAGTGGCTCGGGGAATGCACAGGCATCTCGGCATGAAGCACCTCGGAACGATACACCTCGGCAGCAACAATTCACTAGGGGGAATGGACAGCAACTAATGTTGCCTCCACCTCCGCCGAGGTATGAAAACTAGGAGAGAAAGGATGCAGTGCATCAGGTGAATAATCAACAACAGCAAGATCAAAGGTGGCATGGTTAGGACGGCAGAAATGAGTATAGAGAGCATCACCAAAGTTATTGTGTGTTCACCATAGAGGGAACTGATAGAAAGAGCTTGCAGCGTCGACATATGGAAGTGAACATAGTAATGTCGGCTGTGACGAGGTATATGCCTTGGGAAGAACAAGAAATTACCTGGAGCATCAAGGACCACCCAAAGCTCATGCCGAGTCCTGGGATGTATGCGCTGGTGCTGGACCCGACGTTCATTGGGCCAAATATCAATGGTAGATTTTGCAAGGTACTAGTAGACAACGGCAATAGCACTAACATCATGTATAAGGATGCCATGCACAAGTTGGGAATATCGGAAAACATGCTCCAGGCAACAAGGACCACTTTCCATGGCATTGTGCCAGGTATCTCATGCGAGCCCATTGGTAAGGTCCAAGTTGACGTGTTATTCGGCACAAGGGACAACTGCCGGACTGAGAACTTGGAGTTTGAGGTTGTGAACCTGGATAGTGCGTATCATGCGTTACTTGGCAGGCCAGCTTTGAACAAGTTTATGGCAAGCACTCACATCAGCTACTTGAAGATGAAATTTCCAGGGCTAAGGGGAGTGATCACCATAGCCGGGGACTTCAGGTGTTCCATTGAGTGTGCCTTTGTCAGGTCTAACCTGGCTGAGTCACTGGTGATTGCACAAGAGAAGAGGAAAATTCTAAAAGCGGCTGCGTTGGCTCAGTCCGCACAGCAGCATATGCTGGCTCTGACTAACCCGCATGGGAGTGTTTCATTTCAAGCGACAAAAGATACAAAGAAGGTGCATGTTGATGACTAGTTCCCAGAGCGCACCGTAACTATTGGTGTCGGCTTAAGTGACAAACAGGAAAACGAGCTCGTCAACTTCCTCCATGAGAATTGGGATATCTTTGCTTGGTCTACACAGGACCTGCAAGGTGTGCCGAGGGAGTTGGTCGAGCACTCTTTGAATGTAAGACCCAGAGCAAAGCCGGTAAAGCAACCTCTCCGCCGTTTTGTCGAAGGCAGGAGAAAAGTCATTGGAGATGAGATAGCTCGACTCCTGGTAGCCGAATTTATCATGGAAGTCCTTTACCCAGATTAGCTCTCTAATCCGGTGCTCGTGGAGAAGAAAAAAGATGATCCGAATGTGGCAGTGGTATGGTGTATGTGTATCGATTACATGAAACTGAACAAGGCGTGTCCAAAACATCCATTCCCACTGCCAAGGATAGACCAGGTCATCGATTCAACTGCTAGGTGTGAGTTGTTGTCATTCATAGATGCTTATTCTGGCTTTCACCAAATACCTTTGAACCCGGATGATCAAATAAAGACCGCGTTTATCACCCCGTACGGGGCTTATTGCTATCGCACTATGTTGTTTGGTTTACGTAATGCTAGAGCAACGTATCAACGATGCATGCAAAAATGTTTCATGACCAAATAGGTCGAAATGTGGAAGTGTATGTGGATGATGTTGTAATAAAAGCTAAGGAAAGCAAAACGCTCCTTGATGATATCTAGCAAACATTTGCGAACCTAAGGAGGTTCCGAATGAAGCTTAACCCAGAAAAATGTACCTTTGGTGTGCCGGCAGGGAAGTTACTCGGTTTCCTTGTATCCAGCCGAGGTATCGAGGACAACCCCATGAAAATCCGAGCTATAGAAAAAAATGGAATTGCCGAAGTGTCTTAACGATGTGCAGAAGTTCACAGGTTGACTGGCATCGTTAAGTCGGTTTGTGAGTCGACTAGGAGAAAAGGCATTGCCCCTCTACCAGTTAATGAAAAATGTAGACAAATTTACATGGACACCGCAAGATGATAGCGGGTTTCATGAGTTAAAAAAGATGTTGTGTTCTACACCGGTCTTAGCCTCGCCACTATCTAAGGAGCCAATGTTGCTCTATATAGCCGCGACCAACCGAGTCGTAAGTGTAGTGATAGTGGTAGAGAGAGATGAGGACGGTAAGTCGGTGCAAAGGCCAATGTACTACCTAAGAAAGGTGTTGTTATCTTCAAAGCAGAATTACCCACACTACCAAAAGATGGCATGGCGTGTATATGGAAGCAAAGAAGCTAAAGCATTACTTTGAGGAACACCCCATCAAGGTGATATTCAAAGCGCCCATATTAGAGATAATGAGCAACAAAGATGCCAGTGGCCGAATTGCAAAATGGGTAATTGAGTTAGCCCCATACGCGCCACAGTTTGATAGAAGAGATGCGATTAAATCTCAAGCAGTGGCGGATTTCTTCGTGGATTGGACTGAGATACAATATGAACCACCTTTGCCGGACTAAAACTATTGGAGGATGCACTTTGATGGGTCAAAGCTAAAGGAAGGACTAGGGGGCAGAGTGGTGCTTACCTCGCCCAAGAAGGATCAGCTGAAATATGTTCTCCAGCTCCATTTTAGCGCATCGAACAATGTTGCCGAGTATGAAGCGCTCATGCATGGACTTAAGGTGGAAAAGGAAGTAGGGATACATCAGATACAATGTTTCAGAGAATGGGATTTGGTGGTGTAGCAAGTGTCTGGCAATTGTGATGCTCTGGATGCAAACATGGCCCTTTATAGATTCCACGTTCAAAAGATAAGTTGGTCCTTTGAAGGATGTGAATTCCATCACATACCTCGGATTGAAAATGAGGTAGCCGACGTATTATCTAAGTTGGGGTCATCTCGGTAGCCAATCCCACCAGGCATTGCATTGGAACACTTAAGAAAACCATCCATCATACCGTCACCGGAATCTGAATCAATCTATGTCCCGGCTCTCTCCGGATCAGAAGCTACCCCTATGGATATAGACTGGGGAAACACCTCAGCAAACCCGGGGACCACTTCGGCAGACCTGGGGATTGTCTCGCAGAACACGGGGACTGTTCAGCTTAATCTGGCTGGATTCATGTCGGTAGATGCAATGGAAATTAACGAAGAGCTTTTCCCCGTTCGGCCTATACCTGCATGGGCATGATGGCTGAATACACGGCGCCCAGAAAAGTGCTTGGTGCGTGGTGTTGATGTAGAGCTCGTTGGGAACCCCAAGAGGAAGGTATGATGAGCACAACAACAAGATTCCCTCAGTTATGAAACCAAGGTTTAATCGAACCAGTAGGAGCAAGGAAACACCTCAAAGGTGTTACTAGCTGAGCTTTGGCAGGGCGCACTACCGGTGCTAGTAGCAACGTGGAGACCTACACAATACAACCACATAACTTTGTCCCCAACTTGCGATGAGGTTGTCAATCTCACCGTGTTTTGCGGAAAACAAGGGATTAAACGTATCGAATGGAAAGAAGTAAAAGTTTGCAGAAAGTAAACACAAAACAGTAAACAGTTGTAGATTGTATGTAAAGAAAAAGGACCGGGATCCATAGTTCACTAGAGGTGGCTCTCCTTAGATAGATAACATGCTGGGTGAACAAATTACAGCAGGGAAATTGACAAACAACGAGAAAGCAATACATGCATATACTAATCATCTTGACTCCTCTGAGACTTGATTGGGCATTACAACATAATACATAGACCGCCATCCAACTGCATCTATGACTAATAATCTACCTTCAGGTTATCATCTGAACCCCCTCCAGTATTAAGTTGCAAGCAACAGATTATTGCTTTACGAACTACGTGTAAAGTAAACAATACGATTGTTCTATGAACAAAGGATTGTTGTTTTCTCCCTAGTAGCAACAGCACATCTAGTACCTTAGAGATTTCTGTCACTTCCCAAGATTACCAGAGGCATGAACCCACTATCGAGCATAAATACTAACTCTTGGAGTTGCTAGCATCTACTTGGCCAAGATAGCTACTAACAACGGAAAGCATGCAAGATCTCAAATAACAAAGACATGATAGAATCAATAATCAATCTGAAATAGCATCTCAATATCCATCAGATCCCCGCAAACACAACATGTATGAATTACAAATAGATGATCTTGATCATGAACAGAGCTCACAAGATCTAAACATGAAAGCACAAAGGAGGAGAAACCAGCCATCTAGCTACTACATGGATCCGTAGTCCAAGGATGAACTACTCACGCATCACACCAGAGGCTTGCATGGTGATGAAGAAGGCCTCCAAGGTGAATTCCCCTCTCCGGCAGGGTGCCGGGAAGAGCTTCAGATCCCCCCCGATCTAGGGACAGAGACGACGGCGGCTATAGACTCTTTCGTGGATTTTTGATCGGGTACTTAGGGTTTTCGTCCCGAGGGCAACTTATAGTGGGAAGGGGAGGCCGAGGGGGTGTCGGGAGCGGCCACACCACCCACTGGCACGGGCCAGGCCAGGCCGCGCGACCAGGTGGTGTGGTGGCTCCCTGGCTCTTCTCCATCTCGTATTCTGGCACTTGATCACTTCCGGAAAAATAGGCACTTTGGCTTTTGTCCCGTCCAATTCCGAGAATATTCATTTTCTGACTTTCCTCGAACCGAAAACAGCAGAACACAGGCAGCTGGCACTGTGGCTCTTGTTAATAGGTTAGTCCAAGAAATCATACGAAAAGTACTCCAAAGTTGGAACAAAACACAAGAAAGTGGATAAAACCAAGCATAGAACATCAAAAATTATAGATACATTTGCAATGTATCAACATCCCCAAGCTTAACTCGTTCTCGTCCTCGAGTAGGTAAGTGATAAAAAGAAAATGATTTTTGAGGTGACATGAACCATCAAAGACTTGATCAAAGTATTTGCAAAACATTCAAAGATGGGATCATAGTACTTCTATCATAACATAAAAGACAAAGTTCTAACAATGCAAAGAAACTATGATGCAACATGAAAAGGTACAGACAAAAGATTCATGAATAACAATGCTTTGCAAGACGTTTGTTTGTTTCACATAAAGAAAACATAGCATAATAGTATTCAGCTTGTCCCTCAATAGAGTGGCAAATATAAATGCATAGGACACCTTCAAAGTTCATAAGAGTGACTAGATACAATAGTTTCAAACAAGCAGTAACAAGTTATGCATCAATCAACTAGTCTTGGGACAATGCACATAGAACTAAGAATGGCCACTATGCTATCCAAGTAGGTGCATAAAGTTAGAAGGTGGAGACTCAATATAATGGTGGAAGAAAGGCCTTTTGTAAAGGAAGTAGGGATTCAAGTCTCATAAAGAGCTTCCAAAAATTATGGTACTCATAGCTTTCAGTTCTCATTACCCCTATCATAAGCATCTTGAAGTGATTAAGGTTAAAGTGAACAAACTATGGTGTACATGCTTGACGAAGTATAAGTTAGAAATCTCATGTCCCTTGTATACGAGGGCCGCTCCTCATGCTACTCAAGTTTAGCCACCGGTAAGTTCTTGTCATCGTATGTACATGTGTATCATTGAGAACCGCCAACGGGGTACCCCTTGCCCGATGATACGGAAGAATCCCCATATCAAAATGACAAGGCAAGCAGACAACGAGCATCTCAGCATTCTTCTTATTTACCATGGGAATATGGTGCTTTTTTCTCTCTTTCCTCTTTTCATAGTATCTCTTTTTCTCTCTCTTTTTTTCAGCATAGGACTCTTTTTTATAAGAAGAATGCTTCATAGACAGCTCATTATGGTTACGCTGCAGGTTTCCACCATGTCAGCATGGATTAGACCAGCGTCCCAGGCATTTCTCTAACACATATACATAACTCCAAGGACTTACAAGCTCCCCTTTCATTTCACACCGATGACATCCATATACAAAAGAGCATGATATCAACTAGGTACAAGTACCAAGTGCAATGTTGAAAGCGTTCCCCATGAGAGCATGGTTCTGTTAATTCCCGACAAATAAGTGCAAGCATATACAACATAGAAGACATAATGGTTCAAGTTTATTAAGGGCAAGTAAAGTAAAGTGTGCCATCAAGTTCGTGAGAGCTTTAATCACTAGTTTTTTCATAACAAGTGGAAGGTAAACAAAAGCATGAATATACTTGGAATAGCATAAGCTAGTAGGCAGGTATGGTGGACTCTTTGGAATAACTTGGTTTAGGGAGTTGGATGCATGAGTGGAACTCATACTTTGTTGTAGAGGCTAGCAAAAGACTAGGAGCGACAAACTAAGAGAGCAATAATGGCCATAATCATGCAGAGCGACAAAACATCATTGATCAAAGCATAAAGTGATACTACAAGTTGAAAACTAAAGGATCATAAAGGCTATGGTGACTTGAGATAGTCATAACATGGTGTGAGCATGTGCCAAGTCAACCCAAATAAAGCATCAAAGGAGAATACCACTATACTATGCTTTAATATGCTAAAACAATGCATGATTCATCCAAGGCACATTAAGAAATCTCAATTGTTTATAACAAGTCATGCTACAGCAAAGAATACTAAGCATAAAGCCAAAACAATATCAAGCATGGCATGACAAAGCATAGGCCACCGTCAAAAACAAGCTCTTTTTACCACAAAAGCATGAACTTTCCTACTCTTTTCCAAACCAAACCAAACTATTTGCAAACCAAAGTGTGAAAGAGGGGGTCCAACCAACTTATTCAGAACACTAAGCAAACCAAGAAAACTAAAAACCAAAACAAACACGAAAAAGAAGACGCTCCAAGAAAAACACAAATGTGCATGAAACAATAAAAATGAATCGTTTGGAAGAAACCTGGGATTTTTATTGATGAAGAAGGGGATGCCTTGGGCATCCCCAAGCTTTGACGCTTGTACTTCTTGGATATTTCTTGTGGTGACACGCGTGGCATCCCCAAGCTTTAGCTTTAGTCCATCCTTCATCTCATTACTCATTCCTTCCATACACCTGAAATTTTTCCTTCATACAAAACTTCACACAATCTCATTAGCAACATTAGTGCACTTAAGATAAATAAGTCTCCAGGTTCAGTTCTAACACCAAATAAACTTCCATTAGAACACTAGATACTGTAGCACGTCCCTCAAAAAGCTCAATTCCCCAAAGGAACTCAAGAAGGAACTAACGAGAAGCAAATGCAGAAAATGGCAGAAATCTGTCAAAACAGACCAGCAGGTAAAGACAAATTTTTTCGAAGACCTTCTGTTGCTCAAATCAAAAAGTGTTGAACTAAGGAAAGTTAGATAACAACCTGGGGCAGAAGAACAAAACATTACAGCTCAATCCGACGTACATAGCACTCTCAGGAATTTTTATGGTGAAGCACAGAAATTTGTTTCGGGACAGCAACTTTCCCAATCATTACTTCTCTCTCATTAGAGGTTACTCTTGGCACAAAAAGCAAATAAAAAGAATAAGGAGCGGTTATTACAGAGGTAATAACTTCCAAGACGCATCTAATACTCTTGGGTTATCTCCCAACAAGTACTTTTCTTTAATGCCTTTAAGTTAGGCATGATAATTTTAGAAGATGCTCACATAAGAAATATGAATTGAAGTGAGCATCAAGAAGCAAATTAAAAGCACATTTAGGTCTAACCCACTTCCTATGCATAGGAATCTTGTATGAAAATAATTTCACAAAGAACAAAGTGACGGGCATAGGAAGATAAATCAAAAGTAACTTCAAAACTTTCAGCACATAGAGAGGTGTTTCATTACCATAAAAACTTCTACAACCATATTTTCCTCTCTCATAATAATTTTCAGTAGCCTCATGAATAAACTCAACAATATAACTATCACATAAGGCATGCTTTTCATGATCTACAAGCACTAGAGCTTCATTATAAATATTTTCAAAAGAATCCTCGGGAACATAACATTCACCCTCCTTTGATAAGCATGGGGGACAATAAAATAATGTAAGAGATAAAGAGTTACTCTCATTAGAAGGTAGGCATGGGTAGATCCATTCTTCCTCCTTTTGTCCATCACTCTCCTCCTCTTTTTCATCTAATGAGCTTTCAGGTTCAGCAATTTCTTCTTCCATGGAGGTTCTAGCAGGCGGTGGTTCATCTATTACCTTAGCAGTCATAATATTGTTCCCAAATAGGAAAATGAGTGAGCTATCTATAATGAAATAGTGATTGGCACAGAGCTAGTCATAAAGGCAACTTAAGAAAGGAGCTAATTTTTTTTGTATTTTTTGAAGAATAAAACAAGCAAACAAAGCAAAAAGAAAACTAAGCAAAACAAAAACAACAAAGTAAAGAGATTGGTTATGAGGGACTCCCCTTGTGAAGATGTCCTTGACTCCCCGGCAACAGCGCCAGAAAATCGCTTGATGGCTCAATACACGGCGCCCAGAAAAGTGCTTGGTGCGTGGTGTTGATGTAGAGCTCGTTGGGAACCCCAAGAGGAAGGTATGATGAGCACAGCAACAAGTTTCCCTCAGTTATGAAACCAAGGTTTAATCGAACCAGTAGGAGCAAGGAAACACCTCAAAGGTGTTACTAGCTGAACTTTGGCAGGGCGCACTACCGGTGCTAGTAGCAACGTGGAGACCTGCACAACACAACCACAGAACTTTGTCCACAACTTGCGATGAGGTTGTCAATCTCATCGTGTTTTGCGGAAAACAAAGGAATAAACGTATCGAATGGAAAGAAGTAAAAGTTTGCAGAAAGTAAACACAAAACAGTAAACAGTTGTAGATTATATGTAAAGAAAAAGGACCGGGATCCATAGTTCACTAGAGGTGGCTCTCCTTAGATAGATAACATGCTGGGTGAACAAATTACAGCGGGGCAATTGACAAACACCGAGAAAGCAATATATGCATATACTAATCATCTTGACTCCTCTGAGACTTGATTGGGCATTACAACATAATACATAGACCGCCATCCAACTGCATCTATGACTAATAATCCACCTTCAGGTTATCATCCAAACCCCCTCCAGTATTAAGTTGCAAGCAACAGATTATTGCTTTACGAACTGCGTGTAAAGTAAACAATACGATTGTTCTATGAACAAAGGATTGTTGTTTTCTCCCTAGTAGCAACAACACATCTAGTACCTTAGAGATTTCTGTCACTTCCCCAGATTACCAGAGGCATGAACCCACTATCGAGCATAAATAATAACTCTTAGAGTTGATAGCATCTACTTGGCCAAGATAGCTACTAACAACAGAAAGCATGCAAGATCTCAAATAACAAAGACATGATAGAATCAATAATCAATCTGAAATAGCATCTCAATATCCATTGGATCCCCACAAACACAACATGTATGAATTACAAATAGATGATCTTGATCATGAACGGAGCTCACAAAATCTAAACATGAAAGCACAAAGGAGGAGAAACCAGCCATCTAGCTACTACATGGATCCGTAGTCCAAGGATGAACTACTCACGCATCACACCGGAGGCTTGCATGGTGATGAAGAAGGCCTCCAGGGTGAATTCCCCTCTCCGGTAGGGTGTCGGGAAGAGCTTCAGATCCCCCTTGATCTAGGGACAGAGACGACGGCGGCTGCAGCTCTTTCGTGGATTTTTGATCGGGTACTTAGGGTTTTCGTCCCGAGGGCAACTTATAGTCGGAAGGGGAGGCCGAGGGGGTGCCGGGAGCGGCCACACCACCCCCTGGCGCGGGCCAGGCATGGCCGCGCGGCTAGGTGGTGTGGTGGCTCCCTGGCCCTTCTCCGTCTCGTATTCTGGCACTTGATCATTTCCATAAAAATAGGCACTTTGGCTTTTGTCCCGTCCAATTCCGAGAATATTCATTTTCTGACTTTCCTGGAACCAAAAACAGCAGAAAACAGGCAGCTGGCACTGTGGCTCTTGTTAATAGGTTAGTCCAAGAAATCATATGAAAAGTACTCCAAAGTTGGAACAAAACACAAGAAAGTGGATAAAACCAAGTATGGAACATCAAAAATTATAGATACATTTGCAATGTATCAGGGCAACAACAATATTTGAATTCCAAAAAGAAGATACTTTGCCGAGTGACGAAGTACTCTCAAGGAAAATCCAAAGAAGAGTAAAGGCATACACTACCATCAACGCTGAACTATACAAAAGGAGTGTTACAAGTGTTCTGCAGCGATGCATAGACCCAGAAGAAGGGCTTGACATCCTCCGAGATATCCATCAGGGGGAATGTGGTCATCATGCATCTTCTAGAGCATTAGCGTCAAAAGCTTTCCGGCATGGATTTTACTGGCCAAGTTCCTTGGAGCAAGCCAAGGATCTTGTGAGAAAATGCAATGGTTGTCAGAGGTACGCCACAAAGACACATATGCCTATGTCGGAACTGCAAACTATACCTATCACTTGGCCATTCGCGGTATGGTATTTGGATATGGTAGGACCATTTAAGCCGGCAAAGGGGAACATGACCCATATCTTGGTCATGGTAGACAAATTTACCAAGTGCATTGAAGTAAAGCCAATCAGGAAATGTGATGGGGCAACAGCTGTGACATTCCTCAAAGATATAATCTTGAGATACGGCTATCTGATGGCCCAAAATATATCGAGCTCGTTGGGGAACCCCAAGAGGAAGGTATGATGAGCACAACAACAAGTTTTCCCTTAGTTATGAGACCAAGGTTATCAATCCAGTAGGAGCAAGGAAACACCCCAAAGGTGTTGCTAGCTGAGCCTTGGCAGAGCGCACTACCAGTGCTAGTAGCAACATGGAGACCTGCACAACACAACCACAGAACTCTGCCCCCAACTTGCGCTGAGGTTGTCAATCTCACCGATTATGCTGAAAACAAAGGATTAAACGTATCGAGTGGAAGAAAGTAATAGTTTGCAGAAAGTACACACAAAACAGTAAACATTTGATTGTAGATTGATAGTAAAAGAAAGGACTGGGGTCCATAGTTCGCTAGTGGTGGCTCTCCTTAAGATAGATAACATGTTGGGTGAACAAATCACAACGGGGCAATTGACAAACATCGAGAAAGCAATATGCTACTACTCATCTTGACTCCTTTGAGACTTGATTGGGCATTAAAACATTATAGACAGACCGCCATCCAACTGCATCTATGACTAATAATCCACCTTCAGGTTATCATCCGAACGCCATCCAGTATTAAGTTGCAAGCAACGGATAATTGCATTACGAATTGCGTGTAAAGTAAACAATATGATTGTTCTATGAACAAAGGATTGTTGTTTTCTCCCTAGTAGCAACAACACATCTAGTACCTTAGAGATTTCTGTCACTTCCCCAGATTACTAGAGGCATGAACCCACTATCGAGCATAAATACTAACTCTTAGAGTTGCTAGCATCTACTTGGCCAAGATAGCTACTAACAACGGAAAGCATGCAAGATCACAAGTAACAAAGACATGATAGAATCAATAATCAATCTGAAATAGCATCTCAATATCCATCGGATCCCTGCAAACACAACATGCAGAATTATAAATAGATGATCTTGATCATGAACGGAGCTCACAAGAACTAAACATGATAGCACAAAGGAGGAGAACCAGCCATCTAGCTACTACATGGACCCGTAGTCTAGAGATGAACTACTCACGCATCACACCGGAGGCTTACATGATGATGAAGAAGGCATCCAGGGTGAATTCCCCTCTCCGGCAGGGTGCCGGGAAGAGCTTCAGATCCCTCCCGATCTAGGGATGGAGACAACGGCGGCTAGACTCTTTCATGGAATTTTGTTCGGGTACTTAGGGTTTCTGTATCGGAGGCATCTTATAGTCAGAAGGGGAGGCCGAGGGGATGCCTGGGTTAGCCACACCACCCCCTGGCGCGGGCTAGGCCTGGCCGCCTAGCCAGGTGGTGTGGCCGCCCTCTGACCCCTCTCCATCTCGTATTCTGGCTCTGTTTGTCCCTCGGTGAAAAACTGACTTTGGCTTTTGTCCCGTCCAATTCCGGGAATACTCATTTTCTAACTTCCTGGAACCAAAGACAGCAGAAAACAGGCAGCTGGCATGGTGGCACTTGTTAATAGGTTAGTCCAAGAAATCATATGAAAAGTACTCCAAAGTGTGAACAAAACATAAGAAAGTAGATAAAACCAAGCATGGAACATCAAAAATTATGGATATGTTAGCAACGTATCACTATCCTCACAGTATCATAACTGATAATGGCACAAATTTTGCTAAAGGAGCATTTGCAAGATTCTGCCAAGACAAGCAGATCTGGCTAGATATTGCATCTGTAGCCCACCTCGCATCGAATGAGCAAGTGGAAAGATCCAACGGACTGGTTTTGTCCGCGATAAAACCCCGGCTCATTGAGCCACTGCAAAGATCAGTGGGGTGCTGGATAGAAGAACTACCAGCAGTACTATGGAGCTTAAGAACAACTCCGAATCGATCAACAGGCTGTACGCCATTTTTTGGTATATGGGGCAGAAGCTGTACTACAAGCCGACATAGAGCATGATTCGCCCAGAGTCACCCAATACACAGAAGCCAAAGTGCGAGAAGCCCGACAGAATGATGTTGATCTGTTGGAAGAAGCGAGAGAACTAGACTGGTCCAGATCCACCATATATCAGCAAAATCTCCGTCGCTACCATAGCCGGAAAGTAAACCCCCGAGTCTTCTGGAAAGGTGATCTCGTACTTCGGCTAGTGCAGCACACTACTGGCATGCATAAGCTATCTCCCCCATGGGAAGGACCTTTCATTGTAAGAAAAGCTTGCACAATGATCCATATTACCTCATTGATGCACAACCATAGGAGAAGAACAAGGCGGACAGGTCCGGCAATCTAAGCGTCCATGGAATGTATCTCTACTTCGTCCATTTTACACTTAGCAAAGAAGTGTGTGTATCCGGGCCTCTCATATGTCGTTATGTATGTCAGCAATGAGCATATCAATGAAACCTCGGCACCCCAAGCAGAAACTCAGGGACTGCCTTAATAATTGTCTTTTCTGTATTTACTTTCTATATGTCGGGTGGCTTAAATTACTTACACCTTAGCCGGATTAGTAGTGTGTGGGCACCGAAAACCCAACTCTTTGACTTGTTGTTGTCCAACAAGAATTGGCTTCATGGCAAGCAAGAGAACAAGTTTGGAATTGCAAGGCACAAACAAAAGATTCATTAATAACAATGCTTTGCAAGACGTTTGTTTGTTTCACATAAAGAAAACATAGCATAGTGGCATTCAGCTTGTCCCTCATAGAGTAGGAAAACATAAATGCATAGGAAACCTTCAAAGTTCATAAGAGTGACTAGATACAAGTAGTTTAAAACAAGCAATATCAAAGTTATGCATCAATCAACAAGTCTTGGGACAATGCACATAGAACTAAGAATGGCCACTATGCTCTCAAAGTAGGTGCATAAAGGTAGAAGGTGGAGACTCAACATAAAAGTAAAAGAAAGGCCTTCATAGAAGGAAGTAGGGATTCAAGTCTCACAAAGAGCTTCCAAAAATTATGGTACTTATTAGCTTTCAGCTCTCATTGCCCCTATCATAAGCATCTTTAAGGTGATTCAAGTTAAATTAACACAACTAAGAGGATATGCTTGACAAGTTATAAGCCGAAATCTCATGCCCCTTACTTACGAAGACCGAACCTCATGCTACTCAACTTTAGTCAAGAGTAAGCTCTTGTCATTGTAAGTACATATGTATCATAAAGAACCACCAACGGGGTACCCCTTGCACATGATACAGGATCTATCCCATAATCAAAATGGCAAGGCAAGTAGAGAATGAGCATCTCAGCCATCTTTTTATTTGCTATTTGCATTGGTTTTTATTGAGGGTGCTTCATAGAGTGCTCATTATGGTGATGCTGCAAGTTTCCACCATGATTAGGCATGGCTTAGGCTAGCGGCCAGGAGTTTCTCTAACACACATACAAACTCCATGATCTTAAAAGTTCCACTTTTATTTCACACCACCGGGATCCATAAGCAAAAGAGCATGATATCAACGGGGTACAAAGTACAAGTGCAATGTTGAAAGCGTTCCCCATGATACATGGTTCTGCTAATTTCAACTTATAAAGCGCAAGCATATACTCAACAAAGAAGGACCCAATGGTTCAAGTTTATTAGATGCAAAAAAGTAAAGTGTGCCATCAAGTTCGTGAAAGCTTTAATCACTAGTTTTCTCATAACAAGTTTAATCCAGAAGGTCAACAAAAGCATGAGTATACTTGGAATAGATATTGCTAATAGGTAGGTATGGTGGACTCTTTGGAATAACTTGTTTTAAGGAGTTGGATGCATGAGTGAAACTCACACTTGGTTACGGAGGCCAGCAAAAGACTGGGAGCGACAAACTAAGAGAGCAATAATGGCCATAATCATGCAGAGCGACAAAACATCATTGATCAAAGCATAAAGTGATATTACAAGTTCAAAACTAAAGGATCATCAAGGCTATGGTGACTTGGGATAGTCAAACATGGTGTGAGCATGTGCCAAGTCAACCCAAACCAATCATCAAAGAAGAATACCACAATATCATGTTTTAATATGCTAAAACAACGCATAATACTTCCAAGGCACATTAAGCCATCTCAATTGTTTATAACATGTCATGCTACAGCAAAGAATACTAAGCATAAAGCCAAAACAATATCAAGCATGGCATGACAAAGCATATGCCACAGTCAAAAACAAGCTCTCTTTACCACTTAAGCATGAACTTTCCAACTCTTTTCCAATCGAAACCAAACTATTTGAAAACCAATGTATGAAAGAGGGGGTCCAACCAATTTATTCAGCAAACTAAGCAAACCAAGCAAACAAAAAACCAAAACAAAAACGAAAAAGAAGACGCTCCGAGAACAACACAACTATGCATGAAACAATAAAAATGAAGCGTTTGGAAGAAACCTGGGATTTTTATTGATGAAGAAGGGGATGCCTTGGGCATCCCCAAGCTTTGACGCTTGTACTTCTTGGATATTTCTTGGGGTGACATGCGTGGCATCCTGATACATTGCAAATGTATCTATAATTTTTGATGTTCCATGCTTGGTTTTATCTACTTTCTTATGTTTTGTCCACACTTTGGAGTACTTTTCATATGATTTCTTGGACTAACCTATTAACAAGATGCCACAGTGCCAGTTGCCTGTTTTCTGCTGTTTTTGGTTCCAGGAAGTCAGAAAATCAATATTCTCGGAATTGGACGGGACAAAAGCCAATTCCTATTTTACGGGAAGACTCACGGAGCCAGAATACGAGACGGAGGAGGGCCAGGGCCTGGCCACACTCCCCCAGGCGCGGGCTAGCCTTACCCGCGCCACCAGGTGGTGTGGGGCCCCCTGGCACCCCCTCGGTCTCCCCTCTCGCCTATAAGAGCCTCCCGATACCAAAACCCTAAGTCGTCAATCAGAAATCCACGAAAAGTTCCGCTGCGCCGCCGCCACCGAAGGGGAGATTCGGGGGATAGAAAGTCTCTATTCCGGCACCCTGCCGAGACGGGGAAGTGCCCCCGGAGCCATCTCCATCGATCTCCACCACCATCTCCATCACCATTGATGATTCCCATGATGAAGAGGGAGTAGTTCTCTCTCGAGGCTAAGGATTCTACCGGTAGCTATGTGTTCATCTCTCTCTCTATGCATGATCATATTGTGATCATGAGCTTGTAATCTAATAGATCTACCTTGCTACTCAAGTGCTTAATAGATCTCTGCTCTCCCCATGTGTGTGGAAGTGACAGCATGCTCACCATGGTGGCACTTAGGCTAGAGATTACAAATACTTGTTATGAGTTATATTTGGAGTTGGATGTCTTTATGAAATTGTGGTGTTTGTTGGACTCATCTAGTACTCAAGGTGACAGTGTGGGGTTTTCTAGATGGGAAAGACTTACTTTGAGGAGTGCTGTATAGCCCTACCATCGATTAGAGTGTTCAACCGGAGAGTAGTTAAGAGTAGTATCATAAAGAGAGGATGTTTATATGAGAGTGTTCACTAGTGAAAGTATGATCTCTAGGCCTTGTTTCTTAGCATTGAAACACCGTTTGCAATTAGATCTGTTACACATTTGCTTGCTTGCATCTTTATTTCAGTTTGCCTTTAGTCTTTACCACGCCATCAAGCTATCTTCTATCACCATTACCACTTGTATTTCACTATCTCTTCGCCAAACTAGTGCACCTATACACCTGACAAGTGTATTGGGTGTGTTGGGGACACAAGAGACTTCCTGTATCTTGATTGCAGGGTTGCTTGAGAGGGGATACCTTTGACCACTTCCTCCCTGAGTTCGATAAACCTTGGGTGATCCACTTAAGGGAAAACTTTTTGCTGTTCTATAAACCTCTGCACTTGGAGGCCCAACAACTGTCTACAACAATAGAAGTGCGTAGACATCAAGCTATTTTCTGGCGCCGTTGCCGGGGAGGTAAGGTAAAAGGTACTCACATCCTCCGGTGTGAGTGCTCGAAGTTATTTCCTTTAGATTCTGCAATTTTGTCTTTTTGTTTCTTGTTTTCACTAGTTAGGCTTAATGGAAAACAACAACAAAATTAGAGAGCTTTTTATTCTTTTTCCTAAGTTAGAACTCGAATTCTTCGAAAAGAAAATTTAAAAACCCTTGGAACCTTCCTTGCATGCTAATAGCAATGTTATTAGTATGAATCTTTTGAACACGTTTGTTACTAATGCTGTGGAAACTTCTAAGCTTGGGGAAGTTGGTTTTTATGAAAATGATCTTTTTAGTTCCCCAGCTTTAAGGAAGAAAGTTTGCTCTGATGATACTTTATCTCCCATATGTGGTAATTCTAATGATACTTGTGATATTTTAAATCCACATACTCAAAGCATCCCTTGTAAAGTACCTATAAATATTGTTGAACGTGTTATGAACAACTCTTATTTTGGAGATGGAACTGTCCACCCTAGTGATCATTTACTCTTTATACATGAATTATGCGGGTTGTTCAAGTGTGCAGGTATTTCAATAAACCAAGTTAAGAGGAAGCTATTCTCTTTATCACTTAAGGGCAAAGCAAGGGAGTGGTATGAGCTACTAGATGATCCTCATCATTTGGAGTGGAAGGAACTTGAATCTCTCTTTTACTCTAAATTTTATCCTCCTCATGAAATTCATAAACATAGGAATTATATTTATAATTTTCATCCTCATGATGGAGAAAGTATTGCCCAAGCAGGGGGGAGATTGAAGTCACTAATGCTCAAATGTCCCATTCATGAGCTCCCCGGGAATATTGTTATTAATAATTTCTATGCAAGGCTTTCAGGACATTACAAGGACTATCTAGATACTTGTTTAGAGGGATCCTTCACGAGTAAGGAGGTCAAAGCTAAGTGGGATTTTCTTGAAACAACTCAAAGCAATACCGAAGATTGGGATAACAACAAAGGTAAAGAACCAGGTATAAACTATGAGTATGATTGCATTAAGTATTTTGCTAAAACTGCTAATTTTCAAGAGCTTAGTGATAAATATGGTCTTGATCCTCAAATTCTTATTGATAGTTTTAAAACCTTTGCTTCTCATATTAATGCTCCTAAAGAAAAGTGGGACATGTATCATGAGCCTTTTAAAGACACTTGCATGGAAAATGAAATTGTTATTAATGATAGCAATAAACATGCTCAAACCTCTAAAAGTACTATTTCTTATAAGCATGTTAATTTCTGTGGAATACATAGGCCTTGTGAGAATAATCAAATTGAAGAAGAATATTGTATCACCCACAGGAATGAAAAAACTAGAATGTGGTATAGGGCTCTAAATGATCTTGGTAAAAAGGTTTGTGCCCTCTATCCTTTTATTTGTGAACTTTGCTTTGAAGTGGGTCATTTCAATTTCCAATGCTCAGACCATAATAATAGCCCTTCTAATCCAATGAGTACTGCAAGTTTGTATTGTGATGACATGATCACTCCTAATCAGCATGATGAACTTACATTATTTTTGGGGTGTGAAGAGTTATCAAGAAAAACTTCTTTGGTAGATATGGGTGCTTTTGATATGAATAGTGTCCTGCATGGTTGTCATCTTTATTGTGTTGATAATTGTCACACAACTACTTACATACAAAATATTATAGAAGATGAGATTTACCAAAATATGATAGGACTAATATGTGTTTTGATCTTATTAATGAAAAGAAGGAATCCTCCAAAGTTTCTTCTATTGTCTCTAGCAATGAACCAGGGTATATGGAGAAGCTTCCTTTCAAGCCTCTCCCTCCTAAAGAGAAGAAGATAAAGAAGAAAAGGAGGAGTAAAAGGAGAGGGGAAACGGTATTTTCCCCTAAGCATGTTGCTCCTATTATAGTTTTTGATGAGTCTGAACTCGATGATGTTCCTATGTCTGTTACCTATAGTAGTGATCATGATTGGGAAAAGCACGCTTCTTTTGATATTGAAAATCTCTTTGGTACCAATTCTGAAAATGATGATATTAGTAATTGCTATACTATTAGTGCTATCAATGATCCTTCCAATGATGATATGTTTACAAATGAACACACTTGGGAAGATAACTATTCTATTGCTTATGAGGATGCTATACCTCCAATATATGATGATTGCAATGATGATTATGATATTTGCAGTCCACCTACTATTGAGGAGGAAATTAATTATGATTACAATATGCCTCCTATATTTGATGATTATGGTGATGAAAATAATAATGACAGCTATTTTGTTGAATTTGCTCCCACTACAATCAATAAGAATGACTATGTTTATGTGGGGAGTATTAATTCTTTTATGCATGTGGCTCATGATAAGAATGTTTCTTGTGATAGTTATATTGTTACTTTTATGCATGATGCTACTGAAAGTTATTATGAGAGAGGAAAACATGGTTTTATGCATCTCCATAATATTAAGTTTCCCCTCTTTATGTTGAAAGTCTTGAAGTTGCACTTGTTTTGCATTCCTATGCTTATTGTTTTGTGCTTTCATGACTTGTTTCTTTACAAGATTCCTATGAGTAGGAAGTGGGTTAGACTTAAATGCATGTTGAATTTGCTTCTTGATGCTCTCTTTTACTTCAATTCATATGTCTTATGTGAGCATCTTCTCAACCTATCATGCCTAACTTAAAGGCGTTAAAGAAAAGTACTTATTGGGAGATAACCCAAAAGTTTTAGATGAGTCTTGAAAGTTATTACCTCTGTAATAACCGCCCCTTATCATTTTTATTTGCTTTTTGTGCCAAGAGTAACCTCTAATGAGAGTGAAGTAATGATTGGGAAAGTTGTTGTCCCGAAACAGATTTTTGTGCTTCACCGTAAAAATTGGTGAGAGCTCTATATTTCGGATTGATCTGTAATTTGTTGTGCTTCTGCCCCAGGTTGTTATCTAACTTTCGTTAGTTCAACACTTTTTGATTTGAGCAGCATAAGGTCTTCGAAAAAATTCATCTTTACCTGCTGGTCTGTTTTGACAGATTTCTGCCATTTTCTGCATTTGCTTCTTGTTGGTTCCTTCTTGAGTTCTTTTGGGGAATTGAGCTTTTTTATGGAAGTGCTACAGTAGCTAGTGTTCTAATGGAAGTTTATTTGGTGTTATAACTGAACCTTGAGACTTATTTATCTTGAGTGCACTAATGTTGCTAATGAGATTGTGTGAAGTTTTGTATGAAAGAAAAATTTCAGGTGTATGGAAGGAATGAGTAATGAGATGAAAGATGGACTAAATCTCAAGCTTAGGGATGCCAGGCGTGTCACCCCAAGAAATATCCAAGAAGTACAAGCGTCAAAGCTTGGGGATGCACAAGGCATCCCCCTCTTCATCAATAAAAAATCCCAGGTTTCTTCCGAACACTTCATTTTTATTGTTTCATGCACAGTTGTGTTGTTCTTGGAGTGTCTTCTTTTTCGTTTTTGTTTTGGTTTTTAGTTTGCTTGGTTTGATTAGTTTTCTGAATAAATTGGTTGGACCCTCCTCTTTCATACATTGGTTTTCAAATAGTTTGGTTTGGTTTGGAAAAGAGTAGGAAAGTTCATGCTTATGTGGTAAAAAGAGCTTGTTTTTGACTGTGGCCTATGCTTTGTCATGCCATGCTTGATATTGTTTTGGCTTTATGCTTAGTATTATTTGCTGTAGCATGACTTCTTATAAAAAATTGAGATTGCTCAATGTGCATTGGATGAATCATGCGTTGTTTTAGCATATTAAAAGCATAGTGTAGTGGTATTCTCCTTTGATGCTTTATTTGGGTTAACTTGGCGCATGCTCACACCATGTTATGACTATCTCAAGTCACCATAGCCTTTATGATCCTTTCGTGTTCTACTTGTAGTATCACTTTATTCTTTGATCAATGATGTTTTGTCGCTCTGCATGATTATGGCCATTATTGCTCTCTTAGTTTGTCGCTCCTAGTCTTTTGCTAGCCTCCACCACCAAGTGTGAGTTCCACTCATGCATCCAACTCCCTAAACCAAGTTATTCCAAAGAGTCCACCATACCTACCTACTAGCTTATGCTATTCCAAGTATATTAATGCTTTGTTTATCTTCCACTTGTTATGAGAAAACTAGTGATTAAAGCTCTCACGAACTTGATGGCACACTTTACTTTATTGCCTCTAATAAACTTGAACCATTGGGTCCTTCTTTGTTGCGTATATGATTGCGCTTTATAAGTTGAAATTAGCAGAACCATGTACCATGGGGAATGCTTTCAACATTGCACTTGTACTTTGTACCCCGTTGATATCATGGTTCTTTTGCTTACGGATCCCGGTGGTGTGAAATAAAAGTGGAACTTGTAAGATCATGGAGTTTGTATGTGTGTTAGAGAAACGCCTAGGCCACCGGTCTAATCCATGCTGACATGGTGGAAACCTGCAGCGTAACCATAATAAGCTGTCTATGAAGCATTCTTCTTATAAAAAAAGAGTCCTATATTGAGAAAAGGAGATTATGAAAAGAGGAAAGAGAGAAAAAAGCACCATTTTCCCATGGTAAATAAGAAGATTGCTGAGATGCTCATTGTATGCTTGCCTTTTCATTTTGATATGGGGATTCTTCCGTATCATCGGGCAAGGGGTACCCCGTTGGCGGTTCTCTATGATACATATGTACTTACAATGACAAGAGCTTACTCGTGACTAAAGTTGAGTAGCATGAGGATCGGTCTTCGTAAGTAAGGGGCATGAGATTTCGGTTTATAACTTGTCAAGCATATCCTCTTAGTTGTGTCACTTTAACCTTAATCACCTTCAAGATGCTTATGATAGGGGCAATGAGAGCTGAAAGCTTTGAGTACCATAATTTTTGGAAGCTCTTTATGAGACTTGAATCCCTACTTCCTTTTACAAAGGCTTTTCTTCCACCATTACATTGAGTCTCCACCTTCTACCTTTATGCACCTACTTTGAGAGCATAGTGGCCATTCTTAGTTCTATGTGCATTGTCCCAAGACTAGTTGATTGATGCATAACTTGATATTGCTTGTTTTAAACTATTTGTATCTAGTCACTCTTATGAACTTTGAAGGTGTCCTATGCATTTATATTTGCTACTCTATTGAGGGACAAGCTGAATACTATTATGCTATGTTTTCTTTATGTGAAACAAACAAACGTCTTGCAAAGCATTGTTATTCATGAATCTTTTGTGTGTGCCTTTTCATGTTGCGTCATAGTTTATTTGCTTATTGTTTGAACTTTGTCTTTCATGTTATTATTGAAGTACTATGATCCCGGCTTTGAATGTTCTGCAAATACTTTGATCAAGTCTTTGATGGTGCATGTCACCTCAAAAATTATTCTTTCTTTTTATCACTTACCTACTCGAGGACGAGCAGGAGTTAAGCTTGGGGATGTTGATACATTGCAAATGTATCTATAATTTTTGATGTTCCATGCTTGGTTTTATCTACTTTCTTATGTTTTGTCCACACTTTGGAGTACTTTTCATATGATTTCTTGGACTAACCTATTAACAAGATGCCATAGTGTCAGTTGCGTGTTTTCTGCTATTTTTGGTTCCAGGAAGTCAGAAAATCAATATTCTCGGAATTGGACGGGACAAAAGCCAAAGTTCCTATTTTACCGGAAGACTCACGGAGCCATAATACGAGACGGAGGAGGGCCAGGGCCTGGCCACACCCCCCCAGGCGCGGGCTAGCCTTACCCGCACCACCAGGTGGTGTGGGGCCCCTGGCACCCCCTCGGTGTCCCCTCTCGCCTATAAGAGCCTCCTGATACCAAAACCCTAAGTCGTCAATCAGAAATCCACGAAAAGTTCCGCTGCGCCGCCGCCACCGAAGGGGAGATTCGGGGGACAGAAAGTCTCTGTTCCGGCACCCTGCCGGGACAGGGAAGTGCCCCCGGAGCCATCTCCATCAATCTCCACCACCATCTCCATGACCATTGCTGATTCCCATGATGAAGAGGGAGTAGTTCTCTCTCGAGGCTAAGGGTTCTACCGGTAGCTATGTGTTCATCTCTCTCTCTATGCATGATCATATTATGATCATGAGCTTGTAATCTAGTAGATCTACCTTGCTACTCGAGTGCTTAATAGATCTCTGCTCTCCCCATGTGTGTGGAAGTGACAGCGTGCTCACCATGGTGGAACTTAGGCTAGAGATTACAAATACTTGTTATGAGTTATATTTGGAGTTTGATGTCTTTATGAAATTGTGGTGTTTGTGACTCGTCTAGTACTCAAGGTGACAGTGTGGGATTTTCTAGATGGGAAAGACTTACTTTGAGCAGTGCTGTTATAGCCCTACCATCGATTAGAGTGTTCAACCGGAGAGTAGTTAAGAGTAGTATCATAAAGAGAGGATATTTATTTGAGAGTGTTCACTAGTGAAAGTATGATCCCTAGGCCTTGTTTCTTAGCATTGAAACACCGTTTGCAATTAGATCTGTTACACGTTTGCTTGCTTGCATCTTTATTTCAGTTTGCCTTTAGTCTTTTCCACGCCATCAAGCTATCTTCTATCACCATTACCACTTGTATTTCACTATCTCTTCGCCGAACTAGTGCACCTATACACCTAACAAGTGTATTGGGTGTGTTGGGGACACAAGAGACTTCTTGTATCTTGATTGCAGGGTTGCTTGAGAGGGGATACCTTTGACCACTTCCTCCCTGAGTTCGATAAACCTTGGGTGATCCACTTAAGGGAAAACTTGCTGCTGTTCTACAAACCTCTGCACTTGGAGGCCCAACAACTATCTATAAGAATAGATGTGCGTAGACATCACATCCCCAAGCTTGAGCTTTATTCCATCCTTCATCTCATTACTCATTCCTTCCATACACCTGAAATTTTTCCTTCATACAAAACTTCACACAATCTTTATTAGCAACATTAGTGCACTCAAGATAATAGGTCTTTGGGTTCAGTTTCAACACCAATAAAACTTCCAATAAAACACAAGCTACTGTAGCACTTCCTTCAAAAAGCTCAATTCCCCAAAAGAACTCAAAAAGGAACCAACAAGAAGCAAATGAAAATAATGGCAGAAATCTGTCAAAACAGACCAGCAGGTAAAGACGAATTTTTTTCCAAAGACCTTCTGTTGCTCAAATCAAAAAGTCTTGAACTAACGAAAGTTAGATAACAACCTGGGGTAGAATAACAAAAATTCACGCCTCAAAAGGACGTACAGAGATTTTACACGAATGTTTACGGTGAAGCACAGAAATCTGTTTCTTGACAGCAACTTTCCCAATCATTACTTCTCTCTCATTAGAGGTTACTCTTGGCACAAAAAGCAAATAAAAGGATAAGCAGCGGTTATTACAGAGGTAATAAATTCCAAGACTCATCTAAAACTTTTGGGTTATCTCCCAATAAGTACTTTTCTTTAACGCCTTTAAGTTAGGCATGATAGTTTGAGAAGATGCTCTCATAAGAAATATGAATTGAAGTAAAAGAGAGCATCAAGAAGCAAATTCAAAACACATTTAAGTCTAACCCACTTCCTATGCATAGGAATCTTGTATGCAAATAAATTCACAAAGAACAAAGTGACAGGCATAGGAAGATAAAACAAGAGTAACTTCAAAACTTTCAGCAAATAGAGAGGTGTTTCAATACCATGAAAACTTTTACAACCATATTTTCCTCTCTCATAATAATTTTATGTAGCCTCATGAATAAACTCAACAATATAACTATCACATAAAGCATGCTTTTCATGATCTACAAACACATAATTTTAGCAAGCTCAAAAATAATGGGATTAAAACCTTCATACCCACTTTTAACAATTTTATAACAAGATGACTGATTAATCTCATTTTCAATAGTAGTACATTTAATATTATCAACCAATATAAGACCATCATCTAGAGCTTTATTATAAACATTTTCAAAAGAATCCACAGGAACATAACATTCATCCTCCCTTGGTAAGCATGGGGACAATCAAATAATGTAAGGGGTAAAGAGTTACTCTCATTAGAAGGTAGGCATGGGTAGATCCATTCTTCCTCCTTTTGTTCATCACTCTCCTCCTATTTTTCATCTAATGAGCTTTCAAGTTTAGCAATTTCTTCTTCCATAGGCTCCTGCAAGGCATTAGTCTCTTCCATTGGTGGAGAGCATCCATTAAGATATTCAAGAATATAGCCATTTTCTTCCTTGTAGTTATCAAAGAAAAATTTAAGTATATCATAAACCTCATATTTATAAGGTGCATCATCAATATTTTCAAGAAAATAAGCAAGTTCGAATGCACCCTTCCAAGCAATAAATTCTTCAATTTGTTCCACATCATAAAATTCATAGTTTCCCTTAACATAAGAAGATATGGTAACACTATCATTATACTCACATTGAAAAGGGAGGTGTTTATACCTCCTACAGCAACAAGATTTATCAAAGCAATAAGTAACATTATAAGTAGAGCACACGTTTCTAGCAATGGTATCCAATTTATTAATTTGTTCCCATAAGTGTTTCCCTTTTTGTGATAGGCGGTGTTCCTTATAATAATATTGTTGTTCTTCCGTGAAGCCACCTTGCCAATAAGATTCACTTTCAAAGAAACCAATCATTGATAAAAAGCATGATAAATCAAGACAATAATAGACCTACAAAAATAACAACTATAGTAGGAACTAATTTTTTTTGTATTTTTGATAAAGAAACAAGCAAACAAAGCAGAAAATAAACTAAGCAAAACAAAAAAAACAAAGTAAAGAGATTGGTTATGAGGGACTCCCCTTGTGAAGATGTCCTTGACTCCCCGGTAATGGCGCCAAAAAAAGAGCTTGATGGCCCAAAATATATCGAGCTCGTTGGGGAACCCCAAGAGGAAGGTATGATGAGCACAGCAGCAAGTTTTCCCTCAGTTATGAAACCAAGGTTATCAATCCAGTAGGAGCAAGGAAACACCCCAAAGGTGTTGCTAGCTGAGCCTTGGTAGGACGCACTACCAGTGCTAGTAGCAACGTGGAGACCTGCACAACACAACCATAGAACTCTGCCCCCAACTTGCGATGAGGTTGTCAATCTCACCGGTTTTGCTGAAAACAAAGGATTAAACGTATCAAGTGGAAGAAAGTAATAGTTTGCAGAAAGTAAACACAAAACAGTAAACAGTTGATTGTAGATTGATAGTAAAAGAAAGGACCGGGGTCCATAGTTCACTGGTGGTGGCTCTCCTTAAGATAGATAACATGTTGGGTGAACAAATTACAGCGGGGCAATTGACAAACATCGAGAAAGCAATATGCATATACTAGTCATCTTGAATACTTTTAGACTTTATTGGGCATTACAACATTATACATAGACCGCCATCCAACTGCATCTATGACTAATAATCCACCTTCAGGTTATCATCCGAACCCCATCCGGTATTAAGTTGCAAGCAACGGATAATTGCATTACGAATTGCGTGTAAAGTAAACAATACAAATGTTCTATGAACAAAGGATTGTTGTTTTCTCCCTAGTAGCAACAGCACATCTAGTACCTTAGAGATTTCTATCACTTCCCCAGATTACTAGAGGCATGAACCCACTATCGAGCATAAATACTAAATCTTGGAGTTGCTAGCATCTAGTTGGCCAAGATAGCTACTAAGAACGGAAAGCATGCAAGATCACAAATAACAAAGACATGATAGAATCAATAATCAATCTGAAATAGCATCTCAATATCCATCGGATCCTCGCAAACACAACATGCAGAATTACAAATAGATGATCTTGATCATGAACGGAGCTCACAAGAACTAAACATGATAGCACAAAGGAGGAGAACCAGCCATCTAGCTACTACATGGACCCGTAGTCTAGAGATGAACTACTCACGCATCACACCGGAGGCTTACATGATGATGAAGAAGGCATCCAGGGTGAATTCCCCTCTCCGGCAGGGTGCCGGGAAGAGCTTCAGATCCCTCCCGATCTAGGGATGGAGACAACGGCGGCTACAGACTCTTTCATGGAATTTTGTTCGGGTACTTAGGGTTTCTGTATCGGAGGCATCTTATAGTCAGAAGGGGAGGCCGAGGGGATGCCTGGGTTAGCCACACCACCCCCTGGCGCGGGCTAGGCCTGGCCGCCTAGCCAGGTGGTGTGGCCGCCCTCTGACCCCTCTCCATCTTGTATTCTGGCTCCGTTTGTCCCTCGGTGAAAAACTGACTTTGGCTTTTGTCCTGTCCAATTCCGAGAATATTCATTTTCTGACTTCCTGGAACCAAAGACAGCAGAAAACAGGCAGCTGGCACGGTGGCACTTGTTAATAGGTTAGTCCAAGAAATCATATGAAAAGTACTCCAAAGTGTGAACAAAACATAAGAAAGTAGATAAAACCAAGCATGGAACATCAAAAATTATGGATATGTTAGCAACGTATCACTATCCTCACAGTATCATAACTGATAATGGCACAAATTTTGCTAAAGGAGCATTTGCAAGATTCTGCCAAGAGAAGCAGATCTGGCTAGATATTGCATCTGTAGCCCACCTCGCATCGAATGAGCAAGTGGAAAGATCCAACGGACTGGTTTTGTCCGCGATAAAACCCCGGCTCATTGAGCCACTGCAAAGATCAGTGGGGTGCTGGATAGAAGAACTACCAGCAGTACTATGGAGCTTAAGAACAACTTCGAATCGATCAACAGGCTGTACGCCATTTTTTGGGTATATGGGGCAGAAGCTGTACTACAAGCCGACATAGAGCATGATTCGCCCAGAGTCACCCAATACACAGAAGCCAAAGTGCGAGAAGCTCGACAGAATGATGTTGATCTGTTGGAAGAAGCGAGAGAACTAGACTGGTCCAGATCCACCATATATCAGCAAAATCTCCGTCGCTACCATAGCCGGAAAGTAAACCCCCGAGTCTTCTGGAAAGGTGATCTCGTACTTCGGCTAGTGCAGCACACTACTGGCATGCATAAGCTATCTCCCCCATGGGAAGGACCTTTCATTGTAAGAAAAGCATTGCACAATGATCCATATTACCTCATTGATGCACAACCATAGGAGAAGAACAAGGCGGACAGGTCCGGCAATCTAAGCGTCCATGGAATGTATCTCTACTTCGTCCATTTTACACTTAGCAAAGAAGTGTGTGTATCAGGGCCTCTCATATGTCGGTATGTATGTCAGCAATGAGCATATCAATGAAACCTCGGCACCCCAAGCAGAAACTCAGGGACTGCCTTAATAATTGTATTTTCTGTATTTACTTTCTATATGTCGGGTGGCTTAAATTACTTACACCTTAGCCGGATTAGCAGTGTGTGGGCACCGAAAACCCAACTCTTTGACTTGTTGTTGTCCAACAAGAATTGGCTTCATGGCAAGCAAGAGAACAAGTTTGGAATTGCAAGGCACATGAAAAATGACTAAGGAAAGGAATGTAGTCGAGCCGACATTTGTTATTCGGACTAACCCTGTATTTATCTTATCTATGTTATGTTGAATTATTTTGAGCTATTCCCAAAGTTTCAAGTATTGTTAAGTCATTTTTTTGAACCTTGGACTCGTAAGTCAAAAAACTGAATCAAGGTAGACGTGAGCCGAATCATAAAATTGGGGGAACAAGAAAAGGAAACTCGGGGACTCTGCCCAAGTTGATCCTACGTTAAAAACTTAGTAGCAAAATGCAATCATTGTGCTTAATACATTTTCACCTGGCATATCGGGATCTTATGAGTGTTAAAGTGGTCTTTGGCTCAAGGAGCAGAGGCAGGAGCCGGATCGTCAGTTGTAGGCGGGGGTAATTCGGCATCTGTAGGGGGGCGCTAGTCTCCGCCTCATTTTCTAGATCAGCCCCGGCATCCTCCGGATCTTCAGCATCCTCGGCAACTTCTAAAGCTTCTTCTTCTTCGCTGTCTGCTCCATCCGAGACGTAAGCATCATCGACAGCATCGAGGAAGCTCGGCCCTTCATTCCAGCGATGCACAAAGGCATATTGAATAAGATTATAAGAACATGCTTGGCGTTCGGCGATGCACTCCAGATCATTCATCCACTTGGATTTGGTGCGCATGTGATCCAGAATCTTCAGGTCCAAGCCCTCGTACCAGGATAACACGAAGCTTAGCACCATGTCAGCTCCGGCTCACGTAGCGGATTCCCTCCAGAGGTTCAGCTGGCTCTTGCACTCCATCATCTTGGTGATGGCTGTGATAATACAACACTTTTTAGCAATATAAATTGTGTCATTTTCCTATCATATCATGCTCCATCTAACTATTGCTATGTCTGATATGCATGATTACTTGTTTTTACTAAATTCAATATGACCTTTGCACATTTAGTAGTTAGGTAGAATTTTATCCATCTTCCTTGTCTTTGACATGTGTGTAGGTGTTGATTATGATTATGGATAAAACAAAGACAAAAAGAACAAAGAGAGCATAGTATGGAGGAGCTGCAGGGACCAGACTTAGCCATTTAAGGTGTTGGAAAAGTGAATTTATCCAACTCCACAAAATAAAGATCCAAGACAATAGGTTTATAGACCTTGAAGATACGAACTCAACGAGCCCAAGAACACCCAAAACGGAGTTTGTATGAAGAAATGACAACCAAAATACTAAAGCACATCGACGGTTTAACGAGAAACTATACGACCGGAGCAATATTTCTGGCCGTATAGTTGCGCCCGTCTAATTGTAGAAAGGATTAGAAACGACGGGATTTTGCCCCATAAAAGCTCCAGAACTTTCCTTAAGTCATATGACGGTATTGGGGAACCCTAAGGCACCCCCAAGGCCTATATAAAGGAGGGAGGACCCAAGGAAGCCACAAAACACCATATAGTAGATCTAGATCCCATCTACCGCCTCCACGGTGGCGCCCTACCGCCATGCCGCATCCATAGCCTCTACAGCTCCACTAAGATCCAGATCTCCATCAACACCATCAAGCCATCCAATCAAGAAGAGGAGGAGAAGGAGGACGTCGCCATCACCACGCCGACGCCACCATCACCGCGCCGTCATCACCATCTCCATCACCTCTACTCATTCATGCTTCCCCACTGTGATCTTCGTGATGGCTTGTAACATGGCTTGAACCCCCTTTTATTAATGTTATGATGATTTGAGTAATTGATGTGTGGTGTGTTCTTGTTAATTAATATGTCTGTGCTTTCTCTTTACATTGTTCTATTCATGATATTATTCTAGTGAATGGAGACATCCAATCCATTGTTGAGGAATTTACTAGGGATTCATGAAGTGTCACAAAACATATCATTAGTCTCTACTCGTCCATGGGCCTGACAAGTTCATGGGTAGAACTAATAGGCTATTTGCTATAAGTGATTTGCGGAGGCAATAGCAGCTTAGGATGCACCACCCATTAAGATTTAATTTCTCAAGATCACTCATGATATAGATAGGTATAGTGTTGCAAATTGCTTGACCCCAAAGTGACATACGGGATATCTTGTGACTAGCACACTTGCTTAGGAGTACGGTTATCCATAGAACTTAATGCCTTTGCTCTAATTTACCTTGATTGGTCTTGTTACCTCAATACACTATTCTCTTACGAGATGACCCATGTTCAAGGAGGGTGTGGACAATTGAGTTATCTAGTTGCCACTTACCAACGGTGGGAGACAACGATATATGAGGGACCGCCACAATTATAGTTAACAGTTATTCCATAAGCACTTTTCATGCACACCGGTATACACAACATTACTTGAGGAATCATAGCATTAATATTTCATCTCATTGCATTCCCCTCTTTTCAGTTTTACTTTTGTTCTAGTTTTCTTCCAGTCCTAGTAGTAGTTATTACAAAACATCTTAAATTCATTTATCCTAGCAACTTATAGAATAGGCTATTTGCAAACCACGGTTTGGGTGCGAACATGGTCGCATTGACAACACGGCTGCGAGGGTTGTGTTCACCGAGCTCTCATCAGGACAAACTCTTTAATTTGCTACTGCAAGTCCTGCAATAACCCTGTTTTGGTGCAGGAACCTAGCCCATCAAATTGGCGTTGTTGCCGGGGAGCAAAGCGTTCGGTTATCTACTTGCACATAGTTTATTTCTGTTTGTTGCTATTATCTTACTGCTTTCTTTTATATTGTAAAAAATAAAAATATACAAATCCAAAAATTTATAAAAACTGTTGCTACTAATCATGTCTTCCGAGATAAATTTTGTTCAAGAGATAATACAAGTATTGGAGGAGATAAAGGATTCAAGTTCATCAAGCCTGGTTGCTAGAAGTGAGCTGATAAAGAAATTGGTGGACCAATTGGAAATGCATTCATTATGGTTGCGTGCTAATTATGGATCTTATTGCACAATTTGTATAACAGATGACCACCTTAATTTTCAGTGTAAGTATTCCAACAATCCTACTCTAGCAAATTATAATAGAGATAAATCCTATGCTAGTTTGGAAGTACTAGAATACATTATTTTGAAAGGTGCATCTGAAATGGTATTTAGACTAGGAAGTATTGATGTTGAAAGTGAAGCACTTGATGGAGTTTTTAATTTAGTATACCTCATATACCTCTTTTGCGAAAATAATTTAAGTGTAGAGGAAAAGGAGCACAAGGAAGAGGAGGAAGAACGGATTGATCACCCGCTCACACCTTTAACTCCTACTTTTGATTCTACCATTGCTATTAAAACACTAGTCGATGAAAAGGAGGAACAAAAAGGTGAGGTTGACAAAGAGAGTCACACTACAACTTTTTTTTGTGATGCCTCTCACTCTAGTAGTGATTTTTATGATGCTAAAACTGTTGAAAATTGTTTGGTGGAGGCCCTGTGCCTAGACACTCATATGGAGAGCATTAATAATAATGAACTAGAGATAGAACCTTGCTATACTAACATGCAGGGTCCTGAACTCCCTACTATGAAGGAAGAATACTATGAAGTATTCCCCAACATAGGTAACCAAGGGAAAGATTTATGAATTATATGAATCTCAAATCCTCTCATTGCAGCTCACGGAGGCATGCTCACCAACCTTGGTGCATCAACACTCGCTTGAAAGCGAGAACTTGTTCATCTACATGATGCTGATGCACCGTAATCGGGTACGACTTTGACCGAACTCTACTTCAAGATGATCCAAGCTAGTATGTACAACCTCACCTCGAGTCGATATCCCTTGGGATGCAGGTGGGTAATGTATGGAGCATCCTAGCCTGGCTTTATGGCTTTAAAGAGAGCGCTTCCCGGGAGGCAACCCGGAAGTCATTAGGCGTCTTTCTTAGTTTTGTGTCTTGAGTCTAGTTGCATTCATGTTGCATTGGCACTTTTATTCTTCGCATATCTTGCTATTAGAGTAATCTTGTTGAACTTTTCAAAAGGTAGAATTTATTGTTACTATATGTTGCATAAAATCAATTATACTTAAATCCAGTTTTATACATGCTAAATGTTGGTCAGAAATTTACTCTGTCATTTTTCTGTCAAAACATGGTGCTTCGCTAAGTTTCGGGATAAAAATAATTCTCGAAGAAATGGAATTTCTTATGGCTACAGAGAGTTTAACGACAAACTATACGGTGGGAATAAAAATTCCGGCCGTATAGATATTTTTACCATCAACAATTTTTCTTGCATAAGTACTGATGGTTTAACGACTAATTATATGGCGGGAATAAAAATTTCGGCCATATAGTTCCGGTCGTATAGATATCGATGCTTTCGTACAATTTCTTTTCCAGGTATAGAGGGTTTGACGACCAACTATACGGCAGGAAAACATTGTTCCGTCCATATAGTTCTAGCCGTATAGCTGCGCCACTAGGTAGATACCCTAAAATTTTGAAAACGGGCCAACTATACGGCGGGAACACATTGTTCAGGCCATATAGTTGCGCCCGTATAGTTGGGAAAACCCTCAAATGCTAACTGGAAGGTAATCATTGCTCAAAATTTCATTATTTCTTCTTCCTTATTCTTCTAAAAATTTCAAAACACCACGTGGGAGCTTCTCCCATGTTTTACAGAAACCGAGCGTATGTAAATAATAAAGTTCTACCTCAGAAATTCCTTAAGTTATAATTCTCTTTAGTAGTTCAAGTTTTATTTTCGTTTTCTTTCATTAGTTGGGTGAGTGAACTTCGTTCGTACACCAAACTATTGTCTTTTATTTTGTGTGTTATTTTCATAGGGACTTGAACCTTGTGTGACGACTTGTACGGTAGTGCCAACCATGCAAACACTCGCATTATCTACTTGGTTGCTTCAATTCAACATTTCAATAATCAGTGTCTGGTAAAACCTTCCAACTCAAACCTCTTTTAAATAAGCACATAGGGGCTACACAGTCGTGTTTCATATTTTGTCTCACTTACACTTCATCACAATCTAGGAGAAGCGCACTTCTAGAATTAGTTTGTTGACTTAAGCATGGTGTTTAGGTTGATGAACCGACTTAGTGGGACTTGTATTTTTATCACTTGTGAGCTAAACCCGTGTCTTCAAAAACACAAAAATATTTTGTTGTCTTTCTAGTCTTGTTCCTACCAGGTTCTTAAGGAAGGCATACACCGGATCGTGAAGCACTCATTGAAGCAAAGGTTCTTTGTCCATCAAAGTAGAGGTTAGAAGCACCTCAACGGTAAAATGTGTCACCCTTGCTTTGACTTAAGCTTGGGGAGGTAACCACTTCTTATAATCTCTTTTGATAACTGCATTTTCTCTTTTGTTTTCATGATCCTCTCAAGTGGATACTTGGAAAGTTCTTAGCTTGGGGAGGTTATTTTGCATGCGTAGAGTCTTGTGCAAAGTTCTTTATCTTAAAAAAATCCATGCTATTGTGTATCTCTCTGTTTTCAAATGCTTTCTTAGGTGAGATTTTGTTCATATTTATATAAGGGATATACTTGTTCATGTTAGGCCCCATAGGAGATAAGCCATAGCTTTGATGCACCTTGCTCAACTTTTATCTAGCTTGTGAAAAATATTGTGATCCTCTAAATATACATTCTACATTTTGAAAAAAAATAAAGAAGTTCTTCGGAACTTGCTAGTTGTCACTGTTCAGAATTGTCTTAAGTGAATGGTTATGGAGTAGCACGACCCCATAGTGTTGGAAATGATGGTCTTAATAGATACTTATTACTGAGTGAGTTGTCAAATAAGAAATGATGTTTCAAAGTTTCGAGATTACATATGCCAAAATGTTGTCTTGGAAATAAAAGTGAGATACTGCTTTATGTATGTCTTGCACCACTGTCGCACAACATGGGATGCTAACAACTTCGCTGGCCTTTGGACAATCCAAAAAGAGGAAACTCTTGGAGTTTGGCCATGAGTTGCCCAACATATGTAGCAACAAATGCTATATTTGGGTATGCATTGGTATTCTCATGGGCCTGCATTAAAAGCAGAAGTCAGAATACTCCTCTAACCGTTATGAGAAATCATTATACCAAAAAGTGAAACCTTAGTAATGGTCACGAGTGTCCTTCCTAGCCTGCACAGTCTCGATTGAACATATACCACTCTTTTGGCATGGTCTCGTTACTAAGAAATATATTTTCTACAAGCTCAACAATCGAAGTTTGCACTTGAGAGACTTTAATAGATAGCATGAGTGGGCAGCATTGGAAAACTCTATTTATATTTATTATTGACAACTAACCGTGATCAGCTTTGCCTTTTACAAATAAAAATACAAAAATGCAATAAAGTGCGTATAGAAGGATCACAAGTTTACTTGCAAGCCAGATTTAACTTTGACATGGGACGTAGAAGTTTTTGAAAAATCTTTAGTGGTTTGGAATAATATAACTAAGCTTATATTTCCTTGCATGATTATGTGCTTTCTTGCTTTGAGCTTGCACGAAAAAACAAGAATACAATGCATTAATTTCCAATGATAAGCAAGATCATATCCATTAAGTTATCGATCCCTTTTGCTCGACGACGAGCAAGATCCAGCTTGGGGAAGTTCATGGCTATGATAATACAACACTTTTTAGCAATATAAATTGTGTCATTTGCCTATCATATCATGCTCCATCTAACTATTGCTATGCCTGATATGCATGATTACTTGTTTTTATTAAATTCAGTATGAGCTTTGCACATTTAGTAGTTAGGTAGAATTTTATCCCTCTTACTTGTCTTTGACATGTGTGTAGGTGTTGATGATGATTATGGATAAAACAAAGGCAAAACAAACAAAGAGAGCATAGTATGGAGGAGATGTAGGGACCAGACTTAGCCATTTGATGTGTTGGAAAAGTGAATTTTTCCAACTCCTCAAAATAAATATCCAAGAACACAGGGTTGTAGCCCTCGACGATACAAACTCAACGAGCCCAAGAACACCCAAAATGGAGTTCGTATAAAGAAATAGCGACCACAATACTAAAGCATACAGACGGTTTAACGAGCAACTATACGACTGGAGCAATATTTCTGGCCGTATAGTTGCGCCCGTATAATTGTAAAAAGGGTCGAAAATGACGAGATTTTGCCCCAGAAAATCTCTAGAACTTTCTCTAAGTCAAATGACGGTATTGGGGGAACCCTAGGGCACCCCCAAGGCTTATATAAAGGAGGGAGGACCCAAGGAAGCCACAAGACAACATATACAAGATCTAGATCCCATCTACCGCCTCCACGGTGGCGCCCTGCCGCCGTGCTGCCTCCATAGCCTCTACAGCTCCACCAAGATCCAGATCTCCATCAAAACCATCAAGCCATCCAAGAAAGAAGAGGAGGAGGAGGTCGCCATCACCACGCCGATGCCACCATCACCGTGCCGTCATCACCATCTCCATCACCACTACTCCTTCATCCTTTCCCATCATGATCTCCGTGATGGGTTGTAACATGGCTTGAACCCCCTTTTATTAATGTTATGATGATTTGGGTAATTGAAGTGTGGTGTGTTCTTGTTATGTTTGTGCTTTCTCTTTACATTGTTCTATTCATGATATTATTCTATTGATTGGAGACGTCCAATACATTGTTGAGGAATTTACTAGGGATTCACGGAGTGTCACAAAACGTATCATTAGTCTCTACTCATCCATGGGCCTGAAAAATTCATGGGTAGAACTAATAGGCTATTTGCTATAAGTGATTTGCAGAGGCAATAGCAGCTTAGGATGCACCGCCCATTAAGATTTAATTTCTCAAGATCACTCATGATATAGATAGGTACAGTGTTGCGAATTGCTTGACCTCAAAGTGACATACGGGATATCTTGTGACTAGCACACTTGCTTAGGAGTACGGTTGTCCATAGAACTTAATGCCTTTGCTATGGTTCACCTTGATTGGTCTTGTTACCTTAATACACTATTCTCTTACGAGATGACCCATGTCCGAAATGGGTGTGGACAATTGAGTTGTCTAGTTGCCACTACCAATGGTGGGAGACAACGGTATATGAGGGACCACCACAATTATAGTTAACAGCTATTCCATAAGCACTTATCATGCACACCGGTATACACAACATTACTTGAGGAATCATAGCATTAATATTTCATATCATTGCATTCACCTCTTTTCAGTTTTACTTTTGTTCTAGTTTTTTTTCAGTCCTAGTAGTAGTTATTACAAAACATCTTAAATTCATTTATCCTAGCAACTTATAGAATAGGCTATTTCCAAACCATGGTTCGGGTGCGAACATGGTTGCATTGACAACGTGGCTGTGAGGGTCGTGTTCGTTGAGCTCCCATCAGGACAAACCCTTTAAATATTTGATACTGCAAGTACTGCAAAACCCTGTTTTGGTGCAGGAACCCAGCCCTTTGGGAGTGGGGTCAATGGGCCAGAGAGCATTAAACATCCAGATAGCTGCAAGCATAATGTCCGCGCCATAATTCTTCATCATTTCAACTCGAGCAGCAAGGCTCACCAGCATGTCCTTCGTGTCATAAGGAATCGACTCGGAGGCAGGACCAACTGGGTACCTCGCTACGGCAGAACTTGGCGACAGCGGCAGAAGCAAGTGCATTGCTCTTTGGGAACTTATCTGTGAACAAAACAAGTAGTATCAATAAGTAAGGGCACTTGACCCGGAGAAACAAGTGTTGGCAGGAGGAAGAAAACTGACGAGAGATGTGACTGGGGATCTGGGTTAGCTCCTTTTGGCCATCAATTGTCCTCGTCTTGAGTTTATCATATTTGATGGTCACTGACTCAAGTTTGATGTCGGCTTCCTTCAACAAGTCTTGATCCTTCTCAAGCTGAGGCTTCAAGCATTCTTTCTCCTCGGAGAAGTCCTGGTTGGCCTTATCAAGTTCAGCTTTGTGAAGATCTTTGAGCCTTTGGATTTCGGTGTTCAGCCGAGTTATCTCATCATCCTTGAGGTGCAGCTTGGCGATATCATTATCCTTATTTTGCAGCTCAGACTGGTGCTTTCCTGCTTGTTCGAGAAAGTGAAGCATCATGTCAGGAATAGGCATGCTATCCTGAAGTATCACCGCAATAGTGAGTTGACCTGGCAGAGCCAAGGTATGATTATCTGCCGAGTCAAGGTAAGAGTACGCAAAAGCTAAGTGATCAAGATAAGTTACCGGTGATCTCGGCCAAATTCTTTCGCATAAGGATTTTCTCAGCTTCAACCTCGGCTATGCAATCCGGATGACAAGTTAATACGGTTAACAAATAAGACAAAAACACGAAAGTAAAAATCCTAAGTAAAATAGCGTACCCTTCTTTTTGTGCTCAGCAATCAACTTGATATGCTTGGAGCGAAGGTCCTTGTATGTGTCCAGCAGACGCTGGAACTCAGCAGTTCGGCGGTTGGTGGTGATCTGAAAGAAGCAAATGCAAGTTCAAGAATATGAAGATATATTCAAAGTTTGCAAAATCTGGTCCAAGTGTAACTTAACCCGGCTCTAGGTGTGTGAATATTCGAAGTTTACAAGATCCAGGCCAACTGGAACTTAACCTGGCTCTAGGTGTGTGAATATTCGAAGTTTACAAGATCCGAACCAAGTGGAACTTAACCTGGCTCTAGGTGTGTGAATATTCGAAGTTTACAAGATTTATGCCAAGTGGAACTTAACCCAACTCTAGGTGTGTGAATATTCGAAGTTTACAAGATCTGGGTCAAGTGGAACTTAACCCGGCTCTAGGTGTGTGAATATTTGAAGTTTACAAGATCCGGGCCAAGTGGAACTTAACACAACTCTAGGTGTTTGAATATTTGAAGCTACTAAGGACCCGTGCTAGTTTTCTAAGAGCATCCGGAAGAGTAACGAATTACTCCCCCGGAGGCTCGGGGACTAGTGGGTATATCACTAAGTGTTTCTACATATTAAAAGGCATAACAGAAAAGGGTTTACCTCCATCATCCAGCCAGTGAAGGAAATGGCCTTGGTGGCAGTGTTCATCTGTGCGCTGAACTCAGCCAGACCAAATTTCTCTAGGAGATCATCTTGAGGGTTGATGAACTCGGCGTCATCCCAAGCATTGACATATTCAATGAGCGTTGGGCTATAACTCTCCCTGCTGAGCACCTGGATCATCACCAGACCTTTGGCGTGGGCCTCGCGCCTCGCGGTCTGAGTAATAGCAGGACTCTGTGCAAGGTAAGATGTTTGGTACCATCAGATCCGGCGGCAGATAACCCGGGGGTGGCGCTACCCTTCTTAGTCATGGACGCGAGTGTACGCTGTCCAGACTCAATATTGATGCCCTTAGAGGTTGGGTCTTTGGCTACCTCGACAACCTTCTTGCTCATGTTGTCGGGCTTGGGTCGCTGCAGAGTAGCTGAAGTTTGTGCTCCAGATTGAGCTTGGGATGTTGGTTGGAATATTCCCTTAATGGAAGGAGTTAATCCGGAGGTAGTTGCCTGAGACTTTTTGGGTGCGGGTGCTGGCACAGGTGCTGACGATGGTGTTGATGTTGTTGCTAGTGCTGGTGCTGATGCTGGTGCTGGTGTTGCTACTGGTACTAGTGTTGTTGCTGCTGCTGGTGGTGGTGCTGGTGATGATACTAGTACTGGAGCTGATCCTGTTGCTTACGCTGGTACTAGAGAAGAAGAGGTTTAGGGCGGTGCCAAGGTTATCGGCACCTTGGAGGTAGCTGGTTGCGACTGAGCTGAAGAAGAGCTGGGGAGATCTGGCATAGCCGTATCCTTGGTAGCCCCACTTCCCCCCGCACCGACATTGCCCTCCTCGTGACAAGGTAGGCTCTGATCCAGAGCGTCCGCTGAGCTCTCTTGGATAGGGCTCAGCGGGCGAACGTCGTCGTCGCAGTTGGAGATGGAGCACTCCAGATAGGAGAGGTGATACTGGAGCCACTCTTGGGGATCTCCCTAGCAGCCCTGCCGATTCATACAAGGAACAGGAGGTTAAAAAATAGAAAGAGAGACGAGTAATACGCGAAGACGGTGAAGAATAATCTAGAAGTGGACGACAAAGGAAAAAGGGCTTACTCGACCGAGGTTGGAGGTTCTTGGGGATTGGGCGCTCTCCGGACAGTGGCCTTGGGTACCAGCTTGTTGGCACCCTTAACACTGGACTTCTTTTGCCTCTTCTTGGGCGGTGACGCCTCAGAAGCTGTGACCAAGGTTGTCGGGAATTTCTGGGAAGGGGCAGGAGTCGGGTCATCCATGGCAAGGGGAGGATCCTTGTGGACCTGCCCGGCCAGGTTAGCTGGAGCTGAGTCAGCCGAAAACGCATAAGAAATGGGAATCGGATCAAGTACCTCCATAATTTCAATATCAGAGTCATCATCATCCGGTCAATCCCTTAAAGAATAGGCCTTACCAGACGTTCGCCTAGATCCATCAGGGATGGGCAGGAACATCTCAGTGTCCAGTTCCACCGCGTCCAAGACTAGGTGGTCCTTGGCGCATTTGAGGGATGGCTCCTTGCCATCTTCCATAGTCTGCTAAAGGAACAACTGAGAGAAAAAATACTAAAGGATCAAATAAGGATATGGTCCGACACACCACAAGACTCAAAAGACGGGTTAAAGAAAGAAACATACCGGAGGAGGCAGCTTATCCCGACAGAAGTGCTCCAATCCCCATTCCCATTCCTTGGAGAACTCCTTGTTTGTCCGGAATAGCCTTGACCCGGAGGAATATCTTGGTGTTGTTGAGCTCGAAGGAGGAGGTCCGGTTGGGGTCAAGATGCCCACTCATGTGGCAGAGCTTGTGGGTGCGCTTTTTAAGGGACGAGATCCGGCTACGAACGAAAGTGATCATCACGTCCTCGTTGCGTAGCCCCAAGTCCTTCAGCTCCTTGAACCGTTTTCCCACCTAATTCGCCAAGGTAGTTGGCTGCTTCGGAATCTGGTCCCACAAGGAGGTATCCGAAACACCTAGCTTGAAGGGGGCAGCCGGATCAAGTTCTCATCTGTGTTATTCCTCACGTAAAAAAATGTTCGGGCCCAGCCTTTGCAAGATTCAAGGCCCGTGACCCGGGGAAATAGAGAGTTTTTGCAGGGAGAAATAGAAGCTCCACCGCACTGGGTCAAAAGCTTGTCAGCTGGGGCAAGATGAGGTCAGGAATAATGTTTTTGCGAAGACCAAAGAACTTGATCTAGAGTTCCTTGGTGGGCCAAAGGCCGACATATCCCTCTATGCTGGAAGTGAAGGAAGAAAGGTAGGTAATGGCGTTTGTCGGGAGATGATGCGGCTGAAGTTGGTAGGTGTGGATGAGATCATGGAAGAAGTCATTGATGAGGAGGCCGAAGCCATGCTAGAAATGAGACAAGAAGACCACAAACTCACCAGCATTGGGGGAGGGAGCGATCTCCTCGGCGGCGAGGTGGCAGGTGACTCCGGTGGGGATTCGGCGTGTCTAATGCAGCCATGTGATATCATCTTTGCAAACCCAGGAGCCAACCCAAGCACCACGTTCATGCGCCTTGCTCTCCTCCTCCTCCTCGACAATGGCGGTGTCTTCCTCAGTCATGTCCAAGTCGCTGTCTTCACAAAAGTTGTCTGTGGTAGGGGGCAACAGCCTGTATTGGTGAGGCCTCGTAGCGGCAAGATTGCGCGGGAGCAGCAGTGCAGCTACGGCGGAGCAGGAAGGCAACGAAGCATGGCAGCGGCGGTGCTACGCGGAGCAGAAGCGGTGGCAGCGACGGTGTTGTTGAGGAGAGGAAGGAAGAAGAAGGGCAGGTGCACATGCGAAGTGGGGGGAAAATCCCCAAGGGCCACTCTTGCCCCCTATTTAACCACGCCCCTGAGAGGGGTAGTGGGATCTGCCGCTGTGGAGGAGCCACACGAAGTGGGCGTGTATATGCCAAGTCAACCAATCAGACGCGCGCCATAACAAAGGCCGCAGGGAGCAGCGGATCCCAAGACGCGACGTGGTGATGCAGTTAACGAGGAGGTTACCATTATGTGACGTTTGTAGTAGTTATTCCTGACAATGAATACAGTAACTGGCACATTAACTGGTGCGAGCCCTTAAAATGAGGCAAAGTGATGATTACCCTCCACGTAAGATGTGGGGAAGCGTACGAGAGAAGGAAGAATGACCCGAATAAGTGGGAATAACCGGCCAGCGAGTGGTAACTCGTAATGAGCCAAGGGAACATCAAGTCAAAAGAGCCGAGTTACAGAATAACCCAGTGAAGAGAACATGAATCTTGATAGGTTGAACCTGTTGTGGCCTTATCAGCTGAAGTTGCTAAGACTGCACCAGCTTCGGGGACTAATGTTGGGGGATACCCCCGGGTAGGTTCGCTGTAACACCCCGGCATTAGGAACCAACGAAGGGTAGAAATAGGAATCTACGCATATGCATGCATTCATCTGTAAAATCCGGGTAATTTTTTCACCAAACAAACCTAAATACATCAGAGTTTATTTCACTATCTAAAGGTGGGAATAACTCTATGTAGTGATTGCTATGAATTATGACATGACCTTTAGGCATTATTGTGTTTTGGAGGGAAATATTTTGAATTCAAATTTGAGATTTAAATCATTTGGAAAATATTTGAAAATTAGAGGTTAGAAATATAAAGTTGTTCTCCAAAATGATTTATTAACATTGTTTAATTATATTGAAGATATATTAAACAATAATAAGAACTTAAGAAAAGGAAATTTAAATAAGAAATGAATTCTTATTTCTTTTCTTTATTCATTAATAATAATACAAAGTAAGAATGATAACATAAATAATGGAGCACTATACAAGAAGTGAATTCAAATAAAATGAAACTTTATTAAATTAGAGGAATATTATTACAAGATTCTTTACAAAAAGAATAAAAGAAGGTTACAACCAGAATCTATACTACCTATCTACTCCTATACTAAGTCTTGACAATCTAGATCTTGTTCCTGCAAAATAAGATAAATATCTCAAATAGAAATAATAGGTTAGTTGATTATTTTTACTCTCAGTGGTGAACAGTGAAGTTCACTGTTCATATTACCTCATTGAGTAATTAAAAGAGGCAAGTTACACCAATATGCAGTATCTGTTCTTTTCAAATAAATAGCTCAAGTGCCACATCATAAGCCAAGTAGAGAGGGGCAAGTTTCACCACATCAGTAACTAGGAAAAGGATAGAAGTGAAAACAAATTCACTTGATCCAATCCAGAGGGGGAGAGCACAGTGAAGCAACTTACTCAACTAACTGCATGCAGTGTGCTGTCGACTAGCAGTGAGAAAGAGAGAGAGATAAAGCCACCTTTGGCATAGCAAAGCAAACTTTGCTCACCACTTCACAGCCACAGTCATAGCCATTGTTTTATCTCAAGCACACTGCAAGAACACAACGAGTCTATCCACTTACCAAACAAATCCCCAGCCAAGATACATCACATATCATCCAACCACCCATATGATGGTGACATAAGGAGGGTGTGGTGCAGGTGGAGAACAAGGACAAGTACAAGATCACAGGAGCTAGGAGGAGCAAGAACAACACTAGGAGGTGCAGAGCAAGATCAAGCTAGCAAGAACAAGCCAGCAAGATCAACAAGCAAAACAACATCATCACCAACAATCAAGTTGTGTGGTGTGTACACATAAAACCATCACATGATCAAATCATCTTAGATTATCAGAGCATGTGTTATTTTATATGAATCTTCTCAGAAAGCACCCAAGTGGGGTGTATCCATCACAGAAGGAGTTAAACAAAGCCAACAATTAGTCATTGCCAATCACACCAAGATCTCAGCCTGTGCATCATGGATCTTGGGTATAAATTTATATTTCTACATCCAAATATACCAGCAGCATTAGTTCAAGATTTCTAGGCACATCTTTTAAATAGTATCACCTCGAAAACTATTTCATCATAAGCATGCATCTCAAATAGTAAGGATCCATTATATGGTCATACCAAGTGACTATCAAGTTAATTCTCAAGCACTATAGTAATTCTACTTGGTGATGATCCATCATAGATCACTGAACATGGGGGCAGCAGATAAAAACAGTTGTTCTTACCTAGCTATGCCTCAGACCAGCATCATAGGCCAAAGGAAATTCATAGGCACCATAGGCTAATATATCCAGCATGAGTTTTCAACTCATTTTTACATCAAGTCACTCTAGAACATAGGTAGAATAAAGACAGTACTAGAATAAACCCTTGTGTACCATTCCAAGAAAGGTGTCATGATACATTGCAAATGTATCTATAATTTTTGATGTTCCATGCTTGGTTTTATCTACTTTCTTGTGTTTTTTCCACCCTTTGGAGTACTTTTCATATGATTTCTTGGACTAACCTATTAACAAGAGCCATAGTGCCAGCTGCCTGTTTTCTGCTGTTTTTGGTTCCAGGAAAGTCAGAAAATGAATATTCTCGGAATTGGACGAGACAAAAGCCAAAAATCCTATTTCACCAGAAGACTCCCGGAGCCAGAATATGAGACGGAGTGGGGCTGGGGCCCAGCCACACCACCTGGCCGCGCGGGCTGGGCCTGGCCGCGCCAGGGGGTGGTCTGGCCGCCCCAGACTCCCCCTCGGTCTCCCTCTTCACCTATAAGTTGCCTTTTGACCTAAAAAACCCAGGGGGGTCGACGTTTTTCTAGAAGGAGTTCCGCTCCGCCACCACCACCAGATTCCAAGAAATAGCACCAGAAACTCCGTTATGGCACCCTGCCGGGACGGGGAATTGGAGGAGATCATGGCCATCATCGTCACCATCGTTTCTCCATATACCATCCATGTGTTGGGTCCGCAGCATAGAAAACAAAAAAATTCCTACGATGAGAACTACATGCCAAGATCTATCTACTAGGTACAAAGCAACGGGCGCCGCAACTCAGCAGCACATCCGTACTCGCACACACGTTCAAGCCACCGGACAACCTCCACATCCTCGCTCCAGCGATCCAGCGGAAGCAGCAACTCCTTCCAGACGAAATGCCACCAGGAACATTATCTCGCTAATCCGAGACCATGGGGGAATAATTCTAGAGGGGAGAGAGATCCTTCACAAGGAGGTGTGAGGAAGAAGGAAGAAGAGGATGGCCTTTTATAGGAGGAGGGGGTGCCCCTCCTTCATGGCCGACGCATGGGGGGTGACTCCTCACCTCCCCCATTCATGTGGTGGTAACCCCTCCACATTAAAATGCCTCTTCACATTCCCCTTTAAAGTCCCTACTTTAAATGCATTAGAACCACTTTCTGCAATTTCACCCGAAACAATTTCCGGTTTCAATCGAAATAATTCCTGCGCTTTGCAATTCTTTCGTCTGAAACATATGTGCTCCGAAATGGTGTCCGGTAACTCTTAAGTGTGTCACCCTACGGTTCCCAAATAATGCAGACATGATTGAGACTCCTCTCAGATCAATAATCAAAAGCGGGACCTGGAGATCCATACGGACTCCTACATATTCAACGATGACTTCTGTGATCGTGAGAACCTTTAACGTTAGTAATTAAATCCCTTCATCTCGCGATATATTACATGTCCGAGATTCGATCATTGGTATCTCCATACCTAGTTTGATCTCGTTACCGACATGCACTCTTTTCTCGTTCCCGTGATATAACATTCTAGTGATCACATCACTTGCTTGCAAGCTATCTTAATGTGATATCACCGAGAGGGCCCAGAGTATATCTATCCGTCATCGGGATTGACAAATTCCACTCTTGATCCATGAGCCTCAACATAACACCTTCGTAGCACTGAACCCATCTTTATAGTCACCCTGTTACGGTGTGACGTTTGATGTTATCAAGATACTCTTCCGGTGTTAGCAATTAACATGATCTCATGGTCTAAGGATAAAGATTACTTTGTATGATGTTATAGAAATATAAACATAATGACTTTGATCGTAATGCTATACTTCGGATGAATGTTCATCACATCATTCCACCAATGTTGTGACCTTGTTATTAACAACATCCAATGTCCATGATCAGGAAACCTTGATCATCCTGTTAATCAACAAGCTAGTCTATAAGAGAGGCATAACTAGGAACCCTTTTTGTTTATTAAACACACATGTATTGACGTTTCCGATCAATACAATTATAGCATGCAAAATAAACATTTATCATAAACATGGAATAAGATAATAACCACTTTATTATTGCCTCTCGGGCATATTCCCTTCAGTCTCCCACTTGCACTAGAGTCGATAATCTAGTTTGAAAAACTTTGTGTATTGAACACCTATGGCTTTCTGGTGTTGCATATACGCTATTGCTAGTGGTTAACATAATCTCCGGATCTGACAGTTTCAGGTCTGTGTGCATTTGCATGTCTTTGCGTCTCTACGCATCACTCATTCTCAAATGAGATGACATTGTATAAATTTGGTCCTTTGGTGAGACCTTTAGTTCGTTCCGGTTAAAATATGTTGATATTATTGTCACACAATATATCTTCATAGTATTAGCCCACTTTGAACCACACCTAGTTTGATAACAAACTACTTAACACAAATGCCCTCCTTTGCTGCTACTATAGCAATTATATACTTAAGCTTTTGTTGTAGTATCCGTCACAATGTCTCAACTTTGGAACTCATCCAAATCCACCATGCAACATCCTTTCCATTACATTGTGCCACCCATAGTCTAAATTGAGATAAATTAATTTGTATCTTGTGACAAAAACTAGTATTAATGTAACACTTTACAATGAACTACCTTTAACTATTTGTCACTTATACATGATATATTCTTAGTTCTTCCAAAGCTCATAAGAATATCTTTACTATCGTCCAATGATCATCTTATGAATCATCCTAGTATGTGCTCATAACACTTAGAGCATAGGACATTTTGGATATATACATATCATGGTATAATCGATCAAAATCTTCATGTGATTTTACTCACCAAGTGTTGAAACACTTGAATCTTGATACAATCCTTTCCATGCAGCAAGAACCTTTCTTGTTGTTTCCATATTGAACCCTTTCAACATATCATATATGTATGTCTGGCACAAACATATTAGCGCCTCAATCTATCCATATAGATTTTGATGCCAAATATTCCGGTTTTGCCCAAGTCTTTCATCGAAATCTTATTTTAATGAAATTCTTAACTTGTGTCAATACAAGATACATCATTTCCAATCAACAATATGTCATCTACATAATGTATTAGAAATATGTCTCAGTGCTCCCACTTAATTTCTTGCAAATGCAAGCATCTTCATCATCTCCGATGAATTTAAACTCTTTTAACAGTTTCATCCTGGTGAAGATTCCAACTCCGCTATGCTTACTTCAACTATTGAAGTTTGCATGCCCTTTTAGCACCCTTTGAATTAACAAAACCCTTCGGACCATGTCTTGTACACGTCCTAGGTAACCATTCTATTAGAAGAATATTGTTTTGTTTGTTCAACTACCATACATCAAATTATATGTAGTGGTTGCTACATTAATCCGTCAAGAGTAAATATCGCTATGAAAGATCAAATCTTGTCATAGTCAACTCCTTGAACATTGTCGTAAACTTCTCTCCGACATGTTGACTATTTCATAGATGTTAAACATCCATGTCTTATTTCTTTATAGATCCAAACACGACCGATAGGCTTCACGCCTTTTCGGAGGGTCTTCCAAGTTCAGAAACTTGATTTCTCGTGTATGGATACTATCACGGATTCTATGACTTCTAGTCATTTTATGGAGTCAGGGCCCATCATCGCTTCTTTGCATGTAGTCGGTTCATCATTGTCAATACAATAACGACTTGCTTATCAAATCACACTATTTGATTCTTATCGACCCACACGGTTCAATAGGAACTCTAATCTCTGAGATCACACCCTTTGTAATCACGGGAGCCATGAGCATTGTGGCCGCCACCGGGACACTTTCTGGCGCTGTGCTACTTGGCACATATAGCTAAGGTTCAGCAACCTTATCAAAGTTCTATTGTCCTCCCACTTAACTTTTCGCGAAAAATTCCTTCTCAAGAAACTTGACGTTCCAAGTAACATACTCTTTTGTCCTTGGTGTTATGGAGAAATTCCCAACAAATTCTTTGGGATTACCTACAAAGATGTGCTTATCCGACTTTGGTTGTAAACATTTTACTTATGCATAGCATACCAAAATTTAAGAAAAGACAATTCGGGTTTTATCCCAAACCATAACTTATATGGTGTCATTTCAACGGATCACGATGGTGCTCTTTTCAGTGTAAAAGCGGTAGTCTCTAAAGCTTCAATCTTCAAAACATAATGGCGGTTTTATAAATGACATCTTTGATCTTACCAGGCCAAACATGGTTTGATTTCATCTCTCGAATATGCCATACTCCTATGGTTTATCGGGAAACACAAATCATGGAACAATTCCTCAAATCTTAGGTGTTTTGCTAAACATGTAACTCAAATATCTTCCTTTATGTTCAAATCATAAACTCTTTTATTTTCTTGTTACAATGATTTTTCACTTCATCTTGAAAGTCTTTGAACAATTTTCAAATGTTTCATACTTCTTCCTTATTAAGTAAATATACAGATATATTCACTCAAATTTTCGGAGAAAGCATATGAAGCAAAAAAGGTCCATCGCATATGGCTACACATAATGGACTATGCACATCAGCATGCACAATTTCCAATAAGCTAGTCATCCGTTCCTCTCTGGCCTATGGACGGAGTTTCAATTATCTTGAGGAAAGTCTCACATGCGTCAATTGATCAAAATCAAAGACTCCAAAAATCCATCAACATGGAGTTTCTTCATGTTTTCTTTCAAATATAATTTAAACAGCGATATCACTTCATAAGTGATCTTTCAATCATTTGTCTTGCGACATTTTAGCAATAGTGTTTATGGATGTGATTTCTCGCACTAGACTTGTAAAAGTTCATCCATCCTTTATGGAATATGGTAATTATTTGAACAACCATTGTTCTCGTAATACCGAAACAAAATAACAATTATTAAAACAAATCTTGAAGGCTAGGTTTGACGACAACGAAAAACACAATAACACTTTATTTGTTTTCGATGATCATCATCACTTATTCTCTTGCTAGTTACTTAGGCCATTTCAGTTCATGAATTGCGTTGTCCTGTATGACACTTCATACCAACCAATTCGGTATCCAATACCTCAGAACCACATTGTTTAACAAGCAAGGAATACAGCCATAACATGTATATCTTCTATATACCTAAGTTGGACATATCCAACCTTTTCTTTTCTGCCAAATATTTTATAGATTCTCTTTCAACAATTCCTTTTCTTTTAAAAGAATCTATCAACATCAATAGTGGTGTCATTCACATGACACATAGTACAAAGCGTATATAGTCAAATACTAATACCTTTGGACTTGCACTTTGAAGTGGATCACCATCATCAAATGTTTGGTGTTCTTTCGAAAATCCATTCTTTAGTAATCTATTAGTATGTAAACATTTTACTTACATCTTCTATTCATCCTTATCATGACAACTTTAATGATCAAGCTACTATAGCCTGTAAGGAAGAATCGTGAGTATAATATTAGTTCCCAAAACCTTTTTGGGAGATCCGGATGCTTGACATCTCCATCCTTCACAAATTCTCATACAATATGAGGACATGTATTTTGCTAAATTACACTCTATCATAATGCAACCAAAAACTTTGTTTCAGATATCACATTATCTTTCACACATGATGGTTTCTGAAACAATTCTTTCAGCTCCTAGATAATCTTGATATTAAAACAACTTTTGAATATCAAAAATCATGGAGGCAAACATGATACTTTAGATACTAACATTGGAATTCTTACTCTTGATTTAATACTACTTATTAAACTTCACGGAGTAAATAGAGTTTGCTGAAAGTTTGCAATAGGACTTCTAAACTTTAAATTGACATTCAAAACAATACGATACTAGTTCGTAAAGTAAATATCCAAAATTCTATAGTTCTATTATCTCAATTAAAACTAAGAATAAGGTAGTGAACAGATGCCAATGACTATAACAAATTATGCAAATTCACTTCCATTTAGTTTATGACAAATTGAGTTCGACTAATCCAAATTAGAAATGAACTCCCACTCAAAAAAGACATCCATCATGCCTTTTTTTGGTGATTACATGAACCAAATCCACTACACCAAGTCCGATCATCACGTGAGTCGGTGTAGCTTCAAAGGCGAGCATCAATATGGGCATCACATCAACTATATGACACATGCTTAACCTTTTGGTCTGTGTTCCGAGGCCATGTCTGTACATGCTAGGCTCGCCAAGTAAGAACCTTAGTACTCGCGTGTGTAAAACTTTCTTACACCCGTTGTATGAAAGCGTAGAGTTGAGTACACCCGATCATCACGTGATGTCTCGAAACACGATCCATAGAACGGTACATACTCAAGGAAGAACACATTTTTATCTTGATATCTAAATGAGGGATCATCTTACAATGCTACATAAAGCGCCAACCTAGCAGTATAAGATGCTAACATTTAATGTGTAAAGTGAGATGATATGGTCCATGCATTTGATCTCTATCATTTGCATCGTGGTATGATCTCTATCATTCCTTTGTGTGTAAGGCCAAGGTCTATGGAACTTACACGTTGAATGTGTTGTAAGAGTATCTATCATACATCTACTTACAACAATACCATATCAATACACTAGCCCAGCAACGATCTAAACTAGACGCCTCTAATTTATCAATTGCAAGTTTTACGTGGCTTAGGGCTTTCGGAGATAGAACCGTTCTCACCTACGAACATGAACCACAACAAGGATAACCAAGTTATTAGCAACTCATTGTAAATTAGATATTGACTATAGTAGGAGAGACAGACACCCGCCAGCCACTTATGCAAAACAAGTTGCATGTCTATCGTGGAACCGATTTCATGTACGATGACATGTAAGGTTGGTCCGGGCCGCTTCATCCCACTATGCCACCAATATCCAAAATACATAGAAGATGCAATAACATGATCATCATCACCCACATATAAACATATGTGTACTACCTGTTGATGTCTACGCACTTCTATTCTTGTAGACAGTTGTTGGGCCTCCAAGTGCAGAGGTTTGTAGAACAACAGCAAGTTTTTCAGTAAGTGGATCACCCAAGGTTTATCGAACTCAGGGAGGAAGTGTTCAAAGGTATCCCCTCTCAAGCAACCTACAATCAAGATACAAGAAGTCTCTTGTGTCCCCAACACACCCAATACACTTGTCAGGTGTATAGATGCACTAGTTCGGCGAAGAGATAGTGAAATACAAGTGGTATGGATAATTATAAGTGGTAACGGTGATAGAAAATAACTAGATGGCGTGGAAGAGAATAAAGGAAAACTGAAATAAAGATGGCAGCAAGAAAACATGTAACAGATCTAGTTGCAAATGGTGTTTCACTGCTTAGAAACAAGGCCTAGGGATCATACTTTCACTAGTGAACACTCTCATATAAATATATTATCTTCATGATACTACTCTTAACTACTCTCCGGTTGAACACTCTAATCGATGGTAGGGCTATAACAGCACACCTCAAAGTAAGCCTTTCCCATCTAGAAAAAACCCCACACTGTCACCTTGAGTACTAGATGGTTCCAACAAACACCACAATTTCATAAAGACATCCAACTCCAAATATAACTCATAACAAGTATTTGTAAACTCTAGCCTAAGTGTCACCATGGTGTGCACGCTGTCACTTTCACACACATGGGGAGAGCAGAGATCTATTAAAGCACTTGAGTAGCAAGGTAGATCTATAGATTACAAGCTCATGATCACAATATGATCATGCATAGAGAGAGAGATGAACACATAGCTACCGGTAGAACCCTTAGCCTCGAGAGAGAACTACTCCCTCCTCATCATGGGAATCAGCAACGGTGATGGATATGGTGGTGGAGATCTATGGAGATGGTTCCGGGGGCACTTCCCCGTCCCGGCAGGGTGCCGGAACAGAGACTTTCTGTACCCCGAATCTCCCCTTCGGTGGCGGCAGCACTGCGAAACTTTTCGAGGCCGGAGGCTTGATTATTTAGGGCTTTGGTATCGGGAGGCTTCTTATAGGCGAAGAGGCAAGGTCGGTGGAGTGCCAGGGGGCCCACACCACCTGGTGGCATGGCCAGGGCTAGCCCGCGCCACCATATGGTGTGGCCAGGCCCTGGCCCTCCTCCGTCTCTGCTTCAGGCTCCGTGAGTCTTCCGATAAAATAGGAACTTTGGCTTTTGTCCCGTCCAATTCCGAGAATATTGATTTTCTGACTTTCCTGGAACCAAAAAATAGCAGAAAACAGGCAACTGGCACTGTGGCTCTTGTCAATAGGTTAGTCCAAGAAATCATATGAAAAGTACTCCAAAGTTGGAACAAAACACAATAAAGTAGATAAAACCAAGCATGGAACATCAAAAATTATAGATACATTTGCAATGTATCAACATCCCCAAGCTGAACTCCTGCTCGTCCTCGAGTAGGTAAGTGATAAAAAGAAAGAATAATTTTTGAGGTGACATGCACCATCAAAGACTTTATCAAAGTATTTGCAAAACATTCAAAGCTGGGATTATAATACTTCAATCATAGCATGAAAGACAAAGTTCTAGCAATAAGCAAAGAAACTATGATGCAACATGAAAAGGCACAAACAAAAGATTCATGAATAACAATGCTTTGCAAGATGTTTATTTCTTTCACATAAAGAAAATATAGCATAATAGTATTCAGCTTGTCCCTCAATAGAGTAGCAAATATAATGCATAGGACACCTTCAAAGTTCATAAGAGTGACTAGATACAAATAGTTTAAAACAAGCAATATCAAGGTATGCATCAATCAACAAGTCTTGGGACAATGCACATAGAACTAAGAATGGCCACTATGCTCTCAAAGTAAGTGCATAAAGGTAGAAGGTGGAGACTCAGTATATATAGTGGAAGAAAGGCCTTCATAGAAGGAAGTAGGGATTCAAGTTTCATAAAGAGCTTCCAAAAATTATGGTACATATAGCTTTCAGCTTTTATTGCCCCTATCATAAGCATCTTTAAGGTGATTAAGGTTAAAGTGACATAACTAAGAGGATATGCTTGACAAGCTATAAACCGAAATCTCATGCCCCTTACTTACGAAGACCGATCCTCATGTTACTTAACTTCAGTCATGAGTAAGCTCTTGTCATTGTAAGTACATGCGTATCATAAAGAACCGCCAACGGGGGTACCCCTTGCACATGATACAGGAGCTATCCCATAATCAAAATGACAAGGCAAGCAGACAATGAGCATCTCAGCGATCTTTTTATTTGCTATTTGCATAGGTTTTTATTGAGGATGCTTCATAGAGTGCTCATTATGGTTATGCTGCAAGTTTCCACCATGATTAGGCATGGATTAGGCTAGCAGCCCAGGCGCTTCTCTAACACACATACAAACTCCATGATCTTACAAGTTCCACTTTTATTTCACACCGCCGGGATCCGTAAGCAAAAGAACATGATATCAACGGGGTACAAAGTACAAGTGCAATGTTGAAAGCGTTCCCCATGGTACATGGTTCTGCTAATTTCAACTTATAAAGCGCAAGCATATACGCAATAAAGAAGGACCCAATGGTTCAAGTATATTAAGGGCAATAAAAGTAAAGTGTGCCATCAAGTTCGTGAGAGCTTTAATCACTAGTTTTCTCATAACAAGTTTCATTTGGAAGGTAAACAAAAGCATGAATATACTTGGAATATCATAATCTAGTAGGAAGGTATGGTGGACTCTTTGGAATAACTTGGTTTAAGGAGTTGGATGCATGAGTGGAACTCATACTTGGTTGGGGAGGCTAGCAAAAGACTGGGAGCGACAAACTAAGAGAGCAATAATGGCCATAATCATGCAGAGCGACAAAACATCATTGATCAAAGCATAAAGTGATACTACAAGTTGAAAACTAAAGGATCGTAAAGGCTATGGTGACTTGAGATAGTCATAACATGGTGTGAGCATGTGCCAAGTAAACCCAAATAAAGCATCAAAGGAGAATACCACTATACTATGCTTTAATATGCTAAAACAACGCATGATTCATCCAAGGCACATTAAGCAATCTCAATTGTTTATAACAAGTCATGCTACAGCAAAGAATACTAAGCATAAATCCAAAACAATATCAAGCATAGAATGACAAAGCATAGGCCACAGTAAAAAACAAGCTCTCTTTACCACTTAAGTATGAACTTTCCTACTCTTTTCCAATCCGAACCAAACTATTTGAAACAACTCACAAAGATGATAATAAATAAAGATCAGTGAGCTTTTCTCATAAATCCACAAAGAAGAACTAAAGAGTTCTAAGTTGAAAGCACGAGAAAACTAATGCTAAACACGGTGCTAGGAAAAGAGAATACTCACGGAACAATAAGAATGAAAACTAGAGTGTTCTAGGCAATGAAAACGGAGCGTGTCTCTCTCCAAAAGAAGTGTCTTGGGATCCAACCAACTTATTCAAGCAAACAAAGCAAACTAAAACTAAAAACAAAAACAAAGACGCTCCAAGAACAACACAACTGTGCATGAAACAATAAAAATGAAGTGTTTGGAAGAAACCTGAGTTTTTTATTGATGAAGAAGGGGATGCCTTGGGCATCCCCAAGCTTTGATGCTTGTACTTATTGGATATTTCTTGGGGTGACACGCGTGGCATCCCCAAGCTTGAGCTTTAGTCCATCCTTCATCTCAATACTCATTCCTTCCATACACCTGAAAATTTTCCTTCATACAAAACTTCACACAATCTCATTAGCAACATTAGTGCATTTAAGATAAATAAGTCTTAAGGTTCAGTTCTAACACCAAATAAACTTCCATTAGAACACTAGATTCTGTAGCACTTCCCTCAAAAAGCACAATTTCCCAAAAGAACTCAAGAAGGAACTAACAAGAAGCAAATGCAGAAAATGGCAGAAATCTGTCAAAACGGACCAGCAGGTAAAGATGAATTTTTTCGAAGACCTTCTGTTGCTCAAATCAAAACGTGTTGAACTAACGAAAGTTAGATAACAACCTGGGGAAGAAGCACAAACATTCACGCCTCAAAAGGACTTACAGAGATTTTACACGAATTTTTACAGTAAAGCACATAAATCTGTTTCGGGACTGCAACTTTCCCAATCATTACTTCTCTCTCATTAGAGGTTACTCTTGGCACAAAAAGCAAAATAAAAAGGATAAGGAGCGGTTATTAAAGAGGTAATAACTTCCAAGACTCATCTAAAACTTTTGGGTTATCTCCCAATAAATACTTTTCTTTAACGCCTTTAAGTTAGGCTTGATAGTTTGAGAAGATGCTCACATAAGAAATAAGAATTGAAGTAAAAGAGAGCATCAAGAAGAAAATTCAAAGCACATTTAAGTCTAACCCACTTCCTATGCATAGGAATCTTGTAAAGAAACAAGTCATGAAAGCACAAAGCAACAAGCATAGTAAAGCGAAACAAGTGCAACTTCAAGACTTTCAACATAAAGAGGGGAAACTTAATATTATTGAGATGCATAGAACCATGTTTCCCTCTCTCATAATAACTTTCAGTAGAAACATGAATAAAATTAACAATATAACAATCACAAGAAACATACTTATCATGACCCACATGCATAAAAGAATTAATACTCCCAATATAAACATAGTCATTCTTATTGATTGTAGTGGGAGCAAATTCAATAAAATAGCTATCATTATTATTTTCATCACCATAATCATCAAATATAAGGCATATTGTAATCATTAATTTTCTCCTCAATAGTAGGTGGACTGAAAATATCATACTCATCATTGTAATCATCATATATTGGAGGCATAGTATCATCAAAGTAAATTTTCTCCTCCATGCTTGGGGACTAAAAAGATCATACTCATCAAAACTAGCTTCCCCAAGCTTAGAGTTTTCCATAGCCTTAGCAATAATGGTGTCCAAAGAGTTCATACTAAAAACATTGCTATTATCATGCAAATAAAGTTCCATAGGTTTTTTAATTTTCTCTTCAAACACTTCATGTCCTAACTCAAGATAAATACTATAAAGCTCTCTAATTTTGTTGTTGTTTTCCATTAAGCCTAACTAGTGAAAACAAGAAACAAAAAGACAAAATTGCAGAATCTGAAGGAAATAACTTCGAGTACTCACACCGGAGGATGTGAGTACCTTTTACCTTACCTCCCCGGCAACGGGGCCAGAAAATATCTTGATGTCTACGCACTTCTATTCTTGTAGACAGTTGTTGGGCCTCCAAGTGCAGAGGTTTGTAGAACAGTAGCAAGTTTTCCCTTAAGTGGATCACCCAAGGTTTATCGAACTCAGGGAGGAAGTGGTCAAAGGTATCCCCTCTCAAGCAACCCTACAATCAAGATACAAGAAGTTCTTGTGTCCCCAACACACCCAATACACTTGTCAGGTGTATAGATGCACTAGTTCGGGGAAGAGATAGTGAAATACAAGTGGTATGGATAATTATAAGTGGTAACGGTGATAGAAAATAACTTGATGGCGTGGAGGAGAATAAAGGCAAACTGAAATAAAGATGGCAGCAAGCAAACATGTAACAGATCTAGTTGCAAATGGTGTTTTAGTGCTTAGAAACAAGGCCTAGGGATCATACTTTCACTAGTGAACACTCTCATATAAATATATTATCTTCATGATACTACTCTTAACTACTCTCCGGTTGAACACTCTAATCGATGGTAGGGCTATAACAGCACACCTCAAAGTAAGCCTTTCCCATCTAGAAAAAACCCCCACACTGTCACCTTGAGTACTAGATGGTTCCAACAAACACCACAATTCCATAAAGACATCCAACTCCAAATATAACTCATAACAAGTATTTGTAAACTCTAGCCTAAGTGCCACTATGGTGTGCACGCTGTCACTTTCACACACATGGGGAGAGCAGAGATCTATTAAAGCACTTGAGTAGCAAGGTAGATCTATAGATTACAAGCTCATGATCACAATATGATCATGCATAGAGAGAGATGAACACATATCTACCGATAGAACCCTTAGCCCCGAGAGAGAACTACTCCCTCCTCATCATGGGAATCAGCAACGGTGATGGAGATGGTGGTGGAGATCTATGGAGATGGCTCCAGGGGCACTTCCCCGTCCCGGCAGGGTGCCGGAACAGAGACTTTCTGTCCCCTGAATCTCCCCTTCAGTGGCGGCGGTGCTGCGGAACTTTTCGTGGCTAGAGGCTTGATTATTTAGGGCTTTGTTATCGGGAGGCTTCTTATAGGCGAAGAGGCAAGGTCGGTGGAGTGCCAAGGGGCCCACACCACCTGGTGGCGTGGCCAGGGCTAGCCCGCGCCACCATGTGGTGTGGCCAGGCCATGGCCCTCCTCCGTCTCTGCTTCGGGCTCCGTGAGTCTTCTGATAAAATAGGAAATTTGGCTTTTGTCCCGTCCAATTCCGAGAATATTGATTTTCTGACTTTCCTTGAACAAAAAATAGCAGAAAACAGGCAACTGGCACTGTGGCTCTTATTAATAGGTTAGTCTAAGAAATCATATGAAAAGTACTCCAAAGTTGGAACAAAAAACAAGAAAGTAGATAAAACCAAGCATGGAACATCAAAAATTATAGATACATTTGCAATGTATCACCCGTGCAAAGCACCTACGCATAGATCAGGCTCTGATACCACTGTTTGGTCCGCAGCATAGAAAACAAAAAATTTCCTACGATGAGAACTACACGCCAAGATCTATCTACTAGGTACAAAGCAACGGGTGGACATACATCCAACGAGAACTTACCCTCGAAGACAACGAGTTTTGTTAACGAGTAGGAACTCGTGGTTGATGTAGTTGTACACTTGTCGATATCCAGATCATGAGGAAGTCCGAGCGCCGCAACTCAGCAGCGCATCCGTACTCGCACACACGTTCAAGCCACCGGACAACCTCCACCTCCTCGCTCCAGCGATCCAGCGGAAGCAACAACTCCTTCCAGACGAAATGCCACCGGGAACATGTATCTCGCTAATCCAAGACCATGGGGGAATAATTCTAGAGGGGGAGAGAGATCCTTCACAAGGAGGTGTGAGGAAGAAGGAGGAAGACGGTGGCCTTTTATAGGAGGAGGGGTGCCCCTCCTTCATGGCCGGCGCATGGGGGTGACTCCTCACCTCCCCCATTCATGTGGTGGTAACCCCTCCACATTAAAATGCCTCTTCACATTCCCCTTTAAAGTCCCTACTTTAAATGCATTAAAATTCTCCAAGTTTAATGCTCTCTCATTTAATAAAACTCTTTTATTATTTTTATTCAGAATTTTGTTAATTAATTTAATTAACAAACATTCACATATAACCCCTTGCAATATTTCAATATCACATGCAGAACCACTTTCTGCAATTTCACCCGAAACAATTTCTGGTTTCTATCGAAACAATTCTTGCGCTTTGCAATTCTTTCGTCTGAAACATATGTGCTCCAAAATGGTGTCCGGTAACTCTTAAGTGTGTCACCCTACGGTTCGCGAATAATGCAGACATGATTGAGACTCCTCTCAGATCAATAATCAAAAGCGGGACCTGGAGATCCATACTGACTCCTGCATATTCAACGATGACTTCTGTGATCGTGAGAACCTTTAACGTTAGTAATTAAATCCCTTTGTCTCGCGATATATTACATGTCTGAGATTAGATCATTGGTATCTCCATACCTAGTTTGATCTCGTTACCGACATGCACTCTTTTCTCGTTCCCGTGATATAACATTCTAGTGATCACATCACTTGCTTGCAAGCTATCTTAATGTGATATCACCGAGAGGGACCAGAGTATATCTATCCGTCATCGGGATTGACAAATTCCACTCTTGATCCATGAGCCTCAACATAACACCTTCGTAGCATTGAACCCATCTTTATAGTCACCCTGTTACGGTGTGACGTTTGATGTTATCAAGATACTCTTCCGGTGTTAGCAATTAACATGATCTCATGGTCTAAGGATAAAGATTACTTCGTATGATGTTATAGCAATATAAACATAATGACTTTGATCGTAATGCTATACTTCGGATGAATGTTCATCACATTATTCCACCAATGTTGTGACCTTGTTATTAACAACATCCAATGTCCATGATCAGGAAACCTTGATCATCTTGTTAATCAACAAGCTAGTCTATAAGAGAGGCATAACTAGGAACCCTTTTTGTTTATTAAACACACATGTATTGACATTTCCGATCAATACAATTATAGCATGCAAAATAAACATTTATCATAAACATGGAATAAGAAAATAACCACTTTATTATTGCCTCTCGGGCATATCCCCTTCACCATGTTCCCCCGTCTATGAGTGAGTAATCCCCCACTGTAGGCTATGGGGATGGTAGGGATTGGATGAGATCGTTCATGTAATGGCATCAGATTGTTAGGGCATGGTGCCTAGTATATTCTATTAGTGCTTTATGACTTTGTTGCGACTTGTTATGCTTAATGCTTGTCACTAGGGCCCGAGTGCCATCATTTCAGATCTGAACATGTTATTAATTCATTATGATAGTATTGTTTATGGTCTTATCTGCAAGTTGTATACACACGTTGTTGTCCTGAACCAATGGCCCCGAAGTGACAGAAATCGGGATAACCGGAGGGAATGGCTTTGATGTGAGGATCACATGTGTTCATGCAGTGTTAATGATTTGCACCGGTGCTCTATCAAAAGGAGCACCTTAACTGCCAGTAGTTCCCTTGAGTCCCCGCTGCAAACGGGCTGGCAGGACAAAAGACGTTGTGCAAGTTCTCATTGCGAGCACGTATGACTATATATAGAACACATGCTTAGGATTATCTAGTACTTGGATGCTTTATCTTATTTATTTGCAATTGCCCTATGTTCTGATTGCTATGTGAATTGTCTTGTCCATGCAACGCCCCTCCATCCATCCCTATGCCTACCGCACTCGAATCCTACTGTTTACTGTTATTGTTACTGATGTCTTTACTTTACTACTGCTGCTACTTTACTATTCCTACTATAAAACTATTGCTACTGATAAACTGCTGTGAGAAAGATTGTTTCCAGGTGTAGCTGAATTGACAACTCAGTTGTTAAGGCTTATAGATATTCTTTGGCTCCCCTTGTGTCTAATCAATAAATTGGGTTTCACTTCCCTCGAAAATACTGCGATACACCCCCTATACTTGTGGGTCATCATGTCACAAGGATCTATTCTAACCAAGCCAATCCTACACAGACATTTCATAATCAAACTATTGCAGAAAGATATTCAAATCATCTTCCTAATGTAATAATGAGGACTCATAGTGTTTTACATAAAAGAACTATCATCATAGGCATCAATGGTAACTTCCCAGACAGCCAAATGTATATTCCAATACTAAAACTAGCTAACCATCACCACTAATATGATATTAGACTAGATCAGAGTCACAACATCACCATTCATACAATGACAGTCACTAAAATTAGATAAGAATTTATCTTACAAAGCTATTACCAGTTCCAAGCCCATCAATAGGCAATGGATCGTCACAGTATAATCACCATAAATACTCCTAAAGCGTTCAATATCCTTAATTATCAACACAGAGAGATAGAACCCTAACGACACAGATGAACCCTAACTAGGGTGTTCCTCACCATAATCACACAGAGGATAAGGAGAGAGGTAGAGGAAGGATAAGATGGGGAAAACTGAAGCACTTACTCGTGGTCCTCGCTAGAGATTAAAAGAGGAAGCACAGAGGCCGAAGAGCACACACGACGACACGGGGAGCACCCGAGGGCTCTGCAACCCGCGCCAAGCCATGGGGTAGCGGCCACAGCTACACAGGCAACAATGGCGGCATCATAGGGCCACCAGAGCCGCGGCACAGCACCACCGGGCGACGGAACCCCACATCGCCGGTAACCTCCAAACCCTAGGGTTTGGCGTGGAGTCAACCTGGATGGGAGAAGGGTCCAAAGCTGAATTGAACTAGACCAATCGATGGAGCAGCATCGTATACCCCATCATGCACCAGGGCAGCGGCTGGAGAGGCTTGGGAGGCCGGAATCGCGCGATGGCGGCGTCGGCAGCACCGCGTCTCCGCGGGGGTGCGAGAGAGAAGAGTGAACGCATGAGAGAGAGGAGCGAGTGATACTGGTCCACTTGTTCGGAGAGGGTTTGACCAGCCCAAGTGGGCTGAGTCAGTGCTGGGCCAGCCCAATGGGCTAGGTCCAGATGTTAAAAGAAAAAAATATGAGTAACTTATCAAAAGACCAAAATACCCCTAGGACTTAAAAGGTTCTAAGAAATAAAAAAACCCTAAAATATAAATAAAATACCAATGAACTCACAAAAGTATCCTCTATTCAAAAATAATAATAGAGAGAATATTAGGTAATTAAATTTAGAACTGTTATTATGGATGTATATACTCCTTTTGGAATTTTATAAAATATACAAAACACTTAAAATTGAATAAAATTCATTTTTAAGATCCTAAAAGGGAGTAATATTATAGAAAAATACTAGTTTGTATTTTTGAAAACTAAATCAAGTGTGATAAAAATAAAGTCTTATTTCCTCAAAGGAATTTTAGTTAAATATTTAAAAGAGTTAAAATTAAATGAATTCATTTTTAAACTCTTAGAATAATACTAGTCATTATAAAAATACTAGGTACAATGGATAGGTTAGTTTAAAAGACTTTGAGTAATATTTTCTTTTTATTAATCAAAGAAAATAATAAACCTTTATAAGGTGGGTAAAACACGCAAATAAGAAAATAATAAACCATTGCATGACATTACTATGCATTGCATATTGCTTCTTTAAGTATTGTCCTTGCCAGGCAATAATGGTCTTCTATAGAAACCGGATCTCAAGGTCTGGTGGAAGTATTCGACTTCACTACCTTGCAATCACAAGGCAAGTTCATCACTTGCTCATGTCCTTTGAAGAGTCTTTACGAAAGTATTTGAAAATTGTGTGTTATCACCTATGTTCTAAAAGAGATAGAAAATAAGTATTTTCCCAAACAAATGAAATGCTATTATCATCCTAAGTGATGATAAATATTAAGAATTGCAGCGGAATCTAAGATTCGAGTTGCAGAACAGATAGGACTTAATAACCCATGACATCAGTGATTCTAGTGTCGTATTAAATGCATTAACCATAAGATCTGGAATGGGACAGAGAAGTCAGCTCGATCTTCTTCCTTTTGCATCGACGGATGACCTGATCATGAGGCTGAGGATTTCTCGCAGAGAAACCTAGCACATGGGTGGAACCCATTAGTTTCCCATGATTTTGGTGTCTAGATTATCTTGAGAGGCTGCCAGTGGTTTAGCTGGACCTTTAAGGGAGCTTGCCAGGGCATCGCCATCTCATAGAGTCTTCAGGTGCCTACCATAGTTTTAGTCGGTCCTATATGGGGCTTAACAGAGGTGGGGCATGTCCTGGAGGGTTATGTCTTCATGTAGGGTCACGGAGAAGGGCAGCGATTGGCTTGGATAATCTACTAGGCCCCACATCAAGGAATTGTGGATGGGAAAGTACGCCCGGTTGTGCAACAAGGATTTGGTCTCTTATGGATGAGGCAATGCACCTCTGCAGAGTGTAAAAATTGTGACATGTTACTCCCTATTCCGGGAAGGAGCTACGAACGTGGTAGGAAAGGAACTCCATGAAGTTCTGGTCAACCTGTGAAGGATGATGGGCATAGTTTTTGATAATAATATCAATCTTTGAAGAAATGTTTATGAAAACTGCATAGTGCCAAGGACTGATAGTCCGAGGTGGTAGATAGAGCATCAAACTTCCCACCTTGCATATAATGAACTTGCTGGGTAACGCTGCTACTCACTCTTTCCTTTGAACCCCTTGCTAGACTTTGAGGAACGGAAGGATGACCAGGTGTATTCTATAGAAGTCCAAAACAACATCTACTATGAAGAGTCGGACCTGTCCGGTGGAATCGAAGGGGTGGACTACATGATACACTATGGAGCTGAAGACAACGAGTCAGAGTAGTTGTCAGGCCAGAGCGTAGTTACCTAGGTTGATCCAAGCAGCACGAGCCCTATAGAATAAGGTGTTGAGCTCACGTATTTCTTATCATTGTGTCTTTCGTTTTTCCGCTGAACTTACTAAACAAGTTATATGGTTTGTAAGTTTGAATCACTTAAAGTCTCGAACTTCTGGTATTGTAATAATAATGAAGTGTGTATGTTTGTAATGTGGACCTGCAATATTTCTGTTGTACCACTCTGAGGGATGTGATATTTACTGGTGTTCTGTGGATGTCATGTCAACGACTATAGTATACTACACATGCAGTGGTATGTTGGGCCACCGCAGTCATGCCGGTGTATAAAGGCCGAGTTAGCCGAGGTACGGCAAGGTCAAAGCGAGTGTTGACCGAGTCACCTCAAGGCAGGCCAACTTACAGAAGGACCCGGCCCGGAGAATGTTCGCCTAACAGTAGCCCGGCCGGCATAAAACATATGTCAGCTATGTTTGATCTACCTTGTTTGCAGGTACGTGTGTGGCCGAGTTAGCCAGGCGCGAGCCGGGTTATAACTTGGCTTCCGGGAGAAGGAAGGAATCTTTCTGGTCAAAAGGTGGCCTCTATCCACTATAGCGTGAGCGAAGTAGGTAGAGGGAAGGACCAGCAGGGTGTGGCCGACAAGGGTGACGTAGCCAGTTTCGGCTAACGCCACCAGTGTCGGGTGATGCAGCGCCGTAGAGGGGCTCAGGGAGGCTTACGCCCTGAGTCCGTACTAGCCGTTTAAAGTGTAAAAAAGAGGCATCTTACTTTACCAAAGGGCATATTCAGAGAATATGCCTCCACGTGTGCCCAAGATTTGTAACCTAGGCTCCCCTATATAAGGAGCACCAGGGCCTCCATAGAGAGGGATCGATCATTTTAGCTGAGGAAGAACCCTAGAGCATAGTAGTGGGCAATAAGAGAACTAGTCTCCTTCTCACGAACAGCTCGATGAGCCCTTGTAATCCCACATCAACAAGAGAGAAATACAAACATCCGCGTGTGGAATCACCACACTATCCCTTTCTGGATTCCTCTAGTGTACATTGGTCCCATCTTTATCCTATACATGGCATTTGTCGTGCCACCACCATGACATATAGGGTGCAATTATTTTATGAGATGGTTTTGTAGAGGCATGGTACAACCACACAGTCTGGGCGTCCCCGATATTAGCAGTGCTTCTTAAAGCTACAGAACGTCTTGTTCTGTTTATTTTCTACTTAGCTTTTCTCCCATGTGCATGGATATTTGTATGGAATCAGCATATTTATGCCCCAAAATTGAATTTTTCGAAATGGGGAGCGAAGCCCTGACCTCTGCATCAAGCGATGCACATAAGCTTTATTTATTATTAGAGCAACAAAGTGTGGCAAAAGCCATTACAAAGATTATACAAACTAGAACCGCCAAACTAAAACACTGAGCAAAACGATAACCATATCGCCAGCTCCTCGACGAGATCTAGCAAACACCTAGATGCCTCATGCACTCTAGGATACTAGATCCTCCAAGCCTATCCACGAAACGGTGCCCACGCACACACTCCGGATGTCGCCGTCTCCACTATCTTCGGCCAAACCATCATTAGCATGTATATCGATGTGCAGACTCTCTCCACACCAGCCACTGACACCACCGCGTTGTCAAGTAGCACCACCTCCTTACGCACTATCTCAAAAGCACGTCATGGTTGCCACCGGTACCCCGCAGCACCATGCCGCCAAGTACCACCAGTAACACAGCTTCAAGTCTCTGGAGGATTTGTCGTGCATAGCACCTGCCAAACAAGCATGACTCAGCGTAGCACCTGTCGGTCAAGAATGACTTGACATCGCCGCTAAAGCTTCATGCAAGACAAAGCTGCTCCACATGTCCTTCCTCTTCCATTCAGTGCTGCTCCACAAGCGATGCTCCTAAGAGAGAACACGACACCATGGCGCTGCCATCGCCTGATCCAAAGATCATAGGGTTTCCCCCAGAGTAGCACGATTGAGGTCGACACTAGGTGCAGAATGATGCCTTCATCAAGGTAACGATGTTTTAACGCCGCCATCGCCCGCCAACGGCTTGGTTTTCACCGGCACATAGGTCTCCCCGCCTCGCTGCCGGGACTAAATGACGGGTCCCGAGATCCGCCAAACCAGCCTCAGGCCGACCACCTTCGATGGAGACGATTCCCACCACCACTAAACCTAGGGACTCTGCCCCGAGTGTCCTCATGATGCGAAGTAGAGCCCAGAGAAGACGCATGGCGTCCGACCAAGGACGATGGAGGATAGAGTAGGAGGATGATCCAAGAAACCCTAGATCGCCGCCTCCATCCACCCAGCCGCCTTCAGACCCGTCACCGGCGCTCCCTGGCCGTCGTCACGATGCCATCACCGTCGCCGGTCAAACTACAGGCCGCTGCCGATCGAACTATAGGCCGCCGCCGCCGCTCGAGGCCGAGGCCACTGCCACCATGATCTGGATCAGATCAGGACGCGAGGACGAGATCCCATAGCCGCCGAGCCACAGGGACTTTGCCCAGCGATGGTGCTGGCGGTGGGGATGGGGTGGCTCTAGGAGGTGGGGAGTGGACGGGGGGAGGAGATCCGCACAGTGCGGTCCGGCTGGGGTGCCACAACTCCTCTCATTTCAATTGATTTTTCCATCAACCTCCTTAAATCTAGGATCCCGGTGAAACAAACAAAAAGATGTGCGTGAGCACAATAAAATATTAATATTGTAACATACTAATGCCAAATCATAAGGTAAAGCATGATGCAAAATGCACTCATCAAACAACATGGGCGGGTGGTGGTCCCATGCATTGTGGAAGAATAAAACTAAAAAAAGTAAAACATGAGAGAAAAAAGAGAAAAGCTGTGGCCAATAAGTGGCATATTTATGGTTATAGTACCATAAGGATCTATTCTACCAGAACTCATATGTAACCGATAAAGCATTTGCAAGTATATTGCAAACCACTTTTGTTGTAACCATTTTTGTGGTATCTATACTAGATTTTCTCTTATATTAATGGACCAGAAACTAGCTCATTGATTTAGGTGACTGATGTGAACTTTTCTTGGTTTGATGAAATGTACTCGACAACCGTTCAAAATCAGACTGAATTATGCCCCAATTTTGATTTTTAATAATAATTAGGTAAAATATTACTAGACATAGTAAATAACACAAAGTTGCATGTCTACTGTGAAGGAATCATGACCATAAAATAAATTCAAGTTGTGCCAATATTAAAATTTAAAGGTTTAGCAGTTAATTAAAATACTAAATGTTTTTCGAATATTTGGAAAATAATTGAAGTGAGAAAGATCAATGGGAACATAGAGAAAGTATCTTCTCAAAGATACGGTGACATTATCTTTCTAAAATTTGTTGAAAAAGCACTTTGCAAAATGTTGTGTTTTGAGACGTTTAACCATGCAATTAAATGCCTAACACCATGACATGATATGCATAATTTACATGATGACAACAAACTCGAGGTCAAATGTTTTATAGAATGGGCCGTTACATAGTCAGAACCCGACGTAGCTCGCTATGTTGGAGCTCACCGCCTCTGCCATGGAGAAATTCCAACCACCGTCTAAATCATGCTTCATGGCGTCACTTGCCAATTGGCATGGTGGTAGCTCCTCATCCTAGCGTCATCTCCGAGTGTTGCCCCCCCCCCCCCCCACACACACACACACACCACCATAACTTCCAGCCAATGCCTAATTCAATACCCCCACCCCTTTTCATTTTCATTTCCCTTCCCCTTCCTCACATGGAGGTGGAGCAGCCGTCTCCTCTGCAAGTTACACTCCTCTGCAAGTTACACTGACACATGCGAGCACCCATTGAGGATTTTCTTACAAATATGCCACCTGCAATTATGGATCGCCAAAAATACCCACTGTCAACAGCGTCAAGAATGCACCGGCGGGAGCAGAAAAAGCGCCACGTGGTACCTCCCGTCACGGACTGTGGCGGCACAAATATTCCGTTTTGGGGACTGGCAGGAAGAACATCCCGTCACTCACGTAGACGGATACTCTTCCCGCCAGTTGCCAAGGCAGAATGTTTGTGCCGTCACAGTCCCTGGCGGGAGGTACCACATGACAAATGTTGTCAATAAAGAGTTTTTTTGGCGATACAGATTGCAGGAGGTATATTTGTAAAAATAAATCCCCATTGAGTCGCCACCGTGGTGTCGGAGCCTAGCTGGCTCAACGACCTACGTGGTGGCCATGCCGTGAGTAGCTCTGACATGCTGCAATTATAGCAGTAGAACAAAGCAATAATCATACTCCACAATTTTATTTTATTTTTGAGGGTCAATTGAACACCTGCACGCTTTTTTTTAAAACGGACACCTGCACGTTGGTAAGTTGACAAAACGTGGCTACGAAGCAAAAGAATCTTTCCACTCACCAGTTGGGCTGACAGCCCAGCCCATGTAACTGAAGCCCAATCGACAGTCGCGGGAAAAAGGCCCATGTACGAATCTGGCACGGAGTGGCGTGCTCTGTCCGGTCATCATCTAGACCCATAGCATCCTGGATGGGATCGATATGACACGATGGTAGTCCTGGAACGAGCACAGGAAAAGCGAACTTGTTTTGCAGGCTGCCACAGCCGGGAGAATGCACAAGACTGACCCAACTTTGAAAGGATTTCACAAACTAAACTTGTGGCGAAACTATTTTACTCCACTAACCTTTTGTGTAGCGCCTAACCGAAAAGCCTCACACTACATAGTGTAGTGCATATGTGAAAGACGCTACACCCCTTGCCAGCGTGGCACGCGGGTCTCAGAGACCGTTCCGGTAGCGCCTCGGTGTATGACGTTACGGTACAAAGTGTAGCGCCTAAGGGATAGGCACTACACCTAAGTCCATAACTGAGTATAAACTCGGTAGTCTTATGTGAGAAGTATTTCTTACTTGATCTAGTTATTGTTTTATTTTTTTCGAGCTTCATTTTTATGGGAATTTTTTCTCTAAGTCCATAACTGAGCTTCAGAATTTTTTCCGAGCTACATACATACGTATGTCTGTCTGGTTTCTTGCGCTTGATAGTAGCTTTTCTTGCGCTTGATAGTAGCTGCCACCATGCCATGGCCGTGATTGCACTGGCATTGCCTAGATGTGTTGCACTGACATAGGTCTAATACGTTATCTGAGTTCACTTCGATAATCCCGACCACAGGTAATACAACCAACCGCTTGCAAGGGATGTAGAACTTGAACCCAATGTAAGACTCTCAGAAAAAATAAAACAATAAATGTGAGGGATGTACGATTTGAACCCATGACCTACCAACCAAACAAAAGGGCTCAACCATCTAGGCTAAAAGAAACTTTTACAAAATATAGATTCGCACCGTTTATAAATATTAGTGTAGCGTCTATCTCTTAGGCGCTACACTTCGTACTGTAATGCCGTACGCCGAGGCGCTACTGGATCGGCCTCTGGGATCCGCGTGCCACGCTAGCAAGGAGAGTAGCGCCTTTTACATAGACGCTATACTGTGTAGTGTGAAGTCTTTTCGTAGACGCTACACAAAAGCATTAGTGGAGTAAAATAGTTTCGTTACAAGTTTAGTTTGTGAAATCCTTTTAAAGCTGGGTCAGTTTTATGCATCTGCCCGCCACAGCCCTCCCCTATTTGGCAACAAGGAAACGCAGACCGGTAGCCAACCCCACATGCGCAGCCAGGGTCAGGTCAGCAAGCACCCATAGAATCTACTTCCTCAGTTTTAAAATATAAGGTGTTTTAACTTTGTGCGTAGGTTCGAAAAGATTTACACTAAAATAGATCTAGATACATTAGTTTCACAAAACTAAACATCTCATGTTTTGGAACGGACTGAGAGCAACTTCAACAGAACCGCTAAATCCGGCGCTGTAAAAATAACCGCCGATATAGCGCGCACGACACTTTTTGGTCCTCCACCATGCGAGCAAAAATCGGGCGCGCCGTAAAAAAATCAGGCGCGCGTCAATTTGCCCACCCGCACGCCCCAAGTTTGGTGCCCGACCGCCAGCGCGCTCTATCTCTTCCGCTCGCACGCGAAGAACCAACTGCCTCTGAAATCCCCCGCGTCGTGATTTCTTCCTCGCCTGAGTGATTTCTTCCTCGCCTGAGCGCACACCGACGACTTTCCAGCGATGGATCCGTCCAACTCTCCGCAGTACTTGGTCCCTGGCGGCGGCAGTGAACCATAACCCTACCGCGGGCGTCGCCGCCAGCGCCCCCGCGAGCTCCAGCGCTCGCCAGCTCTTCAACTTTGTTCCGTCGCGCGCGACCACGACTACCGCCGCTACCAACGCCGTTGTGCCTCCACCGCCGAAAGGAAAGGCCAACACCGGCAAGCGCACAGCCATGGCCGCGACAGGCGGCGCTGGCAAGCCAGCGAAACGGGTCAACTCGCGGCGTCCTCCCGCAGCCACGCGCGCACAGGCGCCTGCGCCAGCTCCCCGCCAGCAACCACCGCGACCACAGGCGCCGGCGCCGGCTCCACAGATGAGAGCGCGCCAATTGCTCGACACATTGACAACAAGGTAAAAACTCGTCTTTTCGATGTGGTCGATGCATTTGCCATGAATTCTAGCGTTGCTATATTCATATGTGGTCATTTTACATTGTAGTGTTGACGATGAGATATTCATGGCACACATGGATGTTGGCTCATCTTTTGCCGCCGAGCATGACAATGGCGATGAAGAAGAATATTATATGGTGGACGAGCATGGTGAAGGTTTGATTGAGCCACCGGTTGGTAGGATGGTCAACTACACCGCCAAGGAGGATAGGTTGCTATGCCGAGCATGGTTGGCGGTTGCTATGGACCCGGTGGTTGGCACCGATCAATCAAGATGCACCTATTGGGCGAGAATGAAGGAGTTCTTCGATGCACGCAACACTAGTGGCAATGAGCGCACTGATCATTCTCTTCGGTCCCGGTGGTCGATCATAAACACCGATTGTCAAAAATGGGCCAGTGCTTTGGCGGGGGTCGACAAAATCAATCCAAGTGGCACGGCTTTGGATGATAGGGTAAGTTTATTGGGTGATTCTATCTCATGTTTATGCGCATATATTTGTTCATATCCGTGACTCATTCTTCTCTTTATGTCCACCATGTAGAATACCATTGCCCAAAATTTGTTCAAAGGTCAAGGGAGGAAAGGCAAGAAGGAGAAGAAGATTATTGGCAAGTCATTTGTGCTCCACCATTGCTTTGACTAGCTGACAAACGAGGAGAAGTGGAAAATCCGTGATGGGTTGGATATGCACAACTTAGGGATGAATGCCACCGAAGCAAAAGTTACCACAATCATAGATGATGATGCATCAAGTGATGAAAACAAGAAGAGAATCTCCACTCCTCACTCAGTTGCATTCACGAAGAGACCCGTGCTTGGAAGGAAGGCCGCCAAGGAGTTGACGAGGGGGGAAGAAGACCGGTGATGATGACATAGCAAAAGCTATGGATAGGATGGCCAATGCAAGGTTGGAGTACAACGAAGATAAAAAAAGGTGGCAAGGACATTGGAGGTCGAGGCCAAGGCGCGTAGGGTAGCTTTGGAGGAGAGAATTGTGGCAGCCGAGGAGAGGAAGTTGGCTTTGGAGGAGAAGAAGGTGGCCGTCGCCGAGCAAGCGCGCCTATTGGAAGAAGAGAGAAAACTCTTTACCATTGACACATTCAACATGGATAAAAGGCAAAAGGAGTACATAACCTTGCTCGTGATGAAGTGTTGGCAAAAAAAGAATATCGGCAAACCACTTCAAAGCCCAAAGTGAAGGAATGAATGCATTTGAAGGTATGCGTGGCTTTGGAGGCTTTGGAGGCATGGGAGCAACACCGGGGGCTTTTGTAGGTTATGGTGGCATGGGTGGCATGGGTGACATGGGGCGCGGAAACATGGGAGGCTTCAGTGGTATGGGTGGCTTCGGTGGCATAGGAGCAACACCGGGAGGGAGGGGGGGTCATGGCATCCATGGTGAGTCCATCACCTAGGATTCATGTTGATGCCTATGGCATGACCTCCATGGGGAATCCATCACCTACTATCAATATTGATGGCTACGAAGATTCGTCATATGCCAACACCACCCACACCACCATCCAAGACTCCCAAGGAGAAGAAGCACAAGATGGAAGTGGCAATGACAATGGCTATGATGATGTGTCATGTAGTCTTGAACTTAGTTGTGTGAACTTATTATTTTCATTTGAACTATGTCATTTAATTTGTGTTGAACTTGGTTGTGTGAGACAAGTATTTGGTGATTGTTGAGAGTCCTTTGTTTTTCTATTTATTTTGTTTTATTTGATTTTGTTGATGCATTGTAAACTTGGTGATAGCTGTTTGCGCCGGCGCGCGCCGCATTATAGCGCGTCTGGTGGAGGGGTATCTTTTGCTCTATTTTAATGTTATTGCTTCCGGCGAAGGAGAAATAGACGCCGCGCGCTAAACAAGAATCATGCGTCGAAAACCAGTTTTACAGTGCCGGGATTTAGCGCATCCGTCGGTGCTCGAGTACATTTCACCAGCCAAAGCCAAACGCGACCCGACCCTATTCCATGGACCGGACAAATTGTTACACCTACAGAGCTACAGTAGCGGCTAGCACGCTGTGCGTGTTGGCCGTGCCTCCCTCAATGATTGCATGGGCGTCTCGGACTCTCCGATGTTTGGAATCCTGACACGCAGAATCGCCCGCCTCGGTACACGGGAAAAGAGGAGGGGAAAAGGTTGGGTGAGAAAAGAGAAAAGCAGGGGCAGCAGGCGAGTCCGTAGACCAGGACTCGCCCTGCCATGGCCAGCGTCCGAGCTTATATACTGGTCGTGTAACAGGCTTTGCAGAAAAGTTTTTTTTTACTCTTACCATTGCGCTGAGTAGCGGTTCGTGTGAACTAGTAGTAGTAAACCTGTCGCTTGCGCTATCAGAATCCGATGGCCAAATCGTATTCCCAAGTGATGGCCAAAGTGTAGCTCCCAAAGTAAAATAAAGAGTCTGAAAAATCACAGGTGCATTTTGGTGTAGCACAACGAATTTGACTCGAGGCTACTGCTCCCTCTGTTCAGAAATATGAGACGTTTTGCCTTTATGAATCGAATGTATCTAGATATCTTGTAGTGTATAGGTTCGTAGAGATTCGAACCGAACCTATACACTAAAAGCGTCTAGATACATTTATTTAACAAAGCTAAAATGTCTTATATATTTGACCGAGGGAAGTAGTATATACTGTACATCACGGAGTGCCACCGAGGGGCAGAGTTTTTCTTGCGACGCCAACAAACCGAACAACCCCGTGAGACGACAAAAGCTTGGGCAGGACCCAAAAAGGAGGAGAAATTCCATAGACCAGTAGCGCGGCCCCGACATCCGTCTCCCACTCCCTCTGATCCACAGCTTCTTTGACGCCTCCTGGGTGGGCAATGGGCACGCATGCAACGCGACCATGTGCCAAAAATCTCTGGATTTTATCCGACACGTTCTCCTGCGATCTACCCGGCCGTCCGCTCACGTTTTACTACAAGCTGCTACAGCGTCGCCGTGATCGAGCGGCGCGTTCTGGCGATCGTCTCATCGGATGCTCTACTCGTCGCAGCGGAGGAGGGCGCAATGATGCGCAATTGATGCTGCAGCCAGCCGGTGCCGGTCAGACTTCACAGCGCGCCAGGCAGTAGAAACGGGTAACCGCAGCAGAGGGAGCAGGCGAAAAGCGACGCGACCCAGTTGCCCGGAACCGCCGCGCGTGCCTGGCGAGTGAGCCGAGCAAGGCCCCGCGCGCGCGCCCGGTGCGGTGCCCCGCCGAGGCAAGCCGAGTGGTGCGCGTACGGCGTACCGGCAAGTCGCCGCGCAGGGGAGCTTGCTTCCAGTAGGGGACAGCCCGGGGCGGTACGGTTTATCCGGGCTGCGGTGCAATTCTGCAGAATTGGTAGGGATAGGATCGCAATTTGGGATGCCTTTAGGCGCGTTTGGTAGGCTGCGTAAGGGTTGGCTAGTTTTGGGGGAGATAAAATCGGTCCAATTAATTGGCTGCATGGGTATTTGGCGTGCGCCAGCACGATTCTCAGAGTGCTCGGAGCCAAGCCCAGGGGTAATGCTTAGATCGGCCTTTTTTGTGGAGGCAGACTGAGCGTGCACTTTAAAGCACTCCATCCAGCTCCATAGAGCTCATCCTTGCACACACTCTTTTTCTCTTTCCTCACTTAAACACCTTCATCCTAAACCACTTGTGATTAGCACAAAAAGGCCTAAATCGACTCGAGCTACATGTAAAAGATGCGTATCAACGAAGGGGTTCAATTCGGACCATCGGCTTGGAGGTTTCTAAACCATATCTTCTCTGATTCTTGGTCAAAGTTGGAGGTTTTTTTGCATAGAATCAACCACTCGGAATTTCCTTCTAGGAATAGCTTGATCTCGTTGTTCCTCACAATTTTTGTGTTGCAAGTGGTTCGTTTTGATGTAGGTAGAGGACATGTCAGCTCAAGTTCCAAGAAAGAACCGTCTAGGGTTCCAAGAACCCAAGAGTAAAAAACTTCTCACCTTTCACTCAATTGAATCCTCACCGAGAACTCAAACCGATGCACCAAATACAATAGCAAGAACACAAGAAGTGTTCAAGTTCTTCTCTCCCAAATTTCACCAAAGCTACAAAAGCTTATGAGAGAATAAGACAGAAAGAACAATGAAGGAAATTCACAAAAGACTCCAAGATCGAGATCCCAAGATATTCTCCTCACTTGGAGGAGAGATTGATTGGTGAGGTTGTAGATCTAGATCTCCTTTTGCAAGAATCAATAGAGGGATTGCGGGATAGCAAGCTCAAGAAGGTCAGCAATGAAGGGAAAAACTTGCAAGAAAGGTTAAGTAAACATTGGGGAAGAAGGGCCCCCTTATATAGGTCCTCCAAAATCCAACCGTTACAGCCCTGGAGCGCGCAAGCCGGACATTCCAGCCTATTCACTCCGGACATTCCGGTCAAGGCAAAACTGACAGAAACAACAATACGAAAACAACCATAACATTTGCATCTGAACTCTGATTTTGATGATCTTGAGCTTGTTTTAAAGAGGACAACAAACTCTACAAGATCATGCAGGGAACCATCATAGTACAGCAACAGAGGATAGAACCAAATGACGAAAGGTTTGACCTCTCTCAAAAGACGATCCGGTAAAACCTCTAACGTCGAAAATGCAATAGAGAATGCATATGAATTTCGTTTTCGGTGAACTTGGGCTTGTCATGAAGATTAAAACAAGCTCTAAATCCTCTCATGATCAGAACCAAATAATGTAAGGTTTTACCAATCTCTCAAAGACAAACCGGTAAAACCTCCAATATCGAAAACGTGAGAATGCATATGAAACCCGTTTTTGATGAACTAGAGCTTGTTATGAATATTACCACAAGCTCAAGAACCTCACATTGATAAGATCCAAATAACAACCAAGAAAGATGATGCCAAGTATGCAAAGGTTTAAGCTCTCGCGAAGGATATGATCAAGTTACTCACTCGAGAGCCCCTCTTGATAGTACGGCTATCTATCCTATAAACCGGTCTCCCTAACTAACATCATGAGACCGGTAAGAAGGAAACCCTATCAAGAACATACCTTTGCCTTGCGAATATTCCACTTGAGCTTGATGATGGCGATCTTCTCCACCTCAAGATGGAACACCTTTCTTGATTGCGCTAGCTTGGTGAAGACTTGCAAATTGCTCCCCATACTCCACTATGGTAGAGCTTCTCTTTTGGGCATACCATCTTCCCATATCCATGATCCCCATAGGATGGCAAGCTTCAAGCAAATGATCTCTTCGAGATGGCTCATCTTGAACTTGCACATCATTTCTTCTTTCTTCATTATGTTGGTGTCTTGATGGTACATAGGAGATATCACTCCAACTTTAGTCTTCAAGACACACTTGATATAGGCTCAACTCTCACTTGACCAATCTATGGATCACTCATTGAAACCTTGGTCAACACTTAATCTTCTTCACTTTTTTCTTCTCCCAACCTTGAAACCAACATATGGTTCAAGCATTGCCTATGGACAAATCCTACAGGTAAAACTCAATGAAAACATAAGTCCATAAAGATTGTCATTAATTACCAAAACCACACATGGGGCACACATGCACTTTCAATCTCCTCCATTTTGATAATTGGTGATAATACCTTTGAGAGGGTTTATATAAGGAATTAACCAAATAAAACATTGTGCTAACATCAAATACAACACAAGTATGTGATGTTAGTAAAACCACAATATAGAGCAAACTCGCCCATAATCTATGCACGTGTGGATGAACTTGAATTTCATTGCATATATTACCAACCATTACCGGTGGTGGATTTTTCTCTATATATTCAAGATGCCATGCAACACACTAAGATGCTGTGAGACCAGGCACATGGCTTAATAGGATTGATAGAATACTCATACCAACAAGTTGCAACTTCTTTTCCGGAAGCTCATTCGAAAAGAACTCTAAGGTTAAGCGTGCTTGGCCTAGAGCAATTCTAGGATGGGTGACCGACCGGGAAGTGGGTACCGGGTGTGCATGAGTGAGGACAAAGTGCGCAGAAAAGACTAGTATTGGTCTATGGGGCCAGTCTAGATATCCTATTAAGCTACCAGGAGTGACACCCCCGGGCCCAGGAGTGGACGGGGTGTTACAAAGTGGTATCAGAGCCAACCCTTGCGATTGCACGGGTGTGTGCGGGTCAGTGGCGGGATATGTGAAGCATGGCGCGTGTGGCCCGGAGTGGACACGGCATGGTACATGTGCCGGCACTGGGCGCACAGACGCGTGCCAAGAGGGAACGTTCCTGGGGTGTGCTTGATTGATGAGGGCATCGATCTTCTAAAGGGTGGGTGTATGTGAGACCAGGCACATGGCTTAATAGGATTGATAGAATACTCATACCAACAAGTTGCAACTTCTTTTCCGGAAGCTCATTCGAAAAGAACTCTAAGGTTAAGCGTGCTTGGCCTAGAGCAATTCTAGGATGGGTGACCGACCGGGAAGTGGGTACCGGGTGTGCACGAGTGAGGACAAAGTGCGCAGAAAAGACTAGTGTTGGTCTGTGGGGCCAGTCTAGATATCCTATTAAGCTACTAGGAGTGACACCCCCCAGGCCCAGGAGTGGACGGAGTGTTACAGATGCAAAGCACACGAGGCAAGTGTTTAACTACAAAACTCACAACACTCAACTAAATTCCTAAAACCCTCTAAAACTTCTCCCCTATTGGCACCGATTGCTGAAATGGGTGAAAAACTTTAGAAGGACAATTTAGTAAGAGTTCCTCCATATGGTGTGCATTTCTCATAATATGAGTGGAAACAAATGCACGTATCCAATGACGAATACCATGAGGAAATGAAACTAAACTGAGGATCCAAATATTGCAAAGAAATAAAATGGTGAAGAAGCATCACCGAATGAAGCAAGCAATCAAAAGATCGAAAGAAGCACTTCACAAAAGGAAGATACCAAAAGAAAGATATTATGATAAGGTTGAAAAGAGAGTGATCTATATAATATGAGGAGACTCCCCAAGGTTTGTGCACAAATTATAATTTGCGTTTGAATACAATATGCACAAACATGGCATCCTCATTCCCTCCATATCATTTAAACCACGAGTACGAGCAAGAAAGAATATATTATGATGAGGTTGAAAAGAGAGTGATCTAAATAATATGAGGAGACTCCCCAAGGTTTGTGCACAAATTATAATTTGCGTTTGAATACAATATGCACAAACATGGCATCCTCATTCCCTCTATATCATTTAAACCACGAGTACGAGCAAGAAAGAAGATATTATGATGAGAGGAAATGAGTGTTTAGATGAAAATAGGAATCTCCTCAAGGTTCATGCACAACAAAGTGAACAATTATGAGATCCTAACTCCCCATAATCAAGCAAAACACCAAACAATAATCAAGAAAACAAATGCGTGTTCTTATGTAAATTAGGAAAGCTCCCTAAGGTTTATGTACCAAATATAGTAATTGCTTTGAATGCAAAGTGCATAAACATGGTATCCTTGCTCCCGCAAACTTACATAACAACACAAAGGCATGAGAGATCAACTTTCTTAACACCAACGAGTGCCAAAAGATGGAAATGGAAAAGGTCAAGTACTCAAAGCAAAACTTTTGAAGCCACCAAAGAATAAAAAGGAACACAAGGTGTAGACTCCAAAGCAAAAGAATATCAACTAGAGATTTGGCCATAATCATGTGTATAAGTTTCTAGGTAGACAACAATCACCAAGATATACATCCACAAAGAAACATGTACACACAAAATGGATACTCAAGAATGAACAATATATCCAAACGAAAATCATAGATAATGTCGATAATATTTTTGCTAGAAAGCAAGGCCAAAGACTCAAATTTATCTTATTGAACATTAATGACCTTCAAACACCAACAAATACATCACAACTATCACAAGGAAACAAGAGATAGTGGAATGCATTGGGAAAGGCAACAAGTATCATAAAGAGCAAATAAGCTTTGCAAATTCATCCATATTCCACATGAGAGAAATTGAGGAAATGATTGGTAATAGAATTGCTATATTGGAATCTATGGGATTAGTGAATTATAAACATGATTTTGATATACTCCCCAAAATATGAATTCATCTCAACTTACTCATACCACAATAAGGATGATATAACAAAATCTTGCAAGAGCCACAAGAGCAATTGAAGAAAACCAAGTCATGATGCAACCACAAAGTTTGGATGCTAGAAAAGTATGCATGGGAGGGATACTTGTTACCGAGATACTATTAGTAGGATGTAGTAGATATGAGTTTGTTGATCATCCTAGCTTGCCTTCAATTATCATTTAGTCACCACATCTTATTATTATTGAGACAAGTATCCAATGTATCTCCAATGTACCTAAAACACATCCAAGTACACAATGGTCCCAAAACTCATTGGGTACAAAATAGTTAGATACACTACAATAAATAGGACAAACTCCACAAAAACATGTGCATATTGATATGAAATTGAATTTCATGCACATCTTAGCCAAAATAGGATTTGGTGGAGTTTCCCCTATATATTGGATCAAAGAAAGCAAGCATACCATAATATATACATTTAGTAAATATGCATGCACAAGACTTTCAAGAACCAAAAGGAGATATAGTTTGAACAAAACACCAGTAAAACCAAGAAGGCACACCAAAGTGTGACACGACTAACGATTGTTCAAATTATATCAAAGACCAAATCAACACATGATAGACCCCAAGTTCAACAAGTGAACAAGGCAAAAGTCAAAGAGAAAAAAGGATAAACAAATACAAATGCTCAACGATTTATCCCATTCAAATGATTAAATAAAAAGCATGGAATGAGAAAATCAACTCCAAAAAAATACCAATTGAAAAAAATGGTTCCAACCGAAGAACCAAACTCTCATCATTTTTCAAGATGGCAAAAAGTACCAAAAATATTTATCTTCCAAAGGCATAAAACATGGTATGGATCAAAACATGTCATGAAGAAGCATAAAATGAGTGTTCTAAATAATATAGGAGAACTCCCCCATGATTAGTGCATTATTTAAGATTTTGCATTTGAATACAAAATGCACACACATGGGATTATCATCCCTATCTACATCAACTAGAGAACTAAATAATTTCAAGACAAATAAAGATCCACAAGAGTCGAGGAAGACATGGGAAATAAAGCACAACAAATTCTTGCCAAGAGGTGACGCAACTAAAGCAAAAGCCAATGTGAAAATGATCAAGATCTACCACATATTATAGTATCGATTCTCCAAGGACAAGGGACTTGCAATATTTCCTGGTGGTAGATAGCAAATATATCCAAGATCATATTCACAAAGAGAAAGCAGATGTCAAAAGATAGGAATTAAAAACCAAGACATGAAAGAGATCCTTGAGGGTTTCAACTAGATAACTAATCACACAAATAAATGATTAGAATAACTAGAGGCTAAATTCTTGCCAACTTAGATATAAGAATTCATATATGATGAAATCCATACACAGGAAATCTCTTGCAAACAAGATCCAAAAGATAAGGAATAAAAGCATTATACGAAAAGGAACTTGTTTGAGCAAATGTGTCACATAGGAGCCAGATAATTATCAATATCAATTCTAAGTGACACAACCTCGAATATTCACATTTTCTAGGCTTGTAATATGCACTAAGCATATGACTCCCCCATAATGTGATAAACCATAAATATTGACACGAGGCAAAAATGATCCAAATAGAGATGATTAATGGACATTATAGAACTTGAATTTCTCATGATAAACATACCACGTAGAGACTAGATAATATTGCACTATCAATACTAGGTGGTATTGCTCATGTACACACATTTGGGATTGTGAGGTGCCCCAAAGGACAACACACTCCCTCAAAATGGGATAGTCCATTAATCTCCCAAAAGAGCCAATTAATATATGAACAAGATGCAATAGGCTCAAACATAAAACACATACATGGTGTGCACGCCAAACATGTACAAGCTTGATTTCTCAAGTTAAGCAAGTAGGAAGTGATACATTGCAAATGTATCTATAATTTTTGATGTTCCATGCTTGGTTTTATCTACTTTCTTATTTTTTGTCCACACTTTGGAGGACTTTTCATATGATTTCTTGGACTAACCTATTAACAAGTGCCACAGTGCCAGTTGCCTGTTTTTTTGTTGTTTTTGGTTCCAGGAAAGTCAGAAAATCAATATTCTCGGAATTGGACCAGACAAAAGCCAAAGTTGATATTTTCCCGGAAGACTCACGCAGCCAGAAGGAGAGTCGAAGAGGGGCCACAGGGTGGCCACGCCACCCCATGGTGCGGGTCCCCCCCAGGTCGCGCCAGGGCATGGTGTGGGCCCACTGGCTGCCCACCGACCTTGCCCTCTAGCCTATAAGAAGCCTCCCGATGCATAAACCCTAAATATTCAAGCCTCCAGCCACGAAAAGTTCCGCAGCGCCAGCCGCCACCGAAGGGGAGATTCGGGGGACAGAAAGTCTCTGTTCTGGCACCCTGTCGGGACGGGGAAGTGCCCCCGGAGCCATCTCCATCGATCTCCACCGCCATCTCCATCACCGTTGCTGATTCCCATGATGAGGAGGGAGTAGTTCACTCTCGAGGCTAAGGGTTCTACCGGTAGCTATGTGTTCATCTATGCATGATCATCTTGTTGTGGTCATGAGCTTTGTAATCAATTAGATCTACCTTGCTACTCAAGTGCTTTAATGAATCTCTGGTCTCCCCATGTGTGTGAAAGTGACAGCGTGCTCACCATGGTGGCACTTAGGCTAGAGATTACAAATACTTGTTATGAGTTATATTTGGAGTTGGATGTCTTTATGAAATTGTGGTGTTTGTTGGACTCATGTAGTACTCAAGGTGACAGTGTGGGGTTTTCTAGATGGGAAAGGCTTAATTTGAGGTGTGTTATTATAGCCCTACCATCGATTAGAGTGTCCAACCGGAGAGTAGTTAAGAATAGTATCATAAAGAAGAATATATTTATGAGAGAGTGTTCACTAGTGAAAGTATGATCCCTAGGCCTTGTTTCTAAGCATTGATACACCATTTGCTACTAGATCTGTTACATGTTTGCTTGCTTCCATCTTTATTTCAGTTTGCATTTGGTCTCTTCCACGCCATCAAGTTATTCTCTATTACCGTTACCACTTATAATTATCCATACCACTTGTATTTCACCATCTCTTCGCCGAACTAGTGCACCTATACACCTGACAAGTGTTTGGGTGTGTTGGGGACACGAGAGACTTATTGTATCTTGATTGCAGGGTTGCTTGAGAGGGGATACCTTTGACCACTTCCTCCCTGAGTTCGATAAACCTTGGTTGGTCCACTTAAGGGAAAACTTGTTGCTGTTCTACAAACCTCTGCACTTGTAGGCCCAACAACTGTCTACAAGAATAGAAGTGCGTAGACATCAAGCTATTTTCTGGCGCTGTTGCCGGGGAGGTAAGGTAAAAGGTATTCACACCGGAGGATTAAAGAAGAAGAACCTCCCACGACAAACGCCTATTTTCTGGCGCCGTTGTCGGGGAGGTAAGGTAAAAGGTACTCACATCCTCCGGTGTGAGTGCTCGAAGTTATTTCCTTTAGATACTGCAATTTTGTCTTTTTGTTTCTTGTTTTCACTAGTTAGGCTTAATGGAAAACAACAACAAAATTAGAAAGCTTTATAGTATTTATCTTGAGTTAGGACATGAAGTGTTTGAAGAAAAAATTAAAAAACCTATGGAGATTTCTTTGCATACTAATAGCAATGTTATTAGTATGAATCTTTTGAACACCTTTGTTACTAATGCTATGGAAACGTCTAAGCTTGGGGAAGTTGGTTTTTATGAAAATGATCTTTTTAGTTCCCCAACTATAAAGAAGAAAATTTGCTCTGATGATACTTTATCTCCCATATGTGGTAATTCTGATGATACTTGTGATATTTTAAATCCACATGCTGAAAGCATCCCTTTTAAAATACCTATAAAAATTGTTGAACGTGTTACGAATAACTGCTATTTTGGAGATGGAACTGTCCATCCTGGTGATCATTTACTCTTTATACATGAATTATGCGAGTTGTTCAAGTGTGCAGGTATTTCAATGAACCAAGTTAAGAGGAAGCTATTCCCTATTTCACTTAAGGGCAAAGCAAGGGAGTGGTATGAGCTACTAGATGATCCTCATCATTTGGAGTGGAAGGAACTTGAATCTCTCTTTTACTCTAAATTTTATCCTCCTCATGAAATTCATAAAGATAGGAATTACATTTATAATTTTCATCCTCATGATGGAGAAAGTATTGCCCAAGCATGGGGGAGATTGAAGTCACTAATGCTCAAATGTCCCATTCATGAGCTCCCTAGTAATATTCTTATTAATAATCTCTATGCAAGGCTTTCAGGACATTACAAGGACTATCTAGATACTTGTTTAGAGGGATCCTTCACAAGCAAGGAGGTCAAAGCTAAGTGGAATCTTCTTGAAACAATTCAAAGCAATACCGAAGATTGGGATAACAACAAAGGTAAAGAACCAGGTATAAACTATGAGTATGATTGCATTAAGTCTTTTGCTAAAACTATTGATTTTTAAGAGCTTAGTGCTAAATATGGTCTTGATCCTCAAATTCTTGTTGATTGTTATAGAACCTTTGCTTCTCATATTAATGCTCCTAAAGAAAAGTGGGACATGTATCATGAGCCTTATAAAGACACACTTGCATGGAAAATGAAATTGTTATTAATGATAGCAATAAACATGCTCAAACTTCTGAAAGTACTATTTCTTATAAGCATGTTAATTTTTGTGGAATACATAAACCTTGTGAGAATAATGAAATTGAAGAAGAATATTGTATCACCCACAGGAATGAAAAAACTAGAATGTGGTATAGGGCTTTAAATGATCTTGGTAAAAAAGTTTGTGCCTTTTATCCTTTTATTTGTGAACTTTGCTTTGAAGTGGGTCATTTCAATTTTCAATGCTCAGGCCATAATAATAGCCCTTCTAATCCAATGAGTACTGCAAGTTTGTATTGTGATGACATGATCACTCCTAATCAGCATGATGAACTTACATTATTTTTGGGGTGTGAAGAGTTATCAAGAAAAACCTCTTTGGTAGATATGGGTGCTTTTGATATGAATAGTGTCCTGCATGGTTGTCAACTTTATTGTGTTGATAATTGCCACACAAATACTTACATACAAAATATTATAGAAGATGAGATTTTACAAAAATATGATAGGACTAATATGTGTTTTGATCTTATTAATGAAAAGAAGGAATCCTCCAAAGTTTCTTCTATTGTCTCTAACAATGAACCAGGGTATATAGAGAAGCTTCCTTTCAAGCCTCTCCCTCCTAAAGAGAAGAAGAGAAAGAAGAAGAGGAGGAGTAAAAGGAGAGAGGAAACAGTATTTTCCCCTAAGCATGTTAGTCCTATTATAGTTTCTGATGAGTCTGAACTCGATGATGTTCCTATGCCTATTAGCGATAGTAGTGATCATGATTGGGAAAAACACACTACTTTTGATATTGAAAATCTCTTCGGTACCAATTCTGAAAATAATGATAATTGTTGTACTATTAGTGCTCCATGTTCCTTCCAATGATGATATGTTTACAAATGAACACACTTTGGGAGATAACTATTCTATTGCTTATGATGATACTATACCCCCAATATATGATGATTGCAATGATGAATATGATATTTTTAGTCCACCTACTATTGAGGAGAAAATTAATTATGATTACAATATGCCTCCTATATTTGATGATTATGGTGATGAGAATAATAATGATAGCTATTTTGTCGAATTTGCTCCCATTACAATTAATAAGAATGACTATGTTTATGTGGGAAGTATAAATTATTTTATGCATGTGGCTCATGATAAGAATGTTTTATGTGATAGTTATATTGTTAATTTTATTCATGTTGCTACTGAAAGTTATTATGAGAGAGGGAAACATGGTTCTATGCATCTCAATAATATTAAGTTTCCCCTCTTTATGTTGAAAATTTTGAAGTTGCACTTGTTTTGCTTTACTATGCTTGTCGCTTTGTGCTTTCATGACTTGTTTATTTACAAGATTCCTATGCATAGGAAGTGGGTTAGGATTAAATGTGCTTTGAATTTGCTTCTTGATGCTCTCTTTTATTTCAATTCATATTTCTTATGTGAGCATCTTCTCAAACTATCATGCCTAACCTAAAGGCGTTAAAAAAAAGTACTTATTGAGAGATAATCCAAAAGTTTTAGATGAGTCTTGCAAGTTATTACTTCAGTAATAACCGCTCCTTATCCTTTTTATTTGCTTTTTGTGCCAAGAGTAGCCTCTAATGAGAGAGAAGTAATACTTGGGAAAGTTGTTGTCCCGAAACAGATTTCTGTGCTTCACCGTAAAAATTCGTGTAAAATCTCTGTACGTCGTTTTGAGGCGTGAATTTTTGTGATTCTGCCCCAGGTTGTTATCTAACTTTCTTTAGCTCAACACTTTTAGATTTGAGCAATAGAAGGTCTTCGAAAAAATTCGTCTTTACCTCCTGGTCTGTTTTGACGGATTTCTTCCATTTTCTGCATTTGCTTCTTGTTGGTTCCTTTTTGAGTTCTTTTTGGGAATTGAGCTTTTTTAGGGAAGTGCTACAGTAGCTAGTGTTTTAATGGAAGTTTTATTGGTGTTAGAACTGAACCTAAAGACTTATTTATCTTGAGTGCACTAATGTTGCTAATAAAGATTGTGTGAAGTTTTGTATGAAGGAAAAATTTCAGGTGTATGGAAGGAATGAGTAATGAGATGAAGGATGGACTAAAGCTCAAGCTTGGGGATGCCACGCATGCCACCCCAAGAAATATCCAAGAAGTACAAGCATCAAAGCTTGGGCATCCCCTCTTCATCAATAAAAATCTCAGGTTTCTTCGAAACACTTCATTTTTATTGTTTCATGCACAATTGTGTTGTTCTTGGAGCGTCTTCTTTTTCAGTTTTGTTTTGTTTTTTGGTTTGCTTTTGTTTGCTTAGTTTCTTGAATAAATTGGTTGGACCCCCTCTTTCATACATTGGTTTTCAAATAGTTTGGTTTGGTTTGGAAAAGAGTAGGAAAGTTCATGCTTAAGTGCTAAAGAGAGCTTGTTTTTGGCTGTGGCCTTTGCTTTGTCATGCCATGGTTGATATTGTTTTGACTTTATGCTTAGTATTCTTTGCTGTAGCATGACATGTTATAAACAATTGATATTTCTTAATGTGCCTTGGATGAATCATGTGTTGTTTTAGCATATTAAAGCATAGTATAGTGGTATTCTCCTTTGATGCTTTATTTGGGATGACTTGGCGCATGCTCACACCATGTTATGACTATCTCAAGCCACCATAGCCTTTATGATCCTTTATTTTTCAACTTGTAGTATCACTTTATGGTTTGATCAATGATGTTTTGTCGCTCTGCATGATTATGGCCATTATTGCTCTCTTAGTTTGTCGCTCCCAGTCTTTTGCTAGCCTCCACAACCAAGTATGAGTTCCACTCATGCATCCAACCCCCCTAAACCAAGTTATTCCAAAGAGTCCACCATACCTACCTATTAGCTTATGCTATTCCAAGTATATTCATGCTTTTCTTTATCTTCCAAATTAAACTTGTTATGAGAAAACTAGTGATTAAAGCTCTCACGAACTTGATGGCACACTTTACTTTTTTGCATCTAATAAACTTGAACCATTGGGTCCTTATTTGTTGTGTATATGCTTGCACTTTATAAGTTGAAATTAGCAGAACCATGTTCCATGGGGAACGCTTTCAACATTGCACTTGTACTTTGTACCCCGTTGATATCATGTTCTTTTGCTTACGGATCCCGACGGTGTGAAATAAAAGTGGAACTTGTAAGATCATGGAGTTTGTATGTGTGTTAGAGAAAAAGCCTAGGCCGCTAGCCTAAGCCATGCCTAATCATGGTGGAAACTTGCAGCATCACCATAATGAGCACTCTATGAAGCATCCTCAATAAAAACCTATGCAAATAGCAAATAAAAAGATCGCTGAGATGCTCATTGTCTGCTTGCCTTGTCGTTTTGATTATGGGAAAGCTCCTGTATCATGTGCAAGGGGTACCCCGTTGGCGGTTCTTTATGATACATATGTACTTACAATGATAAGAGCTTACTTGTGACTAAAGTTGAGTAGCATGAGGTTCGGCCTTCGTAAGTAAGAGGCATGAGATTTCGGCTTATAACTTGTCAAGCATATCCTCTTAGTTGTGTCACTTTAACCTTAATCACTAAAAGATGCTTATGATAGGGGCAATGAGAGCTGAAAGCTAACAAGTACCATAATTTTTGGAAGCTCTTTATGAGACTTGAATCCCTACTTCCTTTTATGAAGGCCTTTCTTCCACCAATATATTGAGTCTCCACCTTCTATCTTTATGCACCTACTTTGAGAGCATAGTGGCCATTCTTAGTTCTATGTGCATTGTCCCAAGACTAGTTGATTGATGCATAACTTGATATTGCTTGTTTTAAACTATTTGTATCTAGTCACTCTTATGAACTTTGAAGGTGTCCTATGCATTTATATTTGCTACTCTATGAGGGACAAGCTGAATACTATTATGCTATGTTTTCTTTATGTGGAACAAACAAACGTCTTGCAAACCATTGTTATTGATGAATCTTTTGTTTGTGCCTTTTCATGTTGCATCATAGTTTCTTTGTCTTATTGCTAGAACCTTGTCTTTCATGTTATGATTGAAGTACTTTGATCCCAGCTTTTTTACAAATACTTTGATCAAGTCTTTGATGGTGCATGTCACCTCAAAAATTGTTCTTTCTTTTTATCACTTACCTACTCGAGGACGAGCAGGAGATAAGCTTGGGGATGTTGATACATTGCAAATGTATTTATAATTTTTGATGTTCCATGCTTGGTTTTATCTACTTTCTTTATTTTTGTCCACACTTTGGAGGACTTTTCATATGATTTCTTGGACTAAGCTATTAACAAGTGCCACAGTGCTAGTTGCGTGTTTTTTGTTGTTTTTTGGTTCCAGGAAAGTCACAATATTCTCGGAATTGGACTGGACAAAAGCCAAAGTTGATATTTTCTCGGAAGACTCACGGAGCCAGAAGGAGAGTCTGAGAGGTGCCATAGGGTGGCCACACCACCCCATGGTGCAGGACCCCCAGGCCGCACCAGGGCATGGTGTAGGCCCCCTGGCCGCCCACCGACCTTGCCCTCTGGCCTATAAGAAGCCTCCCGATGCATAAACCCTAAATAGTCAAGCCTCCAGCCACGAAAAGTTCCGCCGCGCCGCCGCCACCGAAGGGGAGATTCGGGGGACAGAAAGTCTCTGTTCTGGCACCCTGCCGGGACGGGGAAGTGCCCCCGGAGCCATCTCCATCAATCTCCACCGCCATCTCCATCACCGTTGTTGATTCCCATGATGAGGAGGGAGTAGTTCTCTCTCGAGGCTAAGGGTTCTACCGGTAGCTATGTGTTCATCTCTCTATCTATGCATGATCTTGTTGTGGTCATGAGCTTTGTAATCAAGTAGATCTACCTTGCTACTCAAGTGCTTTAATAGATCTCTACTCTCCCCATGTGTGTGAAAGTGACAGCGTGCTCACCATGGTGGCACTTAGGCTAGAGATTACAAATACTTGTTATGAGTTATATTTGGAGTTGGATGTCTTTATGAAATTGTGGTGTTTGTTGGACTCATCTAGTACTCAAGGTGACAGTGTGGGGTTTTCTAGATGGGAAAGGCTTACTTTGAGGTGTGCTGTTATAGCCCTACCATCGATTAGAGTGTCCAACTGGAGAGTAGTTAAGAGTAGTATCATAAAGAAGAATATATTTATGAGAGAGTGTTCACTAGTGAAAATATGATCCCTGGGCCTTGTTTCTAAGCATTGATACACCGTTTGCTACTAGATCTGTTACATGTTTGCTTGCTTCCATCTTTATTTCAGTTTTCCTTTGGTCTCTTCCACGCCATCAAGTTATTCTCTATTACCATTACCACTTATAATTATCCATACCACTTGTATTTCACTATCTCTTCGCCGAACTAGTGCACCTATACACCTGACAAGTGTATTGGGTGTGTTGGGGACACAAGAGACTTATTGTATCTTGATTGCAGGGTGGCTTGAGAGGGGATACCTTTGACCACTTCCTCCCTGAGTTCGATAAACCTTGGGTGATCCACTTAAGGGAAAACTTGCTGCTGTTCTACAAACCTCTGCACTTGGAGGCCCAACAACTGTCTACAAGAATAGAAGTGCGTAGACATCAGGAAGCACAACATATACAAAACACATGCAATGTACAAAACTAACACATGCACAAGGGGCAAGTAACTTTCAATCTAAAAGAGTTGAGAACATGTTACCGCAAGGAGGAGCAACGGATATATGATAGAGATATGAGAATATAAATGACTTGCCTTTGAGAGAGTATAATTGAAGTCCCCTTAATTCTTCATGATGTAGCCAAGTATCCAATGCCCTCCAACAAACACCTATTGATCAAGTTTTAGCTTAATGGTCCCCAATCAAGTTGGGTCCTAAGAAGTTAGTCACAATAGGCTTGGCAACCCAAATGGTTCTTTTCTTGACACCACTTTGAGAACCAACATATTTGGCAAACACATTGCCACCCTCATACTTCCTAAGAGAATAAACATCATAAATCATGATTGGGTTGGATGAGGCGTTACCAATAGTGCAAGAAGAACATATGTGACCCTTATCATGACATAAGTAGCAAGTTTTTCTCTTCCCATTCTTTTCACTTGATTTCTCCACAATGGGAGCATTAGCTTGAATCTTCTTGGGAAGTGGCCTTTCTCCAACTAGAGGCTGCTTCCCTTTTTTCATCTCACCAAGAGGCATCTTCTTCAAGGGGCAAGATCTAACATGGTGCCCTTCAATTTTGCACTTGAAGCAAACAATCTTGGCCAAATTCTTGACTTGTTCTTGACCCTTCTTATTGTTTCTCTTGTACTTCTTCTTGTTAGTGGACTTGTTCTTGACATTGGATTTGAATCCAAGCCTACTCTTGTCATTGGGGGATTTTTGCACATGCAAGATCTTGTTGAGTGTGGCCTTCCCTTTATGACCCTTTTTCAAGTCATTCTTCAAAGAAGTGACTTGAGCCTTGAGCTCTTTAATTTCCTCTACATGGTTAGTGTGAACAAAAATACTAGAGGAAGTGGATGCTACATTGTTAGAGCAACAAGGGACGGAAAGTAATTCATCACAAGATGTAGCAATGGAATGAGTGGATGAATTACAAGGACTAACACATGGCAATATGACATTTGGAGTAGAAGTAGTTCTAATTTCCACATTAGGCTCATTAGATGTTACTTTTGACATAATAGCCTCATGAGCTAATTTTAGCATATCATGGGAGGCTAGAAGATCCTCATGAGAGCTTGAATAGCTTACCATGACTTTCTTCCAAGATCCCATACTTGCTAGTTAGCAAAGCAAGTTGAGTCTTTAGCTCAACATTCTCCTTCAAAATAGATGCTTCATAAGAAATAGAGTTAGTAGCACAAGCATCATAATTAATTGCAAGAGGTGAGGGCAACTTTGAAGGCTCTTTTGAGTAAGAAGCTTTAAGTTGCTCATGTGACTCAGTGAGTTTGATGAGATCACCCTTGATGACCCTAGAGACATTTTTGAGGTGCTCAAAATCCTCAAGGAGTTTAGCATAAGATACTTGAAGTCCATCATTTTTATTTTTGAGAACACTTGCCACCTCAAGATCTCTATCATGAGATTCCTTCACTCTAGACAACTCTAGAGCAAAAGTATCCTCAAGATATTACTTAGTGGTTTGTTACTCTTCAAGAGCTTCATTTAGATTTGCAATTTTATTAGCATACCCACGCTCAAGGCTACACATTTTATCAATGGCGTTCTCATGCTCCTCAATTTGTGCTTCTAACTTGTCAATATGTTCTTTGCTCTTAATAGCAAATTCCAAGATTTCAACAAAGTTAGAGTAAGCATTATTATTCTTAACAAGATCATGATAAACCATCTCACCCTTTTCATATAAATCATCAACATTAATCTCTTTTTCCTCATTATCCCCATCCTCATTATCACAAGAGGTATTGGGTTCCATAAGGCATAGGTGGGAACCATGAGATGATGATGATGAATTACTTAAATCTCCATTCAAAATCGTGTCTTTACCAATAGAATCTTTTGTTTCCTCTACATTGTTAGACACACAACAACTAGAGGAAATAGAAGCATTTATATTATGGCAACAAGGCAAACAGAGCATATCATCATGACATATATTGAGGCAATTTATACATGATATGCAAGGACTATCAACACTATCATGTAAATCATATATATTGCTAGACGTGTTCAAGTCCAAAGATGAAGCACTACAATGAGATAGAGATGAAGGATCATCAAGAATAAGCTTACTATCAACATTGCAATATTCATCACCATTCACCATATCATTACCTTGTGTCTTGCCACACTTTGGTGAAGTGGAAGAAAAAGAGAACTCACCTTGACCGGAAGTGGAAGCAATACAATCATCCTCAATAATGTTGGACACATCATATTTATCTTGAAGTTTTGTCCATAACTCATGAGCGCTCCAAAAAGGTATGATTGAAGAAATAACTACATAGCTCAAAGCATTAACAAGCACATTAGAAGCTTGAGCATCGAGATATAGTTTTAATCATCCTCACAAGATAGATTTTCGAAATCTATAGGAGGAAAAAACCTATATCTACAATACACTCCAAATTTGAGTCCATGTCTCAAAAATGAATAAGCATACGAGTTTTCCAAATATCATAATTTGTGCCATTGAATATGAACATTTCATTATGGACTAATCCCCTAGCCGACATCTTTACTCTCAAGGCGGTGAAGCCTAAAATGAGAGACCGGGCTCTGATACCAATTAAAAGGACATAGATGTCGCCTAGAGAGGGGGTGAAATAGGTGGTTTAAAACTTTTACGAGATGGGCTTAACAAAGGCGGAATAAAACTAACATTTACTTTATCAAACACAAAACCTATATATACTATGGTTCACCTATGTGCACCAACAACTTATGGTAAGCAAGACAAGCAACTATGTGATAGCACGATATATACTTCAAGCACGAAGGCTATCACAAAGTAAGGTGCATAAGTAAAAGCTCGGGTATAGAGATAACCGAGGCACATGGAGACGACGATGTTTTACCGAGTTCCTCCCAATGGAGTATGTCTCGTTTGGAGAGGGGGTGGTTTCAAACCACCAACGCCACAAAAGTCCTCCCTTGTTCTCCTGTGAATCTCATCCCAACGGGATCGATCCACACTTCCACTATCGGTGCACTTGTCGGTGACAATCCGGAACCTCTCACAAGATTGGGGCACTTCTCCACAACTCAATTGGAGGCTCCCAACTAAAAAGCTTGGGGAAAGCTCCACAACTTAATTGGAGGCCCCAAGTAATCCACAAACCTGCAATACAACCAAACCGTCTAGGGTTCCAAGAACCCAAGAGTAAAAAGCTTCTCACCTTTCACCCAATCGAATTCTCACCGAGAACTCAAACCGATGCACCAAATGCAATGGAAAAAACACAAGAAGTGCTCAAGTTCTTCTCTCCCAAATTCCACAAAAGCTACAAAAGCTTATGGGGGAATAAGAGAGGAAGAACAATGAAGGAAATCCACAAAAGACTCCAAGATCTAGATACCAAGATGTTTCCCTCACTTAGAGGAGAGATTGATTGGTGGGGTTGTAGATCTAGATCTCCTCTTTCAAATCCCTCAAGAATATGCAAGAACCAATGGAGGGATTGAGGGATAGCAAGCTTAAGAAGGTCAGCAATGGAGGGGAAAACTTGCAAGAAAGGTTAGGTAAACATTGGGGAAGAAGGGCCCCTTATATAGGTCCTGCAAAATCCAAATATTACAACCCTGGAGTGCGTGAGCCGGACATTCCGGCCTATTCACTCTGGACATTCCGGTCAAGGAAAAACTAATAGAAACAGCAATACGAAAACAACCATAACCTTTGCATCCGAACTCCGATTTTGATGATCTTGAGTTTGTTTTAAAGAGGACAACAAACTCTACAAGGTAATGCAGGGAACCATCATAGTACAGCAACGGAGGATAGAACCAAATGACAAAAGGTTTGACCTCTCTCAAAAAGACGAACCGATAAAACCTCCAACATAAAAAATGCAATAGGGAATGCATATGAAATCCGTTTTCGATGAACTTAGGATTGTCATGAAGATTAACACAAGATCTAAATCCTCTCATGGATAAGAACCAAATAATGTAAGGTTTTACCAATCTCTCAAAGACAAACCGGTAAAACCTCCAATATTGAAAACGCAATAGAGAATGCATATGAAATCCATTTTTGATGAACTAGAGCTTGTTATGAATATTACCACAAGCTCAAGAACCTCACATGGATAAGATCCAAATAACAACCAAGAAATATGATGAAGTATGCAAAGGTTTGAGATCTCACGAAGGATATGATCAAGTTACTCATTCGAGAGCCCCTCTTGATAGTACGGTTATCTATGCTATAAACCGGTCTCCCCAACTAACACCATGAGACTGGTAAGAAGGAAACCCTATCAAGAACATACCTTTGCCTTGCGAATATTCCACTTGAGCGTGATGATGACGATCTTCTCCACCTCAAGATGGAACACCTTTCTTGATTGCGCTAGCTTGGTTAAGACTTGCAAATTGCTCCCCCTACTCCACTATGGTAGAGCTTGTCTTTTGGGCATAACATCTTACCATATCCATGATCCCCATAGGATGGCAAGCTTCAAGCAAATCATATCTTCGAGATGGCTCATCTTGAACTTGCACATCATTTCTTCTTTCTTCATTATGTTGGTGTCTTGAAGGTACATAAGAGATATCACTCCAACTTTAGTCTTCAAGACACACTTGCTATAGGATCAACTCTCACTTGACCAATCTCCGGATCACTCATTGAAACCTTGGTCAACACTTAATCTTCTTCACTTTCTTCTTCTCACAACCTTGAAGCCAACATATGGTTCAAGCATTTCCTATGGACAAATCCTACAGGTAAAACTCAATGCAAACATAAGTCCATAAAGATTGTCATTAATTACCAAAACCACACATGGGGCACACATGCACTTTCAGCAACAATTAACTTGCTACCATCCGTCACAAATGCAGCCGCAACAGCTGTACTGCCGCCCTCTGTTGGCAGGATGCATTAGATGAACACAAAGAACAAGAGCTGCTAATGGTTGATTAGGAATGCATATTAGTGTGATAGGCAATTCGGTGTAGGAAACTAAACAACATGCATTTGTTGTTTGTTCTCGTGCAAAAAAAATCCATACAGGCTATCAAACAAGATGCAAAAGCTGACTCAAAGGTCGGATGAGTGTGGCAGTGCCCTCCGCAGCACAGCCTGGCCGAGCCAAAAAGTTGATGCAAGCTAATACCAAACGAGACCTTTATGTTTTCAAGGACATCTTCACTGTCATGACTCATTCGACCATTCGTTGTGTGAACGTGTTCATGTGGACAGGGGGTCAATCCAGCGGGATGACACATTCGACCAACACAACGCGGATAGGTCTACGATGATCCATTCCCATCACAAATTTGCATTGCTTTTGCGTCAGCCCAGACAACGCGCTCGTCCGTGTGCATCATCTCCTTATCCTCCCTTGGCCCGCTAGCCAGTGGGTGAAACCCCACCCCCTTCCATATCGACCTCCACCCAACTCACGCTACCACTCCACCGAAGGCGGCCTCTGTCGTTGTCTTGCCATCCACCTAGCATCTATTGAGCTTGTCGTAGTTCTCCACCTACATAGGCAACCTCATGACTAGCATTGGTACGTGTCAGCATCACCGGTGTAGCTTGGCATCCCTGACCTCCAGCTGAGTCTCTGGAGCACCAGAGACCAGGACATCGCCGGTTTATTGTGCTGCACCGAATTCCTATTAGGGTCGTCCACACCACCCCTATTTCGCCTGCCCTTGGCTTCAAATCTTACTCGGCCCACAACGCCCACGACATGTTCAGCCATTTGCATGGCTGAAACATGGCAATGAGTTCCAACTCAATAAAGTTTTTCTACGACAATTTTGTAGACATATCATCCAACAAGACTCTAGCGACGATACTGAGTTCATGGTGGTGGCGACGGCCCTCATTGTCGGCCAAGCCGAGAGCATGCAACCTGTCCACTAGGGCTTGGTAAAGGGACGTGCGGAAAACTTGCCACGTGATCGAGAAGGTGGGCATGACTAGCTCTTCAACGACTATTTCCATCGGACGAACCCGCTCTTTCTAGAGCACATGTTTCTACGCCGGTTTCACATGTCAAGGATTTTTTTGAGATAATTATTGATGGTGTCAGGGACTACAACAACTACTTCGAATGTAAGAACGATTGCACTAGTAAGATTGGCTTTAGTTCTTACCAGAAATGTTGCTCTGGTATTCGAATGCTTGCATATGGAGTGGTAAGTGATCTTGTCGATAAATAAATGTGCATGAGCGAGAGCACCTGCCATGAGGCAATGTACAGGTTCTGGAAAGTGGTGATGGCGGTGTTTTTTGAAATTTACCTAAGTGAGCCAAATCTCGAAGATATTGCATGTCTATTGTCCATTAATGAGAATAGGGTATGTTGGGCAACATAGATTACAAGCATTGGGAGTGGAAGAACTGGCCTTTTGCTTGGCAAGGGTGGTATAGTGGGCATGTGGATAGCTACACAGTGATTCTTGAGGCAGTTGCATCTCAAGATCTATGCATATGTCACTCTTTCATTGGCATGACGGGTTCAAACAATAATGACATCAATGTGCTCTAGTGCTCCCAAGTATTCTCTAGGATAGCAGAAGACAATGCTCCACAGATTCACTATGAGATCGGAGGTCATGCATATGACAAAGGGTATTACCTTGCTGATGGAATCTACCCAGATTGTGCAACCCTTTTGAAGACCATTCATGAGCCGGATGATGACAAATGTGCAAGGTTTGCCAAGGAGCAAGAGGATGCTAGGAAGGATGTGGAGAGGTCTTTTGGTGCGCTCTAGTCTAGATGGGTCGTTGTTCGGCACCCTGCTTTAACTTGGAGCACTGAGACTAAGTGGGAGGTGATGACCGCTTGCGTGATCATGCACAACATGATCGTTGAGGATGAGCGGAATGATGGACTCCATGACCAAGGATGGCATTTTTAGGGTGTCCTAGTCGAGGTGATGCCAGGGTTAGCAACCTTCGACGAGTTCCTCCATGTGCACCATGATATATGTGATCGCACTACGCACAATCGAAGACAAGTGGATTTTATTGAGCATATGTGGACACACATAAACCGCTAGGCATGGACTCATATTTCCTCTTGTTGTTTGCTATGTTTGTGAAGGAGATATGCCCTAGAGGCAAATAATAAAGTGTATTGTTTGATATATCTCTTATATGGTCATAATATGTTTCATACTGTGCTATAACGGTGTTAATATGAAACATTAATACACCTGTGGTATGTAAACAAACCAGGTCTCTAGTTACCTCTAGCGAACTAGTTCATTGGTCATGAGGATGATCTAGGGTTTCGAGATCATGGGCATTTATGCCAATTGATAATAAGGTCATGTCATTAATTGATTGCTGTGATAGACAAACATCCGAGAGTTATATCTTAATGAGATCTAGTTACAAAAAGTTCACCATTGATGATAAACATAGAAAACCTCACAACTTGATCCTTAGACTGTGAGATAATGCAAATCACCGTTCTAGAGGGAGCCTTGATGGTATCAAGCATCATCTCGTGACAGGGTGATCAAAATGCTGCTACTCAGGTTTTCCAAAGGGACGCGTAGAGGAATACATGTCAAGACCAGGATTTGTAATCCATGTAACGGATAGATACATGTGGACATCTCGATGACGTTGCATTAACGAAGCTTGCAAGTGTGTGACTTGATCATGGAATGCAATGACATGGGAATGAGTAAACAAGTTCATTAGTACAGAGACCAAACTAAGGTATGGAGGTACCGAATATCAAGTCTCAGATTAACTAGGTATCAAGTGACAAAGGGAACGGGAAATGACATTTACGGTTCGAGCGATAAGATTCATGAAACGCATGGGGGTCAACATGGGCATCCAGGTCCCTCTAATGATCATTGATATGAGATATGTCTCAATCATATCCGGAGTGTTTCCGAATTAAAGGATGTCATGCTTAAGGATGGGGACGCTTAGGGATAGATGCGGTGTCGTAGGGGAAATAGAGAGAGAGAAACCAGAATAGTTCCGAGTATCATCCGATGTTAATCGGAGGGGGTCCGGAAGGTGTTCCAGAGTGCAGGAAACTAATAATATGTGTACTTTATGTTAATTGGTGAATTAATATTAAGATATTTATTTTATTTTATTTTTATAGCAACCCATTGCTAATTGGCCTCACCTAGATACGTCGCCTACACCGGACGTGTGTAGTACCTCGGAGGCACCACACTTGGGGTGCTTGGAGTTGCTCGTCTTCATCAACATACACCTTCTTGCGTTAGGTGTTCCTCGGTCTTCAAGGGTATGAATTGATGGGTTCGTAGCATGGAAAACAAAAAAATTCTACCGCAAGAACGAACAAAACCCAGATCTAATCTAGATAAAAGCCAAGATCTAATCTATTAGACATGTGCAACGAGATAGATCGGTACTAACCCTTGTAGATCCGAAAGCGTTACGAGATTAGATCTCGTGGTTGATGTAGTCGATCACTTGCTGATCTGAAGATCGTGTGGACGATCCTTCCGGCGCCGCGTTCTGGCAGCGCTTCCGCAGTCGGTCACAGTGCGGAGTCGAAGCAGACCTTCCTCTCCTCGTTCCAGCGAGCAGCGGAGGTAGTAGATCTTCTCCACGGAATCCCAACAGCACGACGGCGTGGTGGTGGTGGAGTAGAGAATTCTGTAGGGCTACGCCTATGCCTGTGCAGAGGAAAGGAGGAGGAGCGAGGCGGCGGAGATTGGGTGTTGTAGAGGAGGGGCAAGGGGTGGCGCCTCCCCCTTCTATTTAAAGGAGGGAGGACGCCTGGGGAGGGGGGGGGTCCTAGTAGGACTCCCCACCTCCTAGGGCCGGCGGATTGGGGAGGGGGGGAGGAGTCCTCCTCCCCCACGACTCCTTATCTTGACCCACCAGGACTCCTTGATCCCTATCTTGATTTTCAAGCAAACTCCAAGAAATCTTCTAGAACCTTCCGGAACATTCCGAAACCTTCTAGAATCCTCATACAAATACTCCGGAACATTTCCTAACTCAGAAAATGATCCCTAATATATGAATCTTATTCTCCGGACAATTCCGGATCTCCTCGTGATGTCCCGGATCCAATACGAGACTCCGAACAACCTTCGGTCTCCAACGCACATTCCATATCTACTTAAAACAACTTCGAACCTTAAGTGTGTCACCCTACGGTTCGTGAATATGTAGACATGACAGAGACACATCTCCTATCAATAACCATAAGGAAACCATGATCATCAATTAATCAACAAGCTAGTTCAACAAGAGGCTTACTAGGGACTCTTACATGTTTACAAAACACACATGTATTAGTGTTTCCTAATAATACAATTATAGCATGGAATGTAAACATTCATCATAAACACAAAGATATAATAATAATCACTTTTATTATTGCCTCTTGGGCATATCTCCAACAGTCTCCCACTTGCACTAGAGTCAATAATCTAGATTAATATACCTAACACCCATGGCGTTCTGGTGTTGGTCATGCTTTGCCCTAGGGAGAGGTTTAGTCAACGGATCTGCCACATTCAGATCAGTGTGTACTTTGCAAATCTTTATGTCACCATCTTGGACATACTCGCGAATAGCGTGGAAACGTAGCTTGATGTGCTTCAGCTTGCTATGTGACCTTGGCTCCTGTGCATTAGCTATGGCACCTGTGTTGTCACAGTAGATGGCCATCGGGTCCAACGCACTGGGAACCACGCCAAGTTCAGTAATGAATTCCTTCATCCATACGGCTTCTTGTGCAGCCTCCGAAGCAGCTATGTATTCCGATTTAGTTGAAGATTTCGCCACAACGCTTTGCTTTGCACTCCTCTAGCTCACTGCAGCACCATTCAAAATAAATACGTATCCCGACTGTGACCTTGAGTCATCCGGATCGGTGTTCCAACTAGCATCGGTGTAACCGTTTACAACAAGCTGTTCATCACCTCCATAAGAAAGAACCATATCCTTAGTCCTATTTAGGTACTTTAGGATATCCTTGACCGCTGTCCAGTGCTCCATTCTAGGATCACTTTGATATCTGCTAGTCAAACTAACAGCATGTGCTATATCCGGTCTTGTACACAGCATGGCATACATGATAGAACCTATGGCCGAGGCATAGGGAATATTATTCATTTTCTCTCTATCTTCTGCCGTAGCTGGACTTTGAGTTTTACTCAAGGTCTTACCTGACAACATGGGCACGAACCCTTTCTTGCTATCTTCCATTCTAAACTTCTTTAGAACTTTGTCTAAGTATGTACTTTGTGAAAGCGCTATTAGGCGTCTTGATCTATCTCTATAAATCTTGATGCCTAGAATATATGCCGCTTCGCCAAGATCCTTCATTGAAAAACTATTATTCAAATAGGTTTTGACGCTACTAAGAAGTTCTATATCATTCCCAATCAACAATATGTCATCTACATATAGTACTAGGAATGCTACAGAGCTCCCACTCACTTTCTTGTAAATACAAGCTTCTCCATAAGTTTGTATAAATCCAAAGTTTTTGATTACTTTATCTAAACGTTGATTCCAACTCCGGGATGCTTGCTTTAGTCCATAAATGGAGCGCTGAAGTTTGCATACCTTGTCAGCATCTTTAGGATCGACAAAACCCTTGGGTTGTACCATATACAACTCTTCCTTAATGTCACCATTAAGGAACGCCGTTTTGACATCCATCTGCCAAATCTTATAATCGAAATATGCAGCAATTGCTGACAAAATCCTCACAGACTTTAGCTTCGCTACTTGTGAGAATGTCTCATCATAGTCAACTCCTTGAATTTGTCGGAACCCTTTCGCGACAAGTCGAGCTTTATAGACGGTAACATTACCATCAGCATCTGTTTTTCTCTTGAAAATCCATTTGTTCTCGACAGCCTTACGGCCATCCGGTAAGTCCACCAAAGTCCACACTTGGTTTTCGTACATGGATCCCATTTCGGATTTCATGGCTTCTAGCCATTTGTCGGAATCTGGGCTCACCATAGCTTCTTCATACTTCGCAGGGTCATCAGCGTTGTCTACCAACATGACGTTCAAGGCAGAGTCATACCAATCAGGAGTGGTACGAACCCTTGTTGACCTGCGAGGTTCAGCAGTAACTTCATTTGAAGTTTCATGATCATTATCATTAGCTTCCTCTCCAATTGGTGCAGGCGGCACAAAAACATCTTCCGGTGCTACGCTACTCTCAAATCCGAGAGAATGTTCAATAACCTCATCGAGTTCTACTTTCCTTCCAGTCACCTCCTTCGAGAGAAACTCCTTCTCAAGAAAGGATCCATTCTTGGCAACGAAAACTTTGCCTTCGGATCTATGATAGAAGGTATACCCAATTGTTTCTTTAGGGTATCCTATGAAGACGCATTTCTCCGCTTTGGGTTCTAGCTTATCAGGTTGTAACTTCTTTACATATGCTTCGCAACCCCAAACTTTAAGGAACGACAACTTAGGTTTCTTACCAAACCACAATTCGTACGGTGTCGTTTCAACGGATTTAGATGGTGCCCTATTTAAAGTGAATGCGGTTGTCTCTAATGCATAGCCCCAAAACGATAGCGGTAAATCTGTAAGAGACATCATAGACCGAACCATATCTAAGAGAGTTCGATTACGACGTTCAGACACACCATTACGCTGTGGTGTTCCCGGTGGTGTCAACTGCGAAAGTATTCCACATTTCTTTAAATGCATGCCAAACTCATAACTCAGGTATTCACCTCCGCGGTCAGAGCGCAGAAACTTAATCTTCTTGTTACGATGATTTTCCACTTCACTTTGAAATTCCTTAAACTTCTCGAAAGTTTCGGACTTATGTTTCATAAAGTAGACATACCCATATCTACTTAAGTCATCTATGAAAGTGAGAACATAACGATATCCACCACGCGATGCTACACTCATTGGACCGCACACATCAGTATGTATTATTTCCAATAAGTCTGTAGCTCGCTCCATTGTACCAGAGAATGGAGTCTTAGTCATTTTTCCCATTAGACATGCTTCGCATCTTTCAAGTGATTCAAAATCAAGTGATTCAAGAAGTCCATCAGAATGGAGTTTCTTCATACGCTTCACTCCAATGTGACCAAGACGACAGTGCCACATGTATGTAGAATTATCATTCAATTTTATTCGTTTAGCATCTATGTTGTGAACATGTGTATCACTACTATCGAGATTCAGTAAGAATAAACCATTCATCTCGGGTGCATTACCATAAAAGATATTACTCATATAAATCGAACAACCTTTATTCTCGGACTTAAAAGAGTAACCGTCTCGCAATAAACAGGATCCAGATATAATGTTCATGCTTAACGCATGCACCAAATAACAATTATTTAAATTTAAAACTAATCCCGAAGGTAGATGTAGAGGGAGCGTGCCGACGGCGATCACATCAACCTTGGAGCCATTTCTAACGCGCATCGTCACCTCTTCTCTTGCCAGTGTTCGTTTATTCCGCAGCTCCTGTTTCGAGTTACAAATATGAGCAACCGAACCAGTATCAAATACCCAGGCACTACTACGATTACTAGTAAGATACACATCTATAACATATATATCAAATATACCTTTCTTCTTGATGTTGCCGTTCTTCAGATCCGCCAGGTACTTGGGGCAGTTACGCTTCCAGTGACCAGCACCCTTGCAGTAGAAGCACTCAGTTTCAGGCTTGGGACTAGCCTTGGGCTTCTTTGCAGGTGCGGCAGCTTTCTTGCCGTCCTTCTTGAAGTTGCCCTTGTTCTTAGGGTTGCCCTGTCTCTTGGAATTGGTGGTCTTATTGACCATCAACACTTGGTGCTCCTCCTTGATCTCCACTTCAGCAGTTTTCAGCATGGACGATAGTTCAGGCAACGTCTTGTTCATGCAGTGCATATTGTAGTTCATCACAAAGTTCTTGTAACTTGGTGGCAGTGATTGGAGGAGACGGTGAATCCCCAATTCATTAGGAATCGATATCCCCAATTCTTGGAGCTTGTTTGCGTACCCAGACAAGGTGAGCACGTGCTCACTAACGGAGCTTCCCTCTTCCATCTTACAGTTAAAGAACTTTTCGGAGGCCTCATAGCTCTCAAGGCCGCGCGAGTCTCAAAAATTACCCTGAGCTCCTTAATGATCTCGAACGGGTCGTGGTGCTCAAAACGCTTTTGGAGCTCCGCTTCTAAACCGTATAGGATGGCACACTGAACTGTGGAGTAATGATTTTTCCGAGTGGCTTAAACATTCTTTACGTCATCGGTGGCATCATCTGCAGGTGGGTCACCCAGCGGTGCTTAGAGCACATAGGTCAACTGACCAGCCCTGAGGACGATCTTCAGTCCACGGAACCAGTCCGTGAAATTGTTTCCATTGTTCTTAAGCTTTTCTTTCTCTAGGAACGCATTGAAATTGATGGAGGGGGTCGCCATAATCTACAACAATTTGCAAGTAGTTTAGACTAAGTTTATGATAAATTGAGTTCAAATTTAATTCTTAAACTAACTAGGTGAACTCCCACTCAAAACAACATCCCTCACATTGTCTTAGTGATTACACGAACCAAGTCCACTACACCAAGTCCGATCTTCACGAGAGAAGATGTAGTTTCATCGGCGAACAATCTTCATGTTCATCATATCATTTATATGACTCATGCTCTACCTTTCGATATTCCGTGTTCCGAGACCATGTCTGTACATGCTAGGCTCGTCAAGATAACCTTAGTTTCCGCATGTGCAAATCTGGCTTGCACCCGTTGTATGCACACGTAGAATCTATCACATCCGATCATCACGAGATGCTTCGAAATGACGAGTCTTAGCAACGGTGCCAACTATGGGTCAACACTTTATTACTTGATATTTAGTGAGAGGGATCATCTTATAATGCTACCGTCGCGATCTAAGCAATACAAGATGCATAAAGGATTAACATCACAGGCAATTCATAATTAGTGTGATATGATATGGCCCTTTCTTCTTGCGCCTTTGATCTCCATCTCCAAAGCACGAACATGATCTCCATCATCACCAGCATTGCGTCAAGGTCAGTGGCGCCGCTTCATGGTTGTCCATCATCACTAGTAACTATTACAACTACTTGGAATAAAGCTATTACAAGATGAATAGACATCCAGGTCTTAACAGAATTAAAGACAACCATTAGGCTCCTGCCGGTTGCCATATTACAACAAGGATCATTGCATACATCAAATACGATCATAATCACATGATGGCCATATCACATCACAAAACCCCTGCAAAAACAAGTTAGACGCCTCTAATTTTCTTTGCATGTTTTACGTGGTTTGGGGCTTTCACATAAGACCGATCTTACCTACGAACAAGAACCACAACGTTGATACAAGTGTTGTCAGATGCTCATTGTAAATTCAATCTTAAATATGGTGAGACAGACAGACACCTGCAAAGCCACTTGTGCAAAGCAAGTTGCATGTCAAGTGTGGAGCAAGTCTCATGTGCGATGACATGTAATGTTAGCCTGAGCCGCTTCATCCCACCATGCCGCAAGATGCAAATTACACGCTAAGACACCGACAGCAAAAACATCAACGCCCACAAAAACATTGTGATCTACTCGTGCAACAGATCTACGCATAGATACGACTCTGATACCACTGATGGGTTCGTAGCATGGAAAACAAAAAATTTCTACCGCAAGAACGAACAAAACCCAGATCTAATCTAGATAAAAGCCAAGATCTAATCTATTAGACATGTGCAACGAGATAGATCGGTACTAACCCTTGTAGACCCGAAAGCGTTACGAGATTAGATCTCGTGGTTGATGTAGTCGATCACTTGCCGATCTCAAGATCGTGTGGACGATCCTTCCGGCGCCACATTCCGGCAGCGCTTCCGCAGTCGGTCACACGTGCGGAGTCGAAGCAGACCTTCCTCTCCTCGTTCCAGCGAGCAGCGGAGGTAGTAGATCTTCTCTACGAAATCCCAGTAACACGACGGTGTGGTGGTGGTGGTGGTGGAGTAGAGAATTCTGCAGGGCTTCGCCTATGCCTGTGCAGAAGAAAGGAGGAGGAGAGAGGCGGCGGAGATTGGGTGTTGTAGAGGAGGGGCAAGGGGTGGCGCCTCCCCCTTCTATTTAAAGGAGGGAGGGCGCCTGGGGAGGGGGAGTCCTAGTAGGACTCCCCACCTCCTAGGGCCGGCGGATTGGGGAGGGGGGAGGAGTCCTCCTCCCCCACGACTCCTTGTCTTGACCCACCAGGACTCCTTGATCCCTATCTTGATTTTCAAGCAAACTCCAAGAAATCTTCTAGAACCTTCTGGAACATTCCGAAACCTTCTAGAATCCTCATACAAATACTCCGAAACATTTCCTAACTCAGAAAATGATCCCCAATATATGAATCTTATTCTCCGGACAATTCCGGATCTCCTCGTGATGTCCCGGATCCAATCCGAGACTCCGAACAACCTTCGGTCTCCAACGCACATTCCATATCTACTTAAAACAACTTCGAACCTTAAGTGTGTCACCCTACGGTTCGTGAATATGTAGACATGACAGAGACACATCTCCTATCAATAACCATCAGCGGGACCTGGAGATCCATAATGGCTCCCACATAATCAACGATGACTTCGTGATCGATTGAACCATTTACATACGAAACCAATTCCCTTTGTCACGCGATACTATACTTATCCGAGGTTTGATCATCGGCGTCTCCATACCTAGTTCTACCTCGTTACTGATAAGTACTCTTTACTCGTCCCGTGATATGTCATCCCTTGTGACCCAGTCACATGCTTGCAAGCTAACTAGATGACATTCCACCGAGAGGGCCCAGAGCATATCAATCCGTCATATGGATGGACAAATCCCAATCTTGGTCAATGCGCTTCAACACATACTTTCAGAATACCCAATGACACCTTTATGACCACCCAGTTACGAAGCGGTGTTTGATGTCATCAAAGTACCCATCCGGTTATGGTGATTAACACAACCTCATGGTCGAAGGATCAGGTTACTATGCATTTAAAAGCTTACAGCGTTACGAACTTAATGACGTGATCTTATGCTACGCTTACTATGGGTGTATGTCCATCACATCATTCTCCTAATGATATAACCTTGTTATTAATCACATCCTTATGTCCATGATCAGGAAACCATGATCATCAATTAATCAACAAGCTAGTTCAACAAGAGGCTTACTAGGGACTCTTACATGTTTACAAAACACACATGTATTAGTGTTTCCTAATAATACAATTATAGCATGGAATGTAAACATTCATCATAAACACAAAGATATAATAATAATCACTTTTATTATTGCCTCTTGGGCATATCTCCAACATGAATACCATCTCTCTCTTTCCGTTACTTATGTCTACATAGTATAGATCCTGGTATTAGTGTTCACATAGTTAGAATATTTTTTGTTTTTTGCTACGGAACCCTACAGTGGTATCAGAGCGGGTCTTTGGGTAGACGTATCGTACGGATAGAACACATAGAAATATGTGGGGATTGATTTTCTAGTTGCTACCATCTTTTATGTTCTTGTTCATATCGCGACACTGTTTGATGAAGCGACCCCCAGCCTATATCACGTGGTGATTCATGAGACTGGTCCATAATTAAGTGGCTTAGGGGGGGTGTTTGTCTCTCTATGATAGTTGATATGGTATCAACATTGGAGGGCCCTGAAAAGGGAAGTAAAATGGCAATCATTGAATCCATGTTGTGGCTCCACGTTCGTAGGTGGGAAGGGGTTCTACCGCGAAAGCCCTAAAGCTGCGTAAAACTTGCAATAGATAATATAGAGGTGTCTATCTTTATTTTTGCATAGGGGCTTGTGTTGAGACATGACAATGACAAGTTTGTGAAAATTTCGTTGGAGCTCTCGATGGTGATCAAGATGATGCAACCACGTCACAACACTTTACTTTATGAAGTATTTCTTCATGCATCTTATTATGCTAGTACGATAGTATATTCGATGGTAGTGTAGTAAGATAACCCCTCACAGAATTCTAGTTATAGTATTCCCCTTGTGTGTGCACCACCAAGAAAGTTTGGGGCCACAAAGTAGTTTGGGGCTTTATTACTATCCTGTACTTATGCCATGCTTTACTGCTTTATTTTACGATTGTGCGTGGAGCACCTGTACTGTTTTGGATCGCGACACGATTTCGCGGTATCGACAAGCCCAGTCACACTTTCGGGTTCCCAGTCGTTTACAGCCGTTCTCACAAACCCTGGATCCGTTTCGGAGCCGGCCAACTTCGTTACGGGTATCTTAGTGGGGTGGCCCCTTGAAATATTTTATGAATCCTGTGATTTCTTTGTCGTGAAAGCCTCGTTGGGTTTTGATTTGGTTTTTCCGAGGTTGATCGTGTGTGTGTTGCTATTTGTGCACCCCTGCAGGGTAAAACTTTCTGAAAGCCGTGTCTGCGGTTATGGACGACTTGGAGCACGGTATCTCGATCAAGACAAGCATAACTAAAGTAGTGTTATAAATTTGACTTAATATGTGACTAGTAATTTAGCTTCACTACAATGGAATGGATAATAAAAATGCCAACAACTGGAGGATCTGTGGTGATCTGTGTCATACTATACCTGCCTAGTAAGTATTGCAACTCCAATGGAATGTAATAAAAGTGCCAACAACTGCTGGGATTGGGATTCCTCAGGACAATTATATCTGACTAGTAAATGTTCCAACTACCATGGAATTGTTAATTAAAAATGCCCACTACTTATGCTTCAGGATGACTAATGCTATATATATGTGGCTAGTAAATGCTTCAACTATAATGGAATGAGTAAAACTGCCAACTGTGTGAGTTCCTTGGTCCGACCTCCTCGTTTGGTCTCGAGGGGGAAATACCAGGATGGGTATGTTTGGTGTCAGTCTCAAGTAGGATCCGAATAGGTCTTTCTTACCCCTCTCTAATAGCCGCCAGTGATATCGAGTCTCTATAGGTTGTTTAGTGCATGCTGCGCTGCCGCTTCAGTCCACCATACCTATGTAGGCGAGAGCCGCCGAATTCTAGCCTCGCCGTGTACTGTCCTTAGTACTGACGCTCCTCTTTTTCCTTTACCCTTTGTCGGCACCCCTTTTGTTTTAGCAGGTTTGAGATCGCCGTCGTTAGCAGGGTTACCCTTCCGGCTTGGCCTGGGCAGGGTTATGGACGCCATTGGTTATTCTTCAGGGCTCTTAGCCCCATTTGCATCTTGTCCGTAGTCGGATGCTCTATCGTTTTTAAGGTGATTTGGATCTTTGTATATTATATCTGTATTCTTGACTCATGGAGTTGTTGTTGTATATATATGTTCTGTGGGTTCCATCGTGGACTAATGTGTAATGGTATTACTTCGTTTTCCACCCGCACGAAAGTGCCTGGTGGGCGTCCTTGAATCGTTTCTATGCGGGTTTGGCGGGAAGCGCTAAAACTTGCATAGGGCCGATTCGAGGGTGTTACAGAGTGGTATCAGAGCTCAGCAGTTATGATACCCCACTTGTCTAGCCTGTAGGATAACCTAGCTAACGGCCGAAGTAGAGTGTCAAAACTATTTTGGAAAATCGATTGGATAGATCTGATTAGGTCTGATTTTACTCCTTACCCCTCTGTTGTTCTCCTCTTACCTCCGCGTGTTTTGAATCTGCCCTCTTCCCTTTTTTCGAGTCCAAGAATTCTCGTGGTTGGGTTGTCGTCATACCTTCAGGGCTTCGCTTCCTTCTGTGGTAACGGTGCTTCTACCTCCGGACTTCATGCTATCTGAGAGATCCTTTATATGTGGTACCATTCTTTGTTCCTTGTTTGTGCCTTCCGATGTTTTCCGATGCGACGCCATCATCTACGTAAGATCCGATGCAGAGTCTGCATCCCTCCTTGTTTCCCAACCTCGCTTGTCGAGATCTTCAGTCTGATTCCGAGAGTTGGTTGCATAATTCTCCTATTCGTGTGCAGAGTAATGGTTTGGGTGCGCGATGGACTGATCACCATCCGACTACTCTTATCATTCGCTTTTGCATATTGAATTGGTGGATCTAGCAATTTTACTCCGTCCACGGAAGCTAGAGGTGGCTTTATTTGTTGATACCTCTACCTTCACCCTTTGTTTCCCGGAGTGTTCTCTCAACGATCACGGACAACGATCTCTTGTTAGTGGTGTCGCGGGCATCTACACGAAGCGAGGAGATTCAGATCGCCGACCTTCTTTCCGGTACCATGAGGCGGATCTCGAGGGCGAGATCCCTTGTTAGTGGTGTCGAATTGTAGCACCCCGCTAAAATCACTACTAGAAAATCGCTCTGTTTTTGTGCATTGCATCATCATGACCGCATGCTCATGTCATCATGCCACATTACATTTGAGCATCGTCATCATCATGCATGTGTTTGTCTAAAACTATTTTCTAAAAGCCTAGTTTTGTTTTCTAAAATATCCCCCGGCTTTAATCAAATCAAAACCCCGGTCTTTTTCGGATCTTTTATTTATCTAAAAACTATTTATAAAATCCTTTCTAAAAATAAAATAAGTAAAAATAAATATTTATTTTGTGGGGAAGGCAGTCAACCGCCAGGCCCAAGGCCCAGCAGCCAGCTACCTACCACCCCACCAGGAAAACCCTAGCCTGCCCTAACCACCTACCACCGCACTCCCTCTCCCTCCACCCGCCGCCAAAAAACCACCCACGCAGCGCCTCGCTCCCGCCCACCTGGCTCCAATCCCATCCCGCCTCAATCGCCTGGGCGCGCCCCCCACCGCACGCTCCCGCTCGCCCCTGCTCGAACGAACCGCCCGTCCACCCCGCTCGCCCTGCCACGTTTCCCCGGCCCCACCCCGCAGACGCCAGCGCACGCACGCCCTACCGGCCCGCTCTCCCACACCCTGGCCCTACCACCTGGACACCGACAACTGCCTTGATCTTATCGCCCTTTTTTCCCCACCAACCCCACGTCGCCTCCGTCTCGCTCCTGCCACCTACCCCGTTGCCCCGCCCTCTCCGCGGCGGCCGCATGCGAGCCAGCCCGCGCTTCTCCCCGCGAGGCAGCGCCGCCTCCCCGCCTGCCTCCGCGACCTCGCCAGCCCATCCTCAACCTCCTCCCTTGTGCTCCCCCGTCGCCGTTCTCCAGTGCCGTCGGCCCCGCGCCGCCATCGGGCCGCCCTCATCCTCGCCGCCTCTCCCATCCCCTGTCCAACCACCGCCGAGGCCGCGACGACCTCGCCGCTCGGGCCTCTCCTCCCCCCCGGCTGACGCCTGAGCCCTCCCCGACCTGCTCGTCCCCGTCCCACGAGCCCCTTCTCCTCGCTTCCTCCTCGGCAGCGCCCCTCCCGCGAGCTCCTCGCACAGCCGAGGCCGCCCACGTCATCGACCGCCGCCAGGTCCTGCTCCCTTCCGGCGTCGTCCCCATGCTTGCCGCCGGTCACCCCCTCCTCGGCTCTCCCTCCTCTGGCCGGCCCCGTGCGCCGCCGCCCGCTGGAGACCGCCGTTGCCCTCCACCGTCGGTCGCCTCTGCCCCAGCAACCTCGCCTCTGGCCGCCGTCGGGACCTCTGCCTGTGTTGCTGCACACCAAAGGGCCATGCATCCCACTGCTATTTTTGTGTTGTTCGCTTACCCCGCTACGTGTTCGGGTTAATGCCTGGACGTAAAAACGGCCTCCTCGCACAGTGCCTTTATTCTGTTGGTGTCTCTGCAAGTTCTGCGTGTGTAGGCTTCCGGTCAAGCGTCCCGGCGTCGGCCTGCTAGTCAGTTCCCATGTTGATGTGTAACGGATGAGTCATGTGGCCAAGATCGACCCCGCCCGGAGTGGAGCGACAAGAACAGTGCCCATACCGCCAAGTTCTCCATCACCGCACGAACCTCATCAACCACACAATACTCCGCCAAGATCTTCCGAGTATCGACACGTGCTAAAGCCAACCGAAGTCCATAGGTGGACTGCCAACAAGACCTACCTCGCAGATGCCAAGACCAACCGTACCCGATGGCCGAGACCCGAAGATTTCATGGCACGCCAAGATCTTCTACTCGATCCCCAAGACCGATCCGATGATGATACACCGAGGCGATCCGCAACCCCCACAAGATCACGTTTGCACCAAGAGCGGCCACGTCAAGAACTTCAACCCAGACCCGGTGATGTCGGAACCTCATGCTCTTCAACCCGGACCGAAGACGACTAGACCGTCGACGTGGAACCAAAACCGACGACAAGCACTTCACCGCGGAACACCGATTTCGCCGACACGGAACGCCAAGTCCTTCTTCCCTGAATGCCAAGCTCTCCTTCCGATGTCCGAGAACAATCTCGTCGGTCTGCTCCCCGTCGAACCATGTCGAACCCCGGACCCTCGGAACCCAAGATTTTCCGAACCCAGATGTGTGACCCTAAGCCTCTATTTTTATAATATGACATATACCTTTCGCATCATTAAATCATCATGCTTGCATACATGTCATCTGGTGGGTTGGGTGAAATAGTCGATTCACCTAAATTAAATATGGAGTTTATATGCGGTCTTATTCCGGACTCCATTTAAATTGGTGTAGCGAACCGATGCCATGCTTCGCCTTGTTAATACGATATTTAATTTGCGGGGTAGTTAAACAACTCGAACCATCTAATTAATTGTCGGGACCCCGGTTCCGCTTAATATTGCCTCATTGCACCTCATTTGTGCCATGCCATGCATCATATCATAAGCATGCCGGATCTTCTGCCGTAGTATTAAATATTGCATCCGGTGTTTCTTCTAGTGTTTGCTTCTTCGCGGATTAGGCCGATGAGTTGATGCGAGTATCGACAAGTTCTCCGGATATGATCCGTCGGCAGTGTTTTCCCAGGCGAGCATCCTCCCCCTTTCTACCTATTTTGCATTTATATTCTTTATTTCCTCCTGTTGATCTATTGCTATCCGTGTCGCGATGCTTTAGTTTCCATGCACCAGTTATATCCCGTGCAGCCTCTATATTGCCATGGACACCTCCTAATACCTGTGGTTTGGTAGATAGCTGGCCTTGCGAGTCGTAGTTGCTTGCTCACGTGCGATCTCATGTTGTCGAGTACCATAGTTGTTGGAATGCCGGCAGATGTTTATGGTGGAGATGATCATGACTTTAAATACAACTATTAAAATGCTAGATATAACTAATGCAGAGGCATCAGTGGGCAATAGATGTTATTTGGTTCTTCCACGCTCACTTGTGTCCCGTAGGACCCCGAGTACTTGATACATGTTCCTTGACTATTCGCACTATCCACATCCGGGAGAGTCTATGAATTCCCCTTAGCGAGAGCTTGATTCATTTCTTATTTCTTGGGCCACAAAGTAGTTTGGGGCTTTATTACTATCCTGTACTTATGCCATGCTTTACTGCATTATTTACGATTGTGTGTGGAGCACCTGTACTGTTTTGGATCGCGGCACGATTTCGCGGTATCGACAAGCCCAGTCACACTTTCGGGTTCCTAGTCGTCTACAACCGTTCTCGCAAACCCTGGGTCCGTTTCGGAGCGGGCCAACTTCTTTGCGGGTAGCTTAGTGGGGTGGCCCCCTGAAATATTTTATGAATCATGTGATTGCTTTGTCGTGAAAGCCTCGTTGGGTTTTGATTTGGTTTTTCCGAGGTTGATCGTGTGTGTGTTGCTATTTGTGCACCCCTGCAAGGTAAAACTTTCTGAAAGCCGTGTCCGCGGTTATGGACGACTTGGAGCATAGTATCTCGATCAAGACAAGCATAACTAAAGTAGTGTTATAAATTTGACTTAATATGTGACTAGTAATTCAGCTTCACTACAATGGAATGGATAATAAAAATGCCAACAACTGGAGGATCTGTGGTGATCTGTGTCATACTATACCTGCCTAGTAAGTATTGCAACTCTAATGGAATGTAATAAAAGTGCCAACAACAGCTGGGTTTGGGATTCCTCAGGACAATAATATCTGACTAGTAAATGTTCCAACTACCATGGAATTGTTAATTAAAAATGCCCACTACTTATGCTTCAGGATGACTAATGCTATATATATCTGACTAGTAAATGCTGCAACTATAATGGAATGAGTAAAACTGCCAACTGTGTGAGTTCCTTGGTCCGACCTCCTCGTTTGGTCTCGAGGGGGAAATACAAGGATGGGTATGTTTGGTGTCAGTCTTAGGTAGGATCCGAATATGTCTTTCTTACCCCTCTCTAATAGCCGCCAGTGATATCGAGTCTCTATAGGTTGTTTAGTGCATGTTGCGCTGCCGCTTCAGTCCACCATACCTATGTAGGCGAGAGCCGCCAAATTCTAGCCTCGCCGTGTAGTGGCCTCAGTACTGACGCTCCTCTTTTTCCTTTGCCCTTTGTCGGCACCCCTTTTGTTTTAGCAGGTTTGAGATCACCGTCGTTAGCAGGGTTACCCTTCCGGCTTGGCCTGGGCAGGGTTATGGACGCCATTGGTTATTCTTCAGGGCTCTTAGCCCCATTTGCATCTTGTCCGTAGTCGGACGCTCTATCGTTTTTAAGGTGATTTGGATCTTTGTATATTATATCTGTATTCTTGACTCATGGAGTCGTTGTTGTATATATATGTTCTGTGGGTTCCATCGTGGACTAATGTGTAATGGTATTACTTCGTTTTCCACCTGCACGAAAGTGCCTGGTGGGCGTCCTTGAATCGTTTCTATGCGGGTTTGGCGGGAAGCGCTAAAACTTGCATAGGGCCGATTCGAGGGTGTTACAAAGGTCGAGCATGAATCATATGGGATATGATTAACATTGAGAATGTCTAACTTTGAAACTACTTTGCCGGCCGTGGTGAACGGGATGGAGTAGTGGATTGGGGTCATGTGATCAGTAAACGAATGGAGGGATGTTCGTTTGAGTGGGAGTTCCTTTTGTTTTAAGTTTGGTAGTATAATTTAAAACTTGAACTCATTATTATGAACATGGTCTAAACAGTTTGCAAATCCATTGTAGATGTCTCGCCCGCCCACCTTCAACCTTAGCACTTTCCTCGAGAAGGACAAGCTGAAAACTGATGGAACCAACTTCACCGCATGGTTTTGTAATCTTAGGATCCTCCTAGTCCCCTACAAGTTGACTTATGTCAACAAGGCTGAGCTTCCAGCTAAGCCTGTAGATTCCGCCTCCTAGGATGAAAAGAATGCCTGGCAGTCCAAGGCGGATGATTCCTCCCTCGTCCAAAGTGGAATGCTCTATGCCATGGAGCCAGAGCTTCAAAAGCATTTTGAGAAGATGAATGCTTTTGAGATCATTGAAGATCTCAAGGTTGTCTTTGCTCCACATGCTCAGGTGGAGAGGTATGATGCTTCCAAACTCATCTTCACCGCCAAGATGGAAGAGCACAATAGTATTAGTGAGCACGTAGTCAAAATGTCTGGCTATGTTAAGCATTTGAACGCCCTAGATTGCAAAATCCTGGAGGAGCTCGTGATTGATAGGGTGCTGCACTCACTATCCCCTAGCTACAAGAGCTTTGTGATGAACTACAACATGCAAGGGATGACTAAGACCCTTGCTGAAGTGTTCGCCATCCTCAAAACTGCTGAGGTAGAAATCAAGAAGGATCACATGGTGTTGATGGTCAACAAGACCACCAATTTTAAGAAGCCAGGGAAAAAGGAAAAAAGGCAAGGGAAAGAAACCTAAGAAGGATGGCAAGTTCTTTGCCAGCACCTCTAAGGCTGCCAAGCCTGGCCCTAAGCCCGACACCACATGCTACTACTACAAAGGGGATGGGCACTGGAAACGCAACTGCCCCAAGTACCTTGAAGACAAGAAAGCCGACAAGATAGGTGCCAAAGACAAAGGTTTATGTGATATACATGTTATAGAAGTGTTCCTTACTAGCGCTAGGAGTAACACCTGGGTATTTGATACCGGTTCTGTTGCTCACATTTGTAAGTCTCTGCAGGAACAACAGAGTAAGAGGCACCTTAGGAAGGACGATGTGACAATGCGCGTTGACAATGGATCGAGAGTCGATGTGGTGGCCGTCGACACTTTACCTCTACGTCTGCCCTCATGATTAATTTTAGTTTTGAATAAATGCTACTATGTACCCGTATTAAATATGAATATTGTGAGTTGTACTTGATTGTTGCAAGATCGTTATTCGTTTAAATTCGGAACAAATGGTTATTCTATTTATATGAATGATGTTTTCTATGTTCATGCGCCTATGTGTAATGGTTTATTCTTACTGGATCTTGATTGCAATACTCACATCCATAATATTGATGCTAAACGTTGTAAGCATAATGATGATAATCCCATGTTTATGTGGCATTGCCGTCTTGGTCACATTGGCGTAAAGCGCATGAAAAAGCTCCTATTCAGATGGGCTTCTTGGATCGTTGGATTTTGAATCTCTCGATATATGTGAGCCTTGCCTTATGGGCAAGATGTCTAGGACACCCTTCTCCGGCATAATGGAGAGAGCTGCAGACCTATTAGGAATCATACATATGGATGTATGCGGACCAATGAGCGTCTCAACGTGCAATGGTTATCGTTATTTTGTTACCTTTACTAATGACTTGAGTAGATATGGATATATCTACTTAATGAAGCACAAATCTAAAACATTTGAAAAGTTCAAGGGATTTCAGAAAGAAGTAGAGGATCAACTTAATAAGAAAATCAAGCATCTTCGATCAGATCGGGGAGACGAGTATTTGAGTTATGAGTTTAACATGCACTTTAAGTACTGTGGGATCATACCACAACTTACGCCAGCCGAAACACCACGGCATAATGGTGTGTCGGAACGACGTAACCATACTCTATTGGATAGTGTGCGGTCCATGATGTCTTTGACTCATTTGTCTATGGTTTTGGGGATATGTGTTAGAAATCGCCGCTTTTATTTAAACTGAGCACCATCCAAATTTGTGGAGACAACCCCATATGAGATATGGTATGGCAAGAAGCCAAAGTTGTCATTTCTGAAAGTTTGGGGATTTGAGGCTTACATCAAGAAACTACAACCTGACAAACTTGAACCCAAGGCGGAAAAATGTATCTTCGTAGGATACTATCATCGGATTGATGACATGAACGCCATGAGGGGGTCCTCGAGGCATTTGGAAGAGAAGGGTGTGAGACGTACGGTATTCCGGGACGGTGAGCACACAAGTTTACCCAGGTTCGAATCCGTTGGCTTTGGACAGATCCTACTCCTGCTAGCAATCTAGTAATACGGCAGAGCTAGAATATGGGTTACAAGGGTTTCGCCTGTGCGAGTTGAGTTTGTAGACTATTGAGAGGTTATTAGGTGGTGCCCTAAGGCTCTCCCTAGGATGGCTTATATAGTTATCCGGCCTAGGGTTTACAAGAGAGACCTATCCAGCTACGACTAAGAGTCGGTTACAGAGTACATCTTGAACTACAAGTAACACTATGGGCCTATGTCGGTAAGTCATCTAGGCCTTCCCGTAGCCGGACTGGACTCCGTCTCTTCTCCCTGACTGGGCCGCCCATGAAGCAAAGCTCTAACCCGAAGTGGGCCACCCTGGTCAGTGAGGCACAATGAGGATACCCGAAAAGTATATCCCCAACAGCAGCCCCCGGAAGCCTCCGAGATCCATAGTCAGATTTCATCATCGTCTAGCTTGATCTTCGGCTTGCAGAATCTTGAAGGGTTCCCGAAACTTCAAAAAAGAAAGGATGGGATTCTGGTCTCAACTGAGTTGGACCTATGAATACATTGTTCGGGTTTCCAGCTCGAAATTCAAACTAAGCAGGAACTTGGTCTCTGACGCAATCTGACACTAGTCATGGTCAAGTCACGTCACTAACAAACATTCCCGTCAGCATGATCGTTGGTGGGTCCGCCTTTCACGGAACCGAGGCGTTGTTTTAATGTGTGCACGGATATTGAGGCAGCGTAATCATCACGTGGGGGTTACCCAGTTCCTTCCTCGACGCGTGGCGTGTTTACTATTATGTTTGCACGAATCTTGGCGTGACTGGAGGATATAAGCGGGTAGGATTCTCTTGCCCATCTTCTTCACCAGCACTTGTGCCGTTTCTTTCTTCCCAACGCCTCCCACGAACATAGAGCTCCTCTACTCCCCAGAATCCTCCAGTGCCTCCCATTCTAGGTCACCGGCACACGAGAAAATGGCTTCAGCATCATCTTCCGGTGCGGCGGCAACAACAATGGCAGCGGAGAAGGAGAGCAACCGCGGGGTCTGGATCCCGTGCGTCCTTGATGACGCCAAGCTCCGCATCATGGAGGACGAAGGGTTCCTCCGCACCGGTGACTGGTGGAGCGGCTTCGGCGAAACCGTCCCCAATCCCCGCCTCGGCGAGCGGGTACACTTTGGCACCCACCTGATAGAGGTTTGAGTTTCCCTCCCTCAAACTTCTTTTCTAAGGTTATAGATCACTACAGAGTTCAACTCCATCATCTTCCTCCGAACTCTCTCTTAGAGATGAGCGTATACACTTCTTTGTGCGAGGGGTACCTCGGCATTAGGCCGAGTCTTACTCTTTTCCGGTTTCATTTTCATGTCCGAAGAAATTCCATCACTACCGGTAATCCATACATTACCGATACTATTAGTTTTTCTGTTAGAAGAGAGCGCGTCTATCCTCGGATTATGACCAGTGAGTCAGTGAAACAATGGCCGTCCACTTTCTTTTATCACAAAGATATTCCCACTCCCGACAAAGCTACTACTTTGCCGGATTTTGTCGACGGTGCCGCCACGCCCCAAGAGTCTTGGGACGCAGATGCGCCGGCTCTCAGTGACGATCTGCTTCTTGCCAAGAGGCGGCTCGAATATTTGATGAAACACAAGGGCCTTAAGGGGTCTGACTTAGTTCACTGCTAGGTGGCACGCCGGATCCAGCCTCTTCAGCATCATGGAGACCGACGTATGCATTCCATCACAGCATCCAAGAAATATTCCCTCCGGATCTTCTCCAAGCCTTACTCAGATAAATATTATGTGTGTCAAATCAAGTGGTTGATAAGGGAGCGGATTGATTAGAAAATCTCGGAGCTGTCTTTGGACATGCATACGGCTGAAGATCCTGTGGTACTGGTAAGTTTCTAGCAGTAACTCGAATTATGTGTTCATCTTTACATTGTTTTGCAATACTGAGATTCCATTTTCCTTTTCATCTTGCTGACCTCCCCGAGTCGGAGCTTGCTCCTATCGAGGGATATCCTCCTAAGTTTTCTCAGGATAATGCTGAATTAGTTCCATTACCGGACACAATTCCTCGAAAGCGTAAGGCTCCGACGGTGTCTATCGGCACAAAGGAGGTGCCTGTTGTGAAGAGGTAATCTTTCATCACAAGGTCATTGTATTTTATGTATTATTCTTTCTAAAGTGTAACTATTCTTGTTCTATTACCTCTTCAGAGCTAAACAACTCACCAAGGGCAAAGGGAAGGGAGCCTCGTCAAAGCCTCTGCGCCAAAAAAAAGTTAATTTTACTTCTCCTGCCGCAGCGCCTCCGACTCCTACCGTTCAGCCTTCTGTGGCGCCAGAGATTACTCCATCTCCGACCGTCATAGAAGATCCGGCTCAATCATCGGAGCCAGCGATCCTCGGATCGCAAACTGATGTCACCATGGGTGACTTAGGATTTGATAAGGGTGAACCCTCTTTGGGTAATGATCCCTCGGTAGAGGTCTTTGCTAATAATCTCCTCAGCAATCCGGGACTTGCCAAACTAGGCCTTTCTCGGAAATCCGTGGAGGAGATTGAACGGCTGGCTCGACAATGCCTAGAAAGATGGACTATCACTGCCGAAGAAGAAGCACAAGAAGCAGAGGATGTCAAGTACTCCTAACTTCTTGAACAAGTTCGTCTTCGCAACGAGAGACTGAGAACCGGCGAGCTTCCACCTCCACCAGTAATCCCATTGACCCCCGCTGAGAAGGTTACTACTAATGTGAACATGAGTTTGAGTAAACTTACTCATGAGCAACATGTAAGTCGGAATTCCAACTCACTTTTTTACTTTACTTTATGACATATCCTCTAGCCCCCAAGCATGGAGTTGGATAGACAATCCGGATTTATGCTTTCATAGGATACCAAAGAACGAACTAATGTAGCCCCCAAGGCTCATGCTGATATTAGTAAAAATATTAGCCCGGGTTCTTTAGTAGACTTCTGACTATGGGTATTCTGACTTACAGAAAGTTAATTCATATAACCAGGAATTGTTGAAGAATATCTACAACAAGCGGAGAGAGATCAGAGCTCTCCGAATTGAAAATGCTCAATTGAAAGTGTCAAGGGATGAGGCTGAAGGTAAACATTCCAGCACTCAAACCTTGCTCTTTATTTCATAGTCGAATTTTTGTTCAACTGTTGTTCTTTTGACTACAGCACTGGTAAAGCAATCATGTGCCATGATTGAAGAGGCCGATAATCTGAAGACCCTGGAAGTGGAGAATGCCGACTTGCGTCGAGAGTTAGATCAGCTCAAGGCAGATCATGAGAGGAGCATTGCTCAAGTCCTTGAATCCTCCTCCATGGCCACCATAGAGCGCGATCGAAGGATCGCGGCCAAGGATCAAAAGATCTCGGATCTCAATAATGAGCTTTTCAGAGATAAGTATATCACCGAGGCACTCCGAGCTAAACTCTAGAGCCTTCGTGAAGAGAAAACCAAAGTTGACGATGTCATCTTCGGTATGTTTCCAACTTTCTGACTTTCTTCTTTTCCAATTCTTGGAGTTCGGATATATTTGCTAACCTTTTGCATCACATGCGCAGGTCCTCTGAATTTACTGGATTCAGCCTCCGCCGAGTCCCGCACTAGCCGGCTTACACAAGTCAGCGATTTACTTCATGATTTCTGCCAATCCCTTGAGGATATTGGGGAAGTTCTCAGGGTTCTAGACATGCATAGGATGTCCGGTTTTGAAGTGCGGGACAAGGCCAAGGTTATGCCTCAACTTATCCAGGACTGGAACATGTCCTACGCGCGGACCACAGCGCAGAACGCTCTCACCATGGTTATGAGCCACCATGGAAGCATGGAAATCTGGCAAGTAACCTGATACATTGCAAATGTATCTATAATTTTTGATGTTCCATGCTTGGTTTTATCCACTTTCTTGTGTTTTGTTCCAACTTTGGATTTATTATGATTTCTTGGACTAACCTATTAACAAGAGCCACAGTGCCAGCTGCCTGTTTTCTGTTGTTTTTGGTTCCAGAAAAGTCAGAAAATAAATATTCTCGGAATTGGACAGGACAAAAGCCAAAGTGCCTATTTTTTCGGAAGGGATCAAGTGCCAGAATACGAGATGGAGAAGGGCTAGGGGCCGACCACACCACCTGGCCGCGCGGCCAGGCCTGGCCCGCGCCAGGGGGTGGTCTGGCCGACCCCAGCACCCCCTCGGCCTCTCCTTCCGCCTATAAGTTGCCCTCGGGACAAAAACCCTAGGTACCTGATCAAAAATCCACGAAAGAGTCTGTAGCCGCCGTCGTCTCTGTCCCTAGATCGGGGGGATCTGAAGCTCTCCCCGGCACCCTGCCAGAGAGGGGAATTCACCCTGGAGGCCTTCTTCATCACCATGCAAGCCTCCGGTGTGATGCGTGAGTAGTTCATCCTTGGACTACGGATCCATGTAGTAGCTAGATGGCTGGTTTCTCCTCCTTTGTGCTTTCATGTTTAGATCTTGTGAGCTCCGTTCATGATCAAGATCATCTATTTTTAATTCATACATGTTGTGTTTGCGGGGATCCGATGGATATTGAGATGCTATTTCAGATTGATTATTGATTCTATCATGTCTTTGTTATTGGAGATCTTGCATGCTTTTCGTTGTTAGTAGCTATCTTGGCCAAGTAGATGCTAGCAACTCCAAGAGTTAGTATTTATGCTCGATAGTGGGTTCATGCCTCTGGTAATCTGGGGAAGTGACAGAAATCTCTAAGGTACTAGATGTGTTGTTGCTACTAGGGAGAAAACAACAATCCTTTGTTCATAGAACAATCGTATTGTTTACTTTACACGCAGTTCGTAAAGCAATAATCTGTTGCTTGCAACTTAATACTGGAGGGGGTTCGGATGATAACCTGAAGGTGGATTATTAGTCATAGATGCAGTTGGATGGCGGTCTATGTAGTATGTTGTAATGCCCAATCAAGTCTCAAAGGAGACAAGATGATTAGTATATGCATGTATTGCTTTCTCATTGTTTGTCAATTGCCCCGCTATAATTTTTTCACCCAGCATGTTATCTATCTAAGGAGAGCCACCTCTAGTGAACTATGGATCCCGGTCCTTTACTTTACATACAATCTATAAACGGTTTCTGCTTTGTGTTTTCTTTCTGCAAACTTTTACTTCTTTCCATTCGATATGTTTAATCCTTTGTTTTCCGCAAAACACGGTGAGATTGATAACCTCATCGCAAGTTAGGGACAAAGTTCTGTGGTTGTGTTGTGCAGGTCTCCACGTTGCTACTAGCACCGGTAGTGTGCCCTGCCAAAGCTCAGCTAGTAACACCTTTGAGGTGTTTCCTTGCTCCTACTGGTTCGATTAAACCTTGGTTTCATAACTGAGGGAAACTTGCTGTTGTGCTCATCATACCTTCCTCTTGGGGTTCCCAACGAGCTCTACATCAACACCGCCATCAAGCATTTTTCTGGGCGCCGTGCATTGAGCCATCAAGCATTTTTCTAGCGCCGTTGCCGGGGAACGAAGAAGAAGAAACACCCACATCAACTACACGCCATTAAAGATTTTTCTGGTGCCGTTGACGGGGAGTCAAGGACATCTTCACAAGGGGAGTCCCTCATAACCAATCTCTTTACTTTGTTGTTTTTGTTTTGCTTAGTTTCTTTCTGCTTTGTTTGCTTGTTTTGTTCTTCAAAAAACACAAAAAATTAGTTTTACTTGTTTGCTTTCTTATTTGAAAACCCAAAAAATTGACTACTCTTGAAAACACCAAGTTGTGTGACTTCACTAGCACCAACAACAATGATTTTATGAGCACTCTTATTGCTCCACCTATGGCTGAAAATACTTTCTTTGAGATAAAACCTGCTTTGCTCAATCTTGTTATGAGAGAACAATTTTCTGGTATTGGTAATGAAGATGCGGCTTCCCATCTAAATAACTTTCTTGAACTTTGTGAGATGCAAAAGAATAAGGATATAGATGGTGATATTATTAAACTGAAATTGTTTCCTTTCTCTTTGAGAGGAAAAGCTAAAGAGTGGTTGAACTCCTTAACTAGTAATAGTATTGATTCTTGGACTAAGTGCAAAGATGCTTTTATTGGAAAATACTATCCTCCTGCTAAGATTATATCTATGAGAAGTGAAATAATGAAGTTTAAACAACTTGATAATGAGCATGTTGCTCAAGCTTGGGAAAGAATGAAATCTTTGGTAAAGGATTGTCCCACTCATGGACTGACTGTTTGGATGATCATCCAAACTTTTTATGCAGGATTGAACTATTCTTCAAGGAACCTATTGGATTCAGCTGCTGGAGGTACCTTTATGACCATCACTTTGGGTGCTGCAACAAAACTATTGGATAATACGATGGTTAATTATTCTAAATGGCATACTAAGAGAGCTCCACAAGGTAAGAATGTAAATTCTGTTGAAGAAACCTCCTCCTTGAGTGATAAGATTGATATTATTATGTCTATGCTTGTTAATGGGAAAGCCCATATTGATCCAAATAATGTTCCTTTAGCCTCTCTGGTTGCCCAAGAAGAGCAAGTTGATGTGAACTTCATAAGAAATAATATTTTTGGCAACAATGCTTATGGTAATAATGCTTATAGGAACAATTTTGGTAACAACAATTATAAGCCATATCCTCCCAACAATGGTAAATCTGAAATACCTAGTGAAGGAAGAATCTTAGAAGTTGAAAGAGCCACTAAAAACTTCATGCAAATGTAATACGAGCAAAGTAAGCTATTTACTAAAACTATGGAGGAACAATCTATCATTTTGAAGAACATTAGCCATCAACTTGAGAGTCTAAATAGGAAAATTCCTAGTTTATAATTGAAACTCTCTAATGCTGAAAGGAATATATCTTCTCTATCTGAAGCTCAATCTTCATTGATTAATAAAATGGCTGCTAAACCCGAAACTAATGAGAATCCCTTTGCAGCTACTAATGCTATACAAGTAAGAATTGATGAAAATGTTAGACTATTAGCTGAATTACATGCTAAGTGGGAAAGAGAAGATGAAATTGCTAGAAACATTAGTGTTTCTACTATCACCACCACTAGTGTTGAGGCTAGTAATAGTTCTACTACTTTAAATGATAAAGTTGATTTTGATCTTGATGGTTGCAACATCTCTGAAGTTATTAAGTTCCTACAAAAGCTTCTTAAAAGTCCTAATGCTAGTGCTATGAACATGGCTTTTACAAAACACATTACTGATGCTCTCATAAAGATTAAAGAAGAAAAGATGAAGCATAAAGCTTCTATTCCCATAAAACAAGAAGATGGTTGGGAACCCATCATTAATATGAAAGTGAACGACTTTGATTTCAAAGCTTTGTGTGATCTTGATAGTAGTGTTTCTATTATGCCTAGAAGGATTTATGATATGCTTGATTTGCCTCCTCTTGAAGATTGTTATTTGAATGTCTCACTTGATGCTAATGCTAAAAAGAAACTCATAGGGAGTCTTAATGATGTTCTTATTATGGTTAATGATTCCTATGTCCCCGTTGATTTCTATGTTTTGGATGTTGAATACAATGCTTCTTGTCCTATTACTTTGGGAAGACCTTTTCTTAGAACTGTTGGTGCCATCATTGATAGGAAAGAAGGCACCATTAAATATCAACTCCCACTCAAGAAAGGTATAGAACACTTTCCTAAAAATAGAGAAAAGATTTATTTTGCTTCTCCTATGAAAACAAAATTTAGTCTTAATGCTTCTTCATTCGAGAACGCTTGATTCTTTGTTTGGTTCTTATGCCTAACTTAAAGGCGTTAAAGAAAAGTACTTGTTGGGAGATAACCCAAAAGTTTTAGTTGAGTCTTGGAAGTTATTACCTCTGTAATAAACTCTTCTTATCCTTTTTATTTGCTTTTTGTGCCAAGAGTAACCTCTAATGAGAGTGAAGTAACGATTGGGAAAGTTGCTGTCCCGAAACAGATTCCTGTGCTTCACCGTAAACATTCCTGAGAGAGCTCTGTATGTTGGATTGAGCTGTAATTTTTTGTGCTTATGCCCCAGGTTGTTATATAACTTTCGTTAGTTCAACACTGTTTGATTTGAGCAACATAAGGTCTTCGAAAAAATTCATCTTTACCTGCTGGTCTGTTTTGACAGATTTCTGCCATTTTCTGCATTTGCTTCTTGTTAGTTCCTTCTTGAGTTCCTTTGGGGAATTGAGCTTTTTGAGGGAAGTGCTACAATAGCTAGTGTTCTAATGGAAGTTTATTTGGTGTTAGAACTGAACCTTGAGACTTATTTATCTTAAGTGCACTAATGTTGCTACTGAGATTGTGTGAAGTTTTGTATGAAGGAAAAATTTCAGGTGTATGGAAGGAATGAGTAACGAGATGAAGGATGGACTAAAGCTCAAGCTTGGGGATGCCACGCGTGTCACCCCAAGAAATATCCAAGAAGTACAAGCGTCAAAGCTTGGGGATGCCCAAGGCATCCCCTTCTTCATCAATAAAAATTCCAGGTTTCTTCCAAACGCTTCATTTTTATTGTTTCGTGCACAGTTGTGTTTCTCTTGGAGCGTCTTATTTTTCGTTTTAGTTTTGTTTTTTTAGTTTGCTTGGTTTTCTTAGTTTTATGAATAAGTTGGTTGGACCCCCTCTTTCACACTTTGGTTTACAAATAGTTTGGTTTGGTTTGAAAAAGAGTAGGAAAGTTTATGCTTATGTGGTAAAAAGAGCTCGTTTTTGACTGTGGCATATGCTCTGTCATGCCATGCTTGATATTGTTTTGGCTTTATGCTTAGTATTCTTTGACGTAGCATGACTAGTTATAAACAATTGAGATTGCTTAATGTGCCTTGGATGAATCATGCGTTGTTTTAGCATATTAAAGCATAGTATAGTGGTATTCTCCTTTGATGCTTTATTTGGGTTGACTTGGCGCATGCTCACACCATGTTATGATTATCTCAAGTTACCATAGCCTTTATGATCCTTTAGTTTTCAACTTGTACTATCACTTTATGCTTTGATCAATGATGTTTTGTCGCTCTTCATGATTATGGCCATTATTGCTCTCTTAGTTTGTCGCTCCCAGTCTTTTGCTAGCCTCCACAACCAAGTATGAGTTCCACTCATGCATCCAACTCCCTAAACCAAGTTTTTCCAAAGAGTCCACCATACCTACCTACTAGCTTATGCTATTCCAAGTATATTCATGCTTTTGTTTACCTTCCACTTGTTATAAGAAAACTAGTGATTAAAGCTCTCACGAACTTGATGGCACACTTTACCTTTTGCCTTTAATAAACTTGAACCATTGGGTCCTTCTTTGTTGCGTATATGCTTGCGCTTTATAAGTTGAAATTAGCAGAACCATGTACCATGGGGAACACTTTCAACATTGCACTTGTACTTTGTACCCCGTTGATATTATGTTCTTTTGCTTACGGATCCCGGCGGTGTGAAATAAAAGTGGAACTTGTAAGATCATGGAGTTTGTATATGTGTTAGAGAAACGCCTGGGCCGCTAGCCTAAGCCATGCCTAATCATGGTGGAAACTTGCAGCATCACCATAGTGAGCACTCTATGAAGCATCCTCAATAAAAACCTATGCAAATAGCAAATAAAAAGATCGCTGAGATGCTCATTGTCTGCTTGCCTTGTCATTTTGATTATGGGAAAGCTCTCGTATCTTGTGCAAGGGGTACCCCATTGGAGGTTCTTAATGATACACATATACTTACAATGACAAGAGCTTACTCGTGACTGAAGTTGAGTAGCATGAGGATCGGTCTTCGTAAGTAAGGGGCATGAGATTTCGGTTTATAACTTGTCAAGCATATCCTCTTAGTTGTGTCATTTTAACCTTAATCACATTCAAGTTGCTTATGATAGGGGAAATGAGAGCTGAAAGCTATAAGTACCATAATTTTTGGAAGCTCTTTATGAGACTTGAATCCCTACTTCCTTTTACAAAGGCCTTTTCTTCCACCATTATATTGAGTCTCCACCTTCTATCTTTATGCACTACTTTGAGAGCATAGTGGCCATTCTTAGTTCTATGTGCATTGTCCCAAGACTAGTTGATTGATGCATAACTTGTTATTGCTTGTTTGAAACTATTTTATCTAGTCACTCTTATGAACTTTGAAGGTGTCCTATGCATTTATATTTGCTACTCTATTGAGGGACAAGCTGAATACTTTTATGCTATGTTTTCTTTATGTGAAACAAACAAACTTCTTGCAAAGCATGTTATTCATGAATCTTTTGTTTGTGCCTTTTCATGTTGTATCATAGTTTCTTTGCTCATTGCTAGAACTTTGTATTTCATGTTATGATTGAAGTACTATGATCCCAGCTTTGAGTTTTGCGAATACTTTGATCAAGTTTTGATGGTGCATGTCACCTCAAAAATTATTTCTTTTTATCACTTACCTACTCGAAGACGAGCAGGAGTTAAGCTTGGGGATGTTGATACATTGCAAATGTATCTATAATTTTTGATGTTCCATGCTTGGTTTTATCCACTTTATTGTGTTTTGTTCCAACTTTGGAGTACTTTTATTATGATTTCTTGGACTAACCTATGAACAAGAGCCACAGTGCCAGCTGCCTATTTTCTGTTGTTTTTGGTTCCAGAAAAGTCTGAAAATGAATATTCTCGGAATTGGACGGGACAAAAGCCAAAGTGCCTATTTTTTCGAAAGGGATCAAGTGCCAAAATACGAGACGGAGAAGGGCTGGGGGGCGGCCACACCACCTGGCCACGCGGCCAGGCCTGACCGGCGCCAGGGGGTGGTCTGGCCGACCCCAGCACCCCCTCGGCCTCTCCTTCCGCCTATAAGTTGCCCTCGGGACAAAAACACTAGGTACCCGATCAAAAATCCACGAAAGAGTCTCTAGCCGCCGTCGTCTCTGTCCCTAGATCGGGGGGATTTGAAGCTCTTCCTGGCACCCTGCCGGAGAGGGGAATTCACCCTGGAGGCCTTCTTCATCACCATGCAAGCCTCCGGTGTGATGCGTGAGTAGTTCATCCTTGGACTACGGATCCATGTAGTAGCTAGATGGCTGGTTTCTCCTCCTTTGTGCTTTCATGTTTAGATCTTGTGAGCTCCGTTCATGATCAAGATCATCTATTTGTAATTCATACATGTTGTGTTTGCGGGGATCCGATGGATATTGAGATGCTATTTCAGATTGATTATTGATTCTATCATGTCTTTGTTATTTGAGATCTTGCATGCTTTCCGTTGTTAGTAGCTATCTTGTCCAAGTAGATGCTAGCAACTCCAAGAGTTAGTATTTATGCTCGATAGTGGGTTCATGCCTCTGGTAATCTGGGGAAGTGACATAAATCTCTAAGGTACTAGATGTGTTTTTGCTACTAGGGAGAAAACAACAATCCTTTGTTCATAGAACAATCGTATTGTTTACTTTACACGCAGTTCGTAAAGCAATAATCTGTTTCTTGCAACTTAATACTGGAGGGGGTTCGGATGATAACCTGAAGGTGGATTATTAGTCATAGATGCAGTTGGATGGCGGTCTCTGTATTATGTTGTAATGCCCAATCAAGTCTCAAAGGAGTCAAGATGATTAGTATATGCATGTATTGCTTTCTCGGTGTTTGTCAATTACCCCGCTGTAATTTTTTCACCCAACATGTTATCTATCTAAGGAGAGCCACCTCTAGTGAACTATGGATCCCGGTCCTTTACTTTACATACAATCTATAAAGTGTTTCTGCTTTGTGTTTTCTTTCCGCAAACTTTTACTTCTTTCCATTCGATACGTTTAATCCTTTATTTTCCGCAAAACACGGTGAGATTGACAACCTCATCGCAAGTTGGGGACAAAGTTCTGTGGTTGTGTTGTGCAGGTCTCCACGTTGCTACTAGCACCGGTAGTGCTCCCTGCCAAAGCTCAGCTAGTAACACCTTTGAGGTGTTTCCTTGCTCCTACTGGTTCGATTAAACCTTGGTTTCATAACTGAGGGAAACTTGCTGCTGTGCTCATCATACCTTCCTCTTGGGGTTCCCAACGAGGTCTACATCAACACCGCCATCAAGCATTTTTCTGGGCGCCGTGCATTGAGCCATCATAACCAGAGGGTATTCTACTATGGATGAAGACGGACAGAGACATGACATCAAAGCAATCATGAACTCCTGTGCCGGATATGGATACCACGTAGCTGACTTGACCAGCTACAACACTCCATTCTTCACTCGCGTAGAGACGCCACCTCCGCCTGCCGAAGAAACTGGTGAAGTTTCCGACAACGAACAAACCGTTTCGGATTTGAACGTCTCGGAAAGATATCGAGGCGAGGCTGATGTCTCTAGTGAGTCGGCGGCTCCTACCCCTGCATCTTAGAGCATCAGAACAAATGTGTTATTATGAAAACAATTCGGGTTGTAAATAAGTAGTATAATACTTTCGCTAGTGCTAAGATTTGTTAACTCTATTTAGCACTTTTGGCTTTAATTTTATGTGCCTGAAATGTTTGCATAAGTACTTATATTTTTTGTTTGTACTTATCGTTTATCTGGCTTTCCGCCTTGTCCTTTTCGTGAGCCGGCCAACCTTTAGCACGGAAACTTTGCCGAGCAACGGAGCTCACTTGTTAAACCAGTTTAAACTCGGAAACAAAGCCGGCTTCCAGTTCCAACAATTCACTACTCGGAAAATACCCACATCCAGCAATTAGATAAATAACCAAAGTATAGACTATAAAATTTAGATTTATACCAAAAGGTAGCAATTTTAGAATCGAAAATCTAAACCAGAACAAACATGAGCATAAAGTACTTTCAAGTATTCTAGGATTTTCGATTGTGACATGATCATTCTGAAATAAGATGGTAATATAAAACTTCTCAGAAAAAATGAGGCAACCAATACTTTATTTCTTATTGAACATGTACACATATATGATTACAAAGAAAGATAAACTAAGAATAAAAGGGACGTAGCTGAGCAATATTCCATGGTCTGTCTAATTCTTCCGGATCTGTACTACCTCCAGCTCTCTTTGTTTTCTTAGTAGCAGGACTTTCTTTGACTGGCCGCATATCAGTTAGATAGTAAGAACCATTGTGCAAAACTCGGCTAACTAAAAAGGGCCCTTCCCATACTTGGGAAAGTTTGTGCTTTCTTTTCTGCACAAGCCGGAGAACCAAATCGCCCTTATTGAAAGACCGGTTTCTGACTCTCTGGCTATGATACTTGCATAACTTCTGCTAATAGGCCGTTGATCTCATCTCAGCAATGACGCGACTAAGTCGAGATCATTTTGTCGAGAAATTTCGGCATCCTCTTCAACATACGCGACAACTCTAGGAGAAGTATGAATCAAATCACTAGGAAGAACTGCTTCTGTGCCATAGACCAAGAAGAAAGGTGTTGAACGTCTCGGAAAGATATCAAGGCGAGGCTGATGTCTCTAGTGAGCCGACGACTCCTACCCCCTGCATCTTAGAGCATCAGAACAAATGTGTTATTATGAAAACAATTCGGTTTGTAAATAAGTAGTATAATACTTTCGCTAGTGCTAAGATTTGTTAACTCTATTTAACACTTTTGGCTTTAATTTTATGTGCCTGAAATGTTTGCATAAGCACTTATATTTTTTGTTTGTACTTATCGTTTATCTGGCTTTTTGCCTTGTCCTTTTCGTGAGCCGGCCAACCTTTAGCACAGAAACTTTGCCGAGCAACGGAGCTCACTTGCTAAACCAGTTTAAACCCGGAAACAAAGCCGGCTTCCAGTACCAACAATTCACTACTCGGAAAATACTCGCATCCGGCAATTAGATAAATAACCAAAGTATAGACTATAAAATTTAGATTTATACCAAAAGGTAGCAATTTTAGAATCGAAAATCTAAACCAGAACAAACATGAGCATAAAGTACTTTCAAGTATTCTGGGATTTTTGATTGTGACATGATCATTCTGAAATAAGATGGTAATATAAAACTTCTCAGAAAAAATGAGGCAACTAATACTTTATTTCTTATTGAACATGTACACATATATGATTACAAAGAAAGATAAACTAAGAATAAAAGGGACGTAGCTGAGCAATATTCTATGGTTTGTCTAATTCTTCCGGATCTGTACTACCTCCAGCTCTCTTTCTTTTCTTAGTAGCAGGTCTTTCTTTGACTGGTCGCATATCAGTTAGATAGTAAGAACCATTGTGAGGGCCCTTCCCATACTTGGGAAAGTTTGTGCTTTCTTTTCTGCACAAGCCGGAGAACCAAATCGCCCTTATTGAAAGACCGGTTTCTGACTCTCTGGCTATGATACTTGCATAACTTCTGCTAATAGGTTGTTGATCTCATCTCAGCAATGAAGCGAACTTCTTCGACTAAGTCGAGATCATTTTGTCGAGAAATTTCGGCATGCTCTTCAACATACGCGACAACTCTAGCAGAAGTATGAATCAAATCACTAGGAAGAACTGCTTCTGCGCCATAGACCAAGAAGAAAGATGTGTATCCGATTGACCTGTTCGGAGTTGTTCGCAAGCTCCATATTACAGAAGGTAATTCCTCTGCCCAAGCCCCCGCAACACGTCATAGTGGTGCTTCGAGTCTTGGTTTTAGGCCTTGTAGGATTAAACCATTTGCTCTTTTGACTTGTCCTTAGCCCATGGATGTGCGACCGACGCATTGTCAAGCCGAATATTTTGTTCATCGCAAAATTTGGCAAGTTCTCCCATAGAAAAATTACTCCGATTGTCCGTAATAATGGTATGTGGATAACCGTATCGGATTATAACATCCTCAAAAAATCTTTTGGTTGTTGCTCCATCGCAACTTGTGACGGATTTAGCCTCGATCCATTTCGTGAATTTATCCACCATCACTAAGAGATGGTAAATCCACTTGGAGCTCGTTTAAAAGGTCCTACCATATCAAGCCCCCAGACCGCGGAAGGCCATGTTATAGGTATTGTTCGCAGCTGATCAGCCGGAACGTGAGCTTGCTTGGCGTACTTTTGGTAGCCTTTGCACGTCTTGACCAGCCGTTCGGTATCTGCCTTGGCTGTAAGCCAGAAAAAACCGTGTCAGAAAGCTTTTGCCACTAGAAATTTGGCTGCAGCGTGGTGACCACACTCGCCTTCATGGATTTATCATAAGATTTCCACTCCTTCTTCCGGAGATACACAGTGCTGAAAGACCCCAGACGCGCTCCGCTTATAGAGCTCACCACTAATTATAGTATAGGCTTTTGCTTGTCGGGGATCTACCGGCTCAGAACCTCGTCTTCGGGTAATTTGCCATCTACCAAGTAATCAAGGTAGGGTTGAGTCCAGCTGAATTACAGCCAGTACTGCTATTAAAGGTGACTCGGATTTGGTCAGATATTCCTTGTCTACTCCTTTTATAGAAGGAACTTTGAGGTGCTCTAAAAAAGCACCATTCAGAACCTTTTTTCCGCGCAGAGCCTATACGAGATAGTGCATCTGCTTCCTCAATTTCTGTTCGAGGGATGTGTTGAACTTCAAACCCTTCAAACGATTTAGATAGTACATCCACGACAACTCTGTATGTTGCCATGTGTTTATTTCGCATTATAGATATCCGACACTTGTTGAGCAACAAGATCCGAATCTCCATAACACATCAAACATCGGATGCCGATATCCTTAGAAATCCGGAGTCCATGCAGCAGTGCTTCATACTCGACAATGTTATTTGTCGTTGTGAAGTGGATCTGCAACACATAGAAAAGTTTATCTCCTTGGGGTGATTTGAGCACCACGCCAGCCCCCGAGCCCTCGAGCGGCTTAGACCCGTCAAAATGCAAGGTCCAATATTCCGACTCTGGGAGGATCATATTCTCCGTTGTCTCTGTCCAATCAGCGACAAAGTCAGCTAGGATTTGGGATTTGATTGTTGTACGAGGTTTATACTCAATGTCGAAAGCTGAAAGCTCTATGCCCCATTTTGCGACACGCCCTGTAGCATCGCTATTATTGATGATGTCTCTCATGGGAGTTGTGCTCACCACGATAATTGAATGTTCCTGAAAATAATGTCGTAACTTATGGGATGTGAAAAACACACCATAAGCCATCTTTTGATAGTGTGGATATCGCTGCTTTGATTCAGTTAGGACCTTGTTGAGGTAATAAGTCGGACGCTGTACCAGGTGTTCCTGATTTTCCTCTGGTCTATCCACCACCATGACGACACTAACGACTCTGTTTGTCACAGTGAGATAGAGCAACATCGGTTCCCTTGGTTCCGGTGCTGCAAGGATAGGAGCAGATGAGAGTACTGTTTTCAGGTCTTGTAGTGCAGCTTCAACTTTGTCAGTCCAAACGAACTTTCTGGTCTTTTTTAGGAGATTGTAAAGTGGTGCGGCTCTTTCACCGAGCCGTCTTACAAACCAACTGACTGTAGCAATGCAACCAGTTAGCCTTTGAACGTCCTTCAGACGAGTTGGCCTGGAAATATTGAGTATAGCCTTAATCTTGTCTCGGTTCACCTCTATGCCTCTTTGAGACATGATGAAACCTAACAATTTTCCGGCTAGTATTCCAAAGAAGTACTTCTTCGGGTTAAGCATTATGTTATATTTCGTAGATTAGCGAACATTTCCTCTAAGTCGGAAATTAGAGTTTCCTTCTTTTTGGACATCACCGCAATGTCGTCCACATATGCATGCACATTGCATCCGATTTGGTCATGGAGGCAACGTTGCATAGTGCGCTGGTAAATCGCTCCTGTGTTCTTGAGCCCAAAGGGCATCGTAACGAAACATAAGGTTCCAAAGGGGGTTATGAATGAAGTTTTGACTTTGTCTGATTCCTTCATCCGGATTTGGTAATAACCGGAATATGCGTCGAGAAAACATAGGAGTTCCGAGCCTGCCATAGAATCGATAACTTGATTAATCCTAGGCAGAGGGAACGGATCTTTGGGATAAGCCTTCTTCAAGGCAGTATAATCAACACACATCCTTAAATCAGTGGTGTCCTTTTTAGGGACCATTACAGGATTGGTCAACCAATCAGTATGATGACCTCTTCTATGAATCCGGCTAACTCGAGCCGGGCTAGTTCCTTAGCTATTGCCTTACGCTTTTCATCGCCAAAACATTGTAGGGACTGTTTGATGGGTTTAGCATTCGGGTGTACATTTAAAGAGTGCTCGACAAGTTTCCTAGGTACTTTGGTCATGTCAGATGGCTGCCATGCGAAGATATCTTGATTTGCTTGGAGGAACTTGAAGAGCGTGCTTTCCTATGCGCTATCTAGGCCTACACCTATCTGGGTCACCTTGGAGGGGTCATCATCCTTCAACGGCGTCTTTTTCGTCTCTTACGATGCCTTGAACTCCAGATTCGTCTTTGTCACCTCCTTCTTTGTTGCGAGCATCTCGGACGGATCAATGGTCTTCTTGATCTCCTAGTACTCCTGGGCGTGCAGCAAGGCTTCAGCAAAGGCAGCGTTTCCGTCCTCGCACTCTCGCACTTTCTTCGGGTCTCCCCTGATGGTGATCACGCCCTTGGGACCTAAAATTTTCATCATATTGTAAATGTAACATAGACGAGCCATAAAAAGCCCAATAAGCCGGACGTCCGAATATAGCGTGGTACGCGCTCTTGAACGGGACTACTTCGAAGGAGAGTGCCTCCATCCGATAGTTCTTTGGAGTTCCAAAGGTAACATCCAAAGTGATTTCTCCTAGGGAATTTGCTTGTCTTCCTGGGACAACTCCGTGAAAGATCACAGAGCTGTGATTCAGCTGGGTCTCCGAGATCCTCATCCGGCATAGCGTTTCAACATATTGAATATTGATGTTGCTACCGCTGTCCATAAGAGTCTTGGAGAAACCATAACCGTCAATGACTAGGTTGACGATTAAGGCGTATTTTCCTCGCTTGTGCAACTTAGGCGGATGATCAGCGCGGTCAAAGGTGATTGCCACTTTTGACCAGTCCAAGTATTGCGGGACAGCTGGAACAGTTGCGTTGAGTTCATGCATTACTGCTTTCTTGACCTTAGTTGGTTGTGACCCAAGGAAAGTGACGTAGGTGTCTTTCTTTGTCGGGAAGTTCTTCTTTCCATCAACTTGGGATTTGAAGCATCGGCTTCCTCCATGTCGGAATCTTCCTTGGTCTCTTTATCTTTTTCGGGATTCTTCTTTCCCTTCTTCCGCTTAGCCCTATAGCCAGCGGTATCGTCTTTTTTGATGTCGTCATTAAAACGACACTCGGCGTTTGTGTGGGACGAGCCCCTGTTGGGATCTAAGTGATGCACACACGGGTTGTTGGCAATGTCGGCCCAGGAGAAGGTTTTCCTAGGCTGCTGGTGTCCTCTTCCCTGAACCCTTGGTGTCCCACGACCGTGTCCACGGCCACCACCGCGTCCTCCTCGTCCTCCAGACCCAGAAGTAGCAACGACAACCGCTGTTTTCGTGCTGGGTTTTTCTTCCGAGGTATTTTTGCGCTTTTGAGCTTGCTGCTTTGGTTGTTTTGCCGATTGTGGCACAACTAGGGCATTCAGTAATCCCTCTGCATCGTTGTCAGCATTTGCATACTTGCTCGCTGTTTCTATCATTTCTCCCAGATCAGTGACCTTGTTGCACTTCAAGCGATGACGTAGTAAACCAATTGGGAGTCCTGCAATGAAAGCTTCAATCACAGTTTGGTCATTTACTCCTTCACAGGAGTTGTCGATCCATCGTCCGAGGTAATCTCGGCAAGTATCTTCGGCTTTCTGGGTGCAACGTTGCAGGTCTCCTACCGTACAGGCCTCCGATATGTGCCTTAGAAATTCCGAAAGAACACACTTTGCATGTCATACCAGTTGTGGATGGTGTTCTCCAGAAGTTCATTGAGCCATGATCGTGCCGTCTTCCGCAACATAAGTGGGAGATATCGGGTTGCGACCAAGTTGTTTCCGCCTTTGGCGATGCAACAAGCCTGGAAAAAGTCCTGGAGCCAAGTATCTGGCCGAGCTACACCATAGTAGGCCTGAATGTGTATTGAGATAGCAAATCCTTCCAGGAAGTGTGTTTGTTGAATTCGTGGTCCGAAGCATTTTGGGCCCATGTATATATCATTGTTTTCATAGCGCCGCGCCTCTATGTTGGAGTTGATCCGATGTCTCACGTCACTGGGTGACAGAGATCGCCGCCCTGATTGTCAGCTATGGTTGCGGTGCCTTGGAGCCGGACTTCGGCTTCTGCCACCACCTCCTCCGCCACTACGCCCTCCTTTGCCTCCTTGAGAGCCGCTGTGATGGCTACTTGGTGGAGAGGGTGGAGCAGCTGGATTGTTTTCGGCTGATCGCCGGGAGGGTCTTCATTGCGACGAGCCCCCTACCGGCTTGACTCGGCACGTTGTCTGTCGTTCCTTCGTCCATCACTCCCACCGCGATGGGGCTCAGCCGGACGGCTTGTATGTCTAGGAGGTGGCATTCGTTGATGGTCCTCCTCCCGACGTTTCTCTTTATCTTCTTCCCTGCGATCATTCGACTCTCGCCGGGAGGATTTCTCGGATACAGTGTAGCAATTGCCTCTTGCTCGGCGGCTGGAGCAATGTTGCGCCAGTCACGTGTAGTTCTGTGGTGCTGCCCTGAAGATCCGGTTCTTGAGTGGTTGTCTTCCCGATGGTCGGAACGGTGATGCTATTCCAGAACCCGTTGGGGTCTTATGTCATTCCAGGTTGGATCCGTGCGACATTGGTTTGATTGGGAGACCAGTTTTCCGCTTTCGGACTTCGCGACCTTCTGCTGCTCTAGACCCTTGGTGAGTAGCTTGATGCCCAATCGAACCTCTTCTGGACCTAGATTATTTGCCAGGATATCATGAGCCGTGGCAGTGTTTTGCACTGGTGTTGGGTACACCAGATCTCCATTACTGTCGAGTCGAGGCATCCCCAGATCTTCCTCAAAGAGAACCTTGCGTACTTCCAGAATTTTTTTGGCCCGTACATGGCCTTTTCGGTTCTTCTGTTGTTGCATAGAGATGAGCTTCTTCGCCGTAGCCATGCGCTTCTTCTCTTCCTCGATGTTTTTGGCTTCATCCAGGAGTACTTGGTGACTCGCTTCTAGGGCTTGGGCCCTTTCTTCCAATTCCACGGCAGTGAGTTTTGCAGCAGCAGGGATATGTGTGGTTAATGCAGCATCGATGAGTTTACGGGCACCTGCAGTGACCACGTGTCCATCCACCGACTCTTCTTTGGGCTCGTCTGGGATAAGTGCTCCATCCGAGTCTTCCTCATATTCCTCGGCAATCACCTCCTCTACCGGAAGTTCTTTTGTCGGGGTCTTTTTTTCTTGTTCTTCTTCTTTGCCTTCTTGGCAGCGCCGGTAGCAAAGACGGCTTTGGGTCCGTTTCTCAGAGTCAAGCTCTGAGCGGTACTTTCGGATATCTGGACATCGGGGTTATCTCCGAGATCCATATCATCCTGTGCTTTGGGAGAGTTTTCTCCGGATCCTTCATCCATGGCTTCTCCTTCTTCTGCAGCTTTGGAGTTGGACTCCTCTTAATATTCCTCGGAGAACTTTCGGAAATCTGCCGACGTCGAGTCATCCGAGGATGCGGGTAAGTCGGTGTTTGTTCCGATCGCCTCCAACATCGAGTCTTTGTTGTCTCCAACGTCGACAGAGCCGGATCTGGATCCAATGTATCCGACAAAGTGTGATGTGTGGGTCCTGAGGTAGTTGCGGCTTTCCTCGTGGGCTTCCTCGAAAATCCTGATGGTTTCGAGAACCTCATCCACGTCTGCGTCTTGTAGCATCATGCGCCGCAATGTATGCCTCAGGAAAGGTTGGTCTGTTCCAGTGTTGGCAGAGCCGGAACCATGGTTATTATATTGCCCCTCCTGGATTTCAACCTCGGCGGGCATATCGATATGGGATTCGACCTCACTAGGGAGATCCACTCTAGATTCTGATGGGTTCGTAGCATGGAAAACAAAAAATTTCTACCGCAAGAACGAACAAAACCCAGATCTAATCTAGATAAAAGCCAAGATCTAATCTATTAGACATGTGCAACGAGATAGATCTGTACTAACCCTTGTAGATCCGAAAGCGTTACGATATTGGATCTCGTGGTTGATATAGTCGATCACTTGCCGATCTCAAGATCGAGTTGACGATCCTTCCGGCGCCGCGTTCCGGCAGCGCTTCCGCAGTCGGTCACACGTGCGGAGTCGAAGCAGACCTTCCTCTCCTCGTTCCAGCGAGCAGCGGAGGTAGTAGATCTTCTCCACGGAATCCCAGCAGCACGACGGCGTGGTGGTGGTGGTGGAGTAGAGAATTCTGTAGGGCTTCACCTAAGCCTGAGCAGAAGAAAGGAGGAGGAGAGAGGCGGCTAGGGCTTGGAGTGGAGGGGGAAAGGGGGTGGCGCCTCCACCCCTCTATTTAAAGGAGGGAGGCGCCATGGGAGGGGGAGTCCTAGTAGGACTCCCCTCCCTTCCTTGGCCGGCGGATTGGGAGGGGGGAGGAGTCCTCCTCCCCCACGACTCCTTGTCTTGCCCCACAAGGACTCCTTGATCCTCTCTTGGTTTTCAAGCAAAGTCCAAGAAATCTTCCAGAACCTTCCGGAACATTCCGAAACCTTCTAGAATCCTCATACAAATACTCTGGAACATTTCCTAACTCAGAAAATGATTCCCAATATATGAATCTTATTCTCCGGACAATCCCGGATCTCCTCGTGATGTCCCGGATTCAATCCGAGACTCCGAACAACATTCGGTCTCCAACGCACATTCCATATCTACTTAAAACCAACTTCGAACCTTAAGTGTGTCACCCTACGGTTCGTGAATATGCAGACATGATGAAGACACCTCTCCGATCAATAACCATCAGCGGGATCTGGAGATCCATAACGGCTCCCACATACGCAACGATGACTTTGTGATCGATAGAACCATTAACATACAAAACCAATTCCCTTTGTCACGCGATACTATACTTATCCGAGGTTTGATCGTCGGGATCTCCATACCTAGTTCTACCTCGTTACTGATAAGTACTCTTTACTCGTTCCATGTTATGTCATCCCTTGTGACCCAGTCACATGCTTGCAAGCTAACTAGATGACATTCCACCGAGAGGGCCCAGAGCATATCTATGCGTCATATGGATGGACAAATCCCAATCTTGGTCCATGCGCTTCAACACATACTTTCAGAATACCCAATGACACCTTTATAACCACCCAGTTACGAAGCGGTGTTTGATGTCATCAAAGTACCCATCCGGTGATGGTGATTAACACAACCTCATGGTCGAAGGATTAGGTTACTATGCATTTAAAAGCTTATAGCAATACGAACTTAATGACTTGATCTTATGCTACGCTTACTATGGGTGTGTGTCCATCACATCATCTCCTAATGATATAACCTTGTTATTAATCACATCCAATGTCCATGATCAGGAAACCATGATCATCAATTAATCAACAAGCTAGTTCAACAAGAGGCTTACTAGGGACTCTTTTATGTTTACAAAACACACATGTATTAGTGTTTCCTAATAATACAATTATAGCATGCGATGTAAACATTCATCATAAACACAAAGATATAATAATAACCACTTTTATTATTGCCTCTTGGGCGTATCTCCAACAGTCTCCCACTTGCACTAGAGTCAATAATCTAGATTACATGGTAATACACCTAACACCCATGGAGTTCTGGTGTTGGTGATGCTTTACCCTAGGGAGAGGTTTAGTCAACGGATCTGCCACATTCAGATCAGTGTGTACTTTGCAAATCTTTATGTCGCCATCTTGGACATACTCGCGAATAGCGTGGAAACATAGCTTGATGTGCTTTAGCTTGCTATGTGACCTTGGCTCCTGTGCATTAGCTATGGCACCTGTGTTGTCACAGTAGATGGCCATCGGGTCCAACGCACTGGGAACCACACCAAGTTCAGTAATGAATTCCTTCATCCATATGGCTTCTTGTGCATCCTCTGAAGCAGCTATGTATTCTGATTCAGTTGAAGATTTCGCCACAACGCTTTGTTTGGCACTCCTCCAGCTCACTGCAGCACCATTCAAAATAAATACGTATCCTGACTGTGACTTCGAGTCATCCGGATCGGTGTTCCAACTAGCATCGGTGTAACCGTTTACAACAAGTTGTTCATCACCTCCATAAGAAAGAACCATATCCTTAGTCCTCTTTAGGTATTTTAGGATATTCTTAACCGCTGTCCAGTGTTCCATTCCAGGATCACTTTGATATCTGCTAGTCAAACTAACAACATGTGCTATATCCGGTCTTGTACACAGCATGGCATACATGATAGAACCTATGGCTGAGGCATAGGGAATATTATTCATTTTCTCTCTATCTTCTGTCGTAGCTGGACTTTGAGTCTTACTCAAGGTCTTACCTGACAACATGGGCACGAACCCTTTCTTGCTATCTTCCATTCTAAACTTCTTTAGAACTTTGTCTAAGTATGTACTTTGTGAAAGCGCTATTAGGCTTCTTGATCTATCTCTATAAATCTTGATGCCTAGAATATATGCCGCTTCGCCAAGATCCTTCATTGAAAAACTATTATTCAAATAGATTTTGACACTATTAAGAAGTTCTATATCATTCCCAATCAATAATATGTCATCTACATATAGTACTAGGAATGCTACAGAGCTCCCACTCACTTTCTCCATAAGTTTGTATAAATCCAAAGTTTTTGATTATTTTATCAAAACGTTGATTCCAACTCCGGGATAATTGCTTCAGTCCATAAATGGAGCGCTGAAGTTTGCATACCTTGTCAGCATCTTTAGGATCGACAAAACCCTTGGGTTGTACCATATACAACTCTTCCTCAATGTCACCATTAAGGAACGTCGTTTTGACATCCATCTACCAAATCTCATAATCGAAATATGCAGCAATTGCTAACAAAATCCTCACAGACTTTAGCTTCGCTACTGGTGAGAATGTCTCATCATAGTCAACTCCTTGAATTTGTCGGAACCCTTTCGCGACAAGTCGAGCTTTATAGATGGTAACATTACCATCAGCATCTGTTTTTCTCTTGAAAATCCATTTGTTCTCGACAGCCTTACGGCCATCCGGTAAGTCCACCAAAGTCCACACTTGGTTTTCGTACATGGATCCCATTTCGGATTTCATGGCTTCTAGCCATTTGTCGGAATCTGGGCTCACCATAGCTTCTTCATACGTCGCAGGGTCATCAGCGTTGTCTACCAACATGACGTTCAAGGCAGAGTCATACCAATGAGGAGTGGTACGAACCCTCGTTGACCTGCGAGGTTCAGCAGTAACTTCGTTCGAAGTTTCATGATCATCATCATTAGCTTCCTCTCCAATTGGTGCAGGCGGCACAAAAACATCTTCCGGTGCTGCGCTACTCTCAAATCCGAGAGAAGGTTCAATAACCTCATCGAGTTCTACTTTCCTTCCAGTCACTTCCTTCGAGAGAAATTCCTTCTCAAGAAAGGATCCATTCTTGGCAACGAAAACTTTGCCTTCGGATCTATGATAGAAGGTATACCCAATTGTTTCTTTAGGGTATCCTATGAAGACGCATTTCTCCGCTTTGGGTTCAAGCTTATCAGGTTGTAACTTCTTTACATATGCTTCGCAACCCCAAACTTTAAGGAACGACAACTTAGGTTTCTTACCAAACCACAATTCGTACGGTGTCGTTTCAATGGATTTAGATGGTGCCCTATTTAAAGTGAATGCGGCTGTCTCTAATGCATAGCCCCAAAACGATAGCGGTAAATCTGTAAGAGACATCATAGACCGAACCATATCTAAGAGAGTTCGATTACGACGTTTGGACACACCATTACACTGTGGTGTTCCCGGCGGTGTTAACTACGAAAGTATTCCACATTTCTTTAAATGCATGCCAAACTCATAACTTAGATATTCACCTCCGCGGTCAGAACGTAGAAATTTAATCTTCTTGTTACGATGATTTTCCACTTCACTTTGAAATTCCTTAAACTTCTCGAAAGTTTCGGACTTATGTTTCATAAAGTAGACATACCCATATCTACTTAAGTCATCCATGAAAGTGAGAACATAACGATATCCACCACGCGATGCTACACTCATTGGACCGCACACATCGGTATGTATTATTTCCAATAAATCTGTAGCTCGCTCCATTATTCTAGAGAATGGAGTCTTAGTCATTTTTCCCATTAGACATGCTTCGCATATTTCAAGTGATTCAAGAAGTCCATCAGAGTGGAGTTTCTTCATATGCTTCACTCCAATGTGACCAAGACGATAGTGCCACATGTATGTAGAATTATCATTCAGTTTTGTTCATTTAGCATCTATGTTGTGAACATGTGTATCACTACTATCGAGATTCAGTAAGAAAAAACCATTCATCTCAGGTGCATTACCATAAAAGATATTACTCATATAAATCGAATAACCTTTATTCTCGGACTTAAAAGAGTAACCGTCTCGCAATAAACAGGATCCAGATATAATGTTCATGCTTAACGCAGGCACCAAATAACAATTATTTAAATTTAAAACTAATCCTGAAGGTAGATGTAGAGGGAGCGTGCCGACGACGATCACATCAACCTTGGAGCCATTTCCAACACGCATCGTCACCTCGTCTCTCGCCAATCTTCGCTTATTCCATAGCTCCTGTTTCGAGTTACAAATATGAGCAACCGAACCAGTATCAAATACCCAGGCACTACTACGATTACTAGTAAGATACACATCAATAACATATATATCAAATATACCTTTCTTCTTGATGTTGCCATTCTTCAGATCCGCCAGGTACTTGGGGCAGTTACGCTTCCAGTGACCAGCACCCTTGCAGTAGAAGCACTCAGTTTCAGGCTTGGGACCAGCCTTGGGCTTCTTTGCAGGTGCGGCAGCTTTCTTGCCGTCCTTCTTGAAGTTGCCCTTGTTCTTAGGCTTGCCCTGTCTCTTGAAATTGGTGGTCTTATTGACCATCAACACTTGGTGCTCCTTCTTGATTTCCACTTCAGCAGTTTTCAGCATGGACGATAGTTCAGGCAACGTCTTGTTCATGCAGTGCATATTGTAGTTCATCACAAAGTTCTTGTAACTCGGTGGCAGTGATTGGAGGAGACAGTGAATCCCTAACTCATTAGGAATCGATATCCCCAACTCTTGGAGCTTGTTTGCGTACCCAGACATGGTGAGCACGTGCTCGCTAACAGAGCTACCCTCTTCCATCTTACAGCTAAAGAACTTTTCGGAGGCCTCATAGCTCTCCATGGCCGCGCGAGTCTCAAAAATCAGCCTGAGCTCCTTAATGATCTCGAACGGGTCATGGTGCTCAAAACACTTCTGAAGCTCCGCTTCTAAACCGTACAGGATGGCACACTGAACTGTGGAGTAATGATTTTTCCGAGTGGCGTAAACATTATTTACGTCATCAGTGGCATCTTCTGCAGGTGGGTCACCTAGCGGTGCTTCGAGCATATAGGTCAACTGACCAGCCCTGAGGACGATCTTCAGTCCACGGAACCAGTCCGTGAAATTGCTTCCATTGTTCTTAAGCTTTTCTTTCTCTAGGAACGCATTGAAATTGATGGAGGGGGTCGCCATAATCTACAACAAATTTGCAAGTAGTTTAGACTAAGTTTATGATAAATTGAGTTCAAATTTAATTCTTAAATTAACTAGGTGAACTCCCACTCAAAACAACATCCCTCACATTGTCTTAGTGATTACACGAACCAAGTCCACTACACCAAGTCCGATCTTCATGAGAGAAGATGTAGTTTCATCGGCGAACAATCTTCATGTTCATCATATCATTTATATGACTCATGCTCTACCTTTCGGTATTCCGTGTTCCGAGACCATGTCTGTACATGCTAGGCTCGTCAAGATAACCTTAGTTTCCGCATGTGCAAATCTGGCTTGCACCCGTTGTATGCACACGTAGAATCTATCACATCCGATCATCACGAGATGCTTCGAAACGACGAGTCTTAGCAACGGTGCCAACTAAGGGTGAACACTTTATTACTTGATATTTAGTTAGAGGGATCATCTTATAATTCTACCGTCGCGATCTAAGCAATACAAGATGCATAAAGGATTAACATCACAGGCAATTCATAATTAGTGTGATATGATATGGCCCTTTCTTCTTATGCCTTTGATCTCCATCTCTAAAGCACGAACATGATCTCCATCATCACCAGCATTGCGTCAAGGTCAGTGGCGCCGCTTCATGGTTGTCCATCATCACTAGCAACTATTACAACTACTTGGAATAAAGCTATTACAAGATGAATAGACACGCAGGTCTTAACAGAATTAAAGACAACCATTAGGCTCCTGCCGGTTGCCATATTACAACAAGGATCATTGCATACATCAAATATAATCACAATCACATGAAGGCCATATCAAATCACAAAACCCCTGCAAAAACAAGTTAGACGCCTCTAATTTTCTTTGCATGTTTTACGTGGTTTGGGGCTTTCGAATAAGAACGGATCTTACCTACGAAACTGAACCACAACGTTGATACAAGTGCTATCAAGTGCAAAGTGTAAATTAGATTTATACTATGGTGGGAGAGACAGACACCCGCAAAGCCACTTGTGCAAAGCAAGTTACACGTCAAGCGTGGAGCAAGTCTCATGTGCGATGACATGTCAGGTTAGCCCGAGCCGCTTCATCCCACCATTCCGCAAGATGCAAAGTACACAAAGCAAAAGACGGCACGAGCACCAACGCCCACAAAAACATTGTGTTCTACTCGTGCAACAGATCTACGCATAGACACGGCTCTGATACCACTGATGGGTTCGTAGCATGGAAAACAAAAAATTTCTACCGCAAGAACGAACAAAACCCAGATCTAATCTAAATAAAAGCCAAGATCTAATCTATTAGACATGTGCAACGAGATAGATCTGTACTAACCCTTGTAAATCCGAAAACGTTACGAGATTGGATCTCGTGGTTGATGTAGTCGATCACTTGCCGATCTCAAGATCGAGTGGACGATCCTTCCGGCGCCGCGTTCCGGCAGCGCTTCCGCAGTCGGTCACACGTGCGGAGTCGAAGCAGACCTTCCTCTCCTCGTTCCAGCGAGCAGCGGAGGTAGTAGATCTTCTCCACGGAATCCCAGCAGCACGACGGCGTGGTGGTGGTGGAGTAGAGAATTTTGCAGGGCTTCGCCTAAGCCTGAGCAGAAGAAAGGAGGAGAGAGGCGGCTAGGGCTTGGAGTGGAGGGGGAAAGGGGGTGGCGCCTCCACCCCTCTATTTAAAGGAGGGAGGCGCCATGGGAGGGGGAGTCCTAGTAGGACTCCCCTCCCTTCCTTGGCCGGCGGATTGGGAGGGGGGAGGAGTCCTCCTCCCCCACGACTCCTTGTCTTGCCCCACAAGGACTCCTTGATCCTCTCTTGGTTTTCAAGCAAACTCCAAGAAATCTTCCAGAACCTTCCGAAACATTCCGAAACCTTCTAGAATCCTCATACAAATACTCCGGAACATTTCCTAACTCAGAAAATGATCCCCAATATATGAATCTTATTCTCCGAACAATCCCGGATCTCCTCGTGATGTCCCGGATTCAATCCGAGACTCCGAACAACATTCGGTCTCCAACGCACATTCCATATCTACTTAAAACCAACTTCGAACCTTAAGTGTGTCACCCTACGGTTCGTGAATATGCAGACATGATGAAGACACCTCTCCGATCAATAACCATCAGCAGGATCTGGAGATCCATAACGGCTCCCACATACTCAACGATGACTTTGTGATCGATAGAACCATTTACATACTAAACCAATTCCCTTTGTCACGCGATACTATACTTATCCGAGGTTTGATCGTCGGGATCTCCATACCTAGTTCTACCTCGTTACTGATAAGTACTCTTTACTCGTTCCATGTTATGTCATCCCTTGTGACCCAGTCACATGCTTGCAAGCTAACTAGATGACATTCCACCGAGAGGGCCCAGAGCATATCTATGCATCATATGGATGGACAAATCCCAATCTTGGTTCATGCGCTTCAACACATACTTTCAGAATACCCAATGAAACCTTTATAACCACCCAGTTACGAAGCGGTGTTTGATGTCATCAAAGTACCCATCCGGTGATGGTGATTAACACAACCTCATGGTCGAAGGATTAGGTTACTACGCATTTAAAAGCTTATAGCAATACGAACTTAATGACTTGATCTTATGCTACGCTTACTATGGGTGTGTGTCCATCACATCATTCTCCTAATGATATAACCTTGTTATTAATCACATCCAATGTCCATGATCAGGAAACCATGATCATCAATTAATCAACAAGCTAGTTCAACAAGAGGCTTACTAGGGACTCTTTTATGTTTACAAAACACACATGTATTAGTGTTTCCTAATAATACAATTATAGCATGGGATGTAAACATTCATCATAAACACAAAGATATAATAATAACCACTTTTATTATTGCCTCTTGGGCATATCTCCAACAGATTCTACTTGAACCGCAAGATCTGCTTCAGGTTCGGCTTTCTCCACTATCTCTGCAATAGGTGCGAGCTGGGTGGGATTAGGGTTTTCTGAGATCCGGAACTCTGCCGCCTCCACGGACAAAGGGGAACCAGAGATTTCTTCTGCCTCTATCATCACCACTGGGGTGGGTGGGACAGGTTCAGTGAAACCGATGTACACATCGATCTCGCCAAAGGACATGATGGTGTAAGCGGTCAAGACCTCCCTAGCCGGAATCCAGGTCTCGTCGAGAATGATGAGAGGGACATTGCTGGCATAGAGGATGCGACCGACGGTGATGGTCTCGCCGATTCCGATTCTTGCAGATTCCGCTCGGAACACAGATTCGAAGCTCACTTGCCCCACGGTGGGCGCCAACTATCGTCGGATTAATGACATGTACGCCATGAGGGGGTCCTCGAGGTGTGTGGAAGAGAGGGGTGTGAGATGTACGGTATTCCGAGATAGTGAGCACACAAGTTTACCCATGTTCGAATCCGCCGGCTTTGGACGGATCCTACTCCTGCTAGCAATCCAGTAATACAACACAGCCGAAATATGGGTTACAAGGGTTTCGCCTGTGCGAGTTGAGATTGTAGACTATTGAGAGGTTATCAGGTGGTGCCCTAAGGCTCTCCCTAGGACGTCTTATATAGATATCCGGCCTAGGGTTTACTAGAGAGACCTATCCGGCTACAACTAAGAGTCGGTTACAGAGTACATCTTGAACTACAAGTAACACTATAGGCCTATGTCGGTAACTCATCTAGGCCTTCCCGTAGCCGGACTAGACTCCGTCTCTTCTCCTTGACTGGGCCGCCCGTGAAGTAAAGCTCTAACCCGAAGTGGGCCACCCTAGTCAGTGAGGCACAGTGCGAATACCCAGAAAGTATATCCCCAACAGATACCCAAGGGAAACTATTGGGTATACCTTCTACAACTAAACCAAAGGCAAAACGTTTGTCACGAAAAACGGCACCTTTCTTGAGAAAGAGTTCCTCGCTAAAAGAGTTAGTGGAAGGAAAATTGAGTTAGATGAACTTATTAACCCTTCTCTCCAAATTTCGAGTAGCGCAACAGAAGCCGTTCCGAAACTGCTCTCCAACGTGGAAGAAGAGTCTAATGATAATGATCAAAACAATGACATTGAAACTCCAACGATTCGCAAGTCTACAAGAGTTCGTGCCACTCATGATTGATACAGTAGCCTTGTGATGTTTGTCATTCTAGATGAACAGGAAGAACCTGCAAACTACGAAGAAGCTATGGATAGTGCTAATTCTGAGAAATGGCTAGAAGCCATAAAATCCCAAATACGATCCATGTATGAAAACCAAGTTTGGACTTTGGTAGATCTTCCGGAAGGCCGTGGAAAATAAATGGATCTTTAAGAAAAAGACAGATGCGAATGGTAATGTGACCATTCACAAAGCTCTACTTATCGCAAAGGGGTTTCTACAAATTCAAGGAGTTGACTACAATGATACTTTCTCTCCCGTAGTGATGCTTAAGGCTGTCCGGATTTTACTAGCAATTGCTGCTCATTTCGATTATGAAATATGGCAGATGGATGTCAAAACTGCGTTCCTTAATGGATACATTGATGAAGAGTTGTATATGATGCAACCAGAAGGTTTTGTTGATCCTAAGGATGCTGGAAAGGTGTGCAAACTTCGGCGATCCATTTATGGATTGAAGCAAGCATCTCGGAGTTGGAACCAACATTTTGATCAAGTGATCAAGAGTTTGGGATTCATCCAAAATCAACAAGAGTTCTATGTTTACAAGAAAGCGAGTGGGATATCAGTGTTTTTTCTAGTAGTATATGTGAATGACATATTACTTATGGGAAATGATGTGGAACTTATGAAAAGCGTGAAAGCATATTTGAGTAGTTAATTTTCCATGAAGGACTTAGGTGAAGCTATAGAGATAGATCAAGACACCTAATTGCATTAAGTCAAAGTACTTATATTGAAAAGATTTTGAAGAGGTTCAAAATGGAAGATGCCAAAAGGGGTTTGGTGCCTATGATGAAGAATTGCACACTGAGTTTGACTCAATGTCCAACAAAGGATGCTGATAGAGAAAGGATGTATTACGTCCCCTATGCTTCAACCATAGGGTCTATCATGTATGCAATGCTAAGTACTTGACCTGATGTGGCATTGACTCTTAGTCCGACGAGCTGATAACAAAGTTATCCAGGATCAGATCACTAGACAGCTGTGAAAAATATCCTGAAGTATCTCAAGAGAACAAGAGATATGTTCCTAATCTATGGAGGAAGTGATGAAGTTCTAAACGTAACTGGTTAATTGGATGCAAGCTTGAACTCGGATCTTGATGACTCGAAGTCTCAAACAGGATTTGTGTTTCTGGTGAATGGTGGGGCGGTAAGCTGGAAGAGCAAGAAGCAGCTAGTAGTGGCGTAGTCTTCAATGGAGTCTGAATACATTGCTGCAGCTGATGCAGCAAATGAAGCGGATTGGCTAAGGAATTTCATCATCGAACTAGGAGTCATTCCAAGTGCGCAAGACCCTGTGACGATCTATTGTGACAACACATGCGCTATTGCAAATGCAAAGGAACCAAGGACTCATTCCACAACCAAACACATCGAGCTACGGTTTCACTTTATCCGGCAGAACGTTGACGAGGGTGAAATCAAGATTTGCAAAGTACACACGGATCTGAATGTGGCAGATCCTCTGACTAAAGCTCTCCTACAAGCCAAGCACAAACAACACCGACATGCCATCGGTGTTAGGTTTCTGCCTATTGTAAACTAGATTAATTTGTACTCTACTGTAAGTGGGAGATTGAAGGAGATATGCCCTAGAGGCAAATAATAAAGTGTATTGTTTGATATATTTCTTGTATGTTCATAATACATTTCATACTATGTTATAACTGTGTTAATACGAAACATTAATACGTGTGTGGTATCTAAACAAACCATGTCTCTAGTTACCTCTAACGAACTAGTTCATTGGTCATGAGGATGATCTAGAGTTTCAAGATCATGGGCATTTATGCCAATTAACAATGAGGTCATGTCATTAGTTGAATGATGTGATAGGCAAACATCTGACAGTTATATCTTAATGAGATCTAGTTACAAAAAGTTCACCATTGATGATAAACACAGAAAATCTCACAACCTGATCCTTTAGACTGTGAGATGATGCAAATCACCGTTCTAGAGGGAGCTTTGATGGTATCAAGCATCATCTCGTGACAGGGTGATAAAAAATGTGCTACTCAGGTTTTTCAAAGGGACGTGTAGAGTAGTACATATCAAGACCAGGATTTGTCAATGCATGTAATGGATAGGTATATGTGGCCATCTCGATGACGTTGCATTAACGAAGCTTTCAAGCGCGTGACTTGGTCACGGAATGCAATGACATGGGAATGAGTAAACAAGTTCATCAGTAACAAGACCACCTGGCGTCCTCATCCATGCGGCTCTGCACCACCCTTTAATGTGCGCAGCATGCACGACAGGAGGGACATGTCCAGACAGGGGATTGCTCGCTCCCCGTCGTCCACAGCGCGTGGTGTGTGATGCTAGACCTGAGAACCATAGTAGACACGCATGCATGCATGTGGCTATGGTATCCCCTACACTATAAAAGAAGGACCGACACCGCTGAGAGAGAAAATTGGAAGATTCAAAAGTTAGAGAGTAGTAGAGCAGTAAAATGGCTAGGAGGTTATAACCCTTGTGAGTGGAGGAATCCTGGGAAGTCATGCAAAGGAGCTCCATCATCCCCCGGCAAGAAAGGAAGGGAGAATCCACCCTCTTGTAACCACATTTGCACCAAGACTAAGTAAGATGCAAGACGTAGGATTTTTAGCTTCTACACGACCTGAACCTGGATAAAAAACGAATCTGTGTTTACCGCCTTTTATAGTAGGGATCGAGATCATTGCACCCCGCATCCCTTTCCGAACAGAAAGAAACATCTCGGTGTCCGTCTCTCACGACGCGACACATTTTATAAGAAGTCCCATCTGCATATATGCTCCTTTATCAAAAACACATATTTCAAGATTGTTAAATAAATTATAGACAATACCACGCTTCATCTCCATATTCTGTGTGCCCGCGTAAAGTTTTACAAAAATCGATGTTTTTGGGGGACGTGTAAAAAGGGCAAGAAAGTATTTGGTGATAAGCCTTACTTTAATCCTGAATTTTGTTTCTTTACACACGCCATACAAAAGTTAGATTTCCCGTAAAACTACTTAGTGCGCATCTAGAATGTGGAGGCGTACTTGCACATATTTATTTTGGAATTTTTGAGACTTTAAAATGCTTTAAAATATATTTCAAATAAAAAAAACATATGTACCAAAGAGACAGAACACCGACACCGTTTTACGTACAATGTGCTGATTTTTTCACATCTTACCATTTTACATTCTTGCTCCGACTCAGTTTGTCTAGATACGGACGTATTTAGACAAACTGGAGTCGGGTAACTTAAGACAGAGAATGCATAATATTGAACAACTTGTTTCTTATGTTTTATTCTGCGTGTTAGAGGGTCTTGCTTTCCATAGAGAACCACATGCATAGGAGTTAGTAGGTTCTAATAACATCTCATATGTATATAAACTTGAACGGTAATATTAAAAAATATAAGTACTTTGTTAATTTTCATCTCGGTTGGATATGTGCACACACCATTTTCGTAATCATAAAGTATACTGGACTTGTTTGGTTGGATTTTTTTTTGCGAAACAATTGTCTGGTTGGATTTAAATCTGACTTTTAGATTTTGGCTTATAAGTCATAGAAGCACCTAAATAGACGCATTTAAATTTTTTTTAGCTGTACATAGTTATATGATAGTATAAATAAAAACCAAAAATTATTTAAATGCTTATATGATTTAAGCCAAAATATAAAAATGACAAATAAGGCTAACCAAGCAGTCCCCTGTATGGAACGAACACAAGAGAAAGGTGTATAGGTAATACGCTACGAAATGAGGGACCCAAAGTCAAAAGAGTCCCAGACCTATCCAATATCCATCCCTATCGCAGACGCCAGCCGAGGAGGAAACCACCAAATCAGAAGAGGAAGAGGACAGGAGCGGTGCTTGCTCCGAACCACCGCGACCCAACTCCTCTCCCCAAAAACAAAACCGCGCCTCCCCAAACCCGAGAGCGGAGTCGATTCCCCATTTCAAAAGAGCCGACGAGAGGAGGGCACCGCGCGCGCCGCCGCCGCCTCGACCCCCCCGATGGTGTCCGACCAGGAGCTCGCGCGCTACGTGGAGACCTTCGTCCGCCAGGCCGCCGCGCTCCCCGGCGCCGCCACGGCCGGGATATCGCCGCAGGACGTGGCGCGGCAGCTCGGGGCGCAGCTCGGCGTCGACCTCGCCCCCAGGGCGCCGCTCATCCGCGACATACTCGTCGCCCTCCTCTCCCCCGTCGCCCCCGCCTCGCGTAGAGACCCTTTTGCCCTCGCTTCTTCTCCCCATGCCCATCAGCCCCACTTCGCCACCACCACCACCACCTCCACCACGGCCTCCGCCTCCGCTCCCGCCAACACCGGCGTGCCCCACTTCTTCTCGCAGCAGTTGACGCCGCAGCAGCTGCAGTCTTACTACGCCGCCTCGCAGCAGTACCAGCAGCAGCACCGCGCCAGCCCGCCCGCCGTCTCGCAGCAGTACCAGCAGCAGCACCGCGCCAGCCCGCCCGCCGTCTCGCAGCAGTACCAGCAACAGCAGCAGCAGCAGCGCGCCAGCCCGCCCGCTGCCTCGCCCTACGACGCCCCAGGGTCGTTCGGCTACGCGCAGCCTGGTGGGGCGCAACTGCAGAGGTTCGTCCAGATGCAACAGTACCAGCAGCAGCAGCAGCAGATGGCGGCTGCTGCTATGGCGGCGGCGGCCAATGCGGCCACGGCGGGACAGAGTCCGCGTGGGCCGGTGGCCGAGAGTCCGCGTGGGGCCGCGTCCGCAAGACCGAAGAAGGAAAGGTGATGCCTCGTTGCTTCGCTTCCTGATCATTTTTTCACCTTGTTGCTAGGGTTTGGATTAGATGATGTTTGTGTTGCGTACGCCTGCCAGTATACTTTCGATTAACTTCTACGCGAAGCTATACTCCAAATCACTACATGTTCTTTTAGCTCCTTATTTTTTCAGATTTGTTTGGTGGATAGAGGTTGGGTTAAGGCCTTCATCTTTTGGTGGTCACATAATATTTTGTGCCTGTTGTGAGTAATTAGTGGGGTGGTGTAAACTGCAAGCAAATGGTTTCAGAGCGATTCAGTAGGTTCATGGCAACTTGTACCAGATTTTTAATGTGCATGGACTCTTGCGAGATTACTTCTTGTGTACTTGAGAAAATCTTTGAATACTGCCGTAGTTATGTCAACCTGACCCGCAGAGCTGATGCCTCTGAACCTGTACTAATGGATATGGACATCCACATCAAAGTTGTTGCTTAAAAAAGCAGCCTCCTTTGTAGAACTAAGAACGTCTGCTAACCATAATGTTTATTGCGCTTAACAAATGGATTTGCAGCAGCAGTTCATTTATTTTTCTGTCACGAACTTGAAAGAGCCCTATTATGTCTGCTTTTCTTAACTTTGTTAAACTAATTACATTTGTATGTCTGATGACAACATTTAGCACGGGTTTATGCATGTTTTCCTCAAAAAACATTTATTTATGTTGTACGGACTATCCCTTCTCGACTAAATGAATAGGCGGCGCTCCCTTTGGTGTCTTGATAAAGGAAAATATATATTACCCCACATCAGACTGTCTGTATGGAAGAGTATTCCTTCAATGAATTCTGGAGGGGTGTACTTCTCCTATGATTACAGTAGATAAAGATGTATCCCTTCTCTGGTTCTCAAATTGTCAGCTATCATTTACTGTTGTCCAGTATGTTTATCTAATTTATTGTTTTTGTTCATCTTCTGAATCAGTGCTAGTACTGGAGTAAAACGAAAGGGTGGTACAGGGGGGTTAAACAAAGTCTGTGGTGTTTCGCCTGAACTGCAAGCTATCGTTGGTGAACCTACAATGGCTAGGACTGAGGTTCGTTATACTGGTCCATCTTTCTACTATCTTCCCTTGTCTTGATGTATCATAGAAGTAATCCTTCTACTGTGAATTGAATCAATTGCAGATCGTTAGGCAACTTTGGGCATACATTCGCAGAAATGACTTGCAGGACCCAAACAATAAGAGAAAGATCATATGCAATAATGAGCTACGATTGGTTTTTGAGACTGATTGCACTGATATGTTCAAGATGAACAAGCTTTTGGCGAAGCATATAAGACCACTTGAGCCAACAAGTAGGCCCTACTCACACACAGTTGTTATGTTCTCCACAGTGATTAAGATTTAGATTAATGATATGCAAAATAAATTCTTGCAGAAGATTCAAATCGAGATTTGAAGAAGATGAAGCCTGTGGAAGATGAACCCAGTCCTACTGCCGAAGCTGATGCTACAAACCAACTTCCAGTTATTGTGTCTGATGCTCTTGCTAGCTTTTTTGGAACTGGAGAAAGAGAGATACCCCATTCTGAGGCTGTCAAGCGTGTTTGGGACCACATCAAGAGCAATAATCTAGAGGTTAGCGGATGATTAATATCAGATCTTTGATGTGCTATACTGTTCTTGTGTGAAATGCCCTGTGTGATATTAAACTTGTAGTGGGCCTTGCAAATTAATTGTGTCCAACCATGGAGAACTACAGTAAGGGGAAGTGATCTTTCCTTTCTATTTAGTTAGTACCTATATATATCTTTCGAAGGTAGAAGCATGTACGGTTGATATATGATGTTAGACTTAGAATTGTTATCTCATAAGAAAGCATCTTTAAGTGCACACATATTAGGATGTTAGGCTTGGAATTACTCTCTCTCTCAAGGTAGCATATTTAAGGGCACATAATAATTGTACCCCTTACTCTTTGGATTTTTCTGTTTAAATCCTGACAGTTTTTGTTGACTGGACACTAGTGGATATTTTTGTTTGGCAGATCACTCTCTTTCTTTTTTATCTTTTATCTGTTAGATTTGGTAGGCAACATGGTTGTTGGTGGTTGATCAACTAGAGGCATATGGTGGTTGTTATTAGATATAAGTTGTTGAGTGTATATTCTCCTGTGCTTTCATTTTTTAACTTGAAGAGCCGGTACATGGAACCAATGTGCTTTTCAGGGCATACAGTTATACCCTTGTATCTCGAGAAATGATAAGCCAGTATTTGCAGATTGCTTTATACACAAGTTGGTTGGTTGTCTATTCTCTTTGAACCTATGACAAGAGTGAAGCATAAGCAAAGCATGTGTGGTTGATCAACTATATGCATATGGTGGTTGTTAGATATAAGTTGTTTTAGTGTATACTCCCATTTTTTTTATTTTCGAACTTAAAGAACTAGTCACAGGGTCAAAAGGCTTTATAATACCCCACTATCCCCTTAGTCCTTGCATAAATCCTTGGCAGCCGTATGAGTGTACTTTGCTGATTGCTTCTATATGCAAGTTGGCTTATTATCCGTTTCTCTTTTGACTTGTCACTTATCACTTATGACATGGCAAGAGTGAAGCATAAGCAAAGCATTCCCACAAAAGTCCCCTTTTCACTGTCGTTAGTGTTTTCATACATAACTGAATAATTGCAGTTTTGTCATCTAAGACATTTGCTAATGATAAATCAACTTATATGATTCTGTAGTATGCTAATGAAATTATTCACAGCTCTCAACTTGCGAACTTCTTTATTTATGTTGCTAAATAATTCATGCCACCAACCCTTGCCCACCATGTGATTTTCCTTGTTCTTTTTGTTGATAAATGATAATAGAGATATTTCATTAGTTAATATTCTGTTCTGCATGTAGATTTAGTAGGGGTGCAAGTGGGATCCCACTTATATTCCACTTCTAAGTCATTTGAAGATATCTAGTTCAAATTTGAGCAAATATTTGAACTAGAAATCTTGAAACGACTTAAAAGTGGGATATAGGTGGGATCCCACCTCACACCCTAAGATTTAAGGTTGTACGGAGTAGTAGTTACTGTTAGATACACAATTTATATTTGGCTGGTCAGGAAGAGAGACTGTTTTATTTTATTTGACATTTTCGAACTAGAATAGAAGTAGACTGTAAATTGCCTCTTCTCTTTTTGTGAGTTTTCTTCCTTACTGAAACCACTTTCTAGGATTTGTGTGCAGACAAGTGGTGATCCGATGTAAACCTAGGCCTTCCTAAAGTACTCCCTCCGTTTCATAATATAAGATTTTTTAGCTTTGTGAAAGGAGTGTATCTAGACCTCTTTTATCTACAAACTAAAAGAGGTCTAGATACACTCCTTTCACAAAGCTAAAACATCTTACATTATGAAACGGAGGGAGTACCTCATTTACATTCTTGCTTGTTATGTTGCAGGATCCATCAAATCCCACGATGATACTATGTGACTCAAAACTTAAAGATCTCTTTGGATGTGAAAGCGTAGCTGCTCTGGGTGTTCCACAGTTGGTGTCGCACCACCTTTTCGAGCAACCTAACAAGATTTGACTGGTTGGTTATTGACTTCCTCTTAAGAACATCCTCATGTTTATCCGTCTTGCACTGCAAGTCCCTAGTTTTTCCAGTGTTGCAGTTTAAGTGCATAGATTGCGTGATACCGGTACAAAGATATTTTTTAGCTGTTATAGTGGTATCAACTTCTGCTAACTACTCGTTTCTGTTTCTTTTAGCACAGGGTGTTGGTTTGCTCATCTAATGGGTGTCTAAATTTGCCTGCAGATGAAGCGTGGCTGGACTCTAGTTGGTTTAACATCTGGTAATAGGAACTGATGAAACAACAGAAATTCACTGAAGTTATTAATTGCATCTTTTGGACCCAACAGACTGATGTACTCACGAGAAGGACTGTAGGCTAATCGCCTCATAGTAGCAATCAAAAAGTAATGGTAGTTCTGTATGTTGTCTAGTTTGATCTTCCGCTCGTTAAATACTCCGTAGGAAGCAGCACTGAAGCAACATCAAGAGAAAGTGAAAGCTGATTAACTTTGATGTAAATTCAGCAACCATAGATGCACCTTTATGGTAAGAAGTAGCTTTCTCCTTTTTTTACCCAGAAAACGTTTACTTTGCTTGTTAAAGAACACCTGTACGACATTGTAGGTGATGCCTAATCATATACTCCGTGTTTTAGATCGTTACCAGAACGCTGATGACATGCTCCAGTTCGTTTATAATTGTGGTTCCAGTTCATTTTATTCATGATTGTTGGTTCGTTTTTCATATTTTTTCTGCAACTATTTTGATCCGGAATTCATACATGGCTAAAGTCACTATGCATGGAGAATGGAGATCTGTTGTTTTCTGTGGCCAAGCATAACCATGTTGCAGCATCATTAGTATTGTTTCATGTCACTGTCAAGTGCTGACCATTTACAACAGATTCTGGTATCTGTACAGAATTCTTTAGAACATCAATGCGATATGGATGCGCTAGCGAACCTACAAGTTGTTAAACATGGCGTAGAAGAGGACCATGACCACCAGGCCAATGATGGCACAGACAATTATGTTGCTTCTCTCCTTGTCTTCCAGCGTGCCTTCAGGTAGAAACTTGTTCGCCACGATCAAAACTACAGCATCCAAATTCTGCAGTGGTGAAAAGAAACGACGAGCTGTAAGTTGTGTGCATGACCAGGATTTGATTCATTGCGAGCGTATGAAGCTTGCCTGGTAAACCATCTGAAGAATCCTCTGTAGAAGTGGCGCGCAAGCCTTATTCACTTGGCTAAAAGAACAGAGAACAATGTGATTTTTGTCAGGACCAAGGCGTTTTTCGCTGTCTAAATGTGCTTATCTAGAGTTGACCTAAATTCAGAGTTGGTGGATGTTTCATACTACCTGATGAGCAGCAGGCCTGTGTAGGCGTGGGTGGTGGATACAGTGCAGTCTACGTCCCATGGCAGCTTCTGGCCCTTCCATTCTGCAAGGAAACATTCATTTGGGTATGAACTGACCTAAACCGTGGTTGCCACGCTACGACTGAGAAGGGTTCTGAACAGACCTAGAGACCATTTGATGCCCAGGTCGAAGCCTCCATTCTCCGCGGGCTTGAGCACGAAAGAGACCTGGTGCCGCAGCATCAACTCGTGTAGAAGCAGGAACATATTCTGCTAAGCATGTCGCGTGTCAGAAACCAGAATGTTCATGCTGCCTAGCAGTCAGGCTGAACAAAGGAAGGTAGCAGCAGCAGCAGCAAGCAAGAAAATAAAAGTTCAGGTTAGGAGGCTGCTGCAAGCCTTGGCTTCTGAGAAAAAGAAAACAGAGTGCCCTGTTCGGCTGTTCCATGAAAAGATGCCCAAAAAGGTTTTTTGCAGGAAAAAAGATGTATCAAAACCGTTTTTCTTTTCGAATTGCCATTGCGAACTATTTGAACGAACACAGTGCTTACTCAGATATTTCAGTATTCAGACAAATTTAGGCAGGATCCTCCGGTCAAATTACCTTACTAATCTGGGAGACACTGACGGGTGGAAGGTGGCTGATGAAATACTGGCACTCCTCGGTGATCAGCTCCATCAGCTCCTTGACGCTCCGGTTCTGGATAGCAGAGTTGAGCTTCACGATCCTCATCATCGCCCGGAAACCGTCTCCTCCTTCGTCGCCGAACAGAGCCTTCACACGCAGTCTGCCGCCATTTCTCCTCTTCGTCCCCGCACCTTTGCGGTGCCATGAACTGGAAGAACACTGAGACCTGCTAATCCTGCCACCGATTCGCCGCAGGCCGATCGGCGCAGGAGGAGTAAGAAGACATGACAGAGTCGGACTTGAGTCCATTGCGCACAGAATTGAAGTTTGGATGTGGAATGCATCATGCATGGATGTACACGATATATGAGGCTGGGCTTTTGGTTTGCGTGGATGCATGTCCGGCTGACAAGGAAGGGATTGTATGGGCCGGAAGCCATGTATGTCCCTGATGTGTTGCAGACTTGTAGCTTAGCATGAGCAGGTTGCGATGTTGTCAAGGTAAGTAAGGAAGCATACTCTTGGAAACTTGGCTTCAGGTCCATACCCTACAATGCTATAAATAGCTATGCTCACAACATGCTTCAGAAGCTTGATCAGCAGGGTTTGCATGGATTAATTAGTAATGTATTGAGTAAGTACTCCCTTCGTTCAGAAATATAAAACGTTTTAGCTTTGTGAATCAAATGTATCTAGACATCTTTTAGTGTATAGGTTCATAGAGGTTCAGAGTGAACCTACACACTAAAATGTGTCTAGATACGCCATTGCATAAAGCTAAAACGTCTTAAATTTTCGAACTGAGGGAGTAGTAGCTAGATTACCTGGGTAAGGTTTAGAATTTAGGCGAGTGATGTGCCTTCAGGAAGTTCGTAGCGTTTTATAAGCAGAGATCTCTTTTGGGACAGCCATACACCGATGTAAAAAATGCTTGCTCATGGAACATAACTGTCATACCTTGAATATCACACTAGTCGAATTTGTTGTAGTACTAATTCAAATTGATTCTCCAACCAGAAGCTAAGCACTCTTACTTTTTTTACTCTTCTTGTGAAAATAACCATCCTGGCATCTTGGGGCTAACTTACGGAGCATTTTAGAGAACTAAGCCTACTAATCTAGGCCCATCATGCTCTGGCCCCTGAGTCCGCCGATTTACCCAATGTTTGGCCCAAGCGGGAGCAATATCCGGAGCGACCCAACTGCCACACAAGAGACCGGCCAAATATGCAGGACCAGTGGACCACCTACTCCTTTTTGTTGTTCTCAAAAAGAAAGAAAGAAAACCCTACTCCTTTTGTTCCCCTAAAATAACCCAACTTTGTGTGGGGATAAAATAAACCAACTCTTTTGCTTTTCCTTAAAATTCAAACCAATCCTTTTGGCTCTATTTTTAATATTACAGATTTATTCAAATCAAGTTTACTATGTACTTCTTTTGTTTCAAAATAATTGAAGTTCTAGCATTGTATTAGGTGAAACTTAAATTGACCAGGTTTATCGAAGAATATACAAAAATCTAAAACACCAATTCAGTTTCATCAGATCATGGTAAAGTTTGTTTTCCATACATTGCATATTTCACGTTGTAGATATTAGCATATTTTTCTATAAAATCGGTAAAACCAAGAATTTCAATTATTTTGGTACAGAGGAACTAGATTTGACATAATTCTAAAAATTATACAAAGAATATTCATAAAAGATATTCCATTTTAACATTTTTTATGTATCACAATAAGTATTTTAAAATGTTATAGTTTTGGTAGTATGTTAATTCTATAAGATATGCTCAATTTTTTCAGATTTTAAAAGTATGTGAAATAAATATTTTTCCTTTTTGAAAATTATTCTAATAGATAAAATGTTCTATATTAAAAAACTTAATTAAATTTATGATTCACGGTACATGAGATAGGTTATTGTATTTTGGAAAAGAGTTCACCTAATCAGCTCTAAATTTTCCATTTTCTCATTTTACTGAGAAATATTGTACACTCCACAAACAAGCATGATACTTTCATGTGTGTTAAGTCTTTCCTTTTGTGCAAATATTTTTCTATAGAAACTCAAATGTTATTTCTCGGCCGTCTATGCAATAAGAGGAAATGATATTAATTTGTGAAAAGCAGTTAGGTGTATGCAATTTTGCTTCAATGACGGATTATTCTACGAAAATCTTCATAGTCTTGGAGGCACTAGACCAGGCCAACCCATACTTAATTAACATATTAATATAAACTCTTATTTCAAATGTAAGTAGTACTTTAGTTGGACTTAACATCCTAATTCCTAAATGTACACCGAAAAAAATGTGCATGTCTATGCATTCCCTAGGACCGGGTTGACTTTTTGGAAGAGAAAGGACAAAATAACTTTCATCTAACCCGTTATAAATTTTGTAAGCTATTATTTTTCCAATTAATGTTCCACATTTCACAAACAACCATGACAGTTGTGTTGAACTTTTTTTTTTGGCATACATCTATTATATACTAAAATCAACAAGTGTTTTTTTGAGATATTACATTGATCCACATCATCGAAATTATTTTAGTGGTTAGATCTAATATTTACGGTCATAATTCCTTTTAATCCTGTAAAATGTTTTGACTAGATATGGCTACTCGTACCAAACTGAAGTTGGTAGTCAGATAACCTTTTTATTTTAACACAAGCGACCAGCTCGTACCAAACTGAGGCTCAGTTTGGGAAGTTGTCAGTGAAGTCGGAGTCTCTGATGACGATGACGCTCGTGGCAACCTCGACGTCGCTCTCCTTGTGGGTCTATGTTTTGTGTGGGTAGCTAGGTTGGCTGTGGTGGTGTATCCAATGTGGTCGTGTTCCATAACGATATTGGTGCATTGTACGGGTTTTCGGCCGGTTCTCCGTAAATGAAACGGTCAATTTTCTTTGACTTTTTGAAATAAATTAAGGCAAATCTGCCCGTTTTGTTAAAAGAAAACCCAGCTGGCCCAAGACTCTCCAAAACGTTTTGACTATATATGCCTGAATAGTCTACGTAATCTTGGTGGTAGTCCTTAAAAGAAAAAAATTTAAAGTAGTAGTCATGCCAAAAAAAAATGACGAAATTGGCTGCATATAATTTTAAATACCAACCGTAGGTTTATGTAACGGACTGCAAAAAATGAGTCCACGTGAAGGCCGGCTACAAACAAAAGAGTCTACTTAATATGGAGATGGATAACAGAGATTGTATAGTAGCAAAAAATAATATTGTTTGATCGGGACATTCCAACCGGCTGCAATAGGAATTATATTGTACTGGAGAGACATTTAGGATATACAAACTGATGAGTATATACTTCCTCTGTTTAGGAATATAAGACGTTTTAGCTTTGTGAAAAGAAAAAATCTAGACGTTTTAGTGTATAGGGCGAATATCTACATTACTTATGTCGGGGATGACCCCCGGTAGGGTCAAGCTATGAATGAAATACCGGCACCCCGAGCAGAAACTTGGGACTGCCTTCGTCATAATCTCGATTTAGTAATTTTATTTTTTATGTCGGCTGACTTAAGTTTCTTTTTCCTTATATCAGATCGATACCAAATGCCCATTCTTCGACTTACTATTGTTCGCAACCCGGCTTCATGGCAAGCAAGAGCAAAAGTCAGTGATTGTTGTACACATGAAAAACAGCTAAGGAAGGAAAAATAAGCGAGCCGATATTTGTTGTTTTTGACTAACCCCTATCTAGGTTTATTTTCTTATGTCGAATAACTCTAAGTTAATTCTCAAAAATGGTAGACAAGCGTCAAGATTATGAAGTTGAGAAAACAAGAAAACAAACTCGGGACTTAGCCCCAAAAAATCCAGCATAAATCTGGTAGCAACAAAAGAGCGTAATTGTATATATTACATCTGCACTCGATATACCGGGGATTTAACGAATTCAGTTTTTACAAAGCTTAGGTGGCTGAGCCGGGATCAGAAGAATCAACTGGAGGAGCATGTATACTAGCTTTCGGGTTGGCGGTCCCGGCAGAGAGAGCAGCAGTTTGGAGTTCCTCGTCAATTGTTTCTTCATTTTCCTCGTCATCTCCCTCTTCCTCGGCATCAGATTCATTCGGACCCTCGACGAAGGTAATGACAACAACATATTGAATGAAGGGGTAGGCTCTTTCTTGGCGTCGCTTGATGAGTTACGGATCCGTGGTCCATTTGGAACCCCGACGCCGAGTATGAAGAACGTCGAGATTGATACCTCATACCAGGAGAGCACAAAACTCATTGCCTCATCAGCACCAACTCGAGCAGACGATTCTCGCCATTTAGTGAGCCTCTCCCCGCTGTCCATAAGATGTTCTGCTAACTCAGCATGAGATTTGGGATCCGGAGCCCTAGTCCACAGAGCTTTGAAGGCGCGAATAGCGACATTGAGCATGTCAACCCCGAACACCTTGAGGGGCTTAACCTAGTCTGACAAAGCGACCAAGTGATCGTCCATGCCCCATTCATCAGATAGCGGGGCAGTGTCGGTTCTCCTCTTCTGGGCTTTGCCAACTGCACTGGAGGCAGCATGGGACGATTCATGAAAATAAGCTAAAAATTCACAGGCAGAGGAAGTTAAGTTAGAATATGTCGACACATAGCATATGTCGGATAGAAAGAGAAAATCAAAAGAAACTTACTACGCATTTCGCTATTGATCCGAGTAAGCTCCGAAAAACAAACCCGGCTCTTGCCCCTATGATCCTCCAACTCTTTTTGGGCCAAGTTAACCACAGTCTCAGTCTCCTTGAGCAAGTCTTCATCTTTGTGGACTTGGCTAGTTAGACGATTTTTTTCTTCAGCAAACTCTTGGGAGACCCGCTCAAGCTCGGTCTTGTGCCCCTTCTTCAGTTCCTCAATATGAGTTTGAAGCCGGTATAACTCCTCCTTTTCCTTCTTCAGCTGAAGCTGGTGTTCCCCTGCTTGTTTCAGCATGTGGTTTGTTAGTTTTGGCATAGTTATGCAGTCCCGATGTTCTTCTCTAAGAGATAGAAAGAGAGATTCAAATAAAAGGAAATGTGTACAAATCAAGTGTAGAGGATGACGTACCATCGAGGTTGAAAATTCTCTTCAGGAGCTCTTCAATCTTTTTCTCTGTCCTGGCTATGAATGTCAGCAGAAGGTTAATTCAGCAAATAAGAGAAGCAAAAAATCAAAGCAACATAGTCCTGAATTACCTTTCTTCTTCAACTCAACCAATATTTGCTTGTGGTTGTCAGAGAGTTTCTTGTTCTCTAGCAGAAGCCTCCGGTACGTCTGCTCCAGGAGTTGGTGCAGCTCTGGCAAAAAGGAAACGTTAAGAGATTCGAATTTGAATAGACTCGAGCTAAGTTATGGCAACTCAACCCTAATCTCAGGAAATAGAGATTCGAATTTGAATAGATTCGAGCTGAGTTATGCTAACTCAACCCAAATCTCGGGAAACAGAGATTCGATTTTGAATAGATTCAAGCTGAGTTATGGCAAGTCAACCCGAATCTCAGGAAATAGATATTTGTATTTAAAAGATTCGAGCCGAGTTATGGCAACTCAACCCGAATCTCGGGAAATAGATATTTGAATTTAAAAGATTCGAGCTGAGTTATGGCAACTCAACCTGAATCTCGGGAAATAGATATTCGAAAGTTAAGATTCGAGCTGAGTTATGGTAACTCAACCCGAATCTTGGGAAACAGAGATCTAGAACTAATAAACTATAGACTAAGCAAATATGATCTAAGATCTTCCGGCCGAGTAAAATATTACTCTCCAGAACCTTGGGGACTAGGATTATATATATCTTATAAGAATTGACGAGAATGGAAAAGGTGTGCACCTCAACAACTTTGTCGGCTTCGACTATGGGGAGATTGGCTTGGAACATCCTCTAGGAAACAGTACTTGAATCCACCTCTGGCTGTTTCGGATGAGGGTTCCGGAGGTCACCTCGCCTAAACTGGCATCATTCCAATCCATGCAATACTGCTTGAGGGACCCCAAGCTATTTTCACTCAAGTTCTAGGCGAGAATAAAAATGTTGCTGACAGAATTAACTTTGGCACTAACTCGGGCTGCTGCCTTGCTCGTATGTAATGCCATTGGCTTATCCGAGGTCGCCTCAAGGGAAGTGGGAGTTTTCTTCAGCATATCCATGACCGAGGTCTGCTTGGACTTGGTCGCTAGTTTCTTCAACTGTTGTGGTTTGTTCGAAAGAGCTGGGTCTTGGGGCTTCTTCGAAGTCGCTGGCCGCTCTTTTGCCAGCGAAGCTGCCTTTTGCTGCACTGTTGGCTCTGGTGGTTGTTAAGGTTGTTGAGTTTGCGGCTCTGATCAGGTTTGCTCTGAAATTTCCAGAGTCTTGGTGTTCCCTGTACCCGCGCCCACATTGCCAGCGCCGGAATCGCCGGAATCATCATCTTAGCTTGGGGCCGAGGTATCTTCTCTTGCATCTGGCATTGCTTTGTCATTTGGGGCGACGGGATGTCCCCCGGTGTCGGCAGCGAGATTGTGCAAGAGCATCTCGTCCACCGGACCCGGAGGAATGGCCGCCTTGGCTGGACTCGGAATTCAAGTGTCGGCACGACGAGGAGAAGAGGTTGCTTCAGTTCCGAAGCAATGCAAGTTGAGCTCTGGTTGTCATCCAGCGTAGCCCTATAGTAAAACATGTTGTTAGAAGCATTTCAATTAAGAGAATAAAGAGAGAAACAAGAACTACAAAAATAGAAATTGATGCCAGCATAGAACATTACCCATCTGAGGTCGGACTCGCCTTGATCTTGCAGATCACACCCTTGCGTCTTTTCCTGGTGGGTTTCATAGTTATGGAAGGGGCTGGTCTCTTGCCTCCACCTCAGACACCCATTGCCAGAAGTGGCTCCTCCACCACCTGTTTCCTAGCGTTAGCTAGGGTCAGGTTCAGGGGATATGTGAATGCGATGGACATAGGATCAAATACCTCTAAAATTACACAATCATCGTCATCATCATAGGGCCAATCTCTTATATTATCTTGGACAGGGGCCTTACCCAGAGCTGGGCCAGTACCGGCGTGGGTAACTGACATGAAATCCTTAGAATCCGGATCTTCATCATCCGAACCCTCGCGGTATTTAGCCTAGACTTTGTCGGTGATCAATTTGTCTTCCGTAGCTTGCCGGGTAAACTTCTGCATAAATCATAGGCTAAAGTCAAACGATGAAGGACATTAACCATCAGGCATAAATGTTATGTCGACACAAAATAAAAGCCGGCCACGAAATTATCTCGGTACTTACCACTGGTGCTGGATGATCTCGGTTGTAAGGGACTTTGCCCCATTGCCATTCCTCAACCATATAGGTCTTGGTGATGGCCTTAACCCGTCTTCGGATCTTGAAGACGGTCAGTTCAACCGTAGATGTACGGGGTGGATCATGTCGGCCGCTCATGTGGCAGATCTTGTGCAGTCTATGTTGGAGTGGAGAAACTCGGCGACTGATAAATGTCGCCACAAGATCATCGGCCGTCAGGCCATCTCGCACAATATTCATGATAGCCAAATGAACCTCATTGACTTCGACATTGAGATCCTTGGGATCCATCTTCCAATTGCATTTTGATTCGGGAATGACGATGGAGAATTTTAGCAAGCCGATCAAATCTACCTCAGTTGTGTTCTTCACATGTGATGACTGCAAGTACACATATCAATTGTATCTAGTTTTGAAGTAAAAGTATCAAACCCACATAGAGCTATTGGTAAAGGTCTTTATGCCCCACGTTACTATCTATGATACTTGTAAGTTGCCTTTGATCTCAAGTAAAGGGTGTTTGAAAGGTTTTTGATTGTTTGTAGAAAATTAATTAAAACGAGTAAAAGAAAGCAAGTAACAAGGTCGTGTGAAAGCGTGGTTGAATTCAATAGGGCTAAAACATTCTCGGGGATGTAGGATACACCACTAGCATGATATTATTATTAATTAAGATAATATATTTCTTGTGTCATGAGATGTGTGGAGAGAGCTCCATAATAAGATGTTCACTACAAGGCTCGTAGGAAGCCACTTTGTTGAGCCAAGAGCGAGGTCACCTCTAAATAACCACTGCGATGTCTGAGAGCAATCACCCATACAAACCACCACAATTAAGGGTTTCCCTATGGATATCTTAATTAGCTTAGGGAGTCTCTCTTTATCCTCCTTTGACCATGTAGGTTACGAGCCGACGCCAATTGTCATGAAGCTATTCTAGGCACGATCCCAAACATGTCCAAAGGATTTCTCCCTCCCTTTAGTCCGGAGGGCAAATGATATGTGGACGACTACACATACCATCTAAATAGAGAGATCAAACACAAATCATAAATGTATCATAGACCGGCTAGTCATACGGACACAAGACTAGATCATCTTCATTGCAAGTTCATAATAGTGCTAGGGTTTCTCCATCTCCCAAGAAAAAGGAACTACTCACACATGGAAGCAATCAACAACATTATCATAATCAAATGGATGGATAAAAGGATGGAGGTAGATCGAATGCAAACCACAATTGAATCTAGAATTGCAACAAAATCTAATGAATGAGAGATGGGGCAACGATGGTGATAGAGATGCAGCGGTTGATGGTGACAGGGATGATGTGATGTCCTCCAATAATCCGTGAAGCAACAGGGATTTTTCCCCAGCCAAGTTCCTCCTTCAGATCCCTTTCAGATGTGTTTTTTCGTGGTTTCTAGTGGATGTGTATGTCGGATCTCTCTGCGGTCTTCGTCAGGAGAAAGTATTTGACAACGCGGACGCACTGCCACTCAGTACGGGTAGACGGTACGGGCGGACTCCGCTAGTACCACTGGTCGTTATCGATTCTGGTGACTTCCCCTCGTTTGGTATTCTCCCAGGAGCGAAGGTGAATCCATAAAATGACTTTTATCACTTAAAAATATCATATTATAGCATAATATGACAGTTCCAATTGATTTGTTCATATAAGACTTAATGATTCATGATCCTGTCGAAACAAGGACAAAAAGGTGCATGCAAAAGCAGTGAAATACAAAAGTCCCTACTCTATTATGCAAAAACAAAAGGTAAATATGTTTCAATTTTGGACTCATCAACTCCCCCAAGCTAGACTCTTGCTCGTCCCCGAGCAATATGGTGGCTTATGGACAAGATCATAATGTTCGTGAGGCACGAGTCGTTACAATAAATGAGGTATAAATTGAAACAGGAACACAACATCGGATGTAGAGATACTTCGAGGGAATTATTGTACCCTTACACATCACATGACTTAGAGGCTTCCACACCCTTTTAGTACTAATGAAGTTATACGAAGCTTCCAGTGATTTAACATATCATATAATCATAAAGTTTAAAATAATTGAGCACTTGATTCAGTAATGAAGATTCATGATTATTCTTTTCCTTTCATCTTTTCTGTCTACCTTTTGATTCTTTTGATAGTTGTTCTTCTTGTTTCTTTCTCTCTCTATTTTTTACTTTCTTTTTATTTCTCTTCTTCTCTCCCTCTTTTTTTTTAAGTACAGCTATTTGATCATGCTCACTACTTTTATGCTTTCAAAACTCGTTACTATGATATGCTACCAAAATTCTTCTTATGATAGCCTAATCAATACTTTGGCGTGGAAGTCCCCAAAATCATGACATCTCTATAAGTATCATAACACTAAATCTAGTTCAATCATCTAGTATAATAATCATGAATCAAAAGACAACTTCAAATATCATAAAGTCTCGTAATTCAACGGATATATCTCTTGAACAAAAGGGAGCTCGAAGTTGATGCAACTAATGCAAATTTTGGAATTAAAACCTAACATGTGTGCACGGAAAGTAAACATGCTAAAGTGTAAAATAGATTACAAGGTCCTCAGAGATCCCCCAAGCTTGGAATCAAACCGGGTGGATCAAATAATTCCTTGAGATTATTTGATACCGTGGTGCGTCATTAGTTTGCAGCAGTCTTGCTGGAGATTGCCGTACGAAGCCTCTTGTTTGTTTCCTCTAGGGCAGATATGCGGTGCAGGCACTTCTACAGATCTGAATGCAAGAGGAACATCCCGTTAGTGACTTTGCTCATCACGTCATTGAGTTCCTTCTTGCCTTCTAGATCCAAGATCCGCTTGCACACAATCTCCCTATGAATGAGTTCTTCTTTTTGGTACTTATCTAATTTATGAAGACGATGTTTAGTGTATGGAATGTGTGTGTTGACGGGCACGTCCAAAAGGTTGAACCCCCAATCCTCTTGAGGCTTCATGATACGTCATAAATGTATCTATAATTTTTGATGTTCCATGCTTGTTTTATATCTACTTTCTTATATTTTGTTCACACTTTGAGGTGTTTTTATACATTTTCTGAAACTAACCTATTAACAAGATCCACAGTGCCAGTTGCCTGTTTTTTGCTGTTTTTGGTTTCAGAAAAGCTAGTAAGGAAATATTCTCAGAATTGGACAGGACAAAAGCCAAAGTCAATATTTTACCCGAAGCAACACGGAGTCCGGAGGGGAGACGAAGTGGCGCACCAGGGCGGCCAGCCCTAGGTGCGCCATCAGGGGGTGTGGGCCCCCTATTGCTCCACCGACCTTGCCCCTTCGCCTATAAAAGCCTCCCGGGACATAAAACCTAAGTACCTGATCAAAAATCCATAAAAGAGTCTGTAGCCGCCGCCATCTCCATCCCTAGATTGGGGGATCCGAAGATCTTCTTGGCACCCTGCCGGAGGGGAGAGATCACCCTGGAGGCCTTCTTCATCACCATGCCTACCTCCGGTGTGATGCGTGAGTAGTTCATCCTTGGACTATGGGTCCATGTAGTAGCTAGATGGTTGGTTCTCCTTCTTTGTGCTATCATGTTTAGATCTTGTGAGCTCCGTTCATGATCAAGATCATCTATTTGTAATCCTATATGTTGTGTTTGCATGGATCCGATGGATATTGAGATGCTATTTCAGATTGATTATTGATTCTATCATGTCTATGTTATTTCTGATCTTGCATGCTCTCCGTTGGATAACTATCTTAGCCAAGTAGATGGTTGCAACTCCAAGAGGGAGTATTTATGCTCGATAGTGGGTTCATGCCTCTAGTAATATGGGGAAGTGACATAAATATCTAAGGTTGTAGATGTGTTGTTGATACTAGGGAGAAAACAACAATTCTTTGTCCATGGGGTAATCATATTGTTTACTTTACACACTTTTCTTAATGCAATTATTTGTTGCTTGCAACTTAATACTAGAAGGGGTTCGGATGATAACCTGAAGGTGGATTATTAGTCATAGATGTAGTTGGATTACGGTCTATGTATTATGTTGTAATGCCCAATCAAATCTCATAGGAGTCAATGTGTCTAGTATATGCATTGTATGCTTTCTCAAATCTGTCAATTGCCCCGCTGTAATTTGTTCACCCAACATGCTATGTATCTTAAGGAGAAACACCTCTAGTGAACTATGGACCTCGGTCCATTCTTTTACCATTGATATACCATCTACTATTTACTGTTTACTGTTTGTTTTCTGCAAGCAATTACTATCTTCCACACGATACATTTAATCCTTTGTTTTTCAGCAAAATGAGTGAGATTGACAACCTCACTGTAAGTTGGGGCAAAGTTCTATGGTTGTGTTGTGCTGGATTCCAAGTTGTTAGCAACACCTTGGAGTTGTTTCCTTGCTCCTACTGGTTCGATAACCTTGGTTTCATAACTGAGGAAAACTTGCTGATGTGCTCATCATACCTTGTTCTTGGGGTTCCCAACGAGCTCGACGTATCCTGAGCCATCACTTCACGCTCATACATGCGTTCATGGTGATCTTCTTTGTTGTTGAAGTATGCGCTATGGTCTCCTGGTAAGTTCCTACATCGGGACAGTGAGATTTCTTACGCTTTGGTGAGGAGTATTTGACGATGATGAACTTTAGTGACTCCGTGCACCCCTTCCCATGAGGTTTCTTGGATTCCTCCTCACTTCGGGCTTCACCATAGCCAGGTAGTCTGGCTACTGCCACCCCCTCTTCGTTTGCCTTGAACTGGGTAGGGCATCAAATAGATTGGATCTGTTGATATAAGAGGGAAGAAGACCTCTAGGGAGGCTTATTAAGAGTCAAAAATAGGGGAAATTGTATTGGAAGGAACATGGTCGACAAAGAAAAGAATCTCAACAAATATAGAGAGAAATAAGCGCAAAAGGAAGAAATCGCGATTGTAACGACCGACTGGTACTGGCGGACTCCCGTACGACGCGCCCGTACCGGGTCGTGTCCAAAAATTCACGATGCGAAAGTCGGTAACTAGTTAACCGACTAAGTGGTACTGGCGGGTCCCACCCGTACTGCCCGTCCATACTGAATTTACCGACTTCATTTTTTTCATAGCAAGAACGGATGGAAAAGGTACAAAACTAGTGACGATCAGCCATACGGGCGGAATGCGCCTCTACTATGTGGTCATACCAATATGCAAAAATGAAGCGAAGATCACAGCCGCCTTAATGACCGGTGGTACGAGCGGAGCCGGCCATACCAACCTCGTAATACCGGCAATGAACTCAGAAAAACGAAGGGAATACAGATATGCAAAAAGAAACAACAGAAAATCGCCCAGAACAAATGTGTTTGGGATTTCATACGCTTTGATCATCGAGAGACATGACTTTATTTGGGTACCTTCTCCTTGTTGGATCAACCTTTTCGTCTTCCCTTTGAATAAGGTTGGTTGCAGAAAATCACCAAGACCATTTCAAGAAGAATTTGAGAACTTCCTTTTCAGAATTGTAGTTCCCATTGGTATGCAAATGGATGACACAGCCTCACGTGGATTAGCTTCTGAATGTCCATGGGTGGTTCCTCCTTCTCTTCTTTCCTTTGGAGAATCTGCAGATCAAATTCTTGCAAAAGTAGAGTCCAACAGATCATTCTTGGCTTAACGTCAGTCCTTTCAAGAATCTACTTTAAGTCAATACGATTAGTATGTACCCTTACTTTAGAGTTAATGATATAAGATCTAAACTTATCATAGGAGAGAACCACAACGAAAAATTCTTTTTCTGCCATATGGTAATTCTTTTGGGCCCCGTTTAACGGGCGACTAACATGATGAATGATATTAAAATCATCACTATCATACTAACAAAGAATTTCTCCCACAGATTCATGACTAGCCTCGCAAAATAACTCAAAAGGTTTCTTCCAATTAGGCGGTTTATAATGGGGGCTTCAAGGAAGGCCTATTTTAATATGTTGAAAGCAACAAGACACTTTTCATCAAAATTAAAATCAACATCCTTTTGAAGAAGGTTAGTTAAAGGTATAGCAGTTTTTGAAAAAATCTTAATGAACCTTCTATAAAATCTAGCATGGCCCAAGAAACTCCTTATACCTTTTACATCACAAGGAGGTGAAAGTATTTCTATTGCTTCAATCTTTGCTTTGTCAACTTCTATACCCTTATCTGAGATTTTGTGACCAAGCACTATACCTTCTTGAACCATAAAATGACATTTTTCCTAGTTCAAGACTAAGTTAGTGTCTTCACATATCTGCAAAACTTTATGAAGATTATGGAGGCAATTATTAAAGGAAGTTCCATAAATAGAGAAGTCATCCATGATTACTTCTATAATACTTTCAACATAATCGGCAAATATAGCACTCATACACCTTTGAAAAGTGGTAGGAGCATTGCAGAGACCGAAAACATACAGGGATATGCATAAAGACCATATGGATAAAGAAAAGTTGTTTTAAGTTGATCATTAGGGTGAACAACAATTTGTGAAAAAACGGAATAACTATCTAAGTAACAAAAATAAGAATGCATAGCGAGCCTTTCTAAAGTTTGATCTATAAATGGTAAAGGGTAATGGTCCTTCCTAGTTTCCTTATTAAGTTTTCTGTAGTCAATGCACATCTTGTGGCCAACAACAGTTCTAGTAGGTATCATCTCATTATGGTCATTTTCAACAATAGTAAATCCACCTTTCTTAGGAACATAATGAACATGACTTACCCATTCACTCTGTTCTACATGAAAGATAACCACTACATCTAGCAAACGTATTATTTCTTTCCTCACCTCTTCTTTCATGTGAGGTTTGAGTCGCCTATGAAAGTCTACGGTCGGCTGGGATCCTTCATCCATGAATATTCTTATAGGGTTCGCAACATGGAAAACAAAAAATTGCTATCGCAGGAATACACAAAAGCCAAGATCTAATCTATGAGATCGGTGCAATGAGTTTGTAGAGTACTAACCCTCATAGATCCAAAGCATTTAACGAGATTAGATTCTCGTGGTTGATGTAGTCGATCACTTGCCAATCTCAAGATCATGTAGACGATCCTTCCGGTGCCATGTTCCTGCAGCGCTTTCGCAGTCGGTCACACATATGGTACTCGATGAAGACCTTCCTCTCCCTTGTTCCAGCAGGCAGCAGAGGTTGTAGATCTCCTTGCAATTCTGGCAGCATAACGGTGTGGTGACAGAGGTGGAGGAGTAGACCCTGTAGGGATTCGCCTAAACCCGGAGCAGGTATGATGGAGTAGAGGGATCCTCGGCAGCTAGGGTTTAGGCACCAAGGGAGGAGGTGGTTTTGGCGGCGGCTAGGGCGGTGGCGACTCCTGGCGGTGGTGGCGCAAGGTGGTGGCCCAAGGGGCTAGGGTTTTGGGGTAGTGGGGTGTGGTGCACCCTCCCCTCCTTTTATGGGTGGGATAGTCAGCTAGGGGTGGGTCCACCCCCTACTCCCCTTTGGCCGGCAGATTGGGGAGGGAGAGGGAAACCTCTTCCCTCCAGGTTTCGTCTCCTTCCACCACTCGAATTTTGACTTTCCAAAAATCCGGTTTGACTTTTCAAACACTTGTTTGATCTATCAAACATTCTTTCTTTCGACCAACCAAGTGACCTATGGTATGTGATGTCTACGCATGCTTCTATTCTTGTAGACAGTGTTGGGCCTCCAAGTGCAGAGGTTTGTAGAACAGCAACAAGTTTCCCTTAAGTGGATCACCCAAGGTTTACCGAACTCAGGGAGGAGGTGGTCAAAGGTATTCCTCTCAAGCAACCCTGCAATCAAGATACAAGAAGTCTCTTGTGTCCCCAACACACCCAATACACTTGTCGGGTGAATAGGTGCACTAGTTCGGCAAAGAGATAGTGAAATACAAGTAATATGGATGATTATAAGTGGTAATTGCAATCTGAAATAAGAGTGGCAGCAAGCAAACATGTATCAAGACTGATTGTAAACGGTGTTTCAATGCTTAGAAACAAGGCCTAGGGATCATACTTTCACTAGTGGACACTCTCATATAAATATCTTCTCTTCATTATGCTACCCTGAACTACTCTCTGGTTGGACGATGTAGGGCTATAACAGCACACCTTAAAGTTTGCATTCTGCGGTGACCCAGCATACCACTGCATGATTAAGTACACTATAGTCGTTGACATAACACCAATGAAACACCGTTCACTAGTATTACATCCCTCATAGTGGTACAAAAGAAACACAGCAGGTCCAAGACATGACTATAGATTGCAACTCGACTCTTTACAAAAGATCTAGAGAACACTCTAGGTTAAAGAGATAGATAGAACTTCTTACAAAGAAGAGCCAGAAATAATAACTCATAACTATCTAGTAACCAAGACTAATATCTAAACTATTTGGCTTGCCATTGCTGCTATTGCAATGCTCTACAGAAGTAGGTTTTATGGTTAGAGAATCTACTCCTATCTACTTAAAAACTTTGTCTTCACTTTGGTTGATGATATGTTGACTTTATTGACTCTGTTGACGAACTTGAGCTGTCGATGATGGTTTCTTGAGCAGAAATTGATGTTGGTATCGTCTTCAACGGCTTAAAAGCTAGCAAGGGTTAAGAAGGTACAGTTGAGTACGAGCGTACTCAGCAAGTTCACTAAAAAGGAGTGTATGATGCACTATCTCTACAGCCACAAACCATAGGTCGTAGGCAATGCAGGTTTTTGTAAACATTTCTTCAAAGATTGCTTATATTCTGAAAACTATGTCCGACAGCGTTCATAGGTTGACCAGAACCTTTGTGGGGTTCCTTTCCTGCCGCGTTCGTAGCTCCTTCCCGGAACAGGGAGTAACATGTCACAATTCTTACACTCTACAGAGGTGCGTCACTTTTCCCACAAGATATCTTAAGCTTTGTTGCACAGCCGGGAGTATGTCCCCGTTCAAACTTCCATGGTTTGAGGCCCAACTTAAGATCCAAGCCAATCACTGCCCCCTTAGTGACCCCGCATGAAGACACGATCCTTCGGGGCTCACTACATCTCTGTTAAGCCCTCTTCCGGGCAAGCTGCAACCCTGATGAGTTCCCGAAGACTCTGTAAACAGCTCTGGCTGGCGGTCACCATCATCTATGGTGAACTCTGACCTAGACAGCCTGTACAGATAATCTAGACACCTAGCTCGCGGGGAACTAAGGGGTCCCACCCATGTGCTAGATTCTCTAGAACTCCACGAGAAATCAATAGCCTCACGATAAGGTCATCCGTCCATACGAAAGGAAGAAGATACATCTGACTTCTCTGTCCCATTCCAAATCTCATGGTTGACGCGTAATATATGGCGCTAGAATCACTAGCGACATTGGTTGTTAAGTCCTATATGATACATTACTGTACAATGGCATTTCCATTGCTAGTTATGATAGGTTAGCTAATCACCCTGGATGAGTAACCGATATTTCTAGTTAATTGTGAAAATAGTATTTTCGACCTTTTTGAAATGCAGGTGATGACACAGTTGAGTTACAAGCAAAAAAAATAATCAAAGGACATGAGCAAGTTGTGAACTTGCCTTTTGTGATTGCAAGAGTATGCACTCACGGCCTTCAAGACAATAGAAGATCCAAAATCTGGAAATAGCATCATTGGTCCGGTAAGGACTAATGTTTAAAGAAACAAGATGCAATTATGCATAAGTAATGTAATGCAATTAGATAAACGCGAAACCCCGGAATATTCGTATCTGATCTAGGGTTTGGAGTTTGTGATGAGTTCTTTGGAATGTGTTGTACTTTTATATCAGCTTAACACAAGTGCTTCTTGTTAAGGCTTGTGAGAGTGTGTGAGAAAATATGTAAATACTAAAACATTCAAATGGAGCATGGTATTTAAAATATTTCTTAAACAAGATTAAAAATTAATTAGAGGTTTTAAAGAAGTGTTCAAGAATAACTTTTAATGTTTCTTAAGAGAATAACTTTTGAGGGAAATATTATTTTACAAAGTAAAAAGTATTCAAACTTAGGGCTAACACTTTAAGGTTTTCTTATTAGCTAAGATTATTAAAGAGGAAACATTACTACATTAAACAATCCTAGCATAAGTGGTGGAGATTTATTCATTTTCTAAAATTAAAAATCAATATTGAATGTTTTATTGCGTCAGTGCTGACGTTAGCATGACGCACACACGTGGGTTAAATCTTTTTACATCGAGACAGACTCTAGTCTGAGTCATAGACCGGTGGGCCACTGGCCACGTCGGCAACCATGCTGACGCGAACCACTCAAAGAGGACATCACCTCACCGGCGCGTGACGTCACCACACCGGACCTTCGCCGGAGTACAGCGGCGAAGCCAAAATATGGCACCAGAGACAACGCAGAGAGGTGCGTTAGAACAAGAAGAGCATGACGAACCTAGCTAGACCCTTCACGCACACTGAAGATCACCGGAGCATCACCGACGACCAACTTTTGCGGAGACCGACGACAAACTACGACAATGCAATGATCCAAAGCGAAAGAGGGAGATTGGAGAGGTGCTTGAGCATCGTTGACTCACCAGGATGCTGATGGAATGATCGGCGAGGCGTGCAGATGACCGGTGACGGTGAATCGCTGGTAATGGCCGCGGTGGCCGACGACACTTCAGGCTCGATTCTGCGTTGTTCGTGGTATGCTTGCTTGTGAGATTTGTCGGAGATGAACGAGGACAGTGAGGAGCTCCCAGTGGTGGTCTTAGCGAGGCCTGGGGTGACCGGAGACGGCGAGGATGACGATCTCCGACAAACTAGGGTTTCGGCTCCTGGAGAGGAACAAAGAGAGATGGAGAGCGAGCGAGGGGGAATGAGGATGAGGTCGAGAGAGGCGTCGTGGTGTCGTTCTTATCCTCCCAGACGACGGTAGTGTGGATCTCCACACTGGCGAGCAGCAGCGCTCGCGCCACGCAGCAGCTTCGGCGGCCGCGCGAGGTAGACGACGCCGATTGAGTGGACAAAGGGGTATGCGGGCCTGTGCTGGTACTAGGCCATTGCAGAGCGAGCGGAGCGTTGCTGCTGCTGCTCGCGCGTGACACATAGCAGATGGGCCGCGGCCCAAGCTGGTCTGCTTTGCTCTTTTCTTTTTCAATTACATTTTCTGTTTTCTCTTCTTTTATAAAACCATTTTAAATTTAAATTTCTTTAGGGATTTAAATATCCAGAGAATTTATAAGTCTAGAATAGTAATGTATAAAGCAAGTATGACACTCTTCTCCTGATTTATTATTGTGCATTAAAATATATTCATTATATTAAAAGTACTTTTCATTAATAAATATTAATAAGGATTTGGGTTTTAGGAATTGGGTTCTTATAATAAGTTTTCATAGAAATGATTCTGGTTTCACTTGATAATCTTAATGGTACTAGTTTGAGATGTTTATCCATGTATATAGAATCTTGTTCCTACTTATCTTCATAAAGGATTTATCTAAATACATTATAAGGGATTCATCTTTGTGGTTTATAATGGGATGATATAAGTTTCATGGCCCTCGATACCTGATGATTTGACAAATCTGATTATACTTGGTTTGTCGAGTTTAGAATTACCACAGAACACTTTTGGTTAGGTAACAATGAAACAATAATAATCATTGGTGGATAAATACCAATGTTTGTTCAAATAAAGATATGGATTAATATTGAGGTTAGACATATTGCCACCATGTTTTATGATCCTAAATAACATCTCAACTTAAAGTGAATTATTGGATTGCCTTCATAATGTGATCTTAATGATTCTATGAGACTAGGTTCTTTATCAGGGTTTAAGACGATAAGATAGACAAGGCTTTCTTCCATAAACTCTCAACTGGTATTCTACTTATCTCTTAGACATTTCCTTTGACTAAGAGATACTATCCAGTGGCTGACTAAAAATAGGAATTGGTTTAACTACTAACTTAATTCTTAGGTTTTGGACAAAGAAGTAGACATGGGTCTTATCATGATTTTATGTACTGTTGGTTAAAGGTTTCTCAAGCAATCCTACCTTAAGACTTCACTAGGATTATCTTTAGATAAGGAATTCCTTTCCTAAATATACACTATAAATCCCTCTTATCTTATTCACAAAGATCACATCTTCCTGAATAAGAAAATTATCTGACTCCACCATATCCATCATCATATGATGACATGGTCATGCCACTTAAACATTACTCCTTCATTCTTCTCCTAGTATATAACTCTTCCTAATTAACTACCATTGATGCACCTATCAATGTAGCTCTGCTAACTCCATCTATTAACTTCCTTAATTCCATCTTGCAACTTCTTCCAAGGCTTGCAAGATTATAGTTCTCTCTACATATCACATGTGATAACAATCCTCTAGAATAGGTATGGTACTACTCCCATAATACAAGTTTGTTCTTGTATAAGATTGATTAATCTACTATGCCTCCAACTACTCCATATATTGATGTTATATACTTCATCATACTCTAGCTTGACTTCTCATGTTCAAGCTAGATGGTTCAGCTTACTAGGCTTTACCTAATTTGGTATACTCACAACTCTTCTTCAACACCTAGTCATCTATTCCCAAGTGACTTGAGAATAATGACCACCATCATTTGATCAAACTAAGCTTAGGCTTCTAATTGTCTGATCGAGATCTATTATCCACTAAATAGTAAACTTGTACTAGTCTTTCTATAAGGCTTTATCTTGTTAAGGAAACTTACTTTAGGTTTATACCTACTAGGCTTAACAAGGTTATTATTGGATACACAAATACTATTAGATTTCTCATGGCTCCTCAATTACTAGTTTAACTCTTAGGCTTAGACACTTCTTCTAGTTAACTCATGAGTGAGTTATCTCCTTCATCACCAGATGGTTTGATCTCCACCAAGGATCTCATTCCATTGATGATGGCACAGTCTACCATAACTAGTTCCTTCTTATTGACTAATTTACTTTAGGTCCTTGGAAGGTCAACACAATAGGTCAAAGGCTATGAGTCAATAACTGCTAGGTCAAGAATTGATCACACACATTGATGATCAATAGACACTAGGACTTGGTTAAATAGGAATGTCATCTTTTAATATGACAACAAGGGTATGTGATGGATGGTCTTAGCTTCATTTCCTTATCTACTCTATTTGTGATAAGAGTTAAGGTTTAAGAACTACCGTAATACCCATGGTAGGAATAACTATAGCAAACAAGTGTTTCTAGATTTAGTTATGAGTTTCTTTTACTTAAGTCATATACTTGACTTGGTATTAAGGGTTTGTGGTAGATAATACCTTGATATCATATTTATAGTATTAAGTATTCATCCTTAAGTTGTGGTATGGAATACCATGTAATGATCTCTAGAAGATCAAGTACTCTTATTAAATAGTGTGTTGTGACTTGGGTTCATTACATTTGATCTACCCTTAGATCAAGTCATATTACCCAAAGTAATATTTTAGCAAAGGTCATATTGAAACTTATTGCAGTCAACTTGATGATGTACTTCAGTTCCACCAAGTTAAGAGAAGCTTCAATCACTTTGACAAGTTTTATTCAAAAGCGCGAAAATTGTTCGGATTTTCTATGCATGAATGCAATGCACACAACTGTGCTCAGCTTATTTCTAAGCTCTAATGCTCGGGTGTTACACATTCCCCATCTTGATAACCCCTCACTATCACCTCGAGCGCTAGATGGTTCCAACAAACACCACAATCTCATAGAGACATCCAACTCAAATTATACTCATGATAAGTATTTTTGTAACCTTAGCCAAAGTGCCACACGGTGTGCACACTGTCAACTTCACAGACGTGGGGATAAGCAGAGATTAATTAAAGCACTTGAGTAGCAGAATAGATCTATATATTACAAAGCTCATGATCTCATAAGATCGTGCATGGAGAGAGAGATGAACACATAGCTACCGGTAGAGCCCTTAGCCTCGAGAGAGAACTACTCCCTCCTCATCATGGGAGTCAGCAACAGCGATGGAGATGGTGGTGGAGTCGATGGAGATGGCTCCGGGGGCACTTCCCCGTCCCGGCAGGGTGCCAGGATAGAGACTTCTGTCCCCCGAATCTCCTCTTCGGTGACGGCAGTGTTGTGGAACTTTTCGTGGAATTCTGATCTTATACTTAGGGTTTTCATCTCAGGGGGTTTATATAGGCGAAGAGGCGATGCTAGAGGTGGGCTGATGACCCACAAGTATAGGGGGTGTATCACAATATTTTCGATAAGTAAGAGTGTCGAACCCAACGAGGAGCAGAAGGTGTTGACGAGTGTCTTGGATCAGGAATTCTCTATAAATACTTAGCAAACAGATTTTTAGGGGTTTTGATAATGCAGATAAATAAAGTGTGAGTTAATAAAGACAATAATAATAAATGCAGCAAGTGGCCCAATCCTTTCTTTAGCAAAGGACAAGCCGGTTGTATTACTTAAGATGACCAAACATTCTTGAGGACACACAGGAATATCATCAAGTGCTTTCGCTTCATATAGTTGATTAATCTTCTTTAGTTGGATAAGTGTTGTGTGGGTGAACTTGTGCTAATGTACTGACCTTCCTAGGACTAATACATACTTGTGATTATACACCTTGTAAGCATCCGCAAGTACAAGAAAGTAATTAAGATAAAAACCTAACCACAACTTTAAACTCTGAGATCCTAAACTCTGAGATCCTATCACTCCGGCAACCCCTATGATTAGTAGCCAAATACATAATGCATTCCCCTAGGCCCATAAAGGTGAAGTGTCATGTAGTCGATGTTCACATGACACCACTAGAAGAATAACACCACAACTTAAATATCAAACCATTGAATCTTTCTCAACACAATTCCACTACTAACAACATGACTTCTCCCATGTCTTCAAGAACTGAACGAACTACTCACGAGACATCATATGGATCAAGATCAGCGATGAAGTAATGACCAGTAACAATCTGAACATAAATGATAATTCAATGGTTCCACTCAATAGCATCAACTACAACAAGTAATCAACACCGGGAAAGTTTCCCCTAAGAACTATGCAAGATTCAACCCAATTGTTACAGCGGTATGGAGTGGTGATGATGGTGCTGGTGGCCATGATGATCCCGATGAAGTCTAGCATGATGATGGTGTTGATAGCGATGATCTCCCCTCTTCGGGAAGGAATTTCCCCGACAGAATTCTGTCTGCCGGAGAGCTCTTTCTCTCTCTGTAGTTTCTGCCCCGCAGAGGCGGCAGAACCTTTCTGTGGTCGCTCCCCCAGTCTTAGGGTTTCGTGGGGATAATATACGCCAAAGGGGAGAGCCGAAGGTGGGATAGGGTGGCCACCCCACCTGGTGGCGTGGCCAGGGTTGGCTCGCGCCAGGGGTGGTGTGGCCCCCCTGTGGCCCATCTCCGCTCCCCCTTCTGGCATCCTTCGTCTTGTGGAAAATAGGATTTTGCATGTATTTTCCGGGATTTTCTGATCTTCGTGAATTTCGCCTCCAAATAGTGCCTTTTCCATCAGAATCCTGACTTCAGTGGTCCATCCTCCAAAAGTCATCGACCATGCAAAAATAGATGAAATAACATAAGTACCATCTCTTAATATGAAATATATCAATGAATAACAGTAAATTATGATATAGAATAGTTGCAAAATGGATGTATCACCCCCCCTAAGCTCAAACTTCGCTTGTCCCTAAGCAAAAACTGAGCTCAATAAACATGACCTTAGGTTTGTGTAGTGAAGTATCGATAAAAGAATACGGACAAGAAGCATCACATTCATCTATACACAAATCATAATAGAAGACAACTCACTATTATATAACTTAACTTGTAGTAAGTAAAGGAATCACAATAAAGATACACAAAGTAAATCATAATTGGTAATGGCAAACTTTGCTCTTGGTCAAGGAACAGTTAACAATTTTGTAGGAGTTCAAACATAATGGGGTTTTCAAATGATAGCTTTCGAAGTAATACTCACTAAGATAAGAACAATGTTGAAAACAAGGAACATAAGAAACATGATTGAATAAATCATCATATGAATGAATGAAACACAACAACTCAAAATACTTGCTGAGATATAAAGGAACAGGTTTACTGACTCAACTAAAAGGTAAAAGATAGGCCCTTCGCAGAGGGAAGCAGGGATTTCAAGTTTCATAAAGAGCTTCCAAAAATTATGGTACTTATTAGCTTTCAGCTCTCATTGCCCTATCATCAGCATCTTGAGGTGATTAAGGTTAAAGTGAACAAATATGAGTATATGCTTGACAAGTTATAAGTTGAAAATCTCATGCCCCGTGCTCACGAGTACCATACCTCATGCTACTCAACTTTAGTCACGAGTAAGTTCTTGTCATTGTAAATACATGTGTATCATGGAGAACCGCCAATGGATTACCCCTTGCCCGATGATACGGGAGCTTTCCCATATCAAAATGACAAGGCAAGCAGACAATGAGCATCTCAGCGATCTTTTTATTTACTATTTACATAGGTTTTTATTGAGGATGCTTCATAGATTGCTCACTATGGTTACGCTGCAAGTTTCCACCATGATTAGGCATGGCTTAGACTAGAGGCCCAGGCGTTTTTCTAACACACATACAAACTCCATGAGCTTACAAGCTCCCCTTTTATTTCACACCACCCGGATCCATAAGCAAAAGAATCATGATATCAACTAAATAAGTGCAATGTTGAAAGCGCTCCCCATGGTAACATGGTTTTGCTAATTCACAACTTATAAAGCACAAGAATATACACAACATAGATGGGCACAATGGTTCAAGTTTATTAAGTTCAAGAAAAGTAAAGGGTGCCATCAAGTTTGTGAGAGCTTTAATCACTAATTTTCACATAACAAGTTTAATTCGGAAGGTACATAAAAACATGAGTTTACTTGGAATAGCAATAATTCTAATAGGTATGTATGGTGGACACAAATGGCATAGGTTTTCGGTTTAAGGATTGGATGCACGAGAAGCATTCCCTCTTAGTACAGGTTTTAGGCTAACAAGGCTAGGTAGCAAGCATAAGAGTTGAAGGAAACAAACAAACATACAAGTGATAAAAAACAAACATGCAATCTTTCTTGGAAGCACAAAAGATCTTAACTAGAGAATACTAAGCTTATGAGCCAATCAAGAAAGAAAGATGATGAAATTATATTTCTTAAAAGTGCTTTACTCTTTTCATTCAATTCTCAAATAGTGTTGCTACTAACCAGCCAGGTTTGCCAAAACCAACTAAATTTACTTAATGTTCCCAAAGTGATACCAATACTAACAACAAGATCAATCATATAATAGAAATTGAAAACTAATATAAGATATGCAAAAAAATAAATGATAAAACTTCTCATTAATATTCCATAACAGCAACTCACACCAAGGGATACATAGATATATAACGAGAGGGGGACACTTCCATAATGCAAACCATCCTACATAATAACTTCTCTATTCATGATATGACTCTACTAGAAAGGCAAAAAGATAGAAGATAGTGATGTGATACCGCATCACTCCCCCAAGCTTGGAACAAACCAAGGGGATGCCAAAACCTGATGACGAATTAATCCTTCGGTGGTGGTGGTGTTCTCTCGATGATATTTTCAATCCATTTCCTCAAGTCCTCAATCTCGAAGGTGAGGGTACGAATCAACTCTGAGTTGTGCTCAATGCGGTTCATGATCATGTCAGGTTGTGAATCCCAGCTCGTACGATTGTTTCCCCACTCTTCCTCCTTGAAGTCTTCTTTGCCTACATGGTTAGAACGGGGCATATCCCAATTGGAGGGTAGTTTCTCCTTTGGCATATTATGAAATTGATGCTCATGGATAAGGGTATGGAAGGGATTCTTGGTGCGTGGAGAAGGTGACCGTGAAGCCAAAAAATGACGCAGAGTCTTCCGTCTAGTGGACATCCGTGCAGTCCTTTTGAACCTGGCAGGGTTTACCACCACTCCAATGCTTGCAATGGTGGTGCTGGTGTGCGGATGCTGGTCTTACTTTGCCTCCTCTTCAACTTCACTCTCGATCTCCTCCTCCTGCTCAGAGTCTTGGAGATCCTCCTCCACATGCTCCTTGCCTTATCGTTGGCGGAGACCATTGTGCGTCTAAATTTTTTGGAACAGTTCCTGATAGAAATAGATCGAAATGAAAACACGATGAGAACATGATATACGACCCTCGAGGGATCCAGGGGATTATATATTACGAAGTTTTACAACAAAAGAAAATTTCTGGGAGAAAATGGGTCGGAGACGGGCTCCGGGGTGGCCACACTCCCTGGTGGCGCGGCCAGGTGGGCCCGTGCCACGAGGTGGTGTGAGCCACCTTGGCTTCATTTATGTCCCTCTTTCGACTCATTGCTTTCCTTGTTAGATAAAAACTTCAAAAAAATAACTTGACAGATTTTTCACGGACCTTTTCTTACCAGAATTGTTACCTATTCGAAAATGGACTCTGCGGGTCTCTAAACTTGGTCTTTGATAAATTTTTCCGGAGTCACCACTTGATTAACATCAATATCTTCATCTTCATACACATATAGCTTGAGTCATTTAACCTTTCGCCATCTTATTACACCATTTTCTCCTACAACCTGAAAATTTCTTTCACACAAAAATCCACATAATTCTCATTAGCAACATTAGTGCATGCAAGATAATAAACCTTTGGGTTCAATTTCAATTGAAATCCATAAAAATATAAGCTACTGAAATAACTCCTCTCGAAATCCCAATAGGAATTCAAAAAGGAAATCGATTTAAGAGGCAAATGCAAGAGTGACAAAAATCTGCAAAACAGACCAGCAGGTAAAGATCAATTTTTTAGAACATCTTCTGTTGCTCAAATCAAAAAGTGCAAAACTAACGAAAGTTACATAATAACCTGAGGCATGCACACAAAATTTTACAGATCAGTACTACATTCTGAGATTTTTCACGATTTTTTATAGTGAAGCACAAAAATCTGTTTTAGGACAACAACTTCCCCAAATATTACTTCTCTCTCATTAGAGGCTGATCTTGACACAAAAACCAAACAAAAAGATAAGGAGAGGTTATTATCGAAGTAATAATTTCCAAGACTCAAATAAACAAAAGCAAACTGAAGGCAAAAATATATTGGGTTGTCTCCCAGAAAGCTCTTTCTTTATAGCCATTAAGATGTGCATGATAATTTCAGTGATGCTCACATATGAATATGAATTGAGGTAAAAGATAGCATCAAGAAGCAAATATACTCATGTTTAAGTCTAACCCACTTCCTATGCAAGGGAGTTTTGTAAGAAAATAAATTGTTGAAACCAGAGGCTACTAGCATAAGAGGGCAAAACAAATGTAACATAAAGACTTTCAGCATAAAGCGAGGAAACTTAATATTATTGAGATGCATAAGAGCATGTTTTCCTCTCTCATAATAACTTTCAGTATCATGCATAAATTTAATGACATAACTATCACCTGATTTATTATAACAGTGATTACTTACTCTAACAGAAAACATAGGGACACTAGCTCTTATAACACTACTTTGTGAAACAATATTAGAAGTATCCTTACAAAGAATAGTGTGTCCATCTTTTACATATTTAGTGACAAAGTCTTTCACATTTACTATTTTAGGTTCAACAGCTACTTGTTCATCATGTTCAATAGCTTTATTTTTACTTTCATTAACCATACTAACTATCATAGAATGTTCCTTTACCTTGACTGAGAAAGGCATTTTATCAATGTAAGGTTCAGGTAGAATATGATTAGCAATATAAACTTCAGTATCTCTTGCAGGAACATAGTTAGCAATATCTTTATATGGCACATGATACTTGTTCCACTTCTTTTTAGGAATTTCAATATAAGAAGCAAAATCCTTAAAATAACTTGCAATAGCTTGAGAGTCTAGACCATAAGCATTTCTAATATTTTGAAAGTCATCAGTTCCCATAAAAGATTCAATGCATTCATAATCATAATTTATACCTGACTTTCTTCCTTTATCATTCTCCCATGCTTCAACATTGTCTTAAATACGGTCTATAAGATCCCATTTAACTTCTTCTTCCATGCATGTAAATGATCCAGCACAAGAAGCATCCAATAGATCCTTATCATGAAGAGAAAGTCTTGCATAAAAGTTATTGATAATAATGTTGTGAGGGAGCTCATGAACAGGACATTTGAGCATTAGTAACTTCAGTCTCCCCCAAGCTTGAGCTGTACTCTCTCCATCAAGAGGCCAAAAATTGTATATTTAATTCCGATCTTTGTGAATCTCACTAGGAGGATAAAATTTGGAATAAAAGAGAGGTACTACTTCCTCCCATTCAAGAGATTGTCCATTCTTCAAAAACTTATACCATTCCTCAGCTCTTCCTTTTAGTGATAATGAGAATCAGTTCTTCTTGACTTGATCTGTTGTAATACCTGCACACTTGAACAACCTGCATAATTCGTGTATAAAGAGCAAATGATCATCGGGATGGACAGTTCCATCTCCAAAATAGTAGTTATCCATAACACGATCAATAATTCTTGTAGGTATCTTTAAAGTATCATTTTTAGCAGATGGTGGTTCATCTACTACCTTAGCAGTGGTAGTAGCATTACAAAATAAGAAACTAAGTGAATTATCCATATTGAAAATAAAGTAACTAACAGAAATAAACAATACTCACAGTAGAAGTTTCCTTTACTAGTTCCACTCTCCAATGGTGCTTCACTCCCCGGCAACGACGCCAGAAAATAGTCTTGATGACCCACAAGTATAGGGGGTGTATCGTAGTATTTTCGATAAGTAAGAGTGTTGAACCCAACGAGGAGCATAAGGTGTTGACGAGTGTCTTGGATCAGGAATTCTCTATAAATACTTAGCAAACCGATTTTTATGGGTTTTTGATAATGCAGATAAATAAAGTGTGAGTAAATAAAGACAATAATGAAAAATGCAGCAAGTGGCCTAATCCTTTCTTTAGTAAAGTATAAGCCGGTTATATTACTTAAGATGACCAAACGTTCTTGAGGACATATGGGAATATCATCAAGGGCTTTCGCTTCATAGAGTTGATTAATCTTCTTTAGTTGGATAAGTGTTGTGTGGGTGAACCTGTGCTAATGTACTGACCTTCCTAGGACTAATACATACATGTGATTATACCCCTTGCAAGCATCTGCAAGTACAAGAAAGTAATTAAGATAAAAACCTAACCACAACTTTAAACTCTGAGATCCTAACATCCCTTGTGCAAAGGTTTCCTATGGAGGTTCGGATTTCTGTCACTCCGGAAACCCCTACGATTAGTAGCCAAATACACAATGCATTCCCCTAGGCCCATAAAGGTGCAGTATCATATAGTCGACGTTCACATGACACCACTAGAAGAATAACACCATGCGGTGACCCAACATACCACTGCATGATGTAGTACACTATAGTCATTGACATAACACCAATGAAACACTGTTCACTAGTATTACATCCCTCAGAGTGGTACAATAGAAACACAGCAGGTCCAAGACATGACTATATATTACAACTCGACTCTTTACAAAAGATCTAGAGAACACTCTAGGTTAAAGAGAGAGAAAGAACTTCTTACAAAGAAGAACCAGAAATAATAACTCAGAACTATCTAGTAACTAAGACTAGTATCTAAACTATTTGTCTTGCCATTGCTGCTATTGCAATGCTCTATAGAAATATGTTTTATGGCTAGAGAATCTACTCCTATATAAACCGTCACTTTATCTTCACTTCAGCTGATGTATATGTTGACTTCATTGACTTTATTGAAGAACTTGAGTTGTCGATGATGGTTTCTTGAGCAGAAATTGATGTTGACGTCGTCTTCCATGGCTTAGAACCTAGCAAGGGTTAAGAAGGTATGGTTGAGTACGAGCGTACTCAACAAGTTCACTAAAAAGGAGTGTATGATGCACTATCTCTACATCCATAGACCATAGGTTGTAGGCAATGCAGGTTTTCATAAACATTTCTTCAAAGATTGCTTTTATTCTGAAAACTATGTCCGACAGCCTTCATAGGTTGACCAGAACCTTCGTGGGGTTCATTTCCTGCCGTGTTCATAGCTCCTTCCCGGAACAAGGAGTAACATGTCACAATTCTTACACTCTGTAGAGGTGCATCACTTTTCCCACAAGAGACCTTAATCTTTGTTGCACAGCCGAGAGTATGTCCCCATTCAAACTTCCTTGGTTTGAGGCCCAACTTAAGATCCAAGCCAATCGCTGCCCTCTCTGTGACCCCTTTTGGGGCAAGCTACAACCCTGGCGAGTTCCCGAAGACTCTATGAGCTGGTGATGCCCCTGGCAAGCTCCATAAAGGTCCGACTATACCTTCGGCAGCCACTCATAGATAATCTAGATACCAAAATCATGGGGCCTAAGGGTGCCCACCCATATGCTAGATCCACACAAGGAATCACAACGTCACGATAAGGTCATCTTGCCTCCATATGAAAGGAAGAAGATACAACTGACTTGTCTGTCCCATTCCAAATCTCATGGTTGACGCGTAATATACGGCGCTAGAATCACTAGCGACATTGGTTGTTAAGTCCTAGATATTATGTTCCTTTACCACTAGAACTATATCAATAGATTATTACCACTTGGTAAATAATCCATAATCATATTATTATGAAAATAGTATTTTCTCTCCTTTTTGAAATGCAGGTGATGACACAGTTGAGTTACAAGCATAGAAAATAATCAAAGGACATGAGGAAGTTGTGAACTTGCCTTTTGTGATTGCAAGATTATGCACTCACGGTCTTCAAGACAATAGAAGATCCAAATTCTGTAAATAGCATCATTGGTCCGGTAAGGACTAATGTTTAAAGAAGCAAGATGCAACAATGCATAAGTAATGTAATGCAATTTGATAAATGTGAATCCCTAGACTAAACGTATTTAATCTAGGGTTTGGAGTTTGTGATGAGTTCTTTAGAATGTGTTTCACTTTTATATCAGCTTCACACTTATGCTTCTTATTAAGGCTTGTGAGAGTCTGTAAAACAATAAGTAAATACAACAAGTAGTATACAATACTAAAGCATTCAGATGGAGCATGGTATCTGAAAGATTACTTAAGCAAGATTATTAATCGACGAGAGATTTTATATGTAAATGCTTAATAATTACCTTGAAGATTTCTTATTTAACTAGGATTATCAAAGGGAAAAATATTACTACATTAAACAATCATAACATAAGTGGTGGAGATTTGCATGTGTTGAATAAGGCGCCACATTGTAGATGGTTGACTTCTTAAAATTTCACAAAGTTAGAGTTTAAGTAGGATTACTTGAATGAGGTGGTATTTTATTAAAGTTATAAGTGAATAGGATTCTTGTGATGAACAGTATACTATTTTAGTTGATTTTATAATTGGTAAAATCTTTTTAGGAAAATTAAAATATCCTTAATTTGAGATGATAGTTTTAGTAGATATATTTTAAAATGGTTTAACCTATTTGAACTTCACTTAAACATGAATTCTAAAGGCAATAGTAAGGATTTATATTTTTTTAGGAATTAAAATAAAAGAAAAGGGTTTAAATAAGATTTATTAGTCCTTTACCTTTTATTTGACCTCAATTATGAAAGATGACATTTTTAAAGTATATATTATATCTTTGTGAGCATTTTGGTATATTATAAATATTTTTATGACTTATAAATAATAAGATATGATTTTTATAAGTTCTATTTTTTATAACACTTAATAAAATAATAATTATTAACTAAATGATACAAAAATATATAAAACAAATTTATAAGTCTATATTTTGTTTTTCTATGACTTTTGATATATTATAAATATTTTTTTATAGATTTTAAATAATAAAATCTGTATTTAAGATTTATCCCAAATAGCCTTTTTACTAATAGTAATTATTATATTATTTAAGTTGGAGAATAAAATGTGATAATAGGTTTATAATATAGAGTTTATTTTTCTGAACATTTTGATATATTACATACATTTTTCTGAATTATAAAACAAAAGATATAGAATTAACAAGATTTAACCATTTTATTAAATTTCTGAAATTATATTTATATTTAAACTTATTTTGTTTTATCTATTTACTAACAGAGATAGTCTTTTTTCTACCGGATCAACACCTAACCCAAGTCACTGACAGTGGGACCTAGTGCCACCTCAGCTTCCACGTTGGCAGCCAGAACCCACTCATGTTTGACTGAGTTGACCGATGCCACGTTGACATTGTGATGACGTCAGCAAGACGTCATCACCGGCGGGCAACCTCCCAGGTCGAGTACGAACGAGTCTGGGAGCTAGGCGAGGACACGCGAATGCGATGGACCGATGCAGCGCGACGAGGGGAGATGACTAGCGGTGGAGCCGCCAGTTTTAGGTCGCCGGAGCCTCGACTCCGACGGCAGCGAGCGGCGGAAACCATGGTCGACGATGTGATGACGATGTAAGAAGTAATAAAGGATGGGGAGGGTTCCATGAGAACCAGAAGCTTACCAGGATGCTCCCAAAGGTGTTGGCGAGGTCTGGGGCGACCAGAATCGACGACACGGATGGCAGCCAAAGCTCGGAGTGGACATGGCAATTGGGGCTGCTAGGGCTCCTAGAGCTCGTGCACCTAGATGAGAAGAATGAGGAGATTGATGGAACCTCGGTGGTGCTCTCAGATGAATGAGAGGTGGTCAGGAACGACGGGGAGGCGAGGTACCTGCATCTAGGGTTTCTGGCCTAGAGAGAAATGGGGATGAGGACGACTGGGGCGTCATCGTGTACTTCTTATCCCCAATGGATGACGGCAGCATCGACACGAATCATGGAGACCATGGCGGATGGCGGAGGCATCGCTAGGGAGTTGCTTGCTCGCCGGTCGCGAAGAAGAAGAAATAAGAAGGACGCGAAGAGGTATGTGCCGGTTTGGGCTGCGATGGGCTAGGTGGGCTGCAGCCGAGCGAGCGGGAATTGCCTGCTGCTGCTCGCGAGCGTCAAATAAACACAAGGAGGATTGGGCCACGGGCCAGAAACTTCTGTTCTTGTTTTCCCCTTTTTTTGTCTTTTTATTCTGTCTTCTTTTTTTATTTTATAAATTCATTTCAAATTGGAATTTCTTCAAGGGTTTAAATATCTTGAATTTTTTTGTAAGTCAGGGATATATGATAGAGGTGAATTATAACCCATTCCTCTACATTTCTTGTTGTGTATACAAAATATGTTATTATATGAAGGGTTCTTTTATTTTGTAAAGTAAATATAATTTAGGGTTTACTTCCTATAAGAAAATCTTGTTGAAATGATTTGTATTACCATAAAAAGAATGTATTAGTAGTGGTTTAAGATGGATATTTATATGTACAAAATCTTATTCCTATTTATCTTCATAAAGGATCTACCTAAATACATTATAAAGGATTAATCTTTGTGGTTCATAATATGATGATTTGGTTTTCATGGTCCTCCATATTTGGTGATTTGCCAGATCCAATTCTACTTGATTTGTAGAGTTTAGAATTACCACAGATCACGTTTGGTTAGGTCATTATGAATCAACAACAATCATGGATAGAGAAACACTAAGGTTTATACAAATATAGATATATGGGTTTTGAGAGGATTTAATACTCATATTCAATTATTGATATGAATGAATATAAAGGATAAGACATATTGCTATCATGTTTTGTAAACTTAATAACCTCTCAACTGATATTCTACTTATCTCTTAGACATTTCATTTGACTAAGAGATACTATCCATTGGCTGCCTAAAGATAGGAACTGGTTTAACTACCCTCTTTGACGAGGGTTTAACTCATCAATGCCCATTGTTATGGGCTTGGGTTTTGGAGAAGGAGGGAGCGCCGGAGGCATCAGTCGTCTAGGAAACAAGCACACAGGGACGCAAGGTTTACCCAGGTTTAGGCCTCGTGGAGGTCCCTACTTCTGCTTGTGTGCTCTTAGAATTAATGGAGGAATCGAAGATTATAGGGGCGCGCAGATGCAATCTGGCGAGAGTTGTGTAAACTAATGTTGCGTGTGTCCTCCTCGCCGCCCCTCCTAGCCTTTATATAGATAGGCTAGGTCTCGGGTAGCAGGTCGAGTCGGTTACAGGTTAGGGTTTTCCCTTCAAACTTTCTATCTTTAGCTTCTTCTTGTCTCGCAAGCACTCGAGAGTCCGTGGGCCACTCGAGTTCTCCATTTGGGCCTTGGAAACGCCGTGAGATTCTGCTGTATCCAGGCTGTATATACCAAACTCGAGTACCTATAGGGTATACCCATGTTAGTAGCCCCCGAGTGTCGAGTGGAATCGCAGATTCGACTAGGGACTTTATGAAGCCTTTCGAGTGCATGATTGAGCATTTTTCGAGTGTTTAGTTCATGTCATAGGGATTGTTGATGTGCGTTCCTAATTTAGCCGATGCATCAGTATCAGTTAACTACCTTAGGGCAAAACAACGCAATCTACTCAAACTCGAGTCCCCAGACTCGAATTCGGAAAAGTGCTGGCGTAATCTGACTCAGGTCACGGAGGTCTTACAGGAGTCGAATTCTAGTGTATGGGTGTGAGCACTCGACGCGTCCATCAAGGCATGTTCATCGTACCTATAGGTACGGATATGTTTCTGGTAGTGTGCAGCAGATGCGTTGCCATGCCTTATTCGGGTCTTATCTTCACGCTGTAAGTGCGACATCTGATTTTTGTCATTGCGGAGATGATTTGGGTGACCCAGGAGACGCAGTCTCTTTTTAGGGAAAATGTGAGGTGGAGTCGCCATATCATTCGAGTGTGGATGTTATCAACACACAGTATGATGTACAAATAATCATAGGGTGCGCGACCAGCGCTCCCTATGGGAGTAACCCCCCTAGTGCCTGGTTGAGTCGAAGACTCAAGCAAGGACTAAAAACCTTTTGTGACTGTTGTCGTCTTTTGTTGCTTGTTTCAGTCGAATTTGCTTCCGGCGCTCCCTATGGGGGTAACCCATGATACATAATCGAATCGTGGATTCGAATGGTTCGGTATGCTTTGAATGTTCATATTCCTGCATAAAAATAAAAATCATAGGGTGCGCGACCAGCGCTCCCTATGGGGGTAACCCCCGAGTGCTTGGTGGGGTCGAAGACTCGAGCAAGGACTAAAGTAGTCGAAATCTTCTAATGCTCATCTTGATGACATCAGTGCTGACGATGTGATGACCTCAGTTGCCCGCGTGAGCGGCTTTGACGGGACGTTACGAGCGATGGGTCCCACTTTCTGACTTCGATTTGACTGGGCGTGCTTAATCTTCTGTTTAACTACGTCTCCTCGATTTCCGCGCGTAATGGAGATAGTGGGGGATGGTTCGTGTTTTGGACTCTCCACGTGTCGATAGTGATGTGCGCCACACGTCCAGTAGGATTTCTGCTGGCCGTTGGATTGCATCCGCAAGGGGGGTTAAGTAGCAGCACATCTGTGGTAATTTTCCCATCTGCCCTTTCTCTGCTTGTGCTTCCATTGCCATTGCCGCCGCTCTCTGCCTCCTAGCGCTCATCCTCTTCGTGGCGCTGGACCAACTCCGTGTCTTCCTGATCTACTTCTTCTGCTTGCACGGCCATCGCAAGATGGGGAAAAAGAAGGGAGGCACCGCCGCTGATTCCGCCGCCGCCATTTCTGCCACCAAGAAGAAGGGCGGCTCCGCCACTATGGGCACCAGCGTCGCTGGCGCTGGGAAGAAGAAGGGCACGGGTACCCGCATCACCAATGGTGCGTGGCGCGCATCCGTCATCAAATCCCCCGAGCTCCGTCTCCTGCGCCAAGATGGAGTTCTGTCATCTGTGGAGGATGAGTCACGAGTGCCAGGTGGCGAGGTAATTCCTTGTCCTCCTGCTGGTTTCCGGGTGATGTTCCTTGCGTTCATCATCCGTGGTCTTTCTCTGCCCCTGCATCCTTTCGTCAAGGGCCTCCTATGCTTCTACGGGCTCTAGCTACATCAGCTGTCCCCAAACTCTATTCTCTACATCGCCTGCTATATTACTCTTTGCGAGTGCTGGCTCGGAATCGAGCCACACTTTGGCCTCTTTAAGAGGATTTTCAAGCTGAAATGCCAGTCAGCATCTAATTCTGTAGTCTACGAAGTAGGCGGCTGCGGAATCCATGTTGACTCATCTGCCACATATTTCGATATCAAACTCATGGCGTCCGTCCAAGGGTGGAGAGACAAGTGGTTCTACATCCGTGACCAGAAGGCTGACGAAGAGCAGTACGGACTCGCGCCCTTTGATCCTGCGACGCCGTGCAAGAGAAGGTGTTCTTGGAAGAACGTAGTTATGCCTGGCGAGTCCGAGGAGACGGAAGTGATGTACAAGCGCGTCTACGACCTCGAGAGTCATATGAGTAAAGAATAAGGAGATGCCGCCCTTATTCGCACATGGCCGCGCCGTCGCATCCAGTCTCTGCAGGCCAGAGTCCACCCCATATTCCAATGGGTTGGTGCGGACGATGCCACTCGCGTATCTGCCGATGGCATTTCCGCGGGTGAAGTAGATAAGAGGTTGCGAATGGTGACAAAGTACACCACCAAGGAGGTTCTCCCAGGCGAACCAGTCGTGCCTCCCTTCGACGCCTCTAACCCTCCTCCTGAGGTAGAATTGTGCTACAAAGTACCTTTGTTTGTCAATTGCTTCTATTTTCTTGATGTACAATGAATTGTTTTCTGAATGCAGGATTGGAAGGTGTCTCCCAGTTTGCCCCCTCTTCCTGAGGAGGTTATTCCTCGCGAAGTGGATGAAGAGGATGAGTCAGAATCGACCATTCCACTTGAAGAGGAGAAGGGAGCCCCGAGTCCAGCGATCCGGACACTCACAAGCGTTCTCGCAGCGAGGATTTGGATGCTTCGTCTCCTTCGACTCTAGAGGGCCCATCTATCGGTGCGGAGGAGCCGATTCCTGCCGTTCCTGTGCGCTCTATGGCTCCTCCTGCCCGGAAGAAGCTTCGACTGCCAAAGGAATCGTTGGAGTCGGAGGAGCAGTCCTTCGATCTTGATATATTTGACTGGTAAGTTCTGTATTCGCAACTTTGTTTTGGTTTCTTCTTTGAGTTGTCATCTGTCTTGAAGTTTTTGCTTGATTTTGTGTTTCAATCAAGCGGCGACGTCGTCTTCTAGCGACGTCCAATTTTTGAAGGAGTCTGAAGTCACGGACTCCAAGTCCAAGAAGGTGGCTTTGCGGTCTCCTTCTCCTCCATTGGCGGCCCACTCCAGGCACAATTCATCGAGTTCCCCGCATGCTGGGGAGCATCAGATGGTTACCCGGATGGCTGTGCAACAACCTTCTTTGGAGTCTGTGGAGGATCATGTAGGTATCTTATAGTTGACAGTCGAATTTATTCTTGGCGTGCTTTTCTTTGAACTTTAAATGTCTCTGATGCAGCTCATCGTGAAGGAAGCTGCCTGCCTCGTAGAGCAGGTCCTTAACATGGGTCGACAGCATGCGTGACTGGACAATCGCCATCGCATTGTCGAAAGTAAGTCTTGACTTCATATTTGTCTTTTGTGAATATTATTGATTCGATTTGGTAACACTCCCTTTATGTTGCAGCTGAGCATAATGAATTACTTCACCATGCTGTTGCATTGGAGAAGACGTTGGCCGCGACGACGAAGAATCGCTATGAGGCGGTCGCAGCTTTGAAGGAGTCGTAGAAGCGAGAGCACGATCTCCTTACCTCCACTACTAAGACGGAGAAGTTGTTCGAGGAGCATCTTCTCTCGATTGCCAAGTCCCTCTCAGGTATCTCTGTTTCATCTGGATATGCCTTGCTCTTCTCTACTTTGACGTGTGATTGTTATACTAATGCTTTTGTGTATGCAGATGCTAGCGCCTTGAGCTTTGATGCCCAATCTCTGCGCCGTGAGGATGCCTTGGCCGGTGCCATTGCCGCAGTCGAAGACCGTAGCGTATCCCTCCAGGAGACGCTGGGAAAGGCCAAGGATGTGCTCAGTCGCATTCGTGAGACTTAACTCCCAAGGTCGGACTAATCGACAACCTCGGCGACTTGGTGGAGTCTCTGGATGGAGGAATCCCTGCTGATTTCAAGAACTCACAGCGCTCCGTCGGCGCCACCATGGCACTCACAATGGTGCAGGCCCATGGTGTGGAGATGGATCCCGCCGCTATCTCTGAGGCGATGCCTGTCGACGCTGGAGGCCAGCAGGTAGTGTTTGCTCCCTTTGCAGGTAAATGCAAAAATTATGGTCCCCAGCTTATCGAGACACTCGCCAAGTACTCCGAGGAGCGGCGTCAAGCGAAAGCTGCGAAGGCTGCGGCGTCTGGGGGCACCGCCGGTAAGTCCGTGGCATCAGAAACTACCATGGATGCGATGAAGGTCCCGAGGCCGAAGTCAAAGTCGAAGAAACACACTGCTCCTTAGTTTTATATGTAATAGCTCTAGTGTTTGGACCTTTTGTGTCTGTGAGACAATGCTTTTATGGGGGTACCCCAACCAAGACTTTGATATGTTTGAATGTATCCGAGCCTTTCGCTAGTGTATCTTCAGCCTCTTATTTTTCTTTTGTTTGGTTCGTGATAGGGTACCTCGACTTCGAGTGATCCTCGGGATCCGCCACCCACTGATGAGACCTTAGCACAGCCGCGTTCAAGGGTGGATGAGTTGTCTCTACTTTCGCGACTGCGTGACCGTGTTAAGCAGTTGGAACGTGAGTTGCCCATCCTCCGTGGTAACGCGGATGTATGGAAGTCAAGGGCAGAGAAGGCTACCGCCCGAGAGCAGTATCTATTGGAGGAGGTGACGCAGCTGGGCGATCAGTTCAACCGTTAACTTCCTGCCTTCTCATCTTTTCTTGTAGTCAATCGTGGTAGTTCCTTATCTTCATACTTTGCGTTTTTTGCTTGGTGTAGTTATCAATGCTTGTCATCCGCAGGATGAGAAAGGATTGCCATTCGAATGAATGACCTGACCCAGGAACAGCTTCATGCAAGTGGGTATTTTTGGGTAGACCATGATCGTGCGATCGCACTTGCGACCCTGCAGGATCGTGCTTCTCGAGTACTCCACTTTTTGAAGAAAGCGCAGTCGTGCCTGAGGAATATCTACCAGACGATGTTTCCGCTGGACGCTGTCCCTTCGAGCTTGTTGGCTCTCCTGGCTAAGTTTTAGGATTTGAGTGCGGTTCGCGAGTGCGTGCGACAGCAGTTAGTGGCTGGTGCCAAGGCTGCTCTGTCGCTGGTGCGACTGCATAGTCCTGATGTAGACATTGCAGCTGTTGCTGCTGGACCGCCGACTCCGCCGGCAGGTTCGACCTGGAACATGGTTCCCCATTACAGGCAGTGAATCGTCTAGCAGAAGAAATTGTCGACTTTTTTGACGAACAGACAAACGTTCTTATGTTGCAGCAGTAATTTAACTTGTATCTTGCACATAAGTATACCAGTGTTGTAAAAGTTCGTATGGATACATTGGATGAAATTAATTTATATTGATACGTAAATAGCTTGCTAGCTTATATGTTTTGCGAGTGTATTTGTACTCTGCAGTTCCTTTTCGTTACCCTGACTTGTTTTATCTCAGCACCTTGCCAACCTGCCAGGTGCGTTGTAACTGGGTTGGTGTTTTATCAAGGGTTCGATTGATGTTGAGTCAGCTACTCAGGATACTGCGACTTGTTCGTAGAACGAGGATGTAAAGGGTGGCGTAGCCCCCGAGTGATAAAATCGCCAGAAAAATGAGTAAAAACGTAGAGTTTTGGGGCACTTAGCTTTATTTATTCACAGAACAGTACGATGTACAATGTGTGGCTAAGTAGCCTGGCTGAATAGCCTTATTTGTAATGTAAGAAAAAAACGACTAGGGGTAGAAGCATCACAGCTGCACGATGTTCCAGGGGTTGGAGTATGCGAATCCTGTCTCAAAATCTTTAAGGCAATAGGCACCACCTGGGATTACTTCTATAATTGCGTATGGTCCCTCCCAAGGGGAGTCGAGCTTGAGGTGCCCTTGCTGCTTCAGTCGCAGGATCAGGTCTCCTTCGATGAAGGATCTGAGACGTAGCCTTCTGATGTGGTAGTTGCGCAGATTCTGTTGGTAGATCGTCGATCTTTCTGCTGCGATGTCCCGTGCCTCGTCAAGGAGATCGACAGAGTCTTCGAGTGCAAGTGTAGACTCCTGCTCGCTGTACGCGACCACCCGTGGGGCTTTAAAGCGTACTTCTGTAGGTAGTACTACTTCAGCACCGTGCACCATGAAGAACGGGGTTTATCCAGTGGCACTGTTTGGGGTTGTGCACAGGCTCCAAAGTATGGATTGGAGCTCGTCTGGACAACATCCAGCGGCTTGCTCTAGTGGCCGTAGGAGTCGCTTCTTGATTCCACCGCAGACGAGGCCATTGGCCTTTTTGACTTGACCGTTGGTCTATGGATGAGCTACGGAGGCATAGCTTATGTTGATTCCTAGGTTTTCGCAGAAATCCTGGAACTCCTTGGAGGTTAAGTTCGTTCCATTGTCCATGATGATGCTATGTGGCACTCCGAAGCGAGGGACAATGGACTCGAAGAACTTGACGGCACTAGCTCCTGACTAGTTTGTCACTGGCATGGCCTCTATCCACTTGGTGAATTTGTCGAGTGCGACCAGGAGGTAGATGTATGCTCCTTGCGAGGACTTTGGGAGCTTGCCGACCATGTCAAGTCCCCATTGCACAAAGGGCCAAGCCAATGGTATTGGCCGGAGTTCCACGCCAGGTGCATGCGGTTTGTCCGCGAATCGCTGACAAGCATTGCATCGCTGGACGATGTCCTTGGCATCCCGCATGGCCATGGGCCAGTAGAATCCAGCTAGTAGAGCTTTGGCGACGAGGGCGCGACTGCCGGCATGGTGCCCGCAGGTCCCTTCATGGATGTCGAGGAGGATGGCCTTCCGTTCGCACTGGAGACGCACCGTTGGAGTACTCCTGTGATGCTGCGTTTGTATAATTCGCCGTTGATAACGGCGAATGCCTTGGATCACCACGCAATGTGTCGCACGTCAGTCGAGTCGTCCGGCAGCATCTTGCTGAGAAGATATGTGATGTAGGGTTGAGTCCAAGATGGCTCGATCATCATGACACCCATTGGTCCCTCGAGTCCTGTGTCAAGCTCCAGGTCATTGAGTTCCATTGGCTCATTGGGTGGCGTAGCCCCTGAGTCCGTTGTTGTGCTTGTTTTTTCTCTGCGGCCTTTGGCTTGATGGAGCATTCGCAGATATGCTCAAGAAATACCCCAGGTGGTATGGGGGCGCAGGTGGAGCCAATGTTGGCGAGTGCATCCACCTCTTCATTGCTTTCACAGCCTACGTGTCGTAGTTCACAGCCGTCGAAGTCCCCTTCGAGTGTGTCGTAGAGGTCGCGGTAGGTGATCATGTTGTCGTTCAGCGCGTCGCACTCGTGCATCGTTTGGTTGACCACCAGTTTGGAGTCACCGTAGATGATGAACCTCTTGGCGCCGCAGACTTTCGCCATGCGCATCCCGTGTAGCAGGGCCTCGTATTCAGCTTCATTGTTGGAGGCAGTGAACTGCATTCGCAGAATGTATTTAAGCTTGTCTCCCTGGGGCGATGTCAGTATGACACCTGCGCCAGCCCCGTCCTTTCGTTTGGATCCATAAAAGTGCATTGTCCAGAGGTAAGACATAGCTGGCTTTTCGGGGAGCTGGTTCTCCATCCAGTGCACGAGGAAATCAGGGAGGACTCGTGACTTGATCGCGTCGCACTTCTCGTATGTAATGTCTCGTGGAGACAACTCAATTCCCCAAAGTGTGACTCGTCCAGTGGCATCAGGGTTGTTGAGGATATGTCCCAGCGGGGCGTCGTTGACCACCACGATGTGGTGCTCCTGGAAGTAGTGGTGCAGTCGCCTGGCTATCATGAAGACGCCGTATGCCAGCTTCTGGTAGTGCGGGTACCGCTGCTTTGTTGGCCTGAGGACCTCGATGAGGTAATAGACTAGGCGCTGGACCCCGTGGACTTTGTTTTCCTCGGCACGTTCCACCACGAGAACCGTGCTAACCACCTGGTTGGTGGCGGAGATGTAGAGCAGCAGTGGTTCTTTTTCGCATGGTCACCAGTACTGGTGAGGTGGATAGTAGACGCTTGAGGTCTTCGAATGCTTCTTGCGCCTCGTCGGTCCAGTCAAACTTGTGAGTTTTGCATAGAAGTTGGTAGAAGGGGAGTGCCTTTTCGCCCATTTGACTGATGAATCGACTGAGCGCCGTGATTCATCCAGCCAGCTACTGGACACCTCTTACGTTCTTCGGCCTCTCGCGGAGATGAGATACCCGAGTAGTTGCCCAAATGGTATGCCGAAGGCGCATTTGTCCAGATTGAGCTTGATCCGGTAGCGGTCGAGGTTGGCGAAGGTCTCGCGTAAATCATCGATTAGCGAGGCTTCCTCTTTGGATTTGATGACGATGTCGTCAACATAGACTTGGATGTTGCGACCAAGTTAATTCTTGAGGCAATCTTGCATGTACCGTTGATAGGTGGCTCCTGCGTTTTTTAGCCTAAAGGGCATTGTGTTGTTGCAGAACACACCGAAGGGCGTTGTAAACACCATTTTCTCTTGATCTTCCTCCTTCATTCGAATATGATTATAGCCTGAGTCGGTGTCGAGGAAGCAGAGGCGCTCACATCCCGTGTTGGAGTCGATGATTTGGTCGATTCGCGACAGCGGGAAGTGATCCTTTGGGCAGTGCTTATTTAGGGAGGTGAAGTCCACACACATCCGCATGATATCCGTGTCTTTTTTAGGTACCAACACCGTGTTAGCAAGCCAAGTGCTTTCCTTGATCTCGCGTATGAAATTGGTGTCGAGGAGTCTGTTGATCTCTATTCCGACCGCCTTTGCTCTTGGTTCAGACAGTCGCCGAATTGTCTGCTTGACGGGCCTTGCGTCTGGGTTGACATTGAGTGCATGCTCGGCGAATTCCCTGGGAACCCCTGGCATGTCCGCTGGACACTAGGCGAATATTTCCCAGTGCTCACGGAGGAATTCGACGAGCGCGAGTTCCTATGCGGAACTCAAGTTGTTGGCGATGAGGGCCATCTTGGTCGGGTCTGTTGGGTGGACCTGGACTTTCTTTGTTTGCACCGACGAGTTGAACGACAGGTCGGGTGAACTTGGTCGGCTCAGGGGAGGCAGATTGTTGTCTGTCGACTCCTTCAATCTTGCGAGTTCCTCCTGCATGCCGAAGGACTGAGAAATTCGGTTGAATTCCCTGTCGCAGCTGTCGGACCTCTCGAAGTTGTCGTTGATTGTAATTACACTGTTTGGACCTAGCATCTTCATTTGCAGGTAGGCGTAGTGTGGCACTGCCATGAACCTTGCGAACACGACGCGTCCGAGGATGCAGTGATATTTTGAAGGCCAGTCATCGACCTCGAAGTCGATGCGCTCTCGTCGAAAGTTTTTCAACGTGCCGAAGATGACGTCGAGGTTGATTTTGCCCTGGGGATATACACCTTTCCCTGGGACGATGCCGTGGAACGTCGTGTCCGAAACTTCTAGACATGTCAGAGGGATCCTCATTGCACGTAAGGTAGTCACGAACATTAGGTTAATGCCGCTGCCGCTATCCATGAAGACGCGACTCATGTCGAAGCCCCCAATCTGCACCTTGAGTACGAGGGGACAGTGGCCTGGACAAGGGAGTTGGCGCGGGTGGTCACGCCGGTCGAAGGTGATGTAGGAGTCGCTTCCACTGAGGTACTCAGTGGTGGAAGGTGGAGAGTTGATCACCAAGTTGACTTGGCGATTGATGGCCTTCTGCACTCGATTGGAGGGACGTCCCTTTTGGATCATCCCCATGTTGCCCACGGGTCGTGGGTATGTCTCGCCGCCGTGATTCTGTACCGGTGCGGCCGTAGGTGGTGGTATTCTAGGCGGTGGTGGAGGAGCTCCATGTGCCACGACGCCTGGGGCGACTCCGTAGCCCATGTTGACTGCGTTGCGGCTCATCCGAGCCAAACCCTCGTGGAGCTTGAGAAACTCGCGGCAGACCTTCAGAAGGTGGCTAGATTTTTTCTTGCCGTCGTGCTTGTCGATGTAAAAATGCACGTTGCACGGCCCAGACAGTTTGTCCTCAATGGTTGTTGCGGGTGCCTCTTCGCGAGTGCTGCGCTGCCACACCTACGTAGTTTTCTCGGAGTCGCGGTATCCGCCGCTGCAATAGCTGCTATTGCGGTTGTCGTCGCGTTTGTCGGCGTAGCCGGCTGCGACCATGTTGACGTCGTCGCAGTCGTCATAGACGCGCATTTGCCGCTTGCCTCGACGGTCGCGTCTGCGCCCGAGGTCGTCGTCGTCGTCGGAGTAGGTGCGGTTTTTCACCGAATCCTCTCCATCGGCCCACCGATTCGCAATTTCCATCAGGTGGTCAATTGTTTTGGGCTTTGAGCGGCCCGGCTCCTCCCTAAGCTCTATGTGGCGAACACCGCCGTTGAATGCGTCGATTGCACGATCCTCCGAGATGTTTTCTGTGGAGTTCTTGATGATGGACCACCTCTAGATGTATGAGCATAGCGATTCGCCCGAACTTTGCTGGCAGCTCCTCAGCTCTTCGATTGATGCGGGCCTTTTGTAAGTGCCCTTGAAGTTGCGTACAAAGCTGTAGACCAGCTCTTCCCACCTGCGAATGGATCCGCGCGGGAGATTGTGGAGCCATGCACGAGCGGCGCCCTATAGCTGTAGCTGCAGGCATTGCATGGCCGTACTTCGACTCCTGCCATATAGCCTGACGGAGGAGATGTGTTCCTCCAACCAGATCTTTGGGTCTTGTAGGCCATCGAATTTCGGATTTTCCGACGGGAGTTTGAACCCTTTAGGCATTCGCCTCTGCCTTATGGCCCTGCTGAAGCATCTGGCGCTACAGAGTTCAATATCGTCCTCTTCTGAGTCAGTCGAACGAGCGCATCTTGCCCTTAATTTGTCGATTTTATGCTGTGTGAGGTCATCGCACGCATCATAGTCGCGATCGTGCTGCCGTGAGCGGCGACACCGAGACAGATCGTGACTATCATCGCTGGATGAGGGTGAGGAATAGCGTTTTGCCAGAGCCTTGTCTTTCTTTAGTTCCGGCGTTGGCTCTTTGTCGAGAGTATCCTTGACTAGCCCCAAGCCTGCGATCGTAGATCGGTGCATGGTGGCTCGGGGATCTCCAGCTGGCGGCTGGTTGTTGAGGAGGTACATGGCGGCCGCTGTTACCGCAGCTTGCTATGTCTTTGGGACCACATTGCCTCGCGTGTCGACTGTCATAGAGCTGAAGTCGAGGACTTCCGCAGCTTCTATGTGTTCTTGTTCGGTGAGATGGGCCATTCGAGATCACCTCTTATTGGCCACGTATTCGTTGCCTTTGGAGGAGGATCCTCCGTGGGAGGAGAGCCTAGCTCATCAGAGACCCGATTCGTCTGCCACCTTTTTATGCGCCTCGAGTTGCGTGATTGCATGTAGCTGGCGTCTGTACTCCTCCTTTAGTAGCCAATGGTAGCCCATCAGCATGTCCTGCGGCATGCCGGGGGCAGATGATTGCCTCATAGAGCTTCTCAGCAATGAGCCCATTCGTTGTCATTGAGTCTGATCATGACACGTTCACCAGCGTGTTTGTTCACCATGGTTGGTGGTTCGACTGCCCCTCCATTGTTGACGGGCGCTCCATTACCACTGTTGGTGGGGCCACCATTGGGTGGTCTGCCATTAGGTATGCCACCGTTGGGTGGGTCAGATCCGTTGCCACCATTTTCGCGATTGGCGCTGGTGTCACCAGCGTTGATGACAGCGCACATAAAGTGGTTCGGGAAGCTGTTGGTTCTGCAACTTTTGGATCCGGAGCCGTAGACTCCATCTTCTGTTGCTAGGTCACCCAATTCGGATCCGCGATTGCTGTCACTGTCTGTGCTCTCAGCTGCTGCTGAGTGTTAAGCTCGCTGAGGGTGCCGATTGGTGGCAGGAACCACGATGCTGGAGCAATCGTGGGTGCCGTTGGCTGGTCAGACATGCGAAGCGAGCCCATCTGACCAACTTGGAAGTGGAAGCTCCCGATGGCCAGCCTGATTCCTTCTCCCATGGACTCAAAAGCCGGGCAAGTGGCCGGCGTGTGGACGGTGAAATCGACGTGCCGAAGAGCTGGTGAATCTCCGCTGTTGCGGAGTTGTAGATCGCGGTTGATGGGGCCGAAGAAGCCGAAAAATCAGCACTCCCAATTCCCACAGACGACGCCAATTGATGAGGGTTTAACTCATCAATGCCCATTGTTATGGACTTGGGTTTTGGAGAAGGAGGGATTGCTGGAGGCATTAGTCGGCTAGCAAACAAGCACACAGGGATGCAAGGTTTACCTAGGTTCAGGCCTCGTAGAGGTCCCTACTCCTGCTTGTCTGCTCTTGGAATTAATGGAGGAATTGAAGATTACAGGGGCGCGCAAATGTAATCTGGCAAGAGTTGTGGAAACTAAGGTTGCATGTGTCCTCCTCGCCGCCTCCTCTGTAACATCCCAAAACTCTAATCCAAGTGATCAAGATCCAAATCATCAAAATTTAGAGTTAACAAAAACTTTTCCATTTAAAAATATTAAAGCATTCATATGGGTGTGCATATAATTTTGGAGTTGATTTGAATTGCCTTGATCCATTGATTGTAAAATGATTCTTAGGTGAAATAAACATCATCTAGATCATTCCCAAACAAATCCCAAAGAAAAACAAATCAAAATGAATAAAATAAACAAATGGTCATTTGTGCCATTTTAACTACTATGCCTACTTTGGCTATTCCTAGAACTCAATTCTTAACAAAAAAAATTGTGGATCTTTGCACCCCTTGCTAGTACAAGTAGTGATGTACCAAGGCCCACTTTGTGATCTACCAAAAACTTTCAAACACTAAATTTAAATGGCATTTGAAAATTGAATCTAGTGTAGGTACCAAGATCACACTTATTCAAAAACCACTCAAATGAACTCCATTTTAAAATCCCAAGCAACCAGAGATGCTCAAGCATGTGATCACCAACTCCACCAAAAATCAACCCAAAATTCAAATGTTTTGTTCTTGCGGCCATTGTGTCGAACACCTGGCAGACAGAATCAAATTAGCCTAACTATTACTGTTTTTGATCAAATCTTGTCGAGAAATTTGAGTTGCATTGATCACTCTTGTCCCCCCTGAGTCCAACCAGACCCTCACCGGCCTACCCCTTAGCCACAGCAGCAGTGGAGCGCTGCCACATTTTGGTCACAGCCGGCCAAACGTGGGAAAAGCACCACAGACAACGCCGCGCCGTTCCAGCACCACCACTAGCTCCGCCTAACCCTACCGCACCTCCCTGTCCCTTCCCCAAGACCAGCCAAGCCCTGGACCACTCCCCAGCCTCGCCACCCATTCTCTTCACGCGCAGCCAGAGCGTGCCAGAGCGCCCTCACTGCTAGCACGCCACAGACCGCCCCTCGACCCAATACCGTGCACGCCGCTCCGCCTCGACCCCAGCAACCCGCCAGACACGGCCATGCGCCGCCGTGCAACCCACAGTCGCAGAGCGTCGCGTCGGGTACCGCATCTAAGCCGTAGAGCACCGCCAGGAGGCAGGCCACAGTCCCCTACCTCCAGCCACGACGATATCACGTTGTACAGCCCTCGCCGGAGTCACCCGCCCATCCCGTTCGGTCCCCTCGTCGACCTACAAAAGGAGGCCACCCAGCAAAAACTCCTCACACCATCTCACTCCCCTCTCTCCACTGATCCTTCCACCCAGTCCCCGGAGAAAGGCGGGCCGCCGTTCGCCAGAATTGTGCCGGAGCTTGCCGCAGCAGAGGAGGAGAGGTGCCGTTGATTGTGACTGCCCCAGGAGCCGCCGTGACCATGCCTAGAACAGCCGTCGTCCACTAGCTCGATCGCCCCCATCGCCACGTCTAGCTGGAGCCCTGGTAATCCCCCACGTACCCCCATCGAGCCGCTAGGGTTAGCTCTCGCCGGTGACCTGTTCGCTAGAGACGACGATCCTCATCCGTTGATCCACCTTTTAATCGTAGAGCTGAGAGTGCCCCGTACCGCTTCACGTTTGATGTGTCGCTAACCTGTGGGACCCCCTACCAATTGTCATTCGCGCCATGGAGTGTCACTGGGCCGGCCCATTAGTTTTCCCGCGCGACCCAGTTAGTTCAAATATAGATTTTTCTATTTTAGTTTGAACTCACTTCTGTCCCTTTGTTCAAAAATCAATTCAAGAAGATCTACTAAACCAAATTGAGTGATTCAAATTTAGGTAGAAAGCCTCTGAAAAGATCTATCCAAGCCCGTTGGATTTAATTCATTTAGAGTTAGAGATATCTCCTAGTAAAAATAACAAGACAGAAGCTTTTGCACATTCAAACATTTTTATAAAATCAACCATAATAGTTTTTGAGTTGATTACAACTCTCAAAAATCACATTTAACCATACCTATCTAAATATGTAATAATATTAAGGTTTGCATGCAGTGACTTTGGACTAGTACCAAAATAATGCTATATAAGCATTTCTAGTCACTTTAAATCATTAATTATTAAACTTAAACTTATTCAAATGTGATCCAACCCTTAAATCACATCATGTGGTGATGACATGTGTCCACATGATCCCATATTTTAATTGGAGAATATTAAATCTTAGTTATTTTCCATGAGTAGAAATTACTTTTCTTAAATAAAAAGAATGAAGCTAGTTAATAAAACCTTGTGATGATAATAGATCATCAAATGTGTGACTTAGAGTGCTAAGTAGAATAGTTAAGTATTGTTTGGTGATTGTGTACCCCGTATGTATTTATAGACGATAGTACCGACCAAGCTTTCGAGGAGGAGGAGTTCTATCAAGAGGAGGAGGAAGAAAACTTCAACCACTGCACTACCCAAGGCAAGCCTAGCACTTCACGTAAACTGAGCAAGCTAACACTTGCAAGTATTATACTAGCAAGCCATCATTAAAAATGCAAGCTAACCCTTGCAAGCTAGATAACCTAAGCAAAGGCATTAGGCATGCTTTGGTGATACCATTTGGATTTATACCTAGTCCAAGATTTAATTTCAAGCTTTTACTTTCTTTACTTTACTAAAGTCCTTTACTTGTTTTGAAGGTAGCATAAAAAGTATAAAACTTGACCTATCTAGATAACCTTAGATGTCATTCTATGGCATGAGATTGAGATTAGCATCCCACCTTAGTGAACACTCTCAACTTAGTAGCTTAGAGCTAAATCAAAACTTGAGTCACTTTAGATGGGAACACTTGGTGAGAATGAATTGTGAAAACCTTGGAATGATGAGGCATTCTATTGAGATGTTTTGACATGTGTCGAGAAACACAAATGGTTTATGATGATGAAAATGTTGAGGCATGAGCCTTAGCCCTGTTACAAAAAAACCGATGGTTGGATTCGGATGTGATACCATTCCAATTTTACCGTACAACCACAATACCTGAATTGGGTAAGGCTTAGCCAGAAATTTATATGCATTAGTATTAGTTCCCTCGCAGGAGAGGTTTGAGCTGAGGCTACCTCTCAATGTTGTCCACCTATGCAGTGCCCAAGATGACAGATGGTCATGGTTGGGAGGCCATACTCATAGGAGAGGTGCTTATACTAGGGTGTGTAAAGGAAAGGTTATGTTTGATTATCTGCATACTAAGTATGATGATTCAGGGTTATCCCTGACAGATGTATCGAATCTTGTGGTGAAAGTGTACCACCTCTGCAGAGTGTCAAACTATTCGAATAGCCGCGTCTGTGGTTATGGACAGTTGGAGTGGCCATACTGTTTCGTTGTCCGATGTTTTCAAAATGACTTATGAGATGACTGCTGAATCTTGACTTGAACACAACAGAGTTGTGACTATGAGAGTAGCTTCCCCACTTAAGTGATTCTAGAACTTTATTTTATCTTTCTTTGTTTCTGAACTCAGCTTAGGTTTCAAACTTAACTTTACAAATAAACATAGAGTTAGCATTTCCTCGTATCACAATCTTACTTGTTAGTGGTAGTTTGCGAGTACTTAAAGAGTACTCATGGCTTTTGTCCCTAGCTATTCCTATGGCCAGACTATGAAGGAGACTACCAAGATGAAGGACAACAGGACGACTATGATAACTAGGACTATCTGCCTTCGTCAGTATTGCCTGTGCTCCAGAAGATGGACCCCACCGCTACGCTTATTATTTATTCCACTGCTTGATTGTACTAAGACTGGATCATGAGATCCTTTATATTTGTGTAAGACCTTATTTATGGTTTGTAATGGATGATGTACCGTGATATCCAATCTGTTATGTCTCGCAAAAATGGTAATCCTGGGATTGCGATGTATGGCATAACAGGCATCTGGGATTAAAAGTCCGGGTGTTGACACTCTCCTAGCCTTTATATAGATAGGCTAGGTCTTGGGTAGCAGGTCGAGTCGGTTACAGGTTAGGGTTTTCCCTTTAAACTTTCTATCTTTAGCTTCTTCTTGTCTCGCAAGTAATCGAGAGTCCGTGGGCCACTCGAGTTCTCCATTTGGGCCTTGGCAACGTCGTGGGCTTCCGCTGTATCCAGGCCATATATACCAAACACGAGTACCTGTAGGGTATACGCATGTCACTCTTCATTCAAGAGTTTAGAACAAAGAGATAGACATGGGTCTTGTCTTGATTTGATATGATCTTGGTTAAGGCTTCTAAAGAATCCTTACCTTAATACCTCACTAAGATTATCTTTAGATAAGGAATTCCTTTCCTAAATATACTCTATATGTCTCTCATATCTTATTCACAAAGATCACATCTTCTTGAATCAGACAATCATCTAACTCCACCATATCCATCATCATATGATGACATGGTCATTTCACTTCAATAATTCTCATTCTTCATTCTTACTCCCAATATATAACTCCTCTTAAATAACTACCATTGATATACCTATCAATGTAGCTACTGCTAACTCCATCTATTAATTTCCTTAACTTCATCTTGTAACTTCTTCCAAGGGTTGCAAGATTACAATCCTCACTATAGATAACAAAGGATCTCATTCCATTGATGATGGCACACTTAACCATATCTAGTTCTTCCTTCAGATTAATTTACTTAAGGTATTTGGAAGGTCAACACAATAGGTCAAAGGCTATGAGTCAATAAGTTCTAGGTCAAGAATTGATCACACACATTGATGATCAATAGACACTAGGACTTGGTTAAATAGGATTGTCATCTATTAACATGACACTAAGGGTATGTGATGGATGGTCTTGGCTTGACTTCCATTTCTACTCTGTTTGTAATAAGAGTCAATGTTTAAGAACTACCATGATACCTATGCTAAGAGTAACTATGAAAAACAAGTGTTTCAAGATTTAGTTATAGAGTTTCTTTTACTTAAGTTATATACTTAACTTGGTATAAAAAGTTTATGGTATGTAGTACCTTAATATCAACTTTAGAATATTAAGTATTCATCCTTGAGTTGTGGTATGGAATACCATGTAATGATCTCTAGAAGATCAAGTACTCCTTATTAAGTAGTGTGTTATGACTTAGTCTTATTACATTTGATCTACCCTTAGATCAATTATATTACCCAAAGGTAAGGTTTGAGCAAATGTCATATTGAAACTTATCGCAGTCAACTTGATGATCTACTTCAGTTCCACCAAGTTAAGAGAAACTTCAATCACTTTGACAAGTTTTATTTAAAAGCGCGAAAATTATTCGGATTTTCCATGCATGAATGCAATGCACACAGACCTATGTTCATCTTATTTCTAAGCTCTAATGCTGGGGTGTTACAGACTCTCCCCCTTAAAATAAACTTCGTCCCCAAAGTTCATACTCTCTAATGTTTTGGAAGGAGGTATTGACTTGTATTGATCACGACATTTCTCAACTCCATTGTGATCACAGTTGGGAATAATTGTGGTATCCCGTATCTAGATCTTTTTCCTTTGAATCCTCTTCATTCCAACAATATCCTATTGTTTCTAATTTACCCTATGGTTTCTGTTATCATAATCCCTTGGATTATGTCCTTACAATTCTATTTAGAATTGGTTGTGGACACCTTTTGTCCATTCCAATCTGGTTTTTCCTATTACACTACACCGGTCTATTTTTGAGTACTCTCTTTACACTAAAGGATAACTTACTAGTTGTTCCCCCTTTATAACTAGTCTACTAGGGTTAGGTAGTTAAGTCTACTTTGATATTTCATCCAGACATACTCTAGAGAGTACTCTTATACAGATGATTTGTTATAACCTTATGAGAATAAGGCTTAATCTCATCATAACTTTGTACTTCGTCTCCAACCTTTAGTCCGAAAGCTAGACAACAACACTTCAGTGTTTATTGTTTACTCTCCCCCTTGGGGTTTCCTAATGGTCTCTAAACTTCATGTATAATACCCATTAATTTAATAGTAAGGAAATTGGTCTCTATCCAGCTCTTATTTTACCTAAAAGGTCTCATGAAAGAATCTACAGTATACCCACACAATTGTGGATCTCCGAAATGAATCTTCCAACATTACTTGTCTTACTCTTAACCTTCTGGACATTTTTGTTCTAGGTAAGCCAGATTTCGAAAAGCGTCTCGAAAGACGATCTTTAATTTCATACTTCCTTAGGTCTAACTTAACTTAGGCCAAGTTTTATACTCTTTAAATTACACAAAGATGACCTACTTCACTACATCGCTAGGATACTAGCTACGGATACCAACTACGGATACCAGCTGTGGATCCTCCTAGGTGTACGTATTACCCTACGGTTTTTGACTTCTTCCTGGCATCCTCTATGAGTTTGTTAGTGCTTGAATACCACTTTTGTTTCAAAAATTCTTCTTAACACTGTTTCATGATACTTCCATGAACCTGGTAGAACTTCTTCATTAGCTTCTTAGCAACATCACCTATCCTGAGTGAACTTAAATTCATTCCTTAATGTTGCTCCACACTTTTCTGCATGTATAATCCTTCTTATTGCCAGCTCATAGTGAGTTGGGGTTGATCCATCCTTCAAAATAGTGTTGATACTCCTTATATTTTGCTTTACTCTTCATGCAAGTCTTCTTCTTGATCTTCGGAACTCGTCATTCCCTTACACGAATTCCCTTTGCTATCTAGGTCTATAACATCAAGTAATAACTTGATGATGCAACATGCATTTGCACATCAAGTCAAACTTCATGCACAGATCTAGTCAATCAAGAAGATGCAAGAAAAACCAAGAAATCCAAATGTGGTACATATAACACACATCATTCTAAGCCCAGAATATAGTAGTTGAGTGTAATACCTCTAGAATTCAGGCTTAGCTGTGTAGTATATGACACCTCCTATTATAGGTTTACACCATGATACTTAGCACTTAAGGGTTAAACTACTCTTTGTCTCAATATTTACCCAAACTACCCAATTGTAGTTGGATAATTTTGAGCAACGGGGTCCCACTTTGGTTCTGACTAACCTCTTACTTTTCTTTCGGGACTACTAAAGACTACCAAATTTCCATTCTATCATAAATTATCCTCACATGATCTCTCAAAACTACTAACAAAATTGTAGTTACTACCTTAATCCAGAAATTATCATAATATTATAATACCTATGACTTCTATCATAGACATACACTGTTATTTATTTACTTATCATTACAATATTTGTTACTAAGTACTTGCCCTAATTACAGACTTATCATGGCCTCAGAGCTATTCTCACCACGAACTTGTTAAGATTTACCTAGTCATCATGATTAAAGAGCTAATCTCACCATGACGACTCTTTTTCTTAGCTTACTATCAATGATTCTTAACAAAATTCTACTCCATCACATGTAATTCTCAAGTGAATGCTACATGATTTACGTCCAATTGTATCTATACATACTCTGATGGTCTACCTTATGTGGTATAGTGGTATCAACTAGTGGTAAGATTCTGCTACTTAAGATGGATTCTAAATATAGACACCATCACTAATACTACTCCACATGATATACTAATCCTAATTGTAATCTTCTTTGATATTTTAACTTACTTAAGATATCTTAATGGTGTTATACCTATTTCGATCAACACTAAAATGGCGATTCTCTAGAGAAGACATATAACTAATCCTTAAAAAAGATGATAAGTACATCCAACATAAGTGTGACAAGGTTATCCTCAAGTGAATACCCATCACAAGACTTGGTTTAGATAAGATGGCTCCTATAGTAACTATCCAACCTACAGATCTTCCTAAAAGGTTTTAATCCTAAGGTCAAAGAATATGCTCTGATACCAGCTGCGGTGCCCAGCATACCACTGCATGATGTAGTACACTATAGTCGTTGACATAACAGAAATGAAACACCGTTCACTACTATTACATCCCTCAGAGTAGTACAACAGAAACATAGCAGGTCCAAGACATGACTATAGATTACAACTTGACTCTTTACAAAAGATCTAGAGAACACTCTAGGTTAAAGAGAGAAAGAACTTCTTACAAAGAAGAACCAGAAATAATAACTCAGAACTATCTAGTAACTAAGACTAGTATCTAAACTATTTGGCTTGCCATTGCTGCTATTGCAATGCTCTACAGAAATAGGTTTTATGGCTAGAGAATCTACTCCTATCTAAAACGACACTTTATCTTCACTTTAGCTGATGTATATGTTGACTTCATTGACTTTATTGAAGAACTTGAGTTGTCGATGATCGTTTCTTGAGCAAAAATTGATGTTGACATTGTCTTAAATGGCTTAGAACCTAGCAAGGGTTAAGAAGGTACAGTGGAGTATGAGCATACTCAGCAGGTTCACTAAAAAGGAGTGTATGATGCACTATCTCTACAGCCATAGACTATAGGTCATAGGCAATGCAGGTTTTCATAAACATTTCTTCAAAGATTGCTTTTATTCTGAAAACTATGTCCGACAGCCTTCATAGGTTGACTAGAACCTTCGTGGGGTTCCTTTCCTGCCGCGTTCGTAGCTCCTTCCCGGAACAGGGAGTAACATGTCACAATTCTTACACTCTGTAGAGGTGCGTCACTTTTCCCACAAGATATCTGAAGCTTTGTTGCACAGCCGAGAGTATGTCCCCATTGAAACTTCCTTGGTTTGAGGCCCAACTTAAGATCCAAGCCAATCGCTGCCCTCTCCGCGACCCCATATGTCTGCATGATCCTCCGAGGCTCACTGCACCTCCGTTAAGCCCCCTTTTTGGGCAAGCTACAACCCTTGTGAGTTCCCAAAGACTCTATGAGCTGATGATGCCCCTGGCAAGCTCCATAAAGGTCCGACTATACCTCCGGCAGCCACTCATAGATAATCTAGATACCAAAATCATGGGGCCTAAGGGTGCCCACCCATATGCTGGATCCACAGAAGGAATCACAACGTCACGATAAGGTCATCTTGCCTCCATATGAAAGAAAGAAGATACAGCTGACTTCTCTATCCCATTCCAAATCTCATGGTTGACACGTAATATACGGCGCTAGAATCACTGGCGACATTGGTTGTTAAGTCCTAGATATTATGTTCCTTTACCACTGGAACTGTATCAATAGATTATTACCACTTGGTAAATAATCCATAATCATATTATTATGAAAATAGTATTTTCTGTCCTTTTTGAACTGCAGGTGATGACACAGTTGAGTTACAAGCATAGAAAATAATCAAAGGACATGAGAAAGTTGTGAACTTGCCTTTTGTGATTGCAAGATTATGCACTCACAGTCTTCAAGACAATAGAAGATCCAAATTCTGTAAATAGCATCATTGGTCCGGTAAGGACTAATGTTTAAAGAAGCAAGATGCAACAATGCATAAGTAATGTAATGCAATTTGATAAATGTGAATCCCTGGACTAATCGTATTTGATCTAGGGTTTGGATTTTGTGATGAGTTATTTAGAATGTGTTTCACGTTTATATCATCTTCACACGTGTGCTTCTTATTAGGGATTGTGAGAGTATGTGAAACAATAAGTAAATACAACAAGTAGTATACAATACTAAAGCATTCAAATGGAGCATGGTATCTAAAAGATTAGTTAAGCAAGATTATTAATTGACGAGAGATTTTATATGTAAATTCTTAAGAATTACCTTGAAGATTTCTTATTTAACTAGGATTATCAAAGGGAAAAATATTACTACATTAAACAATCACAACATAAGTGGTGGGGATTTGCATGTGTTGAATAAGGCACCACATTGTAGATGGTTGACTTCTTGACATTTCACAAAGTTAGACTTTAAGTAAGATTACTTGAATGTGGTGGTATTTTATTAAAGTTATAAGTGAATAGGATTCTTGTGATGACCAATATACTATTTTAGTTGATATTATAATTGGTAAAATCTTTTTAGGAAAATTAAAATATCCTTAATTTGAGATGATAGTTTTAGTAGATATATTTTAAAATGGTTTAACCTATTTTAACTTCACTTAAACATGAATTGACTTGCTATTACATTTTGAGACTTTAAACAAACAATACTAAAGGCAATAGTAAAGATTTATATTTTTTTAAGGAATTAAAATAAAAGAAAAAGGTTTAAATAAGATTTATTAGTCCTTTACCTTTTATTTGACCTCAATTATGAAAGATGATATTTTTAAAGTATACATTATATTTTTTTGAGAATTTTGGTATATTATAAGTATTTTTATGACTTATAAATAATAAGATATGATTTTTATAAGTTCTATTACTTTATAACACTTAATAAAATAATAATTATTAACTAAATAATACAAAAATATGTAAAACAAATTTATAAGTCTATATTTTGTTTTTCCATGACTTTTGATATATTATACATATTTTTTATAGATTTTAAATAATAAAATCTTTATTTAAGAGTTATCCCAAATAGCCTTCTTTACTAATAGTAATTATTATATTATTTAAGTTGGAAAATAAAATGTGATAATAGGTTTATAATATAGATTTTATTTTTCTGAACATTTTGATATATTACATACATTTTTATGAATTATAAAACAAAAGATATATAATTAACAAGATTTAACCATTTTATTAAATTTCTGAAATTATATTTATATTTAAACTTATTTTGTTTTATCTATTTACTAACAGAGATAGTATTTTTCTACCGGATCAACACCTAACCCAAGTCACTGATAGTGGGACCCAGGGCCACCTCAGCTTCCACGTTGGCAGCCGGAACCCACTCATGTTTGACTGAGTTGACCGGTGCCACGCTAACGTTGTGATGACATCAGCAAGACGTCATCACCGGTGGGCAGCCTCCCAGGTCGAGTACAACCGAGGTGGGGAGCTACGCGAGGACACGCGAATGCGATGGATTGACGCAGCGTGACGCAGGGAGCTTACTAGCGGTGGAGCCGCCAGTTTTAGGTCGCCGGAGCCTCGACTCCGACGGTAGCGAGCGACGGAAACCATGGTCGACGACACGATGATGATGTAAGAAGTAATCGAGGATGGGAGGGTTCCAGGAGAACCAGAAGCTTACCAGGATGCTCTCGAAGGTGTTGGCGAGGTCTGGGGCGACCGGAATCGATGACACGGACGGCAGCCAAAGCTCAGAGTGGACATGACAATTGGGGCTGCTGGGGCTCCTAGAGCTCGTGCACCTGGATGAGAAGAACGAGGAGATCGATGGAACCTCGGCGGTGCTCTCAGATGAACGAGAGGTGGTCAAGAACGATGGGGAGGCGAGGTACCTGCATCTAGGGTTTCTGGCCTAGAGAGAAATGGGGAATAGAGAGAGGGGAAATGGGGATGAGGACGAATGGGGCGTCGTTGTGTCCTTTTTATCCCCAATGGATGATGGCAGCATCGGCACGAAACATGGCGACCGTGTCGGACGACGAAGGCGTCGCTAGGCAGCTACTTGCTCGCCGGTATCAAAGAAGAAGAAAAAAGAAGGACGCGAAGAGGTATGGGCCGGTTTGGGCTGCGATGGGCTAGGTGGGCTGCAGCCGAGCGAGCAGGAATTGCCTGCAGCTGCTCGCGAGCATCAAATAAACACGAGGAGGATTGGGCCACGGGATAGAAACTTTTGTTCTTGTTTTCCCCTTTTTTCTGTCCTTTTATTCTGTCTTCTTTTTTATTTTATAAATTCATTTCAAATTGGAATTTCTTCAAGGGTTTAAATATCCTGAATTTTTTTGTAAGTCAGGGATATATGATAGAGGTGAATTATAACCCATTCCTCTACATTTCTTGTTGTGTATACAAAATATGTTATTATATGAAGGGTTCTTTAATTTTGTAAAGTAAATATAATTTAGGGTTTTAGGGTTTACTTCCTATAAGAAAATCTTGTTGAAATGATTTGTATTACCATAAAAAGAATATCTTAGTAGTGGTTGAAGATGGATATTTATATGGACAGAATCTTATTCCTATTTATCTTCATAAATGATCTACCTAAATACATTATAAAGGACTAATCTTTGTGGTTCATAATATGATGATTTGGTTTTCATGGTCCTCCATATTTGGTGATTTGCCAGATCCAATTCTACTTGATTTGTAGAGTTTAGAATTACCACAGAACACCTTTGGTTAGGTCATGATGAATCAACAACAATCATGGATTGAGAAACACTAAGGTTTATACAAATATAGATATATGGGTTTTGAGAGGATTTAATACTCATATTAAATTATTGATATGTATGAATATGAAGGCTAAGACATATTGCTATCATGTTTTGTAAACTAAATATCCTCTCAACTGATATTCTACTTACCTCTTAGAGATTTCATTTGACGAAGAGATACTATCCATTGCCTGCCTAAAGATAGGAACTGGTTTAACTACCCTCTTTGACGAGGGTTTAACTCATCAATGCCCATTATTATGGACTTGGGTTTTGGAGAAGGAGGGAGCGCTGGAGGCATCAGTTGGCTAGCAAACAAGCACATAGGGATGCAAGGTTTATCTAGGTTTAGGCCTCGTGGAGGTCCCTACTCCTGCTTGTCTGCTCTTGGAATTAATGGAGGAATCGAAGATTACAGGGGCGCGCAGATGCAATCTGGCGAGAGTTGTGGAAACTAAGGTTGTGTGTGTCCTCCTCGCCGCCCCTCCTAGCCTTTATATAGATGGGCTAGGTCTCAGGTAGTAGGTCGAGTCGGTTATAGGTTAGGGTTTTCCCTTTAAACTTTCTATCTTCAGCTTCTTCTTGTCTCGCAAGCAATCGAGAGTCCGTGGCCACTCGAGTTCTCCATTTGGGCCTAGGCAACGCCGTGGGCTTCTGGTGTATCCAGGCCGTATATAACAAACTCGAGTACCTGTAGGGTATACCCATGTGACTCTTCATTAAAGAGTTTACAACAAAGAGGTAGACATGGGTCTTGTCTTGATTTGAGTGATCTTCGTTAAGGCTTCTAAAGAATCCTTACCTTAATACCTCACTAAGATTATCTTTAGATAAGGAATTCCTTTCCTAAATATACTCTATATATCTCTCATATCTTATTCACAAAGATCACATCTTCCTGAATAAGACAATCATCTGACTCCACCATATCCATCATCATATGATGACATGGTCATTTCACTTCAATAATTCCCATTCTTCATTCTCACTCCTAATATATAACTCCTTTTAAATAACTACCATTGATATACCTATCAATGTAGATACTGATAACTCCATCTATTAACTTCCTTAACTTCATCTTGAAACTTCTTCCAAGGGTTGCAAGATTAGAATCCTCACTATAGATAACAAAGGATCTCATTCCATTGATGATGGCACACTTAACCATATCTAGTTCTTCCTTCAGATTAATTTACTTAAGGTATTTGGAAGGTCAACACAATAGGTCAAAGGCTACGAGTCAATAAGTTCTAGGTCAAGAATTGATCACACACATTGATGATCAATAGACACTAGGACTTGGTTAAATAGGATTATCATCTATTAACATGACACTAAGGGTACGTGATGGATGGTCTTGGCTTGACTTCCATTTCTACTCTATTTGTAATAAGAGTCAATGTTTAAGAACTACCATGATACCTATGATAAGAGTAACTATGGCAAACAAGTGTTTCAAGATTTAATTAAAGAGTTTCTTTTACTTAATTTGTATACTTAACTTGGTATACATAGTTTATGGTAGGTAGTACCTTAATATCATCTTTAGAATATTAAGTATTCATCCTTGAGTTGTACCATGTAATGATCTCTAGAAGATCAAGTACTCCTTATTAAGTAGTGTGTTATGACTTAGTCTTATTACATTTGATCTACCCTTAGATCAATTATATTACCCAAAGGTAAGGTTTGAGCAAAGGTCATATTGAAACTTATCACAGTCAACTTGATGATCCACTTCAGTTCCACCAAGTTAAGTGAAGCTTCAATCACTTTGACAAGTTTTATTTAAAAGCGCGAAAATTATTCAGATTTTGCATGCATGAATACAATGCGCACACCTATGTTCAGCTTATTTCTAAGCTCTAATGCTGGGGTGTTATACACCACAACTTAAATATCAAACCATTGAATCTTTCTCAACATAATTCCACTACTAACAACATGACTTCTCCCATGTCCTCAAGAACTGAACGAACTACTCACGAGACATCATATGGATCAAGATCAGAGATGAAATAATGATAAGTAACACTCTGAACATAAACGATAATACAATGGTTCCACTCAATAGCATCAACTACAATAAGTAATCAACACCGGGAAATTTTCCCCTAAGAACTATGCAAGATTCAACCCACCTATTACAGCGGTATGGAGTGGTGATGATGGTGCTGGTGGCGATGATGATGGTGATGATGATGATCCCGATGAAGTCCAGTGTGATGACGGTATTGATGGCGACGATCTCCCCTCTTCGGGAAAGAATTTCCCCGGCAGAATTTTGTCTGCCGGAGAGCTCTTTCTCTCTCTGTAGTTTCCGTTCCGCAAGGCGGCATAACCTTTCTGTGGTCGCTCCCCCAGTCTTAGGGTTTCGTGGGGATAATAAACGCCAAAGGGGAGAGCCGGAGGTGGGCCACCCACCTAGTGGCGCGGCTAGGGCTGGCCCGCGCCAGGGGGTGGTGTGGGCCCCTTGTGGTCCATCTCCGCTCCCCCTTCTGGAATCCTTCGTCTTCTGGAAAAATAGGATTTTCCATGTATTTTTCTGATCTTCGCGAATTTTTCCTCCAAATAGTGCCTTTTCCATCAGAATCCGGACTTCAGCGGTCCATCCTCCAAAAGTCATCAACCATGCAAAAATAGATGAAATAACATAAGTATCATCTCTTAATATGAAATATATCAATGAATAACAGTAAATTATGATATAGAATAGTGATGCAAAATGGACGTATCATGGGCCAGGGTGGCGACACCACCTGGTGGCGTGGCCAGGGGACCCGCGCTAGGGGGTGGTGTGGGCCCCCTATAGCCCATCTCCACTCCTCCTTCTGGCCTCCTTCGTCTTCTGGAAAACTAGGAATTTTGGCTTATGTTTCGTCCAATTCTGAGAATATTTCTTTACTAGCTTTTCTGAAACCAAAAACAGCAAAAAAAGGAAACTGGCACTGCGACATCTTGTCAATAGGTTAGTTCCAGAAAATGTATAAAAATGCCTCAAAGTGTAGACAAAACATAAGATAGTTGATACAAAACAAGCATGGAGCATCAAAAATTATAGATACATTTATGATGTATCAGTATGAACCATTCCTCCCATTAGGGTTTAGTACATTCCATGTACCCCTTCCCTGCGAAGCGGTGGACCTTCTAGAACATTCTAGAAGCTTCCGGTCAAAATACCGAAAACATTTCTGAACCCCAAAAATTGACTTTCCTTATATGAATCTTATTCTCCGGACCATTCCGGATATCCTCATGATGTCCTGGATCCAATCTGAGACTTTGAAAAACATTTGATTCTCCAACACATATTACATATCTACCAAATAACATTGAATCCTTAAGTGTGTCTCCCTACGGTTCGTGAACTATGTAGACATGATCAAGACTCCTCTCCGATCAATAACCAATAGAGGAATCTGGAAATTCAGATGGCTCCCACATATTTCTACGATGACTTCGTGCTCAAAATGAACCATTAACATTCAAAACCAATTCCTCTTTGTCTCATGATACTTTACTTATTCGAGGTTGGATCGTCGGTATCTCTATACCTAGTTCAACCAATAAGTACTCTTTACTCGTTCCTATGGAATGGCATCCCTTGTGACCAAGTCACATGCTTGCAAGCTAATTGGATGTCATTACACCGAGAGGGTCCAGAGTATATCTCTCTGTCATATGGATGTACAAGTCCCACTCTTGATCCATGCGCTTCAACACATACTTTTGGAATACCTAATGCCACCTTTATAACCACCCAGTTACGGAAGTGGTGTTTGATGTCATCAAATTATCCCTCCGGTGATGGCAATTAACATGATCTCATGGTCGAAGGATTAGGTTATAATGTATTGAAAGCTTATAGCAAATGAACTCTAAATGACTTGATCTTATGCTACACTAATTATAGGAGTATGTCCATCACATCATTCTCCTAATGATATGACCTTGTTATTGATAACATCCAATGTCCATGATCAAGAAACCATGATCATCTATTAATCAACAAGCTAGTTTAATAAGAGGCTTACTAGGGACTCTTACATGTTTACAAAAAACACAAGTATTAATGTTTTCGGTTAATACAATTATAGTATGCGATATAAAAATTTAGCATAAACACAAAGATATAACAATAACCACTTTATTATTGCCTCTTGTGCATATCTCCAACAGTCTCCCACTTGCACTAGAGTCAATAATCTAGTTAAAACCTCTGTGTATTCAACACCTATGGCTTTCCAGTGTTGTATATACACGATTGGTAGTGCTAAACATAATCCTCAGATCTGACACTTGCAGGTCCGTGTGTATTTGCATGTCTTTGCGTCTCTACGCATCACTCATAGCTATGAGATTCGACACATTTTTTATGGCTTTTATTGATGGTTTTCTCCTGGATTTGATCATTTTCTGGCTTTACATAATGCTAATACTTCGGTAGCGAAGAAAACTTGGATTTTAATGTGTGTTTCAGGTTCTAAACGCCAACAGAAGGATTTAACTAGAGAAATACAATATTTTGGAGAAAACAAGCAAGTCCCACTTTGGAAGCACGCGAGGGGAGCTCACAGACGGTTTAACGACCAACTATACGGCAGGAATAAATTTTTTTACGACCGTATAGTTGCCGCCACCTCTGTCTTGTCTAAAGGGACAACTTCAATGAAGGGACAGAGGACGAAAACACAACACAACAGCCGCCACACCATCCAGAAGGGAGAAAGAAGGGATCCGGAGAAGAAGGAGAAGACGTTCTTCATCTTGCTCCATGATCTTCGACCACCTAGCCAATACACCCCATAACCACTACTTGTACTTGAGAGAGAGAGGGATCTCCACCTTGAAAGACTAGGGTTTGAGATTGCTTCTTCCCATCTTGAATTGTGTTGGATATTTTTCTATTCTTATTGTAGATCTCCACGGTAATACCAAGAAGAATTCCCTTTATTTGATTATACTGATGATCCGTTCTTCTCTCATGTGTGAGTAATTCCCTTGGGCGTGGGATATGTAGGGGATTGGTGAGATGTGATGTGTCGTCATATATTTTCCATTAGTTTGTGATTGATTCTAATTACTATATTATGTGTGCTTGACTATTTGTGGGATGCTTAATGCTTGTTGTCCAATTAAGGGCCCAGACAACATGATACCTTGTTCTACATTGATAAGATCTTGTTCGCTAGTGGACCGGTGACCCTCGAGTGACACGGGGATATCAATGGAAAGCTAGTTGACTCGAGGATAACGAGTAACCACTATGCTTATTGCATTAGTCCAATCCAAGGAGCTTAATCGCTAAGCGACTTGAAGGTTCTTAATCGTCTAGTGTCTGACCATGGTTTTGGTAGCAGGCTAGTAGGATTATTGAAGTTGGGATGAAATCCACCAAGAGGAGTTCCGGCTAATTATGGGTTGCTCGCCTACACATGTATCTATAAATTATAATTGTTACATTTACCACTCATCCACCTAGCACATTCACTATCACCATGAACTGAATCCCCCCGCGCCTTGTTTCTCCATCTGCAGAAAACAACAAACAAGCAAAGTCGTTCTTTACTTTTATGCATTATATTTCTGAAGTTTATATTTTAGTTCTATTTAAATCTATCGCATTTAATCAAAATCCCATTCTTATTTCAACACTTGCAGTCAATTCACTCGAAGACCTGTGACAACTTTGGGTGTGACAGAGACTTCACCAATAAACACTGACCTTTGGGCTCCATGTGGGATCGATATCTGAACTTCAAAACTAGCCACAAACGATCTGTGCACTTGTAGACATCAATCACTCATTCTCCAATGAGATGGCATTGTATAAATTTGGTCCTTTGGTGATTCCTTTAGTTCCTTGGGGTTAAAACATGTCGATACAATTGTCGTACAATATATCTTCATAGTACTAGCCCGCTGTGAACCACACCTAGTTTGATATCAAACTACTTGACACAAATACCCTCTTTTGCTGCTACAATAGTAGTCATATACTTAGCCTTTTGTTGCAGCATCTATCACACTGTCTTAACTTTGGAACTCATCCAAATCCGTTATGGAACTTCCTTTCCATTACATTGTGCCACCCATCGTTTAAATTGAGATAAACTTAATTAGTATCATGTGACAAAACTAGTATCAATGTAACATCTTTACAATGAACTATCTATGTATTTGTCACCTCTACTTAAATACTATATTCTTTAGTTCTTCCAATGATCATAATAATATCCTTACTATCATTCAATGATCATCTTATGAGTCATTGTGGTATATGCTCACAACATTTAGAGCATAGGACATATCTGGATGTGTACATATCATGATATGATTGATCAAAATATTCACGTGATTTTAATCACCAAGTGTCAAAACACTTGAATCTCATTACACTCACCAAGTATCCTTCCTATGCAACAATTACCTTTCTTGTCGTTTCCATATTGAACTCATTCAACATCTCATCTATGTACATTTGGCACAACCATATTAGCGTCTCAATCTATCCATATAGACATTGTTACCTAATATTAGGTTTTTCCTAAGTCTTTCATCGAAATGAAATTCTTAACCCGTGTCAATAAAATATACATCATTTCCAACCAATAATATGTCTCCCACATAATGTTTTAGAAATATGTCTTAGCACTCTCACTTAATTTCTTGCAAATGCAAGCATCTTCATCATCTCCGATGAAATTAAACTTTTTATCATTTTAATCATGGTGAATATTCCAACTCCCCAATTCTTACTTCGACCATTGAAGTTTGCATGCAATTTTAGCATCCTTTGAATTAACAAAACCCTTTGGATCATGTTTATGTACACGTCCTAGGTAGCCATTCAAGGAAATATGCCCTAGAGGCAATCATAGAGATGATTGTATTTCATGTGTATCCATGAGTTATTATAATGTTCCTTGAATATCCATATACCAGGCAACTTGTATTGATTGTCAATTATGTGAATTGTTTGTGAAACTCTTTACTTGTATGGTTATCTAATAATTGTCCCTAGTCGGAGTTCATGCGAGGACACACGTGAATATTAGACTAGCACATCGATTGGTTAATGACTATGTTTCGCAAGTCATTGACATGGAGATGTCAAACCAATGATGTGGACACATGTTATGAACATGGGGTTGGACTGACCCAACATGAGACTAACAATAATACTTGCAGCTCTCTCTACACATCATGTACGTTTTGTCCTTAGACCTGAGATTGTCGCATGTACTCGAGATGTGGATCGACCTACTTTGGGGCTATTAAACACTACTCTGTAACTGGGTAGTTATAAAGGTAGCTTTCGGGTTTGTCCTGATACATGCTGCAAGGCATCGGTCAATCAAGATGGGATTTGCCCCTCTCTACTTGAGAGAGATATCTCTGGGCCCCTCGAGTGATCGGATCCAGAAATGCATGGCCGTGCTACATATGGTTAAGATTTAACCTAGTAAAGGGATTCTGAATCACAGTATCGAGAAAGAGAGGTCAGCTTAGAGCTAGACCAAATATCATGAGGCAAAGGGAAAGACATGTACTCAACCTTGTGATGGTTCGTCCGAAGGATCTTTATATGCGTTTAGGAGTTGGCACGTCTTGCTAGAGGCCGCTACCAACTATTGACGGAGTAAGTGTACTCGCGTCATGTCTGTACGTGTATGAACCTATAGGGTCACACACTTTTGGGGGATGGAAGCCTAATGAGGATTGGATCCGAATTAGACCAGGCTTAGGCTGCTAATGGGCTGCTAATGTAGAAGCCCACCAGGGATGCCTATATAAGAGAGAGTGAGGCGAGCTGAAAAGGAGAGAGAATTCCACCCAGCCGCCACTCCTCTTCCGCCTGTGTTGCGTGCGCAGACCTAGCAGTCTGGCGTGTGACGGCTTCCACTCCGGACGTGTGGATACCTCGGAGGTGCTGCATCAGTAGCACTTGGACGAGCCGCGCAAAGGGGAGCTGCTCGTGGGACGAGGACGAGGAGGAGACGTAGAACATCTACACTGCCGCAACGTGCTTCATCGAGTTCCGCACCTGCGCGTCTAGCGGTAATCCCGTGATCTATGACAATAGTATTCCTGGTTGACGCGGTAGAAAATTTTGATTTTACGCTAGTGTAGCCTGACCGTTACCCTACAGTGGTATCAGAGCCGATGCTATTCAGTCATAGGTTCGGGAAGTTTGCATATGGTGATATGTAGATTGATATGAATGATATGATCATTTGTATGGCGGTGTTTCTGGATTGATCTATGATCTTACTTTCCGTGATCGTGATTCTAAGGTCGTCGAACGACTTACCCCTACCGGTCGGTTTCCGCCATCGGGGTAGACAGTGACACAGAAATCCTTCTGAATCACGCGAAGATCAATATGATTGATCGAATCGGGAATTAGATCTGAATCGACGTACCGTGATCAAAGGAGTTTGGTCGAATCGGAACTATGGTCGGTTTATGGTAAATTTGATTTGCTGATCAAAATCCTTAAAGAAAATTGTATAGATTTGATCTCTCATTTTTCACAAAGCTACCGCGAGGGGCGCTGCCCCTTCGAACCCCGCAGGGGAGACCCCCTAGACCCCCCTTAGTCGTAGCCCCCTTTTTGTATCTCGTTAAGGTTCATAGGTGGTACGATTTCACATGATCCGGTAGAATGCGATTCTATGCACAACTTGTTTTTGCAGGATTTATGTGATCAGTATGGCCCAAAAATGTATGTGATGCATATATGTATTTTTCATGACCTGCGTCTCGTGAGTTGGGCAACACGGCTGGAGCCATATGTGTTGTCAATTATTGTAATGGCCTGCGTGCCAACTTGTGATGATCCCAATACCATGTAATTTTGATTACTAGATGTTAGGAGTAATATCTTGTATTAGTTCTTGGAGAACTCATCACTTGGAGGATGGCTCGCATAGAGCATGAAGATGGAGATCATCATGGTGGACAGGTTCTATGGTGATGGAGATCACCATGAGAAAATGGGCCATACTGTATCACATCTATGTGAATGCTATTCTTATACGTTTTACTACTATGCATGCTTAGATGATAGAAGTAGAACGATCCCTCACAAAGTTTAAGTTAAACCATGCCCTCCCAACCAAACCTTGCACCATCCTATGCCCTGTACAATCGTTGGTGGGTCTATGAAATTAGGGTGCCACGGTTTTCCTTGGCTGGATGGGTTTGTATCGGATACCTACACGCATAAGGGTTGGTGAGCTTAACAAGGTCATCTTAACAGTTAAGGACCTTGGGGCATAAAGGTTGGGCGCCTAGTTTTGACATAGATATGTCACCCAACAACAAGAATCATATGTGATATGATTAGCAAAGGTTGCTTACCTATTTACCTTGTCTTCTAGCAGTGATGCTAAAGCTCACTAGTCGACTTGTTAATTGTGGATCTTGAATCACTTAGTATCAATAGAGGGATGTTGATTTAAGTGGGAGTATATGCTATTAAATTGTTTAATATGTTTTACTCTTTCATGGTTACATGGCTTAGTATTTTGCATATTTTTTTGTTGTAGATCAATGGCACCGAACAATTCATCACCTTTTGCTTTGCGTTCGATTCTTGAAAAGGATAAACTAAATGGAATAAACTATTCGGACTGGGTCCGTAACCTGAGAATTGTTCTCAGGGCTGAGAAAAAGGAAACTGTTCTGGATACCCCAATCCTGGATGAACCTGCTGATAATGCAACTGCTACCCTTAAGAATGCCTACAAGAAAGCATGTGATGAATCTCTTGAGGTCAGTTGTCTTATGCTTGCATGCATGGAACCTGATCTTCAAAAGCAGTTTGAGGATTAGGAAGCGTACGATATGATCGTTGCGCTTAAGGACATGTTCCAGATTCAGGCTAGGACTGAGAGGTACAATTTCGCTAAGTCCTTTGTGGAATGCAAGCTGGCAGAGGGAGCAGCTGTAGGCCCCCATGTGATCAAAATGGTTGGTTACAGTCAGACTTTGGAAAAGCTTGGTTTTCCATTAGGCCAAGAGTTGGCCACTGACTTCATTTTGGCATCTCTTCCATCTAGCTATGGGCATTTCATTTCGAACTACCATATGCATGGGGTGGAGAGGGGCCTTAATGAATTATGTGGGATGCTGAAAAAAACAGAATGTGACATTAAGAAGTGTGCAGGTCATAGCCATGTGATGGCTGTGCAGAACAAGCCTAGCTTCAAGAAAAAGGGCACTTCTTGGCAGAAGAAGAAGGGCAAGGCTAAGGATACGATCCCTAAGCCAAACCCTGCACCCAAGCAAAAGGCTGGTCCTATAGGAGACACTGAGTGTTTCTTTTGTCACGAATATGGCCACTGGAAGAGAAACTGCAGCAAGTACCAGGCTTCTTTGAAGAAAAGTGGAAGTAAGAGTACTTCCCACTCAGGTACACTTGTTGTAAATGTTGTGGACGTTTTTCTCGCAGATTCTTACGTTAACTCTTGGGTATTTGATACCGGATCGGTTGCTCATATTTATAAGTCGATGCAGGGGCTAATAAGGACTAGAGAAGTGCAGAAAGGCGAAGTGGATTTTCGCGTCGAAAATAAAGCAAGGGTTGCTGCATTGTTCGTCGGCGTCATGCAACTTCACCTTTCGTCAGGATTTATCATGGAGTTGAATAATTGTTATTACATTCCTAGTATGGGTCAAAACATTTTATCACCTTCATGTTTGATGAGGGATGGTTATTCATTCGCGAGTACAAACAATGGTTGTGTAATCTCTAAGAATGCTATGTTTGTGGCTGATGCTCCCATTGTGAATGGGTTATTTATTTTAAATCTTGATAATGCATGTGTTTACAATGTTAGTGCTAAAAGGCTTCGGCCAAATGATTTGAGTCCTACCTATCTATGGCATTGTCGTTTGGGGCATATAAGTGAAAAGCGCATGAAGAAGCTCCATGGTGATGGTCTTCTAACTTCGTTTGATTTTGAATCATACGAGACATGTCAAGCTTGTTTACTTGGAAAGATGACCAAGACGCCTTTTACGGGGTTTCCCGAGAGAGCGATAGACTTGTTGGAACTCATACATACTGATGTATGTGGACCAATGAGCACGACAGCCAGAGGAGGATATCACTACTTCATTACTTTCACTGATGATTTCAGTAGATATGGCTATGTATACTTGATGAAGCATAAGTCTGAAACTTTTGAAAAGTTCAAAGAGTTTCAAAATGAGGTAGAGAATCAACGTGGCAAGAAAATAAAGGCCTTGCGATCTGATCGCGGAGGTGAATATTTGAGTCATGAGTTTAGCAATCATCTTAAGAGTTGCGGAATTGTTCGACAGCTCACGCCGCCCGGAACGCCTCAAAGAAACGGGGTCTCTGAATGGCGTAATCGAACTTTGTTGGACATGGTTCGATCGATCATGAGCCAGTCGGATTTACCATTATCATTTTGGGGTTATGCGCTAGAAACAGCAGCTTTCACACTAAACAGGGTACCATCTAAATCCGTAGTTAAGACACCATATGAGATGTGGACTGGAAAGAATGCCAGTTTGTCTTTTCTAAAGATTTGGGGTTGTGATGCATTTGTCAAGCGACTTCAGTCGGACAAGCTAACACCCAAATCGGATAAGTGCATTTTTGTGGGATACCCAAGGGAAACCTTAGGGTATTACTTCTACAACCGAGAAGAGGGCAAAGTGTTTGTCGCTCGTAGCGGTGTTTTCCTAGAGAAAGAGTTTCTCACAAAGGGAACGAGTGGAAGGTCGGTGCGACTTGAAGAAGTTCAAGATGAGCCAGTCGGGGATACTTCTACGAGTGATGCTATTGTAGCAGAACAAGTTGAGGAACCCGTGGCAATAGAAGCACCACAGCCACGAAGGTCGGCGAGGCTCCGCGAAGCGCGAGAGTTATTATTGTTAGACAATGATGAGCCTGCGACCTATGCAGAAGCGATGGTGGACCTAGACTCTGAGAAATGGCTGATTGCCATGAGATCCGAGATAGAGTCCATGGGAGACAATCAAGTTTGGAACTTGGTTGACCTGCCTGATGGTTTTAAAGCCATCGAGTGCAAGTGGATCTATAAGAAGAAGATTGATATGGATGGAAATGTTCACATCCATAAAGCTCGACTTGTTGCAAAAGGTTTTCGACAAGTTCAAGGAGTTGACTACGACGAGACTTTCTTGCCCGTAGCGATGCTTAAATCTATACGGATCATTCTAGCCATTGCTGCACATTTCGATTATGAGATATGGCAGATGGATGTCAAGACGGCTTTCTTAAATGGAATCCTTTCTGAGGACATGTATATGATGCAGCCCGACGGTTTTGTCGATCCAAACAATGTTGGAAAGGTATGCAAACTTCAAAAGTCTATTTATGGGCTGAAGCAAGCATCTCGGAGTTGGAACATTCGATTTGATGAAGTTGTAAAGGAGTTTGGCTTCACCAAAAACAAACAAGAACCTATTGTGTATAAGAAAGAAAATGGGAAATCACTTGTGTTTCTAATCTTATATGTGGATGACATATTATTGATTGGAAATGACATTCCTATGCTCGATTCTGTTAAGACCTCATTGAAAAATAGTTTTTCTATGAAGGACTTGGGAGAAGCGGCATATATTCTGGGTATCAAGATCTATAGAGATAGATCAAGGAGGCTAATTGGATTAAGCCAGAGTACGTACATTGACAAAGTGTTGAAATGGTTCAGCATGGAAGAGGCTAAGAAGGGGTTCTTTCCCATGTCTCACGGCATTAAACTCAGCAAGACTCGGTGTCCTTCGACCACTAATGAGCGAGAATGCATGAGTAGGGTTCCATATGCTTCAGCTATTGGATCCATCATGTATGCAATGACATGTACTCGCCCAGATGTTTCCTATGCTCTAAGTGTTATGAGCAGATACCAGGCTGACCAGGTGAGATTCACTGGACAGCGGTAAAGAATATCCTTAAGTACTTGAGAAGGACTAAGGATATGTTCCTAGTTTATGGAGGTGAGGTTGAACTCAGTGTAAAGGGTTACACAGATGTGAGTTACCTTAATGACTCAGATGACTCGAAATCGCAATCAGGTTATGTGTTTGTCATGAATGGTGGTGCTGTGAGCTGGAAAAGTTCCAAGCAAGATACAGTGGCCTCCTCTTCAACAGAAGCTGAATATATTGCTGCCTCGGAGGCTGCAAAGGAAGCTGTTTGGATTAGGAATTTCCTGATCGCTCTTGGTGTGGTTCAGGGCTCGTCCAATCCCTTGGACGTTTATTGTGACAACAATAATGCTATTGCACAAGCCAAAGAACCTAGACAACACAAGAAGAACAAACATATTCGCATGCGCTACCATCTGATTCGTGAGTTCATTGATGAAGGTAGTGTCATGTTATGCAAAATACATACGGACTCAAATGTTGCTGATCCCTTGACTAAGCCACTCCCGCAGCCTGCGCATGAAGCGCACACAAGAGCAATAGGTATTAGATACTGTCTAGATTGACTCTAGTGCAAGTGGGAGATTGAAGGAAATATGCCCTAGAGGCAATCATAGAGATCATTGTATTTCATGTGTATCCATGAGTTATTATAATGTTCCTTGAATATCCATATACCATGCAACTTGTATTGATTGGCAATTATGTGAATTGTTTGTGAAACTCTTTACTTGTATGGTTATCTAATAATTGTCCCTAGTCGGAGTTCATGCGAGGACACACGTGAATATTAGACTAGCACATCAATTGGTTAATGACTATGTTTCGCAAGTCATTGACATGGAGATGTCAAACCAATGATGTGGACACATGTTATGAACATGGGGTTGGACTGACCCAACATGAGACTAGCAATAATACTTGCAGCTCTCTCTACACATCATGTACGTTTTGTCCTTAGACCTGAGATTGTCGCATGTACTTGAGATGTGGATCGACCTACTTTGGGGCTATCAAACACTACTCCGTAACTGGGTAGTTATAAAGGTAGCTTTCGGGTTTGTCCTGATACATGCTGCAAGGCATCGGTCAATCAAGATGGGATTTGCCCCTCTCTACTTGAGAGAGATATCTCTGGGCCCCTCGAGTAATCGGATCCAGAAATGCATGGCCGTGCTACATATGGTTAAGAGTTAACCTAGTAAAGGGATTCTGAATCACAGTATCGAGAAAGAGAGGTCAGCTTAGAGCTAGACCAAATATCGTGAGGCAAAGGAAAAGACATGTACTCAACCTTGTGATGGTTCGTCCGAATGATCTTTATATGCGTTTAGGAGTTGGCACGTCTTGCTAGAGGCCGCTACCAACTATTGACGGAGTAAGTGTACTCGCGTCATGTTTGTACGTGTATGAACCTATAGGGTCACACACTTTAGGGGCTGGAAGCCTAATGAGGATTGGATCCGAATTAGACCAGGCTTAGGCTGCTAATGGGCTGCTAATGTAGAAGCCCACCAGGGATGCCTATATAAGAGAGAGTGATGCGAGCTGAAAAGGAGAGAGCATTCCACCCAGCCGCCACTCCTCTTCCGCCTGTGTTGCGCGCGCAGACCTAGCAGTCTGGTGTGTGACGGCTTCCACTCCGGACGTGTGGATACCTCGGAGGTGCTGCATCTGTAGCACTTGGACGAGCCGCGCAAAGGGGAGCTGCTCGTGGGACGAGGACGAGGAGGAGACGTAGAACATCTACACTGCCGCAACGTGCTTCATCGAGTTCCGCACCTGCACGTCTAGCGGTAATCCCGTGATCTATGACAATAGTATTCCTGGTTGACGCGGTAGAAAATTTTGATTTTACGCTAGTGTAGCCTACCCGTTACCCTACAGCCATTCTATTAGAAGAACTTGTTTGTTTGTTCAACAACCATATACCAAATTATATGTAGTGGTTGCTACATTAATCCGTCCAAACTAAATATCTCTATGAAAGATCAAATATTGTCATAGTCAATTTCTTGAACATTGTCATGAAACTCTTTCCTGGCATGTCGACTATTTCATAGATGTCAAACATCCATGTATTTTTATTTATAGATCTAAATATGACCGATAGGTTTTACACCTTTTAGAGGGTCTTCCAAGTTCAAAAAACTTGATTTCTCGTGTATGGAACTATCACAGATTTTATGGCTTCAAGCCACTTGATGGAGGAAGGGCCCATCATTGCTTATTTGCATTTAGTTGGTTTATCATTGTCAAACAATAATTATTTACTCTCAAATCTTAGTATTTGATTGTTTACCCGACCTACTTGGTTCAATAAGAACTTAGACCTTCGTGACCATAACCTTTACGGCACGTGAGCCATGAGCATTGTTGCTGCCTCCGAGACACTTTCCGGTGCTGCGCAACTCAAAACATGTTAGCTAAGGTTCTATAACCTTATCAAAGTTCATAGAAAAAATCCTTCTAAAGAAACTTGACATTCTAAGCGACAAAAACTTTTGTCTTTGGTGTTATGGAGGAATATCCAACGGTTTATTCAAAAATAACATACAAAGATATGCTCATCCAACTTTTGATGTAAACATTTTACTTATGCCTAGCATACCAATATTTAAGAAATGACTACTTGGGTTTTATCCCAAATCATGATTTACATGGTGTCATTTCAATGGATCATGACGGAGCTCTTTTAAGTGTAAAAGCAGTAGTCTCTAAAACTTTAATCTTTTCAGATATAATGGTAGTTTTATGATTGACACCTTTGCTCTCACCATGTCAAACAAGGTTTTATTACATATCTCGAACACTCCATACTCCTATGGTGTTTCGGGAAATGCAAATCCATGGAATGATTCCTCAAATCTTAGGTGTTTTGCTAAACTTGTAACTCAAATATCTTCCTTTATGATCCAATCATAAACTCTTCATTTTCTTGTTACAATGATTTTACACTTCATCTTGAAAGTCTTTTGAACATTTTCAAACATTTTGATACTTCTCCTTCATTAAGTAAATATACACATGTATTCATTCAAAATTCTGGAGAAAGCATATGAAGTTGAAATCCATCGCTCACGACTATACATAATGGAGCACATACATCAATATGTACATCTTCCAATAAGTTAGTCGTACAAATGTCATTTGATAAAAAAATCAAAAGACTCCAAAATTCCATCAACGTGTAGTTTCTTCATGTTTTGTTTCCAATATAATTTAAATGGCGACGTCACTTTGTAAGTGATGTTTCAATCATTTGTCTTGCGACAGTTTTTGCATTAGCTTTTATGGATGTGATTTCTCCAAATAGATTTGTATATCATCCATCTATTATGGAATACGGTAATTATTTGAACAACCTTTTGTTCTCATAATACCTGATCAAAATAACAATTATCAAGACAAATCTTGAAGGCTAGCTCTAATGTCAATGAGAAATATAACAACACTTTGTTTGTATTCGATGAACATCATCACATATTCTCTTGCTAGTTACTTAGGCAATTGCAGTTCATGAATTGTGTTGTTTTTGTATGACACTTCATACCAAAAAATTCGTATATCCAATACCCAAGAACCACATTGTTTAACAAGCAAAGAATACAACCATAACATGTATATCATATATATACCTAAGCTGGACAATTCCAGTATTTTCTCTTTTTCTACCAAATATTTCTGAGATTCTCTTTTAGCATTTTCTTTCCTAAAATTAATCTATCAACATCAATAGTGGTGCCATACTCATGACACATAGTCCAAAGCGTGTATTGTCAAATACTAATGTCTTTGGACTTGCACTTTGAAGTAGATCACCATTATCAAATGTTTGGTGTTCTTTCGAAATCCATTCTTTAGTAATCTTTTAGTGTAGTAAACATTTTACCTACATCTTTTATTCATCCTTATCATGACAATTTTCATGATCAAGCTACTTTAGCTTATAACGGTGAATCGCGAGTATAATGTTGCTTTCCAAAACCTTTTGGAGGATTAGGACGACTAGCATCTCCAACCATTGCAAATTCTCATCAAATATGAGAACATATATTTTGCCAAATTATACTCTATCATGTTGCAACCAAAACATTGTATCAGATATCGCAATATCTTCTACACATGATGGTTACTGAAAAAAATTCTTTCAGCTCCTAGATGATCTTGATATTAAAACAATCTTTTGAATATCAAGAATAATGGAGGCAAACATGATACTTAGATACTAACACTGGAATTGTTACTCTTGATTTAATACTAATTATTAAACTTCACGAAGTAAACGGAGTTTGCTGAAAGTTTGTAATAGGACTTTTAAAACTTTAGATTGACACTCAAAACAATACGATACCAGTTCGTAAAGTAACTATCCAAAATTCTATAGTTCTATTATCTCAATTATAACTAATCTTAAGGTGGTGAATGGATGCCAATGACTACACCAATTATGCAAATTCACTTTGATTTAATTTATGATAAATCAAGTTCAACTTTAATCATATTACTAGGTGAACTCCTACTCAAAGCAACATCCCTTGAGTTGTTTTGGTGATTACACAAACCAAATCCACTACACCAAGTCCGATCATCACAAGAGATGATGTAGCTTCAAAGGCGAACAATAAACATGTCCATCATATCATCCATATGACTCATGCTTTACCTTTCGGTATTCCGTGTTCCGAGACTATGTCTATACATGCTAGGCTCGTCAAGGTTAACCTTAGTATCTGCATGTGCAAATCTGGCTTGCACCCATTGTATGCACACATAGAATCTATCACACCCGATCATCACGTGATGCTTCGAAACGACGAGTCTTAGCAACGGTGCCTACTAAGGTCGAACACTTTATTACTTGATATTTAGTGAGAGGGATCATCTTATAATGCTACCGTTGTGATCTAAGCAATATAAGATGCATAAAAAGGATTAACATCACATGTAATTCATAATATGTGATATGATATGACCTTTCTTCTTGTGCCTTTGATCTCCATCTCCAAAGCACGAACATGGTCTCCATCATCACCGCCGTGGCGTCAAGGTCAATGGCGCCGCTCCATGGTTGTCCACCACCACCAACAACTATTACAACTGCTTTGATGAATAGACACACAAATCTTAAACGAAATTTAAAGACAACCATAAGGCTCCTGTCGGTTGCCAACTTACAATAAGGATCATTGCATACATCATATATAATCACAATCATGGCCATATCACATTGATACGTTCATTTTGCATCACTATTCTATATTATAATTTACTATTATTCATTGATATATTTCATATTAAGAGACGATACTTATGTTATTTCATTTATTTTTTGCATGATTGCTGACTTTTGGAGGATGAACCACTGAAGTCAGGATTCTGATGGAAAAAGCACTATCCAGATGTAGTTTTGGCAAAGATGAGAAAATCCCAGAAAATATACGGAAATTCCTATTTTTCTAGAAGATGGGCCACATGGGGGCCACACCACCCCCTAGCGCGGGCCACCCCTAGCCGTGCCACTAGGTGGTGTGGCCACCCTGGCCTACCTCTGGCATCGTTGTCGTCGGATTGATGACAAGTACGCCATGAGGGGGTCCTCGAGGCGTGCGGAAGAGAGGGGTGTGAGACGTACGGTATTCCGGGACAGTGAGCACACAAGTTTACCTAGGCTCGAATCCGCCAGCTTTGGACGGATCCTACTCCTGCTAGCAATCCAGTAATACGGCGGAGCCGGAATATGGGTTACAAGGGTTTCGCCTGTGCGAGTTGAGGGTCTAAAGTATTGGATTGTAAGGTGATGCCCTAAAGGCTCTCCCTAGGACAACTTATATAGATATCCGGCCTAGGGTTTACAGGAGAGATCTATCCGGCTATGACTAAGAGTCGGATACAGAGTACACCTTGAACTACAAGTAACATTATGGGCCTAAGTCGGTAAGTCTTCTGGGCCTTCCCGTAGCCGGATTGGACTCCGTCTTCTCTCCCTGTCTGGGCCACCCGTGAAGCAAATCTCTAACACGAAGTGGGCCACCCTAGTCAGTGAGGAACTATGAGGATACCCGGAAAGTATATCCCCAACAACAGCCCCCGGAGGCCTCCAAGATCCAAAGTCGGATTTACCATCGTCTAGCTTGATCTTCGGCTTGCAGAATCTTGAAGGGTTCCTGAAACTTCACAACAAAAAATACGATCCGGGTCTTAAAAATAAGTCGGACCTATCAACAGGTTACTCGGATTTTCTAGCTAGATTTCAAACTAAGCCGGAACTTGGTTTCTAACGCCACCTGACACAAGTCATGGTCAAGTCACGTCATCTGACAGGCAGTCCGTTAGCATGACCATTGGTGGGTCCGCGGTTCGCGGAACCGAGGCACCGTTTCAATGCATGCGCGGAGATCGAGGAGACGTAATCATCGCGTGGGTCCTTCCCAGTTCCTTCCACGACGCGTGGCGGTTACACTGTAGCATTTGCACGAATCTTGGCATGGTTAGGTGGATATAAGGGGTTAGGATTTTCTCCTTCTCCTTTCACCAGTCCTTTGCCTTTGCCTCTCCTCCCAATATCTCTGCATGCACAGAGCTCCTTCGTTCCTCCCCCAAAAACTCCCAGCGCCGCCCGTTCTAGGTCATCTGCCCACCAGAGAAATGGCTTCTTCTTCTTCCTCCGACTTGGCGGCAGCAGCGGCGACGATGGCGACGGAAGCGGTGGCGCAGAAAGAAAGCTTCCATGGGCTCTGGATCCCCTGCGTCCTCGACGACGAGAAGTTCCAGTACTTGGAGAAGGAAGGGCTCCTCCGCGCCGGCGACTGGCGGAGCGGCTTCGAGGAAACCATCCCCAACCCGCGCACCGGCGAGCAGGTCCACTTCGGCACCCACCTCGACAGAGGTTTGTCGTTTCCTCCCTCAGAGTTCTTCTCCGAGGTGATTGACCATTTCAGAGTTCAACTCCATCATCTTCCTCCCAACTCTCTCTTACAGATGAGCGCTTACGCTTCTTTGTGTGAGGGCTTTATTGGCATTAGGCCGAGTTTGCTTTATTCCGGTACTATTTTCATGTCCGGAGAAACTCTATCACTGCCGGTGTTCCTTACATCACCGGTACTATTAGTTTTTAACTTAGACGCGAGCGCGCATATCCTAAGATCTTAGCTAGTGACTCGGTCAAACAATGGCCAGCCACGTTTTTCTATCATAGGTATATTCCGGCTCCCGGCAAAGCTACTGCTTTGTCGGCTTTTGTTGACGGAGCTACCACGGCCCAACAATCTTGGTACGAGGCTGCTCCGGCTCTGACTAACGATCTGATCCTCGCCAAGAGGCGGATCGAATATTTGATCAAACATAAAGGACTGAAGGGATCTGACTTGGTCCAATACTGGGTCTCACGTCGGATCCAGCCCCTTCAGTACCACGGAGATCGACTGATCCACTCCATCACGTCTTCCAAGAAAGATTCCCTCTGCATCAGCCCCAAAGCCTACACCACACAAGGCTATATAAGCCAGATCAAGTGGCTGATCAGGGAGAGGATCGAAAGGAGAATCCCGGAGATTTCTCTAGATATGCATACGGCGGAAAACCCCGTAGTGCCGGTAAGCTGCTATCAGTAAGTCTTTATTGGTCTTTTAAATTACATTGCAATACTGATATGTTTTGTTCTTTTCAGCTTGCTAACCTCCCCGAGTCGGAACTTGCTCTGCTCGAAGGATATCCTCCGGAGTTTTCTCAGGAGACAGAGGTGGTGCCATTGCTGGATGCTGCGCTCAAGAAGCGCAAAGCTCCAACAGTGGCTGTTGGCACAAAGGAGGTGCTCGTCGTGAAGAGGTAACTTTCAATCACAACTTCCGCCTTTGTACTTTACTCGAATTTCCTTCCGAGATGTAATGTTTCCGACTTTACTACATTCTCAGAGCAAAACCGCTTCTCAAGGGCAAGTGGAAAGGGATTCCTTCGAAGCCCCTCCGACATACGAAGCTTACCATAGCTTCTCCTGCCGTGGCTCCTCCGACTCCTGCCCCTCAACCTTCCGCAACACTGGTGATCATCCCTTCTCCAGTCGTCACAGAAGATCCGGCTCCTTCCACGGAGCCTGCGATCCTTGAATCGCAAACTGACATCACCATGGGTGAGTCAGATTTAGATAAGGGTGAACCCTCTTTGGGTAATGATCCCTCGGCAAAAACCTTCGCCGAAAACCTTATCAGCAATCTGGGACTTGCCAAGTTTGGCCTGTCCCGAAAATCTGCTGAAGAAATCTAGCGGCTCGCTAGGCAATGCCTGGAGAAAAGAAATTTATCTGCTGAAGAAGAAGCGCAAGAAGCAGAGGACATCAAGCACTCTGATCTTCTTGAACAAGTGCGTCTTCGCGACGAGAGGATAAGGGGCGGTGAGCTTCCAACGGCTCTAGTGACGCCTCTGACTCTCGCCAAGAAGGTCGCTGTTGAAGTAACTACGAGTTTGGATAAACTTACTCGCGAACAATATGTAAGTCGGAATTCCAACTCCTGTTTTTCCTTTATTTCATATCATATCCTCTAGCCCCCAAGAATGAAGTAGGATAATTAAACAGGTTTATGCTTCCTTAGGATGCCAAAGAACGAACTAGTTTAGCCCCAAGGCTCGTGCTGATATTAGCAAAAATATTAGCCCGAGTCTTTAGTAGCTTTCTGACTTTGGGTATTCTGACTTACAGAAAGTATATTCCTATAACCAGGATTTGTTGAAGAATGTCTGCGATAAGAAGAGATAGATCAAAGCTCTCCGGCTTAAAAATGCTGAGCTAAAAGTTGCCAAGAATGAGGCCGAAGGTAAACATTCCGAGACTCAAACCTTGTCTTTCATGTTTTCATAGCCGGATTTTTTGGCTGAACTGTTGTTCTTTTTTGACTTATAGCACTGGTGAAACAATCCTATGCCATGATTGAAGAGGCCGAGAACCTCAAGACTTTGGTGGTGGAGAACAAGGAGCTGCGCCAAGAGCTGGCTAAGCTTAAGGCGGATCACAAAAAGAGCATTGCTCAAATCCTTGAGTCCTCCTCCATGGCTACTGATGAGCGTGATTGTAAGATTGCTGCTCAAGATCAAAAAATCTCGGACCTCAATAATGAGCTTTGAAGAGAGAGGGACCTTTCCGAGGCGCTCCGGGCTGAACTCCAGAGCCTTCGGGAAGAGAAGACCAAAATTGATGACGTCATTTTTGGTACGTTCCATCTATCTGACTTGTCTTTTTCTTCGACTTCTCTAAATGTCGGATTTTTCTTTTAACTGTCTTTTGTTTACAGGTCCTCTGAACTTGACGGACTCCACCTCCGTTGAGCCCCGCACCCACCGGCTTACCCAAGTCGGTGACCTGCTTCATGACTTCCGCCAATCCCTTGAAGATATTGGCGAAGCTCTCAAAATTCCGGACATGCATAGCATGTCGGATTTTCAGGTGCGGGACAAGGCAAAGGAGATGCCGCAACTTGTTCGAGACTAGAATATGTCCTACGCGCGCACTGCGGCGCAGAACGCTCTCACCATGGTCATGAGCCATCATGGAAACATGGAAATATGGCAAGTGACCAGAGGGTACTGCAAAGTAGATGAAGACGGCCAGGAGCAGGACCTCCAAGCCATCATGCACTCCTGCGCCGGATATGGGTGTCACGTGGCTGACTTGACCAGCTACGAGACCCCTTTCTTCACCCGCGTGGACACTCCGCCTCCTCCTCTAGAAGAATCAGCAGAAGTTTCCGACGATGAACGCACCATCTCAGATGCGGACATCTCGGAACGATACCAAGGCGGCGTCTCCAGCAAGCCGACGGCTCCTTCATCTCCTCCTACATCATAGATTGCCAGAAATATTTGTATTATCCTGAAAAACATGATGCGCTTGTAAATATGAAGTACTATGAACTTGCTAGTGCTAAGCTTTTGATCTATTCAACACTTTTGGCTTTTAAACTTTTTGCGTGCCTGAAATGTTTACGTAAGCACTTGTACTTTTTCGTCTATACTTATCATTTATCTGGCTTTCCGCCTCGTCCCTTTCATGAGCCGGCTAAACCTTCTACCGGAAACTTTGCCAAGCAACGGAGCTCAATTGCTAAACCAGTTTAAACTCGGAAACAAAGTCGGCTTCCATTACCAAAAATTCACTACTCGGAAAATGCCTGCATCCAGCAATCAGACAAATAACCAAAGTAAAGACTAGAAATTTTTAGAGTTATACCTGAGGGTAGCAGTTTTAGAATCGGAAATCTAAACCAGAATGAACATGAGCATAAAGTACTTTCAAACATTCTGGGATTTTCGACTATGACATGATCATTCGGAAATAAGATGGTAAAAAATTCTCAGAAAAAATTTGAGGTAACCAAAACTTTTATTTCTCACAGAACATGTACATATATATGTTTTACAAAGAAGGATAAACTAAGAATAAAAGGGACGTAGCTGAGCAATATTCCACGGTCTGTCTAACTCATCCGGATTTGTACTGCCTCCAGCTCTCTTTCTCTTCTTAGTAGCAGGTCTTACTTTGACTGGCCTCATGTCATTTAAGTAGTACGATCCATTGTGCAATACTCGACTAACTAGAAAGGGCCCTTCTCATACTGGGGAAAGTTTGTGCTTTCTTTGTTGCACAAGCCAGAGAACCAAATCACCTTTATTAAAAGATCTATTTCGGACTCTCTGGCTATGATACTTGCGTAACTTCTGCTGATAGGCTGTAAATCTCATTTCAGCAACGACGCGAACTTCTTCGACTAAGTCGAGATCATTTTGTCGAGAAACCTCGGCATCCTCTTCAATATACGCGGCCACTCTAGGAGAAGTGTGAATCAAATCACTAGGAAGAACTGCTTTTGCACAATAGACCAAGAATAAAGGTGTGTGTCCAGTTGACCTATTCGGAGTCGTTCGTAAACTCCATATTACAGAGGGTAATTCCTCTGCCCAAGCCCCCGTAACACGTCGTAGTGGTGCTTCGAGTCTCGGTTTCAGCCCTTGTAGGATTAAACCATTTGCTCTTTCGACTTGTCCGTTAGCTTGTGGATGTGCGACTGACGCAATGTCAAGCCGGATATTTTTCTCGTTTCAGAATTCAGCCAATTCTCCCATAGATAAATTACTCCCGTTGTCCGTGATAATGCTATGCGGATAACCATACCAGATTATAACATCCTCGACAAATCTTTTGGTTTTTGCTCCACAACAACTAGTGATAGGTTTAGCCTCAATCCATTTGGTGAATTTATCCACCATCACTAAGAGGTGAGTAAATCCACTTGGAGCTCATTTAAATGGTCCTACCATATCATGCCTCCAGACTGCAAATGGCCATGTTATAGGTATTGTTCGCAGCTGATCAGCCGGAACATGAGCTTGTTTGGCGTACTTTTGGCAGCCTTTGCACGTCTTGACTAATCGTTCGGCATCTGCCTGAGTTGTAAGCCAGAAAAATCCATGTCTAAAAGCTTTTTCCACTAAAGATTTGGCTGCAGCGTGGTGACCACACTCGCCTTCGTGAATTTCTCTTAGGATTTCGACTCCTTCTTCCGGAGATACGTAGCGCTGAAAACCCCCAGAAACACTCTGTTTATGGAGCTCACCTTTAACAATAGTATAGGCTTTTGCTCGTTGGATAATCTGTCGGCTCAGCACCTCGTCTTCGGGTAACTTGCCATCTACCAAATAATCGAGGTAGGATTGAGTCCAACTGGGAATTATAGCCAGAACTGCTATTAAAGGTGAGTCGGATTTGGTCGGATATTCCTCATCTACCCCCTTTATTGAGGGAACTTTGAGGTGCTCTAGAAAAGTGCCATCCGGGACTTCTTTCCGCGCAGAGCCTATTCGAGATAGTGCATCTGCTTCCTCGTTTTCTACTCGAGGGATGTGTTGAACCTCAAACTCTTCGAACGATTTAGATAGATCATCCACGATAGCTTTATATGTTGCCATGTGTTGATTTGCATTACAAATATCCGACACTTGTTGAGCAACAAGATCCGAATCTCCATAACACATCAAACGTCGGATGCCAATATCCTTAGCAATCCGTATTCCATGTAGCAGTGCTTCATACTCGGCAATATTGTTTGTCGCTGTGAAGCGGATCTGCAACACGTATAAAAGTTTATCTCCTTGGGGTGATTTGAGCACCACGCCAGCCCCCGAGCCCCCGCGAGCCTTAGACCCATCAAAGTAGAGGGTCCAATATTCCGACTTAGGGAGGGTCATATTTTCCTTCGTCTCTGTCCAATCAGCGACAAAGTCAGCAAGGATTTGGGATTTGATTGTTGTCCGAGGCTTATATTCAATAAAGAAAGCTGAAAGCTCTATGCCCCATTTGGCGACGCGTCCTGTGGCGTCACTATTGTTAATTATATCTCTCATGGGAGCTGTGCTCACCACGGTAATTGGATGCTCCTGAAAGTAGTGTCGTAACTTACGATATGCTAGAAAAACACCATAAGCCAACTTTTGATAGTGCGGATACCGCTATTTTGATTCTGTTAGGACCTCACTGACAAAGTAAGTCGGACGCTGCACCAGGTGTTCCAGATTTTCCTCTGGCCTCTCCACCACCATGACGATACTAACGACCTTATTAGTCACAGCAAGATAGAGCAACATCGGTTCCTGATGTTCCGGCGCTGCAAGGATAGGAGCAGATGAGAGTACTTTCTTCAGGTCTTGTAGTGCAGCTTCAGCTTCGTTAGTCCAAACAAAATCCTTGGTCTTTTTCAGGAGTTTGTATAATGGTGCGGCTCTTTTACCAAGCCGGCTTACAAATCGACTGACCGCAGCGATGCAACCAGTTAATATTTGTACGTCCTTCAGGCGAGTTGGCCTGGAAATATTGAGTATGGCCTTGATTTTCTCTCGGTTCACCTCTATGCCTCTTTGAGACACGATGAAACCTAACAATATTCCAGCTGGTATTCCAAAGAAGCATTTCTTCGGGTTAAGCATGATGTTGTATTTTTGTAGATTGGCGAATGTTTCCTCCAAGTCGGAAATCAACGTTTCCTTCTTTTAGGACATCACCGCAATATCATCCACGTATGCATGTATGTTGCGTCTGAGTTGGTCGTGGAGGCAACGCTGCATCGTGCGTTGGTACGTAGCTCCTGTGTTCTTCAGCCCAAAGGGCATCGTAACAAACAGAAGGTTCCGAAAGGGGTTATGAATGAAGTTTTGACTTTGTCAGATTCCTTCATCCGGATTTGGTGATAACAGGAATATGTGTCAAGAAAACAGAGGAGTTATGAGCCAGCCGTAGAATCGATAACTTGATCAATTCTAGGCAGAGCGAACGGATCTTTTGGACAAGCCTTGTTCAAGGAAGTATAATCAACACACATCCTTAAATCAGTGGTGTCCTTTTTGGGGACCATTATAGGATTGGCCGACCACTCAGTGTGGATGATCTCTTCTATGAATCCGGCTAACTCGAGCCATGCTAGTTCCTTAGCTATTTCCTTACGCTTTTCTTTGCCAAAACATCGTAGGGACTGTTTGACGGGTTTAGCGTTCGGGTTTACATTTAGAGAGTGCTCAGCAAGTTCCCTAGGTACTCCGGTCATGTCAGATGGCTGCCATGCGAAGATATCTTGATTTGCTTGGAGGAACTTGACAAGCGCGCTTTCCTATGCGCTACCTAGGCCTACGCCTATCTAGGTCACCTTGGAGGGGTCATCATCCTTCAACGGCGTCTTCTTCGTCTCTTCTAATGCCTTGAACTCTGGATTTGTCTTTGTTACCTCCTTCTTTGTTGCGGGCATCACGGACGGATCTATGATCTTCTTGATCTCCTGGTACTCCTGGGCGTGCAGCACGGCTTCGGCAAAGGCGGCATTTCCATCCTCGCACTCTCGCGCTTTCTTCGGGTCTCCCCTGATGCTGATCACGCCGTTGGGACCTGGAATTTTCATCATATTGTAAATGTAACACGGACGAGCCATAAAAGCCCAGTAAGCCGCACGTCCGAATATAGCATGGTAGGCGCTCTTGAACGGGACCACTTCGAAGGAAAGTGCCTCCGTCCGATAATTCTTTGGAGTTCCAAAGGTGACATCCAAAGTAATCTCTCCCAGGGAATTAGCTTGTCTTCCTGGGACAACTTCGTGAAAGATCACAGAGCTATGGTTCAGCTGGGTTTCCGAGATCTTCATCCGGCATAGCGTTTCGACATAGAGAATATGGATGCTGCTACCACCGTCCATGAGGGTCTTGGAGAAACCATAACTGTCAATAAGTGGGTTGACGATTAAGGCGTATTTTCCTCGCCTGTGCAACTTAGGCGGATGATCAGCGCGGTCAAATGTGATTGCCACTTCCGACTAGTCCAAGTATTGGGGACAGCCGGAACTGTTGCGTTGAGTTCGTGTAGAACTGCTTTCTTGACCTTTACTGGCTGAGATCCGAGGAAAGTGACGTAAGTGTCCTTCTTGGTGGGAAAAGTTTTCTTCCCTTCCGGCTTGGGATTTGAAGCATCAGCCTCCTCCATGTCAGAATCTTCCTTGGTCTCTTTATCTTTTTCGGGATTTTTCTTTCCCTTCTTCCTCTTAGCTTTGTAGCCCGCGGTGTCATCTCTTTTGATGTCGTCATTGAAACGACATTCAGCGTTGGTGTGGGACGAGCCCCCATTAGCGTCTAGGTGATGCACACATGGGTTATTGGCAATGTAGGCCCAGGAGTAGGTTTTGCCTGGTTGCTGGTCTCCTCTACCTTGGACCCTTGATGTCCCACGGCCACGCCCGCGGCCTCCGCCGTGTCCTCCTCGTCCTCTAGACCCGGAAATAGTAGTAACCACCGTTGTTTCCGCGCCGGGTTTCTCTTCTGAGGGATTTTTGCGCTTCTGAGCTTGTTGCTTTGGTTGTCTTGCCGACTGAGGCACAGCTAGTACGTTGAGTAATCCCTCTGCATCATCGTCAGCATCTGCATACTTGCTCGCTGTTTCTATCATCTCTCCCAAATTAGTGACCTTGTCACACTTCAAGCGTTGACGTAGTAGACCAATTGGGAGTCCTGCGATGAAAGCTTCAATCGCGGTTTGATCGTTTACTCCTTCACAAGAGTTCTTGGTGTCGATCCATCGTCCGAGGTAATCCCGGCAAGTTTCTCTTGCTTTCTGGATGCAACGTTGTAGGTCTCCGACCGTATAGGGCCTCCGATATGTGCCTTCGAAATTCCGAAAGAACACACTTTGCATGTCATACCAGTTATGGATGGTGTTCTCCGGAAGTTCATTGAGCCATGATCGTGCCTTCTTCCGCAACATAAGTGGGAGATATCGGGTTGCGACCAGGCTGTTTCCGCCTTTAGCGATGCAGCAAGCTTGGAAAAAATCCTGTAGCCAGGTATCTGGCCAAGCAATGCCGTCGTAGGCTTGGATATGTCTTGAGATAGCAAATCCTTCCAGGAATCTTGTAGCTCTGATGCGTGGTACAAAACACTTTGGGCCCACGTAGATATCATCGTTTTCATAGCGTCGCGCCTCTATGTTGGAGTTGATCTTGTGCCTTGTGTCGTTCAGGGATAGAGATCGTCCCGAATGTCGGCTATGGCTGTGGTGCCTTGGAGCCAGACTCCGGCTTTTGCCACCACCACCTCCGCCACGTCGTCCTCCTTGTCCCCCTTGGGAGCCGTTGTGATGACTGCTTGGTGGAGAGGGTGGGGCAGCTGAATTGTTTCCGGCTGATCGCTGGCCTCCGTCCGGAGCATCATTATTCCGGTTCCGGGGAGGATCTTCACTACGACGAGCCCCCTGCCGGCTCGTGCCAGCATGGTTTCCGTCGTTCCTTCGTCCGTCGTTCCCACCACGATGAGGATCAGCCGAACGGCTTGTATGTCTAGGAGGTGGCATTTTTTGACGATCCTCCTCCCGACGTTTCTCTTTATGTTCTCCCCTTCGATCGTTAGACTCTCGCCGGGGAGGGTTCCTCGGAGTCAGTGCAGCAATGGCCTCTTTTTCGGCGGCCGGGGCGACGTTGCTCCAGTCATGCGCAGTTCTGTGATGTTGTCCGGACGATCCAGTTCTTGCATAATTTTCTTCCCGGCGTTTGGGGTGATGATACTGCTTCCGGACGCGATGGGGTCTTACGTCAGCCCATGCCGGATCTGTGCGACATTGGTCGGAATCCGAGACCAGTTTTTGACTTCCAGACAGGGCGACCTTTTGCTGCTCCAGTCCCTTGTTGAGTAGTTTGATACCCAACCGGATCTCCTTGATGGGTCCGCAACATAGAAAACAAAAAATTTCCTACAATGTGAACTACACGCCAAGATCTATCTACTAGGTACAAAGCAACGGGTGGACATACATCCATCGAGAACTTACCCTCGAAGACAACGAGTTTTGTTAACGAGTAGGAACTCGTGGTTGATATAGTCGTACACTTGCCAATCTCAAGATCGTGATGAAGTCCAGCAGGTCCGGCTCCAACACGTCCATCAGATCCAGCTCTAGCACCACCAAGTCCAGCACCGCAAAGCAGCGGTGCATCCGTGATCGCACACACGTCCGGTACCCCGACAACCTCCATCCCTTACTCCAGCAAAGCAGCGGAAGCAGCAACTCCTTTCCAGATAAAGCCACCGGGAACATGTATCTCGCTAATCCGAGACCATGGGGAAATATTACTAGAGGGGGAGAGAGATCCTTCACAAGGAGGTGTGTTTGAGAAGTGAGGAGAGGGTGGCCTTTTATAGGAGGAGGGGGTGCCCCTCCTTCATGGCCGGCGCATGGAGGAGGTGTCTCTTCACCTCCTCCATTCATGTGGTGGTAACCCCTCCACATTAAAATGCCTCTTCACATTCCCTTTTAAAGTCTCCACTTTAAATGCATTAAATTTCTCCAAATTTAATGCTCTCTCATTTAATAAAACTCTTTTATTATTTTTATTCAGAATTTTGTTAATTACTTTAATTAACAAACATTCACATAAAACCCCATGCAACATTTCAATATTACATGCAGAACCAATTTCAGCAATTCCAGCGCTTTCTTAAATATTTATCTGAAACATATTTGCTCCAAATGGCGTCAGTATCCCTTAAGTGTGTCACCCTATGGTTCGCGAATAATGCAGACATGATCGAGACCCCTCTCTGATCAATAATCAGCAGCGGGACCTGGAGATCCGTACTGACTCCTACACATTCAACGATGACTTCTGTGATCGTGAGAACCTTTAACGCTTGTAACTAAATCCCTTTTTCACACGATATATTACATGTCCGAGATTCGATCATCGTTATCTCAATACCTAGTTTGATCTCGTTACCGACATGCACTCTTTTCTCATTCCCGTGATATAACATTCTAGTGATCACATCACTTGCCTGCAAGCTATCTTAATGTGATATCACTGAGAGGGCCCAGAGTATATCTATCCGTCATCGGGATTGACATATTCCACTCTTGATCCATGAGCCTCAACATAACACCTTGGTAGCACTGAACCCATCTTTATAGTCACCCTGTTACGGTGTGACGTTTGATGTTATCAAGATACTCTTCCAGTGTTAGCAATTAACATAATCTCATGGTCTAAGGATAAAGATTACTTCGTATAGTGTTATAGCAATATAAACATAATGACTTTGATCGTAATGATATACTTCGGATGAATGTTCATCACATCATTCCACCAATGTTGTGCCCTTGTTATTAACAACATCCAATGTCCATGATCAGGAAACCTTGATCATCTTGTTAATCAACGAGCTAGTCTATAAGAGAGGCATAACTAGGAACCCTTTTTGTTTATTAAACACACATGTATTGACGTTTCCGATCAATACAATTATAGCATGTAAAATAAACATTTATCATAAACATGGAATAAGATAATAACCACTTTATTATTGCCTCTCGGGCATATTCCCTTCAGTCTCCCACTTGCACTAGAGTCAATAATCTAGTTTGAAAAACTTTGCATATTGAACACCTATGGCTTTCTAGTGTTGCATATACGCTATTGCTAGTGGTTAACATAATCTCCGGATCTGACAATTTTAGGTCCGTGTGTATTTGCATGTCTTTGCGTCTCTACGCATCATTCATTCTCAAATGAGATGGCATTGTATAAATTTTGTCCTTTGGTGAGACCTTTAGTTCGTTCGGGTTTAAATATGTTGATATTATTGTCACACAATATATATTCATAGTATTAGCCCACTTTGAACCACACCTAGTTTGATAACAAACTACTTAACAAAAATGCCCTCCTATGCTGCTACTATAGCAATCATATACTTAGCCTTTTTGTTGTAGTATCCGTCACAATGTCTCAACTTTGGAACTCATCCAAATCCATCATGGAACATCCTTTTCATTACATTGTGCCACCCATAGTCTAAATTGACATAAATTTAATTTGTATCTTGTGACAAAATTAGTATCAATGTAACACTTTACAATGAACTACCTTTAACTATTTGTCTCTTATACATGATATATTCTTAGTTCTTCCAAAGCTCATAAGAATATCTTTACTATTGTCCAATGATCATCCTATGAATCATTCTGGTATATGCTCATAACATTTAGAGCATAGGACATTCTAGATATATACATATCATGGTATAATCGATCAAAATCTTCATGTGATTTTACTCACCAAGTGTTGAAACACTTGAATTTTGATACAATCCTTTTCATGCAGCAAGAACCTTTCTTGTTGTTTCCATATTGAACCCTTTCAATATCTCATATATGTATGTCCGGCACAACCATATTAGCGCCTCAATCTATCCATATAGATATTGATGCCAAATATTCCGGTTTTGCCCAAGTCTTTCATCAAAATCTTATTTTAATGAAATTCTTAACATGTGTCAATACAAGATACATCATTTCCAATCAACAATATGTCCTCTACATAATGTATTAGAAATATGTCTCTGCGCTCCCACTTAATTTCTTGCAAATGCAAGCATCTTCATCATCTCCGATGAATTTAAACTCTTTTAACAGTTTCATCATGGTGAAGATTCCAACTCCGCTATGCTTAATTCAACTATTAAAGTTTGCATGCCCTTTTAGCACCCTTTGAATTAACAAAAACCCTTCGGACCGTGTCATGTACACGTCCTAGGTAACCATTCTGTTAGAAGAACCTTGTTTTGTTTATTCAACTACCATATACCAAATTATATGTAGTGGTTGCTACATTAATCCGTTAAGACTAAATATCGCTATGAAAGATCAAATCTTGTCATAGTCATCTCCTTGAACATTGTCGTAAACTTATTTCTGACATGTCAACTATTTCATAGATGTTAAACATCCATGTCTATTTCTTTATAGATCCAAACACAACCGATAGGCTTCACGCCTTTCCGGAGGGTCTTCCAAGTTCAGAAACTTGATTTCTCGTGTATGGATACTATCACAGATTCTATGACTTCTAGTCATTTTATGGAGTCAGGGCCCATCATCGCTTCTTTGCATGTAGTCGGTTCATCATTGTCAAAACAATAACGACTTGCTTATCAAATCACACTATTTGATTCTTACCGACCCACACGGTTCAATAGGAACACGAATCTCCGAGATCACACCTTTTGTAATCATGGGAGCCATGAGCATTGTGGCCGCCACAGGGACACTTTCCGGCGCTGCGCTACTTAGCACATATAGCTAAGGTTCAACAACCTTATCAAAGTTCTATTGTCCTCCCACTTAACTTTTCGTGAAAAATTCCTTCTCAAGAAACTTGACGTTCCAAGTGACAAACTCTTTTGTCCTCGGTGTTATGGAGAAATTCCCAACAAATTCTTTGGGATAACCTACAAAGACGTGCTTATCAAATTTGGTTGTAAACATTTTACTTATGCATAGCATACCAAAATTTAAGAAAAGACAATTCGGGTTTTATCCCAAACCATAACTCATATGGTGTCATTTCAACAGATCACGATGGTGCCCTTTTCAGTGTAAAAGCGGTAGTCTCTAAAGCTTCAATCCTTAAAATATAATGGCAGTTTTATAAATGACACCCTTGATCTTACAATGCAAACATGGTTTGATTTCATCTCTCAAATATGCCATACTCCTATGGTTTACCGGGAAATCCAAATTCATGGAACAATTCCTCAAATCTTAGGTGTTTTGCTAAACATGTAACTCAAATATCTTCCTTTACGATCAAATCATAAACTCTTTTATTTTCTTGTTACAATGATTTTTCACTTCATCTTGAAAGTCTTTGAACAACTATCAAATGTCTCATACTTCTTCCTTATTAAGTAAATATATAGATATATTCACTCAAATTTTCGAAGAAAGCATATGAAGCAAAAAAGATCCATCGCATATGGATACACATAATGGACTATGCACATCAGCATGCACAATTTCCAATAAGCTAGTCATCCGTTCCTCTCTGGCCTATGGGCGGAGTTTCAATTATCTCGAGGAAAGTCTCACAAGCGTCAATTGATCAAAATCAAAAGACTCCAAAAATCCATCCACATGGAGTTTCTTCATGTTTTCTTTCCAATATAATTTAAACAGCGATGTCACTTCATAAGTGATCTTTCAATCATTTGTCTTGTGACATTTTAGCAATAGTGTTTATGGATGTGATTTCTCCCACTAGACTTGTAAAAGTTCATCCATCCTTTATGGAATACGGTAATTATTTGAACAACCATTGTTCTCGTAATACCGGAACCAAATAACAATTATTAAAACAAATCTTGAAGGCTAGGTTTGACGACAATTCAAAGCACAATAACACTTTATTTGTTTTCGATGATCATCATCACTTATTCTCTTGCTAGTTACTTAGGCCATTGCAGTTCATGAATTGCGTTGTCATGTATGACACTTCATACCAACCAATTCGGTATCCAATACCGGTATACAATACCTAAGAACCACATTGTTTAATAAGCAAGGAATACAACCATAACATGTATATCTTCTATATACCCAAGTTGGACATCTCCAACCTTTTATTTTCTGCCAAATATTTTATAGATTCTCTTTCAACAATTCCTTTTCTTTTAAAAGAATCTATCAACATCAATAGTGGTGTCATCAACATGACACATGGTACAAAGCTTGTATATAGTCAAATACTAATACCTTTGGACTTGCACTTTGAAGTGGATCACCATCATCAAATGTTTGGCATTCTTTCAAAAAATCCATTCTTTAGTAATATATTAGTGTACTAAACATTTTACTTACATATTCTATTCATCCTTATCATGGCAACTTTCATGATCAAGCTACTATAACCTATAAGGAAGAATCACGAGTATAATATCAGTTCCCAAAACCTTTTTAGTAGATTAGGACGCCTAGCGTCTCCAACCTTCACAAATTCTCATACAATATGAGAACATGTATTTTGCTAAATTATACTCTATCATAATGCAACCAAAAACATTATTTCAGATATCACAATATCTTTCACACATGATGGTTTCTGAAACAATTTTCATCTCCAATATAATCTTGATATTAAAACAACTTTTGGATATTAATAATCATGGAGGCAAACATGATACTTTAGATACTAACATTGGAATTCTTACTCTTGATTTAATACTACTTATTAAACTTCATGGAGTAAATAGAGTTTGCTGAAAGTTTGCAATATGACTTATAAACTTTAAATTGACATTCAAAACAATACCATACCAGTTCGTAAAGTAAATGTCCAGAATTCTAGAGTTCTATTATCTCAAATAAAAACTAAGCATAAGGTAGAAAACGAATGCCAATGACTACAACAAACTATGCAAATTCACTTTGATTTAATTTATGACGAATTTGTTTCGACTAATCCAAATGAAAAATGAACTCCCACTCAAAAATGACATCCCTCGTGTCTTTTTGGTGATTACATGAACCAAATCCACTACACCAAGTCCGATCATCATGTGAGTTGATGTAGCTTCAAAGGCGAGCATCTATATGGGCATCATATCAACTATATGACTCATGCTTAACCTTTGGGTCCGTGTTCTGAGGCCATGTCTGTACATGCTAGGCTTGCCAAGTAAGAACCTTAGTACTCGCATGTGTAAAACTGTCTTACACCCGTTTGTATGAAAGCGTAGAGTCGAGTACACCCGATCATCACGTGATGTCTCGAAATACGATCCACAAAACTGTGCATACTTAAGGAAGAACACATTTTTATCTTGATATCTAAATGAGGGATCATCTTACAATGCTACAGAAAGCGCTAAACTAGCAATATAAGATGCTAACATATAATGTGTAAAGTGAGATGATATGGTCCATGCATTTGATCTCTATCATTTGCATCGTGGTATGATCTCTATCATTCCTTTGTGTGTAAGGCCAAGGTCTATGGAACTTACACATTGAGTGTGTTGTAAGAGTATCTATCATACATCTACTTACAACAATACCATATCAAGACACTATCCCAGCAACGATCTAAACTAAAAGCCTCTAATTTATCAATTGCAAGTTTTACGTGGCTTAGGGCTTTTGGAGATAGAACCGTTCTTACCTACGAACATGAACCACAACGAGGATAACCAAGTTATTAGCAACTCGTTGTAAATCAGATATTGACTATAGTAGGAGAGACATACACCCGTCAGCCACTTATGCAAAACAAGTTGCATGTCAGTCGTGGAACCGGTCTCATGTATGATGACATGTAAGGTTGGTCTGGGCCGCTTCATCCCACTATGCCACCAATATCCAAAATACATAGAAGATGCAATAACATGATCATCATCGCCCACATATAAACATATGTGTACTACCCGTGCAAAGCACCTACACATAGATCAGGCTCTGATACCACTGTTGGGTCCGCAACATAGAAAACAAAAAATTTCCTACGATGTGAACTACACGCCAAGATCTACCTACTAGGTACAAAGCAACGGGTGGACATACATCCATCGAGAACTTACCCTCGAAGACAACGAGTTTTGTTAACGAGTAGGAACTCGTGGTTGATGTAGTCGTACACTTGCTGATCTCAAGATCGTGATGAAGTCCAGCAGGACCGGCTCCAGCACGTCCATCAGATCCAGCTCCAGCACCACCAAGTCCAGCACCGCAAAGCAGCGGTGCATCTGTGATCGCACACACGTATGGTACCCCAACAACCTCCGTCCCTCGCTCCAGCAAAGCAGCGGAAGCAGCAACTCCTTTCTAGATAAAGCCACCAGGAACATGTATCTCGCTAATCCGAGACCATGGGGAAATAATACTAGAGGGGGAGAGATATCCTTCACAAGGAGGTGTGTTTGAGAAGTGAGGAGAGGGTGGCCTTTTATAGGAGGAGGGGGGGTGCCCCTCCTTCATGGCCAGCGCATGGAGGTGTCTCTTCACCTCCTCCATTCATGTGGTGGTAACCCCTCCACGTTAAAATGCCTCTTCACATTCCCTTTTAAAGTCTCCGCTTTAAATGCATTAAATTTCTCCAAATTTAATGCTCTCTCACTTAATAAAAATCTTTTATTATTTTTATTCAGAATTTTGTTAATTACTTTAATTAACAAACATTCACATAAAACCCCCCTGCAACATTTCAATATTACATGCAGCAATTTCACCTGAAACAGTTTCGGTGTCTATTGAAATAATTCCAGCACTTTCTTAAATCTTTATCTGAAACATATTTGCTCCAAATGGCGTCGGTATCCCTTAAGTGTGTCACCCTACGGTTCACGAATAATGCAGACATGATCGTGACCCCTCTCCGATCAATAATCAGCAGCGGGACCTGGAGATCCGTACTGACTCCTACACATTCAACGATGACTTCTGTGATTGTGAGAACCTTTAACGCTTGTAACTAAATCCCTTTTTCACGCGATATATTACATGTCCGAGATTCGATTATCTGTATCTCCATACCTAGTTTGATCTCGTTACCGACATGCACTCTTTTCTCGTTCCCGTGATATAACATTCTAGTGATCACATCACTTGCTTGCAAGCTATCTTAATGTGATATCACCGAGAGGGCCCAGAGTATATATATCCGTCATTGGGATTGACATATTCCACTCTTGATCCATGAGCCTCAACATAACACCTTCATAGCACTGAACCCATCTTTATAGTCACCCTGTTACGGTGTGACGTTTGATGTTATCAAGAAACTCTTCCGGTGTAAGCAATTAACATGATCTCATGGTATAAGGATAAAGATTACTTCTTATAGTGTTATAGCAATATAAACATAATGAATTTGATCGTAATGCTATACTTCGGATGAATGTTCATCACATCATTCCACTAATGTTGTGACCTCGTTATTAACAACATCCAATGTCCATGATCAAGAAACCTTGATCAGCTTGTTAATCAACGAGCTAGTCTATAAGAGAGGCATAACTAGGAACCCTTTTTGTTTATTAAACACACATGTATTGACGTTTCCGATCAATACAATTATAGCATGTAAAATAAAAATTTATCATAAACATGGAATAATATAATAACCACTTTATTATTGCCTCTCGGGCATATTCCCTTCACTCCTCCGGTCCTGGATTAGCCGATAAAATTTCCTGGGCCGCCACGGTATTCTGTACTGGGGTTGGATATACCCAATATCCTTTATTATCTTTCCATGGCTTCCCCATCTCATCTCCGGAGAGAACGGCACGGATATGTGGGAATTGGTCGTCATTGGTATGACGCTTCCGTGTCTTTTGATGCAACCGAGACATGTAATCCTTAGTTGCCATGCGTTTCGTCTCCTCCTGGATGTTTTTGGCTTCATCTAGGAGTTGTTGACGACGCTTCTAGGGCTAGGGCCCTTTCGTCCAGCTCTTCAGCAGTAAGTTCTGCAGCTGTAGGGATAGGTGTGGTTAATGCAGCATCGATGAGTTTACGCGCACCTTCTATGATCACGTGTCCATCCATCGATTCTTCTTTTTTCGGCTCGTCTGGGATAAGTGCTCCATCCGAGTCTTCTTCGTATTCCTCGGCAATCACCTCTTCTGGCAGAGGGTCTTTTACCGGGGTCTTGTTCTTCTTCTTTGCCTTCTTGGCAGCGCCGGTAGCAAAGACGGCTTTGGGTCCGTTTCCTGGAGTCAAGCTCTGATCGGTACTTTCGGACATCTGGACCTTGGGATTATTTCCGACATCCATGTCATCCTGCGCTTTGGGAGAGTATTCCTCGGATCCTTCATCCATGGCTTCTCCTTCTTCTGCAGCTTTGGAGTTATACTCCTCTTCAAATTCCACGGAGAACTTTCAGAAATCTGCTAACATCATCGATTCATCCGAGAATGCGGGTACGTCGACGTTTGTTCCAATTGCCTCCAGCGTAGAGTCGGTGTTTTCTCCAGCATCGGTAGAGCCGAATCCGGATCCCACGTATCCGACGAAGTGCGACGCGTGCTTCCGGAGGTACCTGTGGCTTTCACGGTCGGCCATGTCGAAACTTTTGATGGTCTCGAGAATTGCATCCGCGCTTTCGCCTTGCAGTATCATACGTCATAGTGTGTACCTCAGGAAAGGCATGTCTGCCCCGGCGTCATCAGAGCTGGAATCAGTGTCGTTGGTATGTTTCTCTTGAATTTCGACTTCCACGGGTGGGTCGATCTGGGATCCGGCTTCTCCAGGGAGATCCACTCTAGATTCGACTTGGTCCGCTAGGTCTTCTTCAGGCTTGGATTTCTCCATTATCTCTGCAACTAGTGCGGGCTGGGTGGGACTAGTATTTTCTGAGATCCGGAACTCTGCCACCTTCGTGGACAAAGGGGACCCAGAAGATTCTTCTACCTCTATCATCACCGCTAGGGTGGGTGGGGCAAGTTCAGCGAAATCGATGTAAACATCGATCTCGCCAAAAGACATGATTGTGTAGGCAGTCACGGCCTCCCTAGCCGGAATCCAAGTCTCATCGAGAACAATGAGAGGGATGTCGCTGGCGTAGAGGATGCGACCAACGACGATAGTCTCACCAATTCCGATTCTTGCAGATTCCGCTCGGAACGCAGATCCGAAGCTCACTTGCCCCACGGTAGGCGCCAACTGTCGTCAGATTGATAACAAGTACGCCATGAGGGGGTCCTCGAGGCGTGCGTAAGAGAGGGTTGTGAGACGTACGGTATTCCGGGACGGTGAGCACACAAGTTTACTCAGGTTCAAATCCGCCAGCTTTGGACGGATCCTACTCCTGCTAGCAATCCAGTAATACGGCGGAGCCGGAATATGGGTTACAAGGGTTTCTCCTGTGCGAGTTGAGGGTCTAAAGTATTGGATTGTAAGGTGTTGCCCTAAAGGCTCTCCCTAGGACGGCTTATATAGATATCCGGCCTAGGGTTTACAGGAGAGATCTATCCGGCTACGACTAAGAGTCGGTTACAGAGTACATCTTGAACTACAAGTAACATTATGGGCCTAAGTCAGTAAGTCTTCTGGGCCTTCCCGTAGTCGGACTAGACTCCGTCTTCTCTCCCTGACTAGGCCGCCCGTGAAGCAAAGCTCTAACCCAAAGTGGGCCACCCTGGTCAGTGAGGAACTGTGAGGATACCCGGAAAGTATATCCCCAACAATCGTCCTTTGGCGTATATAATCCCCTCGAAACCCTAAGACTCAGGGACCGACCAAAGAAAGGTTCCACCACCTCTGTGGGGCGGAAACTACAAAGAGAGAAAGAGCTCCCCGGCAGGCAGAATTCTGCCGGGGAAATTCCTTCCCGAAAAGGGGACATCATCGCCATAAACACCGTCATCAAGCTAGACTTCATCGGGATCATCATCATCTCCATCATTATCTCCACCAGCACCATCACCACCACTCCGTACCGTTGTAACAATTGGGTCGAATCTTGCATAGTTCTTAGGGGAAACTTTCCCGGTGTTGATTACTTGTTGTAGTTGATGCTATTGAGTGGAACCATTGAATTATTGTTCATGCTCAGATTGTTACTTATCATTATTTCATCCTGATCTTGATCCATATGATGTCTCGTGAGTAGTTCGTTTAGTTCTTGAGAACATGGGAGAAATCATGTTGTTAGTAGTGGAATTGTGTTGAGGAAGATTTAATGATTTGATATTTAAGTTGTGGTGTTATTCTTCTAGTGGTGTCATGTGAACATCGACTACATGATACTTCAGCTTTATGGGCCTAGGGGGATGCATTGTGTATTTGGCTACTAATCGTGGGGTTGCCGGAGTGACAGAAACCTGAACCCCCGGTAGGAAACCTTTGCATAAGGGAGTGTAGGATCTCAAAGTTTAAGGTTGTGGTTAGGTTTTTATCTTAATTACTTTCTTGTAGTTGCAGATGCTTACAAGGGGTATAATCACAAGTATGTATTAGTCCTAGGAAGGTCAGTACATAAGCATAGGTTCACCCACACAACACTTATCCAACCAAAGAAGATTAATCAACTATATGAAGCGAAAGCACTTGACAGTATTCCCATGTGTCCCCGAGAACGTTTGGTCATCTTAAGTAATACAACCGGCTTTTCCTTTGCTAAATAAAGGATTGGGCTACTTGCTGCAATTATTATTGTATTTTATTTACTCGTACTTTATTTATCTGCATTATCAAAAACCTCGAAAAATCCATTTGCTAAGTATTTCCAGAGAATTCCTGATCCATACCACTTGTCAACACCTTCTGCTCCTCGTTGGGTCCGACACTCTTACTTAGCAAAAAAACTACGATACACCCCCTATACTTGTGGGTCATCACACATCACAACACAAGCCCTGCAAAAACAAGTTAGACGCCTCTAATTTTCTTTGCATGTTTTACGTGGCTGGGGCTTTCGAATAAGAACCGTTCTAACTTACGAACATGAACCACAATGTTGATACAAATGTTGTCAAGTGCCCGTTGTAAATTGAATCTTCACTATGGTGGGAGATTTAGACACCCGCAAAGCCACTTGTGCAATGCAAGTAGCACGTTGAGCGCGGAGCAAGTCTCATGTACGATGACATGTAATGTTAGCCTGGGCCGCTTCATCCCACCATCCCATAAGATGCAAAGTACACAAAAAGCAAGCGACAACAAAAGCATCAATGCCCACAAACCATTATGTTCTACTTCTGCAACAGATCTACCCATAGAGTCGGCTTTGATACCACTGTAGGGTTTGTGGCATGGAAAACAAAAAATTTCTATCGCAGGAACACACAAAATCCAAGATCTAATCTATGAGGTCGGTGCAACGAGTTTGTAGAGTACTAACCCTCATAGATCCAAAGCGTTTAACGAGATCAAATTCTCGTGGTTGATGTAGTCAATCACTTGCCGGTCTCAAGATCGTGTAGACGATCCTTCCGGCGCCACGTTCCGGCAGTGCTTCCACAGTCAGTCACACGTACGGTACTCGATTAAGACCTTCCTCTCCCTTGTTCCAGCAAGCAGCGGAGTTTGTAGATCTCCTCGCAATTCCGACAGCATGACGGTGTGGTGACGGAGGTGGTGGAGTAGATCCTGCAGGGCTTCGACTAAACCCGGAGTAGGTATGATGGAGTAGAGGGATCCTCGGCATCTAGGGTTTAGGCACTGAGGGAGGAGGAGGTAGTGTCGGTGGTGGCTAGGGAAGCATTGACGCCTGGTAGCGCGGCGCCTGGGCAGCGGTGGCGCAAGGGGCTAGGGTTTTGGGGTAGTGGGGTGTGGCGCCCCCTCCCCTCCCTTTATGGGTGGGAGAGGCGGCTAGGGGTGGCCGAGTCCACCCCGAACTCCCCTTTGGCCAGCGGATTGGGCAGGTAGGGGAAACCTCTTCCCTCCAGGTTTCCTCTCCTTCCACCACTCGAATTTTGACTTTCCAAAAATCTGGTATGACTTTTCAACACTTGTTTGATCTTTATCAAACATTCTTTCTTTCGACCAACCAAGTGACCTATGGTATGAACCATTCATCCCATTAGGGTTTAGTACATTCCATGTACCCCTTCCCTACGAAGCGGTGGACCTTCTAGAACATTCTAAAAGCTTCCGGTCAAAATACCGAAAACATTTCCGAACCCCGGAAATTGACTTTCCTTATATGAATCTTATTCTCTGGACCATTCCGGATCTCCTCATGATGTCCTGGATCCAATCTGAGACTCCAAACAATATTCGATTCTCCAACACATATTACATATCTACCAAACAACATCGAATCCTTAAGTGTGCCTCCCTACGTTTCATGAACTATGCAGACATGATCGAGACTCCTCTCTGATCAATAACCAATAGAGGAATCTGGAAATTCATATGGCTTCCACATATTTCTACGATGACTTCGTGATCGAAATGAACCATTAACATTCGAAACCAATTCCTCTTTGTCTCACGATAATTTACTTATCTGAGGTTTGATCTTCGGTATCTCTATACCCAGTTCAACCTTGTTACCGATAAGTACTCTTTACTCGTTCCTCTAGAATGGCATCCCTTGTGACCAAGTCACATGCTTGCAAGCTAATTGGATGGCATTATACCGAGAGGGCCCAGAGTATATTTCTCCATCATATGGATGTACAAGTCCCACTCTTGATCCATGCACTTCAACACATAGTTTCAGAATACCTAATGCCACCTTTATAACCACCCAGTTACGGAAGTGGTGTTTGATGTCATCAAAGTATCCCTCTGGTGATGGCAATTAACATGATCTCATGGTCGAAGGATTAGGTTACAATGTATTGAAAGCTTATAGCAAATGAACTCTAAATGACTTGATCTTATGCTACACTAATTATAGGAGTATGTCCATCACATCATTCTCCTAATGATATGACCTTGTTATTAATAACATCCAATGTCCATGATCAGGAAACCATGATCATCTATTAATCAACAAGCTAGTTTAATAAGAGGCTTACTTGGGACTCTTACATTTTTACAAAACACACAAGTATTAATGTTTCTAGTTAATACAATTATAGTATGGACTATAAACATTTATCATAAGCACAAATATATAACAATAACCACTTTATTATTGCCTCTTGGGCATATCTCCAACAATTCTATGGGTGGCTATCAAGGGACTAATCCCTTTCAAGTCACTCATCGAATACCCAAGAGCATTCCGATGCATCCGGAGAACCATCATCAAATTTTCCTCCTCTTTTTCTGCAAGGTTAGAACTTATAATAATAGGAAAATTGTTTGTTTCATCAAGAAACCTATATTTTAATTACTTGGGTAAAGTTTTGAGGGTAGGAGGCGGAGGTGCCTCATCTCCCATCCTTATGGGTTCTTCATAATTTTGGTTAATCTCGGCATCCACCTCAGGTGTGGAATCAAGATAATCATCAATTTCAATTTTTTCTACATCCTGAAGGATATTATTATTGTTTACTAAGCTTCTTTCTATATGATCATCAGGAGTCTCAATGACTACTGAAGCTAGATTAACGATATTACCTTCTTCCTATCATTCGTACTCATCTTCGTCTAGATCCTCGATAGCCGGCTTATGGTCAAATTTGGAGAAGTGAAAGTCCATTTTCTCTTCACCAAACTTGAGAGACACTGTTTGTCTCTTGCAATCTATGTTTGCTCCTGCGGTATTTAAAAAGGTTTTTCCACAAAATATGGGACAATAAACATCAGTAGGCATATCAATAAGCACAAAATCAATGGGGTATTTATATGGTCCAACACAAATTAGAACATCTCTAATTATTCTCATAGGAACTCTGAGTGTCTTATCTGCAAGCACTATAGTCATGTCAGTATCCTATAATTCAGCTAGTGTTAGTTCATTTTGGATTTTCAAATAAAAGTTAAAAGGGATTATGTTAATAGTTGTTCTGATGTCGCAAAGGCCATAATAGGAAGTTCCTTCGAAAGTACAAGGGAGAATAGGTTTACCAACTTCTTTAGCCTTTACCTTTCCTTCGACAAACTGCGAAGCTTCAGTATCTAGCTCCATCACGGTGCAATGCGCAAACATGGTTAAGATATCTTCCTTTGTTGCTTCCTCGGTATCATGTACACTTACTTCTTCAGTTTTTCTTTTTTGTGCCTCTTCTTCCAGCGTCTTGAGGAATAGCCTTTCTTCCTCACGTTGATCTTGGAGATGTTGATCTATCATATGTTTTCTCACCGTCCTTGGGAAAGGAAGGGGTTCAACATATGGGGATACTTCCCCTAATGGCTCAACATGAGCTGTGATTATTGGATCATCTTCTTCAACTGGATTGGGTGGAGGAGTGTAATGAAGCCAGTCCTTATGTTCAATAAAAGACTGAAGGATTTGCAAAATAATATCATCATCAAGTTAAAGTTCATTAGCAGTTTCCTTTACTTTACCGGATTCTTTATAAGCATTGAGACAATCATATTCAATTTCTATACCTCTTTCGCCGCCTAAATCAAATCTCCATGTTTCTCTATTACGACGAATTCGTTCTAAAAGTTCCTAAACTTTTATTATAGTTAAATCCATGAAGGAGCCTCCGGCATTTGTGTCAAGCTCATGCTTAATTTCTTGATTAAGTCCCCCATAGAAAATATGTAAAACGTACCATTCAGGTAAATCATGATGGGTACATGTATTAAGTAGAGACTTATACCTTTTGAAGGCCCTTACCAAGCCTTCACCTGGTCGTTTCTTGAAGTTTGTAATTGCCCTTCTTACGTTAGCAGTTTTACCTTAGGAAAGAATCGAAACATGAATTCTCCCTTGAGTTTTTTCCAGGTATCAATTTTCTCTGCACGACAAATTATATACCAAGCCAAAGTAGTGTTGGTTAGAGATTGGCTAAACAGCTTAAGTTTCAATTCATCATCAGAATAGCCTCTCAATTTAAGTGTCCAACATAGCTCGGTAAAATGCATTAAATGAGTAAGGATCCTCATCGGGATCATCTCCTTCAAAAGTCTTTTCTTTAATAATAGCGATAAAGCGAGGGTTGACCTCGTATACTAGTCCGCTCCCACTCAGGAATTCTTTGACGAGTCCTCTATTGAACTTCCCGAGGTATTTAGTTGCATCGAGCTGATTCATCAGTCCGAGTGTATTCATGGTGCTTACCTAAAATTAGTAAGCGACTTTAGTAAAACAATCAATAGAATAAGAAACTAAGAACAAGGACAAAAAGCTCTTAGCTCCCCGGTAATGGCGCCAGAAAATAGCTTGATGACTCCAAGTGCACAGATTAATTGTAGCTAGTTTCGAAGTAAAAGTATTGAACCCACAGCGAGCTATTGGTAAAGGTGTTTATGCCCCTCGTTACTATGTACCAAAGGATACTTGTAAGCTGCCTTTGATCTCAAGTGAAGGGTGTTTGAAAAGTTTTTGATTGTTTGCATACAATTATTTAAACCGAGTAAAATAAAGCAAGTAACAAGGTCATGCGAAAGCGTGGTTGAATTCAGTAGGGCTAAAACGTTCTCGGGGATGTTGGATACACCACTAGCATGATATTATTATTATTAATTAAGATAATATACTTCTTGTGTCATGAGATGTGTGGAGAGAGATCCATAATAAGATGTTCACAACAAGTCTCATAGGAAGCCACTTTATTGAGCCAAGAGCGAGGTCACCTCTAAATAACCACTATAGTGTCTGAGAGCAATCACCCATACAAACCACCGCAATTAAGGGTTTCCCTGTGGATATCGTAATTAGCTTAGGAAGTCTCTCTTTATCCTCCTTTGACCATCTAGGTTACGAGCCGGCACCAATTCTCACGAAGCTATTCTAGGCATGATTCCAAACACGTCCAAAGGATTTCTCGCCCTTTAGTCCCGAAGGCAAATGATATGTGGTTGACTACACATACCATCTAAAGAGAGAGATCAAACACAAATCATAAATGTATCATAGACTGGCCAGTCATATGGATACAAGAATATATCATCTTCATTACAAGTTCATAATAGTGCTAGGGTTTCTCCATCTCCCCAAGAATAAAGGAACTACTCACACATGGAAGCAATCAACAACATTATCATAACCAAATGGATGGATAAAAGTACAGAGGTAGATCTATTGCAAACCACAATTGAATCTGGAATAACAACAAGATCTAATGAATGAGGGATGGGTGAAGCGATGGTGATGGAGATGTAACAGTTGATGGTGAAGGGGATGATGCGATGTCCTCCAATGACCCGTGAAGCGGAAGGGATTTGTCCTCAGCCAAGTTCCTCCTTTAGATCACCTTTCAGATGTGTTTTTTTGTGGTTTCTGGTGGGTGTGTATGTTGGATCTCTATGTCGTCTTTGCTAGGAGAAAGTATTTGACGAGGCGAACGCGCTGCCACTCAGTACGGGCGGACGGTACGAGTAGGCTCCGCCCGTACCACTGGTCGTTATCGATTCTGGTGACTTCCCCTCGTTTGGTATTCTCCCAGGAGCGAAGGTGAATCCGTAAAATGACTTTTATCACTTAAAAATATCATATTATAGCATAATGTTACAGTTCCAATTGATATATTCATATAAACTTAATGATTCGGGATCCTGACGAAATAAGGACAAAAAGGTGCGTGCAAACGCAGTGAAATACAAAAATCCCTACTCTATTTATGCAAAAACAAAAGGTAAATAAGCTTCAATTTTGGACTCATCAACGTAGAAGAAAGATCGTTGCCACTTCTTGCAAGAGTCAAGCCCATGAACCCGGGGAAAAGTGGAGTCTTGCCAGCAGGAACTTCTAGGTCTGGGATAACCTAGGGCCGGAATTGGAAGTACTTGGCCCACATATTAATGGACGGCTATAGGCCGAGACAACCCTCGGAATAGGATACAAAGGAGGACGTAATAGTGATGGCATTGGCCAGAAGTTGGTGTGGTTGTAGGCTGAAGGTTTCAAAGTTTTTTTGGGTAAAGTCACTAATTGGGAGGCCAAACCCGCGCTCGAAGTGGGAGAGGAACACTACGTACTCACGGGGATTAATTACCGATGCATCTTCAGGGTCGAGAAGCTGGCACTCCACTCCCGCGAAATCCGCCCTGTGCGGCGGAGCAATTTGAGCTTGCTGGAGGTCACATCCGAACCCTCCCACGAGGATCGCTCCAGAAGGACCTCCTCCTCCTCCTCAACATGCTCGGTGGCGACCACGTCTTGAGGATACATATCTTCAACGGTTCAGTCTGTGGTGGCGCTATCCGCGACGGCACTCGGTTTGGAGTGAGGGCGACCCGTGGCAACGCTTGTAGAAGCAGCATCGGAGTAAGCTCACACCAGAGAGACAATAGGAAAAAAGGATGTGAAGCAAGAAGGAGAGATGCAGGGCGATGATGTGACAAGAAAATTCGCAGCACAGCAGCAATGAGCAGATTGCAGCGACATCGCAACGGAGAAGAAGGTCGAAGGGGAAAAGTAGGAACGAGGGTTTTCCCCGCCCCGCTATTTAAAGGCCCAGTGCGTCGTGGATTGTGGGATCCTTTGCACCCACGATCGTGATAACTGCGCGTTTATTGCGCTAACGGCTCCCCAGATTGTGCCACACAATTGGAAACCGCCCTGTGAGCCATAATCGATCCCGCAGTATATGCGCTAAGCAAGGCATCGTGGGTAAGATTTGACCGGTCATTGAGGGATTTGACCCCTCTTAGGGCCCGCAAGCCGCAACAACAGTGTCATGTGTTAGGTACCGGTGCAAAGAATGATGGAACTCATCATGAGTACCTGACACGTAGGATAAGAAAATAAGAAATGGGAAAAACCTGAGGCAAGGATGTAGGTTTCAACAAAGCCAACATAGAAAGCAAGGGATAATGTTGGGCCAAGGTAAAATTCGGTTCTAGCTAGGAAAACTCGGAAATGGCTAAAGATTGCCAATCGAGATGCCATGATTTATTGAGAACCAGGTTTGGCCGACATAGAGATATGACAGCTGATCAAATGTGTTCCATACCAGTTAAAGGAACCTGTCGTGGCCTTTTAGCTAATACTGTAATATCGCGATAGCTTCGGGGACTAATGTCAGGGGATGACCCCCGGTAGGGTCAAGCTATGGTGTAAAGTAAGGTTGACCAGGATAATCTTGACCGACATACCCAAGACGACATACATAAGTTATGTCGGCATAACATGTTTGCTCCCTTATTGCAGGAACATGCCAAGCCGAGTTATCTCGGCTAGCACCAAGGAACTGGCATAGGGGCTGGCGTATGGTCCAAGACTATATGACGGCCTCAAAGTCAATGCTTCTGACTATCCCAGGAATCCCGGGATTGTCAGATGGGCTTGTCCCTATATTATAGAGGTATGACCGTGCCTTACGATGTGAAGTCACATCGAGGATATTCAGGAGGATACCGTTGTCAGGAGCAGTAACAGTCTAAAGAGATGGGCACGTCAAGTCCCATCAAGGATATCCAAGAGTGGCCCCACGACAAGAGGAGCATCTGGGCCCAAGGAAATGACCTTGTGCAGCATCTAGAGAGTATACTCGGTGCCACCTGTGCCCTAATGTGTAACCTGGGAACCCCTTTATAAGGTGCCCAGGGCCTCCTAGAGGAGGGTTGGTTCATTCGTTCTCCATTGTTCCCCCTTAGAGAGAGAGAGAGAGCTGTAAGCAGAGAGCTTCTTCATCCTTGGAGTATACAACTCTAGGAGCAAGATTGCAACACTTGAGATATATTGAGATATCGAGAGATAGATACGGGAGTAGGGGTTTTATCTCACTAGGAGAGCTCTGAACCTGAGTACATCGTGTGTGCTTCCTCGTTGTGTGTGCGGTCTCTAGCGTACCTTCCCTCCCCGGATCCTCCGGCGTCCATCGCCCCCTAACTCAAGCCATCCCATGGCATCTACCGTGACACCACCACGACAAATATTTTGGGAAAAAATAAAATATATTACAAATATTGTAAATATGGTTTATTTATTTTCTCATCTTTGTACGTGCTATTCTTTTGAGAGAAAAACAGTATATCAATCTTGATATGAGGATTTCTTTTAAAATTAACAATGCTATTCGGAGAAAATATTATGAATATCAAGTGGTCCCTTTTGGCTTTTGGATTACGTTAAGCATGGCAATATATAAAACACAGTCCATTAGTCAACCATAAGAAAATCTTCTATGTATGAATACTAACATGAAGTAGTAGATTATATATATTACTGCATCTCTGTACTTCCTTTAAGTATGTCATTGTTCCAAACTTATCACACTTTAAATATGCCAAATTAATCTTGGTATATGTAAACATCCATCTATGGACATGTCAAGTCCCAAAAGTTCAACCATGTAGGGGCTTTGGCCAACGGATTCTCAAAAAAAAAATAGTTTGAGTTTTTTCAACTATCACACACGGTTTGAAAGGCAAATGTCATTGAGGGCAACATACCTATGGCTCACGGGTAAAGCTTTTTTTGTAAAAAATTCATCTCCGAGACTATTTCTATGTCCATGATGCCACATATTTCAAAATGGGTGGTGAAAATATCATTTATATTCCATACAACCAGAGTAAATGAGAGGAAGTGATATGCGGATGAAGGATAATGCATATTCTCATTATTTAGTTGATGTGTTTACTGCATATGTATTGATGACACACTACATCTATTATACATAGGATCAACGGAACACAATTAAAGGATGCAAACAACCAATTAATTAAAAAGGTAAAATAATAATCAACATGAATAATTGATCGTCGACTTAAACCCCTCCTTCAACAACATCCAAGCAACACAATGGTCCTTCACGGTAATGATTCCTAACACGAACACCATGCACTACTTTTGTTGTTTCATCCTGCAGTCAGAGTTATTCACAAACACGTAAAAAGGACGCCCTCACATCTATGAGGACCACTATGCTAGTTTTGCTATAAAAAAATCATGCGTTTCATACTTAACATCTACTCCCTCCGTTTCAAAATATAAGATGTTTTAGGTTTGTGAAAAAAATATATCTAGACTTGTTTTAGTTGTTATATGTTGATCCAAATTCTACAAAATAGAGGCCAACTTCTGACAGAGTGGAGCGAGGCCCATCGCCGGAGGCTTGGGCCGTTGATGACCTAGGTTACCACCGCTATATATACTTCTTGTAAGCTGCCGACTGGGATAAGTTGCATCTGTGAAATCCCCGGCGTTGTGTAAACACTCTCTGTTATAGTGATGTTTCGCTGGCTGACGCCCGTTGTTTTTCCCCTCTCTTTGTTGAAGAGGGTTTTCCACGTTAAATCTGTGTCCCACTCGCTGTGATTTTATTTTTGTTCTTCGTTATTTACTTGTCGCAAAGCTAACAAGTGGTATCAGAGCCCCAGGTTCTAATCTATGGTTTGCGACATGTCGTCACTGAAGTTCGATCTACCGCAGCTGGACTACTCCACAAGATTCTGCTTGTGGCAGGTGAAGATGCGGGCGATTCTCGCCCAAACTTCAGATCTGGATGATGCGCTGGATGGATTCGGGGAAAAGGATGCTAAGAGCTGGTCTGATGAAGAGAAGCGGAAGGATCGTAAGGCTTTGTCTATGATTCAACTTCATCTATCCAATAATATTTTGCAGGAAGTCTTGACAGAGAAATCTACTGCTGCCCTTTGAGGGAAACTGGAATCGATCTGCATGTCAAAAGATCTAACCAGTAAGATGCATGTGAAGATGAAGTTGTTCTCGCATAGATTGCAGGAAGGTGGATCGGTAATGGATCACTTATCTCTTTTTAGAGAGATTATTTCTGATTTGCAATCTACGGAAGTAAAATATGATGACGAGGATCTAGCTCTATTACTCTTATGCTCGCTGCCTTATTCTTATACTCACTTTCGTGATACTATGTTGTTGAGCCGTGATAAGATAACCCTTGATGAAGTGCAAGATGCCCTCAAACAGAGGGAAAAGATGAAATCTATGGTGCAGGCGGATGGGGCGTCTTCCAAGGCTGAAGCTCTGCAGGTTCGTGGCAGGACCGAGCAGAGATTTAACAACCATGGCAACCGAGATAAGAGCAAAGACGGTAGAGGTCGTTCGAAGTCCAAGGGAAAGGACAAGTTCTGCAGGTATTGTAAGAAATCTAATCATGTTATTGATGATTGTTGGAAGCTGCAGAATAAGGAGAAAATGAACGGTACTTACCAACCGAAAGATAAGGATCAAGGTAATGGTAAGGCTGCTGTTGTTTCTGGTGATAGTTCTGACGGTGAATGTTTAGCCGTTTTTGTTGTTTGTGCTTCTCGTGATGATGAATGGATACTTGATACTGCATGTTCGTTTCATATTTGTTGTAACAAAGATTGGTTCAGTTCATATGAGTCTGTGCAGACTGGAGATTTTGTACATGTGGGTAATGACAACCCATGCTATATTGTCGGAGTTAGATCTGTTAAGATCAAGACACATGATGGCATGACGCGTACGTTGAATAAGGTGAAGCACATACCAAGCATGGCCAGAAATCTGATCTCCTTGAGTACCATGGACGTTGATGGATACAAGTACGCCGGTGGGCGTAGATTGTTAAAGGTATCAAAAGGTTCTCTTATTCACATGATAGGTGATATGAATTCTGCTAAGTTATATGTTCTTAGAGGTAGCACTTTGCCTGGTGTTGCTGCTGCTGTTACTGCTAATGATTCTGATGATTGTGGTGAAACAAATCTGTGGCATATGCGTCTTGGGCATATGAGCGAGCATGGCATGGCAGAGTTGGTTAAGAGAGAACTGATTGATGGTTGCAACTTGGGTAAGTTTGAGTTCTGTGAGCACTACGTTTTTGGTAAGCACAAAAGAGTTAAATTCAATGCTTCTGTTCATACCACCAAAGGCATTTTAGATTATGTGCATGCTGATGTTTGGGGGCCTTCCCGTAAGACTTCTATTGGTGGTGCTAATTACATGCTTACTATTATTGATGACTACTCAAGAAAAGTGTGGCCGTATTTTCTGAAACATAAATCTTGTGTTTTCGATGCTTTTAAGAAGTGGAAAGTTATGGTAGAAAAGCAAACTGAAAAGAAGGTAAAGGTACTACGTACTGACAATGGTATGGAATTCTGTTCTAATGAGTTTGAGGAGTTTTGCAGTAATGATGGTATGATCAGGCACCACACCATCCCTTACACTCCTCAGCAGAATGGCGTGGCTGAGCGCATGAACAGAACCATCATCTCGAGGGCTCGCTGTATGTTGTCCAATGCAGGTATGCATAGACGTTTTTGGGCTGAAGCATCCAACACAGCATGTTACCTCATCAACAGGTCACCTTCTATTCCACTTGAGAAGAAAACTCCTATTGAGGTATGGTCAGGTTCGCCTGCTGATTATTCACAGTTGAGAGTTTTTGGTTGCACTACTTATGCTCATGTTGATAATGGAAAGTTAGAGCCTAGAGCTGTTAAGTGCATGTTCCTTGGTTATGGTTCAGGAGTTAAGGCATATAAATTATGGAATCCTGAAACTAAAAAGATTTTGTTGAGTAGGAACGTTGTTTTCAATGAATCCGTTATGTATCATGATAGCTTGCCATCAGATCCCTCTCCTGTTGCTATTGGAGAGGAGGGAGTTCGTGTGCAGGTGGAGCACCTACAGAAAACTGTTGATAATAATGTTGTTGTTGATGATACTCATGAGGAAAATATTGATGATGATGTTGTTCAGCACTCACCTACTGTTTTGCAGTAGCCACAGGAATCTATTGCTGCTGATAGACCGAGGCGTAACATAGTTCCACCTCGTCGTTTAATTGAAGAGTGTAATCTTGCTCATTATGCTTTGAGTTGTGCTGAACAGGTGGAGCATGATACTGAACCTGCTACATACAATGAGGCCGTTGCATCCGTTGACCGCGAGAAGTGGGTTTCTGCTATGCAAGAAGAGATGCAATCGCTTGATAAGAATGGCACATGGGAAGTTGTGCGCTTGCCTAAACAAAAGAAGGTTGTTCGCTGTAAGTGGATATACAAGAGAAAGGAAGGTTTGTCTCCTAATGAGCCTCCAAGGTTTAAGGCAGGGTTAGTAGCAAAAGGTTTTAGCCAGATTCCAGGTATTGACTATAATGATGTTTTCTCTCCGGTTGTGAAGCATAGCTCTATTCGTACTTTCTTTGGTATTGTTGCTATGCATGATCTTGAGCTTGAGCAGCTAGATGTAAAGACTGCTTTTCTGCATGGTGAACTGGAGGAGGAGATTTACATGGACCAACCTGAAGGGTTCATAGTTCCTGGAAAAGAGGATTTTGTGTGCAAATTGAAGAGGTCGCTTTATGGTTTGAAGCAATCTTCAAGACAATGGTACAAAAGGTTTGATTCATTTATGATCTCACAAGGTTTTAAGAGGTCTCAGTTTGATAGCTGCGTTTATATAAAGTTTGTTAATGGATCACCTATTTACTTGATGTTATATGTTGATGATATGTTAATTGCTGCCAAGAGCATGAAAGAAATCACTACTTTGAAGGCACACCTAAGTAGTGAATTTGAGATGAAAGATCTTGGTGCTGCTAAGAAAATCCTAGGTATAGAAATTAAACGGGACAGAAAATCTAGGTTGTTGTTTCTTAGTCAGCAAAGTTACGTTGAGAAAGTTCTTCAACGTTTTAATATGCATGATGCAAAGTCAGTTAGTACTCATGTTACTCCTCGCTTTAAATTGTCAGCATTGCAATGTCCTAGTTCCGATGAAGATATTGAGTACATGTCTCGAGTTCCTTATTCTAGTGCTGTTGGTTCTTTGATGTATGTCATGGTTTGTTCTCGCCCTGATTTATCATATGCTATGAGTTTGGTGAGTCGTTACATGGCTAATCCTGGTAAAGAACATTGGAAAGTTGTTCAGTGGATTTTTAGGTACCTCCGTGGCACATCTAACGCTTGCTTGAAGTTTGGCAAGACTGATGAGGGACCCGCAGGCTATATGGATTCAGATTTTGCTGCCGATTTAGATAAGAGGAGGTCCCTAACAGGTTATGTGTTCATAGTAGGTGGATGTGCCGTGAGTTGGAAGGCAATGCTACAACCAGTTGTTGCTCTATCTACAACCGAATTAGAATATATGGCTGTTGCTGAAGCTTGCAAAGAGTCTGTTTGGTTGAAAGGTTTGTATGCTCAGCTTTGTCAGGATGATTCTTGCATTAACCTGTTCTGTGACAGTCAAAGTGCTATTTACCATACTAAGGATCAGATGTTTCATGAGAGAACAAAGCACATTGATATTAAGTACCATTATCTTCGTGATGTTGTTGCACAAGGTACACTAAAGGTATGCAAGATAAGCACTCATGATAATCCTGCTGATATGATGACAAAGCCTGTTCATGTTGCTAAGTTTGAGCTATGCTCAAGCTTAGTTGGTATAACTGCTTAGCCCAAGTGGTTGTTGACGCCGAAAATGTTTTCTTTATTTGTTCAGGAAGATAATTACTGTTGATGCTACAAGAAGGAATTTGTCTCAATGTGGAGTTTGTTATATGTTGATCCAAATTCTACAAAGTAGAGGCCAACTTCTGACAGAACGGAGCGAGGCCCGTCGCCGGAGGCTTGGGCCGTTGATGATCTAGGTTACCACCGCTATATATACTTCTTGTAAGCCGCCGGCTGGGATAAGTTGCATCTGTGAAATCCCGGCGTTGTGTAAACACTCTCTGTTATAGTGAAGTTTCGTTGGCTGACGCCCGTGGTTTTTCCCCTCTCTTTGTTGAAGAGGGTTTTCCACGTTAAATCTGTGTCCCACTCGCTGCGATTTTATTTTCGTTCTTTGTTATTTACTTGTCGCAAAGCTAACATTAGTGTACAGATTCACGTCAAAACTGAGTGAATCAAGATACAAAATAAGTGTAGATACATTTGTTTCACGAAACTAAAACATCTTATATTTTGAAAAAATGAGCAGTATTAGCCAGGCTGTGCCATGCATGGTTCATCCATAGATGATGAAGCAGGCGGCGTGCCCATGGGGCCTGCGCTGATCACCGTCCATATCCGATTCCAGCGATATGACAGCGAATCAGCCTATACATCTATCTAATCCTACAGGGCATGCGTGTTGGACCTATGGTAGGGAACCAAGGGACACATCGACATTGCTTTCCGTATATTCTGTCCTATCATCCTCACACCTCACCATTGGGTCCGCGCTTTAGTAGTGTTCAAAGCGACGAAAAGGACACTCACAACGCTGCGCCACCCTTGCAGATTCACGCAAATACTGTAGCTAGGCTGTCAGCGCACGATCAGTTGGATACACTCTAGCTCTCCAACTTTCAAAAGACTACTGCGCACAACTTTCAAAAGCGACGAAAAGACTACTGCGCACGACCAGATGAATTAATCGGTCGATGCACGGCTAACTAGAGAGCTCGAATTGAAGCATAACAAATGAACAAGGGGGATGGCATGCCCTACATGCGCCGTAATTATTGTTTCGCACGGAGATGAGCACATGACACATGGGAGCACTAAGCTCGAAAGATAAGCATGAGCTAGCTAGCTCCCTGTTAGCTGTAAAACAACTCGTCCATCGTTGATGTGCTGTGCTTGCTTTCACAGCATGCACAAATTGACGCGTAGATGTAGTACGTACCAGTACGAGTACCCCATTTGGTTTGTTGTTTAGTTTATTAGACACTAGCTCTTCCATATAATTTTAAAGCATCATCATCAGACTTTTCTAGTGTTGCTTGATGACGGATAGTTCGGACTTTTCGTTCAGATGGCTAGTGCATCAAATATAGTATCAGAGTCAGGAGGTCTTAAATTAAATAGCTTGCTCACGCAGTTTACAAAAAAGATCCCGCGACCTACACCGAGCACACACTAAGGACTAAAATAGGCTATAGACGTGATGTGGAGTGAGTATATACATAAATTCGAATCAACTAATATGGGTCGGAGGGAGTATATCCTTTTATAAATTAATAATTAAGGAAATAGGTTTAAATTCAAATTATTAGATCTTTAAGTTTTTATTTGCTTCAAAAATAGTAAATTATATTTTTATAATGTAGATATTATTTGTGTGATCAATTTGGTATACTATATATGATTTTTTATAAGTTTTATTACTTTATAAATACTTAACAAATAATAAATATTTAGCTAAGTGGCATAAAAATGTATAAAATAAGTTTATAAATGTATATTTTGTTTTTCTATGAATTTAGGTATATTATACTTATTTTTATGAATTTTCAATAATAGACTATGCTTTTTAAAGATTTATCCTTAATAGAATATTTGCTAATTAATAATAACTATTTCATTTAAGTTGGAAAATAAAGTATAATAATAGGTTTAAATTATAGAGTTTATTTTTCTGAACAATTTGATATATTATATATATTTATGAATTATAAAACAAAATATATTAAATTTATAAGATTTAATCATTTTCTAATTGAATTTTAAATAGCGAAATACCTTTTACACCAATACTAATCCTAGACTAGGTCACTGACTGGTGGGCCAGTGGCCACGTCACATGCCCAGGTGGCAAGTTTGAGTAGGGTTGACCCCGCGCTGACATGCCGATGACATCAGCGTGATGTCACGCTGACATCAGCAATAGAGCTTCCCACAGGTGGTGCCTGAGGTCAACGTTGGGGGTGCGCGCTTGCGGGGTTAGGGGCGTTGGACGCGGAAGGCAACAACGGTTCGAATGGTGGTTGCACCGCTTGAAAATGGTCATCGGAGCCTTAGCTCCGACGAGCTCTGATGGCGGTGAGCAAATGCCTATATGGAGAAGGCGATAGGGAGGGCTAGGGACGAATCGGAGAGGTGCACGAGCACCGGTAGCTCACCAGGAATCTGAAGAGCGCGATGACAAGGCCGAATGATCTCTGTTACAGCGGCAATTGACGATAAACGACGACGACCGGCGACGATGGAAGCTTCGATCCTATCGATTGGGGTTGCACCGACTTGCGTGATTCATCATAGGTGAACGAGGAGAGTACGGAGAGCACGATGGTGCCCTCCGTTGGCCCTAGGGTGGTATGAGACAACGAGGGCGGTGATCTTCAGCGAGCTAGGGTTTCAGTTCTTGCGCGGGTGATAGAGAGAGCAGGCGAGGGAGAAGGAAATGAGATGAGGACGAGTAGGAGCGTCGTGGTGGCGTTCTTATCCCTCCTGGCGAGAGCGGAGTGCATCGCGCCGGTCGAAGCATGCTGATGCCGGTGAACAACATCGAAGACAGACACGCATGTGCATGTGTGCGTGAGGATGACGACGATGACACTTTTGCAGAGAACCCCCTATGTTTTCTATGAATTAACCCACGGTCCAGGTTGCTGCCCCACCCGTCATCCAGAGAGAAAGGGGTGACTTGGGCTGGCGTTGGACCATGGGGAAGTGAGCACGGTGTTGCAAAATTTGCACGCGGGAGTCGAATATCGTGGAATGTTTCTGGGCTGTGGGCCCCGACTGATGCTTATTCCTTTTCCTTTTATCTATTTCCTATTTTTATAATTCATTTTCGATTCAAATTTCAATACATTTAAACACCAAAACTTTTGTACAGTATTTCAAACATTTCAAAGGTCATGATATTAGCTGGTTGACCTAGTCTTGTTAGTGTATTTCAATATTCATAATTATATGGGAAATTATTTTAATGAGTAGAGTAAATAAGAATTAGGGTTTTAGGGATTTACTTCTTATATAAAGACCTTATAAAATGATTTTTATTTTCACTTAATAATATAATGGTAATGATTTAAGATGGTTAATGATGTATATAGAATTCTATTCATACTTAGCATCATATAAGATTTAATATATATACATTATAATACTTTAAATCTTGTGGTTCATTATACAGTGATCTAAATTTCATGGTTCTCAAAGTTTGGTGATTTCTTCTATTCAAATTCTACTTGATTTGTAGTGTTTAGTATTACCATAGAACAATCTTTGTTAAGTCACTATGCATGAATACCAATCATTAATGGAGGAATGAAGATGTTCATTTACAAGTAATTCTCGTGAGTTTTGAGAGGATTTAATGGACTCATATTCTATTATGGATATGGATAAAGATTAAGGCTAAGACATATTGCCATCGTGTTTGGTGACCATGGATTATCTCTTAACTTAGAGTGAGATATTGAGATTACCTCCTAATGTGGTCTTGATGGTTCGATTCTTCTAATTTTCTAATAGGGTTGAAGATAATAAGGTGGACAAGGCTCTCATAAATACACGCTCAACTGGTATTCTAATTATCTCTTACAAGTTTCATTTGACTAAGCAATACCTTTCCAATGGTGTCTAGAAATAGGAAATGGTTCCACTGCCAACTTGATTCCAGGGTTTTGAATTAAAAGGTAGACATTGGACTTGTTATAATCTTGGCTAGAGGCTTCTCAAGAATTCCTATCCTCAATACTTTACTAAGTTTGTCTTTAGTTAAGGAATTCCTTTCCTAAATATACTTTGTACATTATTCTCATCTCATTCACAAAGATCACATCTTCCTGAATAAATCAATTATCTGACTCCACCATGTCAATCATCATATGATGACATGGTCATGTCACTTCAACAATACTTATACTCCATTCTTACTTAATATATAACTTCTATTCCTTAGCTACCTCTATTGAGTCTATCAATGTAGATATTTCTAACTCCATCCATTAACTCCTTTATATTCACCTTGCATCAAGTTCCAAGGCTTGCAAGATTACAATACTCACTATATAACAAGTGATATCAATCCTCTGGAAGAGGTATGATACTATTCACCATAATACAAGATTGTTCTTGTATTATCTTGGTTAAGATACCATGACTTCCACTACTCCATTCAACTTAGGTTCTAAATTTCATCATACCCTAGCTTGACTACTCATGATCCATCTAGATGATTCAGCTTACTAGGGCTTTGCCTAATTTGGTGTACTCACAAAACTTCTTCATCATCCAGTCATCTATTCTCAAGTAACTTGGGAATCATGACCACCAACCTTTGATCATACTAAGCTTATGCTTTTAATTGTCTGATCAAGATTTATCATCAACTAAGTAGTAGACTTTTACTAGTCTCTTGATAGAGTTTATATTGTTAATGAAGCTTACTTTGGGTTTATACCTACTTGGCTTGACAAGATTATCATTTGATACTCTATTATTACTAGCTTTCTTATAACTTCTTAATTACTAGCTTAACTCTTTGGTTTAGATTCTTCTAGTTAACTCAAGAGTGAGTTAAATCCTCCCACATCAAATGGTTTGATCACCACTAAGGATCACATTCCATTGATGATGACACTCTTTACCATAACTAGTTCCTTCTTCCATTAATTTATTTTAAGACTTTGGAAGGTCAACATAATAGGTCAAAGGCTAAAGGTTAATAAGTGCTAGGTCAAAAATTGATCTCTCAATATTGATGATCAATTGACACTAGGACTTGGTTAATTAGCAATGTCACATATTAATATGATAATAAGGACATGTGATAAAGGGTCTTGGCATGACCTCCCTTTCTACTATATTTGTAACAAAAACTAATGCTTGAGAACTACCATGATGTTCATGGTATAAATAATTGTGGTAAGAATGTATACCAAGGTTTAGTTATTGAGTTTCTTTACTTGAGTTATATACTTAACCTGGAATTTAGGTTTTGTTGTGAATGGTACCTTGATATAATCTTTTAGTAGAGTAAGTATTCATCCTTGAGTAATGTGTTATGGTTTAGGTTTATCACATTTGATCTACCCTTTGATCAAATTATATTACCCAATGATAAGGTTTTAGCAAAGGTCATATTGAAACTTATCGCAATCAACTTGATGATCTACTTCAATTCCACCAAGTTAAGAGAAGCTTCAATCACTTTGACAAGTTTTATTTAAAAGAGCGAAAATTATCCAGATTTTCTATGCATGAATGCAATGCACACATCTCAACTCAGATTATTTTTAAGCTCTAATACTAGGATGTTACAGATTATATAGTAGGATGTTAAGTGGTATCCACAACTTGTACGTGGCTAGCTAGCGTTCGCGCACATCCTAGCATTCTTGGACACCATTTGGTCATGTAGACATCATCATCGACCTTAAGAGAAAGTCCAACAGGACTACTATAGCCACCTCGATAGCAAATATAAGGGAAAGAGGAAAATAGCCTCCGGTGGCTCCCCTACACGTAGGGGTCCCCGACCCAACCTCTCTCTCTCTCTCTCTCCTCAACATCGGAGCAGTGATTGTCTCCCCTATATCGGCCCTATCGGCAGGAGTGGCGGAGAATCTCCTCTCGTGGTGGCCGCCAAGAGCATGGGGAGGGGTTGTAGCGAGGGAGCGGTCACATGAATCATTGGTCGACTACAGGAATCGACGACCGGCTGCGGGAATCGACGACAGGTGGAGGTGGTGACGGCGGTGGCCCTCCACAACCAGTGCCTTTTGATTTGGGGATTTTATCCCTTCCAAAGGGATGAGTGAGGTGTCAAAGTGGAAAAAAATAGAAAGTGGGCACTGCCCTATTAAAATATATTTGATTATAAGTATATGTCCCGTATCTCTCAGCCGTCGCCTCCCCTCTTGGCCTAGCCACAACATCTCCACCCCCTCCATAGATCGGTTCCCCCTCCTCCGGCTAGTCTCGCCAGCGTGGAGAGGGGTGGGGAAACCGATCTATGGGTGGAGTTTTCAATAAAAGTAGTGTTTTCAAAGATTAGATTAGTATTTTGGTTGTCATCTTCTTGACCTATAATGGAGATGTCATCGTCTATAATACGTGATCTTCGGTCTTTCATTCAACGACGAGATCTCTTTTCCGGCGTCAATGGTGGTGTTGAAAAATTAAGATTATATAGGTACAATCTTTCAGATCTTATTTCACCGGATCGATTTTGGACTTCTTCTCATGGTTGTCGCGAGGATGATTATCCTCGTAATATTTGTCCCGGCTGCTACGTCCTCGATAATGGTGATATGTACTCTCGGTTTGCTAGCGACGTCGATCAGACAGTTCGGTTAATTTTCCCTGAAATACTTGTGTTGGATCTCTTGCCGATGTTGATTGATTACCCTAATGGTTGCGCGCGTGCACGCGGCCTTGGCACTGCGGGTCAAGAACCTTCGTTGGTATTTACATGTTAGGGTTTGATATCTGTCAGTGTTCGGATGCCTTCAGAATAGTGTAAGATTATGTTTTGGAAGAAGAAAGAGATTGAAGATTTCAAAGATTTGCTAGTTTATTTTAGACTTTATTTTGTAATCGATGGAGCCAGCTTATGTATCTCTACCATATATTATTTGCTACTATAAATATAATGTGGTATTGATTTTAAAAAATAAAAATATATTTGATTATGATATAGGAGAGATAACTTAGAGTGTCTGCTGGAGATAAACAAAATTTAGGAGAAGAATAATTTTACAGAAAACCCCTGCAATCACATAAAAATATGGGAGTGCTAGTGGACTTAACCTCTTCCACGCCTGTCTATTCAGCAAAGCTGAACCGATTCATCCTACGACCAATGGTTTCTTTGCCTGTGATCCAAGTGAATCCCAACAGTATCTTCACTATTCCTAGTCCCACGCTACTAGCTAGGGCAAATATTAGAGCCAACCTATACAAGTCATTGAGCGGAAGAAATGTTAACTAAATTCCAAATATACATCCACCACACGATCGATCGCATCACGCGGCAACACAATACACGTCTACGCAGGACCTTTGCACATAGCTCGACGTAGCTGCGCCCCTTTCGATCTCAGATCTACCTAAAAGATATTCCATGGATCATGTCACGACCTTCAATGGCGGCATTTGAGCGCACATTCTTCGGCTCAAGTTGCACTGTCCCTACGCCACCATTGAGTGTACGGTTGAAAACCGAGATATCGGTAACCCCGATCTCTCGTGCTTGCAAAAGGAAAGATCAGCTAGATGTGCACACATAAATATGGCTGGATTAACCTAAAAAGAAATGCCTGGATTACTAGAAACTTTAGGTAGTTCACTGCCTCCCGTCAGGGGTGGGTTGGATAGATGTTGTGGGTGGAATGGGAGTTGAAACTGATTGGATAATATTACTAGTTCATATTAGCGGATGACTTAAGCAAGACGAAGAAATGACTCGGAAAAAAGATAGTACATCAAGGGCAACTCAAACGGGGCGACCTATTTGGTCCAGACGTGTGCTTTTGTGTTCACGCAGACAGGGCGCAAGGCCCAATGGGACGACCCGAACTGACCTTTGTCTGATTTGGTGCCCGTCTGGACATATTTTCAACCCAAATTAGGCTTGATTTGCATTCGACCGGACACAATGTGGATAGCTCTCATGTCCTCCCTTGTCCTACCCTGCCCCACAAATCGGTGACCCGGGCACCATTGCACTCCATCTCGTCCACCCTCTCTCAATGAGTTGCCCTAGAAATCCATGGCCAACGCGCCTCCAGCCGCAGCCACCCCAGGCCCCGCTGCGCCCCTATGGGAGCCCAAGAAGGAGCTGAAGCCAGAGCAGAGGACCTCCAAGAGCGATAAGCGGGCAGATTGTAGGACTTCGAAGAACTGCTGAGAATCCATGACTACTTCCATGAGCATAGACGCTTCGATCCCTACATCTTTGAGAGTGATTGGAATGAGTTGTCCATTCAAAAGAGGTGGAGGTTTATCCAAGCGGAATGCAACAAGTTTTGTGGGGCATACGACCACGTCAAGGACCGGCCCGTGAGTGGCAAGATCTCTATGCCTCCTAAAAAAAGTGGAGGCAACAATTCATCTGAAGGAAAGAAGTGTGGCAACGATTCATCGATCATTGACCTTGATGAGGCCACCCCAAGTCCAACCTCTTGTGCGGTCTAGCCGATGGGAAGAACCAACTCCAAACTACATGCAAAGCGTGAGGTGTCCACACTCGCATTGCAAGAGACATTGAAGGGTATGATAACTTACAATGAGCTATCACATGAGGAGAGAGGAGAGAGGAAACAGTGGGAAAGCAAGAACAAATGAGAAATTCTTTGAAGTAGAGCTCAAGGAAAAGGAACTAAAGCTCAACGCATTGGCAAGGGCCAAGGGGTAGAGCTCAAGCAAAAGTAAGCTCAAGATACTCACCAAGGAGACCATGATTATGACGGCCGACCCGAGCCAATATCGAGATGAATGATCACTCGGTATTATCTCATTATGTGTTTTTTGTTCATGAAGTATGCCTTATTTGCAATTCTTTTGGTACTTTGGTGTATACCGGCGAGACTTTAATTGAACTACCTAGTAGTGGTAATTTATTTGCTATCATTTTTATTGATATTTAGCTATAAAAATAGCTAAAATAAAATAAAAACAGACAAACTAGACCAAATGGGGTTGTTGTTATGTGTCATGGCCATTCATGACATACTCCCTCCGTCTCAAATTAGTTGTCGTAGATTTTTATAGATATGAATGTATCTAGACCAGACATATTTTATAACTAGATACATTCATATTTATACAAGCGTGCGACTACTAATTTTAGATGGAGGGGTACATTTTCGGTGTCCATTTTCTATTGTTGACTTTAAGTTGCCCTAAGCGAGAGAAGCAAATGCAATGGTTAAAATCCCCCTTCCTCCCTAACTTATGAAACTAAAAGACAACCAGAATTAACAGATACCTCTTCATGCATTCTGAACCTAAGGGGTATTAATCAATTCTGACCGTCCTTGTGTCTTCGTAAGTTTAGAGGAGAAGGAGTAATGAAGCAAACCCGGTGGTTAAAAACTTGCCTACTTTGCTTGAACAAAATATGTAATCATATTTGGAGTACTAAACCAAGTTTGATTGTGCAAGCATTTATTTTGCACCGATCTGGACCAACGGCAGCTAGTTAAGGGGATTGCTAGCTAGGATACAAGGCTGTCACTATAGAACGTGCAGGGACGTGACGCGATGCACACACACATGTACTGATCACTGGTCAGGTCGGTGCACCCATGCATCGTCACTGAGCGCGATGGCCCCCTCTTTACAACTCAAAAGGTACGCTCGCCCTCGTGGCCTCGCCAGCTCTGCCTCGGCCTTTTCCTCCATCCGTTTCAAAGAAGGGAAACAGGGTCGTACACGCCCCATAAATAAATAAATTAAAAGGCACAAACCTAAACCCGTACTAACACAGCAGTTTGGACCATAGCGCGCTTCCGTGTCACGCATGCGTGCGTGCATCAGTGCATGGCCACCACCTTTTTTTTTTTGCGAATGCCACCGCCCTAATTTCGATACAGTACAGTATATAGTGATCGACCTCCCGTACGTACGCAACTTGCTCGATCGCATTCATTTAGGTGTACAGTTTTGCGACGTGTACGGGCGCGGATTCCCACGAGATGAGAATGATGCAGATCAGATGTGGTTTGATTCCCCGAGATTTATTTTCTTCTGTGTGTGACGCGGCATCCTAGCTGTGAATCCTGTGACCTTTTCGCCCCCGAGAGCCGCTATATATAGCCCCTCCACCGCACCAACATCGCCTCACACAGCAACAGTCGACCTCTGATCTGATCAGTCGCTTCAAGCAAGCTCTGTTATACTATCCTCGCTCTTCGGAGTTCAGACCCAGTTATCTCCGATGGCCGCCGTCCAGGTAGAGATCTACTCCAAGCTACTAGCATTGTGCACCTTGGTCTCGTTTCGTTTGCTTTCATGTAGTAGTACTCGTTTTGTTGCGTACCTCGCGAGCGATCGGTTTGTAAATGGCGAACCTGATCGCGCGATCGCAGCTGTGTGTTGTGTTGGTATTATTTATACGTGACATGCTGACGTGCATCGATGGAAATTAACACAGGTCCAGACCGCGACTCACGCGATGCCCGCCGAGGAGATTCCGGTGCCGGCTGTGGTGGAGGCTGTCGAGACGGCCGTCGTCGTTGTCGAGGAGACTCCGGTGGCGGCGGTGGAGGTTGTCGAGCCGGTCGTCGTCGCTGCTGAGGTGGCTCCGGTGGAGACTGCCGAGCCGGCCGTCGTCGCTGCCGAGGAGACCGTGACCGCGCTTGCAAAAGAGCTCGAGGCAGCTCCAGCGGAGACCGAGGTGACCGAGACGGAGACCAAAGAGGCCGAGACGGAGGCTGTCGCCGCCGCCGAGGAGGCCCCTTCTGCGCCGGCAGTGGCTGAGATCACAGAGCCGGAAGCTGCCCCCGCCGAGACAACAGAGACCGAAGTGGTCGAGCGTGAGGTAGCACCGGTTGAGGCCGAGACCAAGGAACCAGAGCAAGAGGCTGCTCCGGCCGAGGCCGAGACCGAGAACAAAGAGGCGGCACCAGCCGTTGCCGAGGCTCTGGCCGAGGCCAAAGAGACGCCGGCGGTGGAGGAGGCAGCGCCAGCAGCCACCCCAGAGGTCGCTGCGCCAGTGCAGGAGGAAGCAGCGACCACCGAGGCTCCCGTGGAGGAGGGGACGGAGGTGGCCGTGGCCGTAGAGGCGGCGCTGGCTGAAGCAGAGGCACCAGTTGCTGCTGCCGCTGCCAAAGAGCCTGCGGTAGAGGCACCGGTCGAGGAAGCGTCGGCCGTGGAGGAGCAAGCAGCGCCTGCCGAGGCACCTGCGGAGGTTGCTCCGGCCGTCGAGGCGCCAGCTGCGGCTGCCGCTGACGAGGCCGACAAGGCCACCGAGTGATCGAGTTAACGCATTTCTCAGGGTATTGATCGTGAGCTAGCCTCTGGTTGGGTCCCGTGCGCGTGTCGTGCCATGCCACGGCACGGTATACGTACTAGATCGTTTATTATTGTATCCGATGTGTGAGTATTTGGGAAGTCTTGGCGGTGTATGCGTGGGGCATTGTACGTGAGGTAGCTACGTACAGGTCTTGTAGTGGTACGTTTGTCATTGTCATTGTCATTGTGTGGTGGGTTCAATAATTGTACTGCAGGGTTTCCCGGTCCCATTGTCAGTGCGGTCGAGCCCACTGGCTTTGGACCAGGATTGCTTTTTTTTTTCCATTCAAATATGTAGCAATTGTACTGCATTTGTTTCCCCTCAAAAATAAAATTGTACTGCATTTGCACATTATGTTTGTAGTGAAGCGTCAATGCCTGGCCTGGCCTCCCCACGCCGACATGCCTGGCCTTCCTCGTCGCTGATCTAGCGGCCGCAACAATCACCCAGAAATCCCACCGCCCCTAGAGCGCTCCCGTCGCATCTCCCTTTCTACAACTGTCATGTGATCATCGGCGAGCCTTTCACGATGGAGGTGGCAGAACGCGTCTTCCTGCCAGAGCACCGGTGATGGGACCACCTGACATTGGTGCAGGCTGACCTCCGGGGAGCGGTGCGGGCCAATCCCGACGACGCTTTCCTGCGTGCCCGCTTCGCCCAAGCTGAAGAGGAGGTGCAGATACAGGAAGCGATCATCCGGTCTCTTAATGATGAATGGTTTCTTTGATCCGTTTAGTTATGTAGTTTAGGTATGCCTGTGGTATGCTTGTAACAAAAGTTCTAAGACTTGAATAAAGCTTTTCATTGCAAGTGTGGCCAATGCCTACATCGGTACATGGTACATGGCGCACGCACAACCTAAACCTACTCGTCGAAGTCGGAGTCGGAGATCGGGCGGTACCGTCTCTGGCACATGCTGTCGTCGAAGACGCTGATGCCGAGCCTTCCTTCGCCGTCGTACTTGAAGACGAGGATCCCGCTTCGATCTTGTGCGTGGGGGCGGAGCACTCCCAGCCGTTGCCGAGGTACAACTGGCCGAGGTGGTCAAACTGCAGAGCGACCAGGTACCTGCAGGTCCTAAGACCGTTCGCCTGTAGGATGACAATCGGGGGCGGTTGGTTGCCATTGATGGCACAGGCTGCCGCCGGTCAGCCTTTTGCCACTCTGAATCACTGCCCCGGTTGCGTCTGAGTCAATGCCGCCGCGCGCGTCTGAACCAACGCTGCGGTGGTTGATGGGTGGGCTAGAGGCACCAACATGGAGGATACGCCCGTGACCCGCCCGTGTCCGGGCCGACCCAGTGGTCACGCAAATTAGGTGCGCCGATGGGTTGAGCCGGACGCGTCGGGACGGATGGATCGAGCCGCTGGGACACCGCGCACGCCCTGCACGTCTGCGCGGACGCGTTCGGACGCGCCCGGGCAGGTTGGGTCGGCCCGGTGGAGATGCCCTTAGGGCTGCTGCTGGACTGTGGCTACTACGCGTTGAGCGGCAGTTCGAGTCTATTTTTGAATATTTCAAAAAACCAAAGGATTTTGTAAATATTTAAAATACTATGGAGCCCTTATAACCAATTGGGTCCACACTTATGAAATTTTCAAAATTCAAAACCATTTTGAATTTATTTCAAAGAGAGAGGGGAATTAGGGTTTTATTTTGCTTGCATTTTGTCTTAATAAAAAGGATGATGCTCATGATATGGGCAAATCAAACCCTCACATACAATTATTAAAACTAGGGAAGTTACAGTTATGAAGCGTCCATCTGGAGCTATGAGAAAAAGTGAGGAGATAACATGAAGCCAAGCTGGTAGAATCATACAGAGGAGCTATTCACAAATTGTTGAAGAGTAACACTAGCACTTCGGGAAATTTGCAGAAAGTTTCTCGTGAGGTCGTTAATATGGTGTCGAGTTAAAAGGTCTAATTTCTAGGTTAAGTGTTATGTAGTTGACGTTGTCAGATAGACCAAGGTCTTCTATGGAGATCTTTGAGTTTGTTGAGAGGCGGATTGTCATCCTAATGTTACTGCTTATCGTATTTTACACTGTATGAACCAAAATAAGCTTTTCATGGTTGGAATTGTTGAAAAAATATTTGAGATCTTTCGTGTCCCAAGAGAGGTTATTGAACGGGATTGATTTGATTATTCCATCATCACAGACTTTGCATCTAGGAGATTCCATCATCACAAACTTCGCATCTAGGAATGTAAGGATGAGAATTTAGGTAAGATGTATTTTGTATTATATTTTATACAAATATTGATATTTGGTACACTTTTAAGTATTTGTTGGCATCATTTCATACATACATATATCAAAAAAGTTAGGGCCTAATTAAGGCCCCCCCCCCCCCCCCCCCAAATTCTTGTTTCGCCACGAGCCCTCAAAATCTCAGGATCGGCCCTGGCAAGAGCAGGGCTATGAATCCCCGTCTGTTGAGATCCTACAGCGGGAGACAGACGATAAGGTTTTTAGGGGCGGCTCCTCAAGGAAAATCTATCTAGGGTTCCCTTCCCTCTATCGGCGACGTTGTTGGTCCATTCCGCCTCCAGTGGCCTTAGGGCCTTGTAGGTGTGGCGGACCATGGCTCTCGCTGGCGGGAGGTTTTCGTTCTTCGTTTAGTCTGTTTTTTTGTGTCTTTTTCAGGATGGTGAGACGATGGCTACATCCTGAAGTCAGAATAAAGTCCTCCCCGCCCTATCCTCGCTCCGGTGGTGCGTCTAGCGTCGATGGAGGGCACGTGGAGTCGTGTCCGGCCAATCTCCTAGGATCTGGTTGACTTTTGTGTTAGTTCGTGTAATTTAAGGTCAGTCTCTTCTATTTTACGAATGTCATCATTGGTGACGGTTGCTACTCTTGTGCATTGTTCTTTGGGGCCTTACCATGACGACTTCTCGTCTGTCTACTTCAACAATTTTTACTGCCACAAGCTTTGCCCGGCTCCGGTGATGGAAGGGCGAGGACAGCGGCGCGCCTTAGGAACGTGCTACTGTTTGTAGCCGTCGCTAGGTGGTCCATCGATCTATTTGTAATTTTTATTACTTTTAGGCTTTTTTGTAGTACTGTGGATGATTATTAATAGACCGGTGGAATTTTGTAAAAAGGAACAACATTATTCATTTGAGAATCTACAGTGACCTTTTCTAAACTCGGAGTAACGTATTTCACGACTGTAGCATCGCATAGGGAGCCAACGCTCCCACATGCACTAGTACCTTGTGGCCAACGTAGTTAATTTTTTTCCTTTTACATTTTTCACATTTTAATATTTTATTTTTTCTTCTCTTCTAGTTTCTTTTTTATTTGTTAACATTTTTTTTGTCTCAAGATACATTTTTTAACTTTTCCAATTTTCTTCTTATTCCTTTTACTACATGACAAGAGAGACCCCCACGACGAGTGTTCATTGAATAATAAGATATGAAATAAATATTTGCAGGGACTTAAAACTAAATGGCTCGGTTGTACATGAACACCCCTAGCCTGAGCTAGATTCACTTAGTTTTGTAATCTATTTTAATACTTGGTTTTTCTTTAAAAAATGATTTTCTTTTGTCTCCATAAAATACCATTTTAAAATTTTGTTTTTTCATTTCCTTTTATCACATTAAATGAATTTTTGTAAACATGTGAACATCTCAATCTATATATAAATATTTCTTATTACAAATATGATTTTTATATGGGAATTGATTTACAAACAGACAATAAGTTGTTTTATTGTACATAGACATTATTTCAGATATAAATGAATATTTTATTTAATATACATGATCAGTCCTGTAAACATTTTTTTAGGAACTAGGTGCCCATGTATGGACTCTTAGAATTTGTACTTTTAATCGTTCTACCAAATCTACAGTTTTGGAAGGGGATCTTTGACCTGTGTATAGCTCTTCAGGTACCCACTACTGGTATCAGGTCCAGCCTAACTAGAGGTCCAACATGATGACTGGTGGCTAACGAAGACGAAGCCAAAGTGAGTTGGGAGCTGTAAAGCTTTGGGGGCGACGTGTGGTGCAAAGAATGAGCTTAAGCTTGGGAAGTTGTAGGGTTAACCTTAGCCTGTAACCGACTCGGTCAAGGTACCTGAGATCTAACCTCTCATATAAAGTCTAGGATGGACCGCCGAGGAAAACCTCTCACGCTTACGCATAATCTGCCCTAGCCAAGATCGAATCTACACCATGATAGCCATCATGGCGATCTTATAATTTTTTTGATAATCACGAACACACAAGCAGCCTCTGAAGGCCCGAATCTTGATAAATGGTGTCCCCTTCTTGTTTGTTAGCCGACGAATCCACCAGCGCGCTTCTCTTCCATTAAACTCAATTTATCAACCATGGGCATTACCGTGGAGACTCCACATCACTCCTTTTTCACGCTAGATGTGTGTGCTAGGGAAACGATGAACACAATGTACTCCTTTTTCACGCTAGATGTGTGTGCTAGGGAAACGATGAACACAATGTCCCTTTCATGGGCCGTGCCAATTCGCCCTGAAATAACACGTTCATTTTTGGTTTTCTCATTTTTCTTTTCACCTTTTTCCCTCCTGTTTTCTTGTTCCGTTTCTTTATTTTCTTAAATCTGAATAATTTTTAAATTTGAATATTTATTTAATTAGAACAATTTTCAAATTTCAGTATTTTTGAAATCTATCTTTTCCAATTTGAATAATTTATAAATATTTTTTTTTTAAATCTGAATATTTTAGTAATCTAAAGATTTTTAAATTCTACACATTTTTCAAATTCAGTCTGAATATTCTCCAATCTAAGAATTTTTCAATTATAAACCTTTTTAATTCTGCAATCATAAAAGACATAAAATAAAAACAGAAAAAGGAAAAAAGGAAAAAAATCCTCTAAATGAGCCGGCCCAAGGTGCGCGCCCATGAGCAAAGCGTATTAATGCGCGCATTGAGCGGCAAATAGGAATTGCCATTTTAGCAGGCCACGTGTTTGGCGTTGTGCTTTCGGGTTGTTGGTTCTGACCGACGTTAATCTTCTCTTCTCTTTTATTTCGCTAACCCCCTAATGTGGCCGAACTTCTAATTAATTCATCACCGAAATAAAAAGTGATTTTAGATTATTTATTTTGCCAAAAGTCGGAAGAATTGTTACAGCACACATTTTTTGTTTTAGAGCTCCAACGTCATGGAGCTTTTTTTCTTTTCAAAATTCGAGAATGACATTTTAATATTTTTTTAAAAAGATGGAAAAGGATTCTACACGTAGACAATGATGTGCATTCAGCTTTGCGGTTTTGGCAGGCCACCTGTTTATAGTTGTGCTTTCAGCTTGTTGGGCCTGACAGACGACATTCTTCTCTTTTATTTGGCTAACCCCCTAATGAGGCCAAGTTTTTAATTAACTCATCACCCATACAAAAAGTAGATTAAAAAAGGTTACGCCAAAATGCGGAATAAACTTAGACCACCAAAATTTTGTTTTAGAGCTCCAGCTTCATGGAGCCTGTTTTTCTTTTCAAAATTCGAAAATCACATTTTAAAGTTTTTTTTAAAAATGGAAAAGAATACTGCATGTAGACAATGATGTATTCTGCCAAGTGCAAAATCTCAACTCCAAATATTGCCAGACAATGAAACAATCTTTTCCTAATTTTGTAAAACGTTCAAGTACCGTTTTTGGATTGTACAAAACGGGCGTCCATGGTGGCCGAGACCTAACTCTCCCGCTGCATCTGCATCGGTGTTATGGTGTAGCAGCTTGCCTTCTGAAGATTAAACAACCGTTCAATACCCTGAGGAAAGGGGCCAGCTTCCGATGGTGAGGGACGAGTCAGAACTGCTGGGGCTGTTGTTGAGGTGGAGGTGTTCACGGCGGACACAGCGTCCCTCCTTCCCGGCGCTTGCCCGGGCTTGACGTGCAATCGCCTCCTGCAAAGAAAAACGATACGATCCCCCGGGGGATTGCAACCTCTCCACCCCCGCCTCCTTTTCTGCCCGTGACGCGTGCTTGGAGGGGCCCACCTTATCTCCTCCCTTCGGTTACCTTCTCTTCTTTTTTCGATCAAAAGGTCTGCCCTGACACCCCCGACGCCGCCCAGCTCCCCAATCTCGCCGACAGCCGCCACCGGAGACTACACGCGTCGCCACCGGAGACCCGTGCTCACGCGTCCGTCGCCGGTTCTGCATGTGCGCCTGTCGCCCGCCGCCGCCGGTTCCTATCTTCTCCCCCGTGTCCGCACGCGCGCCATGGCTGAGAGCTCGGACCGTCGGATCTCCGCGGCCACCGGAGCTCGCCACGCCTCTCCTTGCTTTCCGGTGTCGACGACCGAGACGGCCAACCTCCATCTCTGGCGACGGCATCGACGACAGCTACGGTGGTCCTCCATCTCCGTCTCCCGCGTTGACGAAGACGGCGATGCCAATGTCCCCACGGGTTTGCTACATGCGTCCGCTGGGAGTGCTACCCAAGACCACCGACGCTGCTACAGACAATGGCGAGATATGCTACATTTAGTCGACGAAGGTGCTACATGCGTGTGCTGGCGGTGCTACAAACGACGTCGAGTTTTGCTACCAGCGGTCTGTGACAGTGCTACAAGTGGGCGTTGGGTTTGCTACCTGGGTGAAAGTCTCCGGCGAAGCCATTTTTTTGCTACAGATGCTGAACTTTTTTGCTACATCTCTTTTCTAGTTTTGCTACAATAGCGCAAAGTTTCTGCTACAATGTCTCCGGCGAGATCTCCCAGTGAAAGTCTCCGGCGAGGTCCGGCTTTTGCTTCATTTGCTGAACTTTTTTGCTACAATTGTATCGTGGTTCTGCTACAACGGGTTAAATTTTTTGCTACGATATATCCGGCGAGGTTCTCCTGGCGAAAGTGTCCGGGGCAAAGTCGGTTTTGCTACACTAGAACATTTTTTTTGGTACAAGTGTCCGGCGAGGTCTCCGACGAAACTCCGGCGAGGCCTCCAGCGAGATTTGTCTTTTTATTTTTTGTCTCATGGGCAAACCTTTTTTTACTCATGTAGCAAAAGCGGATTTTTTTACAACAAAAATAGGTAATTTATAGCAAAAGCCGGATTGGGGATGTTTTTCTGGGACACGTTACGTGCAGGGACCGGGGGATCGGGAAGTTATCCCCGGGGACGCGTAGGGCTGCCCTCCTGCAAAAGCGGAACAGTAGCTATGAAATCGCATCGGGTGAGGGGCAAAACCGTGGTCAGCTGGGCACGTTCTGGTGGGCCTTGACTACAAGAGCCTGGCCTGCGCACGGGGTCAGGAAGCTACTAGCGATCCGATCGATTCTTTAATTTGACATTGCTCATTTTTTAGGTCAATTTCGGTTTTGACATATGAAACGGTAATTTAGGACATGGTGACATACTCACATAGTCACATGGATAATGATCCATGAATTGCAGTACTCAGCTGTTTTGAAACTTGCGGCTTGATGTAAAATTGTTCGAATTTCTGGAATTGGTAATTATTTAGACCTAAATTAATGTTATTAAATTGTCTAGATTCAGATGTATCTAGACATATTTTAGTGCTAGACGAATATAGATAAATCTAAGAAACAATAATTTGAATCGAATGGTGTAGATTTTTGTTTTTTAAATGGAAAGGCTTTCAAAGGCACGGAAGCTGCATTAAAACAAATGCGGGTATATATAATTATAAAGAGAATCCTAGGGATACTTGCATCACAAAACCAGAAATTCGTCCCCTAAAAAACCCAGAAATTTGAAGATAAGTCCTCCAAATTTATAAAAAAATACCCTAGGGCATAAGGAAAAAAAAGCAATCAGGTCCAAATTTATAAAAACTGTAGTTCCCGACATGCCGCGCACCCACCACCGGCCCGCCGAGCTCTAGATAGACGGATCCCAAGACTCCAGATAGAGGGATATTTCAACTTTAGTCTGTCTATAGTGGGAGTTTCATTAGTCTTTTGGAATTTCTCGTAAAAGTCCTATCATATCTGACATTAGTGTATTTTGAATGTGTTATAAACTTGTGAACATTCGAGTGTGTCGTGAACTTGTGAACATTGAGAGGTGTTGTGAACGTGTAATGTATTATATTCTTTCTGCACTAAAGCTATGATGACAATTATATTTTCTCCATATGAAGCTTATATTCTCCGAGAATTTTTTTGAGTGTCTTGCACCGTGCCCAGGCTTCAATAAATTTCTGGGTCCGCCTCTAGAGGTGTTGCCTTTGCGGCCATCGTTCCACCCCGATTGCATATCACAATTCACATCGTTCAGCAGTTTGATTTTTTTTTCTGGCTCAATGTTTCTAACACGCATGTCTTGGCGACATCAAGGCAAAATAGATAGACTACATGCTTCTAAGTTCTGACAACCATCAAACTTTGACAGTGAAATCGCACAGTTAACTCTTACTGCCTAAATCTAAGACACTTGCATTACTAGCATAAGCTCATTAGCTGAGCAACAAAAGCAGATCAATTCAGTCGCGTCCATGCCAGGAATCAAGATCATCGGATCGATCAGGCGGCGCCGGCTTCGTCAATGCAGACGGTAAGGACCATCTCCTTGTCCGGTCCAGTCATCATGGTCGGCGGCACTGTCAAGAAGTCGCCCGCATCCACGTCGACATTGCCGGGCGCCGCGCTGCTCGTGACATCCGTGTTCAGCATGACGGCGCGCCCGCCACTTCCGTGTGCCCAGAGCTTGAGCCCGTATTGCTGCCCTGCGCCGCCGTTGGCCCTCAGGCACACCACTGAGACGGCCATGGCCGAGCCGAACGTGCCAAGGGACAGGAGGAACACGCCTCCGTCCTCCTCAGCCGTGACGAGCAGTACCCGAGGCTCCGACGCCCGAACGCCGAGGCTGAGGTCCGTGCGGTAACGGATGCCGTGCACGGGCCAGGAGTGCGCGGATACGAGGTGGCCCAGGAGGTTGGGCGGCGAGGCGACGACGCCGCAGCCGGGCTCCGTGCAGGAGCAGGGCGCACGCGGGCACGCGCTCTCGTGGTCGGGGGCCTCGAAGTAGGCGACGTAGCTCGTGCAGCCGTGCTGGTGGTGGGCGCACTGGACCCTGAAGGAGCAGACGACGTCGTCCATGAGGTGGCAGCGTACGTAGGCGCCGCCACCGGTGCCGTGGTCGCACGAGTGGCACCGCTTGCCGGGGAGCTTGCCCTGGCAGCTGATGCAAGCTTTGTGCAAGCCTGCCGCGCACTGCATGAACCAGGTCAGATAAAGTTGGCCCTAGAATGCCATGCCGTGGATGCTTGGGGCAAAAAACAAGCGACCAAAGTCCGAGATACCTTGAAGACGGGAGGCCTGAGGCGGTCGGAGCAGACGGGGCAGTGGAGCACGGTCGGGTCGAAGGTGCCGTGTATGGGCGCCTGATTTCCGGGGACGCCGTCCGCCACTACAACCGCACCTTCTCCTCCGTCTGGCACTTCTTGCTTCACCTGGACGTTGGGTAGCAGTAGCAGAGGCTCCTCCACCCTCGCCTTCTTGTTGCCGCATTTCCGCTCCATTTTGATCTGAGGAAAACGACCGGCCGGTGGCCATGAGTTGCCATTTACAAATGTGACCGGAGAAAGGGAATGATAACCAGCAGCCGGCGGCCGGGAGCGAAGTTAAACAGGGAGAAGGCGACACCTGAGAAGCGGCCTGCAAGGTGGAAGAATGGGGAACGGCGAGTAGCAAGAGTAGGGGAGGGGAATAATGGGTACACAGGTTTTACAACTGCCCAGCTACCAGCGAAGGGCGAAGGCTATTGGCAAGTGGAGGTGTACTTTGGAGTAGCTCCGCCCAGTGGTGAGGCAGTGATGCGAGGCCAGACTCTGCAAACCTGAGTCGGCTTTGCAAGGCTCATTTATGACATCAGCTACTCCGAAGTAGATGCTCGCCTACATCTGCAGATTTCTCCTATGAGCCTAGGACGGGAGAAATTTTTCAAAAACCATAAAAACTAGATTAACAGGCGAGCTTCCCCTCGCCTGCATCCATTCCTGGCACAGCGTGGCCCATGTGGCAGGTTCGGCTGGAGTTTTCGTGTATTACACATGGGACATGTGTATAACCTTGCCCATAGGTAGTCTTATTGCATTAGAGATGTGCATCCTTTCTACAATTTTTTATGTTAACTAAAATTCTCCAAATAAATTTAACCCGTTGGAATAGACAATTAGCTTGAACTATTGAGGATAATAATATTTCAGAGTTTAGGCACTAAACGGAAAACGATAGAAATGCAATTGCTCCGGATATACACACGCAATCAGATTTGCACATTAGAATACGATTTTCTTACAAAAAGGAAAATCAACTTATAAAATGGATTGTGATACACTTGCACAAACAGGAGAGATCCTGCCAAGAAGCATTACACTATAGTTTGTGAGAAAACCAAAAGGAAGAGAACCTTTGTTGTACCATGCCCGCAACATCAGTTACCAACGACAGCCGATGCAGCGATAGACATTACCATCTTCGAGGTATACATGGCACGACAGGCTGCATCAACATCACTCCAGGGAATATTTTCAAGCACAAACACAAACAGGAACCGAACCACGGCGTGGAAAAACTGTAGGAGAAAAGTCGTGGTAAGAGAGAAAGGGCGATACAGAGTAGAGTACATGCCTTGAAGCATGTCCTGGGTAAAAGTCACTGAGATAGAATTGTTTGCCAGCATCCAAGTTTTTGTCCAACATCTGTTCAAAGAACTCATATAATCCTAAATAAATGTATCCTAGTTAGCCCATGCTCTCTAAAATAACATTGTGGCTAGCCCTTGGATAAAGCAAAAAAGTGTATGATTTGTATTTTTTTTTAGTGTGGTCAAAATTCAAGATTCCATCAGAAAATGACCATAAACTTCACATTAATGTGTCAACCTAGATAATGCCAAATTAATGTTTCTGGCCTACGTGCATTGTTGGGGGATACCCCGGGTAGGATCATGCCGGGGTATAAAGGCCGAGCTAGCCAAGGTTCGGCGAGGCCAAAGCGAATGCTGGCCGGGTCACCTCAAGGCGGGCCGAATCACGGAGTAACCCGGACCAGGGGCGTTCGCCTAACTAAGTCTCGACCGGCCTAGGAAGTAAGTCGGAAGGGGATGTTTGCTTGTATGCAGGAACAGGGGTGCCCGGGTCAGCTGTGATCCGGGTCATGATTGGCTTCTAGGAGAAGGAAGGAATCTTGCTGGTCAAAAAGAAGCCTCGGTACGCACTACCTGAGCGAAGCGAGCAAGGACAGGACCACCGGGGCGTGGCCGACAAGGGTGACGGTGCCCATGTCGGCTGACGCGGCCGCCGCAGAGGCTCACGTAGCTAAAGCATGTGTGACGCGGGGGAAAAAGCACCCCGGTCGGCTTGCCACTTTGGGAGGAACCGAGGCAGGAACCGAGCCTCCTCTATAAAAGGGGGGCTAGGGCTTCTATAGGGGGGGTTGGTCTCTCTGCTATTCTGTTTTGAGCTAGGGTTTCAGGTGTGATCTGTGGGTGAGAGTAAGAGAGCTCCTTCTTCCTCCTCTCGCCAATACAACTCTAGGAGCACTTGTAACCTTGGAAGGAAATCAATACAAACTTCTGTGTGGAGAATCACTTCACTATCCCTCCCTGGATTCCCCTAGCGTGTATTAGACCCCACCTTTAGCCTATCCATGGCATCTGCCGTGACACCACCACGACAGTTGGCGCGCACCTTGGGGCTAGCGGCGCTAGCAGGGGTCAAGATCCGGACGGGAAACCTCATCGCCACCGGCGAACGCATCGTCTCCGGGCTCGTTCAGCGCTTTGGAGCGCGGAATTTCGTCAGCGACAACGCCGGCTGCTTCGGCACCCGCCCTCTTCCGCGCAACGGCATCTTCGTCAAGCTCGGCACGCACAAGGTCTACGTTGCGGTGGACGTGTCTGGCGTTCATCCGCGCCACATCGTCGAAGCAGGCGAACCGCCCCTCAGTGCGGCTCGCGGGGCGCGTATCGCTCATTCCCCGGACCGTGCAGAGGTAATGATGACCGCGCCAGGTGCGGGCGCAAGCAAGGATCTGGCGCCAGATCCGGAGGTAACGCCCAAGGCACCGAGGAAAGGTAGAGGTCCTCCGCTGGAGAGGCCGGAAAATGTGTTGAGAGAGGCGATGGACAGCTTGGCAAACCCCGTAGTAGCAGCGGTAGATCCGGCTCATGCACAGGCCGAGCTGGAAGAAACTAGGCAGAAAATACTAGAGGGCGCAAAGAAAATAGCCGCGGCCCAGCAGTCGTTGAACATGACGCTGCGTGAGTACGTGAAGGCGAACAAAGTTGATAATGTAAAAGTGAAATGGAGAAATCTCATGAGCGAGATGAACAGAGAGGGTGATGCTGGAATTGAGGAATCAGAAAACTGTTTGTCCGTGGGGCTGCCGAGGTATAGTACCCCGGCCAAGAACCTCAGAGCAGCGGATGCAACAACGTCCGAGTTAGAGGGACTGAAGGGTGAAGCCCGGCAAAGACAGCAAGATAGGGTTAACGAGCTGGTTTGGATTGCAAATAGGCAAAACGAGGAACTGCTCAGGGCTAACCCGGAGAGAGCTAGAGCCTCCAAGATCGTCCATTCGGCGGTGGGTAACCAGGAGAAATCCGCTGGAGCCGCATCGTCCCCTCATGGTGGTCCAAGGAGAGAAGAGGTGGTAACCTCGGCCAGACGGAACAAACAGATCGTCCCGTATGACCCGACGCGGGCAGGGAAAGGAAAAGAAGCGCAGAAAAATAATGATCGATGGAGTGTGAGCCAAGGCGAAGCTAGCCGAGGTAACCGCGACCAAGGCAATGCCGGTCAAGGGAACGTTGTCAGCGGCAATGCCGGACAGCGAAATTCGGCTGGAGCAGGACAACCGCAGCAGCAGAACATACCAAGGCAAGAGCACAGTGTCGGCCGAGGTATGCAACAGAAAGGTGCGCCACAGGAGCAAAACCGGTACAATGACGGTGATTCAGAGATGGCTAACGCGGGATACCCAAGACCGGACTATCATGTGATAGGGTCGAGATTGGGAAGCAGGGATTTGATGCCGGATGATGCAAGGTTGAAACTGGATCGACTGTATAGGTCGGAGCAGATTGAATGCCAAGGTCCACCGGGTCCAGCATGTTTTGGACCCCGGATCATGAAAGAGCCACCAGTACCGAACTTTCAGCTGCCCAGGGGCACAAAGACGTATGACGGTAGTACTAAGCCGGAGGATTGGCTGATAAACTATGCTACAGCCGTGAAAATTGCCACTAGCAACTTGAGATGGGCAGTACGATACGTACCCAAGATGTTGGAAGGCTCGACAAGGGTATGGCTGAACAATTTGCCACCAGGGAGCATCAACTACTGGATAGACTTTGAGGAAATGTTCATCAGCAATTTCTCCAGTACGTATCAGAGGCCAAATAGGCCACAGACCCTAGCTATGTGCAAGCAAAGACCTAATGAGACAGACCGGGAATTCTTGACCTGGTGGTGTACCGTGAGAAACTCGTGTGAGGGCGTGATAGAATCACAGGCCATAGCGTGGTTTGCACAGGGGTGCAGATATGAAAGTGAGTTGTGGATGAAGTTGCAAAGAAAAATGCCAGCTACGTTGGCAGAAATGATCCGGATTGCAGATTCGTATGCGTTGGGTGATCCGACCCAACCAAGGCTCGCGTCAAACGAGTCAAGCGATGAGTACTACCAGAGAGATGGGGCCGGATCATCCCAGAGGAATGACTACAGAGGAAAAAGGAGAGATGATAGACCGGACTACCGGTACGGTTCGCACCAAGTTGCAGCTGTGAATCAAGATCAACCCGGAGCAGGGGGTAGCCAGCGCCAGAAAACTAGAGGGCAGTGGACCCCAAGAAACGATGGCAAGAAAACTTGGACACCGGAGCAAAAGAAGCAGTGGTAAGAAAGGAAAGACCGTCCGAGGTATACTTATGAGTCGATGTTGGACCAGCCGTGTAAGTTTCACACGCCAAATCCGAACAACCCAGCGGGTCACACGACGAGGCAATGTGAGTGGATGCGCAAGATCGAGCCAGGTGGTTCGGGGAATGCTCAAGCACCCCGGAATGATCAGCCTCGGCAGGAGTTACCCCGGTAGCAACTGCTCTCCGAAGCAAACACGCAACAGGTAATGTTGCCTCCCCCTCCGCCGAGGTATGATAACAATGAGAGGAGGGATGCAGTGCATCAGGTAGAAAATCAGCATCAGCCGGATCAGAGGCACTCCGGAAATGAGGGGAGAAATGAGTACAGGGAGCATCACCAGAGCTACTGTGTATTCACCACTGAGGAAACTGACAGAAAAAGCTTGCAGCATAGGCATATGGAGGTGAATGCAGTAATGCCGGCAGTGACGAGGTACATGCCTTGGTCCGATCAGGAAATCACCTGGAGCATCAAGGATCATCCCAAGCTCATGCCAAGCCCTGGTACGTATGCGTTGGTGCTGGATCCTATATTCATTGGACCTAGCATTAACGTAAGATTCTCAAAGGTGTTGATCGACAATGGCGGCAGCATAAATATCATGTATGCGGACACAATGCGTAAGTTGGGTATCTCGGAGAACATGCTCCAGGCCACAAGGACAACTTTCCATGGCATTGTGCCCGGCATTTCTTGTGAGCCCATAGGAAAAGTCCGGGTTGATGTGTTGTTCGGCACAAGAGACAACTGCCGAACTGAAAATCTGGAGTTTGAAGTGGTGAACTTAGAAAGCGCCTATCATGCGTTACTCGGAAGGCCAGCCCTGAGCAAATTCATGGCAAGCTGTCACGTGAGCTACTTAAAGATGAAATTGCCCGGACCGAACGGAGTGATTACCATTGCTGGAGATTTCCGACGTTCCATGGAATGTGCGTCGGCCGGATCAAACTTAGCCGAGTCGCTTGTGATTGCGCAGGAAAAAAGGAAAATTCAAGAAGTGGCAGCTTTGGCTCAGTCCGCGCAGCAGTATATGCCGGCGCTGAGTAACCCGCATGGATCTGTTTGCTTCCAGGCCACGAAAGATACCAAGAAGGTTCCTGTTGATGACATGTTCCCAGAGCGCACCATAACAATTGGTGCCGGGCTAAAAGATAAATAGAAAAGCGAGCTCGTCAGCTTCCTCCGTGAGAATCGGGACATTTTTGCTTGGTCCACACAGGACTTGCAAGGTGTTCCGAGGGAGTTGGCTGAGCACTCTTTAAATGTGAGACCCAGAGCTAAGCCGGTGAAGCAACCACTCCGCCGCTTCGCCGAAGATAGGAGGAAAGTCATTGGGGATGAGATAGCTCGGTTGCTAGCTGCAGGATTTATCATGGAAGTTCTTTACCCGGATTGGCTGTCTAATCCGGTGCTGGTGGAAAAGAAGAAGGATGACCCGAACGTGGCAGTGGTTTGGCGCATGTGCATCGATTACACGAACCTGAACAAGGCGTGTCCGAAAGATCCATTTCCGCTGCCGAGAATAGATCAGGTCATAGACTCAACTTCTGGATGTGAACTGTTGTCATTCATTGATGCGTATTCTGGTTTCCACCAGATACCTCTGAATTCAGATGATCAAATAAAGACTGCGTTTATTACCCCGTATGGGGCTTATTGCTATCGCACCATGCCGTTTGGTTTACGTAATGCAGGGGCAACGTACCAGAGGTGTATGCAAAAATGTTTGCACGACCAAATAGGTCAAAATGTGCAGGTGTACGTGGATGATGTGGTTATCAAGACCAAGGAAAGCAAAACGCTCCTTGACGATATCAGGCAAACGTTTGCGAACCTAAGAAGGTTTTGGATGAAACTTAACACGGAAAAATGCACCTTTGGTGTCCCGGCTGGAAAATTGCTCGGCTTTCTTGTTTCCAGCCGAGGTATCGAGGTTAATCCAACCAAAATCTGGGCCATCGAACGAATGGAACTACCGAAGTGTCTTAACGATGTCCAGAAGTTCACAGGTTGCCTGGCCTCATTAAGTCGGTTTGTATGTTGGTTGGGAGAGAAGGCATTGCGTCTTTACCAACTCATGAAAAAGTCGGATAAGTTCATTTGGACACCGCAGGCCGATGAAGCCTTTACCCACCTGAAGAAGATGTTAGCCACGGCACCAGTGCTAGCCTCACCACTATCCAAGGAGCCAATGTTACTCTATATAGCCGCAACCAACCGAGTTGTAAGTGCAGTGATAGTGGTGGAGCGCGATGAGGAAGGTAAGTCGGTGCAAAGGCCGGTGTATTATTTGAGTGAAGTGTTGTCAGCCTCAAAGCAGAACTACCCACATTATCAAAAAGTGGCATATGGCGTGTACATGGCCGCCAAGAAACTGAAGCACTACTTTGAGGAGCATCCCATCCGGGTCATATGCGAGGCCCCCATATCCGAGATCATGAGTAACAAGGATGCGAGCGGCAGAATTGCAAAATGGGAAATTGAGCTAGCTCCTTACGCACCGCAATATGACAGACGAGAAGCAATCAAATCTCAGGCTGTGGCGGACTTTTTCGTGGACTAGGCCGAGGTGCAATACGAACCACCACTTCCTGATCCGAACTATTGGCGAATGCACTTTGACGGATCAAAAACCAAAACCGGGCTAGGTGCCGGAGTGGTACTCACGTCGCCAAAAAAGGACCAGTTGAAATATGTGTTGCAGATCCATTTCACAGCATCAAACAATGTCGCTGAGTATGAAGCACTTGGGCATGGGCTCAAGGTAGCAAAAGAAATTGGCATACGTCGGATCATATGCTTTGGCGACTCGGATTTAGTGGTGCAGCAAGTGTCCGGAGTGTGGGACGCCCTCGATCCAAATATGGCACTATACAGATTTCATGTGCAGAAGATATCTGGTTACTTCGAGGGATGCGAATTTCATCATGTACCCCGGGTGGAAAATGAGGCTGCCGACATGCTATCGAAGCTCGGGTCAACCAGACAAGCAATTCCACCGGGTGTAGCGTTAGAGCACCTCAGGAAACCGTCGATTAGGCCATCCCCAGAATCCGAGTCAATCTACGTCCCGGAGGACACCGAATCCGGAGCTATGCCCATGGACGTTGACATAGGAACTGGTGCGCGAAACTTGGGGACTGCCTCGGCAAACCCGGGGACTGCTTCGCAAGACCCGAGGACTGTTCAGCATGATCCCGTTGAAGTTATGCCAGTGGATCAGATGGAGGTCGACGAGGATGTGTTCCCCGTGCGACCAATACTGGCTTGGGCACTACCTATATTTCAATTCCTGAAAGATGGAACGTTACCCACAGAGGAGGTGTTATCCAGGCAAACACAGAGGAGGGCAAAGGCCTACACGATCATCAATTCCGAGCTATACAAAAGAAGTGTGACCAATGTCCTCCAGCGGTGTGTTGACCCGAAAGAAGGGCTTGAAATCATCCGAGATATACATCAGGGGGAGTGCGGCCATCATGCCTCATCCCGAGCCTTGGTAGCAAAAGCCTTTTGGCACGGATTCTACTGGCCAAATGCCTTAGAGCAAGCGGAAGATCTAGTGAGAAAATGTAATGGTTGTCAGAGGTACGCTACCAAGACACATATGCCAATGTCGGAACTCAAGACCATCCCAATCACTTGGCCATTTGCCGTATGGTGCTTGGATATGGTTGGCCCGTTCAAACCAGCAAGGGAAAAATGACTCACATTCTGGTAATGGTGGATAAGTTTACGAAGTGGATTGAGGTAAAGCCTATAAGAAAATGTGATGGAGCTACGGCCGTAACGTTTCTCAAAGATATCATCTTGAGATACGGATACCCTCATAGTATCATAACTGATAACGGCACGAATTTTGCGAAAGGAGCGTTTGCGCGTTTCTGCCGGGATAAGAGGATCCGACTGGACGTAGCCTCGGTAGCCCACCCCGCATCGAACGGACAAGTGGAAAGATCCAACGGATTAGTATTATCCGGGATAAAACCCCGGCTCATTGAGCCACTGCAAAGATCAGCGGGGTGCTGGATAGAAGAACTACCAGCGGTTCTGTGGAGCTTAAGAACAACTCCGAATCGATCAACAGGCTATACGCCGTTCTTTCTGGTATATGGGGCAGAAGCTGTATTACCAGCCGACATAGAGCATGATTCGCCTAGGGTCACCCAATACACAGAAGCTGAAGAGCAAGAAGCCCAGCAAAATGATGTTGATCTGCTGGAAGAAGCGAGAGAACTGGCACTGTCTAGATCCCCCATATATCGGCAAAATCTCCGACGCTATCATAGCCGGAAAGTGTGCCCCCGAGTCTTTCGGGAAGGCGATCTGGTGCTCCGGTTGGTACAACGTACTACTGGAATGCATAAATTATCCCCCCATGGGAAGGGCCATTCATCGTGAGCAAAGCATTGCACAACGATTCTTACTATCTTATAGATGCAAAACCGCAGGAAAAGAACAAGGCGGACAGGTCCAGAGAGGAATCTAAGCGACCATGGAATATAGCTCTACTTCGTCCTTTCTACACTTAACTAAAGAGTGTATGTATCTGAGTTATCTCATATGTCGGTATGTATGTCGGCAATGAGTTTATCAATGGAATGTTGGCACCTCGAGCAGTAACTCGGGGACTGTCTTAATAATGTTTGTTGTTTTCTGCGCGTCAGCTGGAATAAGTTATTCTACTTAATTCGGATTAGTAGTGTGTGAGCACCAAAAACCCAACTCTTTGACTTGCTGCTGTCCAACAAGAATTGGCCTCATGGCAAGCAAGAGAACAAGTTTGGAATTGCGTAGCACATGAAAAACGACTAAGGAAAAGAATTTATTCGAGCCGACGTTTGTGTTTCGGACTAATCCCGTATTCATTTCCAAGTTGTTATACAGTTTTATTTTTGAGCTAAGTCTAAAAGTTTCCCAGTATTGTTAAAACAATTTTGAAGCTCGGATTCGTAAGTTGTAAAACCGAATCAAGGTAGACACAATCCGAGCCGAAAGATTGAACGAACAAGAAAAAGGAACTCGGGGACTACGCCCAAGTTACTCCGACATAAGCACTTAGTAGCAAAATATCACATGTGTTTGAAATACAATTCCACCCGGCATACCGGGGATCTTATAAATTTTCAAGTGTTTTTACTTAAGGAGCAGCGGGAGGAAGTTCGGCATCATCGTCGCCCTCTTCGATATCCGAGGCAGTGTCCTCTTCGTCCTCACCCGAGTCATCTTCAACGTTCTCAACTTCTTCGCCAGCGACTTCCAGGAAGCTCGGACCCTCAGTCCATTCGTGAATGGGGGCATATTCGATGAGGCTGTGGGCGCAAGCCCGGCGCCGAGCTACCCACTCTGGGTCGTCTGTCCATTTGGATCCTGTGCGCAGGCGTGTGAGGAGGCTGAGATCAATCTTCTGATACCACGTCAGAATGTGGTGAAGGATGGTATCAGCTGCGGCACGTCCAGCGGACTCTCTCCAGAGGTCGAGCTGGGTCTCGATTTCCGGAAGCTTTTCAGCGAGATGTGTAACTCTCTCCGGAGCGTCGTCAGCGGGCCAGAAAGTGTTGAAGACTCGGACTGAAAAATCAAGGAGATCTTTGCCATAGTTCTTAATGATTTCCACGCGAGACGACATGCTGACCAATAGGTCCTCCATGTCACAGGGAATGCCCTCACCGTCAGGAGCGACGGGAGTACCCCTTTCTCGGCGGAAATTGGCAACAGCAGCACTTGGAATGGAAGTACCCTCTGGAAAGTGGCCTGGAAACAAGGCAAAGGACGAAGTTGAGAAAACAAGAAGTATGAAGTAACCCGGGGAAGTAAGGCGGATAAGGGAAAAGAAATTACGTGAGATGTGGCTGTGAATCCGGGTTAGTTCCTTGGTACAAGCATCACGCCTCTTCCGAAGCTGCTCAAGCTCGGCGTTCGACGACTCAAGTTTGACCTCGGCTTCCTGAAGAAGCTCACGGTCCTTAGCATTTTGGAGTTTGAGGCGCTCACGTTCTTCGGTGTAGTCCTGGCCAGCCTTTTTTAGCTCGGTTTGGTGTTGCGCCTTCATCTTAGCCATCTCAGCCTTGAGCTTGGCTATCTCATCGTCTTTGGTCCGGAGGAGGGCGAGCTCATCGTCTTTCTTCTTCAACTCGGCTTGGTGCTGCCCTTCTTGTTCGAGAAAATGCAGCATCATATCAGGCACGGGCACACTATCTTCAAGCGATGCTGAAATAGGGTGTTGGCCCGGCAGTGCTGAGGTATGAATGTTTGCCGAGCCAAAGAGGAAAAGCCGATGGAAAGCACGGTATAGACAGACAAAAAGGACGTACCCTTGATCTGCTCCAAGTTCTTCCGCATTATCTTGTTCTCAGCCTCCACCCCAGCCGCAGAAACCGAGCAATCAGGTTAGTCCGGCAAAGGAAAATGAAGCAAAACGAAGGAGCGTTAAGGAAGAAATTTACCCCTCTTCTCGTATTCCGCAATAAGTGCAGCCTGCTTTGCGCGTAAATTCTTGTGGGTATCCAACAAGCGTTGGAATTCAGCACTCCAGCGGTTGGTGGTCACCTAAAAGGGATACAGAAACTTAAGTTGGCTTAATGCATATTCGAAGTGTACTAAAATCCGGGCCAAGTGGAACTTAACCCGGCTCTAGGTGTGTGCATATTCGAAGTGTACTAAAATCCAGGCCAAGTGGAACTTAACCCAGCTCTAGGTGTGTGCATATTCAAAGTGTACTAAAATCCGGGCCAAGTGGAACTTAACCCGGCTCTAGATGTGTGCATATTCGAAGTGTACTAAAATCCGGGCCAAGTGGAACTTAACCCGGCTCTAGGTGTGTGCATATTCGAAGTGTACTAAAATCCGGGCCAAGTGGAACTTAACCTAGCTCTAGGTGTGTGCATATTCGGAGTGTACTAAAATCCGGGCCAAGTGGAACTTAACCCGGCTCTAGGTGTGTGCATATTCGAAGTGTACTAAAATCCGGGCCAAGTGGAACTTAACCCGGCTCTAGGTGTGTGCATATTCGAAGTGTACTAAAATCCGGGCCAAGTGGAACTTAACCCGGCTCTAGGTGTGTGCATATTCGAAGTTCCCATGGAGCTACCTTAGCTTTCTAAAAGAGCATCCGGCTGAGTAACAAGTTACCCCCCGGAGGCTCGGGGACTAATGGTTATTATCTACAACTTGTAAGGGGGAAGCGACGTACCTCCATCATTCACCCAGCAAGGTTAATTGCCTTTGCCGCTGTGTTCATCTGAGCGAAAAACTCGGCAGGGCCAAACTTTTCCGGGAGATCAGAATCCTGAACTATCCCGGCCTTGTTCCAATTCATAAGAAATTCCATCAGGCTCGGAGGGTACCGTTCACCGGTGGGCATATGGGGCGTCACCAAGCCCTTTGCATGTGCTTCTTTCCTCTCCACCAAGGCAAGGGCGGGGCTGGTGTGCAGAACCAACTGCTGGGCATCGGTTGGCTCGGCAGGCGCGTCCTTTGCTGCTCGCGTTTTCTTGGGGAGCATTGACACAAGGGTGCGCTGCCCACACTCGACGGCAGTGGGCTTGGCAGCGTCTGCAGCCTTCTTGCCCTTGGCCTGCTGGGTAGAGGAAGCCGTAGCAGCAGTTTTCCCCTTAGAAATTGTCGGGGTAGCTCCTTGCCGAGGTTGAGAAGACTCGGAAGATGCAGAGGAACTAGGCGCTGGTACTCTCGCTGCTGGACTTGGTGCCGGCGCTGAAGCTTTCGCCGCCGGAGTTGGTGCTGATGCCGAGGTTGGTGTTGGTCTAGTTGCTGGTCTGGTTGCTGGTACTTGAGCTGGTGCTGGAGCCGAAGTAGCCTCAGTGGCTGCTGGTTGAGGCGTTGTCGAGGTGGTGGATGTCGTTGCTCCGGCTGGGCCGGTCTCCCCCGCTCCAAGGTTACCCTCCTCTTGCCGAGGTGGAGCTGAACCCGGAGCGGCCGCAGAACCCTCTGGTATAGGGCTCAGCGGGCGTGACTCGTCGTCACGACGGGGAGAAGGGCTAGGTCGGAGAGGTGAAGAGATGCTAGATCCACTTTGAGGGACCTCCACCGGAGCCCTGCAAAATCAAATAAAGTCAGAAGAAAAATTACGACGAAGTAAGGAAGAACAAGTTAAAGAAGAAAGAATGACTTACGCATCCGAGGTTTCGGCCTCCTTGGGTTTCCGAGCCCTTCGTGCTGGGGCCTTGCCTGCTGGTTTGGAGGCGGTCTTGTCCCCGGATTTCTTTCGCCTTTTAACGGGATGGGAAGGTCCGGAGGAAGAACTTGAAGAAACCCCGCGTTTCTTCTTCGATGCCACCGGAACAGGTTCGCCCGTAGCGAGAGGGGGATCCTCGTGGATATGACCGCCGGGGTGAGCTGATGGCGGAAAAGCAAAAGAAAGGGGGACCGCCTCAAAAGGTTCAATCACCTCGATATCCGAGTCATCTTCATCATCGGGCCAATCTCTAATAGAAGAGGATTTACCCGTGGGTCGTTTCGTGGCGTCAGTCATGGGGAGGAACATCTCCTGGTCCGGCTCTTCCTCATCCGGAGTCTCCCGGTCCGGCGCCCACTTAAGGGTCGGATCGGTGCCGTCCTCAAGGGTCTGCTGAAGGAATTGCTGAGGAAAAGAACGAACAAAAGAGTCAGAAATGCAACAACAACTGACATGTAATTAGTCCGGGTTAAGTTTGCAACATGAAACTTACCATGGGAGGAAGCCGGTCACGGCAGAAATGCTCAATCCCCCAAGTCCACTCAGTGGAGAAATCCTTGTGAGTGGTGAAGAGAGCCTTAACCCGGTGATAAATCTCCGTGTTGCTCAGCTCGAAGGATGAGGTCCGGTTAGGATCGTGGCCGAAGCTCATGTGGCACACCTTGTGGGTACGCTTCTGGAGGGGTGAGATTCGGTTACGCACAAAAGTGATCATGGCATCCTCGTTGCGTAGCCCGAGCTCCTTCAGTTCCGCGAACCTTTTGTTCACTTGATTGGCCAAGGCTGTGGGCTTCTTGGGGATCTCATCCCATAGATCCGCGTTAGGTGGACCCGGAGTGTAGAGAAGCAACTGGATCAAGTCTTCAGTGCCCGTATTCTAGACATAGAAGAAGGTCCGGGCCCACCCTTTGCAGGACTCTAACTCGGTGACCCGAGGAAAGACAGAAAACCTCCGGGGTGAAATGGAGGCCGCTCCGAATTGAGTGAGCCGCTTGTCCTCCGGATCAGCGTGGATGTTGGGAATGACATTGCGACGGAGGCCGAAGAACCGGATCCATAGCTCCTTCGTGGGCCATAGTCCGGCGTAGCCTTCGATCGTAGAAGCAAAGGTAGAGAGAGGTGATGGCGTTCGCTGGAAGGTGGTGCGGCTGGAGTTGGTACGTACCGAGCCAGTCCTGGAAAAAATCACTCACCGGCAAGATGAAGCCCCGTTGGAAATGGGACAAGAACACGACGAACTCGTCCGAATTGGGGAGGGGGGCAGTTCGTTAGAAGGAAGGCGAGCGGCGACGCCGGCGGGGATGCGTCTGGTCCGGTAGAGCCAGTCCAGGTCATCCTGGCAGACCCAGGAGCCAGCCCATGCACCGCGGTCCGCCGCCACGGCGTCCTCCTCCATCTCTTGTTCAGCAACGATGAGTTCTTCTTCCGTCATCTGGTCCTCGAGGCCCTCGCTGGAGCTAGAGGCGGCGAGGGACAGAGGCCGAGATTGATGAGGACCCGTAGCAAGAAACTTGCGTCGCGGAGGTGCGGCGGAGAAGCGCGGCGGCGACGCTGCTATTTGGTGGTGCTGGTGGCGGCGCGGTCACGAGGAAGACGGAGAGGAATAGCAACGGGCAGAAGGGAGCGGAGGGGGAAAAATCCTAAGGGACGCACCCCTCCGCTATTTAACCACTCCCACCAGGGGGGAGTGGGATCGCGTCCTGTGGACCGGCCACACGCGGTGGCCGTGTATCACCCGTCCGGACCAATCAGTGAGGAGCCACACGGAAGACCACAGGGCGGAAAGAATCCAGTGACGCGCCGCACGGATGCGGTAAACGAGGAGGCAGGCATGACGTGACCCGCACACAGTGATAACTGACAATTACTGCGGCGGTTACTGTGCAGGCCCTTAAAATAAGACGACATAATGATTACCCTTCACATGGGTTAGCGTACGAGAGAAGGAAGCAAGACCCGGATGGAACTGTCGTAACCCGGCCGGCAAGTGAGAACTTGAAATGTGTGAAGGGAACGTAAATCCATACAATCAGAGGTAAAGAGGTAACTCGACAATAACGACCGGGGCGCGAGATTGAACCTGATGTGGCCTCAGCGGCCAAGGCAGCTAAGACCGCACCAGCTTCGGGGACTAATATTGGGGGGATACCCCCGGGTAGGGTCACGCCGGGGTATAAAGGCCGAGTTAGCCAAGGTTCGGCGAGGCCAAAGCGAATGCTGGCCGGGTCACCTCAAGGCAGGCCGAATCACGGAGTAACCCGGACCAGGGGCGTTCGCCTCTCTCGACCGGCCTAGGAAGTAAGTCGGAAGTGGATGTTTGCTTGTATGCAGGAACAGGGGTGCCCGGGTCAGCTGTGATCTGGGTCATGATTGGCTTCTAGGAGAAGGAAGGAATCTTACTGGTCAAAAAGAAGCCTCGGTACGCACTACCTGAGCGAAGCGAGCAAGGACAGGACCACCGGGGCGTGGCCGACAAGGGTGACGGTGCCCATGTCGGCTGACGCGGCCGCCGCAGAGGCTCACGTAGCTAAAGCATGTGTGACGCGGGGGAAAAAGCACCCCGGTCGGCTTAACACTTTGGGAGGAGAATATGCCTCCACGTATGCCCTAGGCAGGAACCGGGCCTCCTCTATAAAAGGGGGGCTAGGGCTTCTATAGGGGGGTTGGTCTCTCTGCTATTCTGTTTTGAGCTAGGGTTTCAGGTGTGATCTGTGGGTGAGAGTAAGAGAGCTCCTTCTTCCTCCTCTCGCCAATACAACTCTAGGAGCACTTGTAACCTTGGAAGGAAATCAATACAAACTTCTGTGTGGAGAATCACTTCACTATCCCTCCCTGGATTCCCCTAGCGTGTATTAGTCCCCACCTTTAGCCTATCCATGGCATCTGCCGTAACACCACCACGACATGCATATAGAATTAGGCATAGATCATAATGGCGAGCTCACCCAACATCTCAACTTATGCATTCGCCCAAATAGTCCCATTTCTCAAAGAATTAATGGGAACAAATGTAAAGCAAAGCCTTGAAAGGATTAGACTGAGAAGTGTGATCATTAGTAGAGTTGTCCTTCCACAGACTACATCCAAAGTTTGCAGAAGTATTTATTATGTATGTCTAGCAACCGCATAATCTGAGCAAAGTGGAAAACTAATTATAAGGTGGAAACACATGTGCACCTAAATATCATTATGACTCTTTAAAACTTCAACTTTATTCAAAGCTTGTATGGTGATCCTATTTCCATGCATGAAAAAAACATAAATTGACAAAACCTATGTGCAATCCATAAAAGCTTATCCTATTTCCCTGCATAGTATATAGATGAGCCAAAATGATAAAAGTAAAACCCGAGAGAGGCGACATTATTTTATTTTTTATATTCTTACCAAACGTCACTGCACAAAACCATACCGGTAGCACAAAACTATTATGTAAAGACAAATGAAAGACGACATGATTGTACAGGAAATCACAGAGCATAGCTAGGGACACATTTTATATTTACAATAGGTATTTCCAGTAAAATATGCTTACAATTTGAAATGACTAGAACTCGAAATTAGGTTTCAACTATTTCCACTTGAACATTATACAAATATGTGACCATGCAGCAAGTCTTGGCTATTAGCATCCATTATTCCAACTCTATTTAGCTGATAAACTTTGTTATAGATTTGTTCTTACCTCTACTCTACTACAACTTTAATACATTTTATTCTCGTGCTTGCAAAAACACCTCCATAAATCATGCCATTATGAAAGGCATAATCATTTGAACACTGTTCTTTTGTTCAGATGTACTTGAAAACAAAATATATGCAACAGATTAAAGATAAAACTACATGAGAAGTAATACGATATTTTCTTAAAGGAGGTTATCAACTGATATAGTCTTCAGTTTCGCTTAATTTCTCACTGCTTCCTTTCTAGCATGGATGAATTAAAATTCTAAGAATCGACATTCACATTTAATCTCCAAAAATGCACAATACTCTAGAAATGCTCTATATGTAACAATTTACATGAGCCAAATTCTATTGTGATTGCAGTACCGAAAGGTGGGTTAGCTGGATTATTCCTTACCTTAGGAGAAAGCAATCTTGGTTCTTTAACACTCCAAGATTCTGACCATTATCCATACTTGTTTGTGATATTGACTATCTTGATGTCTTGATTCTCATACTACCCGGTTTCTTCTCATTTGTGCAGAGAGGGGGGTGCCGCTATAAAGAAAATATCTCAACTTTCAATGGATGGAGAAATAGCATAGAGTTATAAGAAAAACAAACCTGCAAAAGAGAATTGGTTAATCAGAATGTTCGACGGCTTGGAGGACATTCTAAGTTTCCAACCATAGCTATATCTAAAAAATCAACTAATATCACCACAAGATTAAATGAAAGCTACATCAATGTCTATGGTCAAACATTAGTAAAATACATCAAAAAATGTTATTGTTAGTATCTTATGGTTCAATTTAAGAACAAATCAATAAGTAATATGTTGCATGATAAGGATTATACACCACATAGACAATCTTACGTAAGTAATCCCTTTACCCCCACCCTGCGCCCTCCCACTATCCGATTAAAGTGGTCATTTTGAGCATTGACAACGTTTGGAGAACACAACATTGACCACTAATTTGTACTGCTATATATTCATAAATTCCAACAAAATAGAAGTGGTAAAGTTCTTTTCTAAACCAATCCACTTGGATAGTACGAACTTTCAAGTTCTAGTGTTAAGGATATTAGAGGTACCAAGTTCGAAGCCTTGACTCTACCTACCATTGCCAATACAAACAAAGAGCAGCATTGCAAACAAAAACGACATGAAACAGATCCACTTAAGCATGTTATTGTGCAATAATAACATATACCACCAGAATACATCACTTCCATGGTACTACTTACTAAACCAACTACAAACAATACTGCATATTCAGCCAAACGGTAACTGACATGAGTATGATTACTCGGATGCCCATTATTCGCTACCCTACATTGGGTAAAAGACCTGCAGCCCATAAGGATTCCAGATAAACGGCCCAAGGAAGAAACCGGCAGAGACTTTTTATTGTATTAGGAAAGAAACTATGAACCGACATTATGTTGGTATTATAAATAGCGCGTGTATGAAACCTATCCGCATACAGCTTTGAGACCCAGTCTATTATATATAGGACGTGAGAAGCCCAAGCGAGGGTACAGAAATCTAGAGGACAACTTGTAATAGAGTTTTTCCCCCAATATTCAGGAGACTTTGTCTTCATTGTTTTCCCGACATCCGATGAAATCCCCAACGTTCACTTTTCCGTGAAACCCTAAGTCCATCACCATGGGCATTGCAGAGGTTACCCCTCGTCAATTGGCGCCGTCTGTGGGAAACTTGAACGCTGGAACCACAGATTCGGCGGAATGATCTCCACCAAGCACCAACTCGACAAAAGCAAATCCACACCTTCCCACCCTTGTATTGGTACCCGACGAATTCAACGGCGGATCCGATCTAATCATTGGAAGCCTCCACTTCCAAGCAAACGACATGTAGGAATCACACCCTTCGGCCCTGATCGCATTAGAACCGTCGGTGGAAAAAGCCACGCCCATAGCAGTACCAGCATCACCCGCTGGATCCTCCACAGACATCACAGCTCAGATCGAAACATGAAGACAAGGTCACCAATCAATCTCACCACATGGAGCAAACCCAACAAACTCAGAACCCAAAGAAAGCAGCAAAAACGTCGACTTTGAAGAGAGGATGGCAAAATTTTATCTAGAACTACAATCTCGGAGTACTGCAAGCACACCCGCAGAAGCAAAAGACGAGGCTGACAGGCCACATATAACATGCCACCAAGTGTACATGATCAATGGAGATACTTGGACGCCACGCAAGGAAAATGGTCATCCTATCATAAACCCAGATGATATTTTGTCAGATGACCATGCAGGAAACCACGGTAATGAAGGAGAACACAACAACGGAGGAGAACACTGAAACGGAGGAGAAACAACTGATAATCGCATAGTTCTAGGAGGAGGCAGAGAACCACGCACAGAAGAGAGAACAGGACTTCGGTTACCAGCATCAGCATGGCAAAAAGCAAGAGAGGCAATTTTGGGAGCAGTCCCGATGACGGCAGATGCTTCACATGAGGATCTACTGGCGTACCAATATCTGCTCCACCATAAGAAGAGATACCTACTCTGGATGCAAAGGCAGCTCGATGAAAGAAAAAGGTTAACCGATGAATCAAGTTTATGGCAGGCCCAGCTAAGCTCTACCCAAGGGTCAAGGAGCGTGACAGGAGCAGCACCACCAAGAAGGACGACATCTCGATTACAGAATATCCCCGAAGCAGAAAGAAGTAGAATTATCCGAGACCTCGACCTATCATTCATGTCAATTGATCAAGCAGGAAACATCAAAGCAAAAACAGCCTAGGCAGCCATCATGGTCACACAAACATATCTGATCACCACTAAACCCACACCCAATGATCCGCGAGCGGCCCTTCACCGCTCCGCCCTGATGAACCTCGACATGATAGGAGCCTCACTCGCAGAAGCAGAGCAAGGACTCACAAAAAGGTCCCCACACCGTCACAACAGTCCCCGGCAAGTAGGACACACCAGGCAATCTCGATCACCACACCAGGCGCACCTCGTAGGACCCGAGCCGCGAAGCAACACAAGGAACGACAACACCCAGCATAGGAGCAGTGGACCCAGAGACAAAAGCTGCACCCAATGATATCAAGATGGAGATAATGAAGATGACCATGGATTATGCGGGGCCATTTGTTTCATGTAGAGGATTCGCAAAGCCTCAGTACCAAAAGACTTTAAACTTCCATAGGACCGACATAAATACGATGGGATCCAAGAACCCAAGGATTGGTTAGCAAATTATCTGGGAACCGTCAAATTACAGGGCGGATCCACAACTACCGCGATGCAAAGTCTACAGCTACACCTCACCAGCAGTACAAGGTGATACGTTGCTAACGTATCCATAATTTTTGATGTTCCATGCTTGATTTTATCTACTTTCTTATGTTTTGTCCACACTTTGGAGTACTTTTTATACACTTTCTGGGACTAACCTATTAACAAGAGTCACAGTGCCAGATGCCTGTTTTCTGCTGTTTTTGGTTCCAAGAAAGTCAGAAAATGAATATTCTTGCAATTGGACGGGACAAAAGCCAAACTCAGTTTTTCACCGAGGGGGACACAGAGCCAGAATACGAGACGGAGATGGTCCAGGGGACGCCACACCACCTGGCCGCGCGGCCAGGCCTGGCCCGCGCTAGGGAGTGGTGTGGTTGCCTAGGGCACCCCCTCGGCCTCCCCTTTCACCTATAAGATGCCTCCAATACAGAAACCCTAAGTACCCGATCAAAATTCCACGAAAGAGTCCGTAGCCACCGTCCTCTCCATCCCTAGATCGGGAGGGATCTGAAGCTCTTCCCGGCACCCTGCCGGAGGGGAGAATTCACCCTGGAGGCCTTCTTCATCATCATGCAAGCCTCCGGTGTGATGCGTGAGTAGTTCATCTCTGGACTACGGGTCCATGTAGTAGCTAGATGGCTGGTTCTTCTCCTTTGTGCTATCATGTTTAGATCTTGTGAGCTCCGTTCATGATCAAGATCATCTATTTGTAATTCTACATGTTGTGTTTGCGGGGATCCGATGGATATTGAGATGCTATTTCAGATTGATTATTGATTCTATCATGTCTTTGTTATTTGTGATCTTGCATGCTTTCCGTTGTTAGTAGCTATCTTGGCCAAGTAGATGCTAGCAACTCCAAGAGTTAGTATTTATGCTCGATAGTGGGTTCATGCCTCTAGTAATCCGGGGAAGTGACAAAAATCTCTAAGGTACTAGATGTGTTGTTGCTACTAGGGAGAAAACAACAATCCTTTGTTCATAGAAAAATCGTATTGTTTACTTTACACGCAATGCGTAATGCAATTACCTGTTGCTTGCAACTTAATACTGGAGGGGGTTCAGATGCCTGAAGGTGGATTATTAGTCATAGATGCAGTTGAATTATGGTCTATGTATAATGTTGTAATGCCCAATCAAATCTCAAAGGAGTCAAGATGTTTAGTATATGCATGTGTTGCTTTCTCGATGTTTGTCAATTGCCCCGATGTAATTTGTTCACCCAACATGTCATCTATCTTAAGGAGATCCCCCACTAGTGAACTATGGACCCCGATCCTTTATTTCATCATCAATCTACAATCAACTATTTACTGCTTTATGTTTACTTTCTACAAACTATTACTTTCTTCCACACAATACGTTTAATCCTTTATTTTCAGCAAAACCGGTGAGATTGACAACCTCACTGTACGTTGGGGGCAAAGTTCTGTGGTTGTGTTGTGCAGGTTTCCACGTTGCTGATGGCGCTGGTAGTGTGCCCTGCCAAAGTCCAGCTAGCAACACCTTGGAGGTGTTTCCTTGCTCCTACTAGAATGATAACCTTGGTTTCATAACTGAGGGAAAACTTACTGTTGTGCTCATCTTACCTTCCTCTTGGGGTTCCCCAACGAGCTCGTTAATACACGAGTCCGCAAGTATATTTTCTGGCGCCATTGCCGAGGAGTAAAGGACATCTTCACAAGGGGAGTCCCTCATAACCAATCTCTTTACTTTGTTGTTTTTGTTTTGCTTAGTTTACTTTTGTTTTGTTTGCTTGTTTCTTTAGCAAAAACACACACAAAATTAGTTTTACTAGTTTGCTTTCTTTATTAAAAACACACAAAAAATTAGTTCCTATCTTAAGTTGCCATTATGTCTAGCTTTGCTCCAATCACTATGTCACCTGAGGAAATAATTTTCACTTTCAAACAAGGAATTGAAGAAAGTTTCAAAGAAGCTTGGTCTAGAATCTCTGATCTACATGAAAAAACCGAACCTAAAATGACTCAAAGCTTATTCCTTAGCAGTTTTTACCTTGGAATTGCTCTTTGCTATAGATATGCTTTGGATGCTTTAGTGGGAGGAGATTTCCTCCAATGCAATCAGGATGACGCCGTTAATACCATAAAGAAGTTGGTCTTTACTTACAACTTGCCTAGCAAATCTGATTCTTCCTTTATAAACATATTTGCTAGATTGAACACTCTTGAGACCCGCACTACTAGTTTAAAGGACTGTTATAACACGCTTAGAGAGCATCATGATTATGTTCCAATAAATTCCGAACCCTCAAAGTGGCTCCCCACAGTAAAGATTGTTATAAATAATGAAATTTTTCAAGCTCATTGTGATATCATGTCTGAATTTTTTCTGATGCCCAAAGATATCTATGAATCTTTGGGGGCTTTCTAAAGGAGGAGAAGAAATATTTCTTGCTAATAATGCCACAATATTACCCATTGGAATATCTGAAGGAGTGTTTACAAAGATCCTTGGGAAAATGGTTTCTACTAATTATCTTGTTATTGAATGTGTAGGAAAAAGACAAATTACACTTGGAAGATCCCTATTGAAACTCCTTGGAGCAATAATAAATGTGGAAAAGGGCACCATTCACTTTTCTTCTCCACCAAACAATCATATATTCCCCAAGGTTAAGAATAAAAGTAAGAGAGGTAAGGGCAAGAAATTTGGTTTTAATGCTTCTTCATTGGAGAAAACTTGATTCTTTTTGTTGCTTCTTATGCCTAACTTAAAGGCGTTAAAGAAAAGTACTTATTGGGAGATAACCCAAAAGTTTTAGATGAGTCTTGGAAGTTATTGGTTCAGTAATAACCTCTCCTTATCCTTTTTATTTGCGTTTTGTGCCAAGAGTAACATCTAATGAGAGAGAAGTAATGATTGGGAAAGTTGTTGTCCCGAAACAGATTTATGTGCTTCACCGTAAAAATCCGTGTAAAATCTCTGTACGTCGTTTTGAGGCGTGATTTTTTTGCTTCTGTCCCAGGTTGTTATCTAACTTTCGTTAGTTCAAAACTTTTTGATTGGAGCAACATAAGGTCTTCTAAAAAATTGGTTTTTACCTTCTGGTCTGTTTTGACAGATTTCTGCCATTATTTGTAGTTGCTTCTTGTTGGTTCCTTTTTGATATCTTTTGGGGAATTAAGCTTTTTGAGGGAAGTTATACAGTAGCTTGTATTTTAATGGAAGTTTTATTGGTGTTGAAACTGAACCTAAAGACTTATTATCTTGAGTGCACTAATGTTGTTAATAAAGATTGTGTGAAGTTTTGTATGAAGAAAAAATTCAGGTGTATGGAAGGAATGAGTAATGAGATGAAGGATGGACTAAAGCTCAAGCTTGGGGATGCCACCCCGTGTCAACCCAAGAATTATCCAAGAAGTACAAGCGTCAAAGCTTGGGGATGCCCAAGGCATCCCCTTCTTCATCAATAAAAATTACAGGTTCCTTCCAAACATTTCATTTTTATTGTTTCATGCACAGCTGTGTTGTTCTTGGAGTGTCTTCTTTTTCGTTTTTGTTTGCTTGGTTTTCTTAGTTTGATGAATAAAGGTTGGACCCCCTCTTTCATACATTGGTTTTCAAATAGTTTGGTTGGGATTGGAAAAGAGTAGGAAAGCTCATGCTTAAGTGGTAAAGAGAGCTTGTTTTTGACTGTGGCCTATGCTTTGTTATGCCATGCTTGATATTGTTTTGGCTTTATGCTTAGTGATCTTTGTTGTAGCATGACATGTTATAAACAATTGAGATTGCTTAATGTGCCTTTGAAGAATCATGCGTTGTTTTAGCATATTAAAGCATAGTATCATGGTATTCTCCTTTGATGCTTTATTTGGATTGACTTGGCGCATGCTCACACAATGTTATGACTATATAAAGTCACCATAAGCCTTTATGATCCTTTTGTTTTCAAGTTGTAGTATCACTTTATGCTTTGATTACTGATGGTTTGTCGCACTGCATGATTATGGCCATTATTGCTCTCTTAGTTGGTCGCTCCCAGTCTTTTGCTAGCCTCCATAACCAAGTATGAGTTCCACTTATGCATCCAACTCCTAAAACCAAGTTATTCCAAAGATTCCACCATACCTACCTATTAGCATTTGCTATTCCAAGTATATTCATGTTTTTATCTACCTTCCGAATTAAACTTGTTATGAGAAAACTAGTGATTAAAGCTCTCACGAACTTGATGGCACACTTTACTTTTCTTACCCTTAATAAACTTGAACCATTGTGTCGTCTATGTTGTATATGCTTGCACTTATATGTTGGGGATTAGCAGAACCATGTTGTCATGGGGAACTGATACATTGCAAATGTATCTATAATTTTTGATGTTCCATGCTTGGTTTTATCTACTTTCTTATGTTTTGTTCCAACTTTGGAGTACCTTTTATGCATTTTCTAGAACTAACCTATTAAAAGATGCCACTGTGCCAGTTGCCTGTTTTCTGCTATTTTTGGTTCCAGAAAGTCAGAAAATGAATATTCTCGGAATTGGACGGGACAAAAGCCAAAGTCAATATCACCGGGGGGAACACGGAGCTAGAAGACAAGACGGAGAGGGGCCAGGGGCCAGCCACACCATAGGGTGGCGCGGGCCCCCCTTGGCCGCGCCACCAGGTGGGGACAGAAAGTCTCTGTTTCGGCACCCTGCCGGGACGGGGAAGTGCCCCCGGAGCCATCTCCATCGATCTCCACCACCATCTCCATCACCATTGCTGATTCCCATGATGAGGAGGGAGTAGTTCTCTCTCGAGGCTAAGGGTTCTACCGGTAGCTATGTGTTCATCTCTCTATCTATGCATGATCTTGTTGTGGTCATGAGCTTTGTAATCAAGTAGATCTACCTTGCTACTCAAGTGCTTTAATAGATCTCTGCTCTCCCCATGTGTGTGAAAGTGACAGCGTGCACACCATGGTGGCACTTAGGCTAGAGATTGCAAATACTTGTTATGAGTTATATTTGGAGTTGGATGTCTTTATGAAATTGTGGTGTTTGTTGGAACCATCTAGTGCTCAAGGTGACAGTGTGGGGTTTTCTAGATGGGAAAGGCTTACTTTGAGGTGTGCTTTTATAGCCCTACCATCGATTAGAGTGTCCAACCCGAGAGTAGTTAAGAGTAGTATTATGAAGAGAATATATTTATATGAGAGTGTTCACTAGTGAAAGTATGATCCCTAGGCCTTGTTTCTTAGCACTGAAACACCGTTTTCTATTAGATCTGTTACATGTTTGCTTGATTCCATCTTTATTTCAGTTTGCCTTTAGTCTTTTCCACGCCATCAAGTTATTTTCTATCACCGCTACCACTTATAATTATCCATACCACTTGTATTTCACTATCTCTTCGCCGAACTAGTGCACCTATACACCTGACAAGTGTATTGGGTGTGTTGGGGACACAAGAGACTTCTTGTATCTTGATTGCAGGATTGCTTGAGAGGGAATACCTTTGACCACTTCCTCCCTGAGTTCGATAAACCTTGGGTGATCCACTTAAGGGAAAACTTGCTGCTGTTCTACAAACCTCTACACTTGGAGGCCCAACAACTGTCTACAAGAATAGAACTGCTTAGACATCAGGAACGCTTTCAACATTGCACTTGTACTTTGTACCTAGTTGATATCATGCTCTTTTGTCTATGGATGTCGTCGGTGTGAAATGAAAGTGGAACTTGTAAGTCCATGGAGTTATGTATGTGTGTTAGAGAAACGCCTGGGCCGCTGGTCTAATCCATGCCGTCATGTTGGAAACCTGCAGCGTAACCATAATGAGCTGTCTATGAAGCATTTTTCTTATAAAAAAAGAGTCAGATATTGAGAAAAAAGAGAAAAAAATGAGATATGAGAAAAGAGGAAAGAGAGAAAAAAGCACCATTTTCCCATGGTAAATAAGAAGATTGTTGAGATGCTTGTTGTCTGCTTGCCTTGTCATTTTGATATGGGGATTCTTCCGTATCATCGGGCAAGGGATACCCCGTTGGCAGTTCTCTATGATACACATGTACTTACTATGACAAGAACTTACCGGTAACTAAGCTTGAGTAGCATGAGGAGCGGCCCTCATATTCAAGGGACATGAGATTTCCAACTTATACTTTGTCAAGCATATACACCATAGTTTGTTTACTTTAACCTTAATCACTTCAAGATGCTTATGATAGGGGCAATGAGAGCTGAAAGCTAATAAGTACCATAATTTTTGGAAGCTCTTTATGAAACTTGAATCCCTACTTCCTTCTATGAAGGCCTTTCTTTTACTTTTATGTTGATTCTCCACCTTCTATCTTTATGCACCTACTTTGAGAGCATAGTGGCCATTCTTAGTCCTATGTGCATTGTCCCAAGACTTGTTGGTTGATGCATAACTTTGATATTGCTTGTTTTAAACTATTTGTATCTAGTCACTCTTATGAACTTTGAAGGTGTTCTATGCATTTATATTTGCTACTCTATGAGGGACAAGCTGAATGCCACTATGCTATGTTTTCTTTATGTGAAACAAACAAACGTCTTGCAAAGCATTGTTATTCATGAATCTTTTGTTTGTGCCTTTTCATTTGCAACAATAGTTGCTTTGTCTTATTGTTAGAACTTTGTCTTTCATGTTATGATTGAAGTACTATGATCCCAGCTATCAATGTTTTACAAATGAAAAGGATACATATGTCGCCTAGAGGGGGGATGAATAGGCGGTTTAAAACTTTTATGATATGGGATTAACAAAGGCGGAATAAAACTAGCGTTTACTTTGTCAAGCACAAAACTTATATAAACTACAGTTCACCTATGTGCACCAACAACTTATGCTAAGCAATACAAGCAACTATGTGATAGATAGATATAAGACTTCAAGCACGAAGGCTATCACAAAGTAAAGTGCATAAGTAATACCTCAGGTATAGAGATAACCGAGGCACACGGAGACGATGATTTATTACCGAGTTCCTCCCAAAAACGGAGTACGTCTCGTTGGAGGGGTGGGCGGTACTAGGACCACCACGCCACAAAAGGCCTCACCCTATTCTCTTGTGAACCTCGCCACAAGAGGCCCGGTTCACTTCTTCACTATCGGTGCACTTGTCGGTGGCAATCCGTAACCTCTCACAAAGATTGGGGCACTTCTCCACAACTCAATTGGAGGCTCCCAACAGACAAGCTCGGAGAAAGCTCCACAACTTAATTGGAGGCCCCAAGTAATCCACAAACCTGCAAAACAACTAAACCGTCTAGGGTTCCAAGAACCCAAGAGTAAAAAGCTTCTCACCTTTCACCCAATCGAATCCTCACTGAGAACTCAAACCAATGCACGAAATGCAATGGCAAGAACACAAGAAGTGCTCAAGTCCTTCTTTCCCAAATTCCACCAAAGCTACAAAAGCTAGTGGGAGAATAAGAGAGGAAGAAAACAAGAGGAAATCCACAAAAGAAACCCTAAGATCTAGATCCCAATATGTTCCCCTCACATAGAGGAGAGATGTATTGGTGGAGTTGTATATCTAGATCCCCCTTTCAAATCCCCCAAAAAGATTCAAGAAATATGGGAGGGATTGAGAGTATTTGCAAGATCTTGAAGGTCAAAACAATGGAGGAGAGAGAATGCAAGAAACCAGCCTAAGGAGGAAGAAGGGGTTTATTTATACCCCTCCTCAATGAAATATGACCGTTTGGGACCTCCCAGGCCGGATAATCCGCCCCTCCCCCGGATATTCCGGGTTCCCCGGGCCAAAATATGGCTAAGGACTTCGCGGCGCGACTCTCTGAATAGGGGGCGGATATTTGGGCCGGATAATCCGCCCCTGTTACAGAGAGCCACGCCTCAAAGTCCTTAGCCGTTTCCCAAAAATTGGGCCGGATAATCCGCCCCCCTGAAAACTGGCAGAAACAGCAAAACTGGAACAATCATAACTTTTGCATCCGGACTCCATTTTTGATGATCTTGGGATCGTTTTAAAGAGGACAATGATATATACAAGGTCATTCAGAGAAACATCATAGTCCAGCAATGTAGGATAGAACCAAATGACAAAAGGTTTGACCTCTCCCAAAAAGATGAACCGATAAAACCTCCAACATCGAAATGCAATAGAGAATGCATATGAAATTCGTTTTCGATGAACTTGAGCTTGTCATGGAGATTAACAAAAGCTCTAAATACTCACATGAGTAATACCCAAATAAGAACCAAGAAACATGATGCCAAGTATGCAAAGGTTTGAGCTCTCACCGAGGGATATGATCAAGTTACTCACTCGAGAGCCCCTCTTGATAGTACGGTTATCTATCCTATAAACCGGTCTCCCCAACTAACACCACAAGACTGGTAAGAAAGAAACCCTATCAAGATCAAACAATTGCCTTGTGTATATTCCACTTGATGTTGATGATGATGATCTTCTACACCTCAAGATGGAACACCTTTCTTGATTGCGCTAGCTTGGTGAAGACTTGAAATTTGCTCCCCCATACTCCACTATGGAAGAGCCTCTCTTTAAGCATATGTTCACATATCCATGATCACCATAAGGATGGCAAGATACACTTGAGATCATCTTATTATTCAAGACACACTTGCCATAGGCTCAACTTCTACTTGACCAATCTCCGGATCATTCCTTGAAACCTTGATCACCACTTGATCTTCTTCACTTTCTTCTTCTTCCAACCTTGAAGCCAACATATGGTTCAAGCATTGCCTATGGACAAATCCTACAAGTAAAACTCAATGCAAACATAAGTCCATAAAGATTGTCATTAATTACCAAAACCATACATGGGGCACACATGTTCTTTCAATCTCCCCCATTTTGGTAATTGATGACAATCGCTTTGAGAGGGTTTATATCTATATATTTAACATGAAAAGCAATAACAAAGATGCAAGAGCATGATAGGCAAATGCTTAAGAACAAACTCAAAGCATGAAACCAACTTCCCTTAAACCCTCCAAAACTTCTCCCCCATTGGCATCGATTGCCAAAATGGGTGAAAAGCTCTAGACGGCCAATAGAGTGATAATTCCCCCAAAATGTGTACATTTCTCATAGTGTGAGTGGAATAAAATGCACGTATCCAATGAAGAATACATAGGAGGAGGTTAAACAATATTAAGGATCAAAAGATTGCAAATAAATTTAACAAGGTGAAGAAGCATCAACAAATGAAGCAAGCAATCAAAAGATCCAAAGAACCACTTGACAAAAAGAGCATAAACTAAGGCATAAAACTTGCAATAAACAAATGGTTGAGCAACGAGTAAGAGACAACATAGTAGCAGGCTCAACCACAAGTATGTGTGAGATGGCATGACAAAGCATAGTATAAGACTAATGCAAGGATGATCGTTGAGCATCAACATAGTCTTAAATGAATGATATTGCTTAGTATGACCATACAACACACAAGAATCAAACAAGATATCAACAATAGAGAAGTAACATCTCTCATGTGTATAGGTTTCTAAGTGGACAATCTCATGAAGATACTTATCCACAAATAAACATGTACACACAAAATAGATTAAAAAAAGATCATGATATCCAAAACGAAGTCATCAATACACCAATAAGATCTTTGCTTTATAGCATGGCCAAATGGCTCAATTTTGTCTTATTGTATATTGATGAACTTCAACCACAAACATATCAAATATATCACAACTATCACTAAGGGAAAAATAGATAGTTAGGATGTATTTAGAAAGGAAAAAAGTATCACAAAGAACGAATCAACTTTTCAAATTCATCAATATTGCACATGAGAGTACTTTGAGGAAGAGATATGCGAAATGATTGCTAGATTGACAAATTTGGGATTGGTGAATCATGAGCATGATTTTGTATAGTCCCAATTATATGCATTCATCTCAACTTACTCACATATGCAATAAAAAGTTTTATTTAAAACCATAGCAAGAACCACAACAATTTCAAACACAAAAATTCATGCCAAGACTCAACCTACAAGAGGTTGGAAGCAATATATGTATGCATGAGTAAGAGATACTTGTTACCGAGATATCATTGGTGTGATGAAGTAGATAGGAGTTTGTTGATCATCCTTGCTTGCCTCAAATTATCAGTGAGTCATCACTTATTCCTTATGAAAGAGACAAGCATCCAATGCACCTCCAATGTACCTAAAACAAAATGCAAGTACAATATGGTCCCCAAACTTATTGGGTCCAAAGTAGTTAGAGAAACTACAATACATAGGAGAGACTCCACATAAATATGTGCATATTGATATGAAATTGAATTTCATGCACATCTTAGCCAATTAGAATTTTGTGTAGTTTCCCCTATATATTGGATCAAGTAAAGCAATCACGCCATAATATATACATTTAGTAAATATGCATGCACACTACTTTCAAGAACCAAAGGAGATACAATTTGAACAAATAACCAAGTAAACCAAGAAGAAACACCAAAGTGTGACATGATAAAAGGTTGTTCAAATTATATCAAATAACCAAATCAACTCATGAAATACCACATGTTCAACAAATGAACTAGGCAAAAACAAAGAGAAATCGATACGCCAAAAACACAAATGCTCAAGGATTTATCTCATTCTAAAAGGTCAAAAAAGATAGAAAGGAATGAGATAAAGCCAACTCTCCAAAAGATAAAGGTTTAAAAAACCACACCAAAATCCAGCTAGCAACACCTTGGAGGTGTTTCCTTGCTCCTACTAGATTGATAACCTTGGTTTCATAACTGAGGGAAAACTTACTGTTGTGCTCATCTTACCTTCCTCTTGGGGTTCCCCAACGAGCTCGTTAATACACGAGTCAGCACAAGGTCATGGTTAAAGTAGTTACCCGAAAACTCAATTGGTAGCTGGAATGATCTGGAAGATAAGTTCATCCGACACTTTAATATACATTTAAGCGACCAGCATCCTTGGAACAGTTGCGAGCATGCAAACAAAAATCTAGAGAGTCAATTAGAGTGTTCATACAGAGATGGAATATTATCAAAAACTCAGCTGAATCCATATATGATGAAAGGGCCATTGACGCTTTCAATGACGGCCTCCGTCGCCGAGAATTCATAGAAGAGCTGGGTCGGGTGAAACCAAAGACAATATCATAGTTGATGGAAATAGCAAACCGCTGGGCTGATGGAGAAGACGTGCTGCATAATAAGCACGCACGGTCACCTGAAGAAGATAGGGATAAACATGGCAATGACAGAAGATGAAGGCACAACGATGGGAACATGGGACCAAGTTACATCGCAACAGGATTTTCGGGTGAAGGTAACAACAGAAGCAACGACAATAATTGCGTATACCATCAGAACAGAGACGACGTCAGAGGAAGCCAGTCCGCACAGCGATATCATCCAAGAGCACGAGACCCACCTGTGTCCGCAATGCAAATTCTATAAGGACCCTATAATATGCATTTTTACATCGACTTAGCAGGCATGCGACAATCTAATTACTTGATGAAAGACTGCCGAACATTCTTGAAGATGTAGGAGTTATGCAATGCAAAGACAACCGAAGCAGCAAATCGAGGGTACACATCCATGCCTGGTGCACTAGCTATCGGTGCATAACCACCAGTTACACCACCGCAAAATTCAAACGAATCAAAACAACGAGTACCCCAGATCAAAAGAAACAATGTCCATGATTCAGAAAGGGCGTCCACCCAACAAAATCCAGAAGCTCATCACAAGACAAATCAATATGGAGGAAGCATCAACATCAGCCACACCCGAATACCTGCATTGGTCAGAACAAGAAATCAAATTTAGCAGAGTTGATCACCCACCGCGAGTCCCACAACTAGGACATTTAGCTCTGATAGTAGAAGCACAAATTGGCGGATTTGATATGAGCAAGGTCTTCATGGATGTAGGGAGCAGCATAAATTTGATCTATGCAAAAACATTGCGGACAATAGGCTATCCCTGGATAATCTAGCTCCAACAGAAACCTCTTTCCACGGAATAGTACCAGGTAAAGCCGAAATTCCTTTAGGCAAAGTTTTTCTTGACGTCGTTTTTGGTTCCAAAATAAATTTTTCAGGCAAGAAAAACTCGAATTCGAAGTCATGGATTGGACATCACAATATCATGCAATCCTAGGACAACCAGCTTTTGCACAGTTTATGTCAGTACCGCATTATGCATATTTAGTAATGAAAATGCCGGCACCAAAGGGAATTACCATGGTACAAGGAAGCTTCACACGTGCCGACAGTTGTGATCAGGAATTCAACAAGATTTATGAATCTTTCGGGGTGGCAACAGAATTTGAGCAACTCAAAAGTTCAGTAAATGCACAACCTCTGGAAGTAACACGTGCCAATCCCGATCGGGCTTTTGACACAGCAAAAAATACAAAAGAAGTCTAGATCCACCCCGTCGACCCGACAAAAACGACATTCTTGGCTTCTAACCTTGATCCCGCATAGGAAAGCACGCTCATCGATTTCCTCCATGAGCACTGGGAGATTTTCGCATGGCTACCTTCTGACATGCCAGGAATCCCCAGGGAACTCGCTGAGCACGCATTAAATCTAGATCCAAAGGCGAAGCCGGTAAAGCAACCACTTCGACGCTTCGCAGAGCCGAAATCCAAGGCCATTGGAAAAGAGCTCCATCACCTAACCGATGCCAATGTTATCAAAGAATTAACAGAATCAGAATGGCTTGCAAACCCAGTATGTGTTCCAAAGAAAAACACTACAGAACTTCAGATGTGTATCGACTTTACTACACCGAACAAACATTGCCCAAAAGATCACTTCCCATTATCGCGAATCGACCAAATCATCGATGCAACCACGGGATGCAAATGTCTTTCTTTCTTGGATGCATACTCAGGATACCATCAGATCAGAATGAAGGAAGAAGATCAGGAGAAAATGGTGTTTATCACGCCTTATAGCGTATTTTGCCACACAATAATGCCTTTTGGCCTCAAGAACACTGGAGCAACATATCAGCGGATGATGTAGAAGTGCTTGGGAAGCCAAATAGGTACAAATGTGCAAGTATATATTGATGATGTCATAGTTACCATAGGGCACGGATCGACGCTGATCAAGGACCTAGAAGAAACATTCAGAAATCTTGACAGTTTTAGCATCAAACTAAACCCGAAGAAGTGTTCCTTTGGAGTTCTGGCAGGATGTAACGACCTCAGACCCTACGCTCTAAGTTCAAGCCTGGAAGAACCGAAAGTTGTTAAAATAGTACAGCGGGGGCCCAGGGGCCACCCACGTGTAGACCCGTCGGCTGTCCTAACCACTTCCAAGAACATCAGGACAAGAGCGAGCGGCGTAGGCAACATGCGAAGAGATCAAATACATACACAAGTGAGTATGTATGCAAGCTACCTTACAACAGTTCTCAGAGCCATACCATCTAAAAGAAATAGATATATTGCAACGCCATACGGCAAGATACAAATATCCTAGATAGAGATAATAGTGTAGGATAGCTCCTCATACATCAAACATTAGAGTATCAAGCGGAAGCGGGAAACAAGATCCGAGTACGGATAAGAAGCAAATCGGCATAAGATGCCACATAAGTAAGCACATCCCGCCCACAGATCTCGCGGATCCCCATCCCCGAAATCTCTACACCGCGTGATCGTTGCCAACATCATCTGTCTCCTCCACCCAGTATCCATCTTGCGAATACACCTGTTCATCTGAATCAAAAAATTTATCGTGTGAGACCCTAGGGGTACTCAGCAAGTATTTATGCCTCTAAAGGGGACATAGACCTGGGGTGACGCAATTGCAGCAAAAGATAATAACTAACAAGCCTATAGATACTCGCTAACCATCCGCCTAACCAAAGATAGGCGGATGTCCGTTAATTAGAAGCAACAGTTATAACAGTATAAAGTAACAGATCCATCCTCCTTCTCGCTTACCAACGAGAAAGCGGACGAACAACCCATCTGTTGGCAGTTTTATTACTCATTCCATGAATATTGCACTATTTACTAGTCAGATATTTAGTCACATTAAAGACGGTACTTTAGTTATACTTGTCTATGATCGAGAAACTGTGCTCCAAGTCATCCATAACCGCGGACACGGCTTTCAGAAAGATTTACCCTGCAGGGGTGCACAAATAGCAACACACACTCGATCAACCTCGGAAAAAACCAACTCAAAACCCAACGAGGCATTCACGACAAAGCGATCACAGGATTCATAAAATATTTCAGGGGCCACCCCACTAAGCTACCCGCAATGAAGTTGGCCGGCTCCGGAATGGACCCAGGGTTTGCGACAATGGCTGTAAACGACTGGGAACCCGAAAACGTGACTGGGCTTGTCGATACCGCGAAAACATTCCGCATTCGTAAACAGTACAGGTGCTCCACGCACAATCTTAAATAAAGCAGTAAAACATGGCATAAGTACAGGATAGTAATAAAGCCCCAAACTACTTTATGGCCCCAAGAAATAGAAATGAATCAAGCTCTGGCTCAGGGGGTCCATAAGGCCTCCCGGATGTGGATAGTACGAATAGTCAAGGAACAGGAATCAAGTACTCGGGGTCCTACGGGACACAAGTGAGCATGAAAAGTCAAATAGCAGATATTGCGCACCGGTGCCGCTTTCATTAGTTATCCCATTACTACTCAGGTTAAGTGGTTTAGGTACCTCGTTATCCATCAGACACTCACATACCCTACACATGATGTTCTACGAATCGCATGGCTCAAACAACTCCTGTAGTAATGGCTCATTGGATTGAGGAACAGGCTCGGTGGGGTTTAAAGTAAAGGCTATGCAGTACTTAGGATTCAATTTAATGTAATCGCGACTCCATGATGCAAGAATAAGATTGAAGCAATAGGTACTATATGTATGCAAGCATGTGGTAGTGCTTGCCTGGCAGCTCAGTTGAAGTGAGAGGTGGATCTGGGTAGTACTCCTAAGATTCCTGATATTTCCCCTGCTCGGCGTCTATTCGAAAGAAGAACCAAACAAACAAGGGCCAACATAAATAAAATACACAAGCATATAAATAAGATGCGACAAGCAAACAAGCATGCCATGATGAATGATGCACCAATTACATGGCAATAATGTAGCATGGCAAGGGTGAGGTGTGGGGACAAGAATAAATCATTTTATTAATTATTTGGTCAAGTTTTATTGCCATAAACAGTTCTGATTTTTAATAATGACATGATGCATGCTTCAATTCATATCATGGAGTGCAGAGTTAGAACAGGCTCGTCGCGCTGATCGATTTAGACATATTATTTGTTAAATTTGGAATTATAGAATTAAAGTTATTAATTAATTAAGAAAAGGCATTTTTATTGCAATTAAACAATTTCGAAAATTTTAATTAGTCAAACATTATTTTGGATGGCATATTTGAAATCCTCACATTTTTCTGATTCCAAAAACATATATCATTTGCATTATTTGGATTTATTAATAAAAAGTTATTAATTCCTGGATTTAAAACATATTTAACAATTTCTGAATCATTTTTATTAAACAGAAAAAGATCGGAGATTTTTTTGTACGCAAAGGAAGCTGGCCACTGACGCTGACAGGTGGGCCAGCCGCTGACTCAGCACAGGTGGGGCGCAGCGGGCTGCGCGGGCTTTTCTCACCGCGGGATCAGCCAACCGTGGGGAATGACAAGTGGGACCCACGGGCGTGCGGACCCACACGCAGGCGCGCCAGCGGGGGCCTGCCACGTGGGGAATCCGAGGGAGCACGGGTTGGAAAACCTCAAAGTACGGGCGCCTTTTTGCAAAACTGCATAGGGGCTGGTAGGTGGGCCTAAAGAGCTGCGGAGGGGCGAGCCGGTGCGCGACGAAAAGCAGAGGGGGTTTCTTGCAAAAGCATGGCGGGCTGCTGGACTGACGAACTGCACGTCCTCGGTGGAGAAACGGCGAGCTCGGGCTGGGTTGCGGCTGCGACTGCGACTAAACGGCGGCGAGTTTCGCCATGCCGTAAAAAGGAAAGATGCAGAGGGATCCAAGGCCTACAACTTTCGTTCAGGTGGCATTGCCAGAGGAGGTCTACAGCGCGCAGGACACGACGAGGAACAGAGGCGGGTCGGATGCTGCTGCTGCAGACGCGACAGACAGCGCAGCGGCGGCGCACGGAGGCCTCTCGACGGAGTGCAATGGCGATCCGGCGAACTAGAGGGGGAAGGAGGTTGTCTGGGAGGGAGGAGGTTCTCACGAGAGTGCGCCCGCGAAGCCGTGGAAGCAGGGGTGGCGGGGTACTATCGCAGTGCTGGCGATCCGCTCCTTCGGCCACCTCACGGACACGGCGGCGACGGCGAGACTCCGACGATCTCCGGTCGCTACTCCATCTACAGGGCGTCGAAGAGGAAGCAAATGGGCGTCTGGTTCACTTCACGTGGCCTTGACGTCCACCAGAGCTCGACGAACTCGAGGGAGGTATGGCTAGCTAGGGTTTTGGGCCATGGCCATGGGAGGCGGCAAGGAGAGGAAGAATAAGGGAGGGAGAGAGGGACCTGGGCACCTCCTGGATAGGATCTGAGGTGGGGTGAGGTGGTGGGGTAGATGAGGGAGGAGGGGAGAGCACATGGGGAGGGTGGTATCTTTTGCAAAAGGTGAGGAGGAGGGGATCGGGTTAGGTTTTCTTCCCTCCCTCTTTCTCTTGTCCTGTAGCAACGAGTGGAGAGGGGAGACGGACCAGAGGGGAGTAACTTGGGGGGTCTGGTGGTTGCTGGCTCAAGCCAAAGGAAGAAGGGATGGGGTTCGGCTAGGGTTTAGGGTAGGGGTGGCTCGGTCTTGAGTGAAAGAGAAAAGGGAGGTGAGGGTAGCTAGGGCTTTTGCTAGGTGTAGAGAGAGAGGGCTCAGTTTAGCTAGAAAAGAGAGAGGGAAAAACAACTAGATGGATGAGCTAGGTTTATAGTAGCTAAGAAAACCAAAAGGTTTAACCTATGACAAGGAAGAAAACAATAGGACCAAAATAGAGAGAGGTGGAAGAAAGAAAAAATGATCTTGCATGCCTCATGCACATGATAATATTTTGTGAAAACAAAATATATCCCATGTATACTTGACAAAGAGGAAACCACTAAAAGAGGGGCAAGGTGGAAGACAAGTGGAAAAGAAGTATTTAATTGGTTCATTTGTTCAATTGAGTTCAAACAAACTCCACCCAAAAATATTCCAAAAGAACCCAAAATAGAAGAACAAGCGAGGGCTTTGCATGGGCCATGCATGAAGAATACTTGCCACATTCATTAGTTGTGAAAACAACTACATATACATATGGGCATCTATTACCCCCATGCACATCCATACTTGAATAAATACCACCACATAAGCTACAAGCTTGATAAAATATGGCAAGGGTGGATTTAAGCAATAATGAATATAATAGGCCATGCTAGTGTGTATGTTCCACTAGAAGATCATTTGGCCACAATTATATTTAAACAATGCTCAATTATTCCCAAACCAAACCATATGGACGATAGGGCAAGTGAAACTAACCACATGCATGCAAAGGTGGCCATGTGGCTCTCCACATATCAATAATGTGAAAACCACATGAGGCATATATGGAAGCATGTGTAAATAGAAGTGGATCCATCCCAACCCACATGAGCTAGAGGTAAACCCAATAAAATGCAAAGCTCACATATAGTTGAATGGTGGAATTATGGGGTGGTGACAAGAAAAGGTGGTGGAGTTAGATAAAAGATATGCCCCCAACTCAACTTGGGCATCAAGCATTTATCAAGAACCAAATATAATATATCAAGAGGCAAATACAATTAATAGTGCATATGAGATAAGAACCAAAAGAAAAGGGTTTTTATATGATGCTCAAATGCAATGTGGCATGATGACATGAGCATGATATAATTATGATGCAACAATTATATGTAGGACGTAGCATTTTTATTAGACCATGTAGCATTACAGATGTTAGACAGATGGGATGCTACATAGGACAACTCCTCGGATATTTGGTATCAGCTAGAGGGATCGAGGCCAACCCCGAAAAAATACAAGATATCCTCACAATGAAGAAGCCAACAAATCTACGTGGTGTACAACAATTAGCAGGACGAGTCGTGGCACTAAGTCGTTTTATTGCAAGATTAGGAGAAAAAGCGTTGCCATTCTGCGCCCTCATGAGAAAACTAGAAAAATTCGAATGGACGGAAGAAGCTCAGCATGCCTTTGAAGATCTTAAAAGAACAATTTCGACATCCCCTGTCGTCATGTCGTCCAAAGAGAAAGAACATTTACTCCTTTATATTGCCGCCACACATCAGGTGGTCAGCACAGTCCTAGTCGTAGAACGACCCGAAGAAGGGAAGACACATGGTGTGCAAAGGCCAGTATACTTCCTGAGCGAGGTTTTAGCGCCATCTAAACAAAGGTACCCACATTACTAGAAGCTAGCATACGGGGTATTTATGATAGCACGAAAATTGCGCCACTATTTTTTGAGCACCCGATCATAGTGGTCAACGAAGCGCCTTTGTCAAGCATCCTCAATAATCCAGAAGCAACCGGGCATGTTTCTCTATGGGGCATCGAATTATCACCTAGGGATATCACTTATGAGAAGTGCAAATAAATTAAGTCACAAGTTCTGCTAGATTTCATCACAGAATAGACGGAGCTGCAATGTGCGGGTCCACCTGACCTTTCTAGTGCCTGGACAATGTATTTTGATGGATCAAAAAGAACGGAGGGAGCAGGAGTCGTACTAATATCACCTCAAGGCGAAAAAATGCGCTACATTCTTCGGACGAGCTTCACAAACGCATCCAATAACGAAGTAGAATATGAGGCCCTGTTGCACGGCATGCGGATGGCCAAAGCTTGTGGTGCAACTCGCCTAAAAAGTTTCGGAGATTCCAATCTTGTAGCACAGTAAGCAATGAACAAGTGTGATCCTGTTAGCGAAAACATGATTGCTTATCGCGACTTATACATCATCATGGAGGCTCAGTTTGATGGATGTGAAGTATCACATATAGGGAGAGCAAGCAATGAGGAAGCCGACAATTTAGCAAACATCGGGTCATTATGTTTGCCAATACCACCAGGAGTTTTTGGGAAGAAATAATGGAGCGATCAATCAAGGAAAAAAGAGTCACCGAGGTTGTAGCACCAAAAACAGGGAAAAAGAAACATCCGCAAAAAGAGTCGGGGGCTCCTTCAGAAACCAAAGTTATAGAAGAAGCCATCGAAGAAGAAGAACGATAAATTGGAGATGTCATGTTGATCGAACCAACCTGGATGCAACCGTATATAGCATACATGACTAAGGGGGGACTTCCAGAAGATGTGATAGAGGCCCGACGAATCACTCGACGATCAAAGGCCTTCTGGATAATAAAAGGAGAACTGTACAAAAGAAGTATTTCGGGTGTGTTGCAACGTTGCGTAACACCCGAAGAAGGAAAAATTATACTTAAAGATATACATGAAGGAGTCTGCGGTCACCACGCCAGTAGCCAAGCAATTGCTGCAAAATCATTCAGGGCAGGATTCTATTGGCTCACTGCAGTACAAGATGCAAAAGACATCATGAGAACATGTGAAGCATGCCAACGATTACGGTCTATGTATAATCTGAAGGGGGTTTGGATGATAACCTGAAGGTAGATTATTAGTCATAGATGCAGTTGGATTACAGTCTATGTATAATCTTGTAATGCCCAATCAAATCTCAAAGGAGTCAAGATGTTTAGTAGATGCATGTATTGCTTTCTCAATGTTTGTCAATTGCCCCGCTGCAATTTGTTCACCCAACATGTCATCTATCTTAAGGAGAGCCACCACTAGTGAACTATGGACCCCGGTCCTTTCTTTTATCATCAATCTACAATCAATTGTTTACTGCTTTTTATTTACTTTTTACAAACTATTAATTTCTTCCACACAATACGTTTAATCCTTTGTTTTCAGCAAAACCGATGAGATTGACAACCTCACTGTAAGTTGGGGCAAAGTTTTCTAGTTGTGTTGTGCAGGTTTCCACGTTGCTGCTGGTGCCGGTAGTGCGCCCTGCCAAAGTCCAGCTAGCAACACCTTGGAGGGACTCATGAAAAACAGTTTCACGAATTATGATGATTGGACTAATCAAATAGTATTGATATGTCTAAAACATCATAATCATAGTGTATAATATACATATGGTCCAAATGATCTTCGATTGGATTACTGTTAGGAATTACATTTAGATATTGAAATAATAAACACTCAAAAGTATTAGGAACATCTAAAGACTGGCGGAAACAGCACCATATGAGATATGGCATGCTCGATTTTCTATAGATTTTGATAGTTTGAGATTGTTGCGAATAGTAAGTCTTTTTGGTACATTCTTAGTAAGATTATGAATACAAATTCCAAACTAATACCCGAAGAAGACAAAGTTTGTATTGTCTTAGTGAGGTACTTCATCAAGAAATTGTTTTCTCATAGAAGTTTTAGTGGAAGGGAATAAAGTGTAAGCTGAAGTTTTAGCTAATACTTTATGAAAGTAGGATTCAAGAATTTGTTCTCCAGTTGCAGAATTTCATTCTTGATCTACTTGTCCTATTAGTGGAATAAGACATACCTACGAACTACAAAGAAAGGTTGATGGACCCAAATACAAGAAATGACTTAGAGTCATGAAATTAGCAAAGGACTGATCAAAACTACAAAGTATTCAAAAGTTTGAAGAAAAGGTTGTAGCTGGTACAACAAGGAATTTTTGGACCAATCCGAAATTGCTAAAGTCTTGTAGAAGAAAATTTTCGATTTGATGAAAGATCAAAAGAATTTTGGATTTGCTAGGATTATCGAGAAAAGTCTGATAGTTGAGTGGGAGCTAAGAAGTTTTCCAATTAGAATACGTGGGCGACATATTTGAGTGGGAGATGAGTGACATCCTAGAATATCAAATATTAATGAAATATTTGAGTGGGAGCATGACAATGTTCTTGAATATGTAATCGACATATTAGTGAACAATGTGCTTATTATTAGGAATGATTAGATCATTAGATGGATGAAATTCAACATATATTAAATATAGTGGATCTATGTGATTAGATCATGATGTTTAATGAATATTAAATGTCAAAATTCTTTGAGAATTCTGAAAGTGTTCAGAAGGACCTAGTTGAGATTCTGAACAAAGTTCAGAATGGATTCAAGCAAAGAATTGGTTCTTAATTGAACAATTAGGAGAGGTATTGAGTAATGACTCAATATTTATGACAATGGTTAAAGCAGGGAAAAGGGATGCACTGCATCAAGTATGCCTTGGCCATAGTTTTTCCAAGGTAAAACCTCTATTGTTTATACTTGATATAATGTGACCCATGTTCTTAGTTGTAAAGAACAAAGATTCTAGAGTGATCAGTCACTGAATCAGAGTTAAGTTTGAATGCAGCAAAAGCATGGCTAGGCTTTAAAGTGAAAGTATTGCACTTTGATAAAATTTACATAGATATAGAAGTATTAGGATACTTCAGCGTTAGCAGGTAATTTTAGTCTAGAGAAAGTTCGACTTTCGACTAAGTGTGTTTTGTAGTTAATTATACATGACATCTTCAAATTTCTATTGACTGATAGATTGTCATTGTTTATACTTGAAAACAGAAGTCTCACTTTGTCACCAAAATGCATCCATGAAGACCTTGCTCATATCGAACCCGCCAATTTGTGCTTCGACTATCAGAGCCGAGTGACCTGGTCGCGCGACCCGAAGTGGATTATCGGCTCTACTAAATGTGATTTCTTGCTATAACCAATGAAGATATTTGGGTGTAGCTGATATTGCTATTTCCTCCATATTAATTTGTCTTATGATGAGCTTCTGGACTCTGTTGGATGGGCGCCCTTTCTGAATCATTGACATTGCTCCTTTTGATCTGGGGTATTCGTTGTTTTGATTGTTTGTGTTTTGTGGTGGTGCCACTGGTGGTGGTGGTGCTCCGATGGCTAGTGCGCCAGGCGTGGATGTCTATCCTCGATTTGCTGCCTCGGTTTCCTTCGCGTTGCATAACTCCTGCATTTTCAGGAATGTTCGGCAGTCTTTCATCAGGTGATTGGATTGTCGTCTTCCTACTGAGTCGATGTAAAAATGCATATTATAGGGTCCTTCCAGCATTTGCATTACGGACATAGGTGGATCTCGTGCTCTTGGCTGGTACCGCTGTGTGGACTAGCTTCCTCCGATGTCGTCCCTGTTCTAGCGGTATCCGCCGTTATGGTCGTTGCTTCTGTTGTTACCTTCTCCAGAAAAACCTGCTGCGACATAACTTTGCCCCATATTTCCATCGTTGTTCCTTCTTCTTCTATCATTGCCACATTTATCCCTATCTTTCTCGGGTGACCTAGCGCGCTTATTATGTAACGGATCCTCTCCATCAGCCCATCGGTTTGCTATCTCCATTAGCTATGATACCGTCTTTGGTTTGACCCGTCCCAATTCTTCTATGAATTCTCAGCAACGGAGGCCGTCGTTGAAGGCATCGATGGCTCTTTCGTTGGATATGGATTCAGCTGAATTTTTGATAATATTCCACCGTGGTATGAACGCTCTTATTGACTCTCCAGGTTTTTGTTTGCATGCTCGTAACTGCTCCAACGATGCTGGTCGTTTGAACATGGAGTGGAAATTTCAGATGAATTTATCTTCCAAATCATTCCAGCTTCCAATTGAATCTTCGGGTAACTGCTTTAACCACAATCTTGCGGCTCTGATGAGATCTAGTTGTAGAATTTGCATCGCGGTAGTTGTGGAGCCACCCTATAATTTTACGGTGGCCAGATAGTCTGCTAACCAAGCCTCGGGTTCCTAGAGGCCGTCGTATTTGTGACGGTCGTGTGGAAGTTTGAAGTCTTTGGGTATTGATGCCTTGCGGATCCTCTGCGTGAAACAGCTAGCTCCGCATAACTCGTGATCATCTTCATCGTATCTGTCCTGGTATCGTCGGCTGCAGCTTTCATCTCTAGGTCCGCTGCTCCTGTGTTGGGTGTTGTCGTTCCTTGTATGGCTTCGCGGCTCGTATCCTACGAGATGCGCCTAGTGTGGTGATTGAGATCGTCGGGTGTGTCCTCCTTGCCGAGGACTGTTGTGACGGCATGGAGATCTTTGTGTAAGTCCTTGTTCTGATTCTGCGAGTGAAGCTCCTACCATGCCGAGGTTCATCAGGGCGGAACGGTGAAGGGCCGCTCGCGGATCATCGGGTGCGGGTTGAGTGGTGATCAGATATGTTTGCACGGCCACAATGGTTGCGTGGGCTGTTTTTGCCTTGATGTTTCCTGCTTGATCAATTGACATGAATGATAGGTCGATATCTCGGATGATTCCGCTTCTCTCTGCTTCGGGAAGATTCTGTAGTCGAGATGTTGGCCTTCTTGGTGGTGTTGCTCCTGTTACACTCCTTGATCCTCAAGTAGAGCTTAATTGTGCCCGTCATAAACTCGATTCGTCGGCTAATCTTTTTTTTCGTCGAGTTGCCTTTGCATTCGGAGTAGGTCTCTCTTATTGTGGTGGAGCAGATATTGGTATGCCAATAGATCCTCATGTGAAGCATCTGCTATCAGTGGGACTGCTCCTGAAATTTCCTCCCATGCTTTTTGCCATGCCGACGCTGGTAGCCAGAGTCCTTGTCTTTCTCCTGTGCGGGGTTCTCCTCCTCCTCCTCCTTGTACTATGCGATTATCTGCTGTTTCTCCTCCGTTTCCGTGTTCTCCTCCATTGCCGTGGTTTCCTGCATGGTCATCTGATAAAATATCAAAGGGTTGATAATAGGGTTACCGTTTTCATCGTGTGGTGTTGAGGTATCTTTGTTGATCATGTACAATTGGTGGTGTGTTGTGCGTGGCCTAATGGCATCATCTTTTGCTTCTATAGATGTGTTGGTAGTGCTCCGAGATCGTAGTTCCGGATAGATTGCCGCCATCCTTTCTGCAAAGTCGACGTTTTCATTGCTTTCTTCGGGTTTTGAGTTTGTCGGGTTTGCTTCGTGTGGTGAGATTGGCTGGTGACCTTCTTCTCCTACTTTGATCTGTGCTAAGATGTCCGTGGAGGATCCAACAGACGATGTTGGTGTCGCGATGAGTGTCGCTTTTTGCACCGACGGTTCTTATGCGATCAGGGCCGAAGGGTGGGATTCTTGCGTATTCTCTGTTTGGAAGTGAAGGCTCCCGATGATTAGATCGGATCCGCCGTTAAAATCGGCGGGTACCAACACAAGGGTGGGCGGGCGTGGATTTGCTTTCGTCGAGTTGATGCTTGGTGGAAAGTGTTCCGTCAAATCCATGTTTCCAGCGTTCAAGTTTCCCACAGATGGCGCCAATTGACGAGGGGTAACCTTGGCAATGTCCATGGTGATGGACTTAGGGTTTCATAGAAAAGAGAACGCTGGGGATTTCGTCGGATGTTAGGAAACAATGAAAACGGAGTCGCCTGAATATTGGGAAAAGCACACTATTACAAGTTGTCCTCTAGATTTCGGTACCCTCGCTTGGGCTTCTCCCGCCCTATATATAATAGGCCGGGTCTCAAAGTTGTATGCGGATAGGTTTCATACACATGTAATTACAACACCAACATAATATCGGTTCATGGTTTCTTTCCTAATACAACAATAAGTCTCTGTCGCTTGCTGCCTTGGCCCTTTTTTCCGGAATCTTCATGGGCCGTAGATCTTTTACCCAATGTAGGGTAACAAATAGTGAACATCCGAATAATCATACCCATGTCAGGAGGCGTACCAGGAAGAGGAACCTCGCGTTTCCAAAGCATCCCAAAAGCCGAAAGAAACAAGCTGACCCGGGATCTAGACATGTCCTTCATGTCAGTAGACCCGGTAGTGCACATCAAAGCAAAAACAGCACAAGCCGCAATTCTCGCTGCTTAGACTTATCTACTCACAACTCAACCCGCAGTCGACGATCCCCGGGCAGTTCTCCATCACTCTGTGCTCATGAACCTTGGCATGGTGGGGGCATCCCTCGCACATGCCAAACAAGGAACTTCAAGGCAACTCGGTACATCACCACACCATCACAACAACCCTCGGCATGTGGGACACACCCGATGATCACGGTCTTCCACATTGGGTAAACTTTCCAAACTCTGAACCACGAGGTGATGCAAGAAACGATATTACACAACATAGAGTTGATAGGTCAAAGGAAGTGCGTAGCAGCCAAAGGTATTACAATGGAAAAAGTGAAGATGATTGTGAACTATGTGGGGCTAGCTGCTTTACCCAGAGGGTTCACAAGACCCTAGTACCTAAGTACTTCAAACTTCCTCATGATTGCCAAAAGTACGATGACCTCCAGAAACCCGAAGCTTGGCTAGAAGATTACCTGGCAATCGTCAAACTTCAGGGTGGCTCCAAGGCCACCGCAATGCAAAGTTTGCAGTTACACTTAAGCGGCACTGCCCGCTCATGGCTTAGGCAGCTACCCAAAGAATCCATTAGCAGCTAGAATGACCTCGAAGATAAGTTCATCCGAAACTTCACATCCACGTTCAAACGACCCGCATCCTTGGAACAACTGTGGGCGTGCAAACAGAAACCCGGAGAGCCGGTCCGAGCATTTATCCAACAGTGGAATATCATCAATAACTCAGCCGAAGCTATATCTGATGAGAGGGAAATCGAGTCATTCAACGATGGCCTCCGTCAAAGAGAATTTATCGAGGAATTGGGACAAGTTAAACCCAAAACAATCGCCCAGTTAATGGACATGGAAAATTGTTGGGCACATGGCAAGGATGCAGTGAAGAACAAGTGAGGGTGGTCACCCAAAGAAGATCGGGATAGGCACAATAATGATAGGAGGAGACTCAGAAACTATGGATCCGACGGGTCGAGCTATGTTGCAGCAGGTTTTTCAGGGGAAGACAACCGAAGAAGCGATGACTGTAGAGGCGGATACCACAATAACAAAGAAGACGTCGGTGGAAGTTAATCCATGCAACGGTACCAACCAAGGCCCCAGGAACCCCCAATGTCTCCATTACAGATGTTGGAAGGACCCCTAAAATATGCATTTTTACGTCGAGTCCGCAGGAAAGAGGCGATCGAACCATCTCATGAAGGACTACCGCACTTTCCTAGAAATGCAAAAGGTATGCAATGAAAAAGCAGTCGAATCACCAAACCAAGGATACGCCACTTCACCTAGAACCCTAGACATTGGTGTGCTGTTGCCACCTCCAGTACAACCACCAGTAGGGCAACCACAACCCGGAATAAACAAAAACTAGGAGGATGAATATCCAAGGCCCAGAGGCGCAATGTCAATGATTCAAAAAGGGTGCCCATCCAACAGGGTATAAAAGCTGATCACAAGGCAAGTTAACATGGCGGAAACACCACTAGAACCCACACCCAAATATCTTCATTGCTTAGAGAAAGAGATCACATTTATCAGGACCAATCACCCACTTCGGGTCCCACGCCTAGGTCATTCGGCTATGATTATGGAAGACCAAATTGGCGGGTTTGATATGAGCAAAGTTTTCTTGGATGCAGGCAGCAACATCAATCTAATCTATGCAAAGACCCTACGACCAATGAATTGGTCCTTAGCAAACGTGGTACCAATGGGTACAACCTTCCATGGCGTAGTCCTAGGCAAAGCCAAAATTCCTCTAGGAAAAGTCTACCTTGATGTAGTCTTTAGAACAAGGAGCAATTTCAGGCGTGAGAAACTCGAGTTCGAAGTCATGGATTGACCATCATAGTACCACGCGATCTTGGCACGCCCAACTTTCGCTAGATTTATGGCAGTACCTCATTATGCATATCTGGTATTAAAAATGTGAGCACCCAATGGAATCATCACTGTGAGGGGCTATTTTACTCGTGCCAATAATTGTGATCGGGAGTTCAAGAAAATATCATAATCTTTTAGGATGGAAACAGAATTCGGCCAGCTAAAAATTGCGGATACAGAGCCAATGCCCAAAGGACACGTACCGACCAACCAAACTCTAGACCTACCAAGGACAACCTATCTGGCCTCCAATATTGGTCCCGCATAGGAATTCACACTCGTCGGTTTCCCCCGTGAGAATTGGGAGAATTTTTTGACCAACATACAGGAAGTCCCCAAGGAACCTGACGAGCACCCACCCAAATCACATCCAACCGCCAAAATACAATCCACCCGACAGGTCACTGAACCAGCAACCAAGGCCATTGGACAAAAGCTCCATCGCCTCACCAACTCATGGTGCATCACAGAAATAACAAAAGCAACATGGGTGGCCAACCCAATACTCACCAAGAAGAAAAGGACAAGACCACGCATGTGCATCAACTTTTCCACCTGAAGCAAACACGTAGGACACACGCCTTTCTCTCTGGTCCATGATGCAGAGGCCACGTCTCTAGTCGAAAGGCTAGAAAAACCTCCTTGAGTCACCACAGATGAAGGGAATGTGCGAAGATAGCAAGGAAGCACCTCAAGCTGGGAAGCACCAATGTTTAGTGTTTTTATTTTCTGCATTATATATTCAATAAGGCCAACGGCCAGACAAGCACGCCAAAACATGTACCTCCTATGATTCGATGATAAATAAAAAAAATTCCCAAAATTGAGTCTTAGTCCGTTTTCATTGTGATTCACCAACCCAACATTTGGGGGCTATAACAATTGACAACCGACAAAAAATATATACCCGACACTCGGGGGGGGGGGGGGCTTTGCCAAATACAGTGTACCAAATTTTTTCAGCTTCGACATGACACGCTTTGACCCGAATAGCTGACTCGGTCCTAGGGCGTCAGGCAAACGAAAGGGTCTCGCGCAAACAAGCAAATTTCAGCCAATAAACTCTTGACAGATATATACATATATTTATCGACCTATTGAACAGAAATCTACACAACATGCATGTTTTTTGTGAAGGAAAAAAGTTCATTTAGATGGAAAAATTTAGGAAAAATTCTTCATCTTCCTCCAGGCAGCTCCGGACGATTCTGATGGCGAGGCTATGGGTGGTCGCATAATGGGGCTCCATGTTAATCATCCCACCACTAGGGAGGGGAGGCAACCCCATGACACAGCATCCAAGTACAACGTAGGGTGATGAACATGCACCCAAGAAAGGGAGAGCTTGGCACCTGCCACGAGTTGAAGCTTCACAAAGTGATAAATCTTCTCGCCTTGCCGAAATTTCTCTATCAAATCGGCAAGACCCTAGGGCTGAGGCTCCCGAGGAAACATGGCGTTATATACAATGACCAAGGACCGACGACAACACTCGACAAATTCCTCCACCTCGGACACACCATATTGGAGCAGGGCTAACGAGTATGCACGGTGATGGTTAGTCCAGAAATCACTACTGTTACCTTGGGAGGCTGCCATTAGAGCATTTCTCTGGGTGCACAGATGCTGGGTTTCCTCCCTCTCGCATAATCGAATACCTGAAAGAAAAGAAAAAGGTCAAACTTCCACGACTGACAAGCAAAGCTCAGGGGCTCTGTGAAAAACTTAGAAAGCATCTTTTCGCTAGCCCTGGAAATTTCTTCTAAAAGGTAGGCCTCGCGATCCAAAGCTTTGCGCATTTTCTACTGTGACACATCCACCATTGCCTGCACAGTTCGAAGGTTGCCTTCTAGCCATTTTGAATGCTCAATCTTTTTTGCGTACAAGTGTGGATCCACAAGCGAACAACGGCAACCTCAGATGCGCCTGCACCGGAAGAAGACAGTTGCGCATCCAAAGCTTGGATAAACCTAGAGGGAATAGCGGAATCAAGGAATATCTGATAGGATAGACGAAAAGTACAAGAATTTTAGTCAACAAGAAAATTTGCATAACAGCAAACAAACACATTATATATACAAACCAGCTATTTCTCGACAAAAGGAATAATTCAGCAAATAATACCAGGTTCATTACACGCAAAGGAAATAAAATGGAGGTTTCTACGACTATAAGCCATCTATGAGGCGTATTTCTCTGCTGACAAGGTAGCACTAGCTAACGGGGTGTCAGTTGAAGAAGGGGCAACTGGAGCAGTACTCCCAGAAGGAACTCTAGTCGAAGGATGGGCGATACTTTTTCTGGACCTACGCCTATACCTAGAAGAAGCCGCAAATACTTCTTGGCCCTCTTAATATAGGGTTTAAGGTAAACCACTTTGCCATCATCGGTGACTGGAATAGAGGAGCTAACCTTCTTCCAATCTACCTTCTCCCCATGCGCCATTGCCAAAGCCATAGAAGTTTCGGCACCGCTATTAGATTGGACCATATTGTATCATGTCAGCGGGTTCGGAGGAGCGCCAAATATAGCAACAAGGTCATTCAGATCCGTCGGCACCTCTGTTGGCCCAAAATATATTGACCTCGTTGGGGAACCCCAAGAGGAAGGTATGATGAGCACAGTAGCAAGTTTTCCCTCAGTACAAAACCAAGGTTATCAATCCAGTAGGAGCAAGGAAACACCCCAAAGGTGTAGCTAGTTGAACAATGGCAGGGCGCACTACCGGTGCCAGCAGAAACATGGAGACCTGCACAACACAACCACAGAACTTGTGATGAGGTTGTCAATCTCACCGGTTTTACTGAAAACAAAGGATTAAACGTACCGAATGGAAGGAAGTAATAGTTTGCAGAAAGTAAACACAAAGCAGTAAACAATTTGATTGTAGATTGAATGTAAAAGAAATGACCGGGGTCCATAGTTCACTAGAGGTGGCTCTCCTTAAGATAGATAACATACTGGGTGAACAAATTACAGCGGGGCAATTGACAAACATCGAGAAAGCATACAAGCATATACTACTCATCTTGAATCCTTTGAGATTTGATTGGGCATTACAACATTATACATAGACCGCCATCCAACTGCATCTATGACTAATAATCCACCTTCAGGTTATCATCCAAACCCCCTCATGTATTAAGTTGAAAGCAACAGATTATTGCATTACGAATTGCGTATAAAGTAAACAATACGATTGTTCTATGAATAAAGGATTGTTGTTTTCTCCCTAGTAGCAACAGCACATCTAGTACCTTAGAGATTTCTGTCACTTCCCCAGATTACCAGAGGCATGAACCCACTATCGAGCATAAATACTAACTCTTGGAGTTGCTAGCATCTACTTGGCCAAGATAGCTACTAACAACGGAAAGCATGCAAGATCACAAATAACAAAGACATGATAGAATCAATAATCAATCTGAAATAGCATCTCAATATCCATCGGATCCCCGCAAACACAACATGCAGAATTACAAATAGATGATCTAGTTCATGAACGGAGCTCACAAGATCTAGACATGAAAGCACAAAGGAGGAGAACCAGCCATCTAGCTACTACATGGACCCGTAGTCCAGAGATGAACTACTCACGCATCACATCGGAGGCTTGCATGATGATGAAGAAGGCCTCTAGGGTGAATCCCCCTCTCCGGCAGGGTGCCGGGAAGAGCTTCAGATCACTCCCGATCTAGGGATGGAGATGACGATGGCTACAGACTATTTCGTTGATTTTTGATCGGGTACTTATGGTTTCCATATCAGAGGCAATATATAGGCGGAAGGAGAGGCCGAGGGGGTGCCTGGGGCGGCCAGACCACCCCCTAGCGTGGGCCAGGCCTGGCCACATGGCTAGGTGGTGTGGCCAGGCCCCAGCCCCTCTCTGTCTCGTATTCTAGCTCCAAGTGTCCCCTGATAAAATAATGACTTTGGCTTTTGTCCCGTCCAATTCCGAGAATATTCATTTTCTGACTTACTAAAACCAAAAACAGCAGAAAACAGGCAGCTGGCACTGTGGCTCTTTTTAATAGGTTAGTCCAAGAAATCATATGAAAAGTACTCCAAAGTGTGGACAATACACAAGAAAGTAGATAAAACCAAGCATGGAACATCAAAAATTATAGATACATTTGCAATGTATCAACATCCTCAAGCTTAACTCCTGCTCGTCCTCGAGTACGTAAGTGATAAAAAGAAAGAATAATTTTTGAGGTGACATGCACCATCATAAACTTGATCAAAGTATTTGTAAAACATTCAAAGCTGGGATCATAGTACTTCGATCATAACATGAAAGACAAAGTTCTAGTAATAATACAAAGAAAATATGTTGTAACATGAAAAGGCACAAACAAAAGATTCATGAATAACAATGCTTTGCAAGACGTTTGTTTGTTTCACATAAAGAAAACATAGCATAATAGTCAGCTTGTCCCTCATAGAGTAGCAAATATAAATGCATAGAACACCTTCAAAGTTCATAAGAGTGACTAGATACAAATAGTTTAAAACAAGCAATATCAAAGTTATGCATCAACCAACAAGTCTTGGGACAATGCACATAGGACTAAGAATGGCCACTATGCTCTCAAAGTAGGTGCATAAAGATAGAAGGTGGAGAATCAACATAAAAGTAAAAGAAAGGCCTTCATAGAAGGAAGTAGGGATTCAAGTTTCATAAAGAGCTTCCAAAAATTATGGTACTTATTAGCTTTCAGCTCTCATTGCCCCTATCATAAGCATCTTGAAGTGATTAAGGTTAAAGTGAACAAACTATGGTGTACATGCTTGACGAAGTATAAGTTAGAAATCTCATGTCCCTTAAACACGAGGGCAACTCCTCATGCTACTCAAGTTTAGTCACCGGTAAGTTCTTGTCATCGTAAGTACTTGTGTATCATAGAGAACCGCCAACGGGGTACACCTTTCCCGATGATACGGAAGAATCCCTATATCAAAATGACAAGGAAAATAGACAGCGAGCATCTCAGCAATCTTCTTATTTACCATGGGAATATGGTGCTTTTTTCTCTCTTTCCTCTTTTCATAATCTCTTTTTTTCTCTTTTTCTCAATATAGGACTCTTTTTTTATAAGAAGAATGCTTCATAGACAGCTCATTATGGTTATGCTGCAGGTTTCCACCATGTCAACATGGATTAGACCAGTGACCCAGGCGTTTCTCTAACACATATACATAACTCCATGGACTTACAAGATCCCCTTTCATTTCAAACCGACGACATCCATAGACAAAAGAGCCTGATATCAACTAGGTACAAAGTACTAGTGCAATGTTCAAAGCATTCCCCATGACAGCATGGTTCTGCTAATCCCCAAAAAATAAGTACAAGCATATACAACATAGAAGACACAATGGTTCAAGTTTATTAAGGGCAAGAAAAGTAAAGTGTGCCATCAAGTTCGTGAGAGCTTTAATCACTAGTTTTATCATAACAAGTTTAATTTGGAAGGTAAACAAAAACATGAATATACTTGGAATAGCATATGCTAGTAGGTAGGTATGGTGGAATCTTTGGAATAACTTGTTTTAGGGAGTTGGATGCATGAGTGGAACTCATACTTGGTTGCGGAGGCTAGCAAAAGACTGGGAGCGACAAACTAAGAGAGCAATAATGGCCATAATCATGCAGAGCGACAAAACATCATTGATCAAAGCATAAAGTGACATTACAAGTTGAAAACTAAAGGATCATCAAGGCTATGGTGACCTGGGATAGTCATAGCATGGTGTGAGCATGCGCCAAGTCAACCCAAATAAAGCATCAAAGGAGAATACCACTATATTATGCTTTAATATGCTAAAACAACGCATGATTCATCTAAGGCACATTAAGCAATCTCAATTGTTTATAACAAGTCGTGCTACAACAAATAATAATAAGCATAAAGCCAAAAAAATATCAAGCATGGCATGACAAAGCATAGGCCACAGTCAAAAACAAGCTCTCTTTACCACTTAAACATGAACTTTCCTACTCTTTTCCAAACCAAACCAAACTATTTGAAAACCAATGTATGAAAGAGGGGGTCCAACCAATTTATTCAGCAAACTAAGAAAACAAAGCAAATGACAAACCAAAACAAAAGCAAAAAGGAAGATGCTCCAAGAACAACACAACTGTGCATGAAACAATAAAAATGAAGCGTTTGCAAGAAACCTGCGATTTTTATTGATAAAGAAGGGGATGCCTTGGGCATCCCCAAGCTTTGTCGCTTGTACTTCTTGGATATTTCTTGGGGTGACACACGTGGCATCCCCAAGCTTGAGATTTAGTCCATTCTTCATCTCATTACTCATTCCTTCCATAGACCTGAAAATTTTCCTTCATACAAAACTTCACACAATCTTTATTAGCAACATTAGTGCACTCAATATAATAAGAATTCAGGTTCAGTTCTATCACCAATAAAACTTCCATTAAAACACTAGATACTGTAGCACTTCCCTCAAAAATCTCAATTCCCCAAAAGAACTCAAAAAGGAACCAACAAGAAGCAAATGCAGAAAATGGCAGAAATCTGTCAAAATAGACCAGCAGGTAAAGATGAATTTTTTCGAAGACCTTCTGTTGCTCAAATCAAAAAGTGTTGAACTAACTAAAGTTAGATAACAACCTGGGGCAGAAGCACAAAAATTCACACCTCCAAAGGACGTACAGAGATTTTACACGAATGTTTACGGTGAAGCACAGAAATCTGTTTCGGGACAGCAACTTTCCCAATCATTACTTCTCTCTCATTAGAGGTTACTCTTGGCACAAAAAGAAAATAAAAAGGATAAGGAGCGGTTATTACTGAAGTAATAACTTCCCAGACTCATCTAAAACTTTTGGGTTATCTCCCAATAAGTACTTTTCTTTAACGCCTTTAAGTTAGGCATAAGAAGGAAGAAAAAGAATCAAGTGTTCTCAAATGAAGAAGCAATACCAAATTTTGTTTTCATAGGAGAGGCAAAAGAAATCTTCTCTCTCTTCTTAGGGAAGTGTTCTATACCTTTCTTGAGTGGGAGTTTATATTTAATGGTGCCTTCTTTCATATCAATAATGGCACCAACGGTTCTAAGAAAAGGCCTTCCCAAAGTAATAGGACAAGAAGCATTGCATTCAACATCCAAAACATAGAAATCAACGGGGACATAGGCATTGTTAACCATAATAAGAACATCATTAAGACTCCCCATGAGTTTCTTTTTAGCATTATCATCAAGTGGGACATTCAAATAACAATCTTCAAGTGGTGGAAAATCAAGCATATCATAAATCCTTCTAGGCATAATAGAAACACTACTATCAAGATCACATAAAGCTTTGAAATCAAAGGCATTCACTTTCATATTAATGATGGGTTCCCAACCATCTTCTTGTTTTATAGGAATGGAAGCTTTACGTTTCATCTTTTCTTCTTTAATCTTTATGAGAGCATCAGTAATGTGTTTTGTAAAAGCCATGTTCATAGCACTAGCATTAGGACTTTTAGCAAGCTTTTATAGGAACTTAATAACTTCAGAGATGTTGCAACCATCAAGATCAAAATCATAATTATCATCTAAAGTAGTAGAGCTATTACTAGCCTTAACACTAGTGGTAGTGATAGTAGAAACACTAATGTTGCTAGCAATTTCATCTTCTCTTTCCCACTTAGCATGTAATTCAGCTAATAGTCTAACATTTTCATCAATTCTAACTTGTATGGCATTAGTAGATGCAAAGGGATTCTCATTAGTTTTAGGTTTAGCAGCCATTTTATTCAAAGAAGTTTGAGCTTCAGCAAGTGATGCTATATTTCTTTCAGCATTAGAGAGTTTTTCCTCAATAGTTTTATTGAAAGCAGTTTGTTTACTAATAAAGTCTTTAAGCATAACTTCAAGTTCAGAGGGAGCACTCCTATTGTTGTTGTAGGAATTTCCATAAGCATTACCATTGTTGGGAGGATATGGCTTATAATTGTTGTTACCAAAATTATTCATGTAGGCATTGTTGCTGAAATTATTATTTCTTATAAAGTTCACATCAACGTGCTCTTCTTGAGCAACCAAAGAAGCTAAAGGAACATTATATGGATCAATATGGGCTTTCCCATTAACAAGCATAGACATAATAACATCAATATTATCACTCAAGGAGGAGGTTTCCTCAACATAATTTACCTTCTTACCTTGTGGAGCTCTCTTAGTATGCCATTCAGAATAGTTAACCATCATATTATCCAGAAGCTTTGTTGCAGCACCCAAACTGATGGTCATAAAGGTACCTCCAGCAGCAGAATCCAATAGATTTCTTGAAGAATAGTTCAATCCTGCATAAAAAGTTTGGATGATCATCCAAGCAGTCGGTCCATGAGTGGGACAATTCTTTACCAAAGATTTCATTCTTTCCCAAGCTTGAGCAACATGTTCATTATCAGATTGTTTAAACTTCATTATTTCACTTCTCATAGATATAATCTTAGCAGGAGGGTAGTATTTTCCAATGAAAGCATCTTTGCATTTAGTCCAAGAATCAATACTATTCCTAGTTAAGGAATTAAACCATTCTTCAGCTTTTCCTCTCAAAGAGAAAGGAAACAATTTAAGCTTAATAATATCTCCATCTATATCCCTATGCTTTTGCATCTCACAAAGTTCAACAAAGTTATTTAGATGGGCAGCAACATCTTCATTACCAATACCAGAAAATTGTTCTCTCATAACAAGATTGAGTAAAGCCGGTTTTATCTCAAAGAAAGTAGCTTCAGGCACATGTGGAGCAATAGGTGTGCTCATAAAATCATTGTTGTTGGTGCTAGTGAAGTCACACAACTTAGTGTTTTCAAGAGTAGTCATTTTTTTGTGTTTTTGATAAAGAAAGCAAACTTGTAAAACTATTTTTTGTGTGTTTTTGATAAATAAACAAGCAAACAAAACAAAAGTAAACTAAGCAAAACAAAAAACAAAGTAAAGAGATTGGTTATGAGGGACTCCCCTTGTGAATATGTCCTTGACTCCCCGGCAACGGCACCAGAAAAAAGCTTGTTGGCCCAAAATATATCGAGCTCGTTGGGGAACCCCAAGAGGAAGGTATGATGAGCACAACAGTAAGTTTTCCCTTAGTACGAAACCAAGGCTATCAATCCAGTAGGAGCAAGGAAACACCCCAAAGGTGTAGCTAGCTAAACCCTGGCAGGGCGCACTACCGGTGCCAGCAGCAACGTGGAGACCTGCACAACACAACCACAGAACTTTGCCCCCAACTTTCGATGAGGTTCTCAATATCACCGGTTTAGCTGAAAACAAAGGATTAAACGTATCGAATGGAAGGAAGTAATAGTTTGCAGAAAGTAAACACAAAGCAGTAAACAATTTGATTGTAGATTGAATGTAAAAGAAAGGACCGGGGTCCATAGTTCACTAGAGGTGGCTCTCCTTAAGATAGATAACATGTTGGGTGAACAAATTACAACGGGGCAATTGCCAAACATCGAGAAAGCATACAAGCATATACTACTCATATTGACTCCTTTGAGATTCGATTGGGCATTACAACATTATACATAGACTGCCATCCAACTGCATCTATGACTAATAATCCACCTTCAGGTTATCATCCGAACCCCCTCCAGTATTAAGTTGCAAGCAACCGATTATTGCATTATAAATTGCATGTAAAGTAAACAATACGATTGTTCTATGAACAAAGGATTGTTTTTTTCTCCCTAGTAGCAACAACACATCTAGTACCTTAGAGATTTCTGTCACTTCCCCAGATTACCAGAGGCATGAACCCACTATCGAGCATAAATACTAACTCTTGGAGTTGCTAGCATCTACTTGGCCAAGATAGCTACTAACAACGGAAAGCATGCAAGATCACAAATAACAAAGACATGATAGAATCAATAATCAATCTGAAATAGCATCTCAATATCCATCGGATCCCCGCAAACACAACATGCAGAATTACAAATAGATGATCTTGATCATGAACGGAGCTCACAAGATCTAGACATGAAAGCACAAAGGAGGAGAACCAACCACCTAGCTACTACATGGACCCGTAGTCCAGAGATGAACTACTCACGCATCACACCGGAGGCTTGCATGATGATGAAGAAGGCCTCCAGGGTGAATCCCCCTCTCCGGCAGGGTGCCGGGAAGAGCTTCAGATCCCTCTCGATCTAGGGATGGAGATAACGGCGGCTACAGACTCTTTCGTGGAGTTTTGATCGGGTACTTAGGGTTTCCATATCAGAGGCAATATATAGGCGGAAGGAGAGGCCGAGGGGGTGCCTGGGGCGGCCAGACCACCCCCTGGCGCGGGCCAAGCCTGGCCGCATGGCCAGGTGGTGTGGCCAGGCCCCAGCCCCTCTCCGTCTCGTATTTTGGCTCCAAGTGTCCCCTGGTAAAATAATGACTTTGGCTTTTGTCCCGTCCAATTCCGAGAATATTCATTTTCTGACTTCCTGAAACCAAAAATAGCAGAAAACATGCAGCTGGTATTATGGCTCTTGTTAATAGGTTAGTCCAAGAAATCATATGAAAAGTACTCCGAAGTGTGGAAAAAACACAAGAAAGTAGATAAAACCAAGCATGGAACATCAAAAATTATAGATACATTTGCAATGTATCAACCTCCTTCGATGGATTTTTTTGGCATGGAGGCTCTTGAAGGCACGGTGCGAACGGATCAGAAGATTGCACCCATGGACATTGTTTGCCTCTAGAGTGCCAATAACATCCGATAAAGTGTCAACCCTCTTGTACTCATCCAGTGTTCGAGACTGGCCGGTAAGCTCTGCAACAGAGAAAATTTCAATAAAAAGTAAGAACCGAAGAAAAACATCAAAATGTAGATTGAGAAGGGAAACTTATGAATCAGAGATGTGTTAACGACCTCTAGTCGCATCCGGAGATTCTCATCTCGTTCAGCGAGGGCAGTGGCATGTTTCTCCTTTTCTTCGACATCAGCCTTAGCTTTTTGCTCGGCCTCCTCTAGCGCCTCCTCCACGACCCGTAATTTGGCATCCAAGTCCTTGGCACGATCCAACGCCTTGTCTCGGATAACTACGGACTCCTTGGCAGCGGCTAGATAATGGAAGTAACATCAAAACAATAAAAATCAGTGATGTTGTTCCTCAACGAAAGACAAAGCAGACCTTTAGATTCTTCAACTTATTTGCGGATCTTGATAAAGTGAGAGGCCATGTTAACAATCTCGTGATCAGCGGCTGAAGCATAGAGAGAAGATTATCAGGATATTAAGATTAAATAGAGACAAGCTATAAGAAATAAAGCTTTGGAAACCATAATTACATCCTGCATATCAACCTTGCCGGGGTCTTCAGCTATTGCCACACCCTTAGCCGCAATTTTTCTTCTTTTTTGTGGCGGTAGTCTCAGTGAAGCTACAACATCTTTAGGGAGTGGTTTTTCTGCAGGTGATTCATGCATTTTGTCTAGATCCGTTGATGGTATAAGCTTCTTGGTGGGAGGAGAAGCGATAGAAGCATCGGGAGGAGACAAGGGAGGATTTTCCTCTTCATCATCATTGTAGAAGTAGGATGAAGATTTCTCGTATTTAGCAAAGACAAAGTCAACATAAGAGACAAGTGAAAGAAAGAGTGGAACTTACGAGGAAACGTTCTCTGTCATATGGAAAAGATTCATCTAGGAAGGAGACGAGGAGATAGGAGCAACCCGTTGTGGTTTCGAACCCATCAAATCATTAGAGTCTTCAATGGTTTCGACAACCTCAAAATGCTTCCTTTTCTCGGCAACAGGTAGCCTTTGGAAATCCCAGGACTGAGCCAAAGCAATGGAATGGGTATCCGAAGAAGAGTCAGCAATATATGCCTCCTCTTCTTCATCAGGTGTAATTCCGGCTCTAGTAAATTCTTCGGATAAGGATGCACTATCTGGTAGCTCACCACCCCGGGAGGGGAGGAAGTGTAGAAAGATGGTCATATTCCTACACCATAAGGAAACAAATTAAGGCGACGGAATATTATATCATATAAAGGAAGACAAAGAAAACTCACATATGTGAGAATATTCTTCTTGACAAAGGGTTCCACCCGACAATGTGAAGGAACTGAACTTATCTTCATCAGCGTGGTAAATGAGCAAACCCTTTTCTCTTAAATATGGAGGGGGAGGCTATCCAGTGAAATCCTCATGGAATCCTTCTTGCCGGTATAAGTCCACATACCAGACAACCTCACCTGGATAGGCTAGATGTGCATCCGGATGAAGTAGGCCAAAATATGTAAACCAGATAGCTCCTTGCCAACTTCAGTGCGTAAATTTTCAAGTTGCGTTAGAAAAGGCTTGATCTCAGACATTTCTTTGGGAGTAGGGCTCTGGTCCCACGTATCAAGCCTTCAGCAAGTTTTCTTAGGGTCAAAAGGGCCCAACCCAAAGGTCTGGCCCTTGCTTTTCTGGTCCTTAATGTAAAACCACTTGGTTTTCCATCCTTGGACAGAATCCAAAATTTTGAAGTCAAAATAATCAACTTTAGGATGAACGGAAAATATAGCGCCCCCGACATCATGGACAACTTCGTCAGAGGCGTTATGGCGGACATAGAAGAAGTACTTCCACATGTCCCAATGGGGATGAATCCCGATGAAGCACTCGCAAAGAGTGATGAAACATGTAAAATGAAACATAGAGTTTGGTGTGAGCTGGTAAATCTGCATGTCGTAGACGAAGAGCAAATCACGGAGAAACTCGTGAACATGCAGAGAAAGGCCGCGATAGAGGAAGGAGAGAAACTCGTGAACATGCTCAGGAATGGGAATTGCTTCATCCCTCGGAATCTTGAAGGTGCCCTCATCAAGGAGGCAGTAGTTGTAAGCCTCCCGCAGATCTCGCTGAGAGCACTTGGTGGGGGCCCATCTGATGGCCCTCTTCCTCGTCGCCTTGGTGGGCAGCAGCAGAAGTCCGACCTTGGACTTGCCCATGGCAGATATCACCGGGAGGAGGAAAGCATGCAAGGAGAGGAACAGGCAAGAACAGAGAGCACAGGTGCGGTGCAAGGAAGAAGAAGAAGTATGTAGCAAGAAGGAGTAGTAAAAACAGTAAAGGGATTTTACCCTCGTTTATAAGGAAGGGGAACGCGAAGATCAGCCGTTAGATAAGGGAAACGAAATGCCAATACATAGAGGATGAAGACACGTGGAAATGATTTGCAAAAGGAAAAAATCATGGGAAGTTATAACCACGGTAAACATGGAGGAAATACGCACGGCACCTCTATTCTCGCACCATCATTACTGCAACATGGACCCATTATCATCAAGTCCCATCAGGACTCATTTTTTGAAAACTGTGACATGATACCTTCGTCAGCAATGACGCCATGAATAACCAAAGATTGAAGAAATACCCTGGTATGTTTAACCAATTGTTTTATAGTAAATTATTGGGTTTATACTTCGAGCCTATGTTTAGATTCTCAGAAGCAAGCATCTAAACATAGCCTCGGGGGCTACTCCTAATGGGACCGCTGGTCGCGCACCTGATTTATTTTTTGAGTTTTGAAAAAAAGGTCAAAGGCTTCATGCTTGCGAGCCTATGTCCAGATGAAATCATCCGAACATATCCTTGGGGGATACTCCCATCGGAAGCGTTGATCGTGCACCCGATAGAAAAATATAATCTAGCAGGACTCGAAAGAGTATTATCTTTGTGCACTGAAGGTACACCCAATGAAACGAAAAATTCTAAGCAAAGTTGAGAAACATACAAAACTATGGGTTTTACATCTTTGTGCCCATAGATGGCTCTCCCATCGGGAGCACCCATACAACATTCAAGGGAACTAGCAACTTCATCCATTCCAATAGCCAAACAAGGAAGTCGACAAAACTCAGAAAATCCTCAAACCGCACCCAACACAATAAAAGTCCGAATGTCGTGTCCATGGCATGAGGGTAAGACCCTGTGATTCGTCATGTGTGGCATGGTATACGCACATGAATGTGCTATGCTAGTAAATTATCCATATCAACGATACGATGAAAAATCCCGACGGACATGTTGGGTACCTGAAATAATAGCACTGTAATTCAGCATTCTATAAGACCGAGTTCAGGCCTAGGGACTTGAATTTGATGTAGGTTCACAGTGTTTTTTCGCAGGAGCAATTAACTGATTTCCGATCCGTTAGATGCATCAGACTCGTTGTTCCATATCCCCACGATAGTTAAAATAAAAAAGTACATTACAGAGAAAACCTCGTCTCACATTTTTTCTTTGAGACTCAACCCAAATCTACGATTTGTATGGAGTCTTGGGGGCTATTGACATAGGTATGACTACCCAGGTTATTATTATTTGTCACCCTAAGCTTACAGCCCGCAAGGTCGAGGAAGGAACCAGGGAAGGCCCAAGAAGCATCCGACGGAAGATATATCTTGCTAAACACGGAAAAAGAACTGACATTGTATTAGTGTTGTAATCATAACTTGTAACTTATCCATATACAGCCTCGGTACCTAGCCTATTATATAATGGCTTGGAGGAGCCAACAAAGAGGTACCGATAAAAGCCTTGAGGGATCTGTAATCAATTTGTTCTTAATCAGACAACTTCGACTCCCTTGTTTGTCTAATCAGCCGATGAAATCTCCAACATTCTCTTTTCCACGAAACCCTAAGTCTATCACTATGGATATTGCCGAGGTTAACCCTCGTCAATGCTAGTATGGATAGACACACGCAAAGTGTGGGCATTGATACCCTAGTTGTTACCTTCCCACGTGTATTTGTTTATATCGCGGTACTATGAGATGAAGCGGCTCGAATCGATGTTATGCGTAATCCTACGCGAGACTGGTTCCACACTTGACATATGGCTTGTACCGTATAAGTGTCTAGCGGGTGTATGTCTCTCTCACAGTAGTTGATATGGCATCTACAAGGAAGGCCCTGAAAGGGGAGTAGTAGAGACAACTACTATATATATGTTGTGGTTGGAAGTTCGTAGGTAGAAATAGTTCTATCACGAATGCCTAAACAACCACGTAAAATCTGCAATAGATAGAGTAGAGGAGTCTAACTTTATGTTCCAGGGAAGGCTTTGTGATACGATATGGCTGCAAGTCATGAAAAGGTAAGGTAGTTTACTTTTCCTAGTGCTAAGTCGTATAGTAGTAGTCATCACGATGATGAACGACAAGACCGGTGGTGTTGTGGACTTGGTGACAAACCAGAGCACCTAATGGATATCATAGAGCAGGAAGACAACCATGTCACATCACATTTTCATTAGATATGATTTAATCTTTTATGTGCATCTTGTTTGAGTGCAAGTATTAGATACACAACGGTAGCATTTAAATAGGATGATCCCTAATTAAATACAAATGAAAGTATTCTTCCATTAGTGTGCACCATCAAGAAAGTTCTCCGATATGAAGCAGGTCGTGACGATCAGGTGTCATACATATCTGCATCCGCATACGGTGGGTGCAAGCCATGTATGCACAGCAAAACACTATGGTTGGATTGGCGAGCCTAGCATGTACAGACATGGCCTCGGAACACAGTGGTCGAAAGATCAAGCACGAGTCAAATGGATGATGTGATCGACGAATATAGTCCACCCTAGCAGCCACATAAAAGGTCGCGATAATCGGAGATGATGTGGTGAAGGTCGTGTAGTCACTAAACTATCTTTTCGGATGATAGTGTAAGTGGGAGTTCGCTTGTTAATGAGATTACAAATCTGAAATCCATATTATGAACTTTGCAAATGTCTTGTAGATTATGGCCATTCCTTAGATCAGGACATCTTTAGTCCATTAATGAATAGGAATAAACTTAAGTTAGATGGGTTGAATTTCATCGACTGGTACCAACGCCTAAGTAGGATCCTCATAGAAAACCATCTCCTCTACATCCATTGGAAACCCCTGGAACATTTCCCTGATGACTCCGACAGTAGAGAAGATACGACTCTTCGTGATCGCTGTGATACCTTCACCAAGGTAGAACCCAAAGTTGGGATCATCGTCAACGGAAAGTGTATGTGTGATATACAAGAAATAAATGTTTCCATGAAACGCTTATGCAGGTTTCAAGTATTGGATACTTAATCTTGTTTTATTGAAGCAGGACCCTCTGCGTGAGAGTTATAGAATGGAATGAGGCGCTGATGGCGTGATAATGGCAAGCAAGCTAGTTGATGGCCGATGACACTCCTTCCCTCGAAGTTCATCATTATGATTGGTATATTTGAATAAAATATTTGCAATCAAGTTTGTGAAACTTATTAATGTGTGTTGCTTACTACGAGACGATTATTCATATTAATAAGAAAAAATTCAGTTGTTCTGTTTTATGAATGATCTCTTTTATGATTCATATTGGGATTATAAACAAGTTATTCTAGTCTTTATCCGTATGATAAAATGATGTTTATGAAAATTTCCAAATGATATTCAAGTCTAGATAATGAATAACACTATTGTTTAAGTCATTGTGGTTACTACATGTTTTTCATGTTTATGAAAATCGGGGTCTTATATATTTGATCTAGAGACTTTGCAAAACCATGCCTCGTTGGGCATAATGACTAAAACTCTGCATTCTGATAAAACAGTGAGATGCAAAGGATTGTTAAATTTTATACATATGATGTATTTCATTTCCAACTGATAGTGGAAATCATTATTTTGTAAACTTTATGGTGAGTTTAAATAAATGTGTGTATTTACTTAATGAAACACAAGTTTGAGACTATTAGAATTGTTCAAATGTTTTTAGAATAAAGTGGATATAAGATTAACAAGAATTCCAAAGTCTTTGCGATTTAATCCAAGTGATTTCGAATTCGAGTTAATAGAAAATTTGGCATATAAGGGACTCATGAAAAATAGTTTCACGAATTATGATGATTGGACTAATCAAATAGTATTGATATGTCTAAAACATCATAATCATAGTGTATAATATACATATGGTCCAAATGATCTTCGAATGGATTAATGTTTGGAATTAGAGTTAGAAATTGAAATAGTAAACACTCAAAAGTATTAGGAATATCTAAAGATCCACGGAAACAGCACCATATGAAATATGGCATGCTCAAGTTTCTAGAGATTTTGATAGTTCGAGATTGTTGCGAATAGTAAGTCTTTGTGGTACATTCTTAGTAAGACTATGAATACAAATTCCAAACTAATACCCGAAGAAGACAAAGTTTGTATTGTCTCAGCGAGGTACTTCTTCAAGAAATTGTTTTCTCATAGAAGTGTTAGTGGATAGGAATAAAGTGTAAGCTAAAGTTTTAGCTACTACTTTATGAAAGTAGGATTCAAGAATATGTTCTTGCCAGTTGCGGAATTTTATTCTTGATCTACTTGTCCTATTATTGGAATAAGATAAACAAGGTATTCAAGTCTTTATCCATATGATAAAAGGATGTTTATGAAAATTTCCAAACGATATTCAAGTCTAGATAATGAATAACACTATTGTTTAAGTCATTGTGGTTACAACATGTTTTTCATATTTACAAAAATCAGGGTCTTAGCTATTTGATCTAGAGACTTTGCAAAACCATGCCTCGTTGGGCAGAATGACTAAAACTCTGCATTCTGATAAAATGGTGATATACAAAGGAAATTTTATACATATGATGTATTGCATTTTCAACAGATAGTTGAAATTATTATTTTGTAAACTTCATGGTGAGTTTAAGAAAGGTTGATGGACCCAAATACAAGAAATGACTTAGAGTCATGAAATTAGCAAAGGACTGATCAAAACTACAAAGTCTTTAAAAGTTTGAACAAAAGGTTGTAACTTGTACAACAAGGAAGTTTTGACCAATCCAGATTGCTAAAGTCATGTAGTAGAAAATTCTCGATTTTATGAAAGATCAAAAGAATTTTCAATTTACCAGGATTATCGAGAAAAGTCTGCAAGTTAAGTGGGAGCTAAGAAGTTTTTAAATAGAATATGTGGATGATATATTTGAGTGGGAGATGAGTGACATCCTAGAATATCAAATATTAATGAAATATTTGAGTAGGAGCATGACAATGTTCTTGAATATGTAATCGACATATTAGTGAATAATGTGCTTGTTATTAGGAATGATTAGATCATTAGATGGATGAAATTCAACATATATTAAATATAGTGGATCTATGTGATTATATCATGTTGTTTAATGAATATTAAATGTCAAAATGCTTGAAGAATTCTGAAAGTGTTCAGAAAAACCTAGTTGAGATTCTGAAAATAATTCAGAATGGATTCAAGCAAAGAATTAGTTCTTACTTGAACAATTAGGAGAGGTATTGAGTAATCACTCGGTATTTACGACAATGGTTAAAACAAGGAAAATGGATGCACTACATCAACTATCCCGACCCGCAAGCGGACCGTGTCCGTTTTGCGGGGGTAGTTGGAGATGTCCTAAGTCTAATGGGAGCGTGTTCTACATGTAGCCACAAATCTTGTTCGTCCATTTTCGTCTGAGTTGATTTTAGTTTTTTTTAAATTATAAAACTCGAAACAAATACCTGCATGTAGCCAACGACCAACACATACACTTCTCCAAAGTTTCAATAAAATATTACTTGTATTTTTAGCGTAGAAAAAAAAGAATGTTGACAAACTTTGTATTGTATTATTCACATCCTGGGTCTAAAAATTTCTCTTTTTGTCTGAGCATAAAATACCAAGTATATTTGCACGATTTTTGCCACCCTCGTATTGTACATATCATTATCTATATGTTGGTGCATTTTTATTATTTTGGATCTTCAAATTGAAAATTTGAAAGTCTCAAGAATAAAAAATCACCAGGCTAAATGTTGCCTGGATACCAAAACGCGGCACTCCTGGCGTGAATCAGCTTGGCTCGATGCCTTGTCACTTGTCAGGAGTATTATTGTATTTATTGAAATTTAAAGGAGATACAGCTTTTCAGTCTATATAGTAGTAGTACCTTGCTTGTGATGATAACCATAGGATTCATATTACTTGTCACTCAAATGGGTGTATTTAGACATGTTTTAGTGCTAGATACGTCCAATTCAGCGACAAGTAATATAAACGGAAGGGAGTAGTATTTTTTATCGCAGAGGGGCACCTGCCGAGAAACCTATCAGCAGGTCCAAGAACATGTGTGAAAGTAACTGAAGCATCGCCTCTTCCTGCGCACATATCCCGATTTTTTTTACAAATATAACCTTTTAAAATTCACCATCGCCAAAACTACCCTCATATAACATCTTTTGTCAAATGTGCCCTGGCGGGAGGTGAAAAAAGCGCCACGTGGCACCTCCCACCAGGGAGTGTGGCGTATCAAATTTCCTGCCTCGGCGAATAGCGGGAACGGCATCCCGCCGTTGCGATTGGCGGGAGGCAACCAGGTCAGGTCGACGCCTGGCGGGAGGTTTTGCATGCAGCATATGTCTATCCTTTCCTTGGCCTTTTCGTATGCAGCATACATTAACTGATGCATATGGCGTTGCAGCGCACTAACCTAAAGATTCTGCCCTATTTGGCGCCTAATTTGTCCCAACTTCGCTGCTAATTTGAGCCTATAAAAAAGACTCGTCATGGCTCCTGAGCTCCACGCAGAGTTTTTGGAGATTCAAAATTTTGAATTTAAAAGTTAAAAAAAATCAGAAAAGACAATGATATACCCAATTATTTCTTCTGTTAGTGTGTAAAATTTCAGCTTAAACTACTTTGTATATTACACACAACAAAAAATGACAACTTGAGTTTTTGTCCTCGGTAACAGTGGTAAACAGTATACTAAAATATGCATTTTGTCAATTTCTCCAATTTTTGTAGTTTTGGTGAGCCCAAAATACTGGTGGTATTTGAAGCTGAAAATCTACACACGGATAAAATCTACACAGTGGCCCGACCCATCTGTCCGTCCCCCCTCTCCCGATGTCACCGCTTGACACCCCGGTGATGGGACGTTAATGGCGACGCACGTCGACTATCAGCGCCATCGGCTTCCCGCGCGGCCGGCATTTCCTGCCAACGTAACTTTCTGTTTCCCGCGGGCGCCTCCCCGGCCGTTTCCCGCCTTCGCCATCGTCTATAAAAGACGGCCGTGCGGCACGGCTGAGACAACAAGCCCGGCCAAAGCAACCACCACCGGAAAAAAGCTCCTACCGCGGCCATGCCTCGCCGCAAGATCGCCAACTGGACCAAGATTAGGGAGTTGTGCCACACCCGCTTCCAGGAAGCCGACATCGACGCTGTCGGCCTCCAAGACACGTTGTTGTCCCAGCGCATGGCCGAGGCGGAGGTGGTGGCCTTCGAGGAGGAAGGCCGTGTGGCCGAGGCGGCGCTGGAACAGGTGGTGGAGGCGGCCGCACATGTGGTGGACTAATGGACGGTGCGTGAGGTTCACCACATCGTCGACAAGGAGGCGATGGAGGCGGTGGCCAAGGAGGCCACATTAGGGGTCCTCCGTGAGATCCGCCACGAGGCGGCCATGGTCACGCTAGAGAAGGCCGCCAAGGTGGCCGTCCGCGAGCTTTGCCAGGCTGCCGCCACACGCAATGCGGTGGAAGCGGCAGAGCATGCCGCCGAAATGGCGGTGGAGCAGCTGCGAGTGGCTACGGCCGCCGAGGTGGAGGACTACGACGAGGAGGGGGGAGGTGGATCAGGTGGTGGCAGAGGAGGGGGCGGGGGAGGAGGCTCTTGCCGTTCCCTTGCAGATCACGCATGCCCTCGGCCTCGGCCCCAATGGAGCTCCGGTGATGGTGGCCTCCTTGGCAGCGAGGGCGGCCACGGCGGCGGAGGTGGAGGACCAGGAGGCGAGGGATCACTGGACGACCGAGATGGAAAAGGCCCTGGCCAACCAGGCGGCGGCGGACCGCGCGAAGGTGGCCGACAAGAAGGAGGCTCGTGGCCGAGCGAGCGAGTGGTACCACGATCGCCTCCAACAGAAGGCCATCAGGTCGGCTACGACGGCGATTGACGATGCCAGCGACAGCGGTGGCCGCGGGAACGGCAGCCAATAGTCGTAGGGACAGCCTCCTCCATCAGTTGTAGTAGTTCTTATTTTTAGTTTGTTGAAATGAGATTTTTGTAATCGGCAGGACCTAATCTAATAAAAAGCCAGTTTAATTACTAATGTTTCACTTACGTATGGGTCCCGAGCGGTCGACAGTTGACAACCGCGTGGTGTTTGCGCTGTCCGGACCGACGCATCAGTCACACAAATTAGATGTACCGATGGGTCGAACCGGACACACCAATCCGGATGGGTCGTGCCGCTGGGAGATTGCGCACAACCCGCGCGCGGACGCACTCAGACGGGTTGGATCGACTACCCTAGCATACTCCACCTGCGATCACAACCTCTATAACTATGGTCGTAGCAAATAAACCGCCCCAATACCACACCAGATTATTAGCTAATTACAGTATAAGTCTAGGCCGAGACAAAAAAGAAATAGGGACAGCATACGAGTGCCCATGGCAGCCGGTGCCGATGTCCAGGAATCAATTGCATGGAACCTGACCTTCCGCCAGCTTTCGACGTGTCAACAGGTAGCTTTTGAAAAACGGAATATGCAGCGTGTGATGTATATATACATGATAAATAGTACACAGGAGATTTACAACGTGGCATTGTCGGACACGAGTGGCCTTGTGGTACACGACAAGGTGTCTGACAAGGACAGGACGTACACGACAAGGACAAGGACCCAGCGCATGGCCGAGGCGGAGGTGGTGGCCTTCGAGGAGGAAGGCCGTGTGGCCGAGGCGGCGCTGGAACAGGTGGTGGAGGCGGCCGCACATGTGGTGGACTAATGGACGGTGCGTGAGGTTCACCACATCGTCGACAAGGAGGCGATGGAGGCGGTGGCCAAGGAGGCCACATTAGGGGTCCTCCGTGAGATCCGCCACGAGGCGGCCATGGTCACGCTAGAGAAGGCCGCCAAGGTGGCCGTCCGCGAGCTTTGCCAGGCTGCCGCCACACGCAATGCGGTGGAAGCGGCAGAGCATGCCGCCGAAATGGCGGTGGAGCAGCTGCGAGTGGCTACGGCCGACATCAGTCCGGACCTAATACAATGTTTAACACTTTTCCTCAATCATAACTTATCTAAGTTAAGATTGCGTTTAAAAGCTTCTAATTGACTAGTGGAGAGTGCCTTTGTAAAACCGTCCGTAAGTTGATCGCCTGAAGGTATAAACCGTATATCCAAAAGTTTCTGAGGTATTCTCTCACGAACGAAGTGATAATCCACCTCTATATGTTTTGTCCTTGCATGAAACACATGATTGGTAGAGAGATACGTAGCTCCAATATTATCACACCATAAACACGCAGCTCTTGGCTGTGGTACTCCCAGCTCCTTTAACAAAGTTTGTATCCAAATTACTTCTCGCAGTGGCATTTGCTAGGGCTTTATACTCAGCCTCTGTGCTTGAGCGAGAAACTGTAGCTTGTTTCCTGGCACTCCATGATATCAAATTAGATCCAAAGAATACAGCAAAACCACATGTAGATCTTCGATCATCTGGACAACCTGCCCAATCAGCATCAGAGAATGCACTAACAAGAATAGACTCCGACTTACTTAACCTCAAGCCAACAGAAACGGTTCCACGCAGATATCTCAAAATCCGCTTAACCGTTGTCCAATGAACTGTAGTAGGTGCATGCAGAAACTGACAAACCTTATTGACAGAATATGCAATGTCAGGTCTAGTCAAAGTAATATACTGTAATGCTCCTACAATACTCCTGTAGCGAGTAGAATCTTCACTACTCAACAATTCTCCATCAGTCAAGGACAATTTTTCTGAAGTAGACAAAGGAGTATCCACCTTTTTGCACATCTTCATGTTCACACGTGCAAGTAAATCATTGGCATACTTTTCTTGAGATAGAATAATACCATCATGAGTCTTCTTTACTTCTATTCCCAAGAAGAAATGCAATTCTCCTAAGTCCTTTAATGCAAAAGCCATACCAAGATCATGAAGGAGAGCATCAACAGATGTATCTGAGGAGCTGACTACAACAATGTCATCAACGTAGATAAGCATAAAAATAGTCACTCTCCCTTTGGTGTAGAAGAACAATGAAATATCAGCCTGCGATGCAGAAAAACCAAGCTACTGAAGTTTAGAGCTAAGACGAGCATACCACGCACGAGGAGCCCGCTTGAGACCGTAAAGAGTTTTATCAAGCTTACAAATATACTCTGATCGAGAAGCATCAATATAACCAGGAGGTTGTCGCATATAGACCTCTTCTTTCAGAACACCATGCAAGAACGCGTTCTTCACATCAAGTTGCCTGAGCTTCTAATTACGCGAGACTGCCAAAGACAAAACCAGTCTAATAGTAGCAGCCTTAACTACAGGACTACAGGTGTCCTCGTAGTCAATACCATAATGTTGCTTGAATCCTTTTGCAACAAGTCGGGCCTTGTACCTGTCAATAGTACCATCAGCCTTACGCTTGACCTTATAGACCCATTTACAGTCAATTATATTTCTTCCAGAAGTAGCAGGAACCAAACGCCATGTATTATTACCGCAAGAGAGCAGAAAACTCATCCATAGCTTCCTTCCAATGAGGATCATCCAACGCCTCCTCAACAGATTCTGGTTCACCAGTAGAGCAAAAATTTGCAAAACGAAGATGGTCATACGGAACACGGCCATCCGTGATAATTTTTGGCCGCACAATTCCATGTTGCAAACGTGTGCGTGGACGTTCCTCCACAGGAGACTGCACAATTGTTCTGGGTACAGAAAATCCAGAATCTGTGTTGCTAGGACAAAAACCAACAGGCTCAACCGCACCAGATCCATGCGTGCTAGTATGCGTGCTTGAAGACGAGGTGACACCCGCAGAAGATCCAGGAGCCGGCAGGGAGGAATCATGCGTCGCTGTCATGCTTCCTGGCGTCGCTGTCACACGTCCTTGTGCGCGCGCGCACGGGAGAAGAGCGAGGCGTGTCCTCTTGCTCCACGTGAAGAGGACCAGCTGAAGACTGATTCAAATCATCTCCCGAACTGCAATTTGACGTGTCAGAGTCCAAAAAATCATTGGTGTCCTGCACAAACGACTCAGCAACCGGGTGATTAGCAGGATTAGCATCATCATCAGTTCGTACATCAGTACCCCGAAACGTAGGACCAAGATTTGAAGGAAGAAGACTGATTTCAGCACGAAGTTGAGCACCCGCATTGGGGTGGAGAGTGGCAAAAGGAAAAACGGACTCGTCGAAAACAACATCACGAGAGATGTAAATACGACCGGTAGAAATATCAAGACATCTATAGCCTTTATGTTGATCACTATACCCAAGAAACGCACATTGCGTAGAACGAAATTGTAACTTCCGAGCATTATAAGGACGAAGATTGGGCCAACAAGCACACCCAAAAATTCGTAAAAACGTATAATCACCCTTATTTTTAAAAAGACGCTCAACAGGAGTTTGATTATGAATAACTCGACTAGGAAGACGATTGATCAAAAAAAACGCCGTTTGAAACGCCTCATCCCAAAATTTAAGCGGCATGGAGGCATGAGCTAGTAACGAGAGACCAACCTCAACAATATGTCGGTGCTTACGCTCAGCTGAGCCGTTTTGCTGATGCGCATGAGGACAAGAGACATGATACGAGATACCTACTCGCTCAAAAAAAGAATTGAGTTTGTGATATTCACCACCCCAATGGACTGAATAGCCAAAATTTTCCTATCAAAAAGTCGTTCTACATGATGCTGAAAGTCATGAAATTTTTGGAACACATCAGATTTATTTTTAAGCAAATATATCCAAGTGAACTTGCTATAATCATCAATAAAACTGACATAATACTTGTTTCTTCCAACAGAAGGTGTAGCAGGACCCCATACATCAGAAAACACAAGCTCTAAAGGAGCAGAAGACTCACTAGAAGATTTTGGATAGGGTAACTGATGACTCTTAGCCTTTTGACAAGCATCACAAATTCACTCTTTATTTGACTCACTAAAGGGAATATTATTATCTCGAAGGATTTGTTGGACCACTACTGAAGACGGATGACCTAGACGCCTATGCCAATGCGACGAAGATTGAACCCCCAAAGCTTGCTTCCTTGATGTCCAGGGTGGAGACGGCATAGGATAGAGACCCCCCACGCATCTACCTTGAAGAAGAATTTCCCCCCTGTCCTGGTCCTTAATAGAGAAAAAATTAGGCCAATATTCAAGAAAGGCATGATTATCTTTTGCAAGATGATGAACAGAGAGGAGACTTTTGGTGGCATCAGGAACATGTAAGATATTATTAAGACGAAAATTATGATCGGGGGTATGATATAACGAATGACCAATGTGATGTATATCCATACCTTTACCGTTTGGTCCATGAATCTGATCTTGACCATTGTAGTTCTCATGCATGGTCAATTTGTCTAGCCCTCCTGTTATGTGATGGCTGGCACCCGTATCAGTGTACCAGGCAGGATCTACACCATATGACCCTGAAGCTGCATTAGCAGAGCGTTGAGGAGTTTGAAAATTCTTGTTGAATCTTTTCCAACAATGAAACGCAGGGTGTCCTTCTTTGTCACAAATCTGGCATGTGATGTCACGACCCTGTTGACCATTGGGGCGGCCTCCACCTTGGCGCTGCTGCTGGTAGCCTCCATAATTTCCACCACCATAGTTACCGCCACCATAATTGCCGCCCCCAGCCTGATTATTGCCACTGTAGTAGTGGTTTCCACCGCCGTTTTGTCCACGACCACCACCACCACTAAAATTGCCTCGCCCACCACCTCGACCACCCTTGTTGCGGTTCCAATTTCCACGGGTTGCAGCATTTGTAGAAGGATCACCACCATTACCACTGCTAGGGTTTGGCTATCAAGGCGAGATTCATATGAGAGAAACTATGAATATAGATCACCGAGGCTCACAGATTGTTGAGCCTTGATCAAGGCCGTGATTGCTGCCACGAAGCCATTGTACTCATCATCCAGGCCAGCGAGCACATAGGAGGCGACATCATCATCGTCTTGAGGCTTGCCAGCACTTGACATCTCATCGGTCAGAGACTTGATGCGATCAAAATAGGCCGCACCCGAGGTGAAATTCTCCCTCTTGGTCTGAGTAAGCTGGGTGCGAAGATGCACTATCCGAGCTTTTGATTGTGACGAGAACATCTCCGTCACCTTCTTCCACACATCAACGGAACTCGTGAGTCCTACCAGCTGCGTCAGCACCTCTCTCGTCATATTCCGGAGAAGGTAAGCAAGCACGAACTGATCTTGAGCGATCCATCATGCGTAATCCTGATTCGGGATCGACACCTCGACCCCGTCCTTGTCCTTTGTCTTAATCTCCTTTGCCGGTTCCGCCATTGACCCGTCTAGATACCCCATGAGTTGGGCACCTCGAATCTCCGGCAAGACCTGGGATTGCCAGATCAGAAAATTCTCCCTCGTCAGCTTCTCGGTCACGATCCCTCCGAGCGATCCACCCGCCATCGCAGGCGCCAAAGAGGAAGAGGGGAAGCTCATGGCGATTTCTCAGATGCGATCAGGAAGATCGGCTCTAGTACCATGAAAAAGGAATATGCAGTGGTACCACATCGGTCCGCATTGTGATGTATATATATACGATGAATAGTACACAGGAGATTTACGACGGACGTACACGACAAGGACAAGGACAAGGACATCTACTACACGTCAGTCCGGACCTAATACAATGTTTAACAGCTTTGGCTTTCCTCTGTACGTGGCACCTTTTGCACCTTCTGCCAGGGTATATTTGACAATGGTTTCGGTGGAGGGGTAGATTTGGTGATGGAAAATTGCAGGGGGCATATTTGTAAAAAAATCCATATCCCGCCTATTGCGGTCTTGCCGATCCTGCAGCAGAGGACCACGGAGTGCTGCAGTGGTAGCGAAATTTCCCATGCCACCCCTTGCAGAGCGCGCCACGACCGTATCTCCTGGGCCATATCTTTTACTTCTTCTCGTTTCTTTTGTCTTCCTCTCCTTGTCCCATCCGAACTCCCAGCGAGCCTACGCACGGCACAACGTCCACCCCAAGGCTGCAGTTAGGGTGTCAAGCGGGACGGGTTGCGGCACTATTTTTTAACTAATTCTTCTCTAATTTTGCTAGCTTCTGGACTCTCTTTTACCTATATTTTGCTTTTGCGGTGCGGGTGCCGCTTGCCGCCCTAGCTGCAGTCTCTCAGAGGAACAGGGAGCTGTAAATTAGCGCTGCGCTCCAACAGAGACGCTGTAAAAAGATTCGGGCGTGCTGCAAAATATCTCGGGCTGTACATTTGGTGCGCCGGTTAGCGCATGCTCCAAAACGGCACCGCGATACCACCAACCGCGCGAACAATCCTAAAAGAAAAACCAACCGCATGAACAAAAGCCGCCTGAAATGTCCTCTTCCTCGCGATTTTTTTTAAATAATACACTTTTTTTAATTAATTTCATAAGTGTCGTGCGAATTTAGGAATTTACAGATGTAGGTATTTGTCGGCGAGAGTCACGCCGAGTGCAACGATTCGGTGACAGCCAGACCGAGAGGTCCATTCGGCGTGGGCCTAGCCAAATAAAAGTTGATTCGACGTCGCAGTCGCCGAGCGCAGGCGGTGGCGGGCCCGCTCTGACCGAGAGCTGCAATCGGCGACAGCCTGGCCGAATGGGCCATTCAGTGACAACGTGGCCGAGTGCATCCAAAAGAGGACCCCCCGCCGCGCGAGCCCGTCTCGCTCGCAGACACCACTTCTTCCTCGCGTTGCTCCCTGCGCTTCTCTCTCCACCACGACGAACCACTCTCTTTTTTCACCATATTTCTTAGATTCAGCCCCGTTTAGCCACTAAAAATTCTGTCTAAAACCACTATAGAGATAGGGGAATCCCGATCTACTGATGGGTTAGCTCAGGACTCGATTTGGTGGTGGATTATTGGAGGAATGGTGGTGGTGCTAGGGTGGAGCAATGGCAATAGTGGTGCTGCGGTGGAGCTTGGAGCTGAGGCATTTGTGAGCTGCACCGTACTGCTTCTTTGGTGAACCGAGCCTGTTGTACCGAGTGGCTTCTCACGCTTCAAGGGTAAACTCTAATCACTCGTTAATCACAGTTATTGTATATGGTTATGCGGCTACTCGGGCTGTGGTTAGCAGGCTATTAGAATAGTTAGGAGGGTTTTAGTATATTATTTAAAATATTTGCGGATAGTTGTACATAGTTTTATTTTGATTAGGTGGATTTGTAGAAAAAAATTGGTAGGTGGATTTGTAGAAATATTATCCAGACTATTATCAAGAATATTTGCGGATAGTTGTACATATTTTTATTTAGAATAGGTGGATTTGTATAACGATTTGGCAGGTGGATTTGTAGGAATATTAGCCAGAATATTAGTATATTATTTAGAGTATTTACGCACTGTCGATAATTAATTATTTAGATTTTTTTATGTCAGCAGAGATGTCGAATGTAGTGAAGTTCGTATTTTACTATGGTCCTGGTAATATCGAATACTATGAATATGGAGCAGATTTGCGTGGGTTTCATTTTATGGAGTTGGATTTGACTGCCCCTCAAACCTGGAGTGTTAGTCAGTTGAAGGAATGGTTGACGGACTGTTTAGGATATAATCTCGAAACATACACCGTCAATGTCCAACTATTGTGGACAAAGTCTGCCAAGAAAATTTTCTGGATTTTGAAGGATGTAGATCATAACCGAGATTGGTTTAAATGGTTAAAAGGTTGCCAGGACAGGCAGATACACCCTATTGCACTAGTGCTTCCTATCTTAAAGGAGATCAATCCGCAAGCATCTGAAGGTGGACACGGTCCTGGCCATAGTGTTGAATCTAGTGGCGGAACGTTCTCTATGTCCAATACTGGAGGTGGTGGTTATGAATCAGACCAGAGCAGTCAAATAGGAGGAGGTGGTGGTGGTTACGAACCAGGGCAGAGCAGTCAGGATGTAGGTGGGGATACGAAAGTGGAGAGGTAGATGGGGACGAGGAAAGTGGGCACATGCAGGACACGATGGAGGATGAGGATTACATGGATGGTGAAAGTGGTGATTCTGATGATTCAAATAGTTCCGATGAAGAAGGCAATGGAGAGTATGAATCGATTCCTGCATCCTGGAATCAAGACATCTCCGGTGTCATGACCGTTAATGACTGCCATGATTCTGCCTGGAATATCACAAAAATAAAATTGCGCAGGGCGCTAGATATCCAGACAAGAAACATTTGCAAGATGCAGTCATTGCTTGGGCATTGTCTACACAGAGGGTTCTCAGTACAACCGTGTCAAATAAGAGATACTTGACAATGGAATGCGTGGATATTAATTATCCAGTTAGGGTGCATGGATATCTTCCTAAATATGACATAAGTTGGTTGGTGAGTGACATGGTGATCCACACATGTCAGCTTTCATCTATCCCTACAGATCATCGTAACCTCTCATCCACGCTTCTGGCTCGGTTGTTTTACACGGATATAGTGGAGAGCAAAGCGGTGGAAGTGAAGGCTATAATAAATAAAGTAAGGGTCATGTTTAATTACAATATTTCGTACGGCAAGGCTTTGAGGGCAAAGCAGAGGGCTCTTGAGGACAGGTTTGGTTCTTTTAGAGACGCGTATGACTCTGTGGTGAGACAGCTCCTTACAATGCAGGCAAGGAACCCAGACACCTATGTCGGCATCCAACACTATGTGATATCTGAGGATCCATCCGTAAAGGTGCTTCATCGAGTGTTCTTCTCTTTCTCTATGTGCATCCAAGCTTTCTCTTACTGTCGACCAGTTATATGTGTGGACGACACGTTTCTCACTGGCAAGTATAAGGGACATATCCTTACCGCCATTGGTCAAGACGACAACAATAAAATTGTCCCACTCGCCTTTGCTTTTGTTGAGGGAGAAAACACTAAAAGCTGGACATGGTTCTTCAGGCAGCTCAAGATAGCAGTTGTGAAAGATAAGCCCAATGTGTGCATAATTCATGATAGGCATGCAGGTATACTAAATGTGGTTAAACGTTTGACACATCCTGGGCTAAAGAACAAACACCTTGGCTCGACATGCAGAGCCATTGGTGCATGCGCCATTTGAGAGCTAGTTTTTTCTCATAGTTCAGGAACAAGAATCTGATGAATCTTTTCAAAAAACTGTGCAAGCAAAACTAAGAATGGAAGTATGATTTCATACATGCACATCTCGATGACTTCACTCAGAAACATGTCAGCGCTAGGAAAGCGGCCCAAACTGCAGCTATAGCTGCACATCAAGCAGCAGTTGCTGCCAGGATGCTACTGGAGAAGCGCAGCTGGAAGAAGAGCATGTAGGGCTTTGTGACTTGCCTGGATTTGATCCTCCTGGTACTAAGAGAAGGCTCGGGAGACAGATTAAAAAATTTCAATAGTGGATAGAGCACGATCCATTGGAGAGGTGGTCTTTGCTACACGACACCCATGGAGCTAGGTATGGTGTCATGACTACAAACCTAGCTGAGTCATATAACTTTGTCCTCAGAGGTGGCAAGGCTCTACCACTTACAGCCATTGTCGAGGGTATTTTGTATGGCACGATCAAATATTTCAGAGACAGACGACAGAAAGCTTAGTTGCATATATTAAACAATCCGAACACACGCTTCTGTCAAAAAATTATGGAGTACATGGATAAAAAGATGGCAAAAGCTCAGACACACACTGTCGTGGCTGTTGGTAATGCAGAGAGAAGGTTTGAGGTGCGGTTACCTACCGATAAGTTTGGGTGTGGTAATGAGCTAAGGACGCACGAGGTGAAGATTGGAAATGAGCAATGGCCAACCTATGAGTGCACATGCAACAAACCAAAATTGCTTAATCTCCCTTGCTCGCATGTGCTTGCTGCGTGTGGGCAGCTGGGGTTGGACGCAATCTCGTTCATGTCTCTATACTATCTAAAAGAATCTGTGATTAATACCTGGACAGGTGAGATGTCAGGATTTCGAGTAGTTGGTAATTTCAACATGGTAAACCCTGGTGAAAGGCAGTACATGAAGGGAATATGCCCGAGAGGCAATAATAAAGTGGTTATTATCTTATTCCATGTTTATGATAAATGTTTATTTTGCATGCTATAATTGTATTAATTAGAAAAATTAATACATGTGTGTTTAATAAACAAAATACAAAGTTCCTAGTACTGCCTCTCATATAAACTAGCTTGTTGATTAACAAGATGATCAAGGTTTCCTGATCATGGACATTGGATGTTGTTAATAACGAGGTCACAATAGTGGTGGAATGATGTGATGAACATACATCCGAAGTATAGCATTACGATCAGAGTCATTATGTTTATATTGCTATAACATCATACGAAGTAATCTTAGTCCTTAGACCATGAGATCATGTTAATCGCTAACACCAGAAGAGTATCTTGATAACATCAAACGTCACACCGTAACAGGGTGACTATAAAGGTGGGTTCAGTGCTACGAAGGTGTTATGTTGAGGCTCATGGATCAAGAGTGGTATTTGTCCATCCCGATGACAGATAGATATACTCTGGGCCCTCTCGGTGATATCACATTGAAATAGCTTGCAAGCAAGTGATGTGATCACTAGAATGTTATATCACGGGAATGAGAAAAGAGTGCATGTCGATAACGAGATCAAACTAGGTATTTGGATGCCAATGATCGAATCTCGGACATGTAATATATCGCGAGACAAAGGGATTTAGTTACGACGTTAAAGGTTCACACGATTACAAGAGTCATCGTTGAATATGTGGGAGTCAGTACGGATCTCCAGGTCCCGCTGTTAATTATTGATCGGAGAGGGGTCTCGATCATGCCTGCCTTATTCGCGAATCGTAGGGTGACACACTTAAGGGATACCGACACCATTTGGAGCAAATATGTTTCAGATAAAAATTTAAGAAAGCGCTGGAATTATTTCAATAGACACCGAAACTGTTTCGGGTGAAATTGCTGAAATTGGTTCTGCATGTAATATTGAAATGTTGCTGGGGTTTTTATGTGAATGTTTGTTAATTAAAGTAATTAACAAAATTCTGAATAAAATTAATAAAAGAGTTTTATTAAATGAGAGAGCATTAAATTTGGAGAAATTTAATGCATTTAAAGTGGAGACTTTAAAAGAGAATGTGAAGGGGCATTTTAATGTGGAGGGGGTTACCACCATATGAATGGGGGAGGTGAAGGGACACTCTCCCCTCCTCCTATAAAAGGCCCCCTCTCACTCCTTCTTCCTCACACCTCCTCATGAAGGATCTCTCTCCCTTTATCTGGAAAAGGAGTTGCTTCTTCCGCTGCTTTGCTGGAGCGAGGGACGGAGGTTGTCGGAGTACTGGACGTGTGTGCGATCACGGATACACCGCTGCTTTGCAGTGCTGGACTTGGTGGTGCTGGACTTGCTGGAGCTGGATCTGAAGGACGTGCTGGAGCCGGACCTGCTGGACTTCATCACGATCTTAAGATCGGCAAGTGTACGACTACATCATCCACGAGTTCCATCTCGTTAACAAAGCTTTGTTGTCTTCGAGGGTAAGTTCTCTATGGATGTATATCCACCCGTTCCTCTGTATCTAGTAGATAGATCTTGGCGTATAGTTCTCATCGTAGGAAATTTTTTGTTTTCTATGCTACGAACCCAACAGTGATATCAGAGCCTGATCTATGCGTAGGTGCTTTGCACGGGTAGTACACATATGTTTATATGTGGGCGACGATGATCATTTTATTGCATCTTCTATGTATTTGGGATATTTGTGGCATAGTGGGATGAAGCGACCCGGACCAACCTTACATGTCATCGTACATGAGACCGGTTCCACGACTGACATGCAACTTGTTTTGCATAAGTGGCTGGCGGGTGTCTGTCTCTCCTACTATAGTCAATATCTGATTTACAATGAGTTCCTAATAACTTGGTTATCCTCGTTGTGGTCCATGTTCATAGGTAAGACCGGTTCTATCTCCGAAAGCCCTAAGCCGCCACCGAAGGGGAGATTCGGGGTTCTATCTCCGAAAGTCCTAATACATTGCAAATTTATCTATAATTTTTGATGTTCCATGCTTGGTTTTATCTACTTTCTTGTGTTTTGTTCCAACTTCGGAGTACTTTTCATATGATTTCTTGGACTAACCTATTAACAAAGAGCCACAATGCCATTTGCCTGTTTTCTGCTGTTTTTGGTTCCAGAAAGTTAGAAAATGAATATTCTCAGAATTGGATGGGACAAAAGCCAAAGTTCCTTTTTACCGGAAGACTCACGGAGCCATAAGGAGAGTCGAAGAGGGGCCATAGGGTGGCCACACCACCCCTAGGCGCGGGTCCACCTAGGCCGCGCCAGGGCATGGTGTGGGCCCCCTGGCCGCCCACCGACCTTGCCCTCTGGCCTATAAGAAGCCTCCCGAAGCCAAAACCCTAAGTCGTCAATCAGAAATCCACGAAAAGTTCCGCTGCGCCGCCGCCACCGAAGGGGAGATTCGGGGGACAGAAAGTCTCTGTTCTGGCACCCTGCCGGGAAGGGGAAGTGCCCCCGGAGCCATCTCCATCGATCTCCACCACCATCTCCATCATCGTTGCTGATTCCCATGATGAGGAGGGAGTAGATCTCTCTCGAGGCTAAAGGTTCTACCGTAGCTATGTGTTCATCTCTCTCTCTATGCATGATCATATTGTGATCATGAGCTTGTAATATATAGATCTACCTTGCTACTCAAGTGCTTTAATAGATCTCTGCTCTCCCCATGTGTGTGAAAGTGACAGCGTGCACACCATGGTGGCACTTAGGCTAGAGATTACAAATACTTGTTATGAGTTATATTTGGAGTTGGATGTCTTTATGAAGTTGTGGTGTTTGTTGGACTCATCTAGTACTCAAGGTGACAGTGTGGGGTTTTCTAGATGGGAAAGATGGACTTTGAGGTGTGCTGTTATAGCCCTACCATCGATTAGAGTGTCCAACCGGAGAGTAGTTCAGCGTAGTATCATAAAGAGAAGATATTTATATGAGAGTGTTCACTAGTGAAAGTATGATCCCTAAGCCTTGTTTCTAAGCATTGAAACACCGTTTGCAATTAGATCTGTTACATGTTTGCTTGCTTCCATCTTTATTTCAGTTTGCCTTTAGTCTCTTCCACGCCATCAAAGTATTTTCTAGCACCGTTATCTTATATATATACCACTTGTATGTTACTATCTCTTCGCCGAACTAGTGCACATATACACCTGACAAGTGTATTGGGTGTGTTGGGGACACAAGAGACTTCTTGTATCTTGATTGCAGGGTTGCTTGAGAGGGAATACCTTTGACCACTTCCTCCCTGAGTTCGATAAACCTTGGGTGATCCACTTAAGGGAAAACTTGCTGCTGTTCTACAAACCTCTGCACTTGGAGGCCCAACAACTGTCTACAAGAATATAAGTGCGTAGACATCAAGATATTTTCTGGCGCCGTTGCCGGGAGGAAAGGTAAAAGGTATTCACACCGGAGGATTAAAGAAGAAGAACCTCCCATGACAAACGCCTATTTTCTGGCGCCGTTGCCGGGGAGGTAAAGTAAAAGGTACTCACATCCTCCGGTGTGAGTGCTCGAAGTTATTTCCTTTAGATTCTGCAATTTTGTCTTTTTGTTTCTTGTTTTCACTAGTTAGGCTTAATGGAAAACAACAACAAAATTAGAGAGCTTTTTATTATTTTTCCTAAGTTAGAACTTGAATTGTCTAAAAAGAAAATTAAAAAACCCATGGAACTTTCTTTGCATGCTAATAGCAATGTTATTAGTATGAATCTTTTGAACACCTTTGTTAGTAATGCTATGGAAACGTCTAAGCTTGGGGAAGTTGGTTCTTATGAAAATGATCTTTTTAGTTCCCCAGTTTTAAGGAAGAAAATTTGCTCTGATGATACTTTATCTCCCATATGTGGTAATTCTATTGATACTTGTGATATTTTGAATCCACATACTGAAAGTATCCCTTTTAAAATACCTATAAAAATTGTTGAACGTGTTATGAATAACTCTTATTTTGGAGATGGAACTGTCCATCCTGGTGATCATTTACTCTTTATACATGAATTATGCGGGTTGTTCAAGTGTGCAGGTATTTCAATGAACTAAGTTAAGAGGAAGCTATTCTCTTTATCACTTAAGGGCAAAGCAAGGGAGTGGTATGAGCTACTAGATGATCCTCATCATTTGGAGTGGAAGGAACTTGAATCTCTCTTTTACTCTAAATTTTATCCTCCTCATGAAATTCATAAAGATAGGAATTATATTTATAATTTTCATCCTCATGATGGAGAAAGTATTGCCCAAGCATGGGGGAGATTGAAGTCACTAATGCTCAAATGTCCCATTCATGAGCTCCCCAGGAATATTGTTATTAATATTTTTTATGCAAGGCTTTCAGGACATTACAAGGACTATCTAGATACTTGTTTAGAGGGATCCTTCACGAGTAAGGAGGTCAAAGCTAAGTGGGATATTCTTGAAACAATTCAAAGCAATACCGAAGATTGGGATAACAACAAAGGTAAAGAAATAGGTGTAAACTATGAGTATGATTGCATTAAGTCTTTCGCTGAAACTGCTGATTTTCAAGAGCTTAGTGCTAAATATGGTCTTGATCCTTAAATTCTTATTGATTGTTTTAAAACCTTTGCTTCTCATATTAATGCTCCTAAAGAAAAGTGGGACATGTATCATGAGCCTTTTAAAGACACTTGCATGGAAAATGATATTGTTGTTAATGATAGCAATAAACATGCTCAAACCTCTGAAAGTACTATTTCTTATAAGCATGTTAATTTTTGTGGAATACATAGACCTTGTGAGAATAATCAAATTGAAGATGAATATTGTATCACCCACAGGAATGAAAAAACTAGAATGTGGTATAGGGCTTTAAATGATCTTGGTAAAAAAGTTTGTGCCCTTTATCCTTTTATTTGTGAACTTTGCTTCGAAGTGGGTCATTTCAATTTTCAATGCTCAGGCCATAATAATATCCCTTCTAATCCAATGAGTACTGCAAGTTTGTATTGTGATGACATGATCACTCCTAATCAGCATGATGAACTTACATTATTTTTGGGGTGTGAAGAGTTATCAAGAAAAACCTCTTTGGTAGATATGGATGCTTTTGATATGAATAGTTTCCTACATGGTTGTCATCTTTATTGTGTTGATAATTGCCACACAAATACTTACATATAAAATATTATAGAAGATGAGATTACCAAAATATGATAGGACTAATATGTGTTTTGATATTATTAATGAAAAGAAGGAATCCTCCAAAGTTTCTTCTATTGTCTCTAACAATGAACCAGGGTATATGGAGAAGCTTCCTTTCAAGCCTCTCCCTCCTAAATAGAAGAAGAGAAAGAAGAAGAGGAGGAGTAAAAGGAGAGAGGAAACGGTATTTCCCCTAAGCATGTTGCTCCTATTATAGTTTTTGATGAGTCTGAACTCGATGATGTTCCTATGCCTATTACCTATAGTAGTGATCATGATTGGGAAAAGCACAGTACTTTTGATATTGAAAATCTCTTCAGTACCAATTCTAAAAATGATGATAATTGTTGTACCATTAGTGCTATCCATGTTCCTTCCAGTGATGATATGTTTACAAATGAACACACTTGGGAAGATAATTATTCTATTGCTTATGATGATACTATAGCTTCAATATATGATGATTGCAATGATGAATATGATATTTTCAGTCCACCTACTATTGAGGAGGAAAGTAATTATGATTACAATATTCATCCTATGTGGTTATGGTGATGAGAATAATAATGAAAGCTATTTTGTTGAATTTGCTCCAACTACAATTAATAAGAATGACTATGTTTATGTGGGGAGTATTAATTCTTTTATGCATGTGGCCCATGATAAGAATGTTTTATGTGATAGTTATATTGTTAATTTTATTCATGATTCTACTGAAAGTTATTATGAGAGAGGGAAACATGGTTTTATGTGTCTCAATAATATTAAGTTTCCCCTCTTTATGTTAAAAGTTTTGAAGCTGTACTTGTTTTGCTTTCCTATGCTTGTTGCTTTGTGCTTTCATGACTTGTTTCTTTACAAAATTCCTATGCATAGGAAGTGGGTTAGACTTAAATGTGTTTTGAATTTGCTTCTTGATGCTCTCTTTCACTTCAATTCATATTTCTTATGTGAGCATCTTCTCAAACTATCATGCCTAACTTAAAGGCGTTAAAGAAAAATACTTATTGGGAGATAACCCAAAAGTTTTAGATGAGTCTTGGAAGTTATTACCTCTTTAATAACCGCTCCTTATCCTTTTTATTTGCTTTTTCTGCCAAGAGTAACCTCTAATGAGAGTGAAGTAATGATTGGGAAAGTTGCTGTCCCCAAACAGATTTTTGTGCTTCACCGTAAAAATTCGTGAGAGAGCTATGTATGTATGATTGAGCTGTAATTCTTTGTGATGCTGCCCCAGGTTGTTATCTAACTTACGTTAGTTCAACACTTTTTCATTTGAGAAACATAAGGTCTTCGAAAAAATTCGTCTTTACCTGCTGGTCTGTTTTGACAGATTTCTGCCATTTTCTGCATTTGCTTCTTGTCGATTCCTTTTTGAGTTCTTTTGGGGAATTGAGCTTTTTGATGGAAGTGCTACAGTATCTAGTGTTCTAATGAAAGTTTATTTGGTGTTAGAACTGAACCTTAAGACTTATTTATCTTAAGTGCACTAATGTTGCTAATGAGATAGTGTGAAGTTTTATATGAAGGAAAAATTTCAGGTGTATGGAAGGAATGAGTAATGAGATGAAGGATGGACTAAAGCTCAAGCTTGGAGATGCCATGCGTGTCACCCCAAGAAATATCTAAAAAGTACAAGCGTCAAAGCTTGGGGATGCCCAAGGCATCCCCCTTCTTCATCAATAAAAATCCCAGGTTTCTTCCAAACGCTTCATTTTTATTGTTTCGTGCACATTTGTGTTTTTCTTGGAGCGTCTTCTTTTTTGTTTTCATTTTGGTTTTCATTTGCTTTGATTTGCTTAGTTTTCTGAATAAATTGGTTGGACCCCCTCTTTCATACATTGGTTTTCAAATAGTTTGGGTTGGATTGGAAAAGAGTAGGAAAGCTTATGCTTAAGTGATAAAGAGAGCTTGTTTTTTGACTGTGGCCCATGCTTTGTCATGCCATGCTTGATATTGTTTTGGATTTATGCTTAGTATTCTTTGCTGTAGCATGACTTGTTATAAAATATTGAGATTGCTTAATGTTCCTTGGATAAATCATACGTTGTTTTAGCATTATAAAGCATAGTATAGTGGTATTCTCCTTTGGTGCTTTATTTGGGTTGACTTGGCACATGCTCACACCATGTTATGACTATCTCAAGTCACCATAGCCTTTATGATCCTTTAGTTTTCAACTTGTAGTATCACTTTATGCTTCGATTAATGATGTTTTGTCGCTCTGCATGATTATGGCCATTATTGCTCTCTTAGTTTGTCGCTCCCAGTCTTTTGCTAGCCTCCACAACCAAGTATGAGTTCCACTCATGCATCCAACTCCCTAAACCAAGTTATTCCAAAGAGTCCACCATACCTACCTACTAGCTTATGCTATTCCAAGTATATTCATGCTTTTGTTTACCTTCCAAATTAAACTTGTTATGAGAAAACTAGTGATTAAAGCTCTTACAAGAATATAAGTGCGTAGACATCAAGCTATTTTCTGGCGCCGTTGCCGGGAGGAAAGGTAAAAGGTATTCACATCGGAGGATTAAAGAAGAAGAACCTCCCACGACAAATGCCTATTTTCTGGCGCCGTTGCCGGGGAGGTAAGGTAAAAGGTACTCACATCCTCCGGTGTGAGTGCTCGAAGTTATTTCCTTTAGATTCTGCAATTTTGTCTTTTTGTTTCTTGTTTTCACTAGTTAGGCTTAATGGAAAACAACAACAAAATTAGAGAGCTTTTTATTATTTTTCCTAAGTTAGAACTTGAATTGTCTAAAAATAAAATTAAAAAACCCATGGAACTTTCTTTGCATGCTAATAGCAATGTTATTAGTATGAATCTTTTGAACACCTTTGTTAGTAATGCTATGGAAACGTCTAAGCTTGGGGAAGTTGGTTCTTATGAAAATGATCTTTTTAGTTCCCCAGTTTTAAGGAAGAAAATTTGCTCTGATGATACTTTATCTCCCATATGTGGTAATTCTATTGATACTTGTGATATTTTGAATCCACATACTGAAAGTGCGTAGACATCATATACCGAATTGGTTGGTATGAAGTGTCATACAGGACAACGCTGTTGGGCCACGTAGAGATAAACAAAACGTTTTCCCTACGCGGTGATCCCGAGATCCAGCTCAGGTAGAAGGCCATGAGGATTACCACTAGACGCGCAGTTGCGGAATTGATGAAGCACGTCGCTTGATGCAGTGCAGTCCTCGCGATCCGTTCCGGTTCCACGATCCACGATATGTTCCTTCTTCATGATTGTCGAAGTGCTGAACGTACAGCACCTCCGTCGGTATCCACACGTACGAGGAGGAGCGCCGGCGATGGACTGCTAGGTCCGGTACGGCGGCGACAGGACGGACTGGGGCTAGGGTTTCCAACACATGGAGTGACCTAACCTTGTGCTCTAAGCACCTGCGCCCCAGCTTATATAGGGAGTGAAAGTGGGATCCACTCACTTGTGGCCCATTCACTAAAAAGGCCTATATTAGCCACTGCAAGTCTCACTTGCTGACTAAGTCCATGTCTCTATTTGGGTCCAACCCAAATAGGTTTCCTGTTTGGGTCTAACCCAAACTTGCTCCCGCTCTTAAGTGTGTGACCCGACAGGCTCATGGTAACCCGGACACGATTCCGAGTCTCACTCGTGATCGATCAGTTGGTAGCGGCTCCTAGCAGAACGTGCCAACTCCTAAGTACCAATAAGTCATGACGACATACCTTCCAATGCGACTTTCGTCTGAGTCCCTTTTGCCTCACGATATGCCTTGTCGGACTATAGGCGAATGACCGTCATCCCTTAAATAGTCCGACTCTCTTTCTCGATCCGAGATAAGTGATTCATCCGACTAACTCTTAGTCGGTTGCCTCGGTTAACACTTAACCATGACGCGCATGGCCATGCTTTCCGAATCATATCTTCCGAGAGGGCCCAGAGAATATCTCTCCAGATCGAGGTGCAAAATCCCGTCTTGGTTATTCACATCACGCAGCTTGATTCTCAGTCGACCCGAACTCCGCCTTTATAACTGCCCAGTGACGGAACAACGTTTGACAGAACCTAAGTCGGAGATCCTCAACTCGGATTGTGCAATAACCTCAGGTCTAAGGATTACATTGATTGAGACATGCAAATGACGACTTGTTAGTTGCATCTCAATATGGGTCAGTCCGACTCGCTAAACTCTTTAGCCGAATCCGTGTAAGTCGAAATAGCATCTCCATGCCCATGACAAGTGGAACCTAGTCATCTGCCGACTTTCACATTGGTCTAAGTTGTGTGTCCGGCACAACCTCAATGACCAAGGACAATTAGTATGAACAAGATGAATATGTAGTTCCACAATCAAATCACATATTTGATGATACATATCAGCAGTTCATACATGGACCATAACCTTATGAATACACAGGAATATCATCATTCATGATTGCCTCTAGGCAATATTCCCAACAGTCTCCCACTTGCACTAGAGTCAATCTTCCGACATCACATGTCTAGGCATCTGATGCCCATTGCTCTCAGGTGCACCTCATGCTTCGGCTGTGGAAGTGGCTTTGTCAACGGATCCGCAATGTTTGCATCCGTGTGTACCTTGCATAACTTGATATCACCTTGATCCACGAACTGGCGAATAAGGTGGTACCGCATGAGTATATGTTTGTTCTTCAGGTGTTGTCTAGGTTCCTTGGCTTGTGCAATAGCACCATTGTTGTCACAATACACGTCTAACGGATTGGACGAGCCCTAAACCACACCAAGATCCATGAGGAAATTCCTCATCCAAACGGCTTCTTTTGCTGCCTCCGAGGTAGCAATATACTCAGCCTCTGTCGTAGACGCAGACACCGTTTCTTGCTTGGAACTTTTCCAGCTCACAGCCCCTCCGTTTATCACAAACACATATCCAGATTGTGAACGAGAATCATCCGAGTCAGTGAGATAACTCGCATCCGTGTAACCCTTTACACTGAGTTCATCCTCACCTCCATAAACCAGGAACATATCCTTAGTCCTTCTCAAGTACTTGAGGATATTTTTAGCCGCTGCCCAGTGGATCTCTCCAGGGTCAGCCTGGTATCTCCTCACAACACTTAGAGCATAGGAAACATCCAGCCTAGTACAAATAATAGCGTACATGATGGATCCGATTGCAGAAGCATACGGAATCACACTCATCCGACTTCGCTCATCAGTTGTCGAAGGACACTGAGTCTTGCTAAGTTTTACGCCATGGGACATCGGTAAGAACCCCTTGTTAGACGATTCCATGTTGAACTTCTTCAACACTTTGTCCAAATATGTACTCTGACTCAATCCAATGAGCCGCCTTGATCTATCTTTATAGATCCGGATTCCTAGTATGTAAGTCGCCTCACCCAAGTCTTTCATCAAAAAACTCTTTTCCAATGATTCCTTGGTCTCTTGCAACATCTGGACATCATTTCCAATCAGTAATATGTCATCCACATATAAGATCAGAAAGTTCACTTTGCTCCCACTAATCTTCTTGTATAAACAAGAATCATGATCACTCTTGATGAAGCCAAACGATTTGACTACCTCATCAAAGCGAATGTTCCAACTCCGAGATGCTTGCTTCAACCCATAAATGGATTTCCGAAGCTTGCATACTTTGTCAGCATTATCCGGATCGACAAAACCCTCGGGCTGTATCATATACACGTCCTCGGTTAAATTTCCATTAAGGAAAGCCGTCTTGACATCCATCTGCCATATCTCATAGTCGAAATAGGCTGCTATAGCTAACATGATCCGAACTGATTTAAGCATCGCTACAGGAGAAAAGTCTCATCGTAGTCAACTCCTTGAACTTGTCGGAACCCCTTCGCGACAAGTCGTGCTTTATAGATAGAAACATTTCCATCCATATCAGTTTTCTTCTTAAAGCCCCATTTGCACTCGACGGGTCTTGCACCGTCTGGCAGATCAACCAAGTTCCAAACTTGATTTTCATCCATGGACTTTAATTCGGATCTAATGGCTCCAAGCCATGACTCGGAATCAGAACCCACCATCGCTTCCGAATAAGTTGTCGGCTCATCACTGTCCAACAGCATCACATCACGAACACTTCGCAACCTAGCCGATCTTCACAGTGTCAGTGCAGTTTCCGGCTCAGGTACCACGTCCAGCTCAACCTCTAAGGCATTTGCCGACTCGCTGCTAGCCGACATGTCTCGAATTTCTTCGAGATGCACCGTACTCCTACTGACTCCCCGACTGAGCAACTCTTTCTCAAGGAAGACACCGTTTCGAGCGACAAACACTTTGCCCTCTTCTCGGTTGTAGAAGTAGTAACCCAGGGTTTCCCTCGGATATCCCACGAAAATACACTTATCCGACTTAGCTGTAAGCTTGTCCGACTGAAGTCGCTTGACAAAAGCTTCACATCCCCAAATCTTAAGAAAATAAAAAACTCGGCTTCTCGCCAGTCCACATCTCATGCGGTGTCTTCTCTACCGACTTTGATGGTACTCTGTTTAGTGTGAACGCTGCAGTTTCTAGACAATAACCCCAAAATAATAAAGGCAGATCTGTTCGACTCATCATTGATCGTACCATGTCCAATAAGGTCCGATTCCTCCTTTCCGACACACCGTTTCTCTGCGGCGTTCCTCGAGGAGTGAGCTGGGGAACTATTCCACAACTCTTTAGATGGTCATCAAACTCATGGCTCATGTACTCACCTCCTCGGTCCGACCGAAGAAACTTTATTTTCTTGCCAAGTTGATTTTGTACCTCATTCTGGAATTCCTTGAACTTTTCAAAGGCTTCTGACTTATGTTTCATCAAGTAGATATATCCATACCTACTCAAATCAGCAGTGAAGGTAATGAAGTACACATAACCACCTCTGGCTGTCGTGCTCATCGGTCCACATACATCACTATGTACTAGTCCCAATAAGTCGGATGCCCTTTCACAACTCTTTGCAAAAGGTGTCTTGGTCATCTTGCCGAGAAGGCAAGATTCGCATGTCTCGAACGACTCCAAGTCGAACGAAGTTAGGAGTCCATCATCATGGAGCTTCTTCATGCGTTTCCAGCTTATATGACCAAGCCGACAATGCCAAAAGTAAGTCATATTCAGATCATTTGGTTTTAACTTTTTCACATTTATATTATAGACAGATTCACCCTCAAGATTCAAAATAAATAACCCGTCCCGACGGGCGCAAAGCCATGAAACATATCATTCAAATATAAAGAACAACCATTATTCTTAATATTCGACTCATAGCCCTGTCTCATCAAACATGAGGCAGAAATGATGTTTCGACTAAGCACTGGAACATAATAACAATTATTTAGCTCCATTATGAATCCAGAAGGTAAATGAAGTTGCATTGTGCCGACTTCCAACGTAGCGACTCTCGCTTTGTTTCCGACTCTAATGTCAACCTCGCCTCTTGCCACGCTCCTAGTTCTTACCAATCCCTGCAACGAGTTGCAGATGTGAATGACTGATCCGGTATCATATACCCAAGAACTACCAGGTGCATCAGCAAGATAAATGTCTATAACATTGCCAACAAGCGTACCTGAGCCGGAAGTCACACCTCCGCTCTTGGCTTTATCAGCCAGATACTTGCTGCAATTCCTCTTCCAGTGGCCATCCGACTTGTAGTAGAAGCAAGTGGATCCGGCTGTAGGAGATGGCTTAGTCCCTGAGGAAGCGCTTTGGACTGCGTCCTTCGCCTTACCTCCTGACTTTGCCTTCTTCTTCTTAGTCCAAGAACTCTTCTTGAACTTAGCCTTGTTTTGTACCATCAACACTTGACTGGCACCTTTCTTGAGATCCACCTCAGCCTGCTTGAGCATCCCATGTAATTCAGTGAGCTTCTTATCCATACCATGCATGTGGTAGTTCGATATGAACTGACCATACACACTAGGAAGAGAGTTCAGAATTATGTCTGTAGCGAACTCTTCGCTTATGGGGTAGCCAAGCATTTCCAGAGACTGCACGTAACCAACCATCTTGATCACATGCGGACTCAGTGGATCGCCATCCTTAAGCTTGCAGCTCAACAAAGCCTGAGAGACTTGATACCTCTCAGTCTTTGCCTGAGCCTGGAACATACTTTTGAGGATTTCGATCATATTGTAGGCCTCAACATTCTCGAACTGCTGCTGCAAGTCCGGTTCCATGTGAGCAAGCATAAGATAGCTAATCTTCGTGGATTCATCACAAATCCGACGGTAGGCATTGGTGGCTGCGATAGTCGCATTCTCATCCGGCTCAGCTGGAAGTGGGCTATCTAGGACACGATCCCTTTTTTCTTGTTTGAGAACAATTCTCAGATTACGATACCAGTTGGTGAAATTAGTTCCATTCAGCTTATCTTTCTCTAAGATGGTTCTCAAAGCAAAACCGGAAATCTGAGGAAGACTGCTAGGTGCCATTGATCTACAACAGAAAATATGCAAAACACTTAAGACATGTATCCATAAAAGAGCAAGCATATTAAACACTTTAATATTTATGCTCCCACTAGAACCAACACCCCTCCGATGGTTACTTAGTGATTCAGGACCCTAAATAAGCAAGTCGACTAGTGAGCTTTAGCATCACCGCTAGCCGTCAAGTGATCTAGGTAGACAACTCCTTGTAAATCGTATCTCATACGACTCCTGTTGGATGGGTGGCATCACATGCCCCGGCTCCCATCCGACTTTTCCCCAAGTCCCACAACCGTTGTGATAGACCTGTCTAGATTACCAAGTGCTTCCGCTGTAAGAGTCCGACTCGAACCCACCTAGTCGGAAAGAATTGATAGCACCTCAATTTTATGAGCCCACTACCAAAAATGTCCGACTTGTGATGGTGCAGCACTTGGCGGGGAAAACGACTAGACCTTCTTTGAGGGATTATATTCTACCAACTATCTAATAGAGGTAAAACAGAGACATAACAATAACACAAAATAAAAGCAATTATAATGTGAAATGGTATGGCTCTCTTCATGGCGATCTCCATCTCCATAAAGCCTGTAATCCGACTCGTGTCAACTCTTGTCACGTGCCGTCTTACACCATGTAGCCGACTTGTACACCGACTTGCATGCTATCCGGATTCTCCAAATAGCTACACTAGCTAGTAATCCAAATTACACAGAGAATCTGACACGCAGGCCGTTATACAATAAGATGACAGCACCTAGGCTCCAGCCGGCTGAAAAAATCCATGATACGCAGATCACGTATGGATTACACATATCACATGCACATAAGCCATACCATTCACAACATCATCCTGCAAAAAACAAGTTATGCATAGATACGATATCTACCGGTGTTGTGAAACTCGTAACGACATCTAAGGCGCTACGACAGGGCAAAGCCGGCGGTTCCGGACATGGATTTCATCATCGGATAAAACAATTTTACCCAAATCCGATCCGGACTCCGATTCGAGCAAACCCTTTGATCTTCGATCACCGCATCCGGGTTTACGTGTCACAGTCTACCCTGATGGCGGAAACCGACCGGTAGGGGTATGTCGTTCCACGACCTTAGCAGTTAGATCACGGAAACCAGATCATCCATTCCCCCGAGTACAGTTGATCCAATCAACTTTGTACAAAACCGATCTATCTCATAGATCGACCACCAAAACTGCAATTAGATCCAATCTAACGCCAACCGCATATCACATATGCGCGATCTCGAGCCTAAAACCAGAAGCTGACGCTCTGATACCACTGTTGGGCCACGTAGAGATAAACAAAACTTTTTCCCTACGCGGTGATCCCAAGATCCAGCTCAGGTAGAAGGCCACGGGGATTACCACTAGACGCGCAGTTGCGGAATTGATGAAGCACGTTGCTTGATGCAGTGCAGTCCTCGCGATCCGTTCTGGTTCCACGATCCACGATCCGTTCCTTCTTCACGATCGTCGAAGTGCTGAACGTATAGCACCTCCGCCGGTATCCACACGTACGAGGAGGAGCGCCGGCGATGGACTGCTAGGTCCGGTACGGCGGCGACAGGACGGACTGGGGCTAGGGTTTCCAACACATGGAGTGACCTAACCTTGTGCTCTAAGCACCTACGCCCTATCTTATATAGGGAGTGAAAGTGGGCTCCACTCACTTGTGGCCCATTCACTAAAAAGGCCTATATTAGCCACTGCAAGTCTCACTTGCTGACTAAGTCCATGTCTCTATTTGGGTCCAACCCAAATAGGTTTCCTGTTTGGGTCTAACCCAAACTTGCTCCCGCTCTTAAGTGTGTGACCCGACAGGCTCATGGTAACCCGGACACGATTCTGAGTCTCACTCGTGATCGATCAGTTGGTAGCAGCTCCTAGCAGAACGTGCCAACTCCCAAGTACCAATAAGTCATGACGACATACCTTCCAATGCGACTTTCGTCTGAGTCCCTTTTGCCTCACGATATGCCTTGTCGGGCTATAGGCGAATGATCGTCATCCCTTAAATAGTCCGACTCTCTTTATCGATCCGAGATAAGTGATTCATCCGACTAACTCTTAGTCGGTTGCCTCGGTTAACACTTAACCGTGACAAGCATGGCCATGCTTTCCGAATCATATCTTCCGAGAGGGTCCAAAGAATATCTCTCCAGATGGAGGGGCAAAATCCCGTCTTGGTTATTCACATCACGCAGCTTGATTCTCAGTCGACCCGAACTCCGCCTTTATAACTGCCTAGTGACGAAACAACGTTTGACAGAACCTAAGTCGGAGATCCTCAACTCGGATTGTGCAATAACCTCAGGTCTAAGGATTACATTGATTGAGACATGCAAATGACGACTTGTTCGTTGCATCTCAATATGGGTCAGTCTGACTCGCTAAACTCTTTAGCCGAATCCGTGTAAGTCGGAATAACATCTCCATGCCCATGACAAGTGGAACCTAGTCATCTGCCGACTTTCACATTGGTCTAAGTTGTGTGTCCGGCACAACCTCAATGACCAAGGACAATTAGTATGAACAACATGAATATGTAGTTCCACAATCAAAACACATATTTGATGATACATATCAACAGTTCATACATGGACCATAACCTTATGAATACACATGAATATCATCATTCATGATTGCCTCTAGGGCATATTCCCAACAAACGCAATTCATGAACTGCAATGGCCTTAGTAACTAGCAAGAGAATAAGTGATGATGTTCATCAAAAACAAATAAAGTGTTATTGTGTTTTTCGTTGTTGTCAAACCTAGCCTTCAAGATTTGTTTTAATAATTGTTATTTTTGTTCTGGTATTACGAGAACAATGGTTGTTCAAATAAATACCGTATTCCATAAAGGATGGATGAACTTTAACAAGTCTAGTGGGAGAAATCACATCCATAAACACTATTGCTAAAATGTCGCAAGACAAATGATTGAAAGATCACTTATGAAGTGACATCGCTGTTTAAATTATATTGGAAAGAAAACATGAAGAAACTCCATGTTGATGGATTTTTGGAATCATTGATTTTGATCAATTGACGCTTGTGAAACTTTCCTCGAGATAATTGAAACTCCGTCCATAGGCCAAAGAGGAACGGTTGACTAACTTATTGGATATTATGCATGTTGATGTATGTAGTCCATTATGTGTAGCCATATGCGATGGATCTTTTTTGCTTCATATGCTTTTTCTAGAAAATTGAGTAAATATATCTATCTATTTACTTAATAAGGAAGAAGTATGAAACATTTGAAAATTGTTCAAATACTTTCAAGATGAAGTGGAAAATCATTGTAACAAGAAAATAAAAGAGTTTATGATTTGATCATAAAGGAAGATATTTGAGTTACATGTTTGCAAAACACCTAAGATTTGAGAAATTGTTCCATGATTTGTGTTTCCCGATAAACCATAGGAGTATGGCATATTCGAGAGTTGAAATCAAACCATGTTTGACATGGTAAGATCAAAGGTGTCATTTATAAAACTGTCATTATGTTTTAAGGATTGAAGCTTTAGAGACTACCGATTTTACACTGAAAAGAGCACCATCGTGATCCGTTGAAATGACACCATACAAGTTATGGTTTGGGATAAAACCCGAATTGTCTTTTCTAAATGTTGGTATACTATGCATAAGTAAAATGTTTACAACCAAAGTCGAATAAGCACGTCTTTCTAGGTTATCCCAAAGAATTTTTTGGGAATTTCTCCATAACACCGAGGACAAAAGAGTTTGTTACTTGGAACGTCAAGTTTCTTGAGAAGGAATTTTTCGCGAAAAGTTAAGTGGGAGGACAATAGAACTTTGATAAGATTATTGAACCTTAGGTATATGTGCTAAGTAGCGCAGCGCTGGAAAGTGTCCCGGTGGTGGCCACAATGCTCATGGCTCCCGTGATTACAAAGGTTGTGATCTTGGAGATTAGAGTTCCTATTGAACCGTGTGGGTCGGTAAGAATCAAATAGTGTGATTTGATAAGCAAGTAGTTATTGTTTTAACAATGATGAACCGACTACATGCAAAGAAGCGATGATGGGCCCTGACTCCATAAAATGACTAGAAGTCATAGAATCCGTGATAGTATCCATACACGAGAAATCAAGTTTCTGAAGTTGGAAGACCCTCTGAAAAGGCGTAAAGCCTATCGGTCGTGTTTGGGTCTATAAAGAAATAGACATGGATGCTTAACATCTATGAAATAGTCGACATGTCGGAAAGAAGTTTACGGCAATGTTCAAGGAGTTGACTATGACAAGATTTGATCTTTCATAGCGATATATAGTCTTGACGGGTTAATGTAGCAACCACTACATATAATTTGGTATATGGTAGTTGAATAAACAAAACAAGGTTCTTCTAATAGAACTGTTACCTAGGACGTGTACATGACATGGTCCGAAGGGTTTTGTTAATTCAAAGGGTGCTAAAAGGGCATGCAAACTTCAATAGTTGAAGTAAGCATAGCGGAGTTGGAATCTTCACCATGATGAAACTGTTAAAAGAGTTTAAATTCATCGGAGATGATGAAGATGCTTGCATTTGCAAGAAATTAAGTGGGAGCGCTGTTGATTGGAAATGATGTATCTTGTATTGACACAAGTTAAGAATTTCATTAAAATAAGATTTCGATGAAAGACTTGGGCAAAACTGGAATATTTGGCATCAATATCTATATGGATAGATTGGGGCGCTAATATGGTTGTGCCAGACATACATATATGAGATATTGAAAGGGTTCAATATGGAAACAAGAAGAAAGGTTATTGCTGCATGGAAAAGATTGTATCAAGATTCAAGTGTTTCAACACTTGGTGAGTAAAATCACATAAAGATTTTGATCGATTATACCATGATATGTATATATCCAGAATGTCCTATGCTCTAAATGTTATGAGCACATACTAGAATGATTCATAAGATGATCATTGGACAATAGTAAAGATATTCTTATGAGCTTTGGAAGAACTAAGAATATATCATGTATAAGTGACAAATAGTTAAAGGTAGTTCATTGTAAAGTGTTACATTGATACTAGTTTTGTCACAAGATACAAATTAAATTTATGTCAAATTTAGACTATGGGTGGCACAATGTAATGGAAAGGATGTTCTATGATGGATTTGGATGAGTTCCAAAGTTGAGACATTGTGACAGATACTACAACAAAAAGGCCAAGTATATAACTGCTATAGTAGCAGCAAAGGAGGGCATTTGTGTTAAGTAGTTTGTTATCAAACTAGGTGTGGTTCAAAGTGGGCTAATACTGTGAAGATATATTGTATGACAATAATATCAACATATTTTACCCAAACGAACTAAAGGTATCACCAAAGGACCAAATTTATACAATGCCATCTCATTTGAGAATGAGTGATGTGTAGAGACGCAAAGACATGCAAATACACACGGACCTGAAACTATCAGATCCGGAGATTATGTTCACCACTAGCAATCGCGTATATGCAACACCAGAAAGCCATAGGTGTTCAATACGCAAAGATTTTCAAACTAGATTATAGACTCTAGTGCAAGTGGGAGACTGAAGGGAATATGCCCGAGAGGCAATAATAAAGTGGTTATTATCTTATTCCATGTTTATGATAAATGTTTATTTTGCATGCTATAATTGTATTAATTGGAAACGTTAATACATGTGTGTTTAATAAACAAAATACAAAGTTCCTAGTACTGCCTCTCATATAAACTAGCTTGTTGATTAACAAGATGATCAAGGTTTCCTGATCATGGACATTGGATGTTGTTAATAATGAGGTTACAACATTGGTGGAATGATGTGATGAACATTCATCTGAAGTATAGCATTACGATCAGAGTAATTATGTTTATATTGCTATAACATCATACGAAGTAATCTTAGTCCTTAGACCATGAGATCATGTTAATTTCTAACACCAGAAGAGTATCTTGATAACATCAAACGTCACACCGTAACAGGGTGACTATAAAGGTGGGTTCGGTGCTACGAAGGTGTTATGTTGAGGCTCATGGATCAAGAGTGGATTTGTCCATCCCGATGACGGATAGATATACTCTGGGCCCTCTCGGTGATATCACATTGAAATAGCTTGTAAGCAAGTGATGTGGTCACTAGAATGTTATATCACGGGAATGAGAAAAGAGTGCATGTCGGTAACGAGATCAAACTAGGTATTTGGATACCAATGATCGAATCTCGGACATGTAATATATCGCGAGACAAAGGGATTTAGTTACGACGTTAAAGGTTCACACGATCACAAGAGTCATCGTTGAATATGTGGGAGTCAGTACGGATCTCCAGGTCCCGCTGTTAATTATTGATCGGAGAGGGGTCTGGATCATGTCTGCATTATTCGCGAACCGTAGGGTGACACACTTAAGGGATACCGACACCATTTGGAGCAAATATGTTTCAGATAAAGATTTAAGAAAGTGTTGGAATTATTTCAATAGACACCGAAACTGTTTCGGGTGAAATTGCTGAAATTGGTTCTGCATGTAATATTGAAATGTTGCAGGGGGTTTTATGTGAATGTTTGTTAATTAAAGTAATTAACAAAATTCTGAATAAAAATAATAAAAGAGTTTTATTAAATGAGAGAGCATTAAATTTGGAGAAATTTAATGCATTTAAAGTAGAGACTTTAAAAGAGAATGTGAAGGGGCATTTTAATGTGGAGGGGGTTACCACCACATGAATGGGGGAGGTGAAGGGACACCCTCCCCTCCTCCTATAAAAGGCCCCCTCTCACTCCTTCTTCCTCACACCTCCTCGTGAAGGATCTCTCTCCCCCTCTAGTATTATTTCTCCATGGTCTCGGATTAGCGAGATACATGTTCCCGGTGGCTTTATCTGGAAAGGAGTTGCTTCTTCCGCTGCTTTGCTGGAGCGAGGGACGGAGGTTGTCGGGGTGCCGGACGTGTGTGCGATCACGGATGCACTGCTGCTTTGCGGTGCTGGACTTGGTGGTGCTGGACTTGCTGGAGCTGGATCTGAAGGACGTGCTGGAGCCGGACCTGCTGGACTTCATCACGATCTTTAGATCGGCAAGTGTACGACTACATCATCCACGAGCTCCATCTCGTTAACAAAGCTTTGTTGTCTTCGAGGGTAAGTTCTCTATGGATGTATATCCACCCGTTGCTCTGTATCTAGTAGATAGATCTTGGCGTATAATTCTCATCGTAGGAATTTTTTGTTTTCTATGTTGCGAACCCAACAGTACATCCCCCACCCTGCTCTAATGCGAACAGGCAGAGGAAGACGCCAGTGTAGGCACATCCGGAATGACATGGATGAATCAGAACTGGAGGCCCAACGCGACAGTGTTTTCTATGCAATGATTTTGGCCATAGGGCAAGGTGTTGTCCCAAGTTCGGAACAGGCGTAGTACCTACGCGAGGCCGTGGTACCCGGGCTCGAAGAGGCAGAGGTCGCAGGCGAACTTAGGTTCTAATGAACTATGTTCCATGTGTAGTATGTGATGAACTATGTTTTAGTTTGTAATATATGATGAACTATGTTTTAGTTTGTAATATGTGATGAACTATGTTTTAATTTGTAATACGTGATGAACTCTGTTTTAATTTGTAATATATGAGAAACTATGGTTTAATTTGTAATACGTGATGAACTATGTTTTAATTTGTAATATGTGATGAACTCTGTTTTAATTTGTAATATATGAGGAACTATGGTTTAATTTGTAATACGTGATAAACTCTGTTTTAGTTTGTAATATATGAGGAACTATGGTTTAATTTGTAATACGTGATGAACTATGTTTTAATTTGTAATATGTGATGAACTCTGTTTTAATTTGTAATATGTGCAGAAATGGCGAGAAGATATAGTTTGCTCAGTGAATATATTGAGAAGAAACATCGTGCTAGAATCTTGCAGGATGAACCTAACTCCCTCGAGCCCTTGGTCACTCGCACTCCTAACATAAACTGGAGGATACACCCGACTTGGGTTCCTAGGTACGATTTTATTGTAATCATGCATTACAACAATTATGCTTGGACGCACTAAGTCTTTTGTCACTCTATTTTGATATGCAGGTTGAAGTGGGTCGGGCTTTTACCTTTTGCTCGTCTAGTTGAGGACACTGGAGACTCTACACGTCTACTATATGACCAGTCGTTGCTCAGCTACTTGGTTAACCGCTGGAGGCCCGAGACACACACTTTTCACTTCCGTTAGGGAGAAATGGCTCCTACTCTCCAGGATGTGTCTTACCTGTTGGGACTTCCTTTGGCAGGCCAGCCCATTGGGCCGCTGGATGCACCAGCCAGTTGGCAAGCCAATATGGCCCAACGTTTCGAGGGTATTAGTGCCGTTCCATTTGACCACGATGATCACAAGCCCAAGTTTGACTGGTTACTAGGATTTCAGGTGTGTTCGATAACTTGTTAGTCCAATTGTCTTTACGCATCGCACCATTCTATGTTTTTTGGTACTAAGCTATCTTTGCATTAATGCAGATCCAACGGTTAGGCTATCCAGAGCTCTAGTTGACTGAGCCACATATCACTCGGTGCTTGGAGGCATACTTACTTTGGCTTCTCGGGAAGGTGATGTTCACCGAGAACCATGTCACCACTATCACCGCTCGCTATATCCCTATTGCATTGGAGATTGCTAATGCAACAAGTGCCGACATGATTACACAAAGGAGTTGGGGTTCTGCGGTCTTGTCATCTACGTACAGAGGTATGTGCAGCGGTTGCCAGCGTAAAGCTCCTAGGTCAGGCTTGCTTGGATGCCCTTTACTGTTGCAGCTTTGGTCCTGGGAGCGGTTTCCTATTGGGCGACCGAACGTAGTTGTTGAGACGGCATACCCATCGCATGCATTAGGTGACCCTCTGACAGGACTGTTTGATGCAGACCGCATCGACTTACCGACTTTTGGTACAGTTTGGACACGTCGCAAGGTATGTACAAAGTTTTAATTAGTTCATGTACTATATGACTAGAAATGACATGTGTTCTTTGGCAGAGACGCTTTTCTCATGCTTAGGTGAGGGGTTGCTACCCCGCTTTCTCCGAGCAGTTTGACGTGCTACCCCCCTTTTCAGGGTGGAGGTTCATCGTGGCAGCCTTAGCAGCAGCCACCTTTTCAGGGTGGAGGTTCGTCGTGGCAGCCTCAGCAGAAGCAGCCACGTTTTCAGGGTGGAGGTTCTTCGTGGCAGCCATCTATTGGCCACTCTCCCGCGCTGAACTATGGCTTTCGTCCACAGCCGCAGTCACAGGGTATGCGTCTTACACAATACCGAGACTAGCTTCATATCAATTTCTTATATACTTCGGTATTCATATGCAGGAGCCTTTGGAGTGCATGGCTCTATGCCTGACTATCAGGGATCTTTTTCTGGATCGGCGTGGACGAGTGATCATGAGGTGGAGCACAACACTCAGGACTTCTTGACACAGAGCAGTTGGATCAACATTTTTCAGACCCCCACACAGGAGACTCAGTACGACGAGCATGGCTCAGTGATTCTTCCTCGATACGTTCGGGCGCCCATTAGGTACGGTTGGACACCACGGGAGCAACCACGTGAGCGTCAAGGCAGACGACGACGCTAATACCTCTCTCAGCCAGAGTAGTACTAGGTCTCTATCTATCTATCTATCTATCTATGTATGAGACATATGTCTATCTATGTGTGAGACATGCACCTTTCTATGTGTGAGACATTTCGCAATGTTATTCATTTCTTGGTCGAGAGCGCTAACAAACGACTACAAGAGATAATTAGGATACAAACGAGATAATTAAGATACACACATGAGCTACAAGGGAGAATTGTTCTATCCCTACGATGATGCCTTCTTCACGGCCTGCTCTTCTTGCCCTTACCCTTCGACGATGCCTCGACCGATGATGGCTTGCCCTTACCCTTCGACGATGCCTCGCCTTTACCCTTCATCTTGGCCAGCCTTTCGTCCCACTCAGCTCTCCACTTAGTCCCAATGGCAGGCGTCATGAATATATCATCTTCATCTTCACTCTCTTCTAGCTTTTCATTGCTCTTCTTGGCATGCGCCTTGTTCACGGTCTCGGCCTTGTCACGCTTTGCTCTATCCCTGGTACCACCGACAGACGGCATGAAGAGATCGTCGGAGTCTTCACTCTCTTCTATCCAAATCCAAGGGAGCGTGATGTTCTGCTGCCTTGCCCCTTCATTAGACAATCTTTGCTTGCTCCACCTAGCATTGATCCGAAGTAGCTCTTGCCGTATCTCCTCTAGAGTCCTATTCGGCTAGCCTTTTCTATGCAAACCCTCACCCAGCTTAGTGAGGAGACAATCACTACCAATTAGTTCCTCTAACGGGGCTGGATTGTTGTCTATCCTAAAGTTCCTAGCCAAATGAAAAAGGTTGACAGACATGTCTGTCACGAAACTGCGATCGTAGGGAAAACTGGGAAACATACTGGCTACAAGGGTTTGCTTAAACAACTGCGTGAGGAGGGGTTTTTATAGGGTAAATGAACAGAAAATGGCGGGAAACATTTTGGCAGGAAACATTTTGGCGGGAAACATTTTGGCGGGAGATATTTTGGCAAGGAACATTTTGGCGGGAGATATTTTGGCTACATTGTCTCCAAAATAAAATGACATGTTGAATTTAAGATACATCACAATACTATAACTGAAATGAAGTTACATCAAGACACTACAACTGAAATTAAGATAGATCAAGGCACTACAACTGAAATTAAGATAAATCGGGACACTACAACTGAACTGAAGTTACATCATGACACTACAACCGAAATTAAGATACATCGGTACTGAGACATACGTTAACCTTCCCTAAGTCCAGCGCAGGTGCTTCCCGGTCTTGTCCCCACGTTCCTCTACCGCCCGCGTCTCGGCAGCTCTTTCTCTTAATCTCTTCCTTTCCATCTCACGGGTCTCCTTGCGCACCTGTTCCTGCCGCTCCTCTTCCTCCCTTCTCTTCCTGTCCAGCTCACGGTTTCGAGCTTGCTCTGCTCGGAATTCTTTCATTTCCCTCTCCCGTTCCTTCTTCCCGTTCGCGGTCTTCCTTTCAGCATGTTTCTCATCAAGAAAGATCTTCCTTGCACGTCGGCTCCTGCCCGCAATCTCCTGCACGGCCCAAGCTGGCTCCTCCGTGTCAATTCAATGGTACCACTTGCAAAGTGGAGGACGAGACTGCAAGCAAATCAATGGAATGAATAAAAGAACACATGGTAACATGAATGGTTCATATTAACCATACTCTGAGAACATACCGGAGGCCTTTCGTACGACAAACTTGCTTGCCGGGGCAGGCTTGCGTCGTAGTTGGACACATGAAAAACTTCATGCTCATGCAGGTGGAAAAATCGATCGACTCCTTAACCTTGGCGCGATGGCCGCACCAACAACGCTCGTGTGTCACCCTTGTGGCAACCTAGCATCTTTCATCTTCCTAGGCATATACCCTGGATCCGAACAAGGCACACTCATGATGTAGAGGAGAAGAAATGCGAGAGAAAGAGAAGAAACAACTGAACTGGGTGAAGAGAGAACATCTCGGTGCCCGAATTTATAGAGGCAATGGAAAGAATAGGCGGGAAAAAACGGCGGGAAAACGTGGCGGGAATCGGCTGACGGGAAATCATGACGGGAATAGGTTGGCGGAAAATAGTGGCGGGAATCGGCTGGCGGGAACCGAAAACTAATCTAGATGTTTAGGGCTTGCAGTGATTAAACATGTGTTAGTTATGCATTGATCATGCAGGATTTGGCCAGGGCCTGGCCGATTAGTCCAATCGATGAGGGCCTCGCCGATTGGGCCATTCGGCCTGCCTCTGACCGAGAGAGGCACTCGACTATGCCCTGGCCGATTGGTCCAGCCCCCCTCGGCTAGGTCCTGACCGACTGGGTAATCGGCCATGCCCTCACCGATTGCAGCTGGCTGACACTACCTACATCTGTAAAATCTTAAATTCACGCGACAGTTATGAAATTAATTAAAAAATGTATTATTTGAAAAAAAAATCGCCTCTTCCTCCAGCTCCCTGGCTGTGCTCGCGCTCGGCGACGAGGCCGCCCGCTCCCGGCCGCTCCGTCGCCTGGCCGCCCGCGCTCGGCGCTCCGCCAATATGACGTGCTAGCTGACTGAATCGCATGTCGGTATGTGCTTGCTAGCTGAATCTGTGGGCATGTGGCCGCGCTCAACTGATTCACATGTGCTTGCTAGCTGAATCAATTGTGCTAGCTGAACTGTTTACGAGCTAATCTAGTTGATCTGCCCGAGGCTGGGTGGGGCGCGACGTTGTGCTTGCATTTGAGGAGGGAGTTCAGCGGTGGGGTGGTGCTTCAGTTCCATGTGAGGAGGGAGTGGGGCGGCGGAGCGATGGGGAAAGATACGGAATTTTGGTTGAGATGTGGAAATTTTTAGAATCATCTTTTTTTTCTTGTTTGATCTTCTTTTAATGCACATATGTTAAAAAAGGTGTATTGGGGGCTCTATTTTACAGCTCATTGTGAAGGGCTATTGTTCACCGCTTCCAGCTCGCTGCAAATTAGAGTCTCTGGTGGAGGTCGCGGTGGCGCCGGGCGCTCTATCCGGATACAGCGCACTGCAAATCAGTTTTAGTATGCCAGATATAGAATCACCGGTGGAGATGCTCTTAGACCTTGTCGACTCATCCTTTTTATGTTGTATAGTAATATTGCACGTGCAATGACGCAATAGCTAACACGAAAAGATGGCCTCTTTCAAAGAATAGAAGTGATGTGTGCAACAATCCATAAGCTGAACAAAAGTTTTTTTTTGGGCAATCGGCAGGGAAAAACGTATAACGATGAGGTTGCTGCTGTTCGCGTGCCCTTATGGGACGAGGCGGTTCTCCAGCCAGCGAGGTGCTGGGCGGAGCCGTGGTCGCTTATTTCGGTCACCTCCGCGTGGTGCGGTGCTACTGGAGTCGGCTGGGCGGGCTCTCCTCCTCCCTGCTTGGTGGTCTGGTAGCGACGGATGGTGTCTGCGGAGTGGACATCGGGGCGGCAGCCCCGGGACGGCGGTCACGGCTGGGGTCACCGTGGGAGGAGGTACCCAGGTGGGTTCCATGCGACATGAGGTGGTGGCGGCGGTGCGCTGCAAGGCGGGCATGGCTTCCTCGCCTGGTGGATCGGCTTGTTCGGCTTCGGGTATGGTGTTATCCGCGCGAAAGCACTGCATGGACCTAGGTTGATGCCGGCGATGTCGGCGTCTGCGAACGTCGTTCCCCTCGTTGGAAGCATCGTTGAGGAGCTCCTTCACCTCCCTCGTCGTTTCGGGTCACAAACTCTCCGGGTGAAAACCTGAGCTCTGGTTTCTGCTGGAGCGGGCATCGGCGGCGCCACCGTCGTTTTACCTCTTGAGGGTTATGTCTTTGGAGGTTTGGTGCTCCGCTAGGCGATTGGGCATGTGTTGTCTGGTTGCTGCATCGTCGACTAGGAGTGCGCGCGGTCTCGGTACCGGTGTGGTTATCTACGCGGCGGCAATGTTGCCGCTGTGCTGGTGTTGGTGCTCCAGACCTAGTCTTGCTAGGTCGCGTGGTCTCATCTTGGTTTTGCCGTTTTTTCCTGAAAACTGTGTCGCTTGGGTTTTGTTTTTGGTCCGGTTTCCCTTTTAACCGGACCCGTGTGTTTATACGTCTGTATCGGGTTTTGGCCGGTTTCCCTTCTAAACCGGCCAATTCTCTTCTTCTAATAGAAAAAGCAATGATCCTACTGGTTGCTCTAAAAAATAGTACAATAGCGGGCATGTTCTGATTAAGGTGAAAATAGGCCTAAAATCCACCAGAAAACAGGGAAAAGGACCTAGCCTAATCAGGCTCCGCGGGGATGGCTGGCCCAAAGGCCGTGTAAGCCCGTGCACACTGGCGGATGTCTTCCCTGGTGATCTCCGCCACCTCAACATAGGTGAGCCGCTTATGGATGAAGATGCGTCGGTTTCTTTCTTTCCAAGCGTTCCAGAGAACGTAGAGCAGGCGGCTGCTTGTTTTGCGTTTCTCAGTTGTCGGCATGTCGCCGATGAGGTTGTCCCACCACACGGAAATAGAGGGAAAATCTGAACCCTGGGCTCCCCCGGCGTCTTCGGCCCAGCCCTGGCAAAGGTTCCAGATAGCAGTGGTGAATGGGCAATCCTTGCACAGATGCTCCGCCGTCTCAGGGGCTCCACAACAGAGAGCACAGATCGGGTCGTGATCCCACCCCCTGATTGCCAAATTGTCGGTCGTCAAGAGCTTGCCGTGAAGCGCAAGCCATGCAAAAAGTTGACATTTGGGCTCAGCGTGCGCAAGCCAGATCTTCTGTGCCATGAACTTGGGGTGACTGCCATGGAATTGCGCATGGTAAGGAGAGCTAGCACTATAGATACCGTCTTCGGTCAAAGTCCACCTAATGGTGTCCGCTTGGCCAGGAGCCAGCAGGATGTCATGAACCTCGTCCCATACCTGGAGGTATTGGACAAGCTGTGCCGGCGTAGAAATCCTAGCGACGGAACGAATCCAGTTACCGGACTTGAGCTACGTGGCCACCGAGCGATTTTTCCTTGTAGCCACCCCATATAGATCAGGGGCCCATAACCGGATTGGGCCCCTACTAGACCAGCTATCGTGCGGGGTGGCCCATAGCCGGATTGGGCCCCTACTAGACCAGCTATTGTGCCAAAAGGAGGCAGTCTCCCTGTCCCCAATGGTAATCTTCGTGGATGCTCTAAAAAGGTCCTAGTCCTTGCCGTCACAAGGGAGCTTTGAGCCAACCCAGGTGCGCTGCGGGTCCGTCCATTGTAGCCACAGCCATCGCAGTCTGAGAGCATGATCGGCTTTCTGCATGTCCGGCAATCTAAGGCCACCAAGGTCTTTTGGCTTGCAGATCGTCTTCCAGTTGATCAAGGCCTTTCCTTTCGCGGCATGTTCCCCTTCGTCCCCTGCCCAAATGAAAGTGCGGGCGATATGATCGATCTTGTCCCGGGCCCACTTAGACAGAGGGATGGCAGTCGCATGGTAAATGGAGATGGCCATGAGGACCGACTTCGCTAGAGCAACTCTTCCTGGGCGCGCCAGGTTCTTCCCCATCCAGCCAGGCAGCTTCCCAGAGATCTTGTCGATTAACGGCTGGAGGTCAAATTTCCGCAGGCGTAGAATGTGCAGAGGCAGGCCTAGATATTTCCCAGGAAACAAAACAATCTTCGCCGGGTGGCTCGACAACGTGTCAGGTAAATCAATGTTCTCACATCTAATCGCGAAGACCTCAGTCTTATTCAAATTGGTGACAAGCCCGCTTGCTTTTCCAAAGTAATCGAGGATTTCGGAGATAGCTTCGAGCTCTTCTTTAACCGGGTTTACAAAGATCTCGGCATCATCCGCGTATATGGAGATTGTACACCTTGTCCTTTGAGATCTGATCTGGCTTAGAAATCCCCACCCGCTATCAATGGACAGGATGCACTGCAAAGGGTCGATAGCCAGGATGAATAGCATGGGCGAAAGCAGGTCGCCCTGACGGAGCCCCCTGCCATGGCGGAAAGGCGTCCCAGGGTCCCCGTTGAGAAGCACACGGGATGATGCGGAGGCTAGAGAGAGACATATCCAATCTCTCCAAATCTGACCGAAGCCGAGGGCCGAGAGCACCTCAAGAAGATAGGCCCATCCCACGGAGTCAAAGGCTTTTGCAATGTCAAGCTTGAGGAACAGACACGGGGTTTTCGAAGTGTGAAGCTCCTTGATGAGGTTCTGCACATGTAGGAAATTGTCGTGGATGCTCCTTTTCTTCACGAATGCACTCTAGCATTTGGAAACAATGTCGGGAAGGATAGGCGCAAGCCTATTTGCAAGCAGCTTGGAGAAAATCTTGGACATACTGTGGATAAGGCTGATCGGTCTATAGTCGCCCACAGCTTTCGCATCTGGATTCTTCAGGATCAGGATGATGTTAGCGGAATTTATTAAGTTGACGCTTCTACCACGTAGGTCCGCCATATGTGAGATCGTCGCCACGATGTTAGCCTTAATAATGTCCCAGCAGGACTTGAAAAAGCCCCAATGAAGCTATCTGGGCTAGGAGCTTTAATCGAAGGGAGCGAAAAAACTGCCTCTTTAATTTCAGTCTCCCCGAAAGGGGAGTCCAGGTTGGAGAGGTCGTGCGTCTCATATTCTAGGGCCTCCCAGTCAAGGCTCAGCAACCGAGGTGCCTTAGTGCCAAGCATGCCCTTGAAATGCTCGAGAAAGGCTTGTTCCTTGTCTTCTTTTGTGATGGCCATGTCGGCCTCCGTGTCAAGAGCCTGAATGTGAACCTTCCTTCTACGGCCATTAGCCCTTGCACGGAAGAGCTTTGTGTTGACATCCCCTAGCCGGATCCAAGTAAGACGGGATCGTTGTCTCAACTTCGTTTTCTGAATAGCGAGAAGGCCGAGGTAGGAAGACTTTAACTGCCGCCGGAGCGCACGCTCGTCATCCGACAGAGGGCGAGATTCTTCAGCGGTATCGAGGCGCCAAATGATTTCGTTGGCCATGGCGATTTGGATTTTTAGGTTGCCCACGGTTTGCCTCTGCCACTTCTTCAGGGCCTTGGCCGTGCGGGACAACTTTATATGAATGTGGCGGATGGGATCCTGGGAGAGAATAGGCTTGCCCCAAGAATCCGCGACAACCTCCTTGAAGCCCTGCAGTCCGAGCCAGAATTCCTCGAATTTGAAAGATAGCTTTCTGCTAGAGGCCACCGATTCCTGCATAAGGAGAGGAGCGTGGTCCGAGCAGGCCGACGTGATGGCTTGCAGATGGGAGTTGGGGAATAGGATGTCAGTCATCCGAGAAAAAGACATGGTCAACCTTAGTAAGCACGGGATCGTCCTGGGCATTCGACCAGTTTTCTTGTCTAGTTCCTTTTATAATTTTCCCCTAACGGTTGCATATTTGTCATTTTATGAGTTACCAAGCGTTACAAACCAACCTCAAGTTAAAATGAATTAAAAGGACTATAATCCAGCATCAGGCGGAACAAACGTAAGATCATGATAATCATCTTTTGGCAAACTATCTATTTACTTGCACGCATTATTATCATTTGACTACCCGGGCAGGGGGAAGCATAAACCAAAAAAAATTCAGCGGCGTGCATTTTGTGCTAGATATTTTTCTATAAAAATGAGGCTACAATAAGAACATGTGAATGTAGCAAAAAAAAAATTAAAGATGTGAATAAGGGATGTGCATAATTACTCTGCTCACTCCGGGATTTGGATTCTTGCAAATAAATCGATCTTCAAGCTTTTCGAGGAATATAACTTTGCCAGTATATTATTCATTTTGCCAAAGTGAATCAAACATAACTACAACCATGATGCTTGTAATTACATATACTGTTAGCCTGTAAAAATGCAATACTCATAGACACATCACACTAAGTATAGCTTGTACATTTTAAAGCTCGATCATATATACTTTACAACAAAAATTGCTTGTAAGAACCACAAAACGACTGAATTTACACTTTAATTACACATAATATCAGGATTGTAAATAACAATGGTAGTAGAGGACAAAGTGTACAAAGAAGATAAAATGAAACATCATGTGTGCTATACCGTGTCATATATTATACAGTTATATAAAAATCCCCAAACACACCAGAGTAAGAATAAAAGTATACTGTGCATTTTGAAGGCAACAAGCAACAAAAAAAATGCCAATAAACAATACTGATCTCCATTGATCAGTTATTGCGCATCATCCTAAGAAGCACTTGGAAAACGTTATGGATTTTTGAAAAAGAATGAGAGTACATCGAATTTACCTTGTTATGAATAAAGGACAAAACTCATGTTCTCGATAACCAATTTCAAGTTACTATCTCACAATTCAGGTCCTATACTTTTGAAAATTACGGTGAACCTGCAGCATGGATGTCCATGGAGTCTGATGTACGTGTTAGAATAAGAATCCGTTACGACTTGTTTTAGAGTTTGCTTGTAATTCAAGTTAAGGTTAGCCGCCGGCCCCTCATATATATCCCTGTAATCTCTAAACTATGCAAGCAATCAAGAGACAAATATTATTCTACATGGTATCAGACTAAACCGATCTAGGGCATGTCGCCGCCCACCCTGCCACCACCGCCGCCGCCCGGCTACTTCGAGCAGCGTGCAAAGCTCGCCGCCTCCAAACTCGCCGCCGCTATGGCGCAATCCTCCTGCTCTATCCCCACCCAAAACCTAGCAAATCCTATCCCACCTATCATCCAATATGCCGATACAATTCAAGATGTTAGTCCTTTTATCCCTGTTACTTTAGATCTTCCCAAGCACAACTACTACCATTGGCGCCACCTCTTCGAAGTTCATCTAGGCCGCTGCAATCTCCTCGGCCACGTCGACGCCAACTCCGTTCCCAGCCTTCGGATCCTCGCTAGGTAAAGGACGACCTCGCCATCATCCAATGGATCTACCAACGGGTGTCTACCGAGATCTTCAATCTCGTGTTCCGCGACGCCTCCAACGCCCCCACGCTTTGGGCAGCCCTCCGTCAACTGTTTCAAGACAACGTCGACGCCCGCGTCAACACCCTGCACACCGAGCTCCGCAACACCGTCCAAGGTGACTTCCCCATGGGGGTTTATTGTTAGCGGCTCAATCCCTCGCCGACGAGCTCCGCGAACTCGGCGACCCCATCGACGACCGCCAACTCATCAACGTTCTTCTCGTCGGACTCGGTGAACATTTTGAGAAGCAAGCCTCCTTCATCCCCATGATGCGTCCGCGACCCTCCTTCTCCGAGGTCTGCTCCATGCTTCAATGGGCCGATCGCGCCATCACCACCAAGGAGGCTCGTCCCCAAGTCTTTGCGGCCATCCAACGCCTTCCGGCTCTAGCACCACCACCGCCGCCTCCTCCTACACCGGTGCAACGCGCCCTAGCACCAACTACCGTGGCACACGGCCGATCTATCGTCCTCCACGACCCTCGGCACCATCGGCTCCTTCAGGCGTGCCACCAGCTCCAGCTCCTCCACCGGCTCCAGCACCTCTAGCATCGCCGAACTACCGCCCACCCCATGACCCGTGGATCATCCTTGTGCAGGCCTGGCCCGTGCCCTAGGCGGCTCCGTCTCCAGTCGGCGCTCCACCCGCTTACATCGGCTCCTGGATGCCGGGCATGCGCCCGCACACCGGCTCCCCCGGACTACTTGGTCTGCGCCCTCTATCGCAGGCCTACGTCGCTGCTCCATCCTACTATCCCTACAGTGCACCGTCACCAATGAACTACAACACCTCAACAGGCGGCAACTATCTGATGTACCAGCTTCCGCCGCCACCGCTCGCTTCAGCGCCACCAACTGCACCAACCTCGTTTCCTGCGTTAACCCCTAGCTGGGACCAAGCCACGTTCCTCCAGGCCATGAACAACTTTGCTGCTCAGGGAACTCAGGTATGGATTGGATTTTCGTTTCTGGTGCATCTAGTCATATGTCTAATTCGCGTAATATGCTGTCATCGTGCACTTCTTTACCTTTTTCCTCTATTACTCTTGGAGATGGTTCTTTAAGCCCTATCCATTGTGTTGGTCAAACCCATCTTCCATCCACCACCAAACCACTTCTTCTTCGCGATGTTCTTGTTGCCCCTGCTCTAATTAAAAACTTAATTTCCGTTTGCCAATTTACATGTGATAATCTTGTCTCCGTCGAATTTGATCGTTTTGGCCTATCTGTGAAGGATTACATGACCAAGGCGGAGATCGTACACTTCAATAGTTCTGGAGACCTATACTCTGTCAACGGCGCACCCACCACCGCTCAGCCCTCCTCCATGGCTGCTTCGGTGGATTTATGGCATCAACGACTCGGACATCCTCAAGCTGCCACACTATCAAATCTTCTTAGTGAATTTTCAATTTTATGTAATAAAGATTATCATGATACTTCAGTTTGCGAGTCATGTCAATTAGGCAAACATGTTCGTCTTCCCTTTAGTACTTCCCAATCTTCTAGCACTTTTCCCTTTGAATTACTACATTGTGATTTATGGACCTCTCCACATGAAAGTTTTTTTGGTTTTAAATACTATCTTGTTATTCTTGATGATTTCACACACTTTATTTGGACTTTTCCTATGCGCAACAAATCTGATGTCCACACAATATTTCTCAGTTTTCAACGATATGTAGCAACTCACGTCTTTTTGCCTATAAAATTTATTCAATGCGATAATGGCAAAGAATTTGACAATACTCAAAATAGAAATTTCTTCCTTAGTTATGGCATCCTGCTTTGTTTTTCCTGTCCCTATACCTCTCCTCAAAACGGCAAGGCCGAACGAGCTCTCCGAACAATTAATGATATTATTCGTACACTTTTAATTCACTCATCTATGCCTCCTAGATATTGGGCTGAGGCCCTACGCACTGCAACTTATCTTCTCAATATTCGACCAACTAAATCCAATCTCCATAACACTTCCTATTTTTCTCTTGTTAGATGTCATCCCGATTACTCCAAGCTTCGTGTTTTTGGTTGCCTTTGCTTCCCTAACATGTATGCCCAATCACCAAATAAACTAGCCCCCCGATCCATCTCCTGCGTGTTTCTTGGTTACTCCGATAAACATAAAGGTTTTCGTTGTCTTGATCTCCTCTCTAGCCGTATTCACATCTCTCGACATGTCACTTTTGTTGAAAATGTTTTTCCTTTTTCATAACGTCACACGTCATCCGAGACCGACACTTCTACCACGACTTCCTCACCTCGCCGACCCACCTTCAATCCTCTCTATATCACACCAATCCAACACCGCCACACTCCTCCCCGACCCCTGTCGCGGCAGCCGAAACAGCTGCAAATCCTGCCGCGGCAACATGCGATAACACCGCGGCATCGGGCTCTGCCGCGGCAGCCGATTTGGCCGAAAATGCTGCCACGGCAGACTTTCTTGCCGCGTCTCCCAACCCTGCCTCTACAATGCCCGCATCCTCCGCTGCGCCGGGCAATTCTTCCCCGTCCCCTCTTCAACCTCCCGCACGTGTTGTTCCTATCACTAAACCCACTAACGAAGACGTCATGCGCACACGTGCAAAATCCGGATTTAAATTGCCTACTCAAAAATTAAATCTTAATGTTACTCCATCTATATCTCCCATTTCCAAATCTTATAAATCAGCTCTTCTTGATCCCCACTGGACTTCTGCTATGCGAGATGAATTTCAAGCTCTTATAGATAATAAAACTTGGCAACTCGTCCCTCGTCCTCCTGGTGCAAATGTTGTTTCTGGTAAATGGGTTTTTCGTCAAAAATTTCACTCCGACGGTTCTCTCTCTCGTTATAAAGCTCGTTGGGTCTGTCGAGGCTTCTCTCAACAACACGGTCTCGATTATGATGAAACCTTTTCTCCTATAGTTAAACCCAGCACAATTCGAACAGTTCTTAGTCTTGCAGTAAAGTTATGAATTTCCAAATTTTCTGTTAGTAATAGAAGAAATTTTAAGTGTTTGCATATTTTAATTATCTGAAATAGTGAACTAAGTTTGTATTCAAAATATTCAAGCATTTCTAAGCACTTTTTGTATTATTATTTTTTTCATTTGAATTTGTATTCAAAAGTTACGGACGTTCGCAGATAAAAAGAATATTTTTTGAAAAGTGGTATTTTTTGAATATTGAATAGAAAAGTGGTATTTTTTGAAATTTACTCGCAGCTGCCGATTAACTGCCCGCGTCGTCTCCCGTCGCCACGTCAGCACTACAGGTGAGCCAGCCTTGTCAGTCCCGCGATCAGAACGAGTTTAGTACGATTTGAAAAAACTGCCTCAAAATATGGTAGATTTTTGTTACGAAAATATAAAGTGGTAGTTTTTCAAAATTTTGCCACAAAAGTGGTAGTTTTATGCTAACGACCGTGTCAATTTAGTCGTGTCAATTTCAGAAATCAAGTTCATGGGCTCGATGAGGAGGCTTCGTCAATCGTCAATGCAGACGGTGAGGAGCATCTCCTTGTCCGCCTGAGCTCCAGTCATCATGGTCGGCGGCACAGCCAAGAACTCCACCGCGTCCACGTCGACCTCGCCGGGCGCCGCGCAGCTTGCCACCTCCGTGTCAAGTATGACGCGGCGGTCACCGATTCCGTGCGCCCAGAGCTTGAGACCGTACTGCTGCCCCGCGTCGCCGTTGGCCCTCACGCACACCACCGAGACAGCCCTGGCCGAGCCGAGCTCCGCCACCGACAGGAGGAACACGGCCCCGTCCTCCTCCGCCGCGACGAGCAGCACCCGCGGCTCGGACGCCGGCACGTGGAGCCCGAGCTGCATGCGGTAGCGGATGTTGTGCACGGGCCAGGCGTGCGCGGAGGCGAGGTGGCCCAGGAGGCTGGGCGGCGGGGCGAGGAAGGCGCAGCCGGGCACCGTGCAGGAGCAGGGCGCGCGCGGGCACGCGCTCTCGTGGTCGGGGGCCTCGAAGTAGGCGGCGTAGTCCGTGCAGCCGTGCGGGTGGTGGGCGCACTGGACCCTGGCGGAGCAGACGACCTTGTCCATCAGCGGGGAGCGTACGTAGGCGCCGACGCCGGCGTGGTCGCACGAGTGGCACCGCTTGCCGGGGAGCTTCCCCTGGCAGGTAGCGCAAGCTGTGTGCAAGCCCGCCGCGCACTGCGTGAACAGATCGAATTTATAAGTTGCTCTGGATCGCAATGCGAGAAAAGGTCGATCGAATTGATGACACGAAGTGAAAGTGAGAAACCAGGAAGACGGGAGGCCTGAGGCGGTCGGAGCAGACGGGGCAGTGGAGCACGGCCAGGTCGAACTTGCAGTCCGTCTCTTTTCGGGGGACGCCTTCCGCCGCCGCCACAGCTACATCCACTTCTTGCTTCACCTGGACGGTGGGTGGCAGCAGCAGCAGCAGCAGAGGCTCCTCCTCCACCCTCGCCTTCTCCACCCTCGCCTTCTCCACCCTCGCATTCTTGTTGCCGCGCTCCATCTTGATCTCAGGGAAACTACCGGAGAAAGGGAACACTAACACCAGTGGAACCAGCACCGAAGGAAAACGGGAAGAAGTGGAGGGCTGGTCGCTGGAGGAGGAGCAGAGGTGGGCCCCTTCTTTTCAGCTTCTTGGGCAGTTTTTCTTAGAAGCTACCCTCGACTAGCTTCTCCTAAAATCTCATCTGTTAAAATCATTTATACTTTTAAATTGACGTTGAAACTACTAGTTAAAAAGTTTGAACGAATTTTGAGAAGCTGGTGAAGGATAGCTTCTGGGAGAAGCTGTCCAAGAAGCTAAAAAGAAGAGGCCTTAGAACGTACACGGTTTATGAGAACGAATGCTAACTGCGGCTCATGATGTACACTAGGACACGAGAGACGATCCAAAAACAAAGGAATCACGCTAGCATTGCATCAATCCGTCTCATCCGAAGCCTTGTCAGTTCACTCCCGAGACTTTCAAAGGGGATGACAGAGAACAAGAATCTGATGGCAGCTTTCTTCAAAGAGATACAGCTTTTCTGTTTGCATGAACACCTTTCTTGTGATTACGGTAGCACAAGTTTGTGAGTGGAGTGGAGGGCACCGAACACTCCAAAACGGAAAGAGGGCAAATGGATGACAACAGATAATTATGCATAGTGCCCAGCTACGGGTTGGGCAGGGGGGCGACGATAAGGCAGAGGAACAGAAGGTTAACATGAGAACTGCTAAATTTATTAAACGCGTAGAAGACTGGTACAGTTTATGAGGAAAATCAAACTCAAAAACCACACCGTACGACACTCACAACCACAAAAGCACAAAACAACTCGTCTTGCTTAACCCATTCAAGAAGGCGACAGGTCGGACACAGAGCCACTAAACCGCTTCACAACTTCACAATGGAAGCAAGACAGCTCAGAAACACACAACCCTCACACGAAGATGGCACACGTCAACGTACAATCCACTCTTGACGCCTAGAAGTAGTGGCGGCATAGACTATAGGACTCGACTAGACCCGAGGAGAGCATCGTCGAAGAGATGCCACGGAAGTGTACATCGCGCCCTAGAGGCCCATGCTCCAAGTAGCTGCCAACCTAGACTCCAGCTGTTGTCTTGGAACTCCTCGTGCAAACCAGATAGCGCCTCCAACGCGGGAACGACGCCATAGCGCCGCCACCGTCTGAACCAACAAGATGTATCTAGGGTTTTCCCCGTTGCACAGGAGGAGGCATGAGGGAAGGGCCTATATGGCGCCTTCAAGAAGGTGACAACACCGACGAGCACTGTCGTCTTCCGCAACCGCAAGGGACTTCTCACGGCCCTTACATCAGCCCCACTGTCCACAAGGCGGGCATGACGGAACCAAACGACCGCGAACACACCGTTGACGAGAGGCTAACAAATGCCACCAACGAGGGAGGCGATAACCACCACAAGCATCATCAAAGCTAGCCCGACTAGCTGCAGATCCACCTTCCTCATCCTAGTGTTGGAGCGGAGGATGCAACGGCTATCTGCGGCGCTATTCATCTCCCTCCAACCATCACTACCTCGCAATCCAGACCCTATGGTCGCCACATCCATACCGGTCTGAAGTGGGCTAAGTTTTGTCAGGCCTTTAACATGTATAGATTTTCCATTAATAATAACTAGGAAGTGTGCCCGTGCGTTGCTACGGGTAGATTTTTATTTTAAAGTGATACCATCACATGTGGTAGTTGCAACGTAGAATGCTCAATTCCAAAATCAATCAACCGACATAATAATTCGCACATCTCCATTTTCTCTTTCATCATTGCACGAGTAGTGGAGCAAACTCTATTAGTAGTCTATTGAAGATGGCAAATTTATATCTCTATATGTCCACCTTGTTTCTCTCTAAAAAAAATATTTGTTACGGATTGCACCGATATCCCCATGAACTCTCTACTTCTCATTATATATTCCACTGATCTATATTTTATTAAGAGTTAAAGGCTTCGGCGGTCTATGAAGTTGCCTCGCATGAGCAGATTAGTCATGAACTGGAAAAATGCAAACTATAGGTCACTAAGTTGTGTAGATGTGGCACATTATCATTCCATCACATTGGCCGTTAAATTCTTTTTAAAATCGCTTGAATTTTTTCTTTTAATTGTTTGGTCTTCATGTACTATTGTGTGTGATAGAAAAAAGTTACTACGGTCTCGCCGCGTGGCTCGTCCTTGTTCTAGTCGACGCCGCACCACGAACTCCAGATGCCAGCCCCAAAGCTCGGCGCTCTCCTTGTGTTCAAATAGAGATAGGTTCGGTTTAGGTTTAGCCTAATAATCCCGTCATATATGGTTTAGTGCATCATGTATCACAAAAAATGAAGTATATACAAAGGTACAACTCGATTCTAGAGTAGGGATTAGACCCGCTTGTATCATGATTTCTCACACGCTAGCCCCTGCGCGTCCTATGTTGGTGGCCCCCATCGCGTGCACGAGCATCATGATCAGCTAGAGCACACGCTTCACAACCTATATCTGAGAGTCCTTGCGTTCGATTCACGTGGGTGCCAGAGCAGGACATCCATCACATGTTTGATAAAATATTTAGGCTAGATTTCATCCATAGGGACCAATAGATGAGAGAAAACAAAAACATAGGGTGTATTTTGCAAACAAACAAACTGCCACGTCAGGGACTTAATGGCCCCGTGACGAAGTGACTAACGGGACACATCTACACAACTTGGTGACCTATAGTTTGCATTTTCCCAGTACATGACTAATCCGCTCACGCATGGCAACTTCATAGACCGCTGAAGCGTTTAACTCTTTTATTAATATCTTGTAATTACCCAATCAATATGACACAAAAACACATAAAATAAGAAGACTTCGTATAATGGATAAGAACAACATAAAATCAAATCATTAATAACAATCCAATATGCTTGTGAAGATACATGTCAAACATGATGATACTATGATTTTTGAATATGACGTGATATACATCAACTCCCTCCGTTTTCTTCTTGGAATCCCTTTCTTATGTATAGAACAATACAAATGCATTCGTATTCCTTGAGAAATCAGCAGATACCTATAATTACCAATGTCCCAATTGACCCCTCAAAAATGCAGGGCTTCATGTTTAAAGATGTCCTGTGTACTGGAACAACTTTGCATCGACCTAAATTTTTAGTGAGGTAGCAAGCAACGCCAGCTATTGTTGTTAGTTTAACATGTCACATAGTAACACTTCTACAATTACGCAACATTATGTCTAGCAAGCAAGAAAAAAAACATTGAACTCTCCTCCAGTTTACTTAGCAATTTCATCTAAAACCGGGGTGGCCTCTCCCTTGACATGTATTTCTTACAACAGGCAGCGAACTAATGAGATGACTGTCCACTGATGGACGGGGAGAGGGACAACATGTAGGCAGTCAGAGTCGAGGTTGCTTATTGTCTGATTTTGTAACACCATCAATCGAAGTGCAGCAACTTTGCTTGTTTGGTTGTTTTCACACCAAGTGTTAGATTTGCGACAAGTAAATAAAGAAGAACGAAAACAAAATCACAGCAAGGGGACATAGATTTAAGTGGAAAACCTCTCCAACAAAGAGAAGGAAAAAACCACGGACGCCAGCCAGCGAAACTTCACTATAACGGAGAGTGTTTACACAACGCCGGGGATTTCACAGATGCAACTTATCCCAGCCGGCGGCTTACAAGAAGTATGTATAGCGGTGGTAACCTAGGTCATCAACGATCCGTACCGCGGGGAGCCTCGCTCCGCTCCGTCAGAAGTTGGCCTCTACTTTGTAGAATTTGCATCAACATATAACACCAAGCAGCTAGAAGAATTAAATAAGTCCTGGGAGCATCAATCAACAAATGAACAAATGGAGGTGGTACTGCACTTTCGGTCCAGATGTCCGTTAGTTGATTTTTTTTTAAGATAAAGGCCAAAGGCCTCACGTTAAATTAATAACGTCAAACGGCGACATGATACAAGGTACTGCAACTAGCTTACACGAAGAGCAACCCACTCACACAAGAAGACAGACCACTAAGCTACACTCGAAAGCGCACGACCATTACAGTTACTACAAAAGCGGAAGGCTAGCTTAGGACATCTACAGTGTCGTGCCGGAGCTCCCCAAAAAAGAGTTATTTTCACGCGCGTCGTCAAGTTCCCGCCACCGCTGCAGCAACGCCGCCAGAAGCCGGCCACCTCCAGGAACCAAACCAGGATGCCCGCAGGCCCCTGGCCGCATCGAGGAAGCCCCAAGGAAGGGAGAGAAGGTCCGCAGAAAGCCTTGCCGGTGGAGACACGCCGCAACTCCAACCGTCCGAAGACACCGAAGCTCCGCCAAAGCTCCTCCGGCGAGCCACATGTCGAGGGCTCCAAGACGGTGTCTTCAAGAAGATCACGACACCAAACCGCCGCCACCGCCCGATCCGAGGATCAGGGTTTTCACCCGGAACACGAGGGAGACCGAAGACACTGTAGCGGCGCCTTCACCAAGGGAACGACGCCCGTAGACGCCGCCACCGCGGCCCAAAGGGCAGGGTATCCCCTCGGCAACGCCTTCAGCCTCCAACACGAGGGCCAGACTGCCGCCGAGACGGCAACCGCACCACCGCCACGACGAGCAACTCCCTGGCCACCACGCCGCCCACACGGACCGTGGTTACCGGACAGCACCTGGGCCCTGGCGCGCCCGCTCGCCAAAGAGGCCCCCACCACCTAGGGCCGCCGCTCTGGTGCCCAAGCAGAAGCTTCGAAGATCACAGAGAAGACCAGGACTTTACTATGAGGGCCCGAAGAACGGCAAGACAGCGAGCAAGGCCCCCAGATCGACAACCTCCAGCCCCCATGGCTGCAGCCGTCAGAGATCTACGGGAGGGAGATGGGCTCGCAAGGGCCCAAAACCCCTGCCCTGGCCCGAGCTCGCGGCGGCTAGAACCGGTCGCCCTACCCATCCCCGACCACGCCGCCACTTCTTCACAGCGCCACTGCGCCGCGCGCACCCCGACAACGGCCAAATCGGCACCCCGCTAGAGAAGAACGCCAGATCTGGGAGGGGAATGGGCTCAAGCAGGCTAGAGGTCCTGCCCCGTCCCGATCAAGGTGGCCACAATGCCCATCCCCGACCCAGTGCGCCGCACACCGCCACCGAACGCCGCCCCGAACACGCACAAACCACTCCCAGCCGCCACCCAACAACGGATCCCCTGCTCACGGCCCCCGCCTCAGTACTGCACCGCGAGGTCGCCACGACGCCGAAGACCAGCCACGCCGCCGTGCCCCTCGTCCAACATCGCGCCCCTCCGGCTGCCACGGCCCGTGCCGCCGCCACCAAACGAGGGAGAGGAGGATCCCCGCTGCCGCCGCTGCCTCTGGCGCTTTGCCCGGCGACGACATCCGGCGACGGCGAAGGAGGGGAACACGAGGGGGGGGGGACCTGGGCGCCGCCACGGTTAGGGTTTCACCCTGCTTCTCGCGGGAGCGGGCAAGGACGAAACGGAGGGTGTTTTTCCCAAACTTACATCTAGTTGGTTCGACAGGGAATTTCTCACGACAAGAATTGTACTTCCCTCTTTGGTAGAATCCAAGCTCTAATATGAGCTCCAACAGGGGGCTTGCGTCCAGCCGTGTGCTAGAGCTTGTATTCAATCGTCGTGTATTAGACCTAGGAGGACATGGAGTAGATGCAGGCCAACGTCAGGAGGGCACCAAGGTGAGCGACATCACATGCATTCATTGTCATCTTTAGAACTACTCCCTCCGATCAAAAATGAGTGTCGGAGACTTAATACAAACTTTGCTAAAAAGGATCAATCACCATCAGTAGAACAACAACATCATAGAGAGACCAGCCGTAGGAGCATTCGCAGAAGACAGAGAAATTGGCAAAGAAAACTAAGAGGGAAACAGAGAAAGGGGAAAGATAAACAATTCATCGGATATCGTATTAGAAGAAAAAAAAGATCAATCACCAACAACATAGAGAGACCGGCGGTAGCAGCATACGCAAAAGACAGAGAAATTGGCAAAAAAAATAAGAGGGAAACAAGGAAAGGGGAAAGATAAACAATTCATCAGATGTCGCATCACAAGAAAAAAGGATCAATCACCATCAGTATAACAAACAACAGCATAGAGAGACCAGTCGTAGTAGCATTCACAAAAGAAAAAGAAATTGGCAAAGAAAAATAAGAAGAAAACAGGGAAAGGGGAAAGATAAACAATTCTTCGATATCGCGCCGCTGATCTAGATCTAAAATCACCTCCTTTTGTCCACTATTCTTATCCAAAATTTCCACCCGAGTTCTCATCGGCTTGTTCATTTCTCACGAAAGGTGGACTCCTGCTCACTTTGCGATAATCTCTTTCTTTATCTGCGATAATTTCTTTTCTTGTGCTCCGTCGCCTTGCTGTTGTGCAAAATTCCATGCTCAAATCGATCGGATACACCGCTTATGTTTTGATGATTGAGTTTTGATGATTGATTGAGTTTCTTGTGATCTGGTCCACTGATAAAATCTTTCTTATGTTTTGTTGATTGAGTTTCCACCTGGAACAACTCCGGCAGAGCATCAACCAAATATTTTTCAGTTCCCATCATTCCTTGAAATGACGATGGCAGATCATAGTGCAATACAAGTTTGAGATCCTCTACTTCATTTAAAGTAGGCACATGAATGTTTAATATTGTTGATTGGCGCCTCCTTTTAGAAGACACCCTCAGATGGTCAGTGTGTTCTCTAGCAAGGACAACCATACACTGCAAGATATGATACGCAGTGCATTTTCTTAGAGTAATAACGTTTGGACTATAATACCTAGTGCATTCCTTCCATAGATCATGAATTGCAAAAAAAATTCCATGCAAACTGCAACCTAGAGAAGATGCTTAAATCAAATGAGCAAGCTCACGCAAAATTCGACCTAAAACCATGTCAGATGTGTTAGATCCCTTAGGATCACCTAGCTCAAGGAAAAACCACATAAGAAGGATCATATGTTGTGTACCTTGATCTGGAGGTCCTGCCATGGCCTCCTCTTCCTTCTTCTGCTTGTGTTCTTGATCTTCAGCTGTGAGTGGTTCTTTCTGGTGCTTTCAGTCCTTGCTTGATCAGTGAGTAGGGGAGAGAGTGAGAGAGCAAATGCTATGAGTGCGTGTGTGCTTCTCAAACCCTAGGGCCCCTTTATATAGGACCTACACCAGGGGAACCACACCTGAGAGATGGATGGTCAGGATGCCCCTGATCAGGGCATCCAAGGGTTGTGATTAAAAGCCTCTTAAAAGACCTTAATTTGTCTTAGATTAATTATAGCAACCTGTAGATCACTGTAAATTACTTATATCCAACATTCTCCCCCTTGATCGTAAGGATAAACTTTATAAGCCTATTTCTCAACAAAACAACATATGAGACAACAGAATTACAATGGTCATATAGTACCGCAGAACCCAGTTACTACAATACACCACTTTATTTTAAAACATAACTCCTTTAACTTATGAGCTCTATAAACTTATACTTATTACAAACTTATGAGCTCAACTCTTTGTTGAAACTTATACAGAGACAATAAATTTCAATGGTCAGTTAAGTACCATTGAACTAATTGACTACAGTACATCGTTCCATTGAAGAGAAGAACCCTTCTTAGACTTATGGGGAGATGGTGTAAAAACGGTCCCAATTCTAGGATCAAAAGCCTTCTGTCAATCCCATGCTAGCAACATCTTTTTTGAAAACGCTAGGTGGCAGACCTTTCGTGAGTGGATCCGCTAACATTACGTTAGTCCTTATATACTTAATACTTATTGTCTGGTCCTGGATTCTATCTTTCACAACATGATACTTGATGTCAATGTGTTTGACAACACCACTTGACTTGTTGTTACTCGAATAGATCACTGCGGCTTGATTATCGCAGAAAAGAGTGAGTGGCTCAGATATACTGTCAATCACCCTTAAACCTGGAATGAAATTCTTTAGCCATACTGCCTGCCCGGTTGCCTCATAACATGCCACAAACTCTGCCCGCATTGTTGACGATGCAGTGGCACTTTGCTTGGTGCTTTTCCAAGAAATGGCTCCTTCTGCTAGTGTGAAAATATAACCCGATGTGGATTTCTTAGTTTCAACATACCGCGCAAAATCAGCATCTGAATAACCCACCACCTCGAGGTTATCAGTTCTCTTATATGTGAGCATGAAACCTTTAGTGCCTTGCAAATAGAGCAAAGCTTTATTAGCAGCCTTCCAGTGATCCAACCCTAGATTAGACTGATATCTGCCAAGCATACCGGTTATAAATGCTAAGTCAGGGCGAGTGCACACTTGTGCATACATCATACTTCCGATAATTGAAGCATAAGGAACTGACTTCATCTGCGCAGATTGATACGTCGTAAACGTATCTATAATTTTTGATGCTCCATGCTTGTTTTGTATCAACTATCTTATGTTTTGTCTATACTTTGAAGCATTTTTATACATTTTCTAGAACTAACCTACTGACACGATGCCACAGTGCTAGTTGCCTGTTTTTTGCTGTTTTTGGTTTCAAAAAAGCTAGTAAAGAAATATTCTCGGAATTGGACGAAACAAAAGCTGAAGTTCCTATTTTCTCGACACGACACAGAAGTCCAAAGCAGAGACGGAGGAGAGCCACAAGGCGGCCACACCATAGGGTGGTGCCCCCCGGGCGCGCTAGGCCCTGGTGTGGGCCCCTCGGGAAGCCACCGACCTCGCCTCTTTGCCTATATAAACCCCTCGAGACGAAAACCCTAAGGAGAAGATAAGAATTCCACGAAAAGTTCCACAGCGCTGCCACCACCGAAGAGGAGATTCAGGGGACATAAGTCTTTGTTCTGCCACCCTACCGGGATGAGGAAGTGCCCCGGGAGCCATCTCCATCGACTCCACCACCATCTCCATCACCGTTGCTGACTCCCATGATGATGAGGGAGTAGTTCTCTATCGAGGCTAAGGGCTCTACAGGTAGCTATGTGTTCATCTCTCTCTATGCGTGATCTTATTGAGATCATGAGCTTTGTAATCTAGTTGAATAAGTAGATCTATTATGCTACTCAAGTGCTTTAATTAATCTCTACTTATCCCCACATGTGTGAAGTTGACAGTGTGCATACCGTGTGGCACTTAGGCTATGGTTACAGAAATACTTATCATGAGTATAATTTGAGTTGGATGTCTCTATGAGATTGTGGGGTTTGTTGGAACCATCTAGCGCTCAAGGTGATGGTGAGGGGTTATCTAGATGGGGAATGCGAACTTTAAGGTGTGTTGTTATAACCCTACATCGTCCAATCGGAGAGTAGTTCATGGTAGCATAATGAAGAGAATATATTTATATGATAGTGTCCACTAGTGAAAGTATGATCCCTATGCCTTGTTTTTAAGCATTGAAACACCATTTACAATCAGTCCTGTTACATGATTGCTTACTGCCATTCTTATTTCAGATTGCAATTACCACTTATAATCATCCATATTACTTGTATTTCACTATCTCTTCGCCAAACTAGTGCACCTATACACCTGCCAAGTGTATCGGGTGTGTTGGGGACACACGAGACTTCTTGTATCATGATTGCAGGGTTGCTTGAGAGGGATACCTTTGACCACTTCCTCCCTAAGTTTGATAAACCTTGGGTAATTCACTTAAGGGAAACTTGCTGCTGTTCTACAAACCTCTGCACTTGGAAGCCCAACACTATTTATAAGAATAGAAGTGTGCGTAGACATCAAGCTATTTTCTGGCGCCATTGCCGGGGAGGTAAGTTAACGGTACTCACATCCTCTAGCTACTAAGCTATCTTCTAATACTGTTGCTGGTGTGTGAGTGCTCAAAGTTATTTCCTTTAGATTCTACAATTATATCTTTTTGTTTCTTGTTTTTATTTTCACTAGTTAGGCTTAATGGAAAACAATAATGAAAATTAGAGAGCTTTATAATATTTATCTTGAGTTAGGACATGAAGTGTTTGAAGAAAATATTTAAAAACCTATGGAACTTTATTTGCATGCTAATAGCAATGTTATTAGTATGAATTCTTTGAACACCATTATTGCTAATTCTATGGAAAAGTCTAAGCTTGGGAAAGCTGGTTTTGATGAGCATGATATTTTTAGTCCCCCAAGCACGGAGGAGAAAATTTACTTTGATGATACTATACCTGCAATATATGATGATTACAATGATGAATATGATATTTTCAGTCCACCTACTATTGAGGAGAAAATTAATTATGATTACAATATGCCTCCTATATTTGATGATTATGGTGATGAGAATAATAATGATAACTACTTTGTTGAATTTGCTCCCACTACTATTAATAAGAATGACTATGCTTATTGGGAGAGTAATAATTATTTTATGCGTGTGGTTCATGATAAGAATGTTTTATGTGATATTTATATTGTTAATTTTATTTATGATGCTACTGAAAGTTATTATGAGAGAGGGAAACATGGTTTTATGTATCTCAACAATATTAAGTTTTCCCTCTTTATGTTGAAATTTTTGAAGTTGCACTTGTTTTGCTTTCCTATGCTTTCATGACTTGTTTCTTTACAAGATTATTTTTCATAGGAAGTTGGTTAGACTTAAATTTGTTCCATATTTGCTTCTTGATGCTCTCTTTTACTTCAATTCATATTTTTTATGTGAGCATCATCGAAATTATCATGCATATCTTAATGGCTATAAAGAAAGAGCTTTTGGGAGACAACCTATTATATTTTTACTTTCATTTTTTTTGAGTCTTTGAAGTTATTGCCTCTGTAATAACCTCTTCTTATCCTTTTTGTTTGGTTTTTGTGCCAAGAATAACCTATAATGAGAGGGAAGTAAGATATGGGGAAGTTGTTGTCCCGAAACATATTTTTGTGCGTCACTGTAAAAAATCATGAAAAATCTTAGTACGTCGAATTGAGCTGTAATATTTTGTGCTTATGCCCCATGTTATTACCCAACTTTCTTTAGTTTTTCACTTTTCGATTTGAGCAACATGAGATTTTCGAAGAAAAAATCGGTCTTTACCTGCTGGTCTGTTTTGACAGATTTCTGCCATTATTTACATTTGCCTCTTAATCGGTTTATTTTTGAGTTCTCTTGGATCACTCGAGATTTTAAAATAAATTGCTACAGTAGCTTATGTTTTAATGGATGATTTACTTGAGTTGAAACTGAACCCAAAGGAATATTATTTCGAATACACTAATGTTGCTAATGAAGATTGTGTGAAGTTTTGTATGAAAGAAGTTTTCAAGTGTAGGGAGAGAATGATGTGATGAGATGAAGTATAGACAAAATTTTAAGCTTGGGGATGCCACCCGTGTCACCCCAAGAAATATTCAAGAAGTACAAGCGTCAAAGCTTGGGGATGCCTAAGGCATCCCCTTCTTCATCAATAATCTCAGGTCTTCTTCCAAGACACTTTATTTGTATTACCTTATGCACTATCTATTGTTCTTGGACCATCTTTCTTTTTAGTTTTATTTTGCTTTCTTTGCCGCAATAAGTTGGTTGGATCCCAACACACTTCTTTTGGAGAGAGACACACCCCGTTATTCATTGCGTAGAACACTCTAGTTTTCACTCTTATTGTTCTATGAGTGTTCTCCTTTTCTAGCACTGTGTTTATCTTTAGTTTTCTTATTGTTTTGGCTTAGAACTTTTTAGTTCTTCTTTGTAGATGGGTGATATATGCTCTCTGGTCTTTATTGATTATTATCTTTGAGAGTTGTTTCTAATAAGTCAATTGGTGTTGAAAAAGAGTAGGAAGTTTCATGCTTATAGTGGTACAAAAGGAAGCTTGTTTTAACTATAACTTAGACTTTATCATGTCATGCTAGATGTTGCTTTGACCATATGCTTAGTGATTATTGTTGTAGCATGACTTGTTTCAAACAATTGAGATTGCTTAATGTGCCTTGAAAGAATCATGTGTTGCTTTAGCATACAAAAGCGTAATATTGTGGTATTCTCCTTTGATGCTTTATTTGGGTTGACTTGACACATGCTTACACCATGTTAAGACTATGAACCAGTCACCATAGCCTCTATGATCATTTATGTTTTGACTTGCAATATCACTTTATACTTTAATTAATAATGTTTTATCGCGTTGCATGATTATGGCCATTATTGCTCTCTTAGTTGGTCGCTCCTAGTCTTTTGCTAGCCTCCACCTATACCACGTATGAGTTCCACTCATGCATCCAACCCCCAAGAAACCAAGTTATTCCAAGGAGTCCACTATAAATTCCTATGCATGGTGTGTTACACCATTCCAAGTATATTCATGTGTTTATCTATCTTCCAAATTAAATTTTTGTTATGTGAAAATTAGTGATTAAATCTCTCACAAACTTGATGGCACATTTTATTTTCTTGCACTTAATAAACTTAAAGCATTGTACCCATCTATGTTACCTATATGCTTGGATTTTATAAGTTGTGAGTTAGCAGAACCATATTACCATGGGGAACGCTTTCAACATTACACTTATTATTCAGTTGATATCATTTTTTTTGTTTATGGATCCCGGCGGTGTGTGTAACATCCCAAATCTTTAATCAAGATTATCAAGATCCAAACCACCCAATTTAGGGTTAACAAAAAAATTATCATTAAAATATATAAGGATGCATATGTGTGTTGCATTAATATGGAATTGTTTAGAATTGCCATGCTTGATTGTTCTAATGGTTGTAAAATGATTCAAAGATGAATTCCACATGATCTAGATCATTCCCAATCAAAATCCAAAGAAAAAGAAATCAAATGAAATTAATAAAGGCAAATGGTCACTTTTGCCATTTTAATCAACTAGGTCACTTTAGGTGTTCCTATCACTCAAATTCAAACAGAAACAATTCTAACTCTTTACACCCCTTGCTAGTACAAGTAAAGATCTACCAAGGCCCACCTTGTGATCTTACAAAAACTTTTAAACTCTAAATTTAAATGACATTTGAAAATGGAATCAAGTGTATGTACCTACATCCCACTTTTTCAAAAACCACTCGAATGAATTCAATTTAACAATCCCAAGAAACCACAGATGCTCAAGCATAAGACCAACAACTCCACCAAAAATCTTTGCAAAATTCAAAACTTGGTTTCATGCGGCCATTGTGTCGAACAGTTGGCAGGCAAATAAAATCTGCCTAACAAACACTATTGTTGATCAATGCTTTGTCGAGCAATTTGACTCAATCTTGTCCCCTCTGCTCTCCTTGGTCTCCCTAGCTCTAACCAGACAACAACCAAGCTATCCCTTAGCCCCCATCAGCAGTGCCGCGCCACCCCGACGTCATGATCGTCGGCTGACCATGCCCACGTCGCAGGAGCATGCCCCGCCCTCTTCCGCCGCTCCAGGGAGGTAGGCGTGGTAGCACCGCCGCCCACGGTTCCTTCCCCAAGCCTTGCCAGCCCCTGGACCACCTCACATCGCTCGTGCCCACCACCTCTGCACCGTGCCCAGCTCACGCTAGAGCGCCGTCCTCGACCAATTTGCCACACTACCTCACTCCCCTCTCTCTCAGAACCACCTCACAGCATCGCCGAAGCCGCTTGAGTAGCCATTCACCAGAATTGTGCCGGAGTTCGCTGCAATAGAGGAGGAGAAGCCCCCATCGATTTCATCCACCCCAGGAGTCGCCGCGACCTCGCCTAAGCCCACCGTCGTCTCCTTGTTCGATCGCCCCCATCACCACACTAGTTGGTGCCCTGGTATGCCCCCATTGCACCCCCACCGAGCCGCTAGGGTTCCTCTCGCTGGCGACCCGTTCGTCGTCGACGATGAACCACGACCGTTGATCTAGGTTCTAATCGCATGGTCCACATCGCCCCGTACCGCTTCGTGTTAAGTTGTGTTGCTGACATGTGGACCCTGCTTGTCAGTTGCCAGCTGCGCCGCGGAGTGTCACTGGGCTGGCCCATTAGTGTTCCCACCTTAGCCCGCAGATTCAAATTTAGATTTTTCTATTTAAACTAAATCTAGTTTCTGTCCACTAGTTTGAAAATCATTTCAGAGAGTTTTAATCCACCAAAATTAATGATTCTGATTTTGTTGGAAAGGTAATTAAAATCTCTATCCAATCCTGTTGGATTTAAATCAATTGCAGTCAGAGATCTCACCTAGAAAAAATAACAAGACAGAGACCTTTTCACATTCAAACATTTTTCAAAATTCAACCATAATAGCTTTTGAGTTGATTCCAACTCTCAAAAATCACATTTGACCATACCTATCTGAATATGTAATAATATTGAGGTTTGCATAGAGTGACTTTAGACTAGTACCAAAATAATGCTATATAGGCATTTCTAGTCACTTTAAATTGAATAAATAATAAACTTAAACCTTATAGAAGGTGACCAAACCTTTAAATCACATTCCCATACATTAGAATATGTGGTGATGACATGTGTCCACATGATCCCATATTTTAATTGGAGAATATTATGTCTTAGTTAATTTCAATGAGTAGAAATTACTTTTCTCAAATAAATAAATGAAACTACTTCATTAAATCTTGTGATGAGTGTGATGATGCTAGATCATCAAGTATGTGCCTCAATGTGCTAAATAGACTAGTTAAGTGTTGTTTGGTGATTGTGTATCCTGTATGTATTTATAGACGACAGTACCGACCAAGTCTACGAAGAGGAGAGGTTCTACCCCGAGGAAGACGAGGAGAATTTCAACCACTGCACCAACCAAGGCAAGCCATCACTAGATGCAAGTTAACCTAAGCAAGATGAAATAGGCATGCTTGGTTATACATTTTGACTTATACCAACCCCAAGTTTTACTTACAAGCTTTACTTTCTTTTACTTTACCAAAGTTCTTCACTTTGTTTATAGATAGCATAAAGAGTATAAAACTTGGCCTATCTAGTTAGACTTAGATGTCATTCTATGGTATGAGATTGATATTAGCATCACACCTTAGTGAACACTCTTAACTTAGTGTTTACAGCTAAACCAAAAACTTGATCACTTTAGATGGGAATACTTGGTGAAAATGCTTATGAAAACCTTGGAATGATGAGTCATTCTATTAAGATGTTTTGACATGTGTTGAGAAACACAAATGGTTTATGATGATGAAAATGTTGAGGCGTGAGCCTTAGCCCTTTATAAAAACTGATGGTTGGTTGGGTTCGGATGCGATACCATTCCAAATTTACTGTACAACAACAATACCTGAATTGGGTAAGGCTTAGCCGGAAATTTATATGCATTAGTATGAGTTCCCTCGCTGGAGAGGTCTGAGCTGAGGCTACCTCTCAATGTTGTCCACCTATGCAGTGCCTAGGATGGAAGATGTCCATGGCTGGGAGGCCAAGCTCATAGGAGAGGTGCTTGTACTAGGGTGTGTAATTGAAAGGTTATGATTGATTATCCGCATACTAAGTATGATGATTCAGGGTTATCCCTGACGGATCTATCGAATTTTGTGGTGAAAGTGTACCACCACTGCAGAGTGTCAAACTATTAGAATAGCCGCGTCCGCGGTCATGGACAGTTAGAGTGGCCATACTGTTCCGTCGTCAGATGTTTTCAAAATGACTTTTGAAATGAATGGTGATCTTGACTTGACCACAACAGGGTTGTGAACATGAAACTAGTTTCCCACTTAAGTGATTTTAGAACTTTATTTTATCTTTCTTTGTCTCTGAACTCAACTTAGGTTTCAAACTTAACCTTGCAAATAAACTTAGAGTTTAGCATTCCTCCTAGAACTACCTTACTTGTTAGTGATAGTTTGCGAGTACTTAAAGAGTACTCATGGCTTTGTCCCTGGCTATTCCCGTGGCCAGACTATGAAGAGGACTATCTGGAAGAAGGACATCAAGACAACTACGACAACTAGGACTATCTCCCATTGTCAGCATTGCCTGTGACACTGAAGATGGACCCCACCGCTATGCTTATTATTTATTCCGCTGCTTGTTGTATTAAGACTGGATCATGAGATCCTTTATTTGTGTAAGACCTTATTATGGTTTGTAATGGATGATGTACTATGATATCCAATCTGTTATGTCTCACAAAAATGGTAATCCTGGGATAGCGATGTATGGCATAACATGCATTTGGGATTAAATCCAGGTGTTGACAGTGTGAAATAAAAGGGGAGCTTGTAAGCTCATGGAGTTTGTATGTGTGTTAGAGAAACGCCTGGGAGGCTAGCCTAAGCCATGTCTAATCATGGTGGAAACTTGCAGCATAACCATAGTGAGCATTCTATGAATCATCCTCAATAAAAACCTATGCAAATAGCAAATAAAAAGATCGCTGAGATGCTCATTGTCTGTTGCCTTGTCATTTTGATATGGGAAAGATCTTCTGTCATGGGGCAAGGGGTACCCCGTTGGATGTTCTCCATGATACACATGTACTTACAATGATAAGAACTTACTTGTGACTAAAGTTGAGTAGCATGAGGTTCGGTACTCGTACACAAGGGGCATGAGATTTTCAACTTATAACTTGTCAAGCATATCCTCATATTTGTGTCACTTTAACCTTAGTCACTTCAAGATGCCAATGATAGGGGAAATGAGAGCTCAAAGCTAGTAAGTACCATAATTTTTGGAAGCTCTTTATGAAACTAGAAATCCCTGCTTCCTTCTGTGAAGGGGTTTCTTTTTATCTTTTTATCTTGAGTCTCCATCTTCTATCTTTATGCACCAATTAAGAGAGCATAGTTGTCATTCTGAGTTCAATGTGCATTGTCCCAAAACTTATTGATTGATTCATAATTTTGGTATTGCTTGCTCTTAAATTATTTGTATCTAGTCACCCTTATGAACTTTAAAGGTGTCCTATGCATTTATGTTCTGCTAATCCATGAAGGACAAGCTGATTACCACTCTTATTATGTTTTCTATATTGAAACAAACAAATATCTTTCAATGCATTGTTATTCATGATCTTTTGTTTCTACCTTTTTATGTTGCAACTTAGTTGCTTGTCTTATTGTTAGAACTATATCTTTCATGTTTATGTTAGAGTAATATGATCCTAGCTATCAATGTTTTACAATACCTCGATCAAGATTGTGATGGTGCATGTCACCTCAAAAATTATTCTTTTTATCACTTACCTACTCGAGGACGAGCAGGAGTTAAGCTTGGGGATGCTTCATACGTCGTAAACGTATCTATAATTTTTGATGCTCCATGCTTGTTTTGTATCAACTATCTTATGTTTTGTCTACACTTTGAGGCATTTTTATACATTTTCTGGAACTAACCTATTGACAAGATGCCACAGTGCTAGTTGCCTATTTTTTGCTATTTTTGGTTTCATAAAAGCTAGTAAAGAAATATTCTTGGAATTGGACGAAACAAAAACCGAAGTTCCTATTTTCCCGACACGACACAGAAGTCCAAAGCTGAGACGAAGGAGAGCCACAAGGCGGCCACACCATAGGGTGGCACGGCCCCCTGGGCGTGCTAGGCCCTGGTGTGTGCCCTTCGGGCGGCCACCGACCTTGCCTCTTTGCCTATATAAACCAACCAAGACGAAAACCCTAAGGAGAAAATAAGAATTCCACGAAAAGTTCCGCAGCGTCGCCGCCACCGAAGAGGAGCTTAGGGGGACAGAACACTTGGTTCTAGCACTCTGCTGGGACGGGGAAGTGCCCCCGGAGCCATCTCCATCGACTCCACCGCCATCTCCATCGTTGTTGCTGACGCCCATGATGAGGAGGGAGTAGTTCTCTCTCGAGGCTAAAGGCTCTACTAGTAGCTATATGTTCATCTCTCTCTCTATGCGTGATCTTATTGAGATCATGAGCTTTGTAATCCAGTTGAATAAGTAGATCTATTCTGCTACTCAAGTACTTTAATTAATCTTTGCTTATCCCCACGTGTGTGAAGTTGATAGTGTGCACACCGTGTGGCACTTAGGATAAGGTTACATAAATACTTATCTTGAGTATAATTTGAGTTGGATGTCTCTATGAGATTGTGGTGTTTGTTGGAACCATCTAGCGCTCATGGTGATAGTGAGGGGTTATCTAGAGGGGGAATGCGAACTTGAAGGTGTGTTGTTATAGCCCTACATCGTCCAACCGGAGAGTAGTTTAGGGTAGCATAATAAAGAGAAGATATTTATATGAGAGTGCCCACTAGTGAAAGTATGATCCCTAGACCTTGTTTACAATCAGTCATGTTGCATGTTTGCTTGCTGTCACTCTTATTTCAGATTGCAATTACCACTTATAATCATCCATATTACTTGTATTTCACTATCTCTTCGCCGAACTAGTGCACCTATACACCTGACAATTGTATTGGGTGTGTTGGGGACACAAGAGACTTCTTGTATCTTGATTGCATCGTTGCTTGAGAGGGATACCTTTGATCACTTCCTCCCTGAGTTTGATAAACCCTGGGTGATCCACTTAAGGGAAACTTGTTGCTGTTCTACAAACCTCTGCACTTGGAGGCCCAACACCGTCTACAAGAATAGAAGCGTGCGTAGACATCACAGATTCATAATCATTACTTGGGCACTAGAAAGTCCCAAACTTATCACCCTTGACAATAGGAGAAGGCGAAGCTGAGAACTTATGCATATTGAACTTTTTGAGTATATTCTCAATGTACGCTCTTTGTGATAGCCACAAGATTCCTCTGGATCTATCTCGGTGAATTTGAATGCCTAAGACATAAGCGGCTTCACCGAGATCCTTGATATCAAACTTTGAGGAGAGAAACCTTTCAGTTTCCAGCAGCAAATTCTTATTGCTACTGGCTAAGAGTATGGCATCGACATATAGTATCAGGAATACAAAATTGCTCCCCCAAACTTCACATAAATACAATTTTCCACTTCATTCTCTTTGACCTTCTGAGAGGAATAGCGGACTTTCTAGCCCGCTTTGACCTTCTGAGAGGTGCATTATTATTTGGTACCTCAACCACAACTTTAGGTTGCTGAGCATCTTCTGTAGAAGTATCATTAGGTATGGACTCTCATGGAGTCACTGGTATCTCAGCAGGGGTAGGACACTACTAGGAAAAAACTCTTCTGTGGCGCATGGAAATCCATCTTCTGTGGCGCATATTATAGTCGTCACTATTACCTCGCCACTGATAATTATCTTCTATGGCACATATTGAAATGCGCCACAGAAATCTCAAACTTCTGTGGCGCATATGGCCAATATGCGCCACATAAGTTTTTCCAAAATTCAAAAAAAAGGTGGGCCAGATCTCAAATTTCCGTGGCGCATATGGGAAATATGCGCCACAAAAGTTTTTTTTTTAAATTTCAAAAAAAAATGGGCAGATCTAGATCTGGCCGGAGGAGGTGGTAGTGGTGGTGGTGGTGGCGGCTGGTGCCTGGTGGATGGAGGAGGGCTAGGAGGAGTGGGTCGCCAGAGGTGGTGGCCCGAGGAGAAGGAGGAGAAGGCCACCTCCGAAGGTGGTCGGAGTAGGAGGAGGAGTCCTCCGGAGGTGGAGGAAGGTGTCGCCGGAGTTGGAGGAGGAGGTCACCGGAGTTGGAGGAGGAGGACGTCGAAATTGGTGGTGGAGGACGACGCCAAAATTGGTGGTGGTGGAGGAGGAGGAGGTCGTTGGAGATCACTGGAGGAGGAGGAGAAGGAGGAGGAGGTTGTCGGAGGTGGTGGAGGAAGAGGTTACCGGAGGTGGTGGAGGAGAGGAGGAGGTCACCGTGGTGGAGGAGGTCACCGGGATGGAGGTGGAGGTCACCGGAGAGTGGAGAAGGAGGAGGGAGGAGAAGGGGAGAAGTGTGGAGGGGAGGAGAAGTGGGGAGGGGAGAAGAAGTAGGGGAGAAAAAGGAAAAAGGGAGGGAGAAGGCCGCCGGCGGGAATCAAATTTCGAATCCCGCCCAAGACTTCTATGGCGCATATGGGAGAAATGCGCCACAGAAATTTCTCCCCCTTTTTTTGCAGTAAAAAATCTTCTTTCGGCCATAACTTTTTACTCTTTTCGAATTTGGGGATTCTGTAAAATCCAGAACGACCATGGGTCATTGAAGTCAAGTAGAAAATTTTGAGATGATCATTTTGATAGGTTAAATATTTTTTCCCGGCATCGTATGCAAAAGTTATGACCGTTTTACCGTGCCATGACCTATTTTTGCAAAATACATCGAAATTCATGTATTTCAATTTTCACTACAACTACACCCTAAAATATAACTACATCTCAAAGGAATTATTGTTTTGAAGTTTTTATCATTTTCATTTATATTTTACAAAACTAAAAAGGCGATCCACGGGGGGGATCTGTTTTTCCATATTCTGTGGCGCGTACACCTATAGGCGCCACAAAAACATCACTTTCTGTTAGAATTGTCTCCCTCCTTTTTTTGGTGCTGGGTCCCATCAACTTTCTGTGGCGCATACATCTATATGCGTCACAGAATCATCACTTTCTGTGGCGCACACGAAAATATGCGCCACAGAAATGTGGACTTCTGTGGCGCATATTGGTTTCGTGCGCCACTGAACTGCAAAACTTCAGTGGCGTTTTTTCTATATGCGCCACTGATATTTATCTGTGGCGCATGGTTTTGCATATGCGCCACAGAGTAGCTTGTCTACCTATAGATGTTTTCCTAGTAGTGGGATTAGCGGTCCTTTCAACTAGAGGTATAACATCAACATGAATAGGAAACACTGGCTCTTGGATCACAGGGATCGAAACATAATCCTGTTTCTCCTCCAAGATTATTTCCCTAGGAGTCATACTCCCCCTCATCATATAACTTTCCAGGAACATAGTGTGTCTTGTTTCAACAAACTTAGTGAATTGCTTTGGACAATAGAAATGATATGCCTTAGATTTGTCAGGATAACCAATGAAGTGGCGGCTGATGGTCTTGGGGTCTAACTTTCCCATAATTGGATTGAAAACTCTTGCCTCAGTAGGGCAGCCCCACACATGCAAATAACTTAGGGTAGGTTTTCTCCCAGTCCATAATTCATACGGCATTTTGGGCACTGATTTACTAGGGACCTTATTAAGAATATGTGCAGATGTCTTTAGTGATTCTATCCATAAACCAAGCGGCAAGGTGGAGTGACTTAACATACTTCGTACCATGTCCATGAGAGTACGATTCCGCCTTTCAGCGACTCCATTTTGCTAAGGTTCACCTGGTGCTGAATATTGAGCAACAATACCATTTTCCTGTAGGAACTTAGCAAAAGGTCCAGGAATTTGGCCAAAAGAAGTGTGTCTACCATAGTACTCACCACCACGACCAGACCTTACAACTTTGATCTTCTTACCAACTTGATTCTCAACTTCAGCTTTAAATACCTTGAACTTTTCTAATGCCTGAGATCTTTCTTTGATAGGATAGATGTATCCAAAGCGGGAGAAGTCATCAGTGAATGTTATGAAGGAATCAAAACCATCCACTGATTTCACATTGAATGGACCAAAAATATCTGTTTGAACAATTTCTAAAACTCATGTGCTTCGATTTGCACCTTTCTTGATTCTCTTAGTATATTTCCCGTTGATGCAATCAATGCAATGATCCAAATCCGCATCCGAGAAATCCAAAGGATGAAGGACTTGCTCCTAAATGAGACGCTCAATTCTCCCCCTCGAAATATGGCCTAAACGATAGCGCCATAGTTTTGAAGAAGTCTCATCATCATCGTGCTTACACTTGGTACTAACATTCACATTAGAAGAGGCATCTGTTGGAAATATGTCCTAGAGACAAATAGTTATAAGGACTATTATCATATTTCATAAAGTTTATGATTAAGTTTTATATCATGCTATAACTGTGTTGAGTGGAAACATCAATACACGTGTGATATATAAACAACCAGGGGCGCCCAGTGAAACTCTAGTCACTGGTTCATTGGTCAACAGATGATCAAGTTTCCTGATCATGTGGCATTTATGCCAGTTGGAAATGGAGTCAACTCCTTCTGAGAATGAGATGATGAACCAATACCCAACCTAAATATCATGACCCGATCATGCCACGAAGTTCAAGTTATGATGATTAGAAATGGATCCTCGTAGACTATTCCTTAGACCGTGAGGCTATATCAATCATTGTCTCCCGAGAGTGCTTAGATAGGATCAAACGCCATCTGGTAATACGGTGGAAATAAAGGTGTGTTCAGGTACTTGGAGGAAACCATAGAGGCAATATATGTCAAGAGCGGGATTTGTTCGTTAACGTGACGGAAAGATACTCAAGGGCCCACTCGGAGAAGTTATATCCAATAGCTGCGCAGCGTGTGGTTTGATCACAGGTGTGGCATCCCGCTAAAACCACTCCTAGAAAATCGCGTGTTGTTTTCATTTTGTGCATCATCATGTCATCATGCATATTTTTGCCCTAAAATATTTTTTGCCAAAAGACTATTTTGTTTTCTAATTAGTCCCCTCCTTTAATTTCAAATTAGATCCTCGGTCTTTTCTGGATCTTTATTTGTCAAACTATTTATAAAATCTTTTATTAAAATAAATCAAACAAACTTTTAAAAATAAAAATATTTTTAGGGGAGGCAGCCGGCTAGGCCCAGCCAGCTGGCCTACTACCCCAAACCCTAATATACCTAACCCAGCCACCAACTCCCCACCCCACACACTACCACCGTCGCCAGCCTCACATGCACGCACGCGTGCACTGTGCACCACCCCGCGCCAACTCCCTGCACCCGCCGGCCCCACCTCCTGGTCCCACACACACACGCACACCATGCCACACGCAACCCACCCAGCACGCACACGGCGCACACGCCACCTGATCCCATCCTCTGGCCCCAACCCCGATCTCCGCGCCTGCCCGCACCAACCGCCACCATCCTCGACCTCGGTCCCCGCCACCGGGAGCCGCGTCGCCGCCTGGTCTGGCCTCCTCCGCAGTGCGCCTCCGCTCGCTCGCCGTCGGCCACCGACCTCCTCCTCGTCCGCTCCACCCCCGCCGTCCTCGACCCCACGCCATGCGCGCCCGGGGGCTCCTCTGCCTTGACCCCCCTACCCCGACGCATCCTCCCTGCTCCTGTCGACCTCATCGCTCGCCCTCACCGCGCTACCGACCGAAGCCGCCTGGCCCGGCCCGCGCGAGCCATCAGGTCCGGCCTCGACCCGGAGACCGCGCCCCAGCTCGTCCCTGGCGTCGCCTGGGCCCGCCCTCCTAGGCCTTCTGCCAGCGACGCGCGTCCCCCTGTCTTCCTCGGCCACACGAGCCGCAGACCACCTTCGTCGCCACTGCACTACCTCATCGAGCCCAGCCACGCCCTCTTTCCCAGAGGTCACCGTCGTTTGCCGCGCCCGCCTCTTGAGCTCCCATGCCTACTCGTTAATGAAGTGTGGATTGCGTACCTATGGCTGTGAAGCCCTGTGGTTCCTCTAGCTATCTGTTGATGAGATGTTGGTGTTAGTGCAAAGACGGAAGATGCGTCCAGTAGCCGCTAGCGACTCGATGTTCATGCCTCCGAAGGACGCGCAACATGAAACCCGAAGTACCACCATGGCACTCACAACAAGATCGTCATCGACAACGGGACCATGGTACGTCAAGATCTCCTTCGCAAATCCGAAGACCGAACCCGAAGACCATAGATGCGACAAGTACTCCTTCCCGGATGCGAGACCCGGATCCGAAGACCGCCAAGATCGTCACCGGAACGCCAAGTTCTTCATCCCGAACGCCAAGACCGCCCCGATACGCGGACCCGACACGATCTTCGCGACGACAAGATCGACACCGACCAGGGCAAATCCGATACGCCCCAACGCCAAACCAAGACCTGCGACGACCTCCGAAGATCGATCCCGCTGTCCCCGTCGAACCCTGAACCCCCGAACCCAAGATCTTCCGAATCCATATGTGTGACCCTAAGCCCCTATTTTTTATAATATGACATTATCAACTGTCGCATATTGATTGTTCATGCATGCATACATGTCTGTGGTTTGGGGGCATTATGCCGATTCACCTCATAATTAAATATGGAGTGTTTATGCGGGATATCTTTGTCTTATTCCGGACTCCATTTAAATTGGTGTAGCGAACCGATGCCATGTTTCGCCTTGTTAATACAACATTTAAATTGCGGGGGTTCTAAATAACTTGAACCGTCTAATTAATTGTTGGGACCCCGGTTCCGCGTAATACTTCCTAGTTGCACCGCATCTACATCATATCATAATCATGCCGGATCTTCTGTCGTAGTATTAAATATTGCATCCGGTGTTTCTTCTAGTGTTTGCTTCTTCGCGGATTAGGCCGATAAGTTGATGCGAGTATCGACAAGTTCTCCGGATATGGTCCGTCAGCAGTGTTTCCCAGGCGAGCATTCTCCCCCTTTCCACCTATTTTGCATTTATAGTCTTTATTTCCTCATGTTGATCTATTGCTATCCGTGTCGCGATGCTTTAGTTTCGGTACACCAGTTATATCCCGTGCAGCCTCTATATTGCCTTGGACACCTCCTATTACCTGTGTTTGGTAGATACCTGGCCTTGCAAGTCGCAGTTGCTTGCTCAGGTGAGATCTCGTGTTGTCAAGTACCACAGTTGTTGAAATGCTGGCAGATGTTTACGGTGGAGTTGATCGTGACTTTAAATACAACTATTAAATTACTGGTACCACTAATGAAAGAGGCACAGGTGGACAATATATGTTATTTGGTTTTTCCTGTCCACTTGTGTCCCGTAGGCCCTGAGTACTTGATACCTGTTCCTTGACTATTCGCACCATCCACATACGGGAGACTCTATGAATCCCCCTTAGCCATAGCTTGATTCATTTCTATTTCTTGGGGCCACAAAGTAGTTTGGGGCTTTATTACTATCCTGTACTTATGCCATGCTTTACTGCTTTATTTACGATTGTGCGTGGAGCACCTGTACTGTTTTGGATCGCGGCACGATTTCGCGGTATCGACAAGTCCAGTCACACTTTTGGGTTCCCAGTCATTTAGAGCCGTTCTCGCAAACCCTGGGTCCGTTCCAGAGCCGGCCAACTTCGTTGCGGGTAGCTTAGTGGGGTGGTCCCCTGAAATATTTTATGAATCTTGTGATTGCTTTGTCGTGAAAGCCTCGTTGGGTTTTGATTTGGTTTTTCCGAGGTTGATCGTGTGTGTGTTGCTATTTGTGCACCCCTGCAGGGTAAATCTTTCTGAAAGTCGTGTTCGCGGTTATGGATGAGTTGGAGCACAGTATCTCGATCATAGACAAGCATAACTAAAGTAGTGCTATAAATTTGACTTAATATGTGACTAGTAATCAGCTTCACTATAACGGAATGGATATTAAAAATGCCAACAACTGGTGGATCTGGGTTGTATCGTGTCCTGCTATACCTGCCTAGTAAGTATTGCAACCTCAATGGAATGTGATAAAAGTGAAAACAATTGTTGGGTTTTGGGATTCCTCAGGACAATTATATCTGACTAGTAAATGTTCCAACTACAACGGAATGGTGATTAAAACTGCCCACTACTTATGTTATCAGGATGACTCATGCTATATATCTGACTAGTAAATGCTGCAACTATAATGGAATGAGTAAAACTGCCAACTGTGTGAGTTCCTTGGTCCGACTTCCTCGTTTGGTCTCGAGGGGGAAATACCGGGATGGGAATGTTTGGTGTTGGTATCAGGTAGAATCCAAATAGGTCTTTCTTCCCCTCTCTAATAGCCGATAGATGTACCGAGTCTCTATAGGTTGTTTAGTGCCGCTGCGCTGCCGCTTCAGTCCACCATACCTATGTAGGCGAGAGCCGCCGAATTCTAGCCTCGTCGTGTACTGGCCTCAGTACTGACGCTCCTCTTTTTTCCTTTGCCCTCTGTCGGCACCCCTTTTGTTTTAGCAGGTTTGAGATCGACGTCGTTAGCAGGGTTACCCTTCCGACTTGGCCTGGGCAGGGTTATGGACGCCATTGGTTATTCGTCAGGGCTCTTAGCCCCATTTGCATCTTGTCCGTAGTCGGACGCTCTATTGTTTTCAAGGTGATTTGGATCTTTGTATTGTATATCTGTATTCTTGACTCATGGAGTCGTTGTTGTATATATATGTTCTGTGGGTCCCATCGAGGACTGTTGTGTAATGGTATTACTTCGTTTTCCACCCGCATGAAAGTGCCTGGTGGGCGTCCTTGAATTGTTTCTATGCGGGTATGGCGGAAAGGGCTAAAACTTGCATAGGGCCGATTCGAGGGTGTTACAACAGGGATGGAGCGAGTCAAGTAGCATTGTTCAGTAATGAGATTGAACACGACATGGTGATGTCATTGATCAGACTCGGGCAATGCAAGTATCGAGAGACAAAGGGAATAAGACATGACCGTCCTGGTTCAAAGGACGAAAGATCTTCATGGAATGCACAGGGGTCACATGCCCATCCAGGTCCCTCTGTTTATCATTAGTCCGGGAGTGTCCCGACCATCTCGGGAGTGTTCCCGAACCATAGGGTATCACGCTTAAGGGTTTGATGATGCTTAGAGAGTGTTTATAGAATCGAAAGAATCACCGAAGAATAGTAGAGAGGAAACTGAAAGGGTTTCGGTAAGTCCGGAGGAAGTCCGGAGTGGAGGTGGAAGGTGTTCCATAGCCACGGAGGTAGAATAATATATGAATGAATGTTAAATATTGATTTAATCATTTATTCATAATTATTTAATAAAGAGAAAATCAATTTAAATGGTCAAAGGCTTAATGGGCCAATTCCGGAGGGAAGAGGGCCCATTAGGGAATAGGCAAGAGGGAGAAGGGCTAATAGGGGAGGCCGGTGTCCTAGTGGGCCAGCTGTAGGGGTTCCGCGTATGAAAATAATAAAAGTTTACCCTACGCCCCTGAACCCCTGAAGCTGCCAGGACCTATCTATTAGTAATACAGTAACGGGAGGGGCTTTTTGCGAACTTACCCTTGAAGACCGAAAAGCGTTGTCAACGCTCAAGAGAGCGTGGTTGATGTAGACGAGCCGAATCCGACCTCAAGGTCGTGATGAAGTCCTTGCGCTCCTTGGCTCCAACGACTTGAGTGCCTCAAGTCCGACACCGCGCGGGGAGTTACACATGTCCGGTGCCTGACGATGACTCCCGCTTCCCCGATCCAGCAACAGTTGTGGAAGTAGAGCTCCCGGATCTGAATCCCGTAGCACGACGGTGCTCCGCGGTGAAGATGTCTCTTGTTCGCGCAGTCCAGACTTGGGACCACGGTCACAAGAGAGAGAGAGAGGGGGAGAGAGAAAATATCAATTAGAGGTCCTCCCAAAAGTGAGGAGATCTTTATTGATTATTGGTGTACTTCTTTTGGACAAATACCCCCACTACATATAGAGGGAGGGGAGGTACTACCTCCCTCAAAGTCCCGGGGTGGGACTAAAGGAGAGGAGGGCAGGGGAGGCCGCCGGCCACCTAGTGGGCCCCGCGCGGGGGGGACTAGGCCCAGCCGGCCACCCCCTTGGCCCCTTCTCCCTCTCTCCTTTCCCTAATGGGACTATCCCTCCGGAAATTGGCCCATTAAGCCTTTGACCATTTAAATTGATTTTCTCTTTATTAAATAATTATGAATAAATGATTAAATCGACATTTAACATTCATTCACATATTATTCAACCTCCGTGGCTATGGAACACCTTCCACCTCCACTCCTGACATCCTCCGGACTTACCGAAACCCTTCCGGTTTTCTCTCTACTATTCTTCGGCGATTCCTCCAATCCTATAAACACTCTCTAAGAATCATCAAGCCCTTAAGCGTGATGCCCCACGGTTCGGGAACACTCCAGACATGGTCGGGACACTCCCGCACCAATGATTGATAGAGGGACCTGGATGGCCATGTGACCCCTGTGTGTTCCACGAAGATCTTTCGTTGTTTTAACCGGGATAGTCGTGTCTTATTCCCTTGGTCACTTGATACTTGCATTGCCCGAGATCTGATCAATGACATCACCATGTCGTGTTCAATCTCGTTACTGAACAACGCTACTTGACTCGTTCCGACAAGTGATATCCCTATGATGAAATCACACGTTGTGCAGCTATTGGATATAACTTCTCCGAGTGGGCCCTTGAGTATCTTCTCGTCACATGGACGGACAAATCCTGCTCTTGACATATATTGCCACTACGGTTTCCTCCGAGTACCTGAACACACCTTTATAACCACTGTATTACCACGTGGCGCTTGATGCTATCTAAGCACTCTCGGGAGACAGTGATTGATATAGCCTCACGGTCTAAGGAATAGTCTACGAGGATCCACTTCTAATCATCGTAACTTGAACTTCGTGACATGATCGGGTCACGATGTTTAGGTTGGGTATTGGTTCATCATCTCATTCTCAGAATGAGATGACTCAATTTCCAACTGGCATAAATGCCACATGATCAGGAAACATGATCATCTGTTGACCAATGAACCCGTGACTAGAGTTTCACTGGGAACCCCTGGTTGTTTATATATCACACGTGTATTGATGTTTCCACTCAATACAGTTATAGCATGATATAAAACTTAATCATAAACTATATGAAATATGATAATAGTCCTTACTACTATTTGTCTCTAGGTTCTTATTTCCAACACCAGCCCCCCACGCGGGGCCCACGGGGTGGCCGGTGGCTCCACCCCCTCCCCCTCTCCTCTCCTTTAGTCCCACCCCGGGACTTTTAGGGAGGTAGTATCTCCCCTCTCCCTATATAAAGTGGGGGTATTTGGCCAGATAAATACACACAATATTCAATAAAGGTCTTCTCACTTTTGGGAACACCTCCAATTCATATTCTCTCTCTCTCTCTCTCTCTCTCTCTCTCTCTCTCTCTCTCTCGTGACCGTGGTTCCAAGTTCGGACTGCGCGAACGAGAGACATCTTTAACGCGGAGCATCGTTGCGCTGCGGGATTCGGATCCAGGAGCTATACTTTCGCAACTGCTGTTGGATCGGGGAAGCGGGAGTCATCATCAGGCACCGGACGTGTGTAACTCCCCGCGAGGTGTCACACTTGAGGCACTCAAGTCGTTGAGCCACAGGAGCGCAAGGACTTCATCACAACCTTGAGGTCGGCTTCAGCTCGTCTACATCAACCACGCTCTCCTGAGCATTGACAACGCTTTTCTGTCTTCAAGGGTAAGTTCATGAAAATCCCCTCCCGTTACTATAATGCTAATAGATAGGTCCTGGCAGCATCAAGGGTTTAGGGGCGTAGGGTAAAAAATTATTGTTTTCATACGCAGAACCCCTACAGCATCAACTTCATTTAGGGAATCACTTAAGGAAACAAGATAAAATTTGTCTTGTCGGAAGGCAAGACCAACATTATTATTGTCAAACATAATTATACATCTCTTGTTCCCAAAGTCACAGTGAAAACCATCATCATCTAAGCATGAGACGGACAGAAGGTTTCGTCTCATAGAGGGAACATAAAGTACATTATGTAAACAAAGCATAAAGCCACTATGGAGCATAAGTGAGAACTCTCCAATAGCCTCAGCCTTAACACCATTTGCAACTCTAATGGTTATTTCCCCTCTTCTTAGGGTCCTCTTTGTATCAAATCCCTATAAGGAGTTTGCAACATGAATTGTTGCACCTGAGTCAACCCAACATGTATTGGTGGCATAATTAACATAAAGGGATTCGTCAACAAAGGTTATAACATTAGTACCTTTCTTATTGAGCCATTTCATGAACCTAATACAATCCCTCTGAATGTGTCCGCTTTTTCCACAGAAGCAACATCCATTAGGATCTTTACCATCAGCGTTAGGGTGTGCATCTGGATTAGGAGCTCTGTTAGGATTCTTTTGCTGAAATAACTTAGAAGATTGCCCTTTATCCTTAAACTGAGTAGGCTTAGGCTTCATAAACTTTTGATTTTTCTTCTTCTGAGAGTGCTTGAACTGGTTGACATGATCAACTTGTCCAGCTTTAAGCCTTTCCTCTTCTTGTACACATCTAGCCATCATTTCATCCATGCCCCATTTAGAATCCATCGCATTGTAATTGATGGTAAACGAGAGAACTCCGTGGGCAAGGATGACATAATAAAATGGACAAGGAAACCTTCATAGATTTCCATTATCTTAAGTTTAGTGGCCATGTTGATTTTCCTCATGATATGCTCTCTCAGACTCCTAGTTGGATCATACCTTTCATCAATAAGCCTTTTAATGAGCTTGTTGCATAATTTTTGGATGATCCCTTAAAATGGTCCTCAATCTTTCCAAGGTAACCCTTGGCAGTCTGAGAGTCTGGAACAACTCCCCACATACTCTGAGTGATGGAGCCCTTAATCATCATGAGACACTTACGAGTTGAATCCTCCCACTTAGTTTTCTCATCATCATAAACCCTTTTCAGGGCATCATAATTCTCATCACCTTGAGTAGGTGCTATAGGAGGATCCTTAAGGAGGGCATAATCAATATTCAGCAAAGCTAAAGTGATCTCAAGCTTTTCCTTCCATGTATCAAAATTGCTACCAGTCAACTGTTCTATGCCATTAATAATTCTAGCAATTTGAGAGGCATTAGATGCTGCAAAAGAAAACAAATGCTTAGATTAAGCATAACTATTTCATACTCCTTTTATCAATCTAGTCTACATCAGCTTTGGCCAAAAATAGACATGATCAATAAAAATCTCTGATCAAAATATCTGCCAATCAGCTTTGGCCAGAATGACAGATATAAGCCACACTTAATTAAATTATTCCACATATAAAATTCTTTTCATCAGTCTGGAGCACATCAGCTTTGGCCAGAAGTGAACCAGAGTAATAAAAATTTCATGGTCAAAATATCCATCAATTAGCTTTGGCCAGAATCATAGACATACACCATGCTTAATTAGAGGATTTCAAACTTTATTTTGCAGCAAAACATTATCATCACAATTTATTTGAAAAACAACAAAAAAATCAACTAAGTATAATAAAAACATCAAAAGAAACAGCTTATCATAATAAAACACGTCAAACTTACTTAAGTGTGATACAAAATTGCATAACAAAAGAATAATTTGTCACACAATTGTGTTCCATAATTGACATAATAAAAACATGCCAAAAACTTAGCCCCAAAAACCATTTATATAAACCCTAAGTCCTATATTTTAAATTTTAAAGAAAAAGAAAAACAACATCCAGACTGGGCCGAACCTGGCCCAGCCGTCTCCCCTCACCCCTTTTGGTGGCATACTGATACGTTGTTAACGTATCCATAATTTTTGATGTTCCATGCTTGGTTTTATCTACTTTCTTATGTTTTGTTCCAACTTTGGAGTACTTTTCATATGATTTCTTGGACTAACCTATTAACAAAGAGCCACAATGCCAGCTGCCTATTTTCTGTTGTTTTTGGTTCCAGGAAGTTAGAAAATGAATATTCTAGGAATTGGACGGGACAAAAGCCAAAGTCAGTTTTTCACCGAGGAGGACACGGAGCCAGAATACGAGACAGAGAGGGGCCAGAGGGCCTCCACACCACCTGGCCGCGCGGGCCAGGCCTAACCGCGCCAGGGGGTGGTGTAGCCAGCCCAGGCACCCCCTCGGGCTCCCCTTCTGACTATAAGATGCATCCGATACAGAAACCCTAAGTACCTGATCAAAATTCTACGAAAGAGTCTGTAGCCGCCGTCATATCCATCCCTAGATTGGGAGGGATCTGAAGCTCTTCCCGGCACCCTGCCGAAGAGGGGAATTCACCCTAGAGGCCTTCTTCATCATCATGCAAGCCTCTGGTGTGATGCGTGAGTAGTTCATCTCTGGACTACGGGTCCATGTAGTAGCTAGATGGATGGTTCTTCTCCTTTGTGCTATCATGTTTAGATCTTGTGAGCTCCATTCATGATCAAGATCATCTATTTGTAATTCTACATGTTGTGTTTGCGGGGATCCGATGGATATTGAGATGCTATTTCAGATTGATTATTGATTCTATCATGTCTTTGTTATTTGTGATCTTGCATGCTTTCCGTTGTTAGTAGCTATCTTGGCCAAGTAGATGCTAGCAACTCCAAGAGTTAGTATTTATGCTCGATAGTGGGTTCATGCCTCTAGTAATCTGGGGAAGTGATAGAAATCTCTAAGGTACTAGATGTGTTGTTGCTACTAGGGAGAAAATAACAATCCTTTGTTCATAGAACAATCGTATTGTTTACTTTACACGCAATGTGTAATGCAATTATCTGTTGCTTGCAACTTAATACTGGAGGGGGTTCGGATGATAACCTGAAGGTAGATTATTAGTCATAGATGCAGTTGAATTATGGTCTATGTATAATGTTGTAATGCCCAATCGAATCTCAAAGGAGTCAAGATGTTTATGTATGTATTGCTTTCTCTATGTTTGTCAATTGCCCCGATGTAATTTGTTCACCCAACATGTCATCTATCTTAAGGAGATCCACCACTAGTGAACTATCGACCCTGGTCGTTTCTTTTACATTCAATCTACAAACCGTTTACTGCTTTGTGTTTACTTTCTGCAAACTATTACTTCCTTCCATTCGATACGTTTAATCCTTTATTCTCAGCAAAACCGGTGAGATTGACAACCTCATCGTAAGTTGCGGACAGAGTTTTGTGGTTGTGTTTGTGCAGGTTTCCCCGTTGCTGCTGGCACCGGTAGTGCGCCCTGCCAATGTTCAGCTAGCAACACCTTTGAGGTGTTTCCTTGCTCCTACTGGATTGATAACCTTGGTTTCATAACTGAGGGAAACTTACTGTTGTGCTCATCATACCTTCCTCTTGGGGTCCCCCACCGAGCTCGTTAGTACACGAGTCAGCAAGTGATTTTCAGGCGTCGTTGCCGGGGAGCCAAGGACATCTTCACAAGGGGAGTCCATCATAACCAATCTCTTTACTTTGTTATTTTTGTTTTTCTTAGTTTAATTTTTGTTTTGTTTGCTTGTTTCTTTATCAAAAACAAAAAACAAAAATTAGTCTTACAAGTTTGCTTTCTTTATTCAAAAACAAAAAAAAATTAGTTCCTATCTTAAGTTGCCATTATGTCTAGCGTTGCTCCAATCACTATGTCACCTGAGGAAATGATTTTCACTTTTAAACAAGGTATTGAAGAGAGTTTCAAATAATCTTGGTCTAAAATCTCTGATCTATACGAAAAAACTGAATCTAAAATGACTCAAAGCTTGTTCCTCAGTAGTTTTTACCTTGGAATTGCTCTTTGCTAGAGATATGCTTTGGATGCTGTTGTGGGAGGAGATTTCCTCCAATGTAATGAGGATGATGCTGTTAATGCCATAAAAAAGTTGATCTTTACTTACAACTTCCCTAGCAAATCTGATTCTTCCTTTATGAAAATATTTGCTAGATTGAACACTCTTGAGACCCGCACTACTAGTTTAAAGGATTGCTATAACATGCTTAGAGAGCATCATGATTATGTTCCAATAAATTCTGAACCATCAAAGTGGCTCCCCATGGTAAAGATTGCTATAAATAATGAAACTTTTCAAGCTCGCAGTGATATCATGTCTGAATTTTGTTTTATGCCCAAAGATGTCTATGAATCTTTGAATCTTTGGGGGCTTTCTGAAGGAGGAAAACAAATATTTCTTGCTAATAATGCCACAATATTACCTATTAGAATAGCTGAAGGAGTGTTTACAAAGATCCTAGGGAAAATGGTCTCTACTGATTATCTTGTCATTGAATGCGCAGGAAAAGGACAAATTACACTTGGAAGATCCCTATTGAAGCTCCTTGGAGCAATAATAGATGTGGAAAAGGGCACCATGCACTTTTCTTCCCCACCAAACAATCATATATTCCCCAAGGTTAAGAATAAAAGTAAGAGAGGTAAGGGCAAGAAATTTGGTTTTAATGCTTCTTCATTGGAGAATACTTGATTCTTTTTCTTGCTTATTATGCCTAACTTAAAGGCGTTAAAGAAATATACTTATTGGGATATAACCCAAAAGTTTTAGATGAACCTTGGAAGTTATTACCTCTGAGATAACCGCTCCTTATCCTTTTTATTTGCTTTTTGTGCCAAGAGTAACCTCTAATGAGAGAGAAGTAATGATTGTGAAAGTTGCTGTCCCGAAACAGATCTACGTGCTTCACCGTAAAAATTCGTGTAAAATCTTTGTGCGTCCTTTTGAGGCGTGAATTTTTGTGCTTCTGACCCAGGTTGTTATTTAACTTTAGTTAGCTTAGCACTTTTTGATTTGAGCAACAGAAGGTCTTCGAAAAACTTCGTCTTCACCTATTGGTCTGTTTTGACAGATTTCTGCCTTTATTTGCATTTGCTTCTTGTTGGTTCCTTTTTGAGTTCTTTTGGGGAATTGAGATATTTGAGGGAAGAGCTACAGTAGCTTGTGTTTTATAGGAAGTTTTGTTGGTGTTGAAACTGAACCTAAAGATTTATTATCTTGAGTGCAGTAATGTTGCTAATAAAGATTGTGCGAAGTTTTGTATGAAGGAAAAATTTCAGGTGTATGGAAGGAATGAGTAATGAGATGAACAATGGACTAAAACTCAAGCTTGGGGATGCCACACGTGTCACCCCAAGAAATATCCAAGAAGTACAAGCGTCAAAGCTTGGGGATTCCCAAGGCATCCCCTTCTTCATCAATAAAAATCCTAGGTTTCTTCCAAACACTTCATTTTTATTGTTTCATGCACGGTTGTGTTGTTCTTGGAGCGTCTTATTTTTCATTTTCGTTTTGGTTTTTTGTTTGCTTGGTTTTCTTAGTTTGCTGTATAAATTGGTTGGACCCCCTCTTTCATGCATTAGTTTTCAAATAGTTTGGTTTGGATTGGAAAAGAGTAGGAAAGTTCATGCTTAAGTGGTAAAGAGAGTTTGTTTTTGACTGTGGCCTATGCTTTGTCATGCCATGCTTGATATTGTTTTGGCTTTAGGCTTAGTATTCTTTGCTGTAGCATGACATGTTATAAACAATTGAGATTGCTTAATGTGCCTTGGAAGGATTATGCGTTGTTTTGGCATATTAAAGCATAATATTGTGGTATTCTCCTTTGATGATTTATTTGGGTTGACTTGTTACATGCTCACACTATGTTATGACTATCCCAAGTCACCATAGCCTTTATGATCCTTTAGTTTTCAACTTTTAGTATCACTTTATGCTTTGATTAATGATGTTTTGTTGCTCTGTATGATTATGGCCATTATTGCTCTCTTAGTTTGTCGCTCCCAGTCTTTTGCTAGCCTCTGTAACCAAGTAAGAGTTCCACTCATGCATCCAACTCCTTAAACCAAGTTATTCCAAAGAGTCCACCATACCTACCTATTAGCAATTGCTATTCCAAGTATATTCACGTTTTTATCTACCTTCCGAATTAAACTTGTTATGTGAAAATTAGTGATTAAAGCTCTCACGAACTTGATGGCACACTTTAGTTTTTTTGCCCTTAATAAACTTCAACCATTGTGTCGTCTATGTTGTATATGCTTGCACTTATTTGTTGGGATTAGCAGAACCATGATGTCATGGGGAACGCTCTCAACATTGCACTTGTACTTTGTACCTAGTTGATATCATACTCTTTTGTCTATGGATGTCGTCGGTGTGAAATGAAAGGAGAGCTTGTTAGTCCATGGAGTTATGTGTGTGTGTGTTAGAGAAATGCCTGGGCCGCTGGTCTAATCCATGTCGTCATGGTGGAAACCTGCATCGTAACCATAATGAGCTATCTATGAAGCATTCTTCTTATAAAAAAAGAGTTAGATATTGAGAAAAAAGAGAAAAAGAAAAGAAAAAAAAGATATGAGAAAAGAGGAAAGAGAGAAAAAAGCACCATTTTCCATGGAAAATAAGAAGATTGCTGAGATGCTCGTTGTCTGCTTGCTTTGTCATTTTGATATGGGGATTCTTCCGTATCATCGAGCAAGGGGTACCCCGTTGGCAGTTCTCTATGATACACATGTACTTACGATAACAAGAATTTACCGGTGACTAAACTTGAGTAGCATGAGGAGCGGCCCTCGTATTCAAGGGACATGAGATTTCCAACTTATACTTCGTCAAGCATATACTTCATAGTTTGTTCACTTTAACCTTAATCACTTCAAGATGCTTATGATAGGGGAAATGAGAGCTGAAAGCTAATAAGTACCATAATTTTTGGAATCTCTTTATGAAAAACTTGAATCTCTACTTCCTTCTATGAAGGCCATTCTTTTACTTTTATATTGAGTCTCCACCTTCTACCTTTATGCACCTACTTTGAGAGCATAGTGGCCATTCTTAGTTCTATGTGCATTGTCCCAAGACTTGTTGATTGATGCATAACTTTTGATATTGCTTGTTTTAAACTATTTGTATCTAGTCACTCGTATGAACTTTGAAGGTGTCCTATGCATTTATATTTGCTACTCTATGAGGGACAAGTTGAATGCCACTATGCTATGTTTTCTTTAAGTGAAATAAACAAACGTCTTGCAAAGTATTGTTATTCATGAATATTTTGTTTGTACCTTTTCATGTTACAACATAGTTGCTTTGTCTTATTGCTAGAACTTTATCTTTCATGTTATGATTGAAGTACTATGATCCCAGCTTTCAATGTTTTACAAATAGTTTGATCAAGTTTATGATGGTGCATGTCACCTCAAAAATTATTGTTTCTTTTTATCACTTACCTACTTGAGGACGAGCGGGAGTTAAGCTTGGGGGTGTTGATACATTACTAAAGTATCCATAATTTTTGATGTTCCATGCTTGGTTTTATCTACTTTCTTATGTTTTGTTCCAGCTTTGGAGTACTTTTCATATGATTTCTTGGACTAACCTATTAACAAAGAGCCACAGTGCCAGCTGCCTGTTTTTTGCTGTTTTTGGTTCCAGGAAGTCAGAAAATGAATATTCTCGGAATTGGACGGGACAAAAGCCAAAGTCAGTTTTTCACCGAGGAGGACACGGAGCCAGAATACGAGACGGAGAGGGGCCAGAGGGCTGCCACACCACCTGGCCGCGCGGGCCAGGCCTGGCCACGCCAGGGGTGGTGTGGCCAGCCCAGGAACCCCCTCGGCCTCCCCTTCCGACTATAAGATGTCTCTGATACATAAACTCTAAGTACCCGATCAAAATTCCACGAAAGAGTCTATAGCCATCGTTATCTCCATCCCTAGATCAGGAGGGATCTGAAGGTCTTCCCGGCACCCTCCAAAAAGGGGAATTCACCCGGGAGGCCTTCTTCATCATCATGCAAGCCTCCGGTGTGATGCGTGAGTAGTTCATTGATGGCTCAATGCACGGCGCCCAGAAAAGTGCTGGTGCGGTGTTCATGTAGAGCTCGTTGGAAACCCCAAGAGAAAGGTATGATGAGCAAAACAGCAAGTTTCCCTTAGTTATGAAACCAAGGTTTAATCGAACCAGTAGGAGCAAGGAAACACCCCAAAGGTGTTACTAGCTGAGCTTTGGTAGGGCGCACTACCGGTGCTAGTAGCAACGTGGAGACCTGCACAATACAACCACAGAACTTTGTCCCCAACTTGCGATGAGGTTGTCAATATCACTCGTGTTTTGCGGAAAACAAAGGATTAACGTATCGAATGGAAAGAAGTAAAAGTTTGCAGAAAGTAAACACAAAGCAGTAATCAGTTTATAGATTGTATGTAAAAGACAAGGACCGGGATCCATAGTTCACTAGAGGTGGCTCTCCTTAAGATATATAACATGCTGGGTGAAAAAATTACAGCGGGGCAATTGACAAACATCGAGAAAGCAATACATGCATATACTAATCATCTTGACTCTTTTGAGACTTGATTGGGCATTACAACATTATACATACACCGCCATCCAACTACATCTATGACTAATAATCCACCTTCAGGTTATCATCCGAACCCCCTCCGGTATTAAGTTGCAAGCAACAGATTATTGCTTTACGAACTGCGTGTAAAGTAAACAATACGATTGTTCTATAAACAAAGGATTGCTGTTTTCTCCCTAGTAGCAACAACACATCTAGTACCTTAGAGATTTCTGTCACTTCCCCAGATTACAAGAGGCATGAACCCACTATCAAGCATAAATACTAACTCTTGGAGTTGCTAGCATCTACTTGGCCAAGATAGCTACTAACAACGGAAAGCATGCAAGATCACAAATAACAAAGACATGATAGAATCAATAATCAATCTGAAATAACATCTCAATATCCATCGGATCCCCGCAAACACAACATGCAGAATTACAAATAGATGATCTTGATCATGAACGGAGCTCACAAGATCTAAACATGAAAGCACAAAGGAGGAGAACCAGCCATCTAGCTACTACATGGATCTGTAGTCCAAGGATGAACTACTCACGCATCACACCGGAGGCTTGCATGGTGATGAAGAAGGCCTCCAGGGTGAATTCCCCTCTCCGGCAGGGTGCCGAGAAGAGCTTCAGATCCCTCCCGATCTAGGGATGGAGATGACGGCGGCTACAAACTCTTTTGTGGATTTTTGATCGGGTACTTAGGGTTTTCGTCCCGAGGGCAATATATAGTCGGAAGGGGAGGCCGAGGGGATGCCTGGGCTGGCCACACCACCCCCTGGCGTGGGTCAGACCTGGCCGCGCGGCCAGGTGGTGTGGCCGCCCTCTGGCCCCTCTCCGTCTCGTATTCTGGCACTTGTTGACATCCGGAAAATAGGCACTTTGGCTTTTGTCCCGTCCAATTCCGAGAATATTCATTTTCTGACTTTCGTGGAACAAAAAACAACAGAAAACAGGCAGCTGGCACTGTGGCTCTTGTTAATAGGTTAGTCCAAGAAATCATATGAAAAGTACTCCAGAGTTGGAACAAAACACAAGAAAGTGGATAAAACCAAGCATGGAACATCAAAAATTATAGATACATTTGCAATGTATCAACATCCCCAAGCTTAACTCATGCTCGTCCTCGAGTAGGTAAGTGATAAAAAGAAAGAATAATTTTTGAGGTGACATGCACCATCAAAGACTTGATCAAAGTATTTGCAACACATTCAAAGCTGCGATCATAGTACTTCAATCATAACATGAAAGACAAAGTTCTAGCAATAAGCAAAGAAACTATGATGCAACATGAAAAGGCACAAACAAAAGACTCATGAATAACAATGCTTTGCAAGACGTTTGTTTGTTTCACATAAAGAAAACATAGCATAATAGTATTCAGCTTGTCCCTCAATAGAGTAGCAAATATAAATGCATAGGACACCTTCAAAGTTCATAAGAGTGACTAGATACAATAGTTTAAAACAAGCAATATCAAAGTATGCATCAATCAACTAGTCTTGGGACAATGCACATAGAACTAAGAATGGCCACTATGCTCTCAAAGTAAGTGCATAAAGATAGAAGGTGGAGACTCAATGTAATGGTGGAAGAAAAGCCTTTTTATAAAAGGAAGTAGGAATTCAAGTCTCATAAAGAGCTTCCAAAAATTATGGTACTTCTAGTTTTCAGCTCTCATTGCCCCTATGATAAGCATCTTAAAGTGGTTAAGGTTAAAGTGACACAACTAAGAGGATATGCTTGACAAGTTATAAACCGAAATCTATGCCCCTTACTTACGAAGACCGATCCTCATGCTACTCAACTTCAGTCACGAGTAAGCTCTTGTCATTGTAAGTACATGTGTATCATTAAGAATCGCCAACGGGGTAACCCTTGCACATGATACGGGAGCTTTCCCATAAACAAAATGACAAGGAAAGCAGACAATGAGCATCTCAGCGATCTTTTTATTTGCTATTTGCATAGGTTTTTATTGAGGATGCTTCATAGAGTGCTCATTATGGTGATGCTACAAGTTTCCACCATGATTAGGCATGGCTTAGGCTAGCGGCCCAGACGTTTCTCTAACATACATACAAACTCCATGATCTTACAAGTTCCACTTTTATTTCACACCGCTGGGATCCGTAAGCAAAAGAACATGATATCAACGGGGTACAAAGTACAAGTGCAATGTTGAAAGCGTTCCCCATGAAACATGGTTTTGCTAATTTCAACTTATAAAGCGCAAGCATATACGCAACAAAGAAGGACCCAATGGTTCAAGTTTATTAGATGCAAAAATTAAAGTGTGCCATCAAGTTCGTGAGATCTTTAATCACTAGTTTTCTCATAACAAGTTTAATTTGGAAGGTAAACAAAAGCATGAATATACTTGGAATAGCATAAGCTAGTAGGTAGGTATGGTGGACTCTTTGGAATAACTTGGTTTAGGGAGTTGGATGCATGAGTGGAACTCATACTTGGTTGTGGAGGCTAGCAAAAGACTGGGAGCGACAAACTAAGAGAGCGATAATGGCCATAATCATGCAGAGCGACAAAACATCATTGATCAAAACATAAAGTGATACTACAAGTTGAAAACTAAAGGATCATAAATGCTATGGTGACTTGAGATAGTCATAACATGGTGTGAGCATGCGCCAAGTCAACCCACATAAAGCATCAAAGGAGAATACCACTATACGATGCTTTAATATGCTAAAACAACGCATGATTCATCCAAGGCACATTAAGCAACCTCAATTGTTTATAACAAGTCATGCTACAGCAAATAATACTAAGCATAAAGCCAAAACAATATCAAGCATGGCATGACAAAGCATAGGCCACAGTCAAAAACAAGCTCATTTTTACCACTCAAGTATGAACTTTCCTACTCTTTTCCAAACCAAACCAAACTATTTGCAAACCAATGTATGAAAGAGGGGGTCCAACCAATTTATTCAGAAAACTAAGCAAATCAAGCAAACTAAAAACCAAAACGAAAACGAAAAATAAGACGCTCCAAGAAAAACACAACTGTGCATGAAACAATAAAAATGAAGCGTTTGGAAGAAACCTGGAATTTTTATTGATGAAGAAGGGGATGCCTTGGGCATCCCCAAGCTTTGAAGCTTGTACTTCTTGGATATTTCTTGGGGTGACACGCGTGTCATCCCCAAGCTTGAGCTTTAGTCCATCCTTCATCTCATTACTCATTCCTTGCATACACCTGAAATTTTTCCTTCATACAAAACTTCACACAATCTTTATTAGCAACATTAGTGCACTCAAGATAAATAAGTCTTAAGGTTCAGTTCTAACACCAAATAAACTTCCATCAGAACACTAGATACTGTAGCACTTCCATCAAAAAGCTCAATTCCCCAAAAGAACTCAAAAAGGAATCGACAAGAAGCAAATGTAGAAAATGGCAGAAATCTGTCAAAACAGACCAGCAGGTAAAGACGAATTTTTTCGAAGACCTTATGTTTCTCAAATGAAAAAGTGTTGAACTAACGTAAGTTAGATAACAACCTGGGGCAGCATCACAAAGAATTACAGCTCAATCAGACATACAGAGCTCTCTCACGAATTTTTACGGTGAAGCACAAAAATCTGTTTCGGGACAGCAACTTTCCCAATCATTACTTCTCTCTCATTAGAGGTTACTCTTGGCACAAAAAGCAAATGAAAAGGATAAAGAGTGGTTATTACAGAGGTAATAACTTCCAAGACTTATCTAAAACTTTTGGGTTATCTCCCAATAAGTACTTTTCTTTAACGCCTTTAAGTTAGGCATAAGAAGCAAGAAAAAGGATCAAGTATTCTCAAATGAAGAAGCATTAAGACCAAATTTTGTTTTCATAGGAGAAGCAAAAGATATCTTTTCTCTCTTTTAGGGAAGTGTTCTATACCTTTCTTGAGTGGGAGTTGATATTTAATGGTGCCTTCTTTCATATCAATGATGGCACCAACAGTTCTAAGAAAAGGTCTTCCCAAAGTAATAGGACAAGAAGCATTGTATTCAACATCCAAAACATAGAAATCAACAGGGACATAGGCATTATTAACCATAATAAGAACATCATTAAGACTCCCCATGAGTTTCTTTTTAACATTATCATCAAGTGGGACATTCAAATAGCAATCTTCAAGAGGAGGCAAATCAAGCATATCATAAATCCTTCTAGGCATAATAGAAACACTACTATCAAAATCACATAAAGCTTTGAAATCAAAGTCATTCACTTTTATATTAATGATGGGTTCCCAACCATCCTCTTGTTTTATAGGAATAGAAGCTTTATGTTTCATCTTTTCTTCTTTAATCTTTATGAGAGCATCAGTAATGTGTTTGTAAAGGTCATGTTCATAGCACTAGCATTAGGACTTTTAACAAGCTTTTGTAGGAACTTAATAACTTCAGAGATGTTGCAACCATCAAGATCAAAATCAAACTTATCATCTAAAGTAGTAGAACTATTACTAGCCTCAATACTAGTGGTGGTAATAGTAGAAACACTAATGTTTCTAGCAATTTCATCTTATCTTTCCCACTTAGCATGTAATTCAGCTAATAATCTAACATTTTCATCAATTCTTACTTGTATGGCATTAGTAGATGCAAAGGGATTCTCATTAATTTCAGTTTTAGCAGCCATTTTATTCAAAGTAGATTGAGCTTCAGCTAAATATGCTATATTTCTTTCAGCATTAGAGAGTTTTTCCTCAATAGTTTTATTGAAAGCAGTTTATTTACTAATAAACTCTTTAAGCATAACTTCAAGTTCAGAGGGAGCACTGCTATTATTGTTGTAAGAATTTCCATAAGCATTACCATTGTTGGGAGGATATGGCTTATAATTGTTGTTACCAAAATTGTTCCTATAAGCATTATTATCATAAGCATTGTTGCCAAAATTGTTATTTCTTATGAAGTTCACATCAACTTGCTCTTCTTGAGCAACCAAAGAGGCTAAAGGGACATTATTTGGATCAATATGGGCTTTCCCATTAACAAGCATAGACATAATAATAATTTTATCACTCAAGGAGGAGGTTTCCTCAACAGAATTTACCTTCTTACCTTGTGGAGATCTCTCAGTATGCCATTCAGCATAATTAACCATCATATTGTCCAGAAGTTTTGTTACAGCACCCAAAGTGATGGTCATAAAGGTACCTCCAGCAGCTGAATCCAATAGGTTCTTGAAGAATAGTTCAATCCTGCATAAAAAGTTTGGATGATCATCCAAGCAGTCAGTCCATGAGTGGGACAATTCTTTACCAAAGATTTCATTCTTTTCCAAGCTTGAGCAACATGCTCATTATCAAGTTGTTTAAACTTCATTATTTCACTTCTCATGGATATAATCTTAGCAGGAGGGTAGTATTTTCCAATAAAAGCATCTTTGCACTTAGTCCAGGAATCAATACTATTCCTAGTTAAGGAATTCAACCATTCTTTAGCTTTTCCTCTCAAAGAGAAAGGAAACAGTTTCAGCTTAATAATATCACCATCTATATCCCTATGCTTTTGTATCTCACAAAGTTCAACAAAGTTATTTAGATGCAGCATCTTCATTACCAATATCAGAAAATTGTTCTCTCATAACAAGATTGAGCAAAGCTAGTTTTATCTCAAAGAAAGTAGCTTCAGGAACATGTGGAGCAATAGGTGTGCTCATAAAATCATTGTTGTTGGTGCTAGTGAAGTCATACAACTTAGTGTTTTCAAGAAGAGTCATTTTTTGGGTTTTCAAATAAGAAAGAAAACTTGTAAAACTGATTTTTTTGTGTTTTTGATAACAAAACAAGCAAACAAAGCAAAAAACAAAACTAAGAAAAACAAAAACAACAAAGTAAAGAGATTGGTTATGAGGGACTCCCCTTGTGAAGATGTCCTTGACTCCCCAGCAACGGCGCCAGAAAATTGCTTGATGTCTCAATGCACGGCGCCCAGAAAAGAGCAGGTGCGATGTTGATGTAGAGCTCGTTGGGAACCCCAAGAGGAAGGTATGATGAGCACAGCAGCAAGTTTCCCTCAATTATGAAACCAAGGTTTAGTCGAACCAGTAGGAGCAAGGAAACACCCCAAAGGTGTTACTAGCTGAGCTTTGGCAGGGCGCACTACCGGTGCTAGTAGCAACGTGGAGACCTGCACAACACAACCACAGAACTTTGTCCCCAACTTGCGATGAGGTTGTCAATCTCACCGTGTTTTGCGGAAAACAAAGGATTAAACATATCGAATGGAAAGAAGTAAAATTTTGCATAAAGTAAACACAAAGCAGTAAACAGTTTATAGATTGTATGTAAAAGACAAGGACCGGGATCCATAGTTCACTAGAGGTGGCTCTCCTTAAGATAGATAACATGCTGGGTGAACAAATTCCAGCGGGGCAATTGACAAACATCGAGAAAGCAATACATGCATATACTAATCATCTTGACTCCTTTGAGACTTGATTGGGCATTACAACATTATACATAGACCGCCATTCAACTACATCTATGACTAATAATCCACCTTCAGGTTATCATCCGAACCCCCTCCAGTATTAAGTTGCAAGCAACAGATTATTGCTTTACGAACTGCGTGTAAAGTAAACAATACGATTGTTCTATGAATAAAGGATTGTTGTTTTCTCCCTAGTAGCAACAGCACATCTAGTACCTTAGAGATTTCTGTCACTTCCCCTGGTTACCAGAGGCATGAACCCACTATCGAGCATAAATACTAACTCTTGGAGTTGCTAGCATCTACTTGGCCAAGATAGCTACTAACAACGGAAAGCATGCAAGATCACAAATAACAAAGACATGATAGAATCAATAATCAATCTGAAATAGCATCTCAATATCCATCGGATCCCCGCAAACACAACATGCAGAATTACAAATAGATGATCTTGATCATGAACAGAGCTCACATGATCTAAACATGAAAGCACAAAGGAGGAGAACCAGCCATCTAGCTACTACATGGATCCGTAGTCCAAGGATAAACTACTCACGCATCACACCGAAGGCTTGCATGGTGATGAAGAAGGCCTCCAGGGTGAATTCCCCTCTCCGGCAGGGAGTCGGGAAGAGCTTCAGATCCCTCCCGATTTGGGGATGGAGATGACGGTGGCTACAGACTCTTTTGTGGATTTTTGATTGGGTACTTAGGTTTTTCGTCCCGAGGGCAATATATAGTCGGAAGGGAAGGCCGAGGGGGTGCCTGGGCTGGCCACACCACCCCTTGGCACGGGCCAGGCCTGGCCGCGCGGCCAGGTGGTGTGGCCACCCTCTGGCCCCTCTCCGTCTCGTATTCTGGCACTTGATGACATCCGGAAAAATAGGCACTTTGGCTTTTGTCCCGTCCAATTCCGAGAATATTCATTTCCTGACTTTCCTGGAACCAAAAACAGCAGAAAACAGGCAGCTGGCACTGTGGCTCTTGTTAATAGGTTAATCCAAGAAATCATATGAAAAGTACTCCAAAGTTGGAACAAAACACAAGAAAGTGGATAAAACCAAGCATGGAACATCAAAAATTATAGATACATTTGCAATGTATCATTCATCTCTGGACTACGGGTCCATGTAGTAGCTAGATGGCTGGTTCTTCTCCTTTGTGCTATCATGTTTAGATCTTATGAGCTCCGTTCATGATCAAGATCATCTATTTGTAATCTTACATGTTGTGTTTGCGGGGATCCGATGGATATTGAGATGCTATTTCAGATTGATTATTGATTCTATCATGTCTTTGTTATTTGTGATCTTGCATGCTTTCTGTTGTTAGTAGCTATCTTGGCCAAGTAGATGCTAGCAACTCCAAGAGTTAGTATTTATGCTCGATAGTGGGTTCATGCCTCTAGTAATCTGGGGAAGTGACAGAAATCTCTAAGGTACTAGAAGTGTTGTTGCTACTAGGGAGAAAAAAACAATCCTTTGTTCATAGAACAATCGTATTGTTTACTTTACAAGCAATTCCTAATGCAATTATCTGTTGCTTGCAACTTAATGCTGGAGGGGGTTCAGATGATAACCTGAAGGTGGATTATTAGTCATAGATGTAGTTGGATGGCGGTCTATGTATAATGTTGTAATGCCCAATCGAATCTCAAAGGAGTCAAGATGACTAGTATATGCATGTATTGCTTTTTCGATGTTTGTCAATTGCCCCGCTGTAATTTGTTCACCCAACATGTTATCTATCTTAAGGAGAGCCACCACTAGTGAACTATGGACCCTGGTCCTTTCTTTACCATCAATCTTCAATTGTTTACTGCTTTCTACTTACTTTCTACAAACTATTACTTTCTTCCATTCGATACGTTAATCCTTTGTTTTTAGCAAAACCGGTGAGATTGACAACCTCATCGTAAGTTGGGGACAGAGTTCTATGGTTGTGTTGTGCAGGTTTCCACGTTGCTACTGGCACCGATAGTGCGCCCTGCAAACATTCAGCTAGCAACACCTTTGAGGTGTTTCCTTGCTCCTAGTAGATTGATAACCTTGGTTTCATAACTGAGGGAAACTTACTGCTGTGTTCATCATACTTTCCTCTTAGGGTTCCCCAACGAGCTCGTTAGTACACGAGTCAGCACCTACTGGGCTCGTTAAGTAGCTGAGGCTGCGGGGCCATTGGATGTAATCCAACGAACGAGGACACGCCCGCGTGGATCAAAACCAGCGCGCGGCGACGCCCTCGACCCCAAACCTAGCCCCCATTCCCCTCCCCTTCTGCCTCCCCCGACGCGAGCGAGAGAGAGCGAGTGGCGACTGCGATGAGTGCCAGCGCCAGAGGAGAAGGCGTTACAGCGGCGTTGGCCAGGCCCCCTCGCCGGAGCTACGTGTGGCTTTGGCCAGCGCGTACCTCCGTCGAGCGGCTCTGGACGGCGCCCTCTGCACGGAAGCGGCTCACGTGCAAGCGTCCTTGCGACAGCGTCGACGACCAGCGCCATGTTCAGCACCGCGGTGAGCCCCAACGACGACAAGCGCCATTAGGAACACCACCATGGTCCAGTGTGGTGGACGGCAAGACCGCATGGGCACGAGCCCGAGCACATCTGCCGGCTTTAGAGGGTGGCTCCGACGCCGTCGTGGCCAGCGATGACGAGGAGTCCCAACAGGTACACATCCCACCACCTCGTGATCATTAGATTAGGCTTAGGGTTCCTCAATTTGAGAATTAGGGTTAGGGTTCTAAGGAACTGGGGAATTTAGGGTTAGGGTTCATCGATTCGATGAACTAGGGTTAGGGTTCTTCAGGAAATTGGGGATTTAGGGTTAGGGTTTGCACCAGAACCTCAATTCCCACATCAGATTTACATAATTGAAACCCTAGCACCTATACTTGATCTGTTAGGGCTCAAATTTAGTGAAATTCAGGGCTAAAGCATCAACTTAAAGCAGTTTTGAGTAAGAACTTGATCAAGAATCAGAATCCAGCAACAAAACTAGGTCTTGAACCAGCTCACTTCAAGATAAAACCTTAATAAAGAGGGCTCAAACTTGTAGCTAGGTTGCTCTGATACCACTGCTAGATCCCTTAGGATCACCTAGCTCAAGAAAAAACCACATAAGGAGGATCAGATGTTGTGTACCTTGATCTGGAGGTCCTGCCATGGCCTCCTCTTCCTTCTTCTTCTGCTTGTGTTCTTGATCTTCAGTTGTGAGTGGTTTTTCCTAGTGCTTTCAGTTCTTGCTTGATCAGTGAGCAGGGAGAGAGTGAGAGAGCAAACCCTATGAGTGCGTGTGTGCTTCTCAAACCCTAGGGTCCCTTTATATAGGACCTGCACCAGGGGAACCACACCTGAGAGATGGATGGTCATGATGCCCCTGACCAGGGCATCCAAGGATTGTGATTAAAAGCCTCTTAAAAGACCTTAATTTGTCTTAGATTAATTACAGCAACATGTAGATCACTGTAGATTACTTATATCCAACAAGATGAACATCTTAACATATTTCAATCATCATAGACTTAACATATATGTGGTAGGAGATGATTTATCCCAAGAAATGTGTGAAATACACCATAACATGAAACAGAAGAAAAACTCTCAAGATACGCGCTAAATCTGAAATACATAGAAGGGACAAGGATGCCACCAGAAGTAAAAGAAACTAAGATCAGCATGCAACAGTTCCGAACAAAAAAATCACAAAATAAGTGGGTGTTATATTGATGGACCCGAAGGAAATACAAATTGCAAAAAATCAATCAGAATTTAATTCATAAAACAAGTATCAAATGGTCATCAATACCTGGTTATGTCTCCTCACAACTGCAGCCACAACAGGTAGGTCTCGTATACTAGTACTTTTTCTCCAGATATGAAAATAAACTTCTGAATCTGATATCATAAATAGGCATATTGAATATTTATTCACACGAACCTTCAAGCCCGCAGTACGTTATTTCAGACTTCCCAAGAAGATGACCTTCCATTTTCTCTAGACAGCTCCCAACATCGTTCAAAGATCTGTGGGCACTTAGAACTATGTTGAAAATCCGCAAAACACCGTGAGTGCTTTCTTTTTCGCCAAGAAGAGTGAGCAATTAAAGTGCCTACATCGAAAAAAATGATTGTCAGCAACTTGAAATGTGAAAGGAGTAGAGCTTCCACGCAATAACATCAAAATATGGCCTCTAAAAATGGTAGAATTACTACACACGAAGAGCTATCATATAATCCATAAGTCATAATCTGAACCTAGAGTGACTTAATTACCAAAGAAGGCTAACATGCATATGTTTTTGGGAGTTAATCGACATCGCAATACCTAGAAGATTCAGGAAAAAATCGAATGCAAGAACCAACGCCAGACACAATATTTTTTCTAAGCTCTAGGATTTAGGACAAAAAAGACTAAGCTATTGCTGATTAGAGGACAAAGACTGGAGACGGCAACATTATCAACACCAACCAAATCACTCGCAACATGCTGCTGCTAGCAGATTAAACGTGCATTGGCTTCTCATGGGATTGGAGAGCTGCATCATTTTCCAAAGATCCTAGAAGAATTCGAACACAGCATGATCATAATATGATGTCCATCTTCTCGAAAAAATCAGAGACGCTCTCCTTACGGACTCCAGGATGTTGTGCGGGCACACCCGCATTGTCACGGGGCCCTCGGCGGTGGTTGCTCCGGACGCCAGATCGAGCTCGCCGGGGAACTTGGCCTCCATGAGTAAATGGGACGGACCATGTCGTGCGCTTCCGGCGGTGGCACAATGGTGAAGTCAGGTGGGCTTGATCTGGGTACGCAAAGGCTGAGGATCTCCAGATCTGGTGGAGGGGTGAGGCCGAGGGGCACATCACAGGCAAGGGAGACCGTCCTAGCCCGGCGACGACGAAATTAATTACTACATAATTAGTGGAGAATTAATTAGTGGAGACAGATTAGCGGAAGCCAAAAAAATGAGCGGGTGTGTGGAATCAGACGGAAAGCAACACGTATCGGCGACAACGGAACAAATTGTCTTTTTTATTAAGTAGTAGTAGAGATAGAGATGGAGTTTCTGAGAAGGAGATTAAACATGCCGAACATGGTGGTGGTGGATAGTGTTAAGAGGAGCGGGGGCTAGCAATGTTCTGGAAGAGAGGGGTGGATGTGAGTTTGCGATGGAAGGGCCGATACCACATTGACGTGGATGTGACGGAGGAGAATGGCACGAAGTGGAGGCTGACAGGGATCTATGGCGAATCCAAATCGGGAGAGAAGGAGAACACATGGAAATTGCTTCGGAACTTACACGCACAATCGGATCAGCCGTTCATCGTCATGGGTGACTTCAATGAGATTCTTTTCGCCGGAGAGAAGGAGGGTGGCCAGCTCGGGCCCAGGGATGTATGGATGCGTTCAGGCGGACCTTGGAGCACTGCGAGCTCGAGGACCTAGGATATGTCAGTGATCCGTTTAACATGGCGGAATAACTGGCACGTGGCAAGTGGCTATATCAAGGAAAGACTGGATAGGGTGGTCGCAAATGTTGCTTGGCGATGCATGTTCCCCTCGTACAGAGTAATAAATGGGGACCCACGTCATTCAGATCATCGGCCGCTTATAGTTGATCTGCATGAGCAATCCCTCTACCTGGAGAAGCGGGGCAGAGGAGAGAAGTGCTTCCGGTTTGAGGCTAGCTGGCTGCAGGAGGAAGGGTGTGAGAAAATTATTGAAGAGGCATGGAATAATGCTTTTGAAGAAGGGGCAGAGGGAGTTAGTGAAGCGGTGAGGAAGATTAGCGGGAGCTTGGTGACTTGGGATAGAGAGGTGCTAGGGGAGCTGAAGCATAGAATTAAAAAAGTAAAGGAGCTGGAGGAATGTAGAAGAAAGAGTATCGACCAACATATGGTGTATAAAGAACATCTTCTCTGATACAAACTTAACCGGTTGGAGGATCAATATAACGTGTTTTGGCAGCAGCGGGCTAGAGCGAATTGGCTCAAGAATGGGGACCGAAATACTAGTTTCTTCCATGCCCATGCATCGGAGAGGAGAAGGGTGAATAGAATTAAGAAGTTGCAGAGAGATGGTGGGGGTGTAGTGGAGAGGGAGTAAGAGATAGGGCCTTTTATCACTAACTTCTACAAAAGTTTGTTCATGTCTTCTGCAGGAGAAATAAATGATGATCTTCTCCAACATGTTCCGAGCTCAGTCTCCACGCAAATGAATGAGACACTGAGCATGCCATATACAGGGGAGGAGGTCAAAAAAGCCATGGATTCTATTGGCGATCTCAAGGCGCCGGGTCTAGATGGTATGCCTGCTATTTTCTACAAGAAATTTTGGCACATCATAGGGGAGAAGGTGCAGCCCGAAGTCTTGGCGGTCCTTAATGGGGGTGATATGCCTAGAGGATGGAATGAGACAACTATTGTGCTGATCCTAAAAGTGAAAAACCCGGAGCGGCTCACTGAATATCGACCAATAAGTCTTTGTAACGTCATCTACAAGCTTATCTCGAAGGTTCTAGCCAACCGACTGAAGGTGCTATTGCCAGACATTATCTCCCCTTCCCAGTCGGCTTTTGTCCCAGGACGCATGATTACGGACAATGTTCTGCTAGCCTATGAGATTACCCACCACATGCATATGAGAAAGGGGAGTCTGATTGCGGTCAAATTAGATATGAGCAAAGCATATGATCAGGTTGAATGGGAGTTTCTTGAAAAGATGATGCTCCGAATGGGTTTCAATGAACAATGGGTGAGTTTGATCATGACATGCGTGAAATCTGTTTCATACAGAGTAAAGGTAAATGGAAAACTGACTGATGCCTTCAAACCTGAGCGAGGTCTCCGACAAGGAGACCCTCTATCGCCGTATTTGTTCATCGTTTGTGCCGAGGCTTTCTCTTCTTTGCTAAAGCAAGCCGAGGTGAATGGCACTTTGGAAGGAGTACAAATCTGCCCTACGGCACCGAGGGTCAACCATCTTTTTTTCGCAGACGACTCGCTCATTATTATGAAGGCCACGGTTGAGAGCGCAAATTGTTTGAAAGAAATTCTAGCCATGTACGAAGCCCAGTCGGGTCAGATGATCGACCAAGGACAAGAGCTCCGCTTTCTTCAGCAAGGGTACTACGTACCGGACTAAAAGTTCAGTGCTAAATGTTCTTGGCATACCTAGGGAATCTCTGAATCAAAGATACCTAGGGCTACCGGTTGACGTGGGAGCATCAAAGAAGAAAGAATTTGAGTATATTAAGGAGAAAATCTGGAGGCGAATTCAGGGATGGAAAGAGAAACTGTTGTCGAGGGCGGGGAAAGAGATTCTAATAAAGCTACTTATGCAATGTCGGTTTTTGATCTCACGAAGCAGCTCTGTGAGGAGATTAGCACAATGATCTGCCGCTACTGGTGGGAGCAGCAAGAAGGAAAGAAGAGCTGTCACTGGCTCAGCTGGGAGAAGCTCTCGAGCAGTAAATCAAAGGGGGGCCTTGGCTTTCGGGATTTGCACATCTTTAACCTCGCGATGCTAGCCAGGCAGAGCTGGCGTCTACTAAAATTCCCAGACTCACTTTGTGCCACGGTCCTGAAGGCCAAATATTTCCCTGATTGTTCTGTGCTGGAGGCTACACCTAAACAAGGCATGTCTTATACGTGGAGGAGCATTCTGAAGGGCTGCGAGCTAATGAAAGAGGGCATAATCTGGCGAGTCGGTAATGAAGAGCAAATTGCAGTCTGGAAGGGAAGGATCCGTGGGTACCGCGCGGCACAACACGAAGACCTAGCTCCGTGCAAGGCCAATCCATCGTGACTCGCGTGAGTGAGCTCATCAACCCAGTTACGGATCAGTGGGACGAGGCTTTGCTGCTGGATCACTTCAACTTGGACGATGTGAGGGAGATTCTTATGATTCCTATCCGTCCAGATATGGAAGATACTATAGCCTGGCAGGCTGGCACTACGACAGCAAGGGGACCTTTTCGGTCAAATCTGTCTACCACCTCGGAGTTAGTCTGCGGAAAATCCGGCTGCATCGAGATGCTGAACCTTCCACGACACGACTGTTCCCCAACAGCACCAAACCTGGAAGGATCTGTGGAAGCTGAAACTACCAGGGAAGGTTCTCGTCTTTCTTTGGCGTTTCGTGCATAACAGTCTCCCCACCAGACTGAATATAAAGCGCAAAGTGTGTCGAACCAGACACTCGCTGCCCAATGTGCTGGCGTCTTGATGAGGATGGAGGACATCTTTTTCTGCGCTGCAAGCTTGTTCGGAAGATCTGGAGGTTAATGGACGGTGAGGACATTCGTTTGTCTCTTTGCGAGTGCCAGAACGCACTGCAGGTAACACACCAGATCCTCTCTCTCAAGCAGGAAAAAAGAGCCACGGCTATCATTCTGCTTTGGAGCTGGTGGACAACGAGAAACAAGGCTAATGCTGAGGGGAAAATTCAATCTGCCGAGGAAGTCTGCTTCCAGATCCGCAAGCATCTCACAGATTTTACATCAGTGGAAGAACGGAGCAACCCGGAGCAAATATACAACGATGTCTGGCAGCCACCGCCTGAAAATTATATCAAAGTAAATTTTGATGCCGCTTACTGCCAGGAGACACATAAGGGCTTGTTTTGTAGCCTGGTTTTGTAGTGTATTCCAGAGTATTTGCCGGGCCACCCGGATAACCCTGAAAATCCTAGCTAGGCTGTTTTGTAGTCTGGGTTTGAACAGGCTCAGCCCCAAATATCCTGGCCAAAACACTTGATTAGACCTGTAAACTAAAACGCTACCCTCTCCTCGCTTTTTGAAAACTCCCTTTGTATGCTCGCACCAACGGGGATTGGGTGAGGGGCATTGTTACACCCGATCCCTGGGGAATTAACCCAACTAATCCGCTAGAAAACACCCGCACAAAACAAGGCCTAAGGGTTCTTGGGGCTTCATTGCTCGATCGGAGGATGGCAGCATTCTGGCAGCAGGAGCTGGGTGCATGGATCATATGCGCAGTGCTCTGCACTCGGAGGCTTATGCATGCGTTCAAGCTATCGAGAGAACAAGCAATTTAGGGGCCTTCAGAGTGATTTTCGAATCGGACTCCCTGAACCTGGTGAATGCGCTAAAGTCTGGTGAACATGACATGGCGGACATCGGTGTCCTTTATCGTGAAGCTAGAAGTCTCTGTATCTTAGCTTTTGATGTTTTTTATTTCAGTCGCCGATCTTGTAAGCAGGTGGCTCACGCCATTGCGCAGCATGGCAAGGAGCTGGGTGCGGTGGACTCGGTTTGGTTTGAGAACGCACCAGCTTTTGTATCGGTTCTGGTTGCTAGCGATCTTGCTAAGCAACAAGTTTAGTGGAATATATTTTCCCATTAAAAAAAAGTAGTAGAGATTGAACATTTTGATCGATCAGTATCATCTAATCAGTATAATAGTAGTTAAGAAATATACATTTTAAAACATGTAAAGTATTCGCATACAATAAAAAGTAGTGTTTTATAAATATGTTCTTTAATTTTTTAAATTCATAAGAAAATGGCCTGTTATGAAAAAATGTCCACGATTCCAAAACAAGATTCCACCTCCCTTGGTCCATGTCTACACGACACCGGCCGACCCCGCCGCATCCCATTTTGAGAGCAGACGACGTAGGCCCATATTAGCCTCTGCGTTCAGTATCCAAAAATCATTGTGTTGCATATATAATTGTTGACACTCCACTTAGACCGAGATATCGACCAGTTAGAGCATCTCTAGCAGATGATGTAGACCATACACATCAACCTGGCCTAAAAAACAAGCTCCAGCAGATAATGTAGATGTAAAAAAGCCTTAAAAATACAGAGTAATGTATGTCCACGGACTACATATTCAAAAACAAAGCCTTAAATTTTTTACACCACGTTAAAACAATTATACCACGTGATGCAAATATACATATGTTTTGTCGCGCGTGAGATCTAACTGCCGTTTTGTTGTTCCCGCATTCCCCACCCGCACTACTTGCCACACCGCCCTACTTGCCACGCCGCCATCGTCCAAATCCGGCTAGCCGCCATCTCCCCCCCTCCCTTCCCGATCCGCCTCACAAGACTCGTCTCGTAGGTAGAGATGGTCGGAAACATGTGTCCGCCGCGGTGAAAATGCATCGCTCGCCGACCCGATTCCAGCTCGCCGCGGCCATTGTCGGCCGTCTGCTGGGCCGTAGATCACCGCTGACCTTCGATATGCCGTCCGCGAGCTCCTGCACAGCCGAGTCCGGCTGGAGTGGGCGGGTTACTGACCAGCCCCGCGTGCCTCTCGCGAACCTTGCGTCCCCCGTTAGTGATAATTATGTGTGTTTGTGAGTTGATTTGTGTGCGGGTTGATGATGAACTATTCGTGTAATAATGATGAACTATATTTGTGTCATGTAATATTTAGTAATGTTTTGGATTTTGTTTGTGTTTTCAAATCATTTAGATATGAGTTTCATTCATATCTTTGTAAATCTGAAATATACATCACCTAGCTGGTGATGTAAAATACATCATCTGCTGGAGCACCTTCAGAGAAGAGGTGATGTATTTTACATCATCTGAATTTTGATACGCCCTCCGACTCAAATTAATTGACTTAGATTTTGTCTAGATTTGGATGTATCTATACATATTTTAGTACTAGATACATCCAAATCTGGATAAACTTGAGTCAATTAATTTGGGTTGGAGGGAGTAGAAAAACAGGTGATGTAAATTATACATCGTCTGGTGGTGATGTAAAAACCTGAAAAGGCTCCAAAACAGGTGATGTATAATGCATCATATGATGTCAGTTATACATCGTCTGTGGAGATGTTCTTAGGTAGACAGGCAATTCTTAAAATAGAGGTACTACTCTCTCCGTTTCAAAATATAAGATGTTTTAGCTTTATGAAGGGAGTGTATCTAAACTCCTTATAGTATTTAGGTTCACTTTAAACTTAGATAAACCTAGCACTAAAGATATACTTCATTTACAAAGCTAAAACATCTTATATTTTAAAACGGAGGGAGTACTATATAAGAATCACCCTGAGCTACCGTGAAATATGCCGTGTTCGCGGAGGCAGGCAGAGATTCCTCAGCGAGCACCTCGTCTGCCTCTGCCCCATCATCGGAATAACGCCGTCGCACATCAGATGTGACACGCCCGACGATTAGTCTAGCAGTCTCAGTCGTGTGAGGCTTTGTACTGCGCGCCATCTTGTGCGTGGAGACGGAATGGCATCCGGACGACTGACGACGACCAGAGTAGACACCACCAGGGCACTCGCCCTCGCCGGTCAATTTCCGGTGCCAGCGCTCGCACGGTGAAGCTTGGCCGACGATGGTGCGTAGGAGCCGCATCGGTCCATAGGCCACACGTGCCCATGGTACACCTTGAGAGGCTAAGACTGGTATGATGATTTATCTTCATCTTTTTGAAACTGCTCGCCTGATCAAGATCTTCGATTTTTCAGGTGCCAACAATCAGCCCAACCAACTGCATGTTGCCAACTGCACTATTGCTCTTTCCAGATGCTTTTTTGCAACAATCCTCTTTCCGTAAACCTCTTGAAAAGTTCGTAGAAGGGAGATCTTCTCACCCGAAGCATTTGGATAGCTCTACATCATTCAGAGTTGTAGATGCAGTTTAGACTGGCATTTATAGTATAGCTTAAGCCTGAGAAAAAGCGAGCCATCTGAGGCTATTTGTTCGCGCGCATTTTTAGCCGTTTAATATTTACTCTAAGCATCTCAGCCGCATAGTTTCAGGTCTTGACCGAAGTCTTACGAGCTGGTCCCTCCTGTCCTCCCTCCACCCACCCGAGCTCCCACCCATCCCAACCCATCCTCCGTCTTCCTAGCAACCTGCGCCGCCCCCTCCGCTCTCGAGCTCTCCCTCTCACCTCCGCTCCCTCCACTCACAAGGCAACCGCGTCCCATCCAGCTCCCGCATCCAGCGTCGGCTGCCTCTGCTTTCCCGTCCCGAACCTGTCCAGTACCGATTCAACATCGCCGCCGATCCTGTGCACCTGTCCGCCACCACGCTTTGCTGGTGACGAGGAAGATAAGGAGGAGGTGAGGGCGTGAGAAGGTAGGGGGATGAGAGAGGGGGGTTGCGCGGGTAGAGACGCTCCGATGCGGGATTACACGAAGATGTCGCATCATCCTCACCGCTTTGAATGGAAATATCAGGGACGAACGACGGAAAAAAATGAAAATAAGAAGACTCGCTAGGCATGCTATGACGCGACGCATAACGATCGACCAGAACCCGAAATCTACAATAACCGAACGGAAAAATCGCTGAACGGAAAGCGTGGAGCGCTAACAAACCTGGCCAACGGGCCGGCCCGGCCCGGCACTGGCTTCACGTGCCTGGCCCGGCACGGCACGCCAAGGCCCGTCAAACTCGTGGGTCGGGCCGTGCCGGCACGGGGGCCTGGCCTCGAGGCCCGGGCACGGCCCCAACTCTGCCGGGCCGGCACGTCAGCCCGTTAGGCACGCGAGGCACGCCGGCCCATCGGCTGGGGCCGTATCTATTCGTAGCAGGCCTTTGAAAACTCCCTTAAGATTGATCGAATTTAATATATGACACGAATGAGCTGGTGGTGCAGTGGTAGAGAGCAGTGCGGAACAGCAGTAGGTTGCAAGTTCGAATCCTGCTGACATATTTTTGCCATAATATTCCAAGACACTCGCGAGGCAGGTGCTAAACGGGCCGTGCTGGGCTGGCACGCGTGCCCGAGGCTGCGGCCTAGGCACGGCCCCGCTGCTTCACGGGCCGGCACGGGCCTGACACGCCACGGGCCGGGCCGGGCTGGTGCCGTGCTTTTTCCGCGTGCCGCGGGTTGGTCCGCCAAAGCCCGGCCCCGTTGGCCAGGTTTGAGCGCTAACAGGACGAGAAATGGTCGTGTCTTACGAGAGATGGTCGCGTTTCATGTCACTCCAACAATTAACATATATGTATTCATGAAACAAAACAGAATAAGCTAATTTTAGCCCCTCTTAGGCTCTGCAACTAAATTTGCTTTTGAATATATTGCATATCTCAAGAGTAAATGAGATGCTCGTGTAAATTGATACGTGTTCTATGTTGTTCTATAATTTCTACACGAGTTAACAATTAATGAGCAAGCAGGTTCCATCGACTAAATGGGTTCAAAAGAAATATCATAATTTCTATTTTTTATTTTGATGTACATAAATTATCAAGCTTGATTACATATTAGATCTTGCTTTTACGTAAAGATTCTTGACAAACTTCTAGCGATACCTTCTCTTTTAAATTAAATTAAACCATTGAATATTATGGAATATCAAGTATAACTTCTGCATAGAACTAGTATATATGTAATCTGGTTGTCTATATTGACTAAACTAATTATTTAATAATCCAGTCACTTACAAGTGTTGAATACAAGTTGGACTTCTCTTGGAAATCTGCAATCTAAATAGTTGTAATCATCAATTTTGAGGCAGTCGAACAAGATTATCCTGTGATCTTCATAAGTTAGCTTATTTTGATATCATTAGTTTTTTATCTAGATCATGTAACATGCCAGTTTCTTGTGGTACTGAACTTGCTCTATTGCTCGATATATTTTTGTTTGAAGTTTGCTCGAAGTATATTTGTTTGAAGTTTGCTCGATGTACCTTTTTGTTTACTTGAATAAACACTGGTATCCCTATGTTTCTTATGAGCTTCAATATAAAATAAGGGTCCGCTTCTTGCGTCTTAGGTCAGATCTCTCTGTTTCGGATATGTCTAACACGTAAATTACACATTTTTCTACCAATTAATTTATGATATTAATATATTTAAGTAGCAGTGAGTGAGTATAACACACGTACCACACTTTGCCAAATAGACTGTAGACGACACGGCGAAACGCGCATGTCCACCTAGTCTTCTCCTGATCTCGGACCAACATAGGATTGTATGTCACTATCAGATAGGCAGCTCGCGTGCTCTTTTGTGAAGTAGTAGGATCCATGCCCCCAGTCATAGCTACGAGTGTTGCTGCCTGATGGATCAGGTTCATCCGACCGGCCTATTCTATTAGATTTACTAACTAATTCTACTATACAAGATATCTAGTAACAACAGGGATAGAAAGTAGGGCAAGAGACGGTGGTTTACCTCCGCCATTGCACACTAGCGAGAGTAGTCGGGCTCGGAGAAGAAGAAAATCTCTTGGCGTCGATGGAGACTCGCATGCGGAAACCTGTCCAGAGACAAATGAGACCAGCTACTACGACAAACAAGGCTGGTCTTCCCGTGCCAAAGTTGAAGGAATAAGTGGGTGAGAAAGATCTGTGGAACTGCCGCCGCTAGTGTCGAGATCAAAAATAGGGGTGTTTTCCTGAGAGGCGACCGAAAAGAGGTAGTCACACTGAGCTTTGCCCAAAATGTAACCGACGATTTTGGTTCTCTCGCCATCGCGTTGGGCTCCCACACGTGGTCTCTCTTTTCACACCGTTGGGACTGGCTCTACGGAAACGATTGAACCGAGCATTTCTAGTGGGTCTGGCCAAAAGTGCTTAGCACCATACTAGCCCAAACATAGACCGTACTGGGAAACCCTATTCTCCGACCGTTGTGGGACGCACAAGGGGGTGGCAGGGAATTGGGACGTGGTCTGTTTAGCTGGACTGAATAATTGATTTTTTTGAGAAGTTTTTCTTGTTTCTTCTATGGTTTTCATGTATTCCTGTTTTCGAGTGCTTTTATAGTTTCTTTTTTAAAATTCATACATTTTTAAATTTTAAAAAGATTGTACTCCTAATTTTTATTGAGCTGCATTGGAACGGTCCATGAAGAAAACCGCCAGCTAAAACCGAAAACTGCCCCCGGAAAAAAAAGAGCGGAAACTAGGGGCTCCCCATTGGCTATTTTTCTTAAATAATACAATTTTTTAATGAATTTCACGAATATTACGCAAAAAAGGAATTTACAGATATAATACACTGTCGTTTTTTGAACAAACGACCAGCGTTAGGTCATTTTTTGAAAAAACAACAGCTCTTGTCGTTGGTTGAAAAGACGACTAGAGGCTGACAAGATCGGCTGGCAGCTGGTCGTTTTTTGGAAAAACGACCATCCCAAATCGTTTTTTGAAAAGATGACGCAGCTTGTCAGTTATTGAAAAGCAGACGGTTGCATGGATCATACACACTACGTTGGATCCATGCACACTACGTTAGGCTAATCCAGCCGTTTTACAGTTTATCACGCCGTTTATCTCCCGCCACCTCTTCCCGCCAGTATTTGTCCCGCCACTTTTTCGCGCCGTTTCTCTCCCGCCACTTTTTCCCGCTATTTTCTCCTGCCAATTTTTCGCGTCGTTTCTCTCCCGCCAATTCTTTCCGCCGTTTCTCTCCCGCCACTTCTTGCCGCTGTTTTCTCCCGCCAATTCTTCCCGCCGTTTCTCTCCCGCCACTTGTTCTTGCTGTTCTCTCCCGCCAATTTCTACTAGTTGCCTCTATAAATACTGGCACGGAGATGGTATCTCTCCATCTTCGCCACTTGTTCCCGCTGTTTTCTCCCATTTCCTTCCCCTCTCCACCATGAGGGTGCGATGTTCGGACCCCGAGTATAGGCCTACGAAGACGAAAGATGTCAGGTTGCCGCAAGGGGTGACACACGAGCGTTGTTGGTGCGGCCATCTCGCGAAGGTCAAGGAGTCGATCGATTTCTCCACCTGCATGGGCATGAAGTTTTTCATGTGTCCCAACTACGACGCAAGCCCGCCCCGGCAAGCAAGTTCGTCGTACGAGAGGCCTCTGGTATGTTCCCAGAGCATGGTTAATATGAACCATTCATGTTATCATGAGTTTTTTTATTCATTACATTGATTTGCTTGCAGTCTCCTCCTCCACTTTGCAAGTGGTACCGTTGGATTGACACCGAGCAGCCAGCCTGGGCCAAGAAAGAGTGTTATGACAGGAACCGAGTTGCGTGGGCTGCCTTTCATGAAGAGGAACGCGCTGAAAGGATGGCCGAAGAGGCGAAGAAGGAACGGGAGAGAGAAATGAAAGAATTCCAAGCAGAGAAAGCTCAAAACCGCGAGCTGAACAGGAAGAGAAGGGAGGAAGAGAATGCAATCCGCGAGCGCCAGGAAGAGGTGCACAAGGAGGCCCGTGAGGCGGAAAGGAAGAGATTAAGAGAAAGAGCTGCCGAGGCGCGGGCGACAGAGGAACGTGGGGACAAGACCGGGAAGTACCCGCGCTGGACTCAGGGAAGGTAGATGTATGTCTCAGTACCGATGTATCTTAATTCCTGTTGTAGTGTCCCGATGTATCTTAATTTTAGTTGTAGTGTCTTGATGTAACTTCCTTTCAGTTGTAGTGTTTTGATGTATCTTCATTTCAGTTAGAGTGTTGTGATGTATCTTTAATTTCAACATGCCAGATTTTTTCCCGCCAGAATGTTTCCCGCCATAATGTTTCCCGCCAAAATATCTCCCGCCAAAATCTTTCCCGCCAAAATGCTTCCCGCCATAATGTTTCTCAGCAGATTTTTCCCGCCAGAATGTTACCCTATAAAAACCCCTCCTCGCGCAGTTGTTTAAGCAGCAGCCACCCCTTTTTAGCCAGTATGTTTCCCTACGATCGCAGTTTCGTGCCAGACATGTCCGTCGACCTATTTCATTTGGCTAGGAACTTTACGATAGACAACAATCCAGCCCCATTGGAGAAACTAATTGGTAGTGATTGTCTCCTCACTGAGATGCGTGAGGGATTGCGTAGGAAAGGGTGGCCGAAGAGGACTCCAGAGGAGATACGGCAAGAGCTACTTCGGATCAATGCTAGGTGGATCAAGCAAAGATTCTCTAATGAAGGGGCAAGGCAGCAGAACATCACGCTCCCTTGGATTTGGATAGAAGAGAGTGAAGATAAAGATGATATATTCATGACGCCTGCCGTTGGGACTAAGTGGAGAGCTGAGTGGGACGAAAGGCAGGCCAAGAAGAAGGGTAAAGACGAGGCATCGTCGAAGGGTAAGGGCAAGCCATCATCGGTCGAGGCATCGTCGAAGGGTAAGGGCAAGAAGAGCAACGACAAGCTAGAAGAGAGTGAAGATGAAGATGATATATTCATGACGCCTGCCGTTGGGACTAAGTGGAGAGCTGAGTGGGACGAAAGGCAGGCCAAGAAGAAGGGTAAAGACGAGGCATCATCGAAGGGTAAGGGCAAGAAGAGCAGGCCATGAAGAAGGCATCGCTGAAGTGTAAGGGCATAGTCGTAGGGATAGAGAGCACTCTTATTTATTTACCGCAAGTTATGTTGAATTGTGTTGCAAGCTATGCTGTAGTGTTTGTCGAATAAAAAATGTGTCTCATACATAGACAGATAACTAGACCGATACAAGATACAAGTCTCATACATAGATAGATAACTAGACCGATACAAGATACAAGTCTGATACATAGACAGATAACTAGACCGATACAAGATATAAGTCTCATACATAGACAGATACGCAGATAGATACATAGATAGATATCACTGCCACAGGTCACGAGGTCGCCCTGGCGTCGGTGTAGTCCATCCGTACCTTCTAGGAGGCACCACATTGCGGGGAGGTAGAGTTGACCCGCCATCCTGCGTCTGTGTATCTTGTGTGGGGATACGTGGTGGAGTCTGATGCGTCTCCTGAGTCTGCTGCGTCTGATACAGTTCCAAACCAGTCAACTTGATCCTGATGAGTCTGTTGATCCTCCTCATTAGTCGACCACGAACCCATTGAGGACATGCTTGGGTCTCCATATCCTCCTGCCATGTAAAAATATTAAGTACTCAACGATTATACACTACATGTAACCAAAATAGATAGGAAAATGCGTACCCTCAGGACGATAGCCCATGAATGGGACTTGCGGCTGCTGCTGGTGCCACTGGTTGAAAGTAAGATGCGGCTGATGCTACCACTGGTCGAAAGTAAACTGCGGCTGATGCTGCCACGCCGATCCTCCAGCCTGGTCTGGGGGTGGTGCTCTCGGTGTCTCCTGCTGCTGCTGCCCCGCTGAGCCTCCAGCCTGGTCTGGGGGTGGTGCTCTCGGTGTCTCCTGCTGTGAGATCCGTGGACGAGGCCCGTGGCGGGTAGGTGCAGTGAGTGTCTCCTGCTGTGAGCCTCAGAGCAGTGTCTGGTCCGCACGCGGGGTGTGCTCCTGCATGGAGTGACGTGGCAGGCGAGCCTGCGTGGAGCGACGCGGCTGGCCCTCCCCCATGGAGTGACGAGGTGGACGCTGTGCTGCTCGGTGTTGAACGACGTCTGAAATGTTCGTGCACGTGATGGTCGCATAGATACTCTGTAGTCTTTCCTGGACACGTCTTACGAAAGACTGAACTCCTTGACGTGGTAGTAGAAGAGGAGCAGACGAGAGCGAACGTCCCCACTGATTCACTTCATTCTGTAGCTCCCATGTCATATCGGCCTGCATTTGTATAGTGGATAAGTACACATTATATAGGCTACCAGGTGTAGTGACGAAGAAAAGTGTACTTACCACTGATTGTCTGGGCTCCATAGTCGATTGGCTAGGGTATCTTTCATCATCATGTGTGTGGTGGCCGGGACGCAACCGTGTCATGCTCATGTACCTCTGTAAGTATGCACGGAATAGCTCCATATCAAACGCAGAAGCGGTCCACACATCAGCTGTTGCATTCTGCCAACCATTGATATAAGTATTAACCCGTTGAAGCCACTAATTTGCACTTCTTTTAGTACCCTTTCGAGAGTACCTGCAGTTAGATTTTATAAGTACACAATCGGTGTAAAATTATAGATATATAATATATTAACTTACATATGCACGTCCGATGAAAGGGGCGCCTCCGGACATGGAGGATCTACCATCTGGCGAAGACCGAATTGCCTCATGACCCTCTGTTGAGACATCTCCTCCACCTGACAATCGAAAATGATCTTCGATTTAGTGAGCCAGTAGTCCCCATCTCTACGACACATAATAGATAATCCGCTGGGATATCTTGCGAATGCTTCAGCTATGGTGTACGGCTCCCAAATCACCGATTCCTCCTTCAACGTGTCGAACTGCTCGCTGAACGCCGAGTAGCAGCGGGTTACTTGTTCTCCCGCGAAACGACACTGTTGGATTAAATAGTTGTTAGTTTCCTTCGTAGTGCAATATGGACCATGTAATTAACAGAACCTTTTAACTTACCTAGCGTCGTGTCCAATGTGTACCGAATGTAGGCATGTTAATTCTCTCGTAGTCAAACAGCATATCAGACTCATAGACAACGGGGCACTCTCCCTAGACGATTACCACTTGATTTTTTGCTACCTCCGGGCGGCCAATAGGGAACCTCTCCCATGACCATAGCTGCAGCAACAATGGGCATCCTAGCAAGGCAGATTTTTCCTTGGTTAGCGTACAGCCCGTGCATATACCTCGGTACGTTGCTGCTAAGACAGCAGACCTCCAACTCCATTGGGGGATGTCGTTCTGGCACGTCGCCTCCGCGATCTCTCTAGCATAGCGGATGTAGCGTGCACTGATGGTTGAAACGTGGTTCTCGGTAAACATCACCTTCCCAAGTAGCCACAATAAGTACGCCTCAAGGCTGCGCATAATTTGTGGCTCAGTCATCAGAACACCTGGGTACCCGAACCTCTGTATCTGCATTGGTTAATAGAACATGTTTTAGCATCGTGTGATATGAAAATAGGTGTGTCAAATACGAAGATACTTAGTAACAAATGAACCTGATAGTTCTGCAACCAATCAAATTTGGGCCCGTGATTTTCATACGTGAACTCCGGAACTCCTTCACGAATGCCATAGAATCGTTGGGCCATTTCTTGGGCCCAATTATCCGGTGCATCCATCGGGCCTATTGGCACTCCAGCCAACGGCAGGCCTAGCAAGAACGAGACATCTTGCAGTGTAGGAGCCATCTCCCCTCACCGAAAGTGGAAAGTGTGAGTCTCGGGCCGCCATCGATCTACTAAGCAGGTGAGCAATGACCCGTCGTAGCCCATGCGCGTGGTCTGGAATCCATGGTGTCGTCCTTCTATCTCCTGCGTATGCGTGGCCTCAACCAGACGCACAAATGGTAATAGCCCGGCCCACTTCAACCTGCATACCGAAATAGAATTACAATTTGTTTACTATGGCCCTCAAATATTTATAACATAGTTCCATACGAATTAGGAATAAATGTCTCATACCTCTACAACCAATAAGGGTGTATCATCCAGTTAGACATGGGAGTGCGAGTGATAAGGTGCTTTAAGCTCCTTGGTTTCGCATCCACTAAAGTTTACCAGTGCTTTCTATCAATATCAGCATTAAGCAAAGATCCCGCCATCTGCATAATTACAAATTTAGAACATGGTTCTATTACAAACTTAAAACATAGTTCCATAAGAATTACAAATTTATAACATGGTTCTATAAGAATTACAAATTTAGAACATGGTTCCATACGAATTACAAACTTAAAACATGGTTCCATACGAATTACAAACTTAAAACATGGTTCCATACGAATTACAAACTTAAAACATGGTTCCATACGAATTACAAACTTAAAACATGGTTCCATATGAATTACAAATTTAAAACTAGTTTCTTCCTCTGCCTCTTGTTACTCGCCTGCCACGTTGCCACGTCCACGAGGAGCCGCTCCTCCAGTCCCGAAGATATGGCAATTGGTGTCTCTATGACCAAAATGATTACATAAAAAACATTGTCTAGTAGGACCTCCGGCTTCAGATTCATCCATATAATTACGGATCCGAACACATTGTCGCCTTCCTCTGCCTGTCTGCATTAGTTCAGGATCTGGGATGTAAATCCTTTCACCGGGGTTTACTTTGTTAAAATTGCCCCATGCTCTATATCCCATCATCTCGCCAGTCCATGTATTGATCACCGACTACTTAAGAAAATAAGGAGACACATACGATCTCGCATCCATACCTAACCGTCCACACGTAGCAAGTACATGAGAGCAAGGCAGATGCAGCAGCTTGGGTTTGTTGCAGGTACACTCACATGTCGGCCAAGCCTCATTGCCTATCATCACCTTTTGTGTCTTTACCTCTTCTCCAGATCCGATCCTGTTGGAAGGGAGGCGAACCTCAAATCTTCGTTCTTGATTACCGATGGCGACGACGTGCATAGACCAAGCCTTTTCCATTTTGGCATTCATGTAATCCATTATCTTTGAATAGTACCTCGTGTTTGGGTTGTTGATGATATGCATCTGAGCAAGTTGAAGTCTGTCTCTGAAGTACTTCAATGTTCCGGTGAAAATACACTCCACAATAGCTGTTAATGGCAGAGCCCTGCTTCCTCTCAAGACGAAGTTGTAAGTTTCGGCAAGATTTGTAGTCATGACGCCAAACCTAGCACCATGAGTGTCGTGCAACAGAGACCACCTCTCCACAGGCTCGTGCTCTATCCATTCCTGAAAATTCTTAATCCGTCTGCCAGGCCTCCTCCTAGTACCGGGTTGGTCAAATCCCGGCAAATCGCAAAGAGCAATTGGTTCTTCTTCGGGTGGTGCTGCTCTAGCTACTGTCTGTGCAGCTACTGCGGCCGCATGAGCCGCAATAGCTGCTGCTCTAGCTGCTCTCCTCTGCCTAACATGTTTTTTGTGAATTCATCTAGATAGGCCCGACACTTGATATACTTCCACTCCTATTTCTGCTTGCAAAGCTTCTTGAATAGGTTCATCAGGGCCTTGTTCTTGAACTGTGAGAAAAAGTTAGCCCCTAGATGCCGCATGCACCAACGACTCTGCATGTCTAGCCATGGAGTTGGTTCATCTGGAGCAGGCTGAGTCAGCTTCCTTATCGCGCTGAGTATACCCGGATGCCTGTCATGTAGGACGCATACATTCGGTACATCCCTCACAACTGCTATCTTCAACTGCCTGAAAAACCATACCCAACTCCCAGTGTTCTCGCTCTCCACGAAAGCAAATGCAAGTGGAACAACTTGATTGTTCCCGTCTTGACCTATGGCAGTCAAGATCTGGCCCCTGTACTTGCAAGTGAGAAATGTTCCATCTACACAAATGACTGGTCGACAGTGAGTGAAAGCTTCTATGCAAATAGCAAATGAGAAGAACACTCGATGAAGCACCCTCAAATTGGGTTCTTGAGGCAATGTTAAGTGTTGGATGTCGAGGTATGTGCCTGAATTCCTAGCCTGCAGGGTCTGGAGTATCCGAACAACACAGTCGTATCCATCTCGAAACGAACCAAATCTTGTCTCCAGTGCCCTCTGCTTAGTCCTCCAAGCCTTTCCATAAGATATATTGTAGCGAAATCTGACAGCAATTTTGTTGATGATAGCTTTCACCACCATGGCTTTCGTCTCCACTATCTCAGTGTATAACAGTCTAGCCAGGAGGGTTGACGTGAGATTACGATGGTCTTGCAGGACATTGTCAAGTTGACATGTGTGCTGCACAACATCGCTAACCTTCCAGTTGGTGCCATATCGAGGAACACGGGCATGGACCCTGGCAGGACACCCAGCTACCTCGCAAACCAAAGTCAAATATTGCTGGGATGACACCTTTGTTTTGAAAACCCGCTGCGTGGACAATGCCGACTCAACGATTGCTTCCTGTAGATGCCTCTTTCTAGGATATAATGCATCAATGGAGATGTTGTTGGCATGATAGTGCCACGAGGAATCATGCCCTTCGTTCACATTCATTGCTGTTGTGTGGTCTTGATTCCATGATGCCGGAATAGGTTGGTCCTCTTGATCAGACTCAGCGGAATCATAAGAGCTATCACTGTACCCTTCTGAATCTTCGGCTTCCATCTGATCTTGCAACCAACTGTCGTGTATCTCGTCCTCATTGACCTCACCACTGAAAATATCTTCTCCTGTCCCTTGACTACCTTCAGCTGATTCATGTCCAGTGTGTGCAAAACTACTCTGACCAGGTTCATAACTACCTCCATCGGTGTGTGCATAACTACTCTGCCCAGGTTCATAATCACCACCGCCATCTTGGCCTTGACTGCTCTGGCAATCATAGTAGCCACCACCACCTTCGTCTTCGGCTTGACTGCTCTACTCATGATCATAACCACCACCAGCATGGTGTGTCTGACTACTCTGGTCCTGATCATAGATAGGCTCTTTCGCCACAATAAGCACTAAGACACTGGGGTTAACTACCCTATGCAGACAGGCTTTCACCCATTTGACCTATTTAGCTTGCTCTTCTATCGGTCTAAAAAAAATCAGGTTTAATCCTTAACTTTGTCCATAATACATGCACACCGACAGTATGGGTGGGAGGGAGCCCTAAACGAGCACATAACCAATCTTTCAACTCAATAATGGGGATGGTTTCAGGATCCTAGAGCACTTCATCAATACAATTAAAATCGCTCAAATCAACTCCATGCTGGTTTGTTTTGACGACACTGTCATCATAGTAGAACCTAAACACTATATTATTGGACAACTTCTGGCCTAAAAAAATACCACAATTTGTCAAATGCCCGTACAGTGGCAGATTTTAGCAAAAAAATATACTAATATTCCTATAGCCGAATAATCTAGCATAACCCGCAAATATAATTATAATCCTATAGCCAAATAATCTAGCAGCTAACCTACCACATCCAACACTACAGATGAAATAAAACTACACAAATGACTACGTTAGCAAGAAATTAGAGTTTACCCTTGAAGCGTGAGAAATCCTGCCGTGCAGCTGCCTCCACTCAACGGATCGACAACCTCCACTCAAGCTCCACTCAAGCTGCACCACCAACCTCCACCATAGCCATTGCCCCTCAAGAACACCACGAAATCCCCTCAAAGAAGCCTCAAATCATCTCACCAGATTATCCAATTAGTAGATCAGGACTAACTAACTGCCTAATGTGTTTCAGCAGCAGATATTGGTGGAAAACAGGGCAAAAGATTGCTCCAAAGCGGTGCTCTTCGCGTGGGCAGATGAACTGGCCAGATGAACACTAGAGAGAGGAAGAAGGAGGAAGAAGAGGACGCCGGCGCGGGGCTGGGATAAGAAGGAGCCGGTCGTTGCATCGATAAACGACACGGTCTCGTCGTTGTCTCAAAAGACGACACAGTCTCGTCGTCTGACCGTAGAACGACGCGCCATCTCGTCGTCCGCCCGTAAAACGACGTGCCCGTTGTCCGCCTGCAGCCCGGCAGGGTGGGGTCCGCCGCGACCCTTTCGGCGCCTCAAAAGACGGCCCGCGCTCGTCGTGTCCTGAAAAAACTACTTAGACAAGTCGTTGTTTGGAAAAACGACAGTGTATTATATCTGTAAATTCTTTTTTTACGTAATACTCTTAAAATTAATTAAAAAAGTGTATTATTTAAAAAAAAATTAGCTCCCCATTGCACCCGAGCTCCAAATTCCAGGTTTTGGCATCCAATGGGGCATGTGGGCTACCAATCCCGAAGCATGTGAAATTGCCGTTTTGGCGGAGGCACGCAGAGATGCGAGCCAACACTCCACGTCTGCTTCTGGCTCATCATCGGAATAACGCCGTGGCACATGAGATGTGACACGCCCGAGACCGACGATTAGTCCAGGAGTCTCAGTTGTCTGAGACTTGGTACTGCGCGCCATCTTCTGCCCCGGAAACGGAATGGCATCCCGACGACTGACGACGACCAGACTAGACACCACCAGGCCACTCGCCCTCGCCGGTCGATTTCCGGTGCCAGCGCTCGCACGGTGAACCTTGGCCGACGATGTTGCGTAGGAGCCACATCGGTCCATAGCCCATAGGCCACACGCACCCATGGTACACCTCTGAGTCCTGAGAGGAGGATAAGACTGGAATGATGATTTCTCATCATCTTGGATTTTTGAAACTGCTCGCCTGATCAAGATCTTGGATTTTTCAGGTGCCAACAATAAAGCCGCTATAGCCCAACCAACTACATGTCCTGTCGGGCCTGAACGGTGCGCATACACTACACCAGCTGTCGAGGCCTCGCCATGACAGCCACATCACGTTATCCCACCTTGAGAGGCGCTGATCCGCAAGTCTCTTTATCGCCAGTCCACTAGGGCGATAGGCAATGATGAACAAAACGGCAGAGACCTCAACTCACGGTCACGGCACACATGTACACGTACATACATACAGATAACACCATGTTCAGGAAAAACGACTCGCGGCACACATACAGAAAGCACCAACTTCAGAAAAAGCCGTGTGAGTGAGCCCTCGAGGAGAAGAGTGCTTCCCTCGATTCTCTATTTTATGGACACTAATAGTACCTTTCGTCACTTGGAGGCATGCGGGCAGCGACGACCGTCCCACTCGTCTTTTCCCGTCGGCGGCATTTGGATTTTGGAACTGCCGTGGAAAGCCGGTTGATCCCCGCCCGAGCGTCGCCATCCATGCGTCTTGGCCGCTCAAAGACTTGGAAGAGTATCGTTAGCTGGTCAACGTGCGGTTTCTATCCTCATAAATCTGATGTAATCATTCAAGGCGATCGTATCCGTGCAACGATTGGCTGTCATATCTCCCTCTCACTAGTGCTGTCCAGTAGTACTAGTACCACCATTCCACCGTTCTAGAAAAAAATAGATTGATTCAACGGTACTTAGCTAAGAGTGGGCAAGAGAAAACAACCAGTCCTGGTATTCTTTTCTAACTATAAAAATGTATAATGCTGGTCGTGAATCAATATATAACGAACCTGGCTTCGGAAAACTATAGCTTCAATTAGTTGGACCGAATGAAGTATTATCTAGTATACTGTACATCGCTACCATTTGTTTTTTTTTAATTCCTCCGATTTATTAATAAGCATCAACAGTGGAACAAGGAGCCTTAAAAATAATAAAAATTATAAATAGGTCATTGGACCACCTAGCGACGATTATAGACACTAGCGCGAGCCGAAGACGCGCGCCGTCCTCGTCTCTCCATCACCGGAGGCGGACAAAGCTTGTTGTAGTAGACAGACGGAAAGTCATCGTGCTAAGGCCCAAAGAACCAGCGCACCAGAGCAGCAACCATCGCCGAAGATAGACAACCATAGGTCGGAAGAGACTGACCTACAACAATACCAACGAATACAAAAAAAACTTCGGATCCCAAGAGATCCGCCGGACACACGACTCCAGGCGCCCTCCGACATCGCTAAACACACAAGCGGCGCGAGGATAGGACAGGGAGGGTCTTATTCTGACTTCAGGATACAACCGTCACCTCAATATCCTGAAGAAGACACTGAAAACAGGCTAAACAAAAACAAAAACCCTTCCGCCGGCGAGAGGCCGTGATCTGCCACACCTCCAAGACCTTAAGGCCATCGGAGACGGAGCGGACTGGTGGTGACACCGGCAAGGGGATGAAACTCTAGATGAGTTTAGCTGGTCGCTTGCACAATCGCCTGGCGCCTGCCTCGCTACGTATCGGTTTGGCTGCCTCTGTCCATTTATTTGCTACTTCAAAAAAGCTCTTCGTTAAATTCCACAAAATCATTAGGAATGAAGAATAAAAATAAGGCAACAACCATTATAATAAACACCAAAAAAATTTGGTGGTGATGCAGAATATGGTCTAAAATACCACAAACTAGAGAAATAAAAAAACCTCAGAATGATTTAGAAAAAACTCAGCATTCAGGAGAAACAATAAATTTTAGAAAAAAAGGGAGAAATCAGAAAATTCTTGAAAACCAAGACTTAAACATACATCGAGGTTTTTTGTTTCTATTGACTATTTTATAAAACATGTTTTTTTAATAGGACTTTCGCATTAAAGTAAACATCGAACAATACAAAGCAGCTCAACAAAAGGGAAAATTATTTCTCATCAATGGGTCATGGCGTGCGTGACCACGGTGAGGTATTCTGTGAAATTTAATGAACCCTTTTGGAAGCATTCTCTCCTACACGAGGCCTTCGACAAGGGGATCCACTATCCCCTTTCTTGTTCATGTTTGTTGCGGATGGCTTGTCAGCTTTATTACAAAAGGAGGTGGAAAGTAATGGAATTTCTCGGCTGAAAGTGTGTCGTAATGCTCCGGGTATCTCGCACTTATTATTCGCGGATGATACATTGTTGTTCTTTAGGGCAACTGAAGCTCAAGCGGCTCGGGTGAAAGAGGTTATTGATGCTTTCGTGGTTGGTACTGGGCAACTAATTAACCCATCCAAATGGTCGACCTTGTTTAGTTCTTCATGTCCAGAAGGTAACCAAGTTGTGATTCGGAATACTCTGAATGTGGAGTAACAAAGGTTTGATGTTAAATATCTGGGTTTATCCAACCCAGATGGAAAAATGCATAAAGGTCAGTATCAAAGTCTGCAGTCTTGCCTAAGCAAATTCTTGGTTGATTGGGCTTTGGAATTCTAGATGAGAGTGCAAGAGAAATTCTTATTAAAGCAATTGCTCAAGCCATTCCAGCTTATGTAATGAGGGTCTTTAAACTCCCTTACTCAGTGTGTGATGAGTTGAAAAAATTAATTCAACACTTTTGGTAGGATGTAGAGAATGGAAAAAAGGAAACCCACTAGATTGGCTGGCCTAAGCTCCACGAGCCAAGACTCAAAGAGGTCTTGGTTTTTGTGACACGAGATTGTATAATCAATCTTTGCTAGCCCGACATGTCTGGAGGTTGTTGGAATTCTCCGAAAGACTTTGTGTGCATATGCTAAAGATAAAATATTATGCGCATGGTGAATTATATGATACGGTATTTACGGGAAATCCTTCATCGACTTGGGTAGCTATCTCGCATGGCCTGGAGTTGCTAAAGAAGGGACTTATATGGAGGGTCGGTAATGGTCAGAAAATAAGCATTTGGCGTGACAGTTTGATACCTTGGTTGTCCTGTATGAAAGTTCTCATATCTAGAGGATTATCGTGTTCTTCGTGTATCTGAGCTGCTTGACGGTCACGGTAACTGGAACGAGGATTTGGTTCGCAGTATATTCATGACCATGGATGCAGTGGCAATCTTGATGATCAAGACTTTTCGCCGGCTGGACGATGATTTGCTCGCATGGCTTCCTGAGAAATCAGGTTGTTTTACAGTACACATCGCGTTTCAGGAATCTCTAGAACAATGTGCCTTTGCTGCACCAAGCTCTGTTCTGAATGGTGAGATTAGTTGCTGGAAATGTATTTGGAAGGCTAGGGTTCCTCCTAAAGTAAAAAACATTTGCTTTTAAAGCAACATCTAATGGCTTAGTGCTGGAAAAGAATATAATGGCTTAGTGCTGGAAAAGAATAAAAAGGACATAGGTTTTGAGGTAACCGACAAGTGTCTTATTTGCGACACAGAACAGGAGTACATAGCACATGCTTTGTTCAAGTTCTCACATGCAAAGAATTTGTGGTCAGCTATGAGAGCTATATGGCCTATACCTCCTAATATTAATCTTCAGGCTGATCTGCAGAAGTGGTTCCAATTGGTTACTTAGGAAGTTCCTGTTGGTATAGTGGATTTCATTTTACTGATTGCTTGGCGCATCTGGTATGCCCACAATGATGTGACACATGATAAACTGCTTCCGTCAATCGAAGGTTCTAAGCATTCTTGATCAGCTACGTTAAGACATTGAAGAGTATTAAAACCCTGTCCACGGAGGAGATAATTAAGGGCAAGAGCCCACTGGCAGAAGGACTGGTGGCCGCTAGTACTGTTCGAAACCCTGACCGGTAGGTGGCACGCTGGCTAAAACCCTCTCTAGGCTGGGTTAATCTCAATTGCGATGGCTCTTATAAGGAGTACGGTTCGGCGGGAGCGGGCTTGATCTTGCAAGATGAAGATGGAAAGATTATCTTCTCCTCATCCCATCAACTTTTCAATTGCAGTGATCCCCTAGAAGCTGGAGCGAGGGCTTGTGTTGAAGGACTTCATCTAGCTTTGGATTGGAGTGATAAACCGGTGGTGTTAGAGCTGGACTGCTTTATCCTGATAGATGCAGTTCGTGCAAGAACGCAAGATAGATCGTATTTAGCCGATCTTATTATGGAGACCAAGGATTTAATTTAGGATAGTAGAAGCATTTCTATTGTAAAATTGGACTTTCAACAAAATAGGGTTAGTCATAGTCTTGCTACTCTCGCGAGAACTATTAGCAAAACTATTGTTTGTCTTGGTTCAGGATTTCAGGTGTTTTCTCATATTCTCAAGCATGAACTCCTTGTAAGCCCTATCAACTAACAAATCCACTTTTACCCGCAAAAAAACGAAAATTATACCGGAATCCTTGAGAAGCCCTTCATCTTCAACCTCCAAACCGTGTGAACAGCGCGTCGCTGCTACCGCTCCTACCTAAGTCATCATAATGTTGTTGGTTGTGTATGAGAAGTCGCTGGACGGGTCAAAAAGAGCACATAGGTCCCGAAGATGAAAAATAAGGATGAAACCTCCTTGAGTACCGAATATCCCCACAACCAGAAGAAGTCTCGAGGACCAAACCACTCCTACAAACTCCTCCATGCGGCCATCGAGATGGGGCTAAAACTAGAGAGACCTTATTGGAAACTTTGTACTTGTACCTATAATTATAAAAAGTTTACCGTTGAATAAATCTATATGAACGTGACCGAGTATGAATCGAATTGAATGTATTGACCACGCGTCTATGTGTCATGTTTGCGTCCCTAAGGATTGGTTAGGCACGGGCATACGTGTGCATTTCCGTATCGTATTTTTTCCCGTCGTTATCGTGCATTGCTTCGTGTTCGTATTGTGGTACGTTGCTTCGTGTTCGTATTGTGGTATGTATGTTTTCCTTTCCTTATATTTTTATCGTAAGTCCACTTGTGTTCGCTTTTTCGCTATAAAGTCATACTTCACCGGTGACATTTCTCTCTCTCTCCTCACTTTTCGATTGTGAGTTTGACACCGCGAGAGAACAAAGGGAAGCTACCATGGTTGGCTACTCTAGCAGGTTGCTTTCTTCGTCCTCTTTATCAACGATGGAGGTCAGTGCTTCTATGCAAAAAAGGCTTCTTTATTCATCTTCTTCATCATCGATGTAGACTATGAAAGAAGATAATTTTTTTATCTTTTTTGCTTCCTCGCTTCTTTGTACATGATTGCGATTTTAGTCTAGCTAGCGTCTATCCGACCGTCTTTTGTCCTTCTTTACCATCTAAGTTTGTGCATAAAACATGTTGGTACCACCGTGGTCGCATGCGCCGAGTAGTGTTACAGAGCTTCCGCATAGATTTAAAAAAAATCATATGTACTCACATTGTGTACTGAGCATGCATAACTTGATCGTTATTTTGCAGACACATACTTTGAAAGTTAAGATCCACCCACGCCTGCTCCTTATAGACAACCTGCGGACATACACATACCGTTACTTACGTACCATCTGAACTTTGACCTAAATGGGAATTCCATTGCAATGGTTCACTTCTATCGGCGCTCTCAAATCCTGGATGACTTCTATGCATGTATCGACTAACTGAAATTCCCCGTTATAACACTCAGTAGGCCGAAGACCGAAGACGATGTATCTAATCATGCCACCGTGTATGTTGAGAAATGCGACTGGGTGAAGATCCAAGATTACACTCACGCTCGTAAGATAGTTGAACACTGTTCTAAAGTCCGAAACACGACGTCTTAGAGAAGAGGTCAACAGCGGCAAGGTTGGTATGAAAGAACGCGCGTTGATTATCTCTGTTGTCGATGTCAAACGTCACGAGTATATGCATGTCATACACGAATCCTCGTGCCGACGTGTATCCCATCAAGCAACGACGTGAAAGTCGTCAACGATAGGATGAAGTGACTGCTTAAGGACGCAACCATCTTCCTTCAGACGGTCGGCGTGTTTCCGTACAATGACTAGGATGGCGAGTTCTGCCACGAAGAGTTGTTGTAGTAGACGCTTATTCATTGTTATTAGTATTAGATGTCTTCGAATAGAGCTATGTATTTATACAAGGACTATCTTGGTCATTCACCTATTGTTCACGTGGTGTTCTACCTTTTGACTATTCTGTTCCGGTGGTTTCTTCCGTAGTTATTTTTCCTCATCAAACGCTATATCTTACGCACACAAAATGGGGGATGCCACACGTGAATCATACGCTCACAATTTGAAAGACTGGCTTATATGCGCGAAGAGAAGTATACTATACATGATGAATGCTAAAGAGAAACGTTCTTTCCTGTGTGTTTACGAATGTACTATCCTAAACTTTGGCGTTTGACCATCAAATGTTTCACCTACCAGCAGCGCTCCGGTGGGCGGAAAGAGAAGCATGTGCGCGAGACAACGATGGCGCGAGCGAGAATGCAGTAAAAAATACATGAGCCTTTGGCACATGAAGGTTTAGAGCTACACGATGTATAACATCGATCACTTACTTCTTATCAGACAAAGTTTCGTTGTATGCGCGGTTTCATGGAACGTACGTTTACCGTCACGCCCTGGGGGCGTAGAGAGAAGTCTAGTAAAATACAAATCTTGATAGAAGATCTTACTTCTTGATGACTGGCAACACTTGTGCGCTAGCCAAAACAACAAGGGCCTTACGCTTCTTGGAAGGCACATCCTATTGCTCTTCCGTCTCATCATCCTCGATCACTTCCGACTCTTCCAAAGGATAACCCACGATCAGAGCTAGTTTTGACTCGGGACGTGATGCAAGCTGAAAGTCAGAACAAATATTTTAGTATGGCACAATAATGGATGATGATGATGGTGAACAAACAATTAAGTCGAAAGGTTTACCGCAGTCAGGGTATTCTCTGCAGTATGCATGTGCATGGAGATCTCCGGTACTTTCTTGTTAATCTGTTCTTTGATCAACCATTAGATCTGGGTCTTGTATTCCTCCAAGGGAATCTGGTTCAGGATGACCCTTAGGTTGTCCTTCTTATTAAGGGTAACCGAATGCAGGTTGAATCCGATGTTACAACCAGTAGTGCACTAGGCCAGATCCCCTCAAATCTTTATCCTTCATCATAAACTCAATCCGGCTCTTGGCCCATATCAAGTCGTTAGATAATTTTGGTTCCTCTACATCACACAAATCTTTGTGGGTTACAGCACCATCAACAAAAACCGACAAGCTCTCTGGCTTGCCAGGAGCCAACATGTCCTTGTGGTAAAATAATGTTGTTGGTCATGTCTTCATAGGATTAGTAGCTAAAATCCTGGGGTAGACTTGGTTTGTCCTAAAGACTAAGCTAAGAGTACTAGTGTTGTTCTACAGTAATATAATTCTTTCGGGTACCGTAGTAGTACTGGAAAAGAGTAAGACTCGGTTTTATTCTAAGAAATCCCTCACTAAGAGATGCATGAGCACTAAAATCTAAAAGTGAGTTGGGAGGAAGATTGTGGAGTTGAACACCGTAATACCTTAGTACCTTAGAGAAAAACTCCGACGGTGGGAAGCTGAGTCCACAGTTGACGTGTGTCCCGAAGTGGACGTGTTCGCCATCGCGTGGCACCGGAACAACTTCGTTGAGGATGCTCCGCCATGCGCCATGGGAAGGTAACCCTCTTCCTCCATTTGTTGCAGCTTCTCATCATCGAGGATGCACGTGATCCAAATCCCGTGCCACTTTTTCTCTTCCGCCACAGTCAACGTTGTCGCCGCACCCGCCGCATATGTAGAGTCAGCCATCTCGTTGGAGGACCAAGAATGGGCGGCACTGTAGCTTTGGTGGGGGAGGAAAGGAGACAAGAAGGCACGGAGGGGCGTGAGTAAGAAGGCACTAGCGCGAAATAATGAATAAAATGAGGAGATTTCCCTTCTTTATAACTGCTCTCAACCAAGATTCGCGCTAAACGCGCCGGATTTTTGCCATGCGTCACGGAGCACTCGAGGCAACTTCTCTCTGAATCATGTGCCTCCTCGATCTTCGTGCATGAATTGAAACAACTTGGTTTCACACGACGCGAGATCCATCAACGGTAAAACTGACAAGATATATGTCAGTGACATGACAAGTCATGAAAAGTTGCAGGGATACGTCACCTAAGATATTTCTGGCTCAGTTTGAAATGAGCGTGCGAATAAGAATAATGAATCAACAAGTCTGACTCAACAATGACTCGGATCCTAAAATTTTATTTCAAGTTTCAGGAACCCTTCAAGATTCTGCAGCCGAAGAATACTAAAGCTAGATGGAGAAATCTAACTTGGGATCTTGGAGGCTTCCGGGGACTATAGTTGGGGATATACTTTCCGGATATGCCCACAACTACTCACTGTCTAGGGTGGCCCACCTCCAGGTTAGAACTTTGCTCCATGGGTGACCCAGTCAGGGAATGAAGACGCAAGCCCATCCAACTACAGGAAGGCCCAAAATACTTACCGACTTAGGCCTGTAGTTTGACTTGTAGTCCAAGTTGTACTATGTACTGACTGTGTATCATAGCCAGATAGGATTCTCATGTAAAACCTAGGCCGGATGACTATATAAGAAGACCTAGGGGCCAACCTTTAGGGCACCATCATACACAACTGGCACAGGCGATCCCGATCCTTGTAATCCCCTGTAAACCTTCGGCTATGTCGTTATAGTGGATTCTAGCAGTAAGTAGGATACCTGAGTAAACTTTCACGCTTACCGTTCCGGACAACCGTACATCTCACACCCTACCTCTTCCCACGCCTCGAGGAATCCCTCATGTCGTACTTGTCTTAATACGACGACAATCTTACATGTCTAACTTTTTGACTCTATCATTATTTTGTCGCCATGCAAGAACATATGTTCTTAGGAGCCCAATTGCATGTCCGATCTTAAATGTCCTTCATTATGGTATCTTCAGCAGAAAGACCCAGTCGGTCGGCCCTGCCATGCTTGAATAGGTCCGCGCGGACACGAGTAACGGACGCGCACGCTCCAACGGCGATTAAAATGGACCAACGTATCCAACACGATCCATCGGCCTATCGAATTTGGGCACCAATGGATCGGGCTGGACATCGGACACGTCCTCTTTTGTCCTCCTGTGTCGGCCAAGGGCCCGCATGACAACATCCTAGCGACATTCCTTCTATATCCATCAATGGAGGTAGGCTAACTACAAAGGTTGTTGCGTTGCCTGACGGCTGACGCCTGTGCTCCTACACTGGCCACGCTGCCCGACGCCTGTCAACATCCAATGCCTTGGCCTTTTTAACAGGCCATTGAAAGAATATTTCATATTTTCCTATGTTTTGCGTGTTTGATAACAATACTATGGAGACTATTCATGTGCGCTAAGTGTGCAGGAAGTTTTGAGGGGGGGGCGGATAATCCGCCCCACCAAGGGCCGGATAATCCGGCCTACCTCATCGCTCAAAGGAAGCCAAGGCACGTCTCTCGGTACCCGGTCGGATTTTCTCCCGGAAAATCCGAACTGGGGCGGTTTTTCCTCCCCAGGCCGGATAATCCGGGTGTCGCACGGGCCGGATAATCCGGCCCCCAGTTTTCAAGCAAAAGGAGCCAAGGCGCGTCGCTCGGTATCCGGTCAGATTTTCTCCCGGAAAATCCGAACTGGGGCGGTTTTTCTTCCTCAGGCCGGATAATCCGGCCCTCGCATAGGACCGGATAATCCGGCCCCCAGAAGTTGATCAAGGGCAAGCTCGGCGCTACGCTCTGAGAGGGGGCGGATTATCTGCCGAATATTCCGAGTCTAGGGCGGTGTTTTCCCCAGACCAAATAATCCGGCCCTCACTTGGGCCGGATAATCTGGCCCCCAAAGTTTGCAACGGCTGGTTTCTGAAGGGGGTATAAATACCCCTTGTTCCCCAACGTTCAAAACACTTGATTCATTCAAAATTGACCAGACATTATGCAAGAGCTCTCATTCTCGATCTCCCACTTCAACCACCCGAAGGTCTTTATCTTTGGTGGAATTGAAGGAGGAGAAGTTCATCATCATCAACAAGAATCAAGCGCTTCAACTCCTCTCCATTCACTTGGAGAAATCCTTGATCTAGTATGCTTCTCAATACCTAGATCTTGTTTATTGTATTTGGTATGTTTGTTCTTGTGGCAGCTTGTTGTCATTTCGGGAGCCTCCAAGTTGTTGTGGAGTTGTTGCCCCACTAGTTGTGTAAAGGCGTCGGTGCCCGCCTCGAAGGGTACCTATAGTGGAAGGTGGATCAGGCCTTTTGTGGCAAGATCCATCGGAGAACAGGGTGAGGCCTTTTGTGGCGTGGTGGTCTTAGTACCACACACCCCTCCAACGCAAACGTACTTCCCTTAATAAGGAAGGAACTGCGGTCAAACAAATCATGTGTCTCCGCGTGCTTCACTTCGGTTTACTCGTTCCTCTTCCACTTGCTCTTTACTCGCTCGTAGATATGTTTGCATATAGGGAAATTCCACCTAATAGTTTATCTAGAGAATTTACCCTTTGTGCTAAGCCTAAAATTGAAAAAGAATTAAAAATTGGTGTAGCACCTATTCACCCCCCCTCTAGGTGCCCATACGATCCATTTCAATTGGTACCAGAGCCCCGACTCTTAATTCGGGCTTAACCACCTAAGAGTAGTATGGGTACCAAGGATTATGGAAATGAGGCTATGGATAAGGTCACAATGGATGATCTCAAGTCGTTGGAAACAACATTGTTGAAATCCTTTGAGGCTAAGATGGAGGAGATGAATCAAATGATTGCTCGCCTTACATCATCCATAGCCCCATCTCCACCCTCCTCTGAGGCTGCCACACCATCATCTAAGGAAAAGGGTAACACCGGATCCAAGGATGGTGATGTGGAAGGTGAAAAACTTAGTGGTTCCACCTACAATAAGGGAAGTGGTAAGGAGGAATATAGTGAGGTTCTCCACGTATATTCCCCCGACCCACCTATCCCCCATCCTCATATAAACAATAGGGGTGATCCACCCAAGCTCACTGCATCCTCTTTTAATCAATGGCAATTCCTAATGAAATCTCATGTTTGCAGCTCCTCTATTGAATTGTGGAGAATTATTGAAGAGGGTCTTCATATTGGAGATCAAACCAATCTAACGAGAAGAGAAGTTGTGGATAGCCAGTTGAATGCCACCGCTCTCCACATGATACAGCTGGGTGTGGGTCCCAAGGACATGCCACACATTGAACATCTCAACACAGCTAAAGAGGCTTGGGATGCTCTTACGGATCTCTTCGTTGGAAATGAAAGCATGAGAAGAAACATGTATGATGCCCTTAGTAATGAAGCTGAGGGATTCTACATGTTGGATGGTGAAAACCATGAGGACATGTATAGAAGACTCAAGGGCATCACAACAACATTTCGAAAGCATGGGGCCACTCACATTGATGATGCATGGATAAAAAGGAAATATGTGAGTGCCTTAATGCCTTTCGAGCCAACGGATTTGAAGAGCCTGCAAGGTAGACACAACTATCATCAAATGACATCCAACGAAGTCATGCAAGAAATGGCTTCATTCAAAGTGGCAGCAAAGAATACTGAAGATGCCCGTGCTCGGGCCATTGGTATGCAAAAGGGTGTCAATGTGGCTCTCAAAGCCAATGTTTTTGAGCAAGAGGAAGATGAAGGAGCTTTTGAGGGGGTATCCATGGATTGCCCCGATGAGGTCAAACGTGCTCATGGTGAGTACATGGCATTTTATGCAAGGAACTTTTGGAAGGACCCTGCCAAAACCAAGTCTGAACTTGAGCACAAGAACGGGTCAAATGGAAGAAGAGAAAGTGGTCCAAGATTGAGAACTTGCTTCAACTGTGGAGATAGAATGCACTTTGTAGCCGAGTGTCCATATCAAATAGAGAAGACAATGGTGGCAGGCTCATTCTTAAAGATAAATCTAAAGCACCTAAGAAGAAGTCGTTTATTAAGAAGAATGGCCCTTTCAAGAAGCAACCCAAGATTGTCCTGGTAGCTCAAGAGGAACACTCCTCCGCGAGTGAAGATGAAGAGGATGATGATAGTTCCCGCGAGGTGGCTGCTATAGCCACCACATCAACTCCCTCATCTCTCTTCGACTCGCCGAACGAGAACGCCATCAACAACAACGCCACTTGCCTAATGGCAAGAGGGTCCGAGGGCTATGCTTCCGGTGGTTCTAAATGGGTACTCGATAGCGGTTGCACGAGTCATATGACCAGGAGCAAGGAGATCATCACGGAGATGCGGCCAAACCTTGATCACATAACCGTCTCCTATGGTGACAAGTCAAAATCTGAGGTATTGGGTCTCGGCAAAGTTGTGGTGGCTCACGATATCTCTCTCGTGGACGTCATGCTTGTTGAGACCCTCGGGTACAACTTACTTTCAGTTCGTGCCTTTGGTAAGATGGGCTTTGCAGTTTATATTGATGCTGATTTGGTGGTACTCTTGTGGAGCAAGTCTCTAAAAGTCGCTTTCGTGGGATATGTCGAAAACAACCTGTACGTGGTGGACTTTTCGGGGAAAACCACTACAGGCCTGATGTGTCTTTTTGGAAAGGCTGGCGCGGGTTGGCTATGGCATCGCCGACTAGCCCACGTCAATATGCGAACTTTGCAAAGTCTCCACAAGGGTGGCCACATTCTTGGACTAAAAGAAAATGTCTCCTTTGCCAAAGATCGTGTTTGCAGGGCGTGTGTTGAAGGGAAAATGCATGACTCACCTCATCAAAGGAAAACCATTATCTCTTCAAAAAGGATTTTGGAGCTCCTTCATGTGGACCTCTTCGGACCTCCATCTCATGCAAGCCTCGGTGGGAAGAAGTATTGTCTAGTGATTGTTGATGATTACTCAAGATACACTTGGGTTTATTTCTTCAAGTTGAAGAGTGAAACTCAACAAACTGTCATCGACTTCGCCAACGAGGTTCAATGTCAACACAACGTCTCCATTCTGGCTATAAGAAGTGATAACGGCTCTGAGTTCAAGAACTACACCTTAAATGAGTTCCTAAGTGAAGAGGGGATAAGACATCAATATTCCGTTGTGTACACCCCTCAACAAAATGGTGTAGCCGAGAGGAAGAATTGAACTCTAATGGATATGGCAAGATCAATGTTAGCCGAATTTAAATCTCCATATAACTTCTGGGCTGAAGCAATCTCTACTGCTTGTCATTCATCCAACCGATTATACCTCCGTAAGATGTTGGACAAGACTCCGTATGAAATACTTACCGATAACAAGCCAAACATCTCATACTTTCGGGTATTCGGGTGTAAGTGTTTCTTTCTTATTAAAGGAGTTCGTTTATCTAAGTTTGAATCTAAGGCTTTAGAAGGTATTTTTGTTGGTTATGGTGCCGAATCCCACACTTATAGAGTCTACAATAAGCTCTCTGGAACTGTTGTAGAATCTTGTAGTGTGGTGTTCGAAGAAAATGACGGTTCCCGTGCGGAGCAAGTTGGTGTTTGTGATGCAGATGTTGAAATACCCCAAGATGCCATAAGAAGAATGGGCGTGGGATTTTTCCGCCCCATTGAGGAACCCCTTGTGGCGGACCGGGAAGGACAATGCTCTACTCATATAGAGCCCTCATCTCACATACTCAACATGTTCCAACCACGGGGGCAACTTCTACACCATCTCCATCAACTGCTGAAGGTCAAGATGTTCCAGAAAGCTCCAGGCCGGATTTTCCGGTTGACACCGGATTATCCGGCCACTCCGCTCCAGCTGACCCTCCTGCTCCTGGTGGTGAAGATATCAACGCAAGCTCTAGGCCGGATTTTCCGGCTAGCCCCAGATTATCCGGCCCCTCGCCAGTTCAAGCAAGTCCCAGGCTTCCTGATGAGGCTGCTGCAAGTACTCCCAGGCCGGATTATCTGGCCTCTCGGTCGGCCAGATTATCCGGCCCTGACTCTCCAGTTCTGCAGCCTCCTGTTACGGCTACGGACTCACCTCAAGGGCACGCGTCTCCACCACCAGCTACTGATGCTCCAGTTACTGATCAAGGTCGAGAAAATGCTTCCAATGAAGACTCAAGTGATGAATCTCCTCCTCCGAGAGACAACAAACTTATTGAACTTCGTCGCAAGGCTCAGGCTGATCGAAACCTAGAGTTGAGGGGTCACACTCTCGACAAGGTTGTTGGTGATCTTCGACGATGGGTTTCTACAAGAAGAGAGTTAGCCAGTTTTGGTGAGCATCAAGCTCATATCTCCATGGTGGAACCTAAGAAGGTCTTTGAAGCTCTTGAAGTCCCAGACTGGGTTGTTGCTATGCATGAAGAATTGAATAATTTTGAGCGCAACAAAGTCTGGAAACTCATGGAGAAACCCAAAGAGTGTCGCAATGTTATCGGCACCAAGTGGATTTTCAAGAACAAGCAAGATGAGAATGGCATTGTTGTGAGGAACAAGGCAAGACTTGTGGCACAAGGTTACTCCCAAGTTGAGGGCATCGACTTCGGTGAGACCTATGCTCCAGTGGCTCGCCTTGAGTCCATCCGTATCCTTCTTGCTTATGCTGCACATAACAATTTTAAGTTGCAGCAAATGGACGTCAAGAGTGCCTTCCTTAACGGTCCTCTACATGAGTTGGTATACGTAAAGCAACCCCCGGGGTTTGAGGATCCTAACTTTCCGAACCATGTCTACAAACTCGATAAGGCACTCTATGGCCTTAAACAAGCCCCACGTGCGTGGTATGATCACCTTAAAGAGCTTTTGTTAGATCGTGGCTTCGAAGTTGGGCAAATTGATCCCACTCTTTTTACTAAGAAGGTTAAGGGGGAGCTCTTCGTATGCCAACTATATGTAGACGATATCATTTTTGGTTCTACTAATAAAGCTTTTAATGATGAATTTTCAAAGCTTATGACTGACAGGTTTGAGATGTCTATGATGGGGGAATTACGGTTCTTTCTTGGATTAGAGATCAAGCAACTTAGAGAAGGAACCTTTATTAATCAAGCAAAGTATATCCAAGACATGCTCAAGAAATTCAAGATGACGGATCTAAATGGTGTCGCCACTCCGATGCAAACAAAATGTCATCTTGAACTTAATCCTCATGGTAAAGATGTGGACCAAAAGGTATACCGGTCCATGATCGGCACTCTTCTTTACCTCTGCGCATCTAGACCCGATATAGTGTTGAGTGTGGGTGTGTGTGCAAAGTATCAAGCAGCCCCTAAAGAAAGCCACTTAGTGGCGGTCAAGAGGATCTTTCGATATTTGGTTCATTCCCCTAACTTTGGTCTCTAGTATCCCAAGGGCTCCAATTTCTCTTTATGTGGTTATACTGACTCAGATTGGGGTGGTGATAAGGATGATCAGAAATCCACTTCTAGAGCTTGTCAATTCTTGGGAAGATCTCTTGTATGTTGGTCCTCCAAAAAGCAGAATTATATATCTCTCTCCACCGCCGAAGCTGAATATGTTGCTGCTGCCAGTGCTTGCACTCAATTATTGTGGATAAGGCAAACTTTAAAGGAATACGGTGTCAATTGTGACAAAGTGCCTCTTTTATGTGATAATGAAAGTGCAATCAAAATTGCGTACAATCCTGTTCAGCACACAAGGACGAAGCATATTGAGATTCGGAATCATTTCCTTCAAGACCATGTTGCTCACAGCGATATTGATCTATCCTTTGTGAGCACGAAGAACCAACTGGCGGATATTTTTACAAAGCCACTTGATGAAGCAAGATTCTTCTATTTGAGGAATGAGCTAAATATCATTGATTCCGGGAGCTTGTATTGATTACCCATGCACTCACTCGTACATCTCAGTTCTTCTTTGGTCTAGGTGTGGGCATGGATATAGGGGGAGTGTGGTCCTAACTCATTGGGCTAACCCTCCCCCCATAATGCCAATAGCAAGATAAATTATTTCTCTTAATATCATGTTGTGATATGTGAGCTTATTGATGAGTATTGGTCGTGAACCCAATATATATCTTCACGGTGTCACACCATACACTCAAACAAGGTGGCTTCGGCCACCGCCCTCTCCCTTGAGGAGAATTGGATCTTTTTGGCTGTTATTTGCTCTCTCATGTTCTTATGGGAATTACACTCAATCTTGGCTTTTATTTGATTTGGATTTTGCAATTTTGAGTGTCTAGTACCATCTCAGTTTGGCTCTCTTAATCCTAAGCCTTTCCCTACCCCTAAGCCATCTATTCTAGCACACAAGTCCCTTGTACACCTTGTGGGGGTGTTGTTTAGGGACACGCGGGCCTGGTTCTGTGTATAAAAGAATCCCAGATTTTAGGCCGGATAATCCGACCCAAGTGTAGGCCGGATAATCCGGCCCTGGCGGATTTCATCTTAAAGGGCAGGGCTCGGGGGAAGGGCTCATAACGAGCAGCACTTCTCTCCCAGCCCTCTCCTCTTGCTCAGCCGCCGCCTGCCACCCCTTACCCTCCCCGGAGCCTCTCTAGCCACCGGATTTTCCGGGCCTCCCCGGATCTTCTTCTCCGCACCTCCGGGTACCTTCTCCTCCGCGTTCTTCCTCCAATGAGTGAGGGTAACTCCCTCTCTCCCCATCTTTGGCTAGACGTGTAACTTGTTGGGTGGCACGTTGTCTAGAAGGATGTGTTTTCGCATAGAAATCATAGTCTTGCAGTTTCTAGGCCCGATCTAATTTTTTGCATTCAATCTAGGTGAAATCGAAAATTTCTGCCAGGGCCGGATTATCCGCCCCTGGCTAGGCCGGATAATCTGGCCTGACAGATTCGATTCTGGTTCAGTTTCACTATGGAGTATGCATTGAGTAGTATTTCCCTATGAACTTTGTGACTACTTTTTCCATGCTCTCTCTTGGACTTGTGTGTATGCTTATCCCCTTTCTATCGCCCTTATTCTCCTCACAGGTGGTTCCAGTGTTCCCAAGACCTACAAGCACCGTCCTCGCGCCAAATACTTTCGGGACGACGGACAGGGTATCTTAGTGGACGAAGTTGAGTTGAGGAGAAGGAAGAACGAAGAGAAGCGCATGGCTGAACAAGCAAAGAGGACTAGGAAGGGGGTGTCCAAGAGGAAGGGCAAGGAGCCCAAGATCAACTAAAGGGCTTTGGATGCGGTCTCCTATTCCGCCATGTATCACCGTGACTTGTTTGCTGAGCTGCCTTGTGATGATGAGCTGGGGGATACCCATTTTTGGTGTGCAGAACAGAAGGGGATCTATGAAGACATTTATGCCAGGCTGAACATTAGGCCTATGCACCCACTAGTACTTGCTGATGCTTTGGAGAAGGCGCATCTTGTGGATGCGATGTATGTGGCTGAGAGGATGGGGCTACACCATCTCATGTCTCTCCAGTGCTCCTTTGACTCTGAGGTGGTGAAGCAGTTCTTCTCCACTTTGGTGATTTTTGGGGATGAGCATCGCACTATGAAGTGGATGACTCATGATGGGCCTATGACTGCTGATTTTCACGTGTTTGCTGAGGTTCTGGGGTACTCCTTCCGCAGCAGGGATGGAGCCAGTGGTCACTGCATCATCACTCAGCTGAAGCCCAACAAGGATGCAGCTCTCTCCCCTTGCACTGTGGACAATGGCATTGTGGGAACTGTGGCTGGCCTTGCTCCCATCTATGTTGCATTAGTGGGTCTCTTCCGTGACTCCATTACACCGAGTGGGGGCCACAATGACAACATCCGTGGTCACCTTGTTCAACTACTTCAATTTTCTCATGAGGTTACCTCCTGCAAGGACGAGTCAGTGCAGTACAAGCTGGATGTCATGGACTTCATTTACCATGAGCCGTGTGATGCTATGTTCAACCGTCTGTCCATTCCCTATGCACCCTACATTATGATGCTCATTCGTCACCTGCTGCCTGCTGAGGAATTCCACATCGACTCGGTGCACAAGGCACCAAGGTTCGGAAGACCTCTCACCCCTCCTCTGATCCCGAGGGTCTCATGAGGGATGCTCGCAGGCCCCCTGTGCCTCCCGTGGCCCGTGAGATCAAGCAGCTGAACTGGTTCCAGCATAACATTCTCTGCATGGCGTGGACACGCGCAAGGGTCAGTACGAGGCATACAAGCAGCGCGATGAGTTGGCTCACTCCCAGCAGCTCATTCTCCACCATGTGTCCGGTGCTTCGGGTGCTCCTCCAGCTCCTACACCTCCCACTCCGTATGCTCGGTGGAACTCTTCCTCCGGGTTGAACTATGGTGAGCTGGAGCGTCACTTGTTCCCCTCTGCGCCTGCTGCTGATGCTAATGATGAGGAAGGTGACACTGAGGAGCTTGAAGATGAGGATGAGGAAGAGAATGAAGAAGAGGACGACAACGAGGACTACGAGTGATCCCATGGGGCGCTAGCATCGCTCTTCTCCCTTTTTGGTGTCTCGATGCCAAAGGGGGAGAAGTAGTTCTATTAGGTTGTCTGTGGATTTGCATGGGTCGGGCATAAGCACTTGCACTTTTCTATTCGTTTTTTAGCGTTGGACTTTAAATTCGTGATTTGTGGTTGGTTAAGACTTTATGTGGTTGTCTGGATTATGCCTATGGATTTCGTATCATGGATTATGCTTATGGATCTATCTATTCATATCCTATTACTGGAGGCTTATCACGGAAGGTGCGCTCATAATGGTTATCCGGTATTAATTATGACTTATGTCAAGGATGCCTACTCTCTACTTCGGTGGTATGTTTTTATTGCTCATATGTCTATGGAATAGATTCACCTATTTGTGTGCATTTGTATTCCAATGCAAAACTCTATTATGCACACATTGAGGGGGAGTCTCTTTCATAGTTATCACTGTTTGTCTTGTGTCTTTCTCCTGCAAATCCTTGTATTGTCATCTAACACCAAAAAAGGGGAGATTGAAAGAACATTTCATGTTTTCCTATGTTTTGCGTGTTAGATAACAATACTATGGAGACTATTCATGTGCGCTAAGTGTGCAGGAAGTTTTGAGGGGGGCCGGATAATCCGCGCCACTAAGGGCCGGATAATCCGGCCTAACTCATCACTCAAAGGAAGCCAAGGCGCGTCGCTCGGTACCCCGGTCGGATTTTCTCCCGGAAAATCCGAACTGGGGCGGTTTTTCCTCCCCAGGCCGGATAATCCGGGTGTCGCACGGGCCGGATAATCCGGCCCCCAGTTTTCGAGCAAAAGGAGCCAAGGCGCGTCGCTCGGTATCCGGTCAGATTTTCTCCCGGAAAATCCGAACTGGGGCGGTTTTTCTTCCTCAGGCCGGATAATCCGGCCCTCGCATAGGACCGGATAATCCGGCCCCCAGAAGTTGATCAAGGGCAAGCTCGGCGCTACGCTCTGAGAGGAGGCGGATTATCTGCCGAATATTCCGAGTCTAGGGCGGTGTATTCCCCAAACCGAATAATCCGGCCCTCACTTGGGCCGGATAATCCGGCCCCCAAAGTTTGCAACGGCTGGTTTCTGAAGGGGGTATAAATACCCCTTCTTCCCCAACGTTCAGAACACTTGATTCATTCGAAATTGACCAGACATTATGCAAGAGCTCTCATTCTCGATCTCCCACTTCAACCACCCGAAGGTCTTGATCTTTGGTGGAATTGAAGGAGGAGAAGTTCATCATCATCAACAAGAATCAAGCGCTTCAACTCCTCTCCATTCACCTGGAGAAATCCTTGATCTAGTATGCTTGTCAATACCTAGATCTTGTTTATTGTATTTGGTAAGTTTGTTCTTGTGGCAGCTTGTTATCATTTCGGGAGCCTCCAAGTTGTTGTGGAGTTGTTGCCCCGCTAGTTGTGTAAAGGCGTCGGTGCCCGCCTCGAAGGGTACCTATAGTGGAAGGTGGATCAAGCCTTTTGTGGCGAGATCCATCGGAGAACAGGGTGAGGCCTTTTGTGGCGTGGTGGTCTTAGTACCGCACACCCCTCCAACGCAAACGTACTTCCCTTAACAAGGAAGGAACTGCGGTCAAACAAATCCTGTGTCTCCGCGTGCTTCACTTCGGTTTACTCGTTCCTCTTCCACTCGCTCTTTACTCGCTAGTAGATAGGTTTGCATATAGGGAAATTCCACCTAATAGTTTATCTAGAGAATTTACCCTTTGTGCTAAGCCTAAAATTGAAAAAGAATTAAAAATTGGTGTAGCACCTAACCCCCCCTCTAGGTGCCCATACGATCCATTTCAGCCATCCACGACCATTTTCTTCCATACTGCCATCTTCTTCCATTCCGCACCACCACCATAAGCATCACGGTAGCCATGGCCAGCAAACATAGGATCGAGGGGAGGGGGCTAGGATACCCTCTGGGTCGGGGCATGGCCAAGGTCCGCGGGGAAGAGGTGGGGCGAGGAGAGAACGTGTCTCCACCACCGTATCCGTCGCCAGCCGCATCACCACCATCGTTGCTTGAGCCCGTAATCGTCGACCTTCACGGCTTCGAATTCGGGGTCACCATCAACTTGGGTGACACTTTCAACAAGATCGCCCTCCCCCACAAGTTCTCATCACTGGTCGATGAGCAAGAGCCCCACCAGCTCGTCACACGGGTGCCTGGCGGCTCGACCGGCCTGTGGTCCGTGGAGGTGTTGTTCGACCTCCTCAGCAAGATGTACCTCCACAACAGCTGGAGGGAGTTGGCCTAAACACACGCCATTAAAGTCGGACACTTTCTCGTCTTCAAGTTCAACGGCTACATCATGCTCACTGTCAAGGTCTTCGACGAGACCATGTGCGGCCACCACTACCACTCCGACTCTGATAACTAGGCGACTCTAGGGTCTCGTACTATTTATTTACTAATTTCTAGTTCATTGCACCTTCATTTCTAGTCCCAAGCTATGTATGCAATCCATGGATGTAGCAAAGATTTTGAAATATAAAAACTAGAACATGGATGCAAACCATGGATGCTGATGGGATCATTGGCGCGGCGTCTCCCTTTGCGTCTCCCAAAACATCGACTAGTGGTCCGGTGGTGGCCGGAACTCGCCGGAAACACACTGAGTGGCTGCACTGGCAGGCCAAAATTTAGCTAGCCGGAACAAAATGGGTCATGCGGTAGGAACTAGCCCGATATGCCGGACCGTGTATCTCTCCACGGACAGACCCAAACAACAAACCGGACGATTTGAATGTCTAGAATGGATTACGCCATTGAAGATGCCTTGGCTGTCTCGGAAGACCCTATGTCCACATGGTGTAGTTGTCACGCCCAAACCCCCACTCGTCGCCGCCTTGCACTTCCACGCTCATCATTTGCACCTGATCCGTTAATAAGAGGTCACCTGAAGTGCGCATAGGTGCTTTAGAACTGTGGAGCACCAACATCTCGGTCTATTACAGAGTCAAACGCGCTAACAAAAAGAACTGAATTACCGAACCAAACAACGAACACATTAAACAAAGACGGAAAACACACAAGCACAGGCGCCCCGCACAATGGTCGTGCCCTTCGGCCAAGAAGCCACAAGGCCATCAAGCAAGATCTCCAACGTCAAGCCACCACACTTGCTTTGCAAGAGAGGGCAAGGAGAAGGCAAATGCCGAGAGGGAGGACAGGCCCTTCCTAGAGAAAGAGGCCACCATTGGTTGCTTCATTGACCTCACAAATAGAGCTCTTGAGGTGGAAGAGGTCAATGTCCGCTCAAGGGCCAAGGAGGTCGAGGAGACCAAGCTCACGATGATGGACTTGAACATCTTGGATCCTGTCCGAAGTAGTTGGTTTGAGAAGAAGCAAACCGACATCCGCTACCGCTACCGCCAAGTGTGATCTCATCGATGATCTATCGCCAGTAGATCTACCTCTTTTGCTTAGTTTCTATCAAACTTATGTTATTTTGCACTATGATTCGATGCTATGGCCTTTGAACTATGATATTTGGTAATTTGTGGTAATTAATTTGCTAACTTTACCTATTTTTAGTGTCAATTGAATAAAATGTTTTGCTCTCCAAAAATCCGTTTTTTGATCAATGATTCACCGGCCACTACATTCTTGGATCCCACCTTATTCTCGCCGTGTCCAGCCAGAAATGGGTCGCCCAGCCGGGGCACCCGATCCAAACGATCCAAACAAACAGACACATGGTAGGTCCGATCTTAAACGTCCTTCCTTACTCCTTAGCCGTGGCCAAAGACCATATGTCTACATGGTGTGGTTGTCACGCCCAAAGCCCCACTCGGCCGCCTTGCACTTCGGCGCTGATCATTGCAGCTGATTCCGTGAAGAGATCACCTCAAGTGTGTCATAGGTGATTAAAAAAAGGTGCGCATAGCATAGGTGTTTTACAACTGCGCAGCACCAGCATCACGGAGTCAAACGCGCTAACAAAAGAACCGAACTACCGAACCAAACGACGAACACAGTAAACAAAGACGGAAAACACACAAGCACGAATATCCCCGCCGCCGGTAGTGGGTGCGTGCCTGGGAACGCCAGCCAAGTCGCGACTCGCGAGTTTCCAGCACGCGGGTTCACGAGACGGTCACCGCTACGTGGGCCCACCCTCGCTGACTGTTCTTGGACTCACAGGTGGCCGCTGCTCCATATACTCCGTATTGCGTTCTTCTGCAGAGGGCACCAGAGCATTTCAGTGCTCTGCTTCTCTGAGCACCCTCCCATTCTTCTCTCTCTTCCACCTCGCCTCTTCCCACCCGTGTGCCTCGCTCTGCATCCTCTGCGGGAAGCTTCGACAGAGATGAGGAGAAGTAGAGTCTATGGAGACAGCGGAGGGGGTGGAGGTGGAGAGACCGCCGCTTTCCTCGCTGCGGTGCTGTGCGGCCTCCTGCTCCTGACCGGCGCCGCCGACGCGCAGAGCATCCAGCGCCCCACTGCCTACAAAACCCTGAGAGGTAAGTGACACCCCCCGACCATCCCTTCTACAAGTTTCTTGACTCCCCTCTCGGCTCCGTCTCGTGCATCCGGTTTTTCCGGGGGCCAGGTATGCGTGCAGCGTGCTTGTTCGTGTTCACTGGCGGTAAGCTGATGATGTGGGTCTGGCTGCTTCTGGAATCTCGCAGACGCCCCCGTTCTGCTTTGCCGGGATTACCTTTGCTGCTCAATTTTATCCAACTTCGTTGTAGCTTCTGTCAAAAAATCGTCTATTTTTTTTTAGGAGTTCCTTAATTACCAGTTGCTCTTACGCGCTTCCCCAAAATAATTACTCCCATGACCCAGAAGGTTGATTGCGAATCCCGTAGACTTAATCAGGGGAACGATTTGAGCAGATATTCAGTAGTAACTTGAGTAATCGCGGAAAGTTATTCGCTGTGCAGGTGAAACTCCCCTTGTCATCGCGAAAGGTGGATTTTCAGGCGTGTTCCCTGGCTCCAGTGAAGCTGCCTATGCTTTCGCGTCCATCGCCAGTGCACCTGGTACAAGCTGGTGGTGCGATGTGCAACTAACAAAGGATGGTGCTGGGATTTGCCTTGGGGACATGGACTTGAAGAACAGCACCATTATTGCCACAGTCTACCCTGCGAGAAAGAGAACATATGTCGTCGATGGTGCATCGAAAGCTGGATGGTTCTCTGTGGACTTCAACATGTCTGAGCTGCAGAGTGTTACATGTGAGTACCGCCATCGGCTTTCTGTTGAACCATGCTATTATTGCATACAAGATCTGCACATCTCAGTTACTACATGCTTAGTGATTATGAACAATTAAGAACTAGTAGTAAGCTACTGGGATGCCTTTCTTGTTTACATAGACGTTATTATATGTTTATATTACAGGCCGGTCTTTGCGCCCGCCGTAGTACCCCTAAAAAATATGTTTATACTAAGGTCATCTGCTCTTTTATCAGATTGTGCGCTTTAGATTGCTTACTACCAGTACTCCCTCCGTTCGCAAATATAAGACGTTTTAGCTTTATGAATCGAATGTATCTAGACGTCTTTTAGTGTATAGGTTCGTAAAGGTTCGGAGTGAACCTATATACTGAAAGGTGTCTAAATACATTCGTTTCACAAAGCTAGAGTGTCTTATATTTCCGAACGGAGGGAGTACTTCTCTAAAGGCTTGAGCCGATGATACATCTGTAGCTATTCTTATTAACTGATTATCAATTATTTTGAGCAGTAACACAATCAATTTGGTCTCGCACCGACAAATTTGATTACTACGGGTATTCTATCCTATCTGCCACCGACTTGCCGACCGTAGCCAAAGGCTTGCCGCCCACAGTCGAGCACCCATCCATGTGGTTGAATGTTCAGGTTGCAACCTACCCACCCCACCCTTGATAAGCTATTGTTGCTAGTTCTTTGTCGCATCATGCAAAAGCTAACTTCTTATTTGTATGTGTAGCATGACATCTTCTACAGGCAGCATGGTTTGAACATGAGAAGCTACATACTTTCCACCCTAAAGAGTGTCTCTGTCAATTACATTTCATCACCTGAACTGGGCTTCCTCCAAAGTATATCTCGAAGAGTTAGTAGCAAAACAAAGCTTGTGTATAGATTTCCTGACAAGATCACCTCTGATCCTTCTACAAACCATACTTACAGCTCAATGTTGAGTAACCTAACATTAATTAAGGCAACTGCTTCTGGTATTATGGTCCCAAAGAGCTACATTTGGCCTGTGACAGGCGACAACTATCTGCTGCCTCCCAAATCTATTGTGCAAGATGCCCACAAAGCAGGGCTGGAGATATATGCATCGGACTTCGCAAACGATAGAATTATCCCCTATAACTACAGTTATGATCCTTTGCAAGAATACCTGTCATTTGTCAGTAATGGTGACTTCTGTGTGGATGGTGTATTAACAGAGTTCCCAATTACTGCATCCGAGGCCATTGGTAAGTTACATAGTTTAACATTTTGTTTGATCTTGTACCTATCAAATCATTGAAAACATTACATTTTGACTCTCATCTTCCCTTCCATCATATTTTGTTTCTGTAAACTGAACTTAATTTATAAAATATAGGAATAACTCTGTAGACTCAGTCAATGACACATAATGCAACACAAGTACATTGGCTTATCTTCATCATGTATATAAGTGCACTTTGTACATATATAACTCTTCCAGTTTTTTTAGAACGAATCCAAAGCAATATTAGTTAATAACTGTGAATAAAGTTAACTTAGTCATTGTTTATGTCTGGCCCGTGGGTTAAAATCCATCCCCAGGCATGTTTTAGTGCTTTACCCCCACAATCTTGGTTGCTGTCCTGAGACACTACGCTTTCTGTTACTCCATATCACAAATAGATGATGTTCTGGACAGTGACATGGTCCTCAAGAAGTAACTTTGAACACTAATTCTATTGTATTATTTTGTATTTTTTTTAATGAAATCATAAAATTCTAAAAATACTTTTTCAGGACAATCTATAAACATGATTTTTGGTCAATTATGAATAACTATAATTATATTCATAGAAATTTTAAAATTTTGACTAAAGGCATGTCGAAAACATCATCTTTTTTTTATATAAAGGGAGTATGTTTTAATCCTGTAATTACTAATCAAGGAAATGCACTAGATTACCGCAATATCCCTACTGAACTACCTTATATTGTCATTAAACTTGTCTGTTCTCTATTCTGTCCGACTTTAGTCCTAATGGCAAATCAGCATACGGATTGAACTTTGCACAATGTGACATAAATTAAATAATCTAATTGAATTAAGGGAAATGTCCGTCTCAGCTAAGGAATGAAGAACCTTAATTAATCGTTTATACAGATATAATCCATATATATTTTTCAGTATTAATTTTTTGAATCTCCTCTTCAGGTTGTTTCACTACTCTGAATGCAAGTAAGGTGGATCATGGTATGTATCTGGGCATAAATCCTGGTACTGCTGTCACACATGGGGCTTGAATGCCTACAAGTTCAACTCAGTTTAATTATTGTAGTGTTTCTCTACAGGGAATCCGTTAATTATCTCACATAATGGTGCTAGTGGAGACTACCCAGACTGTACTGATCTGGCCTACCAGAATGCAATCAAGGATGGCGCTGACATGATTGATTGTACCCTTCAAGTGACAAGCGATGGAGTTCTTATCTGCATGAGTTCCATAAACCTGCTTGATACTACCAATGTTCAGATGACAAGTTTCAGTTCCCTTGCAACTGTTATTCCCGATATTCAGGGTGCAACAGGAGTCTTCACATTCAACCTTACTTGGAACAACATTAGTGATGGTGCTTTGAGGCGTGAGTTCCTTTATCATATTATCGAGAAAAACTGTTAATGTTGTTTTCATTGATTATGTGAATGGCAAAAACAAAACGCTAATTCATCTAGTGGCCCTTTACCTGCCCTGCTTCTTCAGCCAAGATATCTAGCCCGTGGAGTAACTATTATCTTGTAAGAAACCCGAAATACGCAAATCAAGGAAAGTTTGTCAAGTTCTCTGACTTCCTGGAATATGGAAAGGACAAGGATTTATCTGGCATCATGGTGATTATCAAGGTGACACTTCTGCCTTTTACCACCTGATGATTTACAAAACCTCTATTGGAACTCCCTGATATGCAAAAACGTGAGTTAACAACGATATTTAACTTTTCAGCGATCTGTGAAATAAAAACAAGTATGTAGTATAACAAATATAATCATTAGTTTGCTCGCTTTATTATCAGCTATTATTGGAGTATATATTTTAGTCTTTCTAGAAGTCAAATTTCTTGCAGTAAGTGGAGTTTTCGATCATTGACCAACATATCTTCTGTACCGCAGCATGCTGCATTTATGGCAGAGTCATTAGGATTCGACATTATCGAGTCTGTAACCACTGCCTTAAGCGATGCTGGTTACAGTAATGGAACTGCCAAGGAAGTCATGATCCAGTCGGAAGATAGCGCTGTTCTTGTCAAATTTAAGCAGCAGAACACAAGATACAAGCTTGTTTACACTCTCCCGCAAGGCATTGGAGACGCCTCTAGTTCCTCGCTAGCAGATGTTAAGGAGTTTGCTCACGCTGTAGTTATTGACAAGAGCTCTGTTTTCAAACAAAGTCTGCAGTTTATCATCAATCAAACCAATCTCGTGGAAGATCTGCAGTCCGCGGGACTAGCGGTTTACGCACAGGTGTTCAGCAATGAGTTTGTATCACAGCCGTGGGATTTCTTCTCAGATGCAACAGTGGAGATCAACAGCTATGTCCAGACGGTTAAGGTTGATGGCTTAATAACCGATTTCCCCAAGACAGTGAGAAGATACAAAAGTAAGTCCCCATTTGCGATCTTCGTTTGGCCTCCCTTGTGTTGCTGCCTGCATCTTTTGCGCACGCTGAAATTAGCATGGCACTGTTCCTAGTTCTTTTTTTCTGGGTGGTTCGATTTGGAAAATTCACATTTGCGGTACCTCTGTCAAACCATTATTTAAAATTGCAGTGCATATAGCTGCACCTCCTTCGAAGTTTGAACCGTTCATTATCCTAATCCCACAAGAGCATACCACTACAGTTCATATAGCTGACTTCTACCATGCTTTAGTTGGAGTATAATACAAAACTGAAGTCCTTCCTTCTTTTTTCTTTTACTTTGTTTGTTACGACACCTGACCTTCGTTATATTGTGTTGGCAGGGAATTCTTGTACAGGTTTGGGAAATGACATGCCCACCTACATGCAGACTGTTACTGTTGGCGACCTTGCAAAGCTAATAAAGACCCAAGGTGTGCCTGAAGCCCAACCACCAGCTGTGGCACCAATGCCAGTATTGAACGATTCAAGCGTTGATCAGCCCGCGTTCCCCCCTGTCACGCCCAAGAATGCGCCTCCTGGTTCGAAGCCTTCCGACGCTTACGCTGTCGCTGCGAGTGCTTGCAGTCTACTGGTAGCGGCTTGTGCAGCTCTTTTGATCTAAGCAGGCTCATGAGGCTCTATGCTACTTACTAGGTTAAGCTACCAGAGAGGCCATCAGATTTGCACAAGCTATCGTCTCTGCGATTTTGTGTCACTGGGTATTCGTTTCTGTAACTATTGGGGGTGCATTGGTGTATTCGTTCCCGCTGTATAAATCCATCCATTAATAGAGGAGGTTGCAAATTCTAGCAGGCGCCAGAGTGCATAATCCAAGTGCTTGCTGATTGCTGATGGAAACCACCATTGTTTTGTATAGGGCTCATTCCTTTTCTTATAGCTGAAAAACACGCGCATCGTAGGGTACTTTGGAGCTTATAGTTGCAGATGAGATTGTTTAGTCGTGAAAATCAAGATAGCTTATGTTTCTTCCAAACTAGTACCACCTCAGATGGGTGGTCCTATTTTCACTGAAGAAAAATGCATGCAACATCTAGGTGATGCATAGCCGGGTATACGACAGATGAAATCTTCATGCGATTTTACGCCTCCGTTTATGCTAATTCCTGATGTTTAGTGATGGTACTCTGTGATGTTATCTCTGGAATGCAACTAAATTTACTACCCATTTGAGCTGGAGTGTGGACGATCCATATTAATTCCACTTCTGATTCGGTGTCCCATGCTCCAAACTTAGAGAAAATTGCATTTTGCTACCACATTGGAGCAACGACTTCAAAAAACTACCACAATTCAGGGAATTTGCAAAACACTACCACTTTTTCGCCTAATTGTCGCAAAAAACATCTTAAGTCATTTGACACCGTTTCTGACAAGACGGGCCCACTATCAGGCTGACATGGCATGAGAGCCGATGTGTTTTTGCAAAAAACACCTCCATATATTGTATCTTCCAATCTTGTGTCCTATTCTATTTTTATTTCTTTTCTTTTATTCCTTTATTTTAAATTTCTGGTTCTGGCCGGGAGATGTCTCTGGCCGGTGAGGAAGAGCCGTCGCTCACCGGCCGCCGCACGTCCATGGCTCGCCGGCCCGTGTTTGCCGCCCCATGCCACCCCGCGCCCCTTGCCCGCACCCGTCCCTACCGCCGACCTCCGCGAGGCCACCGTCGTGGCCCTCATCCTCGTCGTGGTCCGGTCGGCCGTCGTACAGGAGTCGCCGCCGGTGGTGTCCTCCACGAGGCCACCTCCCGTCGTGCTCCGCCAATGTCGTTGTATTGGGAACGGCAGTACCTAAACATGTTAGATAGAGATGTGGGGACTAGCAGGGAAGCTATCAACGACGTCCGCAGGCGGGATTGGACACAAGCAAGCATAGCTGGACGCAGGAAGTACCCAGGTTCGGAGCCCTCGTGATGAGGTAAAACTCCTACTCCTGCCGATCTGACTATGAACGATACACGGGCTACAAGTGCTCCTCGAGCTGTATTCTCTAGCTACTGCCTTAAATGCACTGAGACCAACCCTTTCTACTGAGGCCTTACCTCTCCTTATATAGGCAGAGAGGCAACGGTCTCACTGGCCAGTCTGGCTGGCGGGCCCCACAGATGGGTCCCAGTCGGCTGGTCATCTACAGTACTCGGTACAGCTATGCCTTATCACAGCATGAGTGGTATGGTCGTCGTGGGCACAGTGAACGCCGTGCGAACCTGTCGTCAGCATCGGGCCACTGTTCCCGCGTCACCCCGCAAAGTCTTCGGTATGGCCGAGTAGTTGCCAGTCTTGTCGTCGTACCAGGGCGTACCGCGCACTGTGCTGCATGTCGCCCTGTCCTCCTGATTGGTACCGGCTACGTTGGTGTAGCCGGCTGCTCCTCGCCGTTCCGGCTACCGTGAGGTAGCCGGCTTGACTTGCTCCTGTTCGGCTACGCTCAGCCAGCCGGACACGATCCGACTGCTATGGTTCTTGTCTGGTTGGGGTATCCGGAGGTCATCCCCCCGACACTAGCCCCCGAGCACGTGTAGATTTCGCCCTTAGGTGAAATGTGCGCGCGTTCCTCATCATTTTGAATTTTCTGGCCGGCTAGGCTTGGCGGTTGCGCTACCCGTGACGTCAGTGCTGACGCCGGCCACGCGCGCACACGCCATCATTACTCTACGGCGGGCAGCGCAATGTCCCGTCGCACGTCGCCTCTTGAACTGCCGCCTACCTCTTCGGTTTCTGCTCCGAGATCATCTGCGCGTCCTTTGCCTGCGCAAAGGATCCTGCACTATACGGAGAGCGCCTGGGTGAGCGCCACGTGGCACCGCAGACGATTCCACTCCCGGGTCTTTAAAGGGACGCCCGGGGGGAGCGGTTTGTCCCTTCGCTCGCTGCTTCCTCATTCTTCTCTTGCACGCATGCCTTCCTCGCATCGCCTCGCTTCTCCACCGTCACTGTATTCCGCCACGCCGCCTGTTTAACGTCGTCGGAGATACGGGCCACTGTCACTCTTCCGCCACAGCACCTCCCAGCAAACCGGCGATGGCAGCCGAGCGCGAAGCGTGGTGCGGCTCCTCCGTTACGAAGGAGAACATCCAGAAGTATCGGGCGACCCGCGTCCTTCCGTCAGAGGAGGAGGTGGAGGTGCGGCTCGCGTCAGCGGGGGAGGAGTTGCCACATCCGGTGGAGGGAGCGGGTCATCTTCCTTTCGCAACTGGCCCGCAGTTTCGCGCTGCCGGTGCACCCGTTCTTCCTCACCTTCCCCGCCTTCTTCGATCTCCGCCTCCACCACCTAGGCGCCAACGCCATCGGGACGCTGGCGCATTTCGTGGCCTTCCGTGATAGCTACCTCAGGATCCAGCCGGATCTCGGGCTCTTCTGCCGGCTCTTCCGAGTCCGGCCGCAGGTTCAATTCACCAAGGGGCCGCTGGTCACGTGCGGCGGCGCCTCCATCTACTCCCGCATGCAGACCGGCTACCCCAAGTTCCAGCTGCACGACACGGTACGACTGTGGCAACAGTCGTACTTCTACGTCCGCAACCTAACCGCCGAGGACCGGATCAACTTGCTGGCGTTCTAGGACATGGAGTCCAGCCGGTTGCAGTGGGATCTGAAGGTCTACGGTGAGAAGACGTAGTCGAATGCGATGCTGCAACACATGCGTGCCCTCGTCACCGCCGGTCTGACCGGCCTGGACATCACCCTTAGCTGGATGTCCAGGCTGATGATGCCGCTGTAGCAGCGGGCACACAAGATGTGCTTTTACTCCGGCCGGCTGGACCCGACCCGGTTGTCTCGCCGTGACCCCCGCTACCACAACTTGAAGGAGTGGGTGTGGACCATCACGAAGGAGCGGCTGCCGGAAGGCTGGACGTTCGGGCTGGCCCCTTACAGCCGCGACAACCGCGTGCCCCGGGTAAGTCTTGCTAACCGGATTTTCCTTTTGTGCTTCTTGCCGTTTTTCCATCCGACTAATCTGCTTGCTTCTTCTGTCCTTGGTAGATCTTACCTTGCATCCTCTGAGAGGAGGGTGAGACCCCTCTTCAGAGCTTCACGCCCGACTTGCCCGAGCCGCGCGCTCGTCGGTCCGGCGAGGAGTCTGATGGGGACGGCGACGTCTTCCCCAACCAGAACGACGAGCCGGCCGCCGATCCTCACGCGGAGGTCCACGAGGAGGAGGAGGCCGCGCCGGCTCCCGAGCCGTCACGGTGCCGCGCGACGGATGGTGACTCCAGCCGGTCCGGTGCTGGTGGGAGCAGCTCTAGCCGGTCTGGTGGCGGCGGAGGTGGCTCCAGCCGGTCCAGCGCCAGCCGGCCTGCCGTGGAGGAGCCGACCCCCAAGAGGAGCCGTACTGGCACCCGTCCCCCGAGCCGCCTTGGTCGCAAGAAGGGGCCGCCTCCGGTGGTGCAGGGGTAAGTTTTCTGTTCTTAATGTTTTTACTATCTTCCGCTCTTTGTGCTTTCCTTGTCTGTCTTTGTATTATTTGCCTCTTGCTTCTTTTCCTTCCTTTTGCTTCTTAGCACACTGGTTTCCTTCGGTGCTGCGAGCCTGACACGGGCGCCGATTGGCTCGCCCCCCCGCGCGCCGCCCACGTCTGCCTACGCCCCTCCTTCTTCCGAGGCACCGCCTCCTCCACCGCCTCGAGCTGAATCGGCTGCAACAGCCGGAGCGGGCCCCTCGCCGGCTACGGTGGTCCAGCCGGAAGCGGTTGTGACCACCTCTCAAAGCGGGGGTAGTTCTCCTGCGGGGGCACGGAGAGTTGCTGCCAGCAAGGAACTCGTGGTTGTCGGCGACGCCAACTCTGACGGCGAGCCGGGGGAGGAGTGAAGGATGGCGGTGGTCGCGACGAAGGAGTCGCTGGCCGCCAACACGGTTAACGACGACGCCTCTTACGCCACCTCGCCGACGGACCTTGCCGCCACCCTCGAGCTGGCGATTAAGGAGATCCGGCTGCTCGAGGCCGCAGCTGGTGGCAATCGGACCTTGGAGCAGAAGTTTGCTGCTGCCAACGGGACCTTGCAGATTAAGTTCCCTTATCCGGAATCTCCTTTTTTTTGTTGATAGTCGGATTTTTGCAGCCATCATGGTGTGCGCTCAGCGGGAGATCGATCGCCTGAGGAAGGCGAACGACCGACTGAGCAAGTTGAATTCTACGCTTCGGCTGCAGAATAAAGACTAGCACGCCAAGGTGGATGCTCTAGAGGCTGCTGCCAAGGAGCGCGACGCCACCCTCACCAGCCGGGCCGAAGCCTTCGACCTTCTCGAGGCCCAGAACAAGGACCAAGAGAAGGAAATCAAATGGCTAACGGTCAAGGAGAAGGCCCTGGTGGAGGAGCTGATGCAGGTTGGGCATACGGCCAAGGGTAAGTTCCCTTTCCAACTCCCTCGTCTTTCCGGATCCGGTAGCCGGATCTGACGTTCTTTCTTCGGACAGCTTTTTATCTCGGCGTAGACCTGCTGGCGTACAACTGGCTGCAGGAGAACTGGCCGGGAGAGCAGCCGACGGCCCAGGAGCTGGTTGTCCTTCTCGGCGAGGAGGCTGCCAAGCTTCGCCAGACGGCACATGCCATCTTCTCCTTCCTGTGGCCGGATGCTCCGGTTCCAGAGACGATGACTCAGCTGGCCGCCAAGGTGGCGGAGGTGCCGGCTACCGTCGACCGGCTGCGGGACCTGGCGGTGCGAGCCGGGGCGGAGATGGCCCTGGCCCTCATGCTCTCCTGGTACAAGGACACCCGCGTCGAGAAGATCGACGGGGGTTTCTGCGCTGGTGCCGACCTTGCCGCCATCTGCCAGGCCCATCCGGAGCTCCGGGCCTCCGCCATCAAGATTGCCGACTATGTGGACGTCGAGGTTCTCACCGACTCGGAGTCCGCCGGCACTCCGAACGCGGAAGCTTCGTTGCAACCGAATGGTGGGGACGCCGAAACCGGATCAGCTGCCGTGCCTCCTCCGCCTCCCGAGACTACCGCCAGCCAGGGCGCTCCGCCACGGCAAGGGCCCTGCTGCTTAGCTATGACCCTGGGATGTCGAGTGTATTTGTTTATCGTGCTTTTGTTTGAAACCTTGCTATCTGTGCTGGTTGCCTCTGGTGCCGGGTGAACTCATGGGAGCTTCGCCTACCTTTATCTTTCTATGTTAGTCTGAATTATTTTGGCTTGCTTCCAACTTGTATTTTTTGTATGTTCCTTCAATATTTCGCCGATTGAATTTATCCGACTGACTTCACTCGGCTGAATGCCTTTAGCCGGGGGAACTGCAATCCTAGTGGGGGCACGCCAGCGCACCTACTGGGTGTAGCCCCCGAGATTTGGAGTAGCTGGCGTAGCCAGGTACTTCGAATATTCTTTCTTTCCTCAAGTCTTTAGCTTCATCCGACTAGACACCTCTTAGCCGGTTACTTCCGCTGGCTGGACGCCTGCAGCCGGGGGAACTTCCAGTCCAGTGGGGGCGCGCCAGCGCACCCACTGGGTGTAGCCCCCGAGATTCGGAGTAGCTGGCACAGCCAGGTGCTTCGAATCTTCTTCTTTCTTCTCTTCTTGCCCTTGCCCTCACCTAGGTTCCAAATACCCGGCTAAACGCCTTTAGCTAGTCGAAAACTACAAGATTCCACTGGGGGCGCGCAAGCGCACCCAGTGGGTGTATCCCCCGAGATTCAGAGCACTTGATGAAGGCAAGGACTTCGAATCTTCTTCTTTTCTTCCTGAATTCTGACTCGAAGTAGTCGTAAAAAAATACACACATACATACATTCTCACCCGTTAATAGGTTAGTCTGCTAAACTTTAGCCAAAAGGCAGATTTGTTTTTTGAAAACTAGCTTGCACGTCTCTGAACACTTAGTCATTTTCCCGTGTGCTCTGTTGTTTCCGCTACGTCCTTGCCGGGCAGCCGCGTTGCGGTCTGCAGGCGGAATCGAAGGGAGCTGATAGTACATTGTGCACGGTACTAATGGCTTAGTAGCCGGATCGTCTCAAGCTAGTTGCAAGGTCGGGACGCCCGATCTGTCACATCTCCTCCCCGTTTTTCATGTGGGATGCCTCGGGCTTTTGCTCTTGCTAGCTAGACAGCCGGGTTGCGGTCTGTAGCTGAGACGAAGAGTGGGCCTCTGACATCATCGCACACTACTCAGTCGGTTTGTTGATTTAGCAGGCTGGGCCAGCAGGCAAGCCCCCGGGTAGGTATTTCCGGATTCGGAAAAACTGAACCAGAAAATAGATACACAAAAATTTCTAGCAAGGAGCCCCCAAGTATCTCCCAGGGGTCCGCATTTTCATTCATAAGGTTTGCGGGATACATACACTGTCTGGTGACTAGGTGTAAAATGGGCGGAGTAGGGCCGCGTTCTAGGGACGCTCTGTCTCCTCATCCGACTTGTCCATCTTGTTCTTGCGCGGCTGTTGCACGTCGATGAGGTAGTAGGAGTCGTTGAGCAGCGCCCGACTGGTGATGAAGGGACCCTCCTAGGGTGGCGATATCTTGTGCATGCCCTTCGTGTCTTGCACCAGCCGGAGGACCAGGTCGCCCTCGCGGAATGCGACATGGCGGATCCGGCTTGAATGGTAGTGGCATAGGCGTTGCTGGTACAAGGCCGATCTGGACAATGCCAGTTTGCATGCCTCCTCGAGGAGGTCCACACCATCTTCTCGTGCCTCTTGGTTGGCCTTTTCATCGTAGAGGAGCTTGCGCGGAGAGTCGAACTCGATGTCCGCGGAGAGGACGGCTTCCAAGCCGTAGACCAGGAAGAATGGGGTGTAGCTGGTTGATCTATTCGGTATTGTGCGGAGGCTCCACAGCTGATGGCTCAATGCATGGCGCCCAGAAAAATGCTTGATGGCAGTGCTGATGTAGAGCTCATTGGGAACCCCAAGAGGAAGGTATGATGAGCACAACAGCAAGTTTCCCTCAGTTATGAAACCAAGGTTTAATCGAACCAGTAGGAGCAAGGAAACACCCCAAAGGTGTTACTAGCTGAGCTTTGGCAGGGCGCACTACCGGTGCTAGTAGCAACGTGGAGACCTGCACAACACAACCATAGAACTTTGTCCCCAACTTGCGATGAGGTTGTCAATCTCACCGTGGTTTGCGGAAAACAAAGGATTAAATGTATTGAATGGAAAGAAGTAATAGTTTGAAGAAAGTAAACACAAAGAAGTAAACAGTTGTAGATTGTATGTAAAGAAAAGGACCGGGATCCATAGTTCACTAGAGGTGGCTCTCCTTAAGATAGATAACATGCTGGGTGAACAAATTATAGCGGGGCAATTGACAAACACCGAGAAAGCAATACATGCATATACTTGACTCCTTTGAGACTTGATTGGGCATTACAACATTATACATAGACCGCCATCCAACTGCATCTATGACTAATAATCCACCTTTAGGTTATCATCCGAAGCCCCTCCAGTATTAAGTTGCAAGCAACAGATTATTGCTATACGAACTGCGTGTAAAGTAAACAATACGATTGTTCTATGCACAAAGGATTGTTGTTTTCTCCCTAGTAGCAACAGCACATCTAGTACCTTAGAGATTTCTGTCACTTCCCCAGATTACTAGAGGCATGAACCCACTATCGAGCATAAATACTAACTCTTGGAGTTGCTAGCATCTACTCGGCCAAGATAGCTACTAACAACGGAAAGCATACAAGATCACAAATAACAAAGACATGATAGAATCAATAATCAATCTGAAATAGCATCCCAATATCCATCAGATCCCCGCAAACACAACATGTAGAATTACAACTAGATGATCTTGATCATGAACGGAGCTCACAAGATCTAGACAAGAAAGCACAAAGGAGGAGAACCAGCCATATAGCTACTACATGGATCCGTAGTCCAAGGATGAACTACTCACGCATCACACCGGAGGCTTGCATGGTGATGAAGAAGGCCTCCAGGGTGAATTCCCCTCTCCGTCAGGGTGCCGGGAAGAGCTTCAAATCCCTCCCGATCTAGGGATGGAGATGACGGCGGCTACAGACTCTTTCATGGATTTTTGATCGGGTACTTAGGGTTTTCGTCCCAAGGGTAATATATAGGCAGAAGGAGAGGCCAAGGGGGTGCCGGGAGTGGCCACACCACCCCCTGGCGCGGGCTAGGCCTGGCCGCGTGGCCAGGTGGTGTGGTGGCCCCCTGGCCCCTCTCCGTCTCGTATTCTGGCACTTGATGACATCCGGAAAAATAGGCACTTTGGCTTTTGTCCCGTCCAATTCCGAGAATATTCATTTTCTGACGTTCTTGGAACCAAAAACAGCAGAAAATAGGCAGCTGGCATTGTGGTTCTTGTTAATAGGTTAGTCCAAGAAATCATATGAAAAGTACTCCAAAGTTGGAACAAAACACAAGAAAGTGGATAAAACCAAGCATGGAACATCAAAAATTATAGATACATTTGCAATGTATCAACAGCACAACCGAAAGCTCCTCGATCTAGCATCCGGGCGACCGATCCATAGGCTCGATGAGGCATGGCTTGATGCCGGCCAGCACTAGGCCATTTGCCCTCTCGACTTGCCCGTTGGACTGCGGGTGCACGACAGAAGCAAGGTCTAGCCGAATGCCCTTGTTGCTGCAGAATCGAGCGAAGGCCCCCTTGGCGAAGTTCATGCCGTTGTCGGTGATGATGCTGTTGGGGTAGCCAAACCGGTTGATGATGTTGGTGAAGAAGGTGGCGACTGTTGCCCCGTCCAGCTTCCGGATAGGCTTGGCCTCTATCCATTTTGTGAACTTGTCTACCGCCACCAGCAGATGGGTCATGCCTACGTGCGCCCACTTGAAGGGACCGACCATGTAGAGGCCCCAAACAAGGAAGGGCCAGGTGATCGGTATGGTCTTCAGCACCGAAGCCGCCATGTGCCTGAGCTGCCCGAAGCGTTGGCACCCATTACACACACGAACTAATTGTTCGGCGCCCTCGAGGGCGGTGGGCCAATAGAAGTCGTGGCGGAACGCCTTGGCGACTATCGCCCTAGAGGAGGCGTGGTGCCCGCACTCGCCCTGGTGGATGTCCTTGAGCAGCCGGTAGCCTGTGTCCACATCGACACATCTTTGGAAGATGCCGGATACGCTGCGCTTGTACAGTTCTTTGTTGATGATGGTGTACGTGTGCGCGCGGTGCTGGATTTGCCTGGCTTCCACCTCATCATCCGGAAGTTCTCCATTGGCGATGTAGTTCATGAAGGGTTGCGCCCAGGATGGTATCTCACGGATGGTGAGGATGCTTCCGCTCTCCGGTTGATGGTCATCGGTGGGTCGTCCGGATGAGGTACCCGAAACGGCAGCCCCCGAGCCACTTGATGAGTCAGAGCCCTCGGGTTTTGCGAGCCGGAGGGTACTGACTCGCCCGTGCTGGTGCGGGCCTTCTTCTTTGGGGGTTCTGTCGGCTCTGCGTCTACCGTGCCGTCAACCGGGGCACTCCCTGCCCAGATGATGGAATCCGACTCGGGGGACGGGTTGATGGAGGGCTTGCGCAGGTGCTCGCGAATCGACTGCCTCGTTGCTGGCGCGAGGGACGTGATGGAATTCACATCCGTCGAAGCAGGCGCTGAGCTTCTGTATGTGGAACCGGTAGAGAGCCATGTTTGCGTTGCGGGCGTCCCATTCACCAGATACCTGCTGCACCACTAGGTCCGAATCGTCGAAGCAAAGGACCCGGTTGACACTGATCTCTTTGGCTAGCCGGAGGCCGTGCGCCAGCGCCTCGTATTTGGCCACGTTATTGGAGGCCTTGAAGTGGATCTGTAGGATGTACTCTAGTCGGTCTCCTTTGGGCGAGGTGAGCACGATGCCGACTCCCAAGCCCCCGAACATCTTCGACTCGTCGAAGTGCATCCTCCAATGGTCCGAATCCAGAACCAGTGGGAGGTATTGGGTCTCGGCTCAGTCGACGAGGAAGTCCGCCAGTGCTTGGGAGTTGATCGTGAGCCGGGGCTCGTACTGGATGGAGTAGGCGGTGAGCTCAATGGCCCATTTGGTGACTCGGCTGGTGGCGTCCTTGTTGCCGATGATTTTCGAAAGGGGTGCAGTGCACACGACCTTAATCGGATGCTCCTGGAAGTAGTGCTTATGCTTCTTGCATGCCAGGTACACGCCATAACACATCTTCTCGTAGTGGGGATAGTTCTGCTTAGAGAGGGAGAGGACCTCGCTGAGGTAGTAGACGGGTCGCTGAACCAGCTGAGCCTTGCCTTCCTCAGGGCGCTCCACCACCAGGACGACGCTGACGACCCAGTTGATGGCTGCTATATAGAGCAACATCGGCTCCTTGCTAGCTGGCGTGGCTAGAACTGGCACTGTGGATAGCATGCGCTTGATGTCGTGAAAGGCGGCATCAGCCTGTGAGGTCCAAGAGAACTTGTCCGTCTTCTTCACTAGCTGGTACAATGGAAGTGCCTTCTCCCCCAACCGGCTGATGAAACGGCCGAGGGAGGCCAGACATCCGGTGAACTTCTGGATTCCGAGCAGGCTCCTGGGCGGTTGTGGGACGAGGAAGCCAAGCAACTGACTGGATGGGACTCCGAAGACGCATTTCTCCGGGTTCAGCTTCATCTGGTATTGCCGGAGGTTGCCAAATGTCTCTCTCAGGTCCTCGAGGAGGGTGCGCTTCTCCTTGGTCTTTATGACCACATCGTCCACATAGGCATGCACGTTTCAGCCGATCTGCGAGTGCAAGCACTTCTGCATGCAGCGTTGATAGGTAGCGCCTGCATTCTTCAGACCAAAAGGCATGGTTACATAGCAGAAAGCCCCGTACGGGGTGATGAAAGATGTTTTTATCTGGTCAGCCGGGTTTAGCCGGATCTGGTTGTAACCGGAATAACAATCCAAAAAGGACAACAAATCATAGCCGGCCGTGGAATCGATGACTTGATCAATACGGGGCAGGGCGAAGGGGTCCTTCGGGAACGCCTTGTTCAGGCTGGTGTAGTCGATACACATGCGCCAGGTCTTGTTCTTCTTCAACACCAGGACTGGGTTAGCCAGCCAGTCCGGGTGGTACACTTCCATGATGAACCCGGCTGCAAGGAGCCGGGTGATCTCGTCACCGATAATCTTCCTCTTCTCCTCTACAAACCGGCGCAGAGGCTGCTTGATCGGCTTGGCATCCGGCCGCGCATGAAGTGAGTGCTCGGCGAACTCCCTCGGCACACCCGGCATGTCCTTGGGTGACCATGCGAAGATGTCCCGATTCTCACGGAGGAAGTCGAGAAGCGCGCCTTCCTATTTGTTGTCCAAGTTGGCACCAATGGTGACGAACTTGGTCGGGTCGGAGGGGTCGAGCAGGATCCTCTTCGTCTCCTTTGCTGGCTGGAAAGCTCCTTCTCCAGCCGGCTTGCTGCTAGCCGGCACATCTTGTTGGGCCATGGCCATGTTGCGTTTGGCGATGAGGGCCTCTGCCAGCTTGGATCCGGCTGAGGCACACTCCATCGACCGCCTGAAGCAGCCGACGATGGTGATCACGCTGTTTGGTCCCGGCATCTTTGTCTTGAGATACGCGTAGTGGGGGATGGCCACGAACTTAGCGAGGGCGGGGCGCCCGAGGAGAGCGTGGTAGGAGCTCGTAGGTTTACCACCTCAAACCAAATCGGCTCGCAGCGGAAGTTTTCCTCGGTCCCGAAGATGACGTCCAGCTGGATTTTACCCAGCGGGGCGCAAGCCGGCCCCGGCAGCATGCCATGGAACGTTGTGGTAGTCGGGCGCAGGTCGCATTCGTGGATGCCCAGCTTCTCCAGCGAAGACCAATAGAGGAGGTTGAGGCTGCTGCCTCCGTTGATGAGGACGCGCGAGAAGTGGCAGGTGTGCTCGTTGGAGACGATGAGGGGGTTGAGCACCATGGCGTAGCCCCGGGGAGTTGGAAGGTGCTCAGGCTGATCTTCTCGGCTCCAGGTGATGGGGGTTTCTAACCAGTTCAGGTACTGGGGGACCGGAGAGACGATGGTGTTGACCTCCTTGGAGCATCGTCTGCGGCTGTGCTTGTCGTCCAGCTCCATCTCAAATATGTGGTAGGCAGCGTGCGGCTGGGGGTAGCCGTTGTTGTTGTCGCCGCCGTTACCATCATTACCGGCTCCCCTAGCCGGTGGTGGTGGTCCACCAGGAGGGGGCGGGGGGAGACGTTGCTGGTTGCCTTGGTCCTTTAGCTAGCGAGTCCAGCTGTAGTTCCGGGTGGTGTGCGTAGCCGGTTTAAAGGGACCGCTATGCCACTTGCACGGGCCATCAAACATCTGGTCGAAGGTGAGCCGCGGATTCTGCCTTCTTGCATCGCTAGTTGGCGCGTCGGGCGCACCCTCCACAGCATTGACCTGCCGCGCGTGGTACCGGGGCTTGTGCTGTCTGGCCTGGCGGTCCCCATGGAACCGGTTGTCGTTGCCGTGGCGCCTGGAGGATCCGGCTTCTCCAGCCGGATTGCTCAGACGGTCGCGAGCCGGCTCCGTAGGAGTCGGACGCCCGTCAGCACTTACTCGGAGGGGCTTCTTCATGGCGGCATCCGCTGTGGCATACTGGTCCGCTACTGTCATGAGCTCTGCCATGGTTTTTGGCTCGTCACACAGTAGCCGGTGGCGAAGCATGGTGCCTTCTCGGCATCCTTCGATGAAGAAGCCAATGGCCTGGCTCTTCAGGATGCCCTCGCAAGTGTTGCGCAACTCCGTCCACTTGGCGAGGTACTCGCGGTCTGGCTCGCGGTCGCCCTGGACGCACAAGGCCAGGTCGCGTGGGCGGCCCAGACGCTTGTATGTGCCGTTGAAGTTGCGGACGAACACCTTTTCAAAGTCTGGCTAGGCGTTGATGCTGTTGGGCGCGAGGCTGTTGAGCCATATGCTCGCTAACCCGGTTAGCATAAGGGGGACGTAGCGCACAACTGTGTGCTTGTTCCCATGGGCGATGCCGACTGCCGTGGCGTAGTCGGTCAGCCAATCTTCCGGCTTCATGCTGCTGTCGTACTTGGGGGTGTCCTTGGGCAGGGTGAATTTATCCGGAAACGGCTCGTTCCGGATGCAGTGTCCGAAACAAACCGGTCCGATGGAGTCTTCTTCCTCCGTAACTCGCGCTTGAGTGAGGAGCATGATGCGGTCACGGGCATCCTGGCGATTCGGGTTGGGCGCTCCCACCCGGCCCGAGAGACGGGAACCGGTGGGTCTTGGTGCTCCGGTTGGGGGAGGGGGAGGTGGTGGGTTGCTGTTCACAGATTGCTCCTGGCGCGGCTGGCCCTTGCTGCCATAATCATGATGCTTGCTGCGGGCCTTAGCCGGAGGAGAGGACGCCTGTTGGGTGTCGCGAGGCGCACCCTTGCTGTTGGCGGGCGGCTTGCTCCCCTTGGAGCAGCTGGAGTCCTCTTGCATCTGCCGGTTGGCGTCAGCTTGCTCGTCCGTGATCCGGAGGAGCTCCTGCACCCGAGCGTGCTGGCGGGCTCGCTCCTCGCCCTCCAGGTTGGGCAGTTCGTCTGCTGCGGCTCGCGCCGCGCGCAGATTCTTGATGGGTGTGTTGTAGGTGGGCCGGATGAGAGCGGGTGCAGGGTCCGGCTCACCATCCTTTTCCAATATTCCGCCTAGCTCGCTGCCCCGGCGTCGCACCTGGCCGCGTCGGCTTGGCTCCACGGTAGCCGGAGTGAAGCCGTGCGCGTGGTCGTACTCGCGCCGGGTGATCTCGAGCTGCTTGCGGGTCACAACCAGCTCCATGGCCTCCTAGAGGAGAAGCTGTCTCTCCATGGCGAAGTTGGCCTCCGCCTCCTCCGGGTTATCCCCGAGGTTAACCGGCATGAGGAGCTGATTAATGGCCTCCTCCACCGGGTTCTAGGTCTGCAGCGGCGCAGAAGTTCCGCCCTCGTCCGCGCCCCGCTCCCGCGGCTAGCGGGGGTGAGAGCTGGAGCCAGACGTCATGACCTCGATGCCACGGGAAGCGACAGAGATGCGGCTGTCCAAATGTGGCAGCTCCGTGACGGAGACGATCTCCTTAGGGAAATGCTCTGGAATGGTGGTGACGTAGATGAGGAGGTTGCCGAAAAGCAGGATGGAGCCGTTCGCTGGGAATGAAGTTCCGGTGAAGCAGGAAGCGTTGTCGATGATGTAGTCGAACTTGCCAAGCGTGAGCACCAGGCCGGAGGCCACGCGCTCACCAGCTGAGGTGCGGGGTCCCGTGCGGAACGTGACTCTGGTCGAAGCCATCTGCCCCACGGTGGGCGCCAACTGTCGTTGTATTGGGAACGGCAGTACCTAAACAGGTTAGATAGAGGTGTGGGGACTAGCGGGGAAGCTATCGATGGCGTCTGCAGGCGGGATTGGACACAAGCAAGCGTAGCTGGACGCAGGAAGTACCCAGGTTCGGAGATCTCGTGATGAGGTAAAGCTCCTACTCCTGCCAATCTGACTATGAGCGATACACGGGCTACAAGTTCTCCTCGAGCAGTATTCTCTAGCTACTGCCTTAAATGCAATGAGACCAATGATACATTGCAAACGTATCTATAATTTTTGATGTTCCATGCTTGGTTTTATCTACTTTCTTGTGTTTTGTCCACACTTTGGAGTACTTTTCATATGATTTCTTGGACTAACCTATTAACAAGAGCCACAGTGCCAGCTGCCTGTTTTCTACTGTTTTTGGTTCCAGGAAAGTTAGAAAATGAATATTCTCGAAATTGGACGGGACAAAAGGAAAAGTCGCTATTTTACCGGAAGACAGTTGGAGCCAGAATACGACACGGAGAAGGGCTGGGGCCTGGCCACACCACCTGGCCGCGTGGCCAGGCCTGGCCGCGCCAGGGGGTGGTCTGGCCGACCCCAGCACCCCCTCGGCCTCTCCTTCCGCCTATATATTGCCTCCGATACCAAAACCCTAAGTACCCGATCAAAAATCCACGAAAGAGTCTGTAGCCGCTGTCATCTCCATTCCTAGATCGGGAGGGATCTGAAGCTCTTCCCAGCACCCTACTGGAGAGGGGAATTCACCTGGAGGCCTTCTTCATCATCATGTAAGCCTCCGGTGTGATGCGTGAGTAGTTCATCTAAGGACTACGGGTCCATGTAGTAGCTAGATGGCTGGTTCTTCTCCTTTGTGCTTTCATGTCTAGATCTTGTGAGCTCCGTTCATGATCAAGATCATCCATTTGTAATCCATACATGTTGTGTTTGCGGGGATCCGATGGATATTGAGATGCTATTTCAGATTGATTATTGATTCTATCATGTCTTTGTTATTTGTGATCTTGCATGCTTTCCGTTGTTAGTGGCTATCTTGGCCAAGTAGATGCTAGCAGCTCCAAGAGTTGGTATTTATGCTCGATAGTGGGTTCATGCCTCTGGTAATCTAGGGAAGTGACAGAAATCTCTAAGGTACTAGATGTGCTGTTGTTACTAGGGAGAAAACAACAATCCTTTGTTCATAGAACAATCGTATTGTTTACTTTACACGCAATTCGTAAAGCAATAATCTGTTGCTTGCAACTTAATACTGGAGGGGGTCGGATGATAACCTGAAGGTGGATTATTAGTCATAGATGCAGTTGGATGGCGGTCTATGTATAATGTTGTAATGCCCAATAAAGTCTCAAAGGAGTCAAGATGATTAGTATATGCTTGTATGCTTTCTCGATGTTTGTCAATTGTCCCGCTGTAATTTGTTCACCCAACATGTTATTTATCTTAAGGAGAGCCACCTCTAGTGAACTATGGACCCCAGTCCTTTCTTTTACATTCCATCTACAAACTGTTTACTGCTTTGTGTTTACTTTCTACAAACTATTACTGCCTTCCATTCGATACGTTTAATCCTTTGTTTTTAGCAAAACCAGTGAGATTGACAACCTCATCGCAAGTTGGGGGCAAAGTTCTGTGGTTGTGTTGTGCAGGTCTTCACGTTGCTGCTGGCACCGGTAGTGCGCCCTGCCAACGTTCACCTAGCTACACCTTTTGGGTGTTTCCTTGCTTCTACTGGATTGATAACCTTGGTTTCTTACTGAGGGAAAACTTGCTGTTGTGCTCATCATACCTTCCTCTCGGGGTTCCTCAATGAGCTCGATATATTTGGGCCACCAACCAACCCTTTCTACTGAGGCCTTGCCTCTCCTTATATAGGCAGAGAGGCAACGGTATCACTGGCCAGTCCGGCTGGCGGGCCCCACAGGTGGGCCCTAGCTGGCTGGTCATCTACGGTACTCGGTATAGCTATGCCTCATCACAGTACGAGCGGTATGGTCGTCGTGGGTATAGTGAACGCCGTGCGAACCTATCGTCAGCATCGGGCCACTGTTCCCACGTTACCCCGCAAAGTCTTCGGTTTGGCCGAGTAGTTATTAGTCTTGTCGTCGTACCAGGGCATACCGCGCACTGTGCTGCACTTTGCCCTGTCCTCCTGATTGGTTCCGGCTACGTTGGTGTAGCCGGATGCTCCTCGCCGTTCCAGCTACCGTGAGGTAGCCGGCTTGACTTTCTCCTGTTCGGCTGCGCTCAGCCAGCCGGACACGATCCGACTGCTATGGTTCTTGTCTGGTTGGGGTATCCGGAGGTCATACCCCCGATATCCAGGACCCGCCCTGCCCCGCCAATCGCCGACCGCCACTCACCGCCCTCCCCTCTACGGGCTTGTTCATCTGCGGCACCAAAGTTGGCAGGCCAGCGCATGGTGGTACCTAAGTTGCCTGAAATTACCGCATTTCGAAAAGTTGGGCCGCCAACTACTGAGAGGGGCCATTTCGAGGCAAACTCATCTCACCCCTGCCAAATTCAAACATTCCGTTAAACCGCCCCGTGAAGTAGACGGTCGAGACCCACATGTCGGTCATCTGTCTGTGACGCGGGCGCCAACGCGGCAACCTCTTAGGCAAATCGAGCAGCCAAGTGGATTGGATGCGTTGACCAAATTCACAAATCCATTCCCAGCTTTCCCCTAGCACCGGCGGTGTCGGAATCCACCCTCCAGGCAGGACGATCCCTTCGGACATTTGACTTCCGGGGCCAAGTTGCTGCACCTAGTTGCTGCGCCCAGTCGCTGATACCGAGCTCCAATGGCGCATGGCGTAGCCGCCGTTGCGAGGCTCTAGCCCGCCTCCACCGCTGACGAGCCGAGTAGTTCAGAGGATGGCAGATCCTACTATCAAGGAAGAAGAAGTTCTGGCTACAAGCGGGTGAGCTACCCTTCTCTTTGCTATTCGGACTAATTATAACTGCTAGCTAGCTACTCAACCTCAAATTGTTTGTTAGCCCAACGCTGACAAACATATTTTGTCCATAGTTTTCTATCAAGTGGGATCTGCGCGGACCCCCTTACCTGATTACGGTAGTCCTCTACAGGTACGATTCTAAGGGCAAGTGGTATGGAAGCCATTGTTTCACAATGGAAGAAGCGCATGCGCAGATCTGCACTATATCTGGTATGGTTGCTGCTCTGCGTAATCATGTTGAATTATGGCCGAAGCAGACAGCAAAGTTCAGCTTCATGGATGAACGTGGCATCATGGTTCCTATAACATGTGGCAGTCAGCTAATTGGGTTGATGAAAAGGTGTGCTTCGGCTGCCATGTTTGACCTGAAATGTCATGTACTGGATGTGGAAGCTGCTGCAACTGGGAGTCGCCCTTCTCTTCTTGGACAGGGTGGTTGCTCGAACCCAATTAGCTCCTGGTAAGCAAAGGTCGCTTGGGGTTCGCATGTTTGTGCTAAATTGTAATTTTGTTTTATTTACTCTGTAGATATTGGGCAGTTATGCAACAGTCTTGTTTCTTTGACAAGAAGCGCCGCATGGTTAGAAACATGACTGCCGGGTCAGTCATTTTGCTGCCCGAAGAAATTAAAAACGAGTGGAAAGATGATGCTGGACACGATTCTGGTGCCCATTGTCCCAGCGATGCAGAGTACGTGAAGCTAAGAAAATTGGCACCGAGGAAGAGGAAGAAGGTAGGAAATGAAGAAGCCAGTGGACGTGAAGGCTTGGCACCCAGGCTGCGGAAGAAGGCTGCTGCAATGAAGATGCATAGTAATGTGTTGAACTTGAACCTATATATGTAATTCTGTTAAATTCTGATCGCTCTATGTGTGGCACGTTGCTGGGCGAAACAATCTGCCCACGTTCTCTGAGTAAAATATACCGTGACTTAGGGTTTGGAAACGCCCGAGTCAGTAGTTGAATCCGAAATTGTGATTGTGCCACTGCTATCTAAAAACAAGGATCCACCGGTTCCACGATTGCTGAGGGGCAGGAGGTCTCCAAATACGACAAAATGTAAGTGGCACAGAAATAAATTATTTAAGCTACCACACTCCACGACGCAACAACTTATTTCAGATGATGCATAACGATGTGGCAACATAAACAACAATGTTCTCACCAGTAATGCCCAGATGAGGAGGAAATCGGTACCACTTTTGGCCTAACCTTGAGCCCGTCTATCTCACCGCCTCTCTGATCCTACATCCCCTGCATCTGGCGAAGCTCCCGGATCTCCAGTAACCGGGTGTACATGCTTCCACTTTATAAATTGTGGTTGTGCCATTTGCATGCGGCACAATCCACGTAGATTACGTTTAAACAAACCACCAATGTTAGAATACACTAGTAGAAAAGGTGTCTTTGGTCCACGGTCATGTTCCCAATCCAGACAGAGATCTAAATCGAGGGAGAAATTGATCTAAATCACAAATTCTTCCACATATTAATTGAGACAGAGATCTAAATCGAGGAATTTCATTAATCCAACCACAAATTCTTCTAAACAAAGGTGTGATTTGACATCCTACATTAATTCAACCACTAGTCAACAATTTCACTTCCACTGCCGCTGTCCTCCGAGCCGCCGGCTTCCTCGTCGTCGTCGGACGGAACCTCCACGATCTCCGCATTGTTCGCGAGACGGAGCACCTCTTCGCGGCGAGCGGCGGCGATGACGGTGAACTTGGTCTGTCCAGGGACGGACCAGAACCTCTCCCGCCCTTCTTGGTTGCGGAGATCCCGGTGCACCACGCGCCCGTAAACGATGCGGTTGCCAATCTTGGCCTTCCGCTCCTTCTTGAATAGCGCTGGCTAGTACGGGCTGGCCGCCGCGTACCGGGGCAGCGCCCTCTTCCACACGGGCATCTGGCGGCGGCACGCCGCGATTTCGCTCTCCATCACGGCTCCGCCGGGGACGAGGAGCGGAGCCACTGGCACCCCCGCATAGCTGATGCGCCATCCGTGGGGCACCAACGCACCCAACAGCGCGAGGATGTCGAAGTGCGCGAACCTCACCGCCTCGTAGAAGTTCAGCGAGGGCATCTCCATGGTGGCGCGGTGGAGATTGGAGAGGGAGCGAGGGGGTGGACGACGAAGCGACGACGCGGTGGAGATTGGAGAGGGCGACGAAGCGACGCGCTGTGGCGCCTCTTATTTGTACACGAGGACGACGAAGCGACGGGTGGAATATCCAAGGGGCATTGGTTAGACAAAAGGAAGTAATGCAGGGTCAAGACAGATTAACGGGCGACCAATTTTTTTTACTCCCAGGACTCCGGGGCCAATAGTTCAGACCTCTAGGTCAACAAGTACAAGTATTACAACTTAAAAAAGGCACGAAGCTTAAGCTAAATAGAACTAGTTATCACACATGTCCTTGATCTTCCTAATCTTAGCCCTATGTGCATCTTCCTGCGAGAGCAAGGATCGAATCGTCTGCTCCTTCCTTTTAGCATCTTCCTTGCATAGCTTCAATTGTTTCTCTGCATCTTTCCTCATGCACTTGTCAATACTTGTAGTTGTGAACTACAGGACTTTGGCCTGGTGAAGATCCTTCCTTGCTTGAGTCAGTTCTTTCTCTGCTTTAGCCGTCAGGGCCAACGCCGTGTCCCTCTCCTTCTCGACTTTGCTAACCTTGTCTTCCACCCCCATGAGATCTCGCTTATGCTTGGTGGTGTCAACTGGTTCCCATAGCTTCATCTCAACACTGTCAAGAAGTGAGATGAATGCGGATTCTTTCAACTCAACAGTCATTTCCCATAGTTTGTCCAGCGTTTTCTGCATCGATTTGGGCCACTCTGGATCTACCCATTTGACAACACCGCAACTTCCGCCTCGCATCATTGCACGATGTCCTTGACACCGTAGAAACCTCCTGCCTACGTTTCGTCCTTTGAATGCTACAAATTTAGCGGGCACATATCCATGTTTACATAGCAGATGACTGTCTTCATCTGCTAAACCGTGATAGTCGGCGTCATACATCGTCTGGTTGGCCTAACACATCATACGGGCATGAGTAAACGGAGTAGATCTGGCTCAAAAAATAGATAACTATCCACGGATGATAGAGATAGAGATGAGACGACTCACATCGAAATCACCGTCCCTGTCGTCACGACGCGTTTCATCGTCGTCTCCCCTTGAAACCATGGCGAGAGGGGAGGGGGTGGCTACCAGAGAGGGTATTGGGATGGAGGCGCCATCAGCTTGCGGCTACGGCAGTATGGGAGTGAAGTGGGGAAAGTGGCTTCAAGGGGAAGGAAGAGAAGAAACGGGAGGAAGAGAAGTAATGGGGACGTGACACTGGGATATGGCCCACTCAACTCGTGAGTCATGACACTCGCAAAAGGGGAGCCCCGGTGTTGCCAGTTTGTCCAGAGCAAGCGTGGCCAGTCATGCCGCAGAAAAAGACTACTAGCGGATCGATCTGACGAAAACCATCCCAATCGTCCAAGCACCCCGATCGAACGGTATGTAACAATCGTCAAATAGAACAACTGTGTTAGGGCGTGCCTTCTAGAAGACTCGGTCTAACGCTAAGGTTAGGGCTCTCCTAAGGTTAATTAGGATCCATATGTGGTTTATGAAAAGAACATGCATCCAATGACACAGCTGGATCCATATGTGGTTTGTGAGAAGAACACACATGCAATGACACTAGTGGATCCATGTGTGGTTAATGAGAAGAACACACATGCAATGACACTGGGTGTGTTCATGATATGGTTTGTGAGAAGAACACACATGCAATGACTCTAGCTGTGGTTCATGAGAAGAGCAGACATGCGATGACTCTAACTGTGGTTCACGAAAAGAGCAGACATGCGATGACACCGGTGGATCCATGTGTGGTCTATGAGAGGAACACACATGCAATGACTCTAACTGGATCCTAACATGGTTTGTGAGAATAACACACATGCAATTACACTGGTGGATCCATATGTGGCCTGTGAAAAGAACACACATGCAATGACACTGGTGGATCCATGTGTGGTTCATGGGAAGAACACACATGCAATGACACTAGTGGATCCTTGTGTGGTCTGTGGGAAGAACACACATGCAATGACACTGGTGATATGTGGTTTGTGAAAAGAACAGACATGCAATGACTCTAACCGTGGTTCATGAAAAGAGCAGACATGCAATGACACTGGTGCATCCATGTGTGGTTCATGGGAAGAACACACATGCAATGACAATGGGTGTGGTTCATGATATGTTTTTTGAGAAGAACACACATGCAATGACACTGGTGATATGTGGTTTGTGCAAAGAATAGACATGCAATGACTCTAACTATGGTTAATGAAAAGATTGGACATGCAATGACACTGGTGGATCCATGTGTGGTTAATGAGAAGAACACACATGCAATGACACTGGGTGTGGTTCATGATATGGTTTGTGAGAAGAACACACATGCAATGACTCTAGCTGTGGTTCATGAGAAGAGCAGACATGCAATGACTCTAACTTTGGTTCATGAAAAGAGCAGAGATGCAATGACACGGTGGATCCATGTGTGGTCTATGAGAGGAACACACATGCAATGACACTGGTGGATCCTTACGTGGTTTGTGAGAATAACACACATGCAATGACACTGGTGGATCCATATGTGGCCTGTGAAAAGAACACACATGCAATGACATTGGTGGGTCCATGTGTGGTCTGTGGGAAGAACACACATGCAATGACACTGGTGGATCCATGTGTGGTCTGTGGGAAGAACACACATGCAATGACATTGGTGATATGTGGTTTGTGAAAAGAATAGACATGCAATGACTCTAACTGTGGTTCATGAAAAGAGCATACATGCAAAGACACTGGTGGATCCATGTGTGGTTCATGGGAAGAACACACATGCAATGACACTGGGTGTGGTTCATGATATGGTTTGTGAGAAGAACACACATGCAATGACAGTGGTGATATGTGGTTTGTGAAAAGAACAGACATGCAATGACTCTAACTATGGTTAATGAAAAGAGCAGACATGCAATGACACTGGTGGATCCATGTGTGGTTAATGAGAAGAACACACATGCAATGACACTGGGTGTGGTTAATGATATGGTTTGTGAGAAGAACACACATGCAATGACTCTAGCTGTGGTTCATGAGAAGAGCATACCTGCGATGACCCTAACTTTGGTTCATGAAAAGAGCAGACATGCAATGACACCGGTGGATCCATGTGTGGTCTATGAGAGGAACACACATGCAATGACACCGGTGGATCCATACGTGGTTTGTGAGAATAACACACATGCAATGACACTGGTGGATCCATATGTGGACTGTGAAAAGAACACACATGCAATGACACTGGTGGATCCATGTGTGTTCTGTGGGAAGAACACACATGCAATGACACTAGTGGATCCATGTGTGGTCTATGGGAAGAACACACATGCAATGACACTAGTGATATGTGGTTTGTGAAAAGAACAGACATGCAATGACTCTAACTGTGTTTCATGAAAAGAGCAGACATGCAATGACACAGGTGGATCCATGTGTGGTTCATAAGAAGAACACACATGCAATGACAATGGGTGTGGTTCATGATATGTTTTTTGAGAAGAACACACATGCAATGACACTGGTGATATGTGGTTTGTGAAAGAACAGACATGCAATGACTCTAACTATGGTTAATGAAAAGAGCAGGACATGCAATGACACTGGTGGATCCATGTGTGGTTAATGAGAAGAACACACATGCAATGACACTGGGTGTGGTTAATGATATGGTTTGTGAGAAGAACACACATGCAATGACTCTAGCTGTGGTTCATGAGAAGAGCATACCTGCGATGACTCTAACTTGGTTCATGAAAAGAGCAGACATGCAATGACACCGGTGGATCCATGTGTGGTCTATGAGAGGAACACACATGCAATGACACCGGTGGATCCATACGTGGTTTGTGAGAATAACACACATGCAATGACACTGGTGGATCCATATGTGGACTGTGAAAAGAACACACATGCAATGACACTGGTGGATCCATGTGTGTTCTGTGGGAAGAACACACATGCAATGACACTAGTGGATCCATGTGTGGTCTATGGGAAGAACACACATGCAATGACACTGGTGATATGTGGTTTGTGAAAAGAACAGACATGCAATGACTCTAA